>CM056053.1:2378104-3803104 GCA_029574335.1 Rana kukunoris | reverse complement strand
ACTACCGCTGTAATTCAGATGCCCGGCACCCAACAAGGGCCCGAAAACCTGAATAGGGGGCGGCAGCGGCAACCATAGATAGATTCATGCTATCTATGGTGATAGAGGGGTGACAGGAGAGAGGGGGGCAGCGCTCCTGCGCCCTCTATGAACGCACCACCATTGATGCTGGAATGGAAAGGGGCCTTCAACAAATGGTTACCAGAAGGTTGGATGAGAACAATCATCTACAATGTTTTTTTATGCTGTAGCAGTAGAAGTACCCCTACTGGGAACATTGGAAGCCATTCATTTGGAGGGGTCTTCACATACTTTTGGCCATATAATGTAGGTAGGTGTGATGGTCAGGTGTCCACATATAGGGCTAGATTCAGGTAGAAGAGCGTATCTTTGTGCGGGCGTAGCGTATCCGATTTACGCTACGCCTCCGCAACTTTTACAGGCAAGTGCTGTATTCACAAAGCACTTGCTCCGTAAGTTGCGGCGGCGTAGCGTAAATGTGCCGGCGTAAGTCCCCTTTCACACTTATACGACTTGTCTCACGATTTTGGATTGCAAAAACGTATGACAAGTCATTCTCCATTATTTTCAATGACTACCATTCATACCGGCGCGACTTTAAAGTGACACTAAAGTCAGGATTTGTTTTTTTTTAACTAACAAACATGTGATACTTACCTCCACTGTGCAGTTCGTTTCACACAGAGTGGCCCGGAAAGCTGTCTTCTGGGGTCCCTCGGCGGCTGTCTGGGCTCCTCCTCGCAAAAGCTTTCCATCTTCATGCGAGGGTGCTCGCACGGTGGAAAGCTTTTGCGAGCGCGCTCCCGTGATACAGCGGCGGCCATAGCCACCGACTGTATCACTCGGCTCCGCCCCCTGGCGCGCCGCGTCATCCGCTGTGATTGACAGCAGCGCCAGCCAATGGCTGCGCTGTTATCAATCCGCCCAGCCTAGTCAATCAACGGCCAGGCTGGGAACCGAAGAGGATGACGTGGACGCGCCCGAGAGATTCGAACGGTCAGGTAAGTAAAACGGGGACTGGGGGGGGGGGCGGTGCTGTGAGATTTTTTTTACCTTAATGCTTAGGATGCATTAAGGTAAAAAAAACGTTTACCTTTACAACCCCTTTAAGTTGTGCCTACTTCAAAGTAGTCCTTGCACTACTTTAGTCCGATTTTGATGCCACTTACACAGGCATTCATTGAAATCGCAGAAAAATCGCGGTAAAATCGGGCGACTTTGAAGTCATACAAGTGTGAAAGGTGTCTTAAGTGCGCGTTCAAATTAGGCACGTAGGGACGTGTTGTATTACCCGTGACCCCACGTAAATGACGCGCCAAACTAACTGCGCATGCGCCGGCCATGGACGTATCCCAGTGCGCATGCTCAAAATTACGCGAACGTTTTACGCAAACGACGGAAAATTCTACACTGTCCCGACGTCCATACTTAACATTACGTAAGCCTCATATAGCAGGGGTAACTTTACGCCGAACTTACGCTTAAGCAAACGACGTAAAAAAATACGACCGGCCGCAAGTACGTTCGTGAATCGGCGTATCTAGCTCATTTGCATATTCAACACGTAAATCGACGGAAACGCCACCTAGCGGCCAGCGTAAATATGCAACTAAGATACGACGACGTAAGAGACTTACACCGGTCGGATCTAAGACAAATCTATGCGAAACTGATTCTAAGAATCAGGCGCATAGATAAAACGATGCCGCTCACTCAGAGTTACGACGGCGTATCTGGAGATACGCCGTCGTAACTCGTACCTGAGAGTTAGGCTGGAGTATCCATTGATCCACCAGCCTAACTGTCACTTTAAGCCGGCGTTTTTGTTTTCTGTAACCAGAAAACAAGAAACGCCGGGTTGGAGTTCCGATGCGATCGGCGTAATTGAATTTCACCATCGCATCGTTACTTCAACTTAAAAATGGCGCCGGGGGCGTTCCCGCAGATTAACGCTGAAAAAATATGTTAATCAGCGGGAGTCGGAAATTCACGATCTTTTTCGGGCGCGACGCAGTGACTTTACGACGTTTCCGGAAGCGATACGCGACGTAAAGATAAAGCAGCCCCTTAGTGGAGTATCCTATGTTAAGTATAGGCGTCGTCATCGCGTCGTAAAAAATAAAAATTGCGTCGCTTGCGTAAAAATTTCATGAATGGGGATGTGACATCATTGACGTTCACTGACAGAATTTGGAGCATGCGCACTGGGATGCATTGACAGTCGACGCATGCGCAGTACGTTCGCCGCGGGATCGCGCATAGTTTAAATAATACACGCCCCGTACCCGCCCAATTTGAATTCCGCCGGCTCATTTGCGATGCGCTGCCGCAACTTTAGGAGCAAGTGCTTCATGAATAACAGCACTTGCTCCTAAAATTTCGCCAGAGTAACGTAAATGAGAAGCGTTACTCCAGAGAAAAGATGCTCCCATCTACCTGAATCTGGCCCATAGTGTATATCATTGGCCTGGATGGAATTTATTTCAAAAACTCAAGTTTCACTTTAAAGATGACTGTAGAGACGTTCTTTGAACAGATGTTAATAATACTTCCTCAGAACCGACACCCATATCTCAACTGTTACAGGACAATTTCCTTTACTGTACTCTAAACACGTCTCACATCTGCAGGAATTTAGATTCCTGTGACCCAATAACTGGTCTTTTTTATTGTGCTCTATGGAAACCACAAATAGAGAAAATAGCAGAAGATGAAACCATTCCCTGGCTGAGCTGCACAGAGCTGGGGCACAGGTGTATGACAAAGCCAATGAAGTGTATAACGGTAAATATCTCTATAGGGTTTTTATAGGCCATGTGGTAGGAGGACAGATGTTGCATAGTAAAGCGTAACGCTCAATGGGAAAAGCTATGCAAAATATATACTTAAACCAACAATATATGTACTGTTTTTTTTTTTTAAAAAGCCCAACTGCAGCCAAAACATTTTATTGAGCTTTGGATAGCATGGGGAAGGGTTAAGGCAGTCAAGCCTCGTACACACGGTCAGAATCTCATCAGAAATAAAACGTCGATCTGACACTTCCGGGTCTGGGGTGCTCGCCGCTGGTGACACGCTCCGGCTATTATTGCAATCCACCGGGATCTGCTGGTCGTTCGGAAGTAGGGCAGAACAATGGTCTGCCTATGTAAACAAGGCAGACCGTCGTTCTGTGAGAGGGGAATGTACAAATCCTATGTTCCTGGTAAGCAGGATCACGGATCTTTACCTCCTCCCAGTCAAAGCACCTCCCCCACAGTTAGTAAGCACACCCAGGGAACACATTTACCCTTTGAATGCCCCTGATAATAACCCATTTCCTGCCAGTGTCACTAGTATAGTGACAGCGTGTATTTTTTTTTTTTTTAGCACTGATCACTGTATAAAGACCCCTTTCACACTGAGGCATTTTTCAGGTACTTTTGGGGTAAAAATAGCGCCTGTAAAGCGCCTGAAAAACTCTTGCAAGCAGCATCTTTGGAGCGGTGAAGGAGCGGTGTGTACTCTGCCCCTGCCCATTGAAATTAAGGGGTTATAAGCACCCCCAAAGCGCCCCCGAAAACAACGGTACAGCGCCGCTAAAAATAGCTGATGCTGCCCCGCCCCAGTGTGAAAGCAGCCTGAGTGTCACTGGTACCCAAAAAGTGTCACCACCAAAAATAAAAACCGTAGAGGTGATCAAGTACCACCAAAAGAAAGCTCTATTTGTGGGTAAAAAAAAAAGGACATCAATGTTGTTTGGGTACAACGTCGCACGACTGCACAATTGTCAGTTAAAGTAATGCAGTGCCGTATCGTAAAACATGGCCTGGTCATAAAGGGGGGAAAACCTTCCAGAGCTGAAGTGGTTAATGTCACATTATTTTATATGTATATGCAAAAAAAAATTTAATTGGAGCCCAAGTGGTAGTGCAGGAGTTATACACCAATAGGCCTTGTAGTAAACTGCAGCTGGTAAAACGGACGCTTAGGAGCATTTGGGTGTTTTCTCAGAGGCCCTGTACACTCAGGAGTATATAGGAGAGAGGAGGGGGAGAGAGAGAGAGAGAGAGGGAAGAAATAGAGGAGGGGAGAGAGAAAGAGGGATAAAATAGAGGAGGGGAGAGAGGGAGACTAAATAGAGGAGGGGATAGAGGAGGGGGGAGAGAGAGGGAAGAAATAGAGGAGGGGAGAGAGGGAGGGGGGAGAGAGAGACTAAATAAAGGATAGAGGAGGGGAGAGAGAGATGGAAGAAATAGAGGAGGGGAGAGAGAGGGGAGAAATAGAGGAGGGGAGAGAGGGGGAGAAATAGAGGTGGGGAGAGAGAGAGAGGGGAGAAATAGAGGAGGGGAGAGAGAGAGAGAGAGAGGGAGGAGTAATAGAGGTGGGGGGAGAGAGAGAGGGGAGAAATAGAGGAGGGGAGAAATAGAGGTGGGGGGGGGGAGAGAGAGAGGGGAGAAATAGAGGAGGGGAGAGAGAGAGGGGAGAAATAGAGGTGGGGAAAGAGAGAGGGGAGAAATAGAGGTGGGGAAAGAGAGAGGGTAGAAATAGAGGAGGGGAGAGAGGGAAGAAATAGAGGAGGGGAGAGAGGGAAGAAATAGAGGAGGGGAGAGAGGGTAGAAATAGAGGAGGGGAGAGAGGGAAGAAATAGAGGAGGGGAGAGAGGGAAGAAATAGAGGAGGGGAGAGAGGGAAGAAATAGAGGAGGGGAGAGAGGGAAGCAATAAAGGAGGGGAGAGAGAGAGGGAAGAAATAGAGGAGGGGAGAGAGAGAAGAAATACAGGAGGGGAGAGAGAGATGAGAGAGAAATAAAGGGGAGGGAGATAGGGGGGAAGAGAGAGAGAGAGGGGGGGATGGAGGGAAGAGAGAGAGATTGGGGGAGAGAGAGATGGGGGGGGAAGAGAGAGAGATGGGGGGGAGAGAGAGAGAGAGAGAGAGATGGGGGGAGAGAGAGGGGGAGGGAAAGAGAGAGGGAGGGAGAGAAAGAGGAGAGAGAGGAAAGGGAGAGAGAGAGAGAGAGAAAAAGAAGGGGGGAGAGATTTTTCTTGCATTTGGGAGGGTCTGCTGAGGTTATCTGTAAAAAAAACGCTTCTAAAAACGCCAGCACTCATAAACGCTGCCAAACGCTTATAAAAGCCACTAAACGCATGGCAAATAAAAGTTGCCAAAGAGACGTTTTTACCGGCGGTTCCTAGCTGTCAAGTTCCAGCGTTCAGAAGAGCTTTTCAAACGTATATATACAAAGCCGTACACATTCTTTACATAATCTTTAACCTTTTTAAAAAAAAAAAAAATGCTGTAGATATGCTTTAAGCGGACTTGTCTTTCACTTCAATGCCTTCACTGTGACTTCTGCTGCTCTGTGTCAATGACTCCGAATGTTTTAAAGCCACAGAGAGACATTTTGAGAAGGTGACAATGACGGCTCTTATTGGAAAGTTTCTCTCTGTATAACGCATGAAGTGAAGATGTTGGTTTATTATGAATACAGGAATTGTAAGATATGAAAGTCTCCACTTTCCTGCTGATAAAGTCATTTATTATTTGCAGAGAACACTATATACAAGGTGGAACAATAAATACAGAAAACATTTGGTTACAATCAAGGTTTACATCATCACATAGACCCTGGACAGAGGCCCGTCTTTGTATAATAATGAAAACAGTCTAAAAATATTGCTTACCTCGTGAAAATAAAAATGTGGCACCCCCTTCATATGTATTAGAAAACTAGAAATCTATTAGTACAAGAAATTGGACTAAAGGAAAATTTCAAACAAAAAAACCCCAAAACTCAGTTATGAATTATTTCTTAGAGGACCTTTCAGTAACAGTTTACATAAGTATCAATTGTTAGCCTCTTAAATAAAGAGTGTGTAAAAAATGAATTAGTAGTACCATCATCCAAAACTAGATTAGATAGAAACAGGGCTAAGGGTACCCCAAGACCTAAAGAAGCACCAAAAGCGGGACGGGCGGGCAAATGGAATATATCGGTACACAGTAAATAGATAGTTCAAGACAAGAATATATAAAAAATTTGGTAGATTTATTAACATAATATCAAAAAACGCATAAAAAACATCACAAACAGATAAAACAATACAAGTATCGTGACAACCATACGTGTCACCGAAACGAGGTCCCGTGGGGGAATCCCAGGTGAAGGTAGAGGTCACGACACACAAGATCTATCTTAGAGACCGTGACCTCTTCCTTCACCTGGGATTCCCCCACGGGACCTCGTTTCGGTGACACGTATGGTTGTCACGATACTTGTATTGTTTTATCTGTTTGTGATGTTTTTTATGCGTTTTTTGATATTTTGTTAATAAATCTACCAAATTTTTTATATATTCTTGTCTTGAACTATCTATTTACTGTGTACCGATATAGTCCATTTGCCTGCCCGTCCCTTTTTTGGGGATTCTACTCCCAAATGTGTCTGTATGACTTCTATGTACACGATCTAGCAAATGTTACTTGAGATGTGGTTTATCTAATACACTTTATACCCTCTTTACCCTGTATGCCAAGCAGTTCTTGTTATATACTACGATTAATAATATCTAGACATGTGCAATTTGTTTAGTTCCAAATTCGTTTTTTTTTTTTTTTAATTTTAGAAAATTTGTTAATTCCAAATATCCGAATTACCGAATATCTGAATTTCCAATTTATTCTAAATTTCGGAAATTTGAAATTAGGAAATTTAAAAATCCAAAAGTTCGGAAATTCAAAAACCCAAAAATAAGAATAAAAATACGAAAATTCAAAAGATCGAAAATTAGAAAATAAGGACATAAATCTGAAAATTCAAAAAGCCTGTAAACTCGATAACAACTAACTAATAATAACTATTAAATTATAGGTATTGGAATTTCCTTTCAAATTTGGCTGTTAGTGAACGTAATGGATATGAATTTATCCAACGTTACAAATTATGTGTAATACCGAATGCCGCATCCAAACGAATGGAACGCAACAAATTTTTTTATTTTATCATTATTAATTCATCTTTTATTTAATTTTTTTGTCCATTACAATAACATTTACATTCCAAAACGCAACAAATTATTAATAATAAAAACATATTATTTTATAGATGCGGCATTTTATTTTTTTAATAATTCGTAACTTCAGATAAATTTGTATTTGTTACATTTACTAACAGACAAATTTGAAAAGAAATTCCAATACCTATAATTTAATAGCTAGTTATTAGTTAGTTACCTATTATTTTGAATTTTTGGAAATATGGATTTTCGTTCTAATTTTCGGACTTTCCTTTCTTATTTTCTGAATTTCCGAATTTTCAAATTTTCAATTTTTTTTAATTCACGAAAAAAAAAAAAAAAAATGTTGGCAGTGCACATGTCTAATAATACCTGCAAAAAAATGATCATGATGTGCTAGTCCCTGACACTTTTTATTTTTAACAATGAACGTGAAGTTTAACAACAGCTTGAATGAATGGGCTGCATTCTCAATGATGTCACTGGTCTCTAGTGTATGGATAGGCTGCATTCTCAATGATGTCACTGGTCTCTAGTGTATGGATAGGCTGCATTCTCAATGATGTCACTGGTCATTAGTGTATGGATAGGCTGCATTCTCAATGATCTCACTGGTCACTAGTGTATGGATAGGCTGCATTCTCAATGACGTCACTGGTCACTAGTGTATGGATAGGCTGCATTCTCAATGATGTCACTGGTCAGTAGAGTATGAATAGGCTGCATTCTCAATGATGTCACTGGTCACTAGTGTATGGATAGGCTGCATTCTCAATGATGTCACTGGTCAGTAGAGTATGAATAGGCTGCATTCTCAATGACGTCACTGGTCAGTAGAGTATGAATAGGCTGCATTCTCAATGACGTCACTGGTCACTAGAGTATGGATAGGCTGCATTCTCAATGATGTCACTGGTCACTAGTGAATGGATAGGCTGCATTCTCAATGATGTCACTGGTCACTAGTGTATGGATAGGCTGCATTCTCAATGATGTCACTGGTCACTAGTGTATGGATAGGCTGCATTCTCAATGATGTCACTGGTCACTAGTGTATGGATAGGCTGCATTCTCAATGATGTCACTGGTCACAAGTGAATGGATAGGCTGCATTCTCAATGATGTCACTAGTCACTAGTGTATGGATAGGCTGCATTCTCAATGATGTCACTGGTCACTAGAGTATGGATAGGCTGCATTCTCAATGATGTCACTGGTCACTAGTGAATGGATAGGCTGCATTCTCAGTGAATAGATAAGATACAATTTTAAAGTTGTCACTTGTCAGTAGTGAATGAATAGGCTTTATTTCCATTGGTGTCACTGGTCTATACTGAATGGATAGGCTGCATTCTCAGTGATGTCACTGGACACTAGTGAATGGATATGCTGCATTTTAGTGTCCTTATTAGTCTTTAATGAAATTATAGGCTATAGTCTCAGTGATGTCACTGGACACTAGTGAATGGATATGCTCAGTAAGGTCACTGGTCTCTAGTGAATGGATATGCTCAGTGATGTCACTGGACACTAGTGAATGGATATGCTCAGTGATGTCACTGGACACTAGTGAATGGATATGCTCAGTGATGTCACTGGACACTAGTGAATGGATATGCTCAGTGATGTCACTGGACACTAGTGAATGGATATGCTCAGTGATGTCACTGGACACTAGTGAATGGATATGCTCAGTGATGTCACTGGACACTAGTGAATGGATATGCTCAGTGATGTCACTGGATACTAGTGAATGGATATGCTCAGTAAGGTCACTGGTCTCTAGTGAATGGATATGCTCAGTGATGTCACTGGTCTCTAGTGAATGGATATGCTCAGTGATGTCACTGGACACTAGTGAATGGATATGCTCAGTGATGTCACTGGACACTAGTGAATGGATATGCTCAGTGATGTCACTGGACACTAGTGAATGGATATGCTCAGTAAGGTCACTGGTCTCTAGTGAATGGATATGCTCAGTGATGTCACTGGACACTAGTGAATGGATATGCTCAGTAAGGTCACTGATCTCTAGTGAATGGACAGGCTGGATTTCTTTTGATGTCACTGGTCTCTAGTGAATGGTTAGTCTGTATTCTAATGAGTCACACTGTAATATACTAATATAAATATTGCTTTGGTGGCATAAAATGGGGTTTGTATGTACAATGACTGGAAGCGGAACGGCTGTATTTTTACATATTCACGATTAAAGTGCCTAGTGAGAAATGTAAGGCAGGACACAAAACTGGACTCATACTCCGCACAGCACTGAGTTCTCCAAGGTGAAATCGTAGTGGAATCGGGAAAAGCTCTCGTCCAGATTATAGTTGGGCACAGGCTCTGGAAGTTCCTGGCAGATATTTTGCACTTCTAGAACATGAGGGGCGAGGATGAAAGGGATGTCATCCAGCAGGTCTGCCATTGCTGGGTTCCCCTCTGAGAGCTGATTGGTCCACTTGGTGGCTGCAGGATCTCCTCTGTTGAGCTGCGGGGGGATAGCTGGCGGCATCTGAAAATTCAACAAATATCACATTAACACATAAGCCCCCTTGCAATAGCTTTGGGCAGTAACAGGCCCTCTTAATGGAGGCATCAGGGGTCTATTAGAACCCTAATGTCTCTCTTGCCCTTCAAAGCAGCTAACCAAGCACAGGTTGTGTTTGGTTAGCTATTTTTCTGGCTTTACCAGCCAGGGAATGACAGTTCTGAAATTGGAAGTTAAAAAAATCATTGACGTTTCACTGTTAATTTTTCATAGAGGAGATCAGGGAATGAATGTTCCTCCATCTCCTCTGTGTGAAGCCGTCCTGGCGAATTACTGCGGTCCCGAACTCCCCAGAGGAACAGGAAAGCCTAGCAACCATCGTTGGTGGCGGCAGGACGTCAGTTCACAGCACAAAAAAAGTAATGGGGCAGTTGTAAAGCCACCTGTATCACTTTTACACTACAGATATCAACAAACAATGTGTTGTGCTGTCTGTTTAACCACTTCCATACCGCGCCTATTCTGGCACTTCTCTCCTACATATAAAAATCATAATATTTGTTGCTAAAAAAAATTACTCAGAACCCCCAAATGTTATATGTATGTTTTTTTTAGCAGACATCCCAGGGAATAAAATGACGGTCATTGCAACTTTTAATCTCGCACAGTTGGGGGAAAAAAAAAAAACTGTCATGAATTAAAAAATAACAAAACAGTAAAGTTAGCCAAATTTTTTTGGTATAATGTTAAAGATGAAGTTACGCCGAGCAAATAGATACCCAACATGTGACGCTTTAAAATTGCGCACACTCATGGAATGGCGTCAAACTTCGGTACTTAAAAATCTCCATAGGTGACGCTTTCATTTTTTTTTACAGGTTACCAGTTTAGAGCTACTAAGGAGGTCTAGGGCTAGATGATGTTACGCCAAGTAAATAGATACCTAACATGCCACGCTTTAAAATTGTGCTCACTCATGGAATGATGCCAAACTTTGGTACTTAACCACTTACCGACTGCTACACGACTATATACGTTGGCACTTTGGCTGCTGCCATAACCGAGGTATCCATATCTTCAGGCGGCGGTTTGGTTACCGATAATGGTGGTCTCTGCGGCAGTTTCATTATGTTATTTCTTACTTCATTGTAGTGTAAATATGAGATGTGAGGTATTTTTGACCCCAGATCTCTTATTTAAGAGGACCTGTCATGCTTTTTTTCCTGCTAAAAATAGCGCCTGAAAAAAGCCTCAGCTGCAAACCCAGTGTGAAAGCCTGAGTGCTTTCACACTGGGGCTCTGCGCTGACAGGGCGTCAAGAATCCTGACAGCGGCTTTTTTACAGCTCTTTAGGAGAGGTGAACTCACTGCTCCTAAAGCGTCCCTGCCCATTAAAATCGATGGTCATCCCCGCCGAACTGCTGCGGGCGTGTTGCGGGTGCTTTTAACCCTTTTTCGACTGCTAGCAGGGGTTAAAAGCACCCCCCGCTAGCGGCCAAAAAGACGACGGTAAAACACTGCTAAAAATAGCGGCACTTCTCCGCTGATGCCCGGGTGTTGCGAGTGTGAAAGCACTCTAATGCATAGAATGCATTAAAATAAAAAACCTTCTGCCTTGACACCCACTTTAACCAGGAAACAAAATGCATCACCTGCCTGTCTAATCAGGTGTGTAAATCGCAAGACCGGCTGCACACAAATTGACAATGTTTGGCAAGCAAAACAATTGTGTATTTCAAATATATATTTACCCGTTTCCCTTTTTATCTTACGCCCTGTCTACCTCTCCATAGTGCAGGACCAAAAAACAGACACAAGGGCCCAGATTCACAGAGCAATTACGCCTGTGTAACTGGTGTTAGACAGGAGTAATTTCAAATTTCGCGCGCCGTATCACTAGTTTGAATCCTCAAACCATGATACGGCGGCTTCGGGCTTCGATCCGAGAGGCTTACGTCTTCGTAAGCCTTCGGATCTACGCTGCGATATTTTTGTGGCCGCTGGGAGGAGTTTGCGTCGTTTTGATGCGTCGGGATATGCAAATGAGTTTTTACGGCGATCCACGAAGATACGAGCGGTCTTCGCAATCGCTTACGTCTATTTTTTTTACGTACTGTTAGACCAGGTTTTTGCTGGTCTAACGGTGCGTAGCCCATGTTAAGTATGGCCGTCGTTCCCGCGTCGAATTTTTTTTTTTGCGTAACTCGTTCGGGAATAGAAATGTCCGTAAACGACGCTACTCAAACAACGAATGACGTAACGACGTGATTTTGCGCAATGCACGGCGGGAAATTTGCGAACGGAGCATGCGCAGTTCGATCGCCGCGGGAACGCGCCTATTTTAAATCCTTCACGCCCCCTACTCGTGTAGATGGATTGCGACGGGAGAAATACACTACGCCGCCGTCGTTTACTGGACAAAATCTACCTGGATTCCACGTAGAGCCAGGTAAAAAACGGCGGCGTAGAGTATTTCTGATACGCTATGAGAATCCAATTCTCTCTGAATCTGGGCCATGGAGTTCTTGAATCTGACGTGCTTGGGAAGGCCTGGCGGCGGCGGCGAGGCACCTCTTGAAACACACACTTCTATTATTCATTGACCTTTCTTGGATTCCAAAGCTTTTAATTCTAAAAGGCTACAGGAAGTTGGCAGGAGACCAAAAGGCAAAAAGCACTGGTTGAGCTCCCCGGCAGGCGGGTTCTACATTACCTGGTAGGGCAGACTGTAGGGGAGATCTGACGCGGGATATGGCGCTACGCCGTTCTGCCTCTCCGTCGGAGTCTGTCCTGTAGGGAGTGCAGAGAATTAGTGTAAGGTTACTCTCATATCACTGAAATAGATGTGCGACTATCAAGGCAGCTGAGTGAAGACATACATACTCTCCTTAGGTTATATAAGCCCTGATTTATATCAGATAAAGAACATTAAACATTGGCTGACCATTCTAATATTACCAAACTTCCCTTTACAGTCCCAACACTCTTTAGGCTCCCTAATAATCGCAGCTAAAGCTAGAAAAGGAATCGCGCCCCAAAGTCAGATTTTATTATTCTATAGAATGCTAATATAATTCAGAGATAAACAAGTTCATGCCCAATTCAGGAGACACAGGGCCAGATTCTCAGAGGCACTACGACGAAGCATCTCAGATACCCCGTCGTATCGACGTTTTTTTTGCCGGGTATCTATGCGAGTGATTCCTTGTATCACTTTGGCATAGATACGCCTGAAGATCCGACAAGTGTAATACAATTACACTTGCGGATCGTAGTTGTAATGACAACTCCGGCCACTAGGTGGCCTTTACATTGTTTTCTCATTTGCCCATGCAAATGAGGCTACTACGCAGATTGCCGAACGCTTTTACGCCGCCCCGTCGTTTTCGTCCGCGTAAGGTTACCCCTGCTAATATGAGGGGTAACCTTACGCAGTACCGTCGGATGCCATGTTAAGTATGGCGTCGGGTCAGCGTCAGCTTTTTCCGTCGCTTACGTCGTTTTACTAACTCGTTCGCGAATAGGGCATTGCGTAGTGACAATCACGCCGTTTTGATGTTGGTTTCAACAACGCTTTCCGACGTGAGCTGGAGCATGCGCACTGGGCTTTTTCCCCGGCCGGCGCATGCGCAGTTCGATCGACGCGGGGGCGCGCTTATTTTAAATACAAGCCGCCCCCTTTGAATTACGCGGGCTTACGCTGGGCATTTTACACTACGCCTCCGCAAACTACGGAGCAAGTGCTTGGAGAATACGGCACTTGCTCTGTTACGTTGCGGCAGCGTAGTGTAAATGGCTTACACTACGCCAAGGCGAATATATGAGAATCTGGCCCACAGACTTAATAGGCAATATTAAAGTGGACCTTTAACCACTTAAGACCCGGACCATTATGCAGGTTAAGGACCTTGCCCCTTTTTGCGATTCGGGAATTGCGTCGCTTTAACTGACAATTGCGCGGTCGTGAGGCGTGGCTCCCAAACAAAATTTGCGCCCTTTTTTTCCCCCACAAAAAGAGCTTTCTTTTGGTGGTATTTGATCACCTCTGCGGTTTTGATTTTTATAAACAAAAATAGAGCGACAATTTAAAAAAAAAAAAAAAACAATATTTTTTACTTTTTGCTGTAATAAATATCCCCCAAAAATATATATAATATTTTTTTTATCAGTTTAGACCGATTGTATTCTTCTACCTATTTTTGGTAAAAAAAAAAAATTGGTTTGCGCAAAATGTATAGCGTTCACAAAATAGGGGATAGTTTGATGGAATTTTTATTAATATTTTTATTTTATTTTTTTACTACTAATGGCGGCGATCAGCATTTTTTTTGTGACTGCGACATTATGGCAGACACTTCGCACAATTTTGACACATTTTTGGGACCATTATCATTTTCACTAAGGATGAGCTCCGGCGTGTTCGCATGGTACATGTGCAGAGCCCGCCAGGAAGTGTGCACGGCGCTGCGCTAATCACAGCCAGGGAGACATTTCCCGATCTCTGCAGCCGAGCATCGGGAAAATGTCTCCCTGGCTGTGATTAGCGCAGCGCCGTGCCCACTTTCTGGCGGGCTCTGCACGTGTACCATGCGAACACGCCGGAGCTCATCCTTAATTTTCACAGCGAAAAGTGCTATAAAAATACACTGATTACTGTGAAAATGACAATTGCAGTTTAGGCGTTAACCACTAGGAGGCGCTGAAGGGGTTAAGTGTGACCTCATATGTGTTTCTAACTGTAGGGGGGCGGGGCTGGACGTGTGACGCCAGTCCTCCAAGCACAGTGCACTCTCCTTGTGCTACTGCCATGAAGAAGCTGGGAAGCAGTGTCTGGAGGAGAACCAGAGGAGGAGTCAGCTGCCAGAGTCTGCTGAATTCTGAGGCCAGAGAAGGCAGAGACAAGGGGACTCTGTGGCTGCACAGAGAGACGCAGGATCTGTAGGAGGGATTCTATCCTCTCTGCTGCCAACTGCTAAGACAGGGTGAAGGGGTAGAAACAAGTCTCTCCATGGCTGTATAGAGAAGCACATGATCTGGCAGAGGAGTTCTGTCCCCTTTTTTGCTAAAGACAAAGGGGGTGCCGCAGCTGCAGGAGAGGTGCGAGGGCCAAATGAAATGGTCTGGAGGTCTGGATTCGGCCAGCGGCCCTTGTAGTTGACACACGTGCTCCAGAGGTTGCTGGGGGTTCCTTGAGCTGTGGCCAATTGATCCCCTGTCCCAGTGATGGTGAACCTTGGCACCCCAAATGGTATGAAACGACATTTCCCATGATGCTCAACTACACTGCAGTGTAGTTGAGCATCATGGGAAATGTAGCTCCAAAACATCTGGGGTGCCCAGGTTCCCCATCACTGCCCCATCCAATGATGCCTGCATAGTTCCAATTCCAACACCACTTGGCATAGCCAGCGGCATGACGCCAAGGATCTTTTTATCCGGCTGTAAGAGTGGCATTCTAACCACCACTGTAAGGTGGCATTCTTCCCAATGACTACCAATGTAGAGGGCATTTTCCCAAAGCCCCCCCCCCCCCCCAATGCACTAATCTTAACAAGGGTTCCGAGACCTGAACATTATTTCAGGGTTCGTTGTGGTATTAGGAGAGGGGCTGTGCTACACCATTCAATAATATTCACTCCGAAAATCTTCTTCCTGGTATTCGATGGCGGCAAGTGGTGGACAATGGTTCCTGTATCAGGGTTGTTGGCTCTGGTAGTCATTTCAGTTCACTTCCTTGATGAAATAAACTATGAAATACTACTTTAATATCTCTAATTATTTGAAGTATTTCACATGTTTCAGCTTAGTAAATCACGCCACTGTACATTTTACAATGTCTCCAAAATTATTCATTATAAACACATGGTATTCCAAGAATTCTGGAAGAAGAATACAATTTGAAGGGAAAGAAAGCTGTTATTCATCAGCCTTTCATTTATCACTATCACAAGTTACATTTTTATTATACACATTAACCAGTTAAGGACCGCCGCATGTACATTTACGTCGGCAGAATGGCACTGACATGCACATCAACGTATATATACGTTGGTGCCTTGAGGGGGTTTGGAGGTCCGATCGGACCCCCCCCCCCCCCCCGTACATGCGGCGGTCCGTTTTGCTGGCCGAGCGATCCGGGATGAGGGGGCGGCTATTCGTTTTTGTCCGCCCCCTCCGGATCGCTCTCAGCCAATCCGCGCGCCCACCCTGTCACTTCCTCCTCCTGTGTAAACACAGGAAGGAGGAAGTGATGTGATCTCTCCTTCAGCGTTTTTTTCAACCACCGCTGAGGAGAGATCACATCTCACAGTAAGTGTACACAACACTACACTGACACATAGGCACATTAACCCCCCTGATCGCCCCCCCCCTCCACCCTGTCACAGTGTCACTGAATGCAGTAATCATACATGTATGATTACTGTATTTAGTGTCAGTGTGACAGGCAGTGTGACAGTCAGTTAGTGTTAGGTCCAGGGCAGCCCCCTACCCCCCCTAATAAAGTTTTACATTCAGGTTTGAAGAATGCATCTCTATTTAACCCTCCAGGGGGTCTGGCTCCATCGCTGAAAGTTTTTCGGGATGTGCTGGTCAGGGACCTGGAGGCTATCGAAATCAAGAAAGCCATACTTAATAAAACCCTCCAGGAAGGTCTAGACTCCCTTTGTACAAATAAAGAATTGGTGATTAGGCCAGCCGATAAAGGGGGGGGGATTGTTATTTTGGACAGAGTGGATTACCTCAGAGAAATGCACAAAATAGTGGACGACACAGACACCTATACTGTCTTACCAAGTGACCCTAGAGGAAGGTTTAGAAAGGATTTGGAGGTTCTTTTGTGGAGGGGGTATTATGAGGGCATTTTGTCCCTCAATGAGAAATTATACCTTTTGCCTAAAGCCCCCCGCACACCAACCATTTATTATTTACCGAAGCTGCATAAGGACCCAATCTGCCCCCCGGGTCGTCCTATAGTAAGTGGGATCGATTCCATTACGTCCCGGGTGGGCAGATATGTGGATTTTTACCTTCAGCCTTTGGTGAAAAAGGTTCCTTCATATGTCAGGGATTCCAGACACATTATCAACATTCTGTCTGGATGTGTCCCGACCCCTGACATGTGGATGGTAACCATAGATGTAGCTTCCTTATATACAATAATTCCTCACCAACTGGGATTTGAAGCCGTACAGTGCTTCCTAACGAGAGATTCAGGATTGGAGACAAAACAGATTGAGTTTGTAATGTCCCTACTCAAATTTGCAGCCGCCTCAAATTATTTCTGGTTTGACCATAATTTTTATAAACAAGATACGGGGGTTGCCATGGGGGCCAAATATGCCCCCAGTTTGGCCAATTTGTTTATGGCCAAATGGGAGGAGGATGTCATCTACTCAGGCGACCTACCCCAGGTGGCCCTGTGGGCTAGGTATATAGATGACATCCTCCTCCTATGGGCAGGGACTCAGCATGACCTGGCCATGTTTATTGAGTCCCTCAATAATAACCAAAGGGGAATACAGTTAAAATTTGAGGCTAGTCAGACTGAAGTACACTACTTGGATCTTAAGATTGAGGCCAAAGAGGGAAAATTTATTACATCTACCTTCTTTAAAGAGACGGATAGGAATTCCTTTATTCCAAAAGATAGTTGTCATCATGAACCATGGCTTAGAGCTGTCCCCAAAAGCCAGTACCTCAGACTGAGGAGAAACTGTTCTGATCTTAGACAGTTTGATAACCAAGCCTCTGTCTTAACTAGCCGCTTCTTAGAGAAAGGTTACTCTCAGGATGAACTACGAAGGACATTATCCGATGTCCGTGGCACCCTGAGGGAGGACCTTTTATGTGAAAGGGTGACTGAAGAAGGGGTAAAATTCCCGGAAGGGGTACCATTTATCACTACTTACTCTGTACAACATAGGGCTGTTTCTCATTTAATAAATAAACATTGGCATATAGCCACTAATGACCCCTTGCTGAAGGGCATTCTACCCCCCAAACCCCGTGTTGTGTTTAGAGGGACTCAATCCATAAGAAACATGGTTGCACAAAATGTGATCGATCCTCCTAATAGGGGGATTGGATTTTTCAACCAATTACAGGGGTACTATAAGTGCAGAAGGTGCAGAGTCTGCAGTCTGAGTTCAAATCTACATAGGTGTGTGACCGTTTTTTCCTCTACAGCCACAGGTAGAGAACATAAGATTAGGCCATGCATCACTTGTGCATCCACAGGTGTGGTATATCTTCTACAATGCCCATGCGGTCTACAATATGTGGGCCGCACCAAAAGGGCCTTTCAAGTTCGAGTGAATGAGCATATTACAAACATCTTGTCGGGCTTCAAAGATCACTCTGTCTCCAAGCATTATAAACTCAAACACAATCGAGACCCATCCAATACCCTCTTCTTGGGAATAGACAAATTCAAGCCCCATTGGAGGGGGAGCCACTTAGTTAGGGAAATTTCTAGGATGGAAATGGGGTGGATATATAGACTTAAGACCTATACCCCCTATGGGTTGAATGTAGAGACTGATACCAACGCATTCATCAATAATGCATAATATCCCACTATATTTCTGTAAACTCACTGTGAAGTGCACCAACAGAGGCGTTTTTTTTTGGAACCGTCTTCTTTTTATGTTTTTTCAGTGTTTAACTCTTTTTCTCCTCTCGTCCATAACTACTAGCACTTTAAAGGTGTATAAGTTACTAATTAAAAATAGGCTCAACACAATTTGTTAAGGTTAGAAGTAACCCCAGTATGGGATCGCCTTATCACTAAATTTATATATTTTTCACCATTATTACTTTCTAGCTTGTAAACAACACTTTGGAAATAGGAACATGGCCCCTGAAGAAAGGCCCACTTTTTATGTATTAGCATTAACTATGTTAGCCGTATAGGGCATGACTAGCTTAGTAAACTAACTAGGCCTTATTAACTTAGTATGGTTAACAGGAGTAAATATGGCTGTAGACCTGCTGACCAGGGATTATTCTGAGTTGGTAGGGTACATATATATTCTCCCTTTTATTTAAATAAATCATAATATTTATTTATTTATTTATTATACACCTTATATATTTTTATTTTTCTATTCTTCACTTAATTAAATAATTGTTTATGCACTGATGTTTATGCATCTAATTTTATGTTAGAGAACCTTAAACACAATTTTTTCACTTATTTATTTTCACTCTATTAATTTTGAGTGCACATAAAGGTTAAGGTAGAAAAGGAGTGTACTATTCTCTAGGCGGGATGCGAGGGGTTAAGAGTAAATCCATATATCCCTGGTAAATTCCGCGCCAACAAGCTCCAATATAGATCTGACCTGCTTTAAAAGCCAGGGTGGTTTTCCTCCTTTGCTCCTATGGAGGGCGCCAGACTTTATAGCAGGTGCAGGTACCAATATATATATTTATCTAAGTACAACAGTTCACTATGGACTGATAGCTAGATACATTTTCCCATAAATCATAATATATTTTTCATGCTATACAATTAGACCTGTTTTTCCATCCTGACTAGGGCTTAATTACTTTGGTATTTGGATGAAGGTTTGTTTTTTCTTTATATATCTAGATCTTTGTTTGTGTCTTCAGCGTAAGTTGAATATCTGCCTTAGCTGGTGGTGATATTCTTCCAAGCGCGAGGTATGGGCAGCTATACCACACTGGCGGCCGTGGCCACGGTTGTTAGGCACTTCACATTGAGGATCGCGTATTTAACTGGTGACTATACTGCGTTAGCCCTACCCATTGAGAACGTCCCCTTGATGACGAAACGCGTCTGGGAAAGACACGCAGTGACGTCACCACGCACGCACGGAGGAAGGGCTCCGTTTTGTTTGCCGGCCGGCGATTTGTTTTAAATGCTTGTGATGCTTTGATTAAATGTGAGTATCATTTTTATGTTCTATTAAACCTTTTTGGTAAACGGAATTACACTATTGGTCCCTCCTTCTCTCTCCACCCACATTCCGTGAGCACCGCTATACCTTGGTATTTGCTGGAAGTTGTACCCAGGAACCATACAAGATTAAAGGCCGCGGCTGGGCTAAAGCCAATTGCTTCATTAAAGCAGAGTTTCACCCTAAATATAAGATCTCCCATGCGCTTCAGCATACTGGCGTCAGCGCCAGTATGCTGGGTTTTTTTTTTTTTTATAGCACACTTACTGTTTTATCGTAGAAATCCTTTTCTGTCCCCCGCGGTGGACGGCGCCAGTACAGCGCGTCACATCTTCCTAAGATACCCGATATGGACTCGGGTATTTCCGGCGCTATGCGGCGCCTGCGCACAGACCTAGGAGCTGACTGCGCAGGCGCCGTATTTCTCCGAGTCCTATTTCGGAGGGCGTGACGCGCCATAGCCGTAGGACTCGGAGAAATACGGCGCCTGCGCAGTCAGCTCCTAGGTCTGTGCGCAGGCGCCGCATAGCGCCGGAAATACCCGAGTCCATATCGGGTATCTTAGGAAGATGTGACGCGCTGTACTGGCGCCGTCCACCGCGGGGGACAGAAAAGGATTTCTACGATAAAACAGTAAGTGTGCTATAAAAAAAAAAAAACCCAGCATACTGGCGCTGACGCCAGTATGCTGAAGCGCATGGGAGATCTTATATTTAGGGTGAAACTCCGCTTTAAGCTTGCCCTCTGGTAAGCAGCCCCTCCTTATTCTGGTGAAGGGATCACTTTATCGTTAACATCTTGTCACTGTGGTGGAGTGAACCATTATGATCTGTTGTTGTTTTGCCTCCTGACACTCGGTTCTTCAAGTTTTATTCCTATAACAAGGACTTTATGAACATTTATGTTATTCAGGACCCGTGTTTTTTATGCATTTTCCTTTTTTCGTTTTTGAGGTTCTATTTCTATGTAAACCTGTATACCAATATATACTACTATGTGATGTTTTAAGCTACACCATTGGCTACCAACACAGGAGATTACTGCTCAGCAGTCCTCATTCATATATATACTTTTTTTATTCTGATGAGCGCGGCTTTGCCATTTTGTACTACTTTGTGTTTCTACACGATTGCCGCAGCTTTCTATTTTAATTTAATTTAATTTTTGGTTTAGCGCAGTTTTCTGTTTTCTTTGTGTTCTGTTTTTGATATTATTACTGCAGCTTACCCCTCAGGTTACTCTGAGAACAAGGTCATTATGGATGTCTTTGAATTTAGGGCCACCAAACTAAATATTGATGGAGTTTTTGAATCCTACAAAGGTGATGAGGGTGATCTTGGGGGTTTATTTACTCGACTTAAAAATCTCCTCATCTCCGAGAATCATACTAAGTGGGATATAGCGTATTTGGAAACATACGTTAAACATGGTATGGTCCCCCGCAGCCTTAGGTGGGAGGTACCCCCCCAAAAAGGAGACTCCGACCTAGAGGACTGGTTTAAATACTTTAATCTGGCAGGGGTCACCTTCCTTCAATTTCTGATTGAGAGGAAGACCCTTAAACTGGCAAGGATCGATGAGGAAGTCAAAACTATTAAGGATAAGCTCGATCCTGCTAAAGAAATGGGGGAATATAAAGAAAAATCACATACTTTACTTGGTCTTCTAGAAAAAGAGGACAAAGACCAAAGAGTAAAAAAGAAAAAGAAATTCAATAGGGATTTAGAAGACTATCAGAGCAATCTAGTCTTCAATTGGCAAAAGAAACTCCTGGATGAACAAGCTAGGCTGAACTCAAATGCCATGGAAATTTCCAACAATCTAGGTGGTGTTCCTCTCCCTGTAAACCAGCATCAGGTCTCTATGGGCTCTAAAAGGAATTTCCCTAATGTTAAAACGGGAGGTTTACAAGCCAGACAATCCCCACGGAGAGGTCAAGGTGGCTCCAGAGGACCCCCTGGTAAAAATCAGGGACGCCCAGCAGGGGCTCAAGCAACTAACTTCAGGCCTAACTCAGGTGGCGGGCCCTCATATGGTCAAGGGGCCCCCCACTTCTCAGGGAACTATAACTATGGTCCCCCACCCAATTATTATGGACCACCCCCCCAGGTGGGGGGTTGGAACCAAACTAAACCCAGAGGGCAGGGTTTTCAGACTGCCAATAGGGAGGGTTGGAAACAATTCCAACAAGGAGAGGGCAACCACCCATCCCCGACATATTCCCTCTCAGGAGGAAATTCAGGGTGGGAATTTAACATCCCCACCTCAAACAACTTTTTTCCTCTCACCGATAAAGTAGGTCCAGAGGGTTATCAAGCCTCAGATGGACCCCAGCATCCCATGATTAATGAAAGTGCGTGGTTTGCACCCCCTTTATCTCAACCTCAGGGTGCCAGCAATTGGCCAGG
The DNA here is from genome assembly GCA_029574335.1 of Rana kukunoris. Taxonomy (NCBI): domain Eukaryota; kingdom Metazoa; phylum Chordata; class Amphibia; order Anura; family Ranidae; genus Rana; species Rana kukunoris. Next base: position 3,781,267 of record CM056053.1, on the reverse strand, counting down.
TGGCTCCCTGGCCCCTGGCGGCCCCTCGCATTGGGGTTTTCACAGACCAAATCAGGGCACCAAAAGACAGGGCGAACGAGGAGAGGATGTAGAGGGGGGAGGCGATGTAGGACACTCAAAACGTACAAAAACGTAGTAGGTCGGGGCATTTTTAATTTAAGTTCCAAGTCCTTGTCAAACTCCGAAAAAGCTCTTCTTGACAAGGGTTTGAAATTTGCACCACCGAGGGGTTTGAACAAATTTGAAACCTACATGGACATACATAGATTTATTAGGAAACTTAGCATTAAACGGTATATGATTGGGAACTCATATGTTAATACTACACCTACCAATGGATACCTACATTCAGGTTTGAAGAATGCATCTCTATTTAACCCTCCAGGGGGTCTGGCTCCATCGCTGAAAGTTTTTCGGGATGTGCTGGTCAGGGACCTGGAGGCTATCGAAATCAAGAAAGCCAAACTTAATAAAACCCTCCAGGAAGGTCTAGACTCCCTTTGTACAAATAAAGAATTGGTGATTAGGCCAGCCGATAAAGGGGGGGGATTGTTATTTTGGACAGAGTGGATTACCTCAGAGAAATGCACAAAATAGTGGACGACACAGACACCTATACTGTCTTACCAAGTGACCCTAGAGGAAGGTTTAGAAAGGATTTGGAGGTTCTTTTGTGGAGGGGGTATTATGAGGGCATTTTGTCCCTCAATGAGAAATTATACCTTTTGCCTAAAGCCCCCCGCACACCAACCATTTATTATTTAACGAAGCTGCATAAGGACCCAATCTGCCCCCCGGGTCGTCCTATAGTAAGTGGGATCGATTCCATTACGTCCCGGGTGGGCAGATATGTGGATTTTTACCTTCAGCCTTTGGTGAAAAAGGTTCCTTCATATGTCAGGGATTCCAGACACATTATCAACTTTCTGTCTGGATGTGTCCCGACCCCTGACATGTGGATGGTAACCATAGATGTAGCTTCCTTATATACAATAATTCCTCACCAACTGGGATTTGAAGCCGTACAGTGCTTCCTAACGAGAGATTCAGGATTGGAGACAAAACAGATTGAGTTTGTAATGTCCCTACTCAAATTTGCAGCCGCCTCAAATTATTTCTGGTTTGACCATAATTTTTATAAACAAGATACGGGGGTTGCCATGGGGGCCAAATATGCCCCCAGTTTGGCCAATTTGTTTATGGCCAAATGGGAGGAGGATGTCATCTACTCAGGCGACCTACCCCAGGTGGCCCTGTGGGCTAGGTATATAGATGACATCCTCCTCCTATGGGCAGGGACTCAGCATGACCTGGCCATGTTTATTGAGTCCCTCAATAATAACCAAAGGGGAATACAGTTAAAATTTGAGGCTAGTCAGACTGAAGTACACTACTTGGATCTTAAGATTGAGGCCAAAGAGGGAAAAAAAGGATTTTTAATAACAGCTTACCTGTAAAATCCTTTTCTTGAAGTACATCACGGGACACAGAGCGCATAGTCATTACATATGGGTTATATGGGTTATATGGGTACCTTCAGGTGTGGACACTGGTGTAATCAACTTCACAGGAAGTTCCTCCCTATATAACCCCCTCCCACTGAGAGTGCTTTAGTTTTGTAGCAAGCAATTTCTCTGAGGTTACACAATGTTCCCCAAAAGAGGGGTGGGAGCTCTGTGTCCCGTGATGTACTTCAAGAAAAGGATTTTACAGGTAAGCTGTTATTAAAAATCCTTTTTTCTTTATCGTACATCACGGGACACAGAGCGCATAGTCATTACATATGGGATGTCCCAAAGCAATGCTCCATGAAGGGAGGGAGACCGTAAGGCCAAAAATAGCCAAACAAAAACATTATCAGGAGGTAAAATAGCTCCACCAACAGAAAAAAAGGGGGCGTGAACCGGGCCAGAGGATTCTATACTGCTGCCCGTAGGACCGCCTGCCCAAATGCTGCATCCGTAGCCTTTGCGACGTCCAACTTATAAAATTTAGTAAACGTATGTACGGAAGACCAGGTTGCCGCTTTGCAAACCTGTGCCATAGAGATCTGATGGTGTGCCGCCCAAGAGGCACTCATGGCCCTCGTAGAATGGGCTTTAACTGATAAGGGAGGTGGAACGCGCTTCAGACCATAGGCCTGAAAAATCAGCTGCTTAATCCACCTAGCCAAGGAAGACTTGGCAGCCGGCTGACCCTTCTTGGGGCAATCCGGAAGAACAAAAAGCACATCTGTTTTCCGAATCTTCTCTGTAGCCTTGAGATAAACCCTCATGGCTCGGACCACGTCCAAAGTATGAAGCAGTCTTTCCTCTCTGGACTGGGGAGTAGGAAAGAAGGATGGTAGGACTAGGTCCTGATTCAAGTGAAAACTGGATATGACCTTAGGAAGGAAAGAAGGTTGAGGCCGCAGAACCACTCTGTCCTTATGCAGAATAAGGTACGGTTCCCTGCAAGACAAGGCTGCCAGCTCGGAGACCCTTCTGGCCGAAGCCATAGCCACCAAGAAAACCAACTTTCGGGTTAGCAGCACAAGAGGGATTTCTGTCAGAGGTTCAAACGGCTGCTTTTGTAAAGCTGACAAGACCCGATTTAAATTCCAGGGGCCGAGGGGAGCTCTAATAGGGGGATTCACATGCAAGACCCCCTGTAAGAAGGTTTTCACAAGCGAATGCGTGGCCAAAGGCCTTTGAAACCATATCGATAAGGCAGACCCCTGCCCCTTTAGAGTACTAAGAGCCAACCCCTTGTCAACGCCAACCTGGAGGAATCGCAAGATCCTGTCAATAAAAACTTGCGAGGATGCCCTCCTTGAGACTCGCACCACTCCACATAGGTCCTCCAGACTCTGTAATAGATATTTCTAGAGACTGGCTTTCTAGCCTGAATTAACGTAGATACGACCTGGGCTGAGAGGCCTCTGCCCTTAAGAATTAGGGATTCAGCCGCCAAGCCATCAAATTTAGCTGCTGTGAAGCAGGGTGGTAGATCGGGCCCTGAGACAGCAGATCTGGGCGCAGGGGGAGTGGCCACGGTGCCCCTACTGACATCCTCACGATGAGTGCGTACCAAGCCCTTCTGGGCCAGGCTGGGGCCACCAGGATCACCGGCCTGCGCTCCACCCTGATCCTTCGTAGAAGGCGGGGAATCATCTGTAGTGGAGGGAACGCATACAGGAGAGAAAACTGGTGCCAGGGGCAAACCAACGCATCGGTCCCGTAGGCCGAGGGGTCCCTGGCTCGGGATACGAATTTGTCCAATTTCTTGTTGAATCTTGTTGCCATGATGTCCACCTCGGGAACTCCGAATCTTTGGCAAATCTCTTGGAATACCTGGGGGTGAAGAGACCACTCTCCCGGGAGTAACTGTTGACGACTCAAAAAATCTGCTTGAGAATTGTCTATCCCTGGGATGAACACTGCTGAGATGCAGGGTACATGGGCTTCGGCCCATGAGAAAATCAGGTTTACTTCCCTTTGAGCCGCTAGGCTCCTTGTGCCCCCCTGGTGGTTTATGTATGCCACCGCTGTGGCATTGTCGGACTGTATCCTTACTGGCAGACCCTGCAGGGGGAGAGTCCAGGCGACCAGGGCCAACCGAGCAGCTCTGATCTCTAGGACATTGATGGGAAGCAGACTTTCTGCCTCTGACCACTGTCCCTGCTGGGTCCGTTTTCCTAAGATTGCCCCCCAACCTGTTAGGCTGGTATCTGTGGTTACTATTTTCCACGTGATGGGGCAAAAGGTTTTCCCTTTTGACAATTTTTGAGGGACCAGCCACCAGTACAGGCTGCGCCTGACTCCTGGGGAAAGACCTAATGGACGGTCTAATGCCTGTATGGACCTGTTCCAAGCAGAGAGAATAGCTGCCTGGAGAACTCTGGTATGGATCTGGGCATAGGGCACTGCTTCGAAGGCGGCTACCATCTTTTCCAGCAGTCGCATGCATAGGCGAATAGTCGGCCTCTTTTTGCCTAGGACTATTTGAATTGTTTGAGTCAATGACCTGATCTTTTCTTGAGGTAAAAATATCCTCTGGCATTCTGTATCTAACCGAAGGCCTAGATATTCCAACTGTCTTGTGGGTTGCAACCTCGATTTTCCTTGGTTCACAACCCACCCGAATTCTTGTAGATGCCGAACTGTGCGGACTACTGCATGATTGAGGTTGGAAGCTGATCTGTCGATAACCAGGAGATCGTCCAGGTATGCCAGGACCAAAATGCCTTCTGTCCTTAGGACGGCTAGCACCGGGGCTAACACCTTTGTGAATACCCGCGGAGCTGTTGCCAACCCGAAAGGGAGGGCTACGAACTGGAAATGACTTTGATCTATCATAAAACGAAGAAACCTGTGATGTGCTGGGTAGATCGGCACATGCAGATATGCATCCTTTATGTCTATAGATGCTAGAAAGTCGCCTTGATGCAGGCTGGCTGTCACTGAACGTATGGAATCCATACGAAAGGTCTGAATCTTTAGAAAGCGATTTAGTCGTTTGAGGTCTAGGATAGGCCTGACGTCGTCATTGGGTTTTGGTATAATAAAAAGGTTGGAGTAGAATCCCAGACCCCTTTCTTGGGTTGGTACTACAATTACTCCTTGGAGCCAGAGGCGATCCAACGCCTTTACGAGAGAGGCCCTCTTTAACGGGTCGCTTGGAAGACTTGACCCCTGAAAATGAGGAGGGGGGATTTCTCGAAACTCTAGTTTGTAGCCTGTGGCTACCACGGACCGAACCGAAGAGTCGGGAATTCTGGCCTTCCAGACTTCGGAGAAAAACTGAAGTCTTCCCCCCACCCAAGAGAGTGGGGGCGCCCCTTCATGAATCTGACTTGATGACTGGTTTAGCCGGCTTGCGAGACCAGGGCCTCTTGTTTGCCGCGGCTTGTCCCTGTGGGCGGCTATTAACTGCTGAACGCCCGGGAGGCCGTCGATACTGACGGGAAGTCGAAGGGGCCGAGCCTGGAAAGGCCTGTCGTTTAAACGCGGGCCCACGCGGTCTTTCCTTGACCGGTAAGGAAGAACTTTTACCACTTGATATGGTTTGGATATATTTATCTAGGTCTTCACCGAATAGTCTTCCCCCATGAAAGGGAAACCCTGCTAAAAGCTTTTTGCAGGGTGCCTCTGCTGACCAGTTCTTTAGCCACGAAGACGACGCATGTGAACCACCAGCAGAGATAACCGGGATGCCTGTTGGATGGAGTCCTTAATAGCATCTACTGCAAAGCAGAGAGCCCTAGGGAAATCTGCTAATTCACGAGTTTGCTGAGCCGGCATGTCCTTTAACATTTGTTTTGCCTGATCCTTTAAGGCCTGACAAACGCCAATGGCTGCCACCACTGGCTGAACCATGGCACCTACTGTGGTGAAAGAAGCCTTCAGTAGGGTCTCTAATTTTTTGTCGACCGGATCCTTGAACAACTGGACATTTTCAACCGGACAGGTCAGGGATTTATTCACGCAGGAAATGGCCGCGTCCACTGTGGGGAGTGCCCATTTCTTTCAAAATTCCTCTTCCATAGGATAGAGAATAGAGAACCTCTTAGGAGGGAAAAAGATCCTATCAGGTCGAGCCCACTCCTGGTAAATCACGCTCCGCAGAAGGGGGTGAATCGGAAAAGACACACAAGTTAATGGAGCCTTTAAAGAACCCAATGAGGATACCACAGGGGCTACTAGTTCTAGCACTGGAAGTTTAAAAGCAGTGCGAACTATATCGGTCAAAGACTGGATCCACAGGCTCTCCGCTTGAGAGGCCGAAAAATATTCATCTACAGTGGACCCTCCATGTCTGAACCTTCGGGACTTGGGTCTGCTTGATCCCCTTGTGGGTCCCGTTCCTCCGAAGAGGAGACCTCCGCATCTGAAAACACCAAACTAGGTGAGGGGGATCTAGCCCGTTTGCTACTTGGCAAAGGGCGGGCAAACAAAGCAGTTAACCTTTTCTCTAGCCCACCCAGGGTGGTCGCTAGCATTTCTTCCGTTACGTAAACGGGAATGGGTGGATCGGGGGCCGCCTCTGCCCCCAGCATCCCCAATGGCTCTTGTACTATGCTACTCGGTGGTCTAACTGGTGAGGGTGGGGCCGTTGAAGCCTGGCCCAAATCCTCTGACCCCGATGGAGACCCCTTTTGTTTCTTGGCACCTTTTGCAGCCTTGGCTGGTCCTGATGCCTTTGGAGCCATTGCACAACCTTGAGTCACCCCTCTAGCCAACACCTGACTGTTGTAGCTAGGAGTAATTAATATGAGAACAGGCTGAGGAAAACGAAAACATTTTTTTTTTTTTTTTTTTTTTACCCGCCTGGGAGGTGGCAATACTGAGGAAAACCTGTGAGTATTGCAACACCAATGCCCGTTAGCCGGAGTCCAAGGTTGACTCAGATACTGCTGGATCTAAGGCTGAGTCCCTTTAAGCAAAAAAAATTTTTTATTTTTTTTTTTCTGGTCAATAGTGGAACTAAGTCCTAGACCTGAAGATCCACAAACCGCCACTGGGTGTCACTGTGGCCAAAAGACCCAGCTGCACGCTCTGTATCCTTTCTTCCTCTGCCTCCAGGAGGGAAAGACCAGCCAGAGAAAAAGTTTTTCCTTTAAACAGACCCTGACGCTGCTGGCCCGCCCCCCCGACGCACGCTGACGCTATAAAAGGCGGCGTGCACGCGCGCGCACGCGCGCGCGCACCCCCCCACGCTGAAAACCACATGGAGGAAGCAGAGCAGAGGAAACAACACGGACCAGCGCCAGGCAGCACCAACAGACACCAGGTAAGCACTAATCTTATTGTAGTGCACACACAGAGAGGAAGCTGTCCCCATGGGCTTCCTAAGAAACAGGAGTTTTCACCAGCAATTTCCTCTTTAAAACATGTGGGGTTGCAGTATCAATGCTAACAGGCAGACCTGGGGTGAGTAGCAAATATATATCTTACACAAGTATACATATATCTACATGTTATCTGGGTAAACATTAGTATCCCATCCTGCCCACACAGACATAGTGGAGATAGTGGCTGATGCACAAGCATACTGTTAGCCAACCCAGAACCCCCAGGGGGATACCTACTGTCGAACCAAGTCCCGCAGGTTCCCTCTTACCTGCTCCACGCCGCAGGGTATTGCAAACTGCAAGAGGCCCAATCTTCCCCCATCTCCGTGGGTATTGTCTCGGACCTTCAGGGACCGGGGTCCTGTGTTTAAGGAACCCACACCCCTGGACCTATATAGCATCCTGGCATCAGTAGCGTTTAGTCCTGGAAGAGACCAAGGCACTGGAGCCCAGAATCCAGCCCTCCAAGGAGAGGCATTATAGGCAAAACCCCACTCCAGCAGGGCCCGGGTACCGTACACCTTGGCTTTGAAGCACTTCGGACGGATCCGGCTAGCTATCCTGGGTCCCGAGACCTCCGAGGGACAGCTAGACGTGACCAACACCTAAGACACTGGCGAAAAAACTAAAGCACTCTCAGTGGGAGGGGGTTATATAGGGAGGAACTTCCTGTGAAGTTGATTACACCAGTGTCCACACCTGAAGGTACCCATATAACCCATATAACCCATATGTAATGACTATGCGCTCTGTGTCCCGTGATGTACGATAAAGAAATTTATTACATCTACCTTCTTTAAAGAGACGGATAGGAATTCCTTTATTCCAAAAGATAGTTGTCATCATGAACCATGGCTTAGAGCTGTCCCCAAAAGCCAGTACCTCAGACTGAGGAGAAACTGTTCTGATCTTAGACAGTTTGATAACCAAGCCTCTGTCTTAACTAGCCGCTTCTTAGAGAAAGGTTACTCTCAGGATGAACTACGAAGGACATTATCCGATGTCCGTGGCACCCTGAGGGAGGACCTTTTATGTGAAAGGGTGACTGAAGAAGGGGTAAAATTCCCGGAAGGGGTACCATTTATCACTACTTACTCTGTACAACATAGGGCTGTTTCTCATTTAATAAATAAACATTGGCATATAGCCACTAATGACCCCTTGCTGAAGGGCATTCTACCCCCCAAACCCCGTGTTGTGTTTAGAGGGACTCAATCCATAAGAAACATGGTTGCACAAAATGTGATCGATCCTCCTAATAGGGGGATTGGATTTTTCAACCAATTACAGGGGTACTATAAGTGCAGAAGGTGCAGAGTCTGCAGTCTGAGTTCAAATCTACATAGGTGTGTGACCGTTTTTTCCTCTACAGCCACAGGTAGAGAACATAAGATTAGGCCATGCATCACTTGTGCATCCACAGGTGTGGTATATCTTCTACAATGCCCATGCGGTCTACAATATGTGGGCCGCACCAAAAGGGCCTTTCAAGTTCGAGTGAATGAGCATATTACAAACATCTTGTCGGGCTTCAAAGATCACTCTGTCTCCAAGCATTATAAACTCAAACACAATCGAGACCCATCCAATACCCTCTTCTTGGGAATAGACAAATTCAAGCCCCATTGGAGGGGGAGCCACTTAGTTAGGGAAATTTCTAGGATGGAAATGGGGTGGATATATAGACTTAAGACCTATACCCCCTATGGGTTGAATGTAGAGACTGATACCAACGCATTCATCAATAATGCATAATATCCCACTATATTTCTGTAAACTCACTGTGAAGTGCACCAACAGAGGCGTTTTTTTTTGGAACCGTCTTCTTTTTATGTTTTTTCAGTGTTTAACTCTTTTTCTCCTCTCGTCCATAACTACTAGCACTTTAAAGGTGTATAAGTTACTAATTAAAAATAGGCTCAACACAATTTGTTAAGGTTAGAAGTAACCCCAGTATGGGATCGCCTTATCACTAAATTTATATATTTTTCACCATTATTACTTTCTAGCTTGTAAACAACACTTTGGAAATAGGAACATGGCCCCTGAAGAAAGGCCCACTTTTTATGTATTAGCATTAACTATGTTAGCCGTATAGGGCATGACTAGCTTAGTAAACTAACTAGGCCTTATTAACTTAGTATGGTTAACAGGAGTAAATATGGCTGTAGACCTGCTGACCAGGGATTATTCTGAGTTGGTAGGGTACATATATATTCTCCCTTTTATTTAAATAAATCATAATATTTATTTATTTATTTATTATACACCTTATATATTTTTTATTTTTCTATTCTTCACTTAATTAAATAATTGTTTATGCACTGATGTTTATGCATCTAATTTTATGTTAGAGAACCTTAAACACAATTTTTTCACTTATTTATTTTCACTCTATTAATTTTGAGTGCACATAAAGGTTAAGGTAGAAAAGGAGTGTACTATTCTCTAGGCGGGATGCGAGGGGTTAAGAGTAAATCCATATATCCCTGGTAAATTCCGCGCCAACAAGCTCCAATATAGATCTGACCTGCTTTAAAAGCCAGGGTGGTTTTCCTCCTTTGCTCCTATGGAGGGCGCCAGACTTTATAGCAGGTGCAGGTACCAATATATATATTTATCTAAGTACAACAGTTCACTATGGACTGATAGCTAGATACATTTTCCCATAAATCATAATATATTTTTCATGCTATACAATTAGACCTGTTTTTCCATCCTGACTAGGGCTTAATTACTTTGGTATTTGGATGAAGGTTTGTTTTTTCTTTATATATCTAGATCTTTGTTTGTGTCTTCAGCGTAAGTTGAATATCTGCCTTAGCTGGTGGTGATATTCTTCCAAGCGCGAGGTATGGGCAGCTATACCACACTTAAGATGGCGGCCGTGGCCACGGTTGTTAGGCACTTCACATTGAGGATCGCGTATTTAACTGGTGACTATACTGCGTTAGCCCTACCCATTGAGAACGTCCCCTTGATGACGAAACGCGTCTGGGAAAGACACGCAGTGACGTCACCACGCACGCACGGAGGAAGGGCTCCGTTTTGTTTGCCGGCCGGCGATTTGTTTTAAATGCTTGTGATGCTTTGATTAAATGTGAGTATCATTTTTATGTTCTATTAAACCTTTTTGGTAAACGGAATTACACTATTGGTCCCTCCTTCTCTCTCCACCCACATTCCGTGAGCACCGCTATACCTTGGTATTTGCTGGAAGTTGTACCCAGGAACCATACAAGATTAAAGGCCGCGGCTGGGCTAAAAGCCAATTGCTTCATTAAGCTTGCCCTCTGGTAAGCAGCCCCTCCTTATTCTGGTGAAGGGATCACTTTATCGTTAACATCTTGTCACTGTGGTGGAGTGAACCATTATGATCTGTTGTTGTTTTGCCTCCTGACACTCGGTTCTTCAAGTTTTATTCCTATAACAAGGACTTTATGAACATTTATGTTATTCAGGACCCGTGTTTTTTATGCATTTTCCTTTTTTCGTTTTTGAGGTTCTATTTCTATGTAAACCTGTATACCAATATATACTACTATGTGATGTTTTAAGCTACACCATTGGCTACCAACACAGGAGATTACTGCTCAGCAGTCCTCATTCATATATATACTTTTTTTATTCTGATGAGCGCGGCTTTGCCATTTTGTAATAAAGTTTTAACCCCTTGATCACCGCCCTAGTTAACCCTTTCACTCCCTATTGCCAGTGTCACTAAGCCAGAGGTGGCAAACACAAGGCCCGCGGGCCGAATGCGGCCCTCCAGGCCATTTCATACGGCCCTCGCACCTTTCCAGTCATCCTCCAGACCCTTACTTTTTCCTTTAACCACTTGCCTACTGTGCACCTACACCCCCTTCCTGCCCAGACAAAATATAAGCTTCCGGCACTGCGTCGCTTTAACTGACAATTGCGCGGTCGTGCGACGTGGCTCCCAAACAAAATTGGCGTCCTTTTTTTCCCACAAATAGAGCTTTCTGTTGGTTTTATCTGATCACCTCTGCGGTTTTTATTTTTTGCGCTATAAACAAAAATAGAGCGTCAATTTTTAAAAGAATGCAATATTTTTTCCTTTTTGCTATAATAAATAACCCAAAAAATATATAAAAAAAATATTTTTTCCCTCAGTTTAGGCCGATACGTATTCTTCTACATATTTTTGGTAAAAAAAAATGCAATAAGCGTTTATCGATTGGTTTGCGCCAAATTTATAGCGTTTACAAAATAGGGGATAGTTTATGGCATTTTTTTTTTTTTTTTTTTACTGTTAATGGCGGCGATCTGCGATTTTTTTAATGGGACTGCGACGTTATGGCGGACATTTCGGACACTTTGCTGACATTTTTGGGACCATTTACATTTATACAGTGAACAATGCTATAAATATGCATTGATTACTGTATAAATGTGACTGGCAGTGAAGGGGTTAACCACTAGGGGGCGGGGAAGGGATTAAATGTGTGTCCTATGAGTGTTCTAACTGTGGGGGGAGGGGGGGTGACTGGGGGAGGTGACCGATTGTGTCCCTATGTACAAGGGACACAATCGATCTCCTCTCTCCCTGACAGGGACGTGCAGCTCTGTGTTTACATACAGAGCTCCACGTCCCCGCTCATTTACTGAGCAATCGCGTGTGCCCGGCGGCGATCGTTGCCGCCGGGCACTCGCACGGGATCCCCGCAGAGCGGCGGGTGCGCGCGCGCGCCCGCCCGCGGCTTTAAAGGGACATCACGTCATATGACGTGATGTCAGGATAATGGAGTCCTCTGCCCGCCGTCATTTGACGGTGGGCAGATGACAAGTGGTTAAGCAATGCATCCAACTTCTTCCCAGCAGCAGCATAATGAAAGGGGGGTGTACTGTGATGTAAGGGAGAGTGGGGGACTCAACTTCTGATGGTGGGGGGCTCTTGACATATAATGTAAGGGTAGGGGGATACGCTGGACATCTAATCCTACAGATAAAACCGGCCCTTTTGAGGGCAACCATAATGCTGATGCGGCCCACGATGAAATTGAGTTTGACACCCCTGCACTAAGCGATCATTTTTCTGATCGCTGTATTAGTGTCGCTGTTCCCGCTAGGTAGCTCATTTTTTTTTTATTGCGATTATTTTTTTTACTAAAGACATGTGGCTAAATAAATTTTGGCCTAAATGTTTGACTAAAATTTAGTTTATTTGATTTTTCTTATAACAAAAAGTAAAAAATATTGTTTTTTTTTTCAAAAATGTCGCTCTATTTTTGTATGTAGTGCAAAAAATAAAAATCGCAGAGGCGATCAAATACCACCAAAAGAAAGCTCTATTTGTGGGAAGAAAAGGACGCAAATTTTGTTTGGGAGCCGCGTCGCACGACCGCGCAATTGTCAGTTAAAGCGATGCAGTGCCGAATCGCAAAAAGGGTCATTTAGCAGCATTTTGGTCCGGGTCTTAAGTGGTTAATGAACATATAAATCAGCGTGGAAATATTTTTAAAGGTATACTCCAGTCATGAAAAGGTTGAGTTTTACCTGATTCAGAGGATATGAACGATTTGCAGATTAGCTCTAATTTCTACCCTGACATTTATCTTATACACTCGGCTGCCCATCAGATATTTATCGTATATAATCAAGTATAAGCCGACCCGAATATAAGCCAAGGCACCTAATTTTACCACCAAAAAAAAAATGGGAAAACGTATTGACTCGAGTATAAGCCTAGGGTGAGAATGCAGCAGCTACTGTAAGCGATAGAAGAGTGGGAAAAGGGACTAGGGAAACAACCGTAAACGGTGGGAATTTATATGAAACAACACATTGGGGTACGTTGAATCAAATAACAATATACGTTTATTAACATATCATAATTGAGCATAGTGCAGAAATTGGTATCCATAGACACTTCATGTATGGTACAGAAAGTAGTAAAGCACATGATAGGTAATCACATACTTGGAATATTACATGATTGGTAATCACAAAATAAAATTGGTAATATGATAAAAACACTGTTATACATGGTAATACATGGCCCAGCAATAGACTTAGATATAAATAATAAAAACATAATAATTGGTATGCTTATTTGATGATTCAAACAAAATAAAACCCATGGTAGGTACATGACTGCTGTGACATGAAGTCAACAAAACAGGGGGGGGGCTCTACACGTTTCGTGGACTCTATCCACTCATCAGGAGCGACTATACAGTGGCGATACCTAAAATAAATGTAGAAATGATTGGTAATCAATGGTAATTGATTAACATAAAGGAAGAGAGAGCTAAACCCCCCCCCCCCCCGACTTTTAAACAATGGACGCCCGCAGCCGGTCTTAAATTTCAGGTACACTGACTCGAGTATAAACTGAGGGCGGTATTCTCTGCCTAAAAAAAAAAGGATTTTTAATAAACAGCTTACCTGTAAAATCCTTTTCTTGAAGTACATCACGGGACACAGAGCGCATAGCCATTACACTTGGGTTATATGGGTACCTTCAGGTGTGGACACTGGTGTAATCAATTTCACAGGAAGTTTCCTCCCTATATAACCCCCTCCCACTGAGAGTGCTTCAGTTTTGTAGCAAGCAATTCTCCCGAGGTTACACAATGTTCCCCAAAAGAGGGGTGGGAGCTCTGTGTCCCGTGATGTACTTCAAGAAAAGGATTTTACAGGTAAGCGGTTTATTAAAAATCCTTTTTTCTTTATCGTACATCACGGGACACAGAGCGCATAGCCATTACACTTGGGATGTCCTAAAGCAATGCTCTATGAGGGGAGGGAGACCGTAAGGCCAAGAATAGCCAAATAAAAACATTGTCAGGAGAAAACATGGCTCCACCAACAGAAAAACAAGGGGGCGTGAACTGGGCCAGAGGATTCTATACTGCTGCCCGTAGGACCGCCTGCCCAAAAGCTGCGTTTGCAACGTCCATCTTATAAAATTTAGTAAACGTATGTACGGAAGACCAGGTTGCCGCCTTGCAAACCTGTGCCATAGAGATCTGATGGTGTGCCGCCCAGGAGGCACTCATGGCCCTCGTAGAATGGGCTTTAACTGATAAGGGAGGTGGAACGCGCTTCAGACCATAGGCCTGAAAAATCAGCTGCTTAATCCACCTAGCCAAGGAAGACTTGGCAGCCGGCTGACCCTTCTTGGGGCCATCCGGAAGAACAAAAAGCACATCTGTTTTCCGAATCTTCTCTGTAGCCTTGAGATAGACCCTCATGGCTCGAACCACGTCCAAAGTATGAAGCCGTCTTTCCTCTCTGGACTGGGGAGTAGGAAAGAAGGATGGTAGGACTAGGTCCTGATTCAAGTGAAAACTGGATATGACCTTAGGAAGGAAAGAAGGTTGAGGCCGCAGAACCACTCTGTCCTTATGCAGAATAAGGTATGGCTCCCTGCATGACAAGGCTGCCAGCTCGGAAACCCTTCTGGCTGAAGCCATAGCCACCAAGAAAACCAACTTTCGGGTTAGTAGCACAAGAGGGATTTCTGTCAGAGGTTCAAACGGCTGCCTTTGTAAAGCTGACAAGACCAGATTTAAATTCCAGGGGCAGAGGGGAGCTCTAATAGGGGGATTCACATGCAAGACCCCCTGCAAGAAGGTTTTCATAAGCGAATGGGTGGCCAAGGGTCTTTGAAACCATATTGATAAAGCCGACACCTGCCCCTTTAGAGTACTTAGAGCCAACCCTTTGTCAACGCCAACCTGGAGGAATCGCAAGATCCTGTCAATAAAAAAACTTTCGAGGATGCCATTTTTGAGACTCGCACCACTCCACATAGGTTCTCCAGACTCTGTAATAAATATTTCTGGAGACCGGTTTCCTAGCCAGAATCAACGTAGATATGACCTGAGCTGAGAGGCCTCTGCCCTTAAGAATTAGGGATTCAGCCGCCAAGCCGTCAAATTTAGCTGCTGTGAAGCAGGGTGGCAGATTGGGCCCTGAGACAGCAGATCTGGGCGCAGGGGGAGTGGCCCCGGCGCCCCGACTGACATCTTCACGATGAGTGCGTACCAAGCCCTCCTGGGCCAGGCTGGGGCCACCAGGATCACAGGCCTGCGCTCCACCCGGATCCTCCGTAGAAGGCGGGGAATCATCTGCAGTGGAGGGAACGCATACAGAAGAGAAAACTGGTGCCAAGGGCAAACCAACGCATCGGTCCCGTAGGCCGAGGGATCCCTGGCTCGGGATATGAATTTGTCCAATTTTTTGTTGGATCTCGTTGCCATAATGTCCACATCTGGGACTCCGAATCTTTGGCAAATCTCTTGGAATACCTGGGGGTGAAGAGACCATTCCCCCGGGAGCAACTGTTGACGACTCAAAAAATCTGCTTGAGAATTGTCTATCCCTGGGATGAACACCGCCGAGATGCAGGGTACATCGGCTTCGGCCCATGAGAAAATCAGGTTTACTTCTCTTTGGGCTGCTGGGCTCTTCGTGCCCCCCTGGTGGTTTATGTATGCCACCGCAGTGGCGTTGTCGGACTGTATCCTTACTGGCAGACCCTGAAGGGAGAGAGTCCAGGCGATCAGGGCCAGTCGAGCAGCTCTGATCTCCAAGATATTGATGGGAAGCAGTTTTTCTGCCCCCGACCACAGCCCTTGCTGGGTCTGTTCTTCTAGAACTGCCCCCCAACCTAACAGGCTGGCATCCGTGGATACTATCTTCCACGTGATGGGGCAAAAGGATTTCCCTTTTGACAAATTTTGAGAGACCAGCCACCAAGACAGGCTGCGCCGGACCTTCGGGGAGAGCACTAACGGACGATCTAACGCCCTGAATGGAATTTTTGTTCCAAGCAGAGAAAATGGCTGCCTGAAGATATCTGGTATGGATCTGGGCGTAGGGCACAGCCTCGAAGGCGGCCACCATCTTCCCCAGCAGTCGCATACATAGGCGAATAGTCGGCCCTCCTTCTTGCCTAAGATCACTTGAAACTGCTTGAGTTATTGATCTGATCTTTGCTTGAGGTAAACTTATCCTCTGGCACTCTGTATCTAGCCGAAGGCCTAGATATTCCAACTGCTTTGTGGGTTTCAATACCGATTTTTCTAGGTTTACAATCCACCCGAATTCCTCTAGATGCTGAACTGTGCGACCTACTGCCTGATTGAGGTTGGAAGCTGAGCTGTCGATAACCAGAAGATCGTCCAAGTATGCCAAGACTAAAAATGCCTTTCTGTCCTTAGGACGGCTTTAGCACCGGGGCTAACACCTTTGTAAATACCCGCGGAGCTGTTGCCAACCCGAAAGGGAGGACTACGAACTGGTAATGGCGGTGATCTATCATACAACGAAGAGAAACCTGTGATGTGTGCCGGGGTAGATCGGCACGTGCAGATACGCATCTTTTATGTCTATAGATGCTAGAAAAGTCGTCTTGATGTAGGCTGGCTGCCACCGAACGTATGGACTCCATACGAAAGGTCTGAATGTTTAGAAAGCGATTTAGGCGTTTGAGGTCCAAGATAGGCCTGACGTCGCCATTGGGCTTTGGTATTATGAAAAGGTTGGAGTACAATCCCAGACTCCATTCCTGGGTTGGTACTTCTACAATTACTCCTTGGAGCCAGAGACGATCTAATTGCCTTTTACAAGAGAGGGCCCTCTTTAATGGGTCGCTTGGAAGACTTGACCCCTGAAGATGAGGAGGGGGGGACTTCCCGAAACTCTAGCTTGTAGCCCGTGGTTACCACGGATCTTTACCCAAGAGTCGGGAATTCAGGCCTTCCCACACTTCGGAGAAAAACCGAAGCCTTCCCCCCCACCCAAGAGAGTGGGGGTGCCCCTTCATGAATCTGACTTGAGGACTGGTTTAACCGGCCTTGCGAGGCCATGGCCTCTTGCCTGTCGTGGCTTGTCCTTGTGGGCGGCTATTAAATGCTGAACGCCCGGGAGGCCGTCGATACTGACGGGAAGTTGAAGGGGCCGAGCCTCGCGAAGGCCTGTCGCTTAAATGCGGGCCCACGCGATCTTTTCTTGATAGGCAAGAAAGAACTTTTACCACTTGATATGGTCTGGATATATTTATCTAGGTCTTCACCGAATAGTCTCCCACCATGAAAGGGAAATCCTGCTAAAAGCTTTTTGCAGGGTGCCTCTGCTGACCAGTTTTTTAGCCACAAAAGGCGACGCATATGAACCAACAGCAGAGATAAACGGGACGCCGGTTGAACGGAGTCCTTAATAGCATCTACTGCAAAGCAGAGAGCTCTTGGGAGGTCAGCCAATTCACGAGCTTGCTGAGCCGGTATGTCCCTTAATATCTGTTTAGTCTGATCCTTTAAAGCCCTGACAAACGCCAATGGCTGCCACTGCTGGCTGAACCACGGGCACCTACTGTGGTAAAAGAAGCCTTCAGTAGGGTCTCCAATTTTTTGTCGACTGGATCTTTAAACATCTGGACATTTTCCACCGGACAGGTCAGGAATTTATTTACGCAGGAAATGGCTGCGTCCACGGTAGGGAGTGCCCATTTCTTTGCAAATTCTTCTTCCATAGGATAGAGAATGGTGAAACCTTTTAGGAGGGATAAAAATCCTATCAGGTCGAGCCCAATCCTGAAAAATCACGCTCTCCCAGAAGGGGGTGAACCGGGAAAAAGACGCACCACTCAATGGTGCCTTCAAGGAACCTAAAGAGGATACCGCGGGGGCTAATTGTTCTGACACTGGAAGTTTAAAAGCAGTGCGAACCATATCTGTCAGAGACTGGATCCACAGACTCTCTGCTTGAGAAGCCGAAAAAAATTTCATCTATAGTGGAATCTTCAATGTCTGAACCCGTCAGGACTCAGGTCCGCTTGATCCCCCTGTGGGTCCAATTCCTCCGAAGAGAGGACCTCTGCATCCGAACACAACCGTTCTAGGTGACGGGGATCTAGCCCGTTTGCCACCCGGCAAAGAGCGGGCAATTAAAGCAGTTAACCTTTTCTCTAGCCCACCCAGGGTGGATTCTAGCATTTCTTCCGTAACATAAACGGGAATGGGTTGATTGGGGGCCGCCTCTGCCCCTAGCACCCTCAATGGCTCCTGCATGATGCTGTTCGGTGGTCTATCTGGTGAGGGTGTGGACCACTGGAGCCTGGCCCAAATCCTCTGACCCCGTTGGAGACCCCTTTACTTTTTTTTTGGCACCTTTTGCAGCCTTAGCTGGTCCTGATCCCTTGGGAGCCATTGCACAACCTTGAGACACCCCTACAGCCAACACCCAACTGTTGTAGCTAGAAGTGAAACATTAATAAGGACAGGCTATGGTTAAAAATGTTTTTTTTTTTTTTTTTAATTTTTCATACGCCTGAGAAGGCGGCAATACCGAGGAGAGAGTCCTGTGAGTATTGCCACACACAACAATACCTGTTAGCTGGAGTCCAAGGTTGCACCGACTCAGATACTGCCAGATCTAAGGCTGAGTCCCTTTAAGAAAAAAAAATCTTTTTTTTTTTTTTCTGGTCAGTGACCTGAAGATTACCACAAACCACCACTGGGTGTCACTGTTAGCCAGAAATGGCTCAGCTGCGCGCTCTGTGTCCTCACCTCTCCACTGCTCTCAGGAGGGAATGACCAGCCAGGAAATGCTTTTTTTTTTTTTTTTTTTGCTTTATCTGAGACCTGACGCTGCTGGCCCGCCCCCCCACGCTGAAAACCAACATGGAGGAAGCAGAGAGCAGAGGAGAAGCCTGGGACCAGCGCTAGTAACACAGACACCTGGTAAGCCACTAATCTTTGTAGTGCACACATAGAGGAAGCTGTCTCCCTAGGCTTCCTAGGAAACAGGAGTTTTGTCAGCACTTCCTCTCTCTATACACGTGGGGCTGCAGTATCATGCTAACAGGCAAATCTGGGGGGAGTAGCAAAATACATATCTTTAAAAGCATATATATATCTACATGTTATCTGGGTAAACATTAGTACATCCCATCCTGCCTCAAAAGGACATAGTGGAGATAGTGGCTGAATGCACAAGCATACCATTAGCCGACCCAGAACCCCCAGGGGGTGATACCTACTGTCGAACCAAGTCCCGCAGGTTCCCTCTTACCTGCTCCACGCCGCAGGGGTATTGCAAACTGCAAGAGGCCCAGCCTTCTCCCATCTCCGTGGGTATTGTCTTGGACCTTCAGGGACCGGGGTCCTGTGTTAAGGAACCCACACCCCTGGACCTATATAGCATCCTGGCATCAGTAGCGTTTAGTTCTTGGAAGAGACTAAGGCACTGGAGCCCAGAATCCAGCCCTCCAAGGAGAGGCATTATAGGCAAAACCCCACTCCAGCAGGGCCCAGGGGTACCGTACATTCTTGGCTCTGAAGCACTTCGGACGGACGGATCCGGCTAGCTATCCTGGGTCCCGAAGACCTCCGAGGGACAGCTAGACGTGACCAACACCTAAGACACTGGCGAAAAAACTAGAGCACTCTCAGTGGGAGGGGTTATATAGGGAGGAACTTCCTGTGAAGTTGATTACACCAGTGTCCACACCTGAAGGTACCCATATAAACCAAGTGTAATGGCTATGCGCTCTGTGTCCCGTGATGTACGATAAAGAAAAAAGGACTGAAAAAACTTGGCTTATACTCGAGTATATACGGTATTATGTATTATTAGGTATTTTCATATTCTAAGCCCTGGTTCACGCTGGGCTGCAGGAGTGAAATCGCGCGATTTCAGCTGAACTCGCGCGATTTCACTCCCTCTGGCAGTCCCGATTTCGGTGCGATTTAGGAGACATCTGTGCAGGTTTCTGCACAGATGTCAATGTAAATCGCGTCCTGAAATCGCAAAAAGTAGTACAGGAACTACTTTTTGAAATCGGTGCAGCGCCGCAGATGCGGCGTCGCACCGATTAGGACGGTGTCATTGCCGGCAATTGCCGCCGATTTGAGATGCGATTTCACATGTGAAATCGCATCTCAAATCAAACTAAATCGTACCCAGTGTAAACCTGGGCTTAATGGAAGAGGTTCCCAGGCACCAGCACCACCCATAATGTATCCACTGAAGTCTATAGACTCTAGCTGGCAAGCACTAAGGTTAACCAACAACTACACAAGTCACCCATGTGAGGGCCGTGTGTACCTGCATGGGGTTGCACAGGTGTTCCATGCATCCACATGCATGTGCCAGTTGGGAAGCAGTGGTTGCACAGACACAGCCACTGCTCCCAATTTGACATCCATGTGGGTGCACCGCCCAGAATGCAGACAGTATGCGTCTTCAGCTTGGTTCCATCCAGGCAATATCCTTGATAGAGGTGGGTCCCCTCTCCCGCCCCAGATAAAAGTGATCTTATGGCGAATCCGCCACAGAGACCACTTTTATCTGAAAGCTAGCTGTTTGCCGTTGTATACTGGGGTAATGGCAGCTACCGGGTTTCCCCGAAAATAAGACCTACTGTGATTTTCAGGGAGGGCTGCAATATAAGCCCTACCCTGAAAATAAGGCCTAGCTGGCAAGGGTTGTGTTGTGTGGTCTAGACTGTGTATGTTTCTGACTTAGGGTTGTCCCGATGCCTCTTTTTTAGGACAGAGTACAAGTACCGATACTTTTTTCCATGTACTCGCCGATACCGAATACCGATACTTTTTTTAATGTGTCCCCAAATGCAGCCATGTCCTGTCCCCCACATATATTGCAGCCATGTCCCCCCACATATTGCAGCCATGTCCTGTCCCCCACATATTGCAGCCATGTCATGTCCCCCCACATATTGCAGCCATGTCCCCCACATATATTGCAGCCATGTCATGTCCCCCACATATATTGCAGCCATGTCCCCCCACATATTGCAGCCATGTCCTGTCCCCCACATATTGCAGCCATGTCCTGTCCCCCACATATTGCAGCCATGTCCTGTCCCCCCACATATTGCAGCCATGTCCTGTCCCCCACATATTGCAGCCATGTCCTGCAGCCATCCCCCCCACATATTGCAGCCATGTCATTTTCTATTGTGTCCTGTCCCACATATTGCAGCCATGTCACATTTCAGCCATGTCCCACATATTGCAGCCATGTCCCCCCACATGCAGCCATCCCCCCACATATTGCAGCCATGTCATGTCCCCCACATATTGCAGCCATGTCCCCCATATTGTGTCCCCCACATATTGCAGCCATCTCATGTCCCCCACATATTGCAGCCATGTCATGTCCCCCACATATTGCAGCCATGTCATGTCCCCCACATATTGCAGCCATGTCTGTCACATGCCATCCCCCCCCCACATATTGCAGCCATGTCAGTCCCCCACATATTGCATGTCCCTTCCCCCCCCCCACATATTGCAGCCATGTCATGTCCCCCACATATTGCAGCCATGTCATGTCCCCTATACCCCTCATGTCATGTGTGTCATGTCCCCCCACATATTGCAGCCATGTCATTGTCATTCCTGTCCTGTCCCCACATATTGCAGCCATGTCCTGGTGTCCTGTCCCCCACATATTGCAGCCATGTCCTGTCTGCAGTCCCCATGTCCCCCACATATTTGTCATGTCCCCCACATATTGCCCATGTCATGTCCCCCATGTGTCCTGGTCCCCCCACATAATGCATCCATGTCCTGTCCCCACATATTGCAGCCATGTCATGTCCCCCACATATTGCAGCCATCTCATGTCCCCACATATTGCAGCCAATGTCAATATTGTCCATGTCCTGTCCCCCACATATTGCAGCCATCTCATGCCCCCACATATTGCAGCCATCTCATGTCCCCCATGTCCCCCATATTACCATGTCAATGTCCCCCACATATTACATCTCATGCCCCCACATATTACAGCCATGCCATGTCCCCCATATTACAGCCATGTCATGTCCCCCACATATTGCAGCCATGTCATGTCCCCCACATATTGCATCCATGTCCTGTCCCCCACATATTGTTCCTGTCCCCACATATTGCAGCCATGTCCTGTCCCCCATGTCATGTCCCCCACATATTGCAGCCATGTCCCCCATATTGTGTCCCCCACATGCAGCCATCCCCCCACATATTGCAGCCATGTACCCCCATGCAGCCGTGTCATCCCCCACATATTGCAGCCATGTCCCCCCCACATATTGCAGCCATTCCTGTCCCCCACATAGCAGCCATGTCAGGTCCCCCACATATTGCAGCCATGTCATGTCCCCCCACATATTGCAATCCATGTCCTGTTCCCCCACATATTGCAGCCATGTCATGTCCCCCACATATTGCAGCCATGTCATGTCCCCCACATATTGCAGCCATGTCATGTCCCCCACATATTGCCATCCACATATTGCCTGCCTGTCCCCCATGTCATGTCCCCCACATATTGCAGCCATGTCCCCCACATATTGTGTCCTGTCCCCCACATATTGCAGCCATGTCATGTCCCCCACATATTGCAGCCATGTCACATGCATCCCCCCCCCACATATTGCAGCCATCTCATGTCACATGCAGCCATCTCCCCCACATATTGCATGCCATGTCCCCCATATTACAGTGTCCCCCCACATATTGCAGCCATGTCATGTCCCCCACATATTGCAGTCCATGTCCCCCATATTGTGTCCCCCACATATTGCAGCCATGTCCTGTCCCCCACATATTGCAGCCATGTCCTGCAGCCATCCCCCACATATTGCAGCCATGTCCCCCACATATTGCATGTGTTCACATATTGCAGCATGTCATGCCCCCACATATTGCAGCCGTGTCATGTCATATTGTGTCCTGTCCCCCACATATTGCATCCATTCCTGTCCACATGCAGCCATCAGTCCCCCACATATTGCAGCCATCTCATGTCCCCCACATATTGCCCCCAGCCATGCATGTCCCCCACATATTGCAGCCATGTCATGTCCCCCACATATTGCAGCCATGTCATGTCCCCCACATATTGCAGCCATGTCATGTCCCCCACATATTGCAGCCATGTCACATGCAGCCATCCCCCCCACATATTGCAATGCCATGTCATGTCATTGTGTCCCCCACATATTGCAGCCATGTCATGCCCCCACATATTGCAGCCATGTCATGTCCCCCACATATTGCAGCCATGTCATGTCCCCCACATATTGCAGCCATGTCATGTCCCCCACATATTGCAGCCATGTCTGTCCCCCACATATTGCAGCCATGTCATGTCCCCCCACATATTGCAGCCATGTCATGTCCCCCACATATTGCAGCCATGTCTGTCCCCCACATATTGCAGCCATGTCATGTCCCCCCACATATTGCAGCCATGTCATGTCCCCCACATATTGCATCCATGTCCTGTCCCCCATTGCAGCCATCTCATGTCCCCCACATATTGCAGCCATGTCATGTCCCCACATATTGCAGCCATGTCCATTGTCATGTCCCCACATATTGCAGCCATGTCATGTCCCCCACATATTGCAGCCATGTCATGCCCCCACATATTGCCCATGTCATGTCCCCCCAAATGCTGTCATGTCCCCCATATGCAGTCATGTCCCCCACATATTGCAGCCATATTCCCCCACATATTGCATCCATGTCCTATTGCAGCCATGTCTTGTCCCCCACATATTGCAGCCATCATGCCCCCCACATATTGCCCCATGTCCCCCACATATTGCAGCCAGCCATCTCATGTCCCCCACATATTGCAGCCATGTCATGTCCCCCACATATTGCAGCCATGTCATGTCCCCCATGCAGCCATCATGTCCCCCACATATTGCAGCATACATTTGCACAGCATGCCCCCCACATATTGCAGTCATGTCCCCCATATTGCCCATGTCCCCCACATATTGCAGCCATGTCATGTCCCCCACAGCAACCCTGCAACCCCAGACCTGCAGGGTTGCAGTAGGCACTCGGTCTAGCAGACGGACGTGTGCCTAAGAGCTCCTCTCAGTGTGTAGTCAGACATCGAGAGAGCAGGACGCTCTCCCACGAGTCACTCTCTCAGGGATAGTGCAGGGTCCTCCCACTGTGCGGCTCCGGCCTCACAGACAGGCAGGCAGGGTTCCATCTCCCTGTCATCCACCCGCCATCCATCTGCCACCACTCGGACTAGCTGCTCTCCCCCCTCCTGGATTTCCACCTGACCTGGTAAGCCACTTCTTGGGAGCTGCAGGCGGCCGTCCTTCTCAGGACAAGCCACAGCAGCCTCCCCCAATCCCCACGGCTTCTTCCCTGCTCCTCGCTCCCATACCTCTACCCCTGCTCGGGCGTCCTTTCCGCCAGCCATCCCCACAAGCCACCGCTACCCACCGCTACCCTGGGCGTTTTTTCTTGGGGTTCCCTCCGCGCCGATCAGTGCCGATTCGCGGCAGCCGCGACTTAGGAAAGGCCGCGGCTTCACCCCGCGGCCTAGCGGCGCGCCGCTCCTCACTCCCCAATTAGTCGGCTTTCCCCCAATCCCCACGGCTCCTCCCCGCTCCTCACCCCATACCTCTACCCCCGCTCGGGTGTCCTTTCCGCCAGCCATCCCCACAAGCCACCGCTACCTCGGGCGCGGGTTTTTTGTTCCCTCCGCGCCGATCAGTGCAGATTCGCGGCAGCCGCTACTCAGGAAAGGCCGCGGCTTCACCCGCGGCCTAGCGGCGCGCCGCTCTCCACCCCCCCAATCAGCCGGCACCACCTAATCAATCGGGCCATAAAGCCCCCCCACCCCAGTAGAGCCCCTTTGCCCTCTGATCATCTCCCTTAGGGGCCCAACAGGCACCACTCACCTGATACCCCCCAGCCTGGATCCTGCTGCCAGGTTCGGCGGGCCATCTTCCTCCACCCAGCCCTATTCACTATTACTTGATCCAGGGCTAATACCCGATCGCCTCTTCAGGGGTCAGGAAGGAATTTTTTTCCCCTACCGCAGCATATTGGCTCAGCGTGGTGAGGGTTTTTTTGCCTTCCTCTGGACCAAGCACTGGATCTGAGGATTCAGTTATCCTTGTGAATCCACCCAACACCCCCCCCGCCCTTGATTCCACGGCGGACATGGTTAATCGGCAATACTCGGCGGAGATCATTTGGGATCTGGGTCGATTTGCCGCCATTCTGCCGGCCGCCACCAAAAAGCCCTAAGAAATCTGCGACTTTTGAGGATCGATCGACGATCGACTGCCAGAAATCGCAGCCATTTACCCCAGCCCAAGCACATATCATGTGCATTGATCAACACTAGATCGGCAGTAAAACACCGATTAGAAATCCATGATTTCTTATTACAACATGACTTAGACTGCCTCTTTATTACAGAGAGCTGGCTCACAGCCGACTGTAACTCCATTCTAGGAGAATTGGTGCCAGAAAACTACCGTATTATAACGGAAAACAGAATAGGGCAAAGAGGAGGAGGACTGGCGGTGATCCATAAGACGCGTCTTGCGATCACAAAACCAAGCCTCCAAAATCCTCTTCCATTTATGGAAAACCCTTACTCTTCAACTGCAAGTAAACGGCCAGGAGACCGTCCGGATTCTACTCTGCTATAGGCCACCGGCCCCAAGTCGCAGCTGCTCCCATCTTTGACGGACTTTGCCTCCACCTATACCCTGAACAGCAAACACCTTTTGCTAACTCGGGGATTTCAACCTCTGGGCCAACTCCCCGCAAGACCCCATTGCCGACGCCTGCATCGACCACTTGGAAGGATTAGGGCTTCAGCAACTAGTATGTGGGCCCACACATGCTTCAGGTCACACGCTCGATCTTATTTTCAGACAAGATCTGGAATAAAATTGGATAATGAACCATTGCCATGGGACAGATCACCATGCAATAAAGTTCATTATTTCTGAATTCCCCCCCCTAACAAAAACATCAAATCCAGTGACAACACACTGGACCAGATGTCAGAAGAAGCTCCACTCGGAACTCTTCAAAAGCCACGTTAGGGGAAAAATTAAACACAATTTCAACCGCACCAAACAGCGGAAGAAACTCTGGAGGCATAAACACAGCACTATTGCAGTCAGCTGACTTGATAGCGCCGAAACGAAAGACTCTGATCAGGAAAAATAACTCTGGCTGGTTCAACAACCAGCTGGCGCTACTGAAGCAAGAGCGCAGAAGGGCAGAAGCAGCCTGGAAAAGAAGCTCTTCAGATGAGAACCTCTCGATCTACAAGGCAAAAACCAGAAAATACTACAAGCAAATCTTCGAAGCCAAGAAAAACTATTTTTCTGAGGCTATCAACGGTGCCCTAAATCGACCCCGCGAACTCTTCAAGCTGGTCACTCAGACCATGAATCCAGGATGTCTGGAAGCCCCCAACTGGGATACACAAGAATTTGCGATGAGTTGTCGGATTGCTTTATTAACAAAATTGAGGCTATCCGGCAAAGCATTCAGCGGAACAATTGCTCTCCCAGCCCCCCCCCGTAGTCATTTACACAGCACCGGCAGCAATTCACCACAGTTAGGTGAGTTCACGCTGGAATCCATCTCTATTCAGACCACTAAAAATATCATCGGCACTCTGCGCAACAGCACTGCGCCAAATGATATTATCCCCACTAAACTGCTCAAGGAATGCGCCGATATCCTGGCACCTCCTGTCACGCAGCTTATCAACCAATCCTTCAGGGAGGGCATAATGCCCTCCCAGCTGAAGGAGGGTTTCATTCAACCCATCTTGAAGAAAGCCACCCTGGATCCCAAGGATCCACTCAACTGGCGCCCCATAACAGGCCTAAATGTTCTCTCCAAGGTAATGGAGAAAGCTGTGGTACAGCAGCTGCAACTGCATCTAGATACCCACAACTTACTCGACCCACTTCAATCAGGATTCCGTCCCGTCACGGGACGGAAACAGCATTGCTTAAGATATGGGACGACGTTCTCGAGGCCGCAGACGAAGGAGAATCTTCTCTTCTGGTTTTGCTGGACCTAAGCGCAGCCTTTGACACAGTTGATCACAAGCTGCTATTGACGCGGCTGGCTAAAATAGCCAAAGTCGCAGATCTATCCTGGTTCTCCTCTTTTTTGGAAAACCGTTCGCAAATAGTGAAGTTAGGACCCTTCACTTCTGAACAACGCACATTATCGTGCGGGGTCCCTCAAGGATCTCCCCTGTCGCCGATGTTATTCAACATCTATGTGCGTCCTCTTTTCGAAATCATCAGCAGCCAAAAACTGCTATATCACTCATATGCAGACGACACGCAACTGTACTTCCGCATTTGCAATAAAAAGGATCACCACCTCAATCTAGAGACATGCCTCTCTTTGATAGAGGACTGGATGACAAAGAGTTATCTCAAACTCAACGGAGCGAAAACAGAACTCCTTCTGTTTCACGCCAAGCGTAGGAATCAATCGTCAACAACCTGGATCCCCCCGCCCATTCTGGGCAAAATCATCACCCCTAGCGCCAAAGTCAAAAGTCTTGGGGTCATCTTTGACTCCGACATGACAATGAACGCACAAATAGGGGCAGTAGTCAGCGGATCTCACATCTGCTGCGCCTACTACGCAGACTCACGCCATTTATTCCAAGAAAGACATAGCGGTCGTGGTGGGAGCAATTGTTAACTCCAGACTGGACTATGCAAATGCCCTTTACCTCGGACTCCCCAAGTACCAAATCGCTCGTCTTCAAGTCGTTCAAAATACGGCCGCCAGACTTGTGACTGGGAAAAAACCCTGGGAATCGATCTCATCTTCACTGAGATCCCTTCACTGGCTACCAGTTAATGACAGAATCACCTTTAAAGCTCTCTGTCTAGCGCATAGATGTATCCATGGGAATGCTCCCCATTATCTATGCGAAAAATTAAAAATTCACAATCCCAATCGTATTCTACGATCCACCAATCAAAATCGGCTTCAGATACCGAAAGCCAGATACAAGTCCAAAGGAGACAGGAGATTCGCTGTCCAAGGTCCCAGACTATGGAACGCCTTACCAGCCTGCATTCGGCTGGAGGAGAACTACTTAGTCTTTAGGAGAAAGATTAAGACTCATCTCTTTTGATCTCAAGAGAGACAGGAACAACAAGCGCCCAGAGGCGATTTACTTCGCATGTGCTGCGCTATATAAGTTCCCATTCATTCATTCATTCATTCATTCATATTGCAGCCATGTCATGTCCCCCACATATTGCAGCCATGTCATGTCCCCCACATATTGCAGCCATGTCATGTCCCCCATAAATGCTGTCATGTCCCCCACATATTGCAGCCATGTCATGTCCCCCACATATTGCAGCCATGTCATGTCCCCCACATATTGCAGCCATGTCATGTCCCCCACATATTGCAGCCATGTCATGCCCCCCACATATTGCAGCCATGTCATGTCCCCCACATATTGCATCCATGTCCTGTCCCCCACATATTGCAGCCATCTCATGTCCCCCACATATTGCAGCCATGTCATGTCCCCCACATATTACAGCCATGCCATGTCCCCCACATATTGCAGCCATGTCATGTCCCCCACATATTGCAGCCATGTCATGTCCCCCACATATTGCAGCCATGTCATGTCCCCCACATATTGCAGCCATGTCATGTCCCCCATAAATGCTGTCATGTCCCCCACATATTGCAGCCATGTCCCTCATAACTGGCACTGCCGCTGCTGCTGCCGGTGCAGTGTCATTCTGCGGGTTAATCCCCATGCAAGATACAGCGGCATTACAAGCCACGCCATCTATAGACACTCCCCTTCTCTGTATTGGATGGATCTGTCCAATCGCGAGCAAGGGGGAGTGTCTATACACATGGATCCGTGCATAGACACTCCCCCTTGCTCGCGATTGGACACATCCGTCCAATCCAGAGAAGGGGAGTGTCTATAGATGGCGTGGCGCGCATTACAAGTATACAAACGAAAACTTGTAATGCCCGCTGTATTGCACGGCGATTATCGTGGTGGCGGGGGGAAGTATTCTATTTAAGCATCGGGAGTATTTGCGCGAGTACAAGTACTAGCGCAAATACTCGGCATCGGTCCCGATACCGATACTAGTATCGGTATCGGGACAACCCTAGTTTCTGTGATGAATATCTTCATTGTGGCACTGCTCAGCTGATCCCCCGCTGCTCTCCTCCTCTTCTGACAGCCGTCAGTGGGGGATCTGGGGGCCCCCTCACTCAGCAGTACTCAGAGTAGGAAAAGACCGATCAGGCGGGTCATGGAAGTGCAGAGTGGCGCTCAGCTGATCCCCGCTGCTCTCCTTCTGCCAGCCTACAGTAGGGGATCTCGGGCCCTCCTCCCTCTGCAGTGCTTGGAGCATGTAAGGCCGATCAAGTGGGTCACAGAGATGTAGAGGAAGGCACTGTAGGAAGGTATGGTGCACACTTTATATTGTACAGGGCTGTAAATGCAGTGCATTTTATGAGTTTACAGCCACTTTTAACTCCGTTCCACTGGTCACTGAGGATTTCTGACAGGCAGGGAGAAGGATGGGGAGAGAAGACATCACATGATAAGCCCTACCCCAGAAAATAAGCCCTACAGGGTCTTTTGTTCAAAAAAGTAATGTAAGACCCAGACTTATTTTCGGGGGAAAACACGGTATCTGCTGCCAAAACAATGGTATTTAGCACCAAAGTACCGACGTACAATAATGGCGATTTGCGCTAAGTGGTTAAATATTTGATGTGTTTTCTAGTTTCTATTGTGAATAATATTAGGGTTTATGAAATTTGTATATCATTGCATTATGAAGATTTTACACAGCATCCCAACTTTTTTGGAACTGGGATTGTACACACCTATATAGGGCTGGGGGAAAAAAAAAAGGGATTTTTAAATACAGCTTACCTGTAAAATCCTTTTCTTGGAGTACATCACGGGACACAGAGCGGCATATTCATTACTATATGGGTTATATGGAGTACCTTCAGGTGTGGACACTGGCAATCTCAAACAGGAAGTCCCCTCCCTATATAACCCCCTCCCCTAGAGGGAGTCCCTCAGTTTTGTAGCAAGCAGTATGCCTCCCAAAATGTTCACCCAAAAGAGGGGTGGGAGCTCTGTGTCCCGTGATGTACTCCAAGAAAAGGATTTTACAGGTAAGCTGTATTTAAAAATCCCTTTTTCTTTCTCGTACATCACGGGACACAGAGCGGCATATTCATTACTATATGGGATGTCCGAAAGCAATGCTTTAATGAGGGGAGGGAGACATCTTCCAAAGAAGGATTCAATTTAGAGGTATACTCAAATAATAATAATAATTCCAACTTAGTCAAGAAAAAACTTTTTTTTTTTTTTTTTCTTTTTTTACAACCAAGGGTGCCCCTGATCCCGAGGATCTTAAACTGCAGCCTGTAGTACTGCCTGTCCAAAGGCAGAATCCGCATTCCTTCTCACGTCTAGTTGATAAAACTTTGTAAACGTGTGGACTGATGACCACGTCGCCGCCTTGCATATCTGAGCCATAGAGATCTGATGGTGTGCTGCCCAGGAGGCGCCCATGGCCCTGGTAGAATGGGCCTTTACCGACAAAGGAGGAGGCAACCTCTTCAAACCGTAGGCTTGAATGATTAATTGTCTAATCCATCTCGAGATGGTGGATTTTGCAGCTGCCTGCCCCTTCTTGGGGCCATCTGGTAGAACGAACAACACATCTGTTTTCCGGATCTTTTCTGTAGCTTTAAGATAGGCCTTCATGGCCCGGACAATATCCAAGGTATGCAGCAACCCCTCCTTTCTAGATGTGGTTTTCGGAAAGAAGGATGGAAGTACCAAATCCTGGTTCAAGTGAAAATTGGATATAACCTTTGGTAGAAAGGAAGGATGGGCCGGAGAACTGCCCTGTCCTTATGTAGAACGAGATATGGTTCCTTACACGATAAGGCTGCTAATTCTGACACTCTCCTGGCCGAAACTATGGCGACCAAGAAAACCAACTTTCTTGTCAGTAAAACTAAAGGAATCTCAGCCAACGGCTCAAAGGGTTGTTTCTGTAAGTGGACAGGACAAGATTTAAGTCCCATGGACAAATTGGTGACTTGACAGGAGGATTAATACGCAAGACCCCTGTAAGAAGGTCTTTACCAGCGAGTGGGTGGCCAGCGGCCTCTGAAACCACACTGACAGAGCTGAAATCTGTCCCTTGATTGTGCTTAATGCCAGGCCTTTATCCACTCCTAGCTGGAGAAAACTTAACACCCTATCAATGGTATATTTGCGGAATTCCATCTTTTGGATTCACACCAGCCTACGTAGTTCCTCCACACCCTGTAATAAATCACCCTGGAGACCGGCTTTCTAGCCCTAATCAGGGTAGGAATTACCTGCCTAGACAGACCTCTACCCCTGAGAATCAGGGATTCAGCCTCCAGGCCGTCAAATTTAGACGCTGTAATGTAGGGTGGAGGATCGGGCCTTGTGAGAGTAGGTCTGGTTGTAGAGGAAGAGTCCAAGGGTCTCCCACTGCCATCTTCAGGACTAGTGAGTACCAAGTCCTCCGGGGCCAAGCTGGAGCTACTAGAATGACTGGCTTGTGCTCCACTCTGATCCTTGCGCAACAGGCGAGGGAGTAACTGTAGCGGAGGGAATGCATATAGAAGTTTGAATTGATGCCAAGGGCAAACCAACGCATCGGTTCCGCAGGCCATAGGGTCCCTCGCTCGAGACACGAACCTGTCTAGTTTCTTGTTGAACCTGGATGCCATTATATCTACGTCTGGCATTCCCCACCTCTGGCAGATTGTCTGAAAGACCTGGGGATGCAGAGACCACTCCCCTGGCGAACAGAATCTGGCGACTTAAGAAGTCTGCCTGCAGGTTGTCCACTCCGGGAATGAATATCGCGAAATGCAGGGTACATGAACCTCTGCCCACTGAAAAATCAAGCTCACCTCCCTCTGAGCGGCCTGACTCCTGGTTCCCCCTTGGTGGTTTATGTATGCCACCGCCGTGGCATTGTCTGACTGGATTCTCACCGGGAACCCTTAATCTGGAGGTCCATGCCAGAAGGGCTAGGCGAGCAGCTCTGATCTCCAAGATATTGATGGGGAGCTGCCTCTCTGCTTTCACCCAAGTTCCCTGGCGAGAGAACCCCTCGAAGACCGCCCCCCAGCCTGCCAGGCTGGCGTCTGTGGTAACTACCTTCCAGACAACAGGGCTGAAGGATTTTCCCTTTTAGAAGATTCTGAGGGTTCAACCACCAGGCCAGGCTTTGTCGGACCCTTGATGATAGCGTCAAAGGGGACTCTAAGGCATGTGCCTCTTGCCCCAGGCTGCTAGAATGGCTGCCTGTAGGACGCGAGTGTGGATCTGAGCGTATGGTACTGCCTCGAACGTGGCCACTAGCTTGCCTAGTAATCGCATACACAGGCGAATAGTTGGTTTTTTCTTGCTTAGAACCAACTGAACCAACCCCCTTGATAGCCTCGATCTTTACAAGGGGCAGGAACACCCTTTTGCTGTTCTGTGTCTAACCTCATGCCGAGGTATTCCAACTGCTTTGTGTAGGCTGGAACGCTGACTTTTCTCCGGTTTTAGGACCCAGCCGAATCCTTCGAGGTACTGAACCGTGAGGTTTACTGCCTGTTTGCAGACACGGCCGTGAGTGATCTATGATTAAAAGGTCGTCCAAGTACGCTAGGACTGTGACCCCTTGGATCCTTAAATTGGCCAGAACTGGGGCTAGGATCTTCGTGAATACCCGGGGGGCCGTGGCCAGCCCGAAGGGGAGCGCCCTGAATTGGAAGTGTCGCTGCCCCACCGCGAAGCATAAAAACCTTTGATGCGACTGACAGATTGGTACATGAAGGTAAGCATCCTTTATGTCTATGGAATCCAGAAAATCGTCCCTCTGAAGCGCGGCGGCTGCTGACCGGATGGATTCCATCCGGAAGGAACGAACCCTTAGGTAACCGTTTAACCTCTTTAGGTCCAAGATTGGCCTGACATCGCCGTTGGGCTTTGGTATGACAAAGAGATTGGAATAGAAACCTAGCCCTTGCTCTTGGGCTGGCACCTCTATTATTACGTCCTGGCAAAGCAGGTGATCCAAAGCTGCCAGCATTGAGGCCTTCCTTGCTGGATCCTTTGGTAGCCTTGACTCTTGAAAATGAGGCGGAGGAAAGTTTAGAAACTCCAGTCTGTAGCCTGCGGTTACAGACGCCCGGACCCATTTGTCGGGGATCTTGGCTTCCCAAACTTCTGAGAAGAAACAAAGCCTTCCCCCCACCCGCGAGAGTGGGGGCGCCCCTTCATAAGGCAGACTTAGGGGCTGTCTTTGTCGGCCTGCGATACCACGGTCTCTTACCCCCAGGGGCCTGTCCCTGCGATCTACTGTTAACGTTGGATCGTGCAGGCGGCCGTCGATACTGCCTGGAATTTGAGGGCCCTGAGACAGGAAAGAGCTGCCTTTTAAATGTAGGACCCCGGAATGTCTTTTTGACCGGTAAAAGGGGTACTTTTGCCACTTGAAATAGTCTGAATGTATTTATCCAGATCCTCCCCGAAGAGTCGTCCTCCATGGAAGGGAAACCCTGCCAGAAGCTTTTTGCATGGGGGCTCCGCCGCCCAGTTCTTCAACCATAAGAGCCTTCTCATGTGCACCAAAAATAGTGATAAACGAGAGGCCTGCTGGATGGAATCCTTTATAGCATCTACAGCAAAACACAGAGCTCTGGGAATGTCAGAAAACTCTTCTGCTTGTTGGGTAGGCATGTCCTTTAACATTTCTTTTGTCTGGTCCTTTAACGCCTGACAAACTCCAATCGCAGCCACAGCTGGCTGTACCACTGCTCCTGCCGTAGCAAAGGATGCTTTTAAAAGTGTCTCTAACCTTTTATCAACCGGATCTTTAAACATATGTATGTTTTCCACCGGGCAAGTTAGTGATTTATTCACACATGAGATGGCTGCATCCACTACTGGGAGCTTCCACCTCTTGGAGAATTTTTCCTCCATGGGGTAAATGACCGCAAATCTCTTCGGTGGCAGAAAAAATCCTGTCCGGCCGTACCCAATCCCGAAAGATCAATTCCTCCAAGAGAGGATGGACCGGAAAAACTGCGTTGCTTAACGGAGCTTTCAAAGAGCCCAGAGAGGATACCGGAGGGACCTGAGGCTCTGGCAATGGTAAACTAAATGCCGAGCGGACCATGTCCGTCAAAGACTGTACCCACAGTCTTTCTGTCTGGGAGTCTGAAAATGGTTCCTCAGAGGTAGATCCCTCAATCCCTGAACCCTCTTGGTTCAGGTCTAGTTGATCCTCCTGCGATTCCAATTCCTCCGGAGAGAGAATCTCAGCATCTGAGGATACACCTCTTGGTGATGGGGATCTAACCCGTTTCTTGCCAGGAATAGCTCTAGCGATCAATGCTGCTATTCTCTCTTCTAGCCCCCCTAGGGATACGGCTAGCATCTCCTCTGTGATAAACACAGGGCTGGGCTGATCTGGGCCAGCCTCCGCACCAGACCCCCCTAATGGCTCATCCAAGGCGACCTTCATGGGAATAAGCTGCGGGGAAAGTATCGGCATATCATCAGAATCAGAGGGGGAACCCCTTTGTTTTTTGGTCTTTTTTGTACCCTTTGACCCCGAACCTTTGGAAGCCATAATACAAAATCGAGGGACTCCGCCAACAACAACAGACTGTAGTGGCCAGGAGTACAAAACTAGAGCTTAGGGGACAATAGATCACTAATGCCCAAAAACTGATGGGGCCCCGTATGTTTTTTTTTTTTTAAATATATAAGTCTCTTTCCTTTTTTTTTTTTTTTTTTTCAAACATACAGTGACCCCAAACTTAGTTTGCCAGCCTCCAACCTGCTGCAAAAAGGGGAATTTCTTGGCTTAACAAAAAGGCATTGGAACAAAGTCCAGCATGTACTACCCCTCTTCCGCCACCGGGAGTCACTGTTCTGCCGCTCTGCGTCCTCTCCCTTTGAGATCAGCCTCAGACTCAGAATCAGAGGGGGACAATGCCTGCTGATCTATAACAGCACAAGGCGCGCCCCTGTATGACGCTGCAGGCACGCCCCCCCCCCGCCCTCCTTTCCGAACGGCGCGAAAAACGTCTATAAGACGTGCGCGCGCACGCGCGCGCGTATGCCGGAGCAGGAGAAACATGGAGGAGCCGCGCTGCTGGAGACCCAGGACTGCAGTATCAGGCGGCAGATTCAAACCCCCGGCCAGGTAGGACTCTCCAAAAGGCCCCATAGGGATCCTTACCAGTCCTAGGAAGAAAGCAGCAGGTAGCTAGCAACACCATTCTTAGACAGGGGAACCTAGTGATGGGGGAAATGGGATCATCCTGTCTTTCTCAGACATAGTGAGCAAGGTTGCCAATGCAGAGCATACTTAGGCTACCCCCCTTTTAGGTTACCCCGGAGAGCCTGCTGTCGAACCAAGTCCCGCAGGCTCCCCTCTTACCTGCTCCATGCTGCAGGATGTTTGTCTAGCAAAACGATCCAATCTTCTCCCATCTCCGTGGGTAGCGTAGTAGACCTTCAGGCCCTGGGGTCCTATGAAGGTACCCACTGTCCTGGACCTATATAGCACCCTGGCAAACAGGAACTTATGGTCTTTATGAACTCCAAGTCCTGGGCCCAGGGTCCAGCCCTCCAAAGAGGAGCATTATAGGCAAAACCCCACGGTTTGGGGCCCGGGTACTGTCCACTTTGGCACTGAGGCTCCTTGGACAGATCCGGTTAGCCCGCCCTTAATCCCAAGGATGTGGAGCAAAGCTATTCCGTGACCAACACCTAAGACACTGGCGAAAAAACTGAGGGACTCCCTCTAGGGGAGGGGGTTATATAGGGAGGGGACTTCCTGTTTGAGATTGCCAGTGTCCACACCTGAAGGTACTCCATATAACCCATATAGTAATGAATATGCCGCTCTGTGTCCCGTGATGTACGAGAAAGAAATCTATTTGAACCTTGAATCTATTTGAGGTCAAATCGATTCAGATTTTGACCAAATCGTTTCTCCCCCCCCCCCCCCCCCATAGGACCGGCGCCACGAACAAGGCGAAGCCGGGGCCTCGCAGCCTTTTCCCAGGAACGCGGCGAGCAGAATTTTTTAGGTGAGGCCGGGGCTTCGGCCTAGTCCGCGGCCTTTACCCAGGATCGCGCACCGGACTAGGCCGAAGCCTCACCTAAAAACTCCTGCCCGCAGCTCCTTAGGACCGGCGCGGTGTCCATCGGCAAAAAAAAAAAAAAAAAACTTGAATCGTGATTCAATTATTTATTTATTTTTTAAATCGCAGATTTTTTTGGGGCCAAAATCGCCCAGCTCTACACCTATATACATTGGGCCAGATTCAGGTAGATGGGCGCTTCTTTACTTTGGAGTAACGTTTCTCATTTACGTTACTCCGCCGACACTTTCGGCGCAAGTACTGTTATTCACATAGCAGTTGCGCGTAAACTTGCGCCAGAGTAACGATAATGCGCTGGCGTAACCCGACGCAAGTGGAAGTGGGTGTGATCATATGTAAATGATGGGCAGAGCCCAGCGCAGAGGCTTACGTTCAGCGCATCATCCACGGAGCATGCGCAGTAAGTGAGGCTCCACTCGCCCCCTTGTGCGCATGCTCACAACTTCCGTCGGCACCACTTCACGGGAAACGTCAGCACAATGCGTTCCGTTGGGCGTTTAAATGCGCCCGTAGATGCGCCATTCCGGCACTAAAGTATATCCTGCTCCCCCTCCCCGCAGTGAAGTTACTTTTGTTCTGAGATGGCTGCTCCCGTTCCCCGCAAACACACAGGAGAAAGCTGAACTCTAAAGGCCAGGAGCTGTCAGCCGTCATCTCGGCTATGGAGACCTATGATGTCTTCCTCCATGGCTGTAAAAGTTGACAGACAAGCATGGACAGAGGTGTTGTCCTGCAAGTGGGGGTGCTCAGCTAGCTCTTATCGTCGGTAACGCTGCTGCTGTAGCTGCTCTCCTGCTGACCTGAGGCCGTCTGGAGTAAAGATAAAGCAGCTATTTGTAGAAATAACTTTGCGCCAGACGGACGAGATACGCGCGGCGCATGTAGCCGGCGTATGGTGCTAATCCGTTCGCGAATCGGGAAATCTCCCTCATTTGCATATTTGCAGGGGAAATCAATAGGCGCGACTGATGCGCCAAGCGAAATTATGCGCTGACGATACTCTGGCGTCGGAAAGTTAAGCCGATCGGAAAAGGCCCGTTTTCTGTCGCATCTAGTTTGGTGGGTACGGCCGCATAGAAACGACGGCGCATCATCACAGTTACGCGGCGCATATCGAATTACTCCAGCGCAAGTCTTGCCGAATCTGGCCCATTGTATTACATTGTAGCACCCTATATGTTGGTTGTGTTTCTGTTAGAAAACACATTATAACAATGATGCTGCCATCACTTCCTATAAACATCAGGAGATGGGACTCGGCTCAGTTCTAGGACATCTGTACGGATCAGCAGAACACACCAGACTTCTCTATAAAATTGGCAGCCGCAGTTCTGAGAAACTAAGCAGCTCTATTATTTTAATCGTATGAAGAAAAAAAGAAAAAGACATTCCTTATTTTTATTTGAACAATAAAAATGTGTTTTCCTTGATATAAAGCACATGTATGAGAGAAAGGAACCAACAAATGAAAGCACCCTTTATCCGACTCATTTATGTGTCATGAAATCATTTTTTCAGTTTCGCTAACGAACAGAAATCTGATTTCGTATGGAGCTTCCATGTGCCACCTGAAGGATGAAATCAGGCTTGCAGTACACACAGGCTGAGATAAATGTCACAACTCTGTAATCAGTAATGCATTATTAACCACTTAAGGACCAAGCCTGTTTTTCAGATTTTGGCGTTTACAAGATTAAAAAAAAAAATTTTTGCTAGAAAATTACTTAAAACCCCCACACATTATATATATTTTTTCTAACACCCTAGGGAATAAAATGGCGGTCATTGCAATACTTTTTGTCACACCGTATTTGCGCAGCGGTCTTACAAGCGCACTTTTGTTGGAAAAAAAAAAACACTTTTTTGTATTAAGAAATAAGACAAAAGTAAAGTAAGCCCAATTTTTTTTATATATTGTTAAAGATAATGTTACGCCAAGTAAAATGATACCCAACATGTCACGCTTCAAAATTGCGCCCGCTTGTGGAACGGTGTCAAACTTTTACCCTAAAAAATTTCCATAGGCGACGTTTAAAAAATTCTATAGGTTGCATCTTTTGAGCTAAAGAGGAGGTCTAGGGCTAGAATTATTGCTCTCGCTCTAATGATCACCGTTTTCATATGCGGGCGCTACTCACGTATGCGTTCACTTTTGCGTGCGAGCTCGTCGGGACGGGGCGCTTTAAAAATGTATTTTTTTCTTATTTATTTTTATTTTATTAATTTTTACAAAAATAAAAAACGGGTCACTTTTATTCTATTACAAGGAATGTAAACATCCCTTGTAATAGAAAAAAGCATGACAGGTCCTCTTAAATATGAGATCTGGGGTCAAAAAGACCTCAGATCTCATATTTAGACTAAAATGCAAAAAAAAAAAATTTCATTTGCAAAAATTGACAACAAGAAAATATTGCTTTAAAAGAAGCATGGGCGGAAGTGACGCTTTGACGTCACTTCCGCCCTGCTATGCTATGGGGACGGGTGGGGGCCATCTTGCCCTCACTCGTACCCAGCCGAGCAGGGGAGAGGACCGGGTCGCCTCCGCCGCTGCCAACGGCTCTGGTAAGCGGCGGAGGGCCGTCTCCCGCCGCCGATAACGGTGATCTCGCAGCGAATCTGCCGCGGAGGCCACCGATATTGTTTAGAGGACCGCTCACTGAAAATATGGATATCTCGGTTGTGGCAGCAGCCGCTGCCGTTACCAAGATATCCATCTTTAATATCATTCATATTCATATTTGTGGTAAGAAAAAATCCCAATAAGTGTATATTGATTCGTTTGTGCAAAAGTTAGTGTCTACAAACTATGACAGGGCGCGACAAAATCCGGGCGCCCGGTCGCAATTGCGACAAGAAATTGTGACCTGGCGCTCGCCAGTAATTGAGGACGCAAAGCCGCGCGGTGGGGGAGGTGGGGGTGCACGGAGGCACAGGAGCCTGTGTCTCCATGCAGCCCCACCTCCCCCGCCACACGATCACGGCGGGCCCACGACGGCCGGTAATTGAGGCCGCGGCTTTGCAGCCTTGTGAAGGCCCAAGCTTCCTTTTGTAACCTGGCGCCATCTGGTGGTGGCCGTTGGCATTACAAGTAAAACAGCAGTTCTTAAAGTGTTTTTTCAGTGTTTTCACTGCCATCTCCTTCCCTCTAATTAGAACCCCCAAACATTATATATATTTTTTATTCTAACACCCTAGAGAATAAAATGGCGATCGCTGCAATACTTTCTGTCACACCGTATTTGCGCAGCGGTCTTACAAGCGCACCTTTTTGGGGAAAGAATACACTTTTTTAAATTAAAAAATAAGACAACAGTAAAGTTATCCCAATTTTTTTTTATATTGTGAAAGATAATGGTACGTAGAGTAAATTGATACCCAACATGTCATGCTTCAAAATTGCGTCCGCTCGTGGAATGCCGACAAACTTTTACTCTTTAAAATCTCCATAGGCGACGTTTAAAAAATTCTACAGGTTGCATGTTTTGAATTACTGAGGAGGACTAGGGCTAGAATTATTGCTCTCGCTCTAACGATTGCGGCGATACCTCACGTGTGGTTTAAATACCGTTTACATATGCGAGCGCTATTCAGGTATGTGTTCGCTTCTGTGCGCGAGCTCGGCGGGACGGGGCGCGTTTTCTGGCTCCTAAAGTTTTTAGCTGGCTCCTAGATTCCAAGCAAATTTGTCAAATCCTGAACTATGGGATATTTTTATACCAAAACAGTGCTGCACTACTAAGGCTGCATTCACACCTAGGCGACACGATACGCCGCGTACGCGGCTTATCTAGCCGCCTGTAGATGAAACTTTTTTTTTTTCTTTAACATTGCGGTCTATGAGCGAACGCCAATGTCGCCTGAAAAAAAGGGTCCGGGACTTTTTTTCAGGCGACAGGCGTTGAGATGTGAACCATCTCCATAGACCGCAATGTTATTTCACATCTCGAGCGACAAGAGCGTCGGGCGACTGGCGTTTTGT
The DNA here is from genome assembly GCA_029574335.1 of Rana kukunoris. Lineage (NCBI taxonomy): Eukaryota > Metazoa > Chordata > Amphibia > Anura > Ranidae > Rana > Rana kukunoris. Next base: position 3,741,408 of record CM056053.1, on the reverse strand, counting down.
CGCTCAGATGTGAATGGAGCCTTAGTGACTCAAAACCTATATAACATCAATGCAATAATATTATTATAATGACTGTGAAAAAATAAATATACAGTAAAACCTCGGTCTGCGAGTATAATTCGTTCCAGAAACATGCTTGTAATCCAAAGCACTTGTATATCAAAGCATTTTTTTTTTACAGAGTATAAAAGAGAAGAGAGGCGCCTCTGAGGCCGCGTACACACGATCGAATTTGTCCGCTGGAAATGGTCCGACGGACAAATCCGATCGTGTGTACGGGCTAGCGGACATATTTGTCCGGCGGACAAATTTTAAAGCATGCTTTAAAATTTGTCCGCCGGAGACATGTCCGTCGGATATGTCCGCTGGTTAGTACACTCACCAGCGGACATATCCTCCCGCGCAAGCGTCGTATGGATGCGACGCATGCGTGGAAGTTGTTTACTTCCTGGTGCGGTGACATGGCGGCGTCAACGCCACGTCACCGCGCTGTCTGCCGGCAGGGATTTTGATCCGATAGTGTGTACACACCGCCGAACGAAAATCCCGAGGAGACATGTCCGATGAAAACGGTCCGCGGACCGTTTCCATCGGACCCGTCCCTCCGTGTGTACGCGGCCTGAGTGTAGCAATAAGTTGCTTAATGTTGTACCTTCATTAACCACTTAAGGACCCCCGCACGCACATATACGGCCACAGAATGGCTCGTACAGGCACAAGGGCGTAAATTTACGTCCCCGCCTTCGTGCGGTTCGGGGGTCCCATCGGGACACCCTCCGCGGCGTGCGGAGGTCCCCCTGGCTCCGGGAGCGATCCGGGACGAGCGGGCGGATGTCGGTGTTTACCTGCCCCCCCGCGATCGCTCCCAGCCAATGCGCGCGCTCCCCCTTCTGTCACTTCCTCCTCCTGTGTAAACACAGGAAGGGGGAAGTGATGTAATCTCCCATCGCAGCTGTATTTCCAACCGCTGCGATGGGAGAAACACCTCACAGTAAGTCCTGCACCAACATTACACTGACACACACTCACATAGGCATACTTAACCCCTTGCGATCTGCCCCCCCACCCCCCCCTGTCAGTGTCACTGAATGCAGTGATCTAATCACTGCATTTAGTGACAGGCAGTGTAAAATCAGTTAGTGTTAGGTTCAGGATAGCCCCCCCACCCCCCCTAATAAAGTTTTAACCCACTGATCACTGCCCTAGTTAACCCTTTCACTCCCTATTGCCAGCGTCACTAAGCGATCATTTTTCTGATCGCTGTATTAGTGTCGCTGTTCCCGCTAGGTAGCTATTTTTTTTTATTGCGATTTTTTTTTTACTAAAGACATGTGGCTAAATAAATTTTGGCCTAAATGTTTGACTAAAATTTAGTTTATTTGATTTTTTTTTAACAAAAAGTAAAAAATAGTGGGTTTTTTTCAAAAATGTCGCTCTATTTTTGTATATAGCGCAAAAAATAAAAATCGCAGAGGCGATCAAATACCACCAAAAGAAAGCTCTATTTGTGGGAAGAAAAGGACGCAAATTTTGTTTGGGAGCCACTTTGCACGACCGCGCAATTGTCTGTTAAAGCGACGCAGTGCCGAATCGCAAAAACACCTTGGGTCATTTACCAGCGTATTGGTCCGGGTCTTAAGTGGTTAAATGTAATCATATTGCTACACTTAGAGGCTCCTCTCTTCTTTTTTATACTCAGCTGTGACATGACGCTACTCTTATATCAAGTCATCGCTTGTATATCAAGGCAAAATGTATTAAAACATTTTGCTTTTCTTGCAAAACGCTCTCAAATCAAGTTACTCTCAAACCAAGGTTTTACTGTATATAAAAAAAATTGTGCAAATAAATAGTGACTGATTAAAGGGAAATCAATTTCGCCCAAGTGCAGACAATATTAAGTGCTCTCCACCACCGGTTTCACAAGCTGCTCACCTCATAAAAGAGTAAAATCCCCCTCTGGACACCCGGCATACTTTGGATACAAAAGCCCTCTTTTGATGAAAAGCTCATTAACCGTTTGAGGACCGCCGCACAACGATATACATCAACAAAATGGCACGGCTGGGTACAAGGGCGTACATGTACGTCCCCTTTAAGAGCCAAGCTGTTGGCGGTGTGCTCGCGAACCAGTCCTCTTCTCCGTGACCGTCCCCGCGGGAACAGCGGACCCGATCGCCGCCGGTGTCCCGCGATCGGGTCACAGAGAGGAAGAACGGGGAGAGGTAAGTGTAAACAAACATTCCCTGTGCTTCTTAGTGAGACTGTCACTGATTGTCTGTTCCCTGTCATAGGGCATGACGATCAGTGATGTCACACACCCAGCCACGCCCCCACACAGTAAGAACACTCCCTTAGGGCACACTTAACCCCTAAAGCGCCTGGTTAACCCCACAGTGGTCCAGTGAGTAGCACTTTCGCCTAGCAGCAAAAGGGTCGCTGGTTCGAATCCCGACCACGACACCATCTGCCTGGAGTTTGCATGTTCTCCCTGTTCATGCGTGGGTTTCCTCCGGGTACTCCGGTTTCCTCCCATACGCTGATAGGTTAATTGGCTTCTGTCTAAAATTGGCCCAGTATATGAATGTGAGTTAGGGGCCTTAGATTGTAAGCTCCTTGAGGGTAGGGATTGATGTGAAAACAATGTATATGTAAGGCACTGCGCAAATTGACAGCGCTATACAAGTACCTAAATAATAATAGTAATAAAAAAACAGTGTAAAAATAAACTAAAATAAAAAACATAATAATATTTTTTTTTTTTTAAAACGCCCTTGTCTCTGGTAGCTGGCGCTCAGAAGCGTGGGTTTCCTCCGGGTACTCCGGTTTCCTCCAAAGACATGCTGGTAGGTAAATTGGATGTAGTCCAAATTGGCCCAGTATATATGTACATATGTGTGTATGACTGTTGTGTCCCTAGCGTGTCAAGATCCTATGGGGTAAAAATGACCGCACCAGCCAAGCAGACTCTGGCTGGTATAAGCGCCCAGAGGCGATTCAGTTCGCATGCGTTGCGCTATACAAGTCATTCATTCATTCATCCTGGTTAACCCCTTCACTGCCCGTGTAATTTTTACAGTAACCAGTGCATTTTTATAGCACTGATCGCTGTATAAATGACAGTGGTCCCAAAATAGTGTCAAAAGTGTCCGATGCGTCCGCCATAATGTCGCAGTCACGATAAAAATCGCTGATTGCCGCCATTAGTAGAAAAAAAAAATATTAATAAAAATGCAATAAAACTATCCCCTATTTTGTAGACGCCATAAATTTGGCGCAAACCAATCAAGAAACGCTTATTGCAATTTTTTTACTAAAAATACGTAGAAGAATACGTATCGGCCTAAACTGAGGGAAACTTTTTTTTTTATATATTTTTGGGGGATATTTATTATAGCAAAAAGTAAAAAAATATTGCATTTTTTTCAAAATTGTCGCTCTATTTTTGTTTATAGCGCAAAAAATAAAAACCGCAGAGGTGATCAAATACCACCAAAAGAAATCTCTATTTGTGGGGGAAAAAAAGGACGCCAATTGTGTTAGGGAGCCGCGTCGCACGACCGCGCAATTGTCAGTTAAAGCGACGCAGTGCCGAATCGCAAAAAGGGGCCGGGTCCTTTAGCTGCCGGGGCTGAAGTGGTTAAAGTTCCCTATCATCTGTGCAGGATAAAGGGCGTTCCCTTTGTGATCACCTTGGGACTATTTGATGTCACCGCTATTGTTTGGGGACTATCATCTTTATGGTTTAGAGTCTTTGGACTATTTTTACTTATTTGCATCTCTGTCATTGTTATGTATTGTGCTTTTAATAGCCACTTTGTGTATCCCGATAAGAGGAGAGAGCAGAGTGACAGGGATGAGCTCATTAGTGTGCTGCTTCTCCTTTCACTGCCCAGTCACAAGGAACATTTGGGGAAGGTGACTTGTGTGTAAAAGTGAAACTGCAGCAGAGAAAGTTCAGGTCCCTTTTCACAACTGAACAGAGCGGTGCAGTGTGGCGGAGCTGTGTAAATGTCAGAAATGGATACACACAATTACAAATCCTTTGGCAGGTCAAACAGCTCCCGTATACCACATGTATTTAAAAAGCCCCCCAAAGCTTTTCTTGCTCCCTCGCAGCTCCATTCAGCAGATGGAGGTGAGCAATAATAGCACTCTGCAGACTCAGGGGCACTTTAGTCAGAGTTTAAAGCAGAAATGTGTTTTCCCTCATGCAGTGGGGCTGTACCGGCACTGCATGGGTTAACTGCGCACCAAAAGTATTGGGACACCTGCCATACATGAATTTTAATGTCATCCCAGTCTTAGTCCGTAGGGTTCATATTGAGTTGGCCCGCCCTTTGCAGCTATAACAGCTTCACCTCTTCTGGGAAGGCCGTCAACAAGGTTTAGGAGGGTGTCTATGGGAATGTGTGACCATTCTTCCAGAAGGGCATTTGTGAGGTCAGGCACTGATGTTGGATGAGAAGGCCTGGCTCGCAGTCTCTGCCTCTAATTCATCCCAAAGGTGTTCTGTCGGGTTGAGGTCTTTTGCGAACAATTTTCTATTTTTTTTGGCAGGTGGCACTGGCAAGTGGCACTGATTGGCAGGTGGCACTGGCAGGTGGCACTGGAAGATGGCACTGATTGGCAGGTGGCACTGGCAAGCACTAGCAGGTGACACTGGCAAGTGGCACTGATTGGCAGGTGGCACTGGCAGGTGGCACTGGAAGATGGCACTGATTGGCAGGTGGCACTGGCAAGCACTAGCAGGTGACACTGGCAAGTGGCACTGATTGGCAGGTGGCACTGGATGGCACTGGCACTGGGCAGGTGGCACTGGCAAGCACTAGCAGGTGACACTGGCAAGTGGCACTAATTGGCAGGTGGCACTGGATGGCACTGGCAGGTGGCACTGGAGATGGCACTGGTGGCACTGGAAGCATGGGTGGCACTGGATGGCACTGGCAGGTGGCACTGGCAAGCACTAGCAGGTGGCACTGGCAAGTGGTACTGGTTGGTACTGATTGGCAGGTGGCACTAATTGACATTGGCACTGGCAGGTGGCACTAGTTAGCACTGGCAGGTGGCACTGATTGGCAGCTGGCACATAGCACTGGAAGGTGGCACTAAGAGGAGACACTGGCAAGTGGGACTGGTTGGCACTGATTGGCAGGTGGCACTAATTGACATTGGCACTGGCAGGTGGCACTAGTTAGCACTGGCAGGTGGCACATAGCACTGGAAGGTGGCACTAAGAGGAGACACTGGCAAGTGGGACTGGTTGGCACTGATTGGCAGGTGGCACTAATTGACATTGGCACTGGCAGGTGGCACTAGTTAGCACTGGCAGGTGGCACATAGCACTGGAAGGTGGCACTAAGAGGAGACACTGGCAAGTGGGACTGGTTGGCACTGATTGGCAGGTGGCTAATTGACATTGGCACTGGCAGGTGGCACTAGTTAGCACTGGCAGGTGGCACATAGCACTGGAAGGTGGCACTAAGAGGAGACACTGGCAAGTGGGACTGGTTGGCACTGATTGGCAGGTGGCACTAAGTGGCACTGGATGGCAATGTTAGCACTTGCAGGTGTCACTGGTTGGCACTAGCAGGTGGCAATGTAACTGTGTGAAACTGCTCTCTGCGGCGTGTGGAACTGACAAATTCAGTGTGATGTCGGAGGTGGGCGGGTCCCAGAAGCTATCTAGCCAATGATCGCGCTGTTATAGAAAGCGACGGGGCCACATACATGTAGCGACCCGCCCAGATTCAATCCCATAACGTTTCACACACCGCGGCGCTGCTCTGCAGACAGAGTTGTGGAGAAGGGAGGAGGAGCCCCACGTTCCTCCTCCACACTCTGCTGACACAGTTGCGGCCAGTGTTCAATATCGGCCGATGCCGATTTCTCCAAAGTGGCCAAATATCGGCCGATATATCGGTTGACCTCTAATCAATATTCCAATCGCACACGTTCCTGGTAAATTGGTTATTGGTTCATAAATATGGTGGGTGCTGTAACGATTACCAGGTGGTGCCCCATCATTGGTGTCAATGGGAGGAATAGTGCCCCACCATTGGTGTCAGTGAGAGAAATAGCATCTCATCTCAGTGAGAGGACCAGTGCCGAATATGTTCCACCGATCAAAGGAGAATGCAATAAAGTACTGATAGCCTCTAGGGCAGGGATCAGGCCCTCCAGCTGTTGCAAACTACACATCCCATGGGCATTGTAAAGCGCATCACAGACATGACTAGCATGATGGGGATTGTAGTTCCTGAACACCCGGAGGGCCGTAGTTTGAAGACCCATGCTCTAGTCTAGGGAATGTACTCTCCTTGGTTTGCACTTTGCAAGTAGAAAATGCCCAGCATACAGACCCGTGTATTTTATGTCAGTCATGCAAAGGAGCCTCCAGAGAAGCAGCTCAACTCCAATGGGATATATTATCTCCACACCATATGCAGTTACCTACGTCCAGCCTTGGATTGCCTCCTGAGCTCCAACCCAGCTCCAGGCCACAAAGCATCTCTAAAGCTCCGGAATGTCTGTACATGAAACCTAAAACGTCATGCGTTTGCATTTATTCTTTACTGAGAATAGTTGCAAGGCCGCCCTCTACTGGCCAAAAAACAATAAGCAAATAACGCGATCTCTACCTTCAATGCCATTATTACCCAACATGATACAAAATGAATCAAAATCGCTGGTTGGAATTCACACTGCGCTTTTGTATTCTGACAGCGGGAGGTTTCCCTGCCGTCAAAATACAAGCCGGGAGTAATAATCATACGAAAATAATCCTGCCCACAGATGAATCAAAATGTCCCTGGTCTCTGCTTAAGCAGTCACATTATAATCCGTCTATGGCTGGCTGGGCTGTTTTTCAGGCGTTTTAGTGGGAAAGCATTTGGGCTTTCACATTGGGATTGCAGATGCAGCATCTTTCAGGTGCTATTTTTTTAATGCTAAAGCGCCTGAAAAAGACCCCAGTGTGAGAGGGGTCTTAAGAATCAAGCACTTTTCTTTCCTTCAACCCAAGGTTAAGGCGGAGTTCCAGGCATTTTCTAAACTTTGATATCAATGATGGGGCACTATTCCTCCAACTGACACCAATGATGGGACACTATTCCTCCCACTGATACCAATGATGGGACGCCATTCCTCCCACTGATACCAATGATGGGGCACTATTCCTCCCACTGACACCAATGATGGGACACTATTCCTCCCACTGACACCAATGATGGGACACTATTCCTCCCACTGATACCAATGATGGGACACTATTCCTCCCACTAATACCAATGATGGGACACTATTCCTCCCACTGATACCAATGATGGGACACTATTCCTTTCACTGATACCAATGATGGGACACTATTCCTCGCACTGATACCAATGATGGGACACTATTCCTTTCACTGACACCAATGATGGGACACTATTCCTCCCACTAATACCAATGATGGGACACTATTCCTCCCACTGATACCAATGATGGGACACTATTCCTTTCACTGATACCAATGATGGGACACTATTCCTCGCACTGATACCAATGATGGGACACTATTCCTTTCACTGACACCAATGATGGGACACTATTCCTCGCACTGATACCAATGATGGGACACTATTCCTCGCACTGATACCAATGATGGGACACTATTCCTTTCACTGACACCAATGATGGGACACTATTCCTCGCACTGATACCAATGATGGGACACTATTCCTCCCACTAATACCAATGATGGGACACTATTCCTCCCACTGATACAATGATGGGACACTATTCCTTTCACTGATACCAATGATGGGACACTATTCCTCGCACTGATACCAATGATGGGACACTATTCCTTTCACTGACACCAATGATGGGACACTATTCCTCGCACTGATACCAATGATGGGACACTATTCCTCCCACTAATACCAATGATGGGACACTATTCCTCCCACTGATACCAATGATGGGACACTATTCCTTTCACTGATACCAATGATGGGACACTATTCCTCGCACTGATACCAATGATGGGACACTATTCCTTTCACTGACACCAATGATGGGACACTATTCCTCGCACTGATACCAATGATGGGACACTATTCCTTTCACTGATACCAAAGATGGGACACTATTCCTCCCACTGATACCAATGATGGGACACTATTCCTCCCACTGATACCAATGATGGGGCACTATTCCTCCTACTGATACCAATGATGGGACACTATTCCTCCCACTGACACCAATGATGGGACACTATTCCTCCCACTGACACCAATGATGGGACACTATTCCTCCCACTAATACCAATGATGGGACGCTATTCCCCCCACTGACACCAATGATGGGACACTATTCCTCCCACTGATACCAATGATGGGACACTATTCCTCACCCACACTGCACTGATACCAATGATGGGACACTATTCCTTTCACTGACACCAATGTGGGACCTAACTGATGATGGGACACTATTCCTTTCACTGATACAAAGATGGGACACTATTCCTCCCACTGATACCAATGATGGGGCACTATTCCTCCCACTGATACCAATGATGGGACACTATTCCTCCCACTAATACCAATGATGGGACGCCATTCCTTTCACTGATACCAATGATGGGACACTATTCCTCCCACTGATACCAATGATGGGACACTATTCCTTTCACTGATACCAATGATGGGACACTATTCCTCGCACTGATACCAATGATGGGACACTATTCCTTTCACTGATACCAAAGATGGGACACTATTCCTCCCACTGATACCAATGATGGGACACTATTCCTCCCACTGATACCAATGATGGGGCACTATTCCTCGCACTGATACCAATGATGGGACACTATTCCTCGCACTGATACCAATGATGGGACACTATTCCTTTCACTGACACCAATGATGGGACACTATTCCTCGCACTGATACCAATGATGGGACACTATTCCTTTCACTGATACCAAAGATGGGACACTATTCCTCCTACTGATACCAATGATGGGACACTATTCCTCCCACTGACACCAATGATGGGACACTATTCCTCCCACTGACACCAATGATGGGACACTATTCCTCCCACTAATACCAATGATGGGACACTATTCCCCCCACTGACACCAATGATGGGACACTATTCCTCCCACTAATACCAATGATGGGACACTATTCCTCCCACTGATACCAATGATGGGACACTATTCCTTTCACTGATACCAATGATGGGACACTATTCCTCGCACTGATACCAATGATGGGACACTATTCCTTTCACTGACACCAATGATGGGACACTATTCCTCGCACTGATACCAATGATGGGACACTATTCCTTTCACTGATACCAAAGATGGGACACTATTCCTCCCACTGATACCAATGATGGGACACTATTCCTCCCACTGATACCAATGATGGGGCACTATTCCTCCCACTGATACCAATGATGGGACACTATTCCTCCCACTAATACCAATGATGGGACGCCATTCCTTTCACTGATACCAATGATGGGACACTATTCCTCCCACTGATACCAATGATGGGACACTATTCCTTTCACTGATACCAATGATGGGACACTATTCCTCCCACTAATACCAATGATGGGACGCAATTCCTTTCACTGATACCAATGATGGGACACTATTCCTTTCACTGATACCAATGATGGGACACTATTCCTCCCACTGACACCAATGATGGGACACTATTCCTCCCACTGATACCAATGATGGGACACTATTCCTCCCACTGATACAATGATGGGACACTATTCCTCCCACTGATACCAATGATGGGACACTATTCCTCCCACTGATACCAATGATGGGACACTATTCCTCCCACTGATACCAATGATGGGACACTATTCCTCCCACTGATACCAATGATGGGACACTATTCCTCCCACTGATACCAATGATGGGACACTATTCCTCCCACTGACACCAATGATGGGACACTATTCCTCCCACTGATACCAATGATGGGACACTATTCCTCCCACTAATACCAATGATGGGACACTATTCCTCCCACTGATACCAATGATGGGACACTATTCCTCCCACTGATACCAATGATGGGACACTATTCCTCCCACTGATACCAATGATGGGACACTATTCCTTTCACTGATACCAATGATGGGGCACTCTTCCTTTCACTGATACCAATGATGGGGCACTCTTCCTTTCACTGATACCAATGATGTGGTGGCATTTCTCCCACTAATACCAATGATGGGGCAGTATTTTTTCCACGGACAGCAATGATGGGCATTATTTCTTCCACCAATAATAGGGTGGGTCAATATTCTTCTAATACCAATCACAGGGTAACCGATACGAACAATGGTCACGATTCCTCCCACTGATGGGGGCCTTCTGAAAATACTACTTGCCTGGCTATCTCTGGCTTTGATGCTTTCTATGTCTCCAGTTCAAAACCAGCATGTAACCAGTGAAGCCAGAACTCCTGATCACTACACCTTCTCTGGGTCAGTGCTTTGGGAAGCTTTGAAGCAGTGGATCAGCATGCTAGCTATACACAGTGAATACATGTAGGCAGTAACAATACATCATCAGGTTGGATTGTACATGTGCAGGGAAGTGTGTACGCTAATGCCCAGGGCCGTCTTAATAGCATGATGGGCCCCTGGGCAAAGAAATGCTTCTGGGGCCCCTACAATGATGACAGTGCAGGTAAACAGACATCAAGTAGGTAGGAGGCAGACTGCCTCCCATGTGTATCTATCACTCTCAGCACCATCATGGGGCCCCCAATTACGGGCAGCGTGGGCTCAAGGACCCGCTGCTTTTGGAAAAGTGCAGGGGGCCCCCATGCAGCTGGGGCCCCTGGGCAGTGCCCAGGTGTGCCCTCTCATTAAGACAGCCTTGCTAATGCCATAAAGGTAACACACCGCACCCGTCCAATATGGCTGTACAAGATCTACTTACCCAGGAAGACAAACTCATCCGTCTCTTTGTCCCGTGTTGGGCTCTTCTTGGCATCTTGACCTTTCCTGAAGAAGTTGAACATCTCCGGGGAGGTTATATTGGCCTCTTATCTACAGTGGAAGATAAAGGGAGGTTGTTAATGTTAACATATATTATGTTATTTGTGTTTTCAAAAGTATGACAGGCAAAGGTACACAAAGGTAACAGCAGCATTCTCACTAAGGGCCGTTTCGCATGTGTGCGTTCGTTTTTGGCGCATTGGAATTTTCGGCGCTCTACCATTAAAGGGGTTGTAAAAGTAAAAAATGTTTTTCCCTAAATAGCTTCCTTTACCTTAGTGCAGTCCTCCTTCACTTACCTCCATCCTTCTATTTTGCTTTTAAATGTCCTTATTTCTTCTGAGAAATCCTCACTTCCTGTTCTTCTGTCTGTAACTCCACACAGTAATGCGAGGCTTTCTCCCTGGTGTGGAGAAAGCCTCTTGAGTGGGGAGAGGGCAAGCAGGAGTGTCAGGACGCCCACTTGCATACAGCTCCTTTCTCTAACTGCAAAGTAGAGAGTGTCCTGACTCTCCTGCTCGCCCCCTTAGGAGGCTTTCTCCACACCAGGGACAAAGGGCCGCATCTGGCCCCCAGGCCACAGTTTGCCCTAGACTTTGGAGAAAGAGTGAATGAGCCTGCTGTGTGTCTGGCTGAGGGTCTGAAGTTTTGGGGGGGTGACCTGGACAGGCAAAAAGTGAACTTCCGCTTTAAGGGAAGGTGACCCCCTGACATATCACATTTGGCATGTCATTTTTTTTGGGGGGGGACCCTCTTTTTATCCCACTTCCTCCCTGGGTACCGCGTCGCCAGAAGGAAATTCACCTCTCCCCTCCCTCTCTGCAATCATCTGGGACACGTCACAGCTCCCAAATCATTGCTCAGCCAATCACGGTACGCAGTGCGGCTCGCACATGCGCAGTGCATGTCTGGCTGTGAACCCGCAGCCAGGCACCCACAGTAGTGATGCTGTTGCCACGGAGAGGAGGGGGAGAGGAGTGGAACTTCATTCCCCCGCATCGCTGGACCCTGGGACAGGTGAGTATCAGATTATTAAAAGTCAGCAGCTGCAGTATTTGTAGCTGCTGACTTTTAATTTAGTAGGAACTCTGCTTTAAAGTAGAACTATAAGCAAAAGTTTTTTTTCATTTTGGCTGGAGTAATGGAGGAATATAACCGCTGTTAGGTTTATTTTTTGCCACCTATGTTTCATTGGGGAGATTTTCCTTCACTTCCTGTCTCATAGCTAAAACAGGAAGTGAAAGGAAATCCCTGGTTGTCCCCATTGGAAAATATCCCTTCTCTTCCTGTTTTGGGGACAGCCCAAAATGTGGGATTTTATTTTACCTTCAGGCTCCATTGACATGCGGCGCCGGTTTCTGTGCTGTACGCTTTCCATTCAGCGGGTCAGCTGCAATTCAGGTTGTGACTTTGACACTGAAATCGCACCTGTACCGGACTGACAAATCGCCCAGGACCCGCTTAAAATGTGATGAAAGAGATAGCTGGGTCTAGGAAAAAAAAAAAAAAGAAGAAAGCTGGGTACACACCGCTCCCGAGTTATCTCAGGTACTGCTGTGTGAGTCCGGGTGCCTGCCTAGGTCCGCAACCAAGAAGCCCATGAAAAGCAAAGAGAAAGGGCGGCACATTCAGAAATAAAAGCAATAATGTTTATTGAAGATCCATAGACTCAGTAGATGCGTTTTACACAAACGTGCTTACCCATTACTTCTTTCTTTTTTTTTTTTTTTCCTAGACCCAGCTATCTCTTTTGAGATTATCAGCAGCCAAAAACTGCTCTACCACTCATATGCAGACGACACGCAACTGTATTTCCGCATCTGCAATAGACAGGATCACCACCTCAACCTAGAGACATGCCTCTCTTTGATAGAGGACTGGATGACAAAGAGTTATCTTAAACTCAATGGAGCGAAAACAGAACTTCTTCTGTTTCACGCCAAGCGAAGGAATCAACCCTCAACAGCGTGGACCCCCCCGCCTATTCTGGGCAAGCTCATCACCCCTAGCGCCAAAGTCAAAAGCCTAGGGGTCATTTTTGACTCCTTTATGACAATGGACGCACAAATAGGGTCAGTAATCAGCGGATCTCACCATCTACTGCGCCTACTACGCAGACTCACTCCGTTCATCCCTAAAGAAGATTTAGCGGTCGTGGTGGGAGCAGTTGTAAACTCCAGGTTGGATTATGCAAATGCCCTTTACCTCGGTCTCCCCAAGTACCAAATCGCTCGTCTGCAAGTCGTTCAGAATACGGCCGCCAGACTTGTGACTGGGAAAAAACCCTGGGAATCTATCTCACCTTCACTGAGAGCCCTTCATTGGCTGCCAGTTAAAGACAGAATCGCTTTTAAAGCTCTCTGTCTTACGCATAGATGTGTCCATGAGAATGCCCCACTTTACTTATGCGAATTAATAAAAGCGCATAATCCAAATCGCGTTTTGCGATCCACGAATCAGAACCTGCTCCAGGTTCCGAAAGCCAACTTCAAGTCCAAAGGAGAAAGAAGATTTGCGATCCAAGGTCCCAGACTATGGAACGCTTTACCAACCAGCATTCGGTTGGAGGAGAACCACCTAGCATTTAGGAAAAAGGTCAAGACTTTTCTCTTTTGATATCAAAGGAGACAGGAACAACAAGCGCCCAGAGGCGATTCAGTTCGCATGTGCCGCGCTATATAAGTTTTCATTCATTCATTCATTCATTTCATTATATAGCCCCAGGTGTGCATGTTCCTATATAGCCAAGTACATATGGGTGAAAAACACTCACCTGAAATAAGTCTTTCACATACACACAAAGGACTTATACAGAAATGAACAGAGGGAAAAAGCACATATACAAATCATTCAATTCAAATATCAATAAATAAAATGTATATTATATGTTAGAATATATGCCTAGAAAAAATATAATGCCTCACATTATCACACAGCCGGCTGATCACTTCCACACACCCCAGTTAAGGACGCCTCCCCCCCATGTGTGCCCCCCCCCCCACGCTTCCTGGGCTCTGCACACCCATTGGCTAACCTAGGATAAGCATGGCGGAGGGGAGGGAGACCAATGAACATCCATTGGCTGACCTCTCCTTCCAGTTACTGACCCAGGAGTGATGTGTGCCATCATTACTGGGTCCCAGTGTACCTTTTCCCAGTCAGTACAGCCAGGGAAGATGCTAATGGAACAAGTAATGGAACGCTAGTGGACAAGTAAGACATCATATGGGCCATAGCGTCTCTGCAACTGGGCTGTGGCATGACATTGCAAGGCAGGTGGGTGGGCGAGAGAGCCCGGTGGATCAGAGAGGCAGGCAGGCGGATAAGAGAAGTGGCCCTCATTCAAGAGCTGCCTCTGTGATAAATGAACCAGTGCCACCAATGCAGTGACAATCCACATCTGGTGGCACTGGCAGGTGACGTGGCATTCCTCCTCTGGTGGCAGGTAGCATGGCAAGTGGGGCATTCCTCATCTGGTGGCAGGCAGCCTGGCAAGTGACATTCCTCATCTGTTGGCAGGCTACGTGGGAAGTGACATTCCACATCTGGTGGGAGACAGCGTAGTAATCCTCATCTGGTGGCAGGCATCGTGGCAAGTGACATTCCTTATCTGGGGGCAGGTGACGTGGTAAGTGACATTCCTCATCTGGTGGCAGGCAGCGTGGCATTCCTCATCTGGTGGCAGGTGACGTGGCAAGTGGAATTCCTCATCTGGTGGCAGGTGACATGGCAAGTGACATTCCTCCTCTGGTGGCAGGTGACATGGCAAGTGACATTCCTCCTCTGGTGGCAGGTGACATGGCAAGTGACATTCCTCCTCTGGTGGCAGGTGACATGGCAAGTGACATTCCTCCTCTGGTGGCAGGTGACATGGCAAGTGACATTCCTCCTCTGGTGGCAGGTGACATGGCAAGTGACATTCCTCATATGTTGGCAGACAGTGACAAACCACATCTGATGGCAGGCAGCATGGCAAGTGACACTCCTCATCTGTTGGCAGGCGAGGTGGGAAGTGACAATCCACATCTGGTGGCAGGCAATGTGGCAAGTGGATTTCCTCCTCTGGTGGCAGGTGACGTGGAAAGTGACATTCCTCATCTGGTGGCCGGCAGCCTAGCAAGTGACAATACACATCTGGTGGCAGGCAATGTGGCAAGTGGATTTCCTCCTCTGGTGGCAGGTGACGTGGAAAGTGACATTCCTCATCCGGTGGCAGGCAGCCTGGCAAGTGACAATACACATCTGGTGGCAGGCAGTGTGGCAAGTGACATTCCTCATCTGGTAGCAGGTAGCGTGGTAAGTGGCATTCCTCATATGTTGGCAGACAGCGTGGCAAGCGGCATTCCTCATCTGGTGGCAGGTGACGTAGAAAGTGACAAACCACATCTGGTGGCAGGCAGCATGGCAAGCGACATTCCTCATCTGTTGGCAGGCGACATGGGAAGTGGCATTCCTCATCTTTTGGCAAGCGATGTGGTAAGTGGATTTCCTCCTCTGGTGGCAGGTGACGTGGCAAGTGACATTCCCCATTTGGTGGCAGGCAGCCTGGCAAGTGACAATACACATCTGGCGGCAGGCAGCGTGGCAAGCGACATTCCTCATCTGTTGGCAGGCGACATGGGAAGTGGCATTCCTCATCTTTTGGCAAGCGATGTGGTAAGTGGATTTCCTCCTCTGGTGGCAGGTGACGTGGCAAGTGACATTCCCCATTTGGTGGCAGGCAGCCTGGCAAGTGACAATACACATCTGGTGGCAGGCAGCGTG
This sequence comes from Rana kukunoris, assembly GCA_029574335.1. Lineage (NCBI taxonomy): Eukaryota > Metazoa > Chordata > Amphibia > Anura > Ranidae > Rana > Rana kukunoris. Next base: position 3,725,610 of record CM056053.1, on the reverse strand, counting down.
GCAAGCGACATTCCTCATCTGTTGGCAGGCGACATGGGAAGTGGCATTCCTCATCTTTTGGCAAGCGATGTGGTAAGTGGATTTCCTCCTCTGGTGGCAGGCATCGTGGCAAGTGACATTCCTTATCTGGGGGCAGGTGACGTAGTAAGTGACATTCCTCATCTGGTGGCAGGTGACGTGGCATTCCTCATCTGGTGGCAGGTGACGTGGCAAGTGGAATTCCTCATCTGGTGGCAGGTGACATGGCAAGTGACATTCCTCCTCTGGTGGCAGGTGACATGGCAAGTGACATTCCTCCTCTGGTGGCAGGCATCGTGGCAAGTGACATTCCTTATCTGGGGGCAGGTGACGTGGTAAGTGACATTCCTCATCTGGTGGCAGGTGATGTGGCATTCCTCATCTGGTGGCAGGTGACGTGGCAAGTGGAATTCCTCATCTGGTGGCAGGTGACATGGCAAGTGACATTCCTCCTCTGGTGGCAGGTGACATGGCAAGTGACATTCCTCCTCTGGTGGCAGGTGACATGGCAAGTGACATTCCTCATATGTTGGCAGACAGTGACAAACCACATCTGATGGCAGGCAGCATGGCAAGTGACACTCCTCATCTGTTGGCAGGCGAGGTGGGAAGTGACAATCCACATCTGGTGGCAGGCAATGTGGCAAGTGGATTTCCTCCTCTGGTGGCAGGTGACGTGGTAAGTGACATTCCTCATCTGGTGGCCGGCAGCCTAGCAAGTGACAATACACATCTGGTGGCAGGCAATGTGGCAAGTGGATTTCCTCCTCTGGTGGCAGGTGACGTGGAAAGTGACATTCCTCATCCGGTGGCAGGCAGCCTGGCAAGTGACAATACACATCTGGTGGCAGGCAGTGTGGCAAGTGACATTCCTCATCTGGTAGCAGGTAGCGTGGTAAGTGGCATTCCTCATATGTTGGCAGACAGCGTGGCAAGCGGCATTCCTCATCTGGTGGCAGGTGACGTAGAAAGTGACAAACCACATCTGGTGGCAGGCAGCATGGCAAGCGACATTCCTCATCTGTTGGCAGGCGACATGGGAAGTGGCATTCCTCATCTTTTGGCAAGCGATGTGGTAAGTGGATTTCCTCCTCTGGTGGCAGGTGACGTGGCAAGTGACATTCCCCATTTGGTGGCAGGCAGCCTGGCAAGTGACAATACACATCTGGCGGCAGGCAGCGTGGCAAGCGACATTCCTCATCTGTTGGCAGGCGACATGGGAAGTGGCATTCCTCATCTTTTGGCAAGCGATGTGGTAAGTGGATTTCCTCCTCTGGTGGCAGGTGACGTGGCAAGTGACATTCCCCATTTGGTGGCAGGCAGCCTGGCAAGTGACAATACACATCTGGTGGCAGGCAGCGTGGCAAGCGACATTCCTCATCTGTTGGCAGGCGACATGGGAAGTGGCATTCCTCATCTTTTGGCAAGCGATGTGGTAAGTGGATTTCCTCCTCTGGTGGCAGGCATCGTGGCAAGTGACATTCCTTATCTGGGGGCAGGTGACGTAGTAAGTGACATTCCTCATCTGGTGGCAGGTGACGTGGCATTCCTCATCTGGTGGCAGGTGACGTGGCAAGTGGAATTCCTCATCTGGTGGCAGGTGACATGGCAAGTGACATTCCTCCTCTGGTGGCAGGTGACATGGCAAGTGACATTCCTCCTCTGGTGGCAGGCATCGTGGCAAGTGACATTCCTTATCTGGGGGCAGGTGACGTGGTAAGTGACATTCCTCATCTGGTGGCAGGTGATGTGGCATTCCTCATCTGGTGGCAGGTGACGTGGCAAGTGGAATTCCTCATCTGGTGGCAGGTGACATGGCAAGTGACATTCCTCCTCTGGTGGCAGGTCTGGTGGGTGGCAGGTGACATGGCAAGTGACATTCCTCCTCTGGTGGCAGGTGACATGGCAAGTGACATTCCTCATATGTTGGCAGACAGTGACAAACCACATCTGATGGCAGGCAGCATGGCAAGTGACACTCCTCATCTGTTGGCAGGCGAGGTGGGAAGTGACAATCCACATCTGGTGGCAGGCAATGTGGCAAGTGGATTTCCTCCTCTGGTGGCAGGTGACGTGGCAAGTGACATTCCTCATCTGGTGGCAGGCAGCCTGGCAAGTGACAATACACATCTGGTGGCAGGCAGCGTGGCAAGTGACATTCCTCATCTGGTAGCAGGCGACATGGGAAGTGGCATTCCTCATCTTTTGGCAAGCTATGTACTAAGTGGATTTCCTCCTCTGGTGGCAGGCAGCCTGGCAAGTGACAATACACATCTGGTGGCAGGCAGCCTGGCAAGTGACAATACACATCTGGTGGCAGGCAGCGTGGCAAGTGACATTCCTCATCTGGTAGCAGGTAGCGTGGTAAGTGGCATTCCTCATCTGTTGGCAGGCGACATGGGAAGTGGCATTCCTCATCTTTTGGCAAGCGATGTGGTAAGTGGATTTCCTCCTCTGGTGGCAGGTGACGTGGCAGGTGACATTCCCCATTTGGTGGCAGGCAGCCTGGCAAGTGACAATACACATCTGGTGGCAGGCAGCGTGGCAAGTGACATTCCTCATCTGGTGGCAGGCAGCCTGGCAAGTGACAATACACATCTGGTGGCAGGCAGCGTGGCAAGTGACATCCCTCATCTGGTAGCAGGTAGCGTGGTAAGTGGCATTCTTCATATGTTGGCAGACAGCGTGGCAAGCGGCATTCCTCATCTGGTGGCAGGTGATGTGGCAAGTGGAATTCCTCATCTGATGGCAGGTGACATGGCAAGTGACATTCCTCCTCTGGTGGCAGGTGACATGGCAAGTGACATTCCTCATATGTTGGCAGACAGTGACACTCCTCATCTGATGGCAGGCAGCATGGCAAGTGACAATACACATCTGGTGGCAGGCAATGTGGCAAGTGGATTTCCTCATCTGGTGGCAGGTGACGTGGAAAGTGACATTCCTCATCTGGTGGCAAGCAGCCTGGCAAGTGACAATCCTCATCTGGTAGCAGGTAGCGTGGTAAGTGGCATTCCTCATCTGGTAGCAGGTAGCGTGGTAAGTGGCATTCCTCATATGTTGGCAGACAGCGTGGCAAGCGGCATTCCTCATCTGGTGGCAGGTGACGTAGAAAGTGACAAACCACATCTGGTGGCAGGCAGCATGGCAAGCGACATTCCTCATCTGTTGGCAGGCGACATGGGAAGTGGCATTCCTCATCTTTTGGCAAGCGATGTGGTAAGTGGATTTCCTCCTCTGGTGGCAGGCATCGTGGCAAGTGACATTCCTTATCTGGGGGCAGGTGACGTGGTAAGTGACATTCCTCATCTGGTGGCAGGCAGCGTGGCATTCCTCATCTGGTGGCAGGTGACGTGGCAAGTGGAATTCCTCATCTGGTGGCAGGTGACATGGCAAGTGACATTCCTCCTCTGGTGGCAGGTGACATGGCAAGTGACATTCCTCATATGTTGGCAGACAGTGACAAACCACATCTGATGGCAGGCAGCATGGCAAGTGACACTCCTCATCTGTTGGCAGGCAATGTGGCAAGTGGATTTCCTCCTCTGGTGGCAGGTGACGTGGCAAGTGACATTCCCCATCTGGTAGCAGGCGACATGGGAAGTGGCATTCCTCATCTTTTGGCAAGCGATGTGGTAAGTGGATTTCCTCCTCTGGTGGCAGGCATCGTGGCAAGTGACATTCCTTATCTGGGGGCAGGTGACGTGGTAAGTGACATTCCTCATCTGGTGGCAGGCAGCGTGGCATTCCTCATCTGGTGGCAGGTGACGTGGCAAGTGGAATTCCTCATCTGGTGGCAGGTGACATGGCAAGTGACATTCCTCCTCTGGTGGCAGGTGACATGGCAAGTGACATTCCTCATATGTTGGCAGACAGTGACAAACCACATCTGATGGCAGGCAGCATGGCAAGTGACACTCCTCATCTGTTGGCAGGCAATGTGGCAAGTGGATTTCCTCCTCTGGTGGCAGGTGACGTGGCAAGTGACATTCCCCATCTGGTAGCAGGCGACATGGGAAGTGGCATTCCTCATCTTTTGGCAAGCTATGTACTAAGTGGATTTCCTCCTCTGGTGGCAGGTGACGTGGCAAGTGACATTCCCCATTTGGTGGCAGGCAGCCTGGCAAGTGACAATACACATCTGGTGGCAGGCAGCCTGGCAAGTGACAATACACATCTGGTGGCAGGCAGCGTGGCAAGTGACATTCCTCATCTGTTGGCAGGCAGCCTGGCAAGTGGATTTCCTCCTCTGGTGGCAGGTGACGTGGCAAGTGACATTCCTCATTTGGTGGCAGTTGACGTGGCACGCTCAGGGCTCCCACTGATTCTGCATTATGGTGAGTTGAACTATTTCATTTAAATTACAATGTAATAATAGAGATAATGCACTTCAATCATCCTGACATTATAACATCCATGGCGCTGTGATGATTGAAGCGCCAACACCAGAACACCAGCTATTACCCCAATAAATTGCCGGCGATAAATCACTTACCAAGCCCTTACCCCCTGGCACAATTCTCTTCCACACAGCCAATCCCTGATGCCAAAGCACAAAAAAAGTGCCTATTCACCAAGACACCGATTGCACTACACGTTACATACCGCCGCGTTATTTAAGAGAAATAATTCTGCACCTGTTATTCACGGTTCACTCTAAACTGATGACCTGTAGGGGCTTTTATAGCGTCACCTATGGACAATATAGGGGACTGCAGTGTGTCGCAGTTTTCACAGGCACACGCCATTTTAAGGCTTGACACGTTGGGTATCCATTTACTCGGCGCAACCTCGTCTTTTTTAACCACTTCCATACACCTTCCCGCCCAAGCCAATTTTTAGCTTTCAGCGCTGTTGCACTTTGAATGACAATTGCGCGGTCATGCTACACCGTACCCAAACTAAAGTTTTATCATTTTGTTCCCACAAATAGAGCTTTCTTTTGGTGGTATTTGATCACCTCCAAAGTTTTGGAGAAAAAAAACATGTTTTTTTTGTTTCCGTTATAAAACATTGTAAATAAGTACGTTTTCTCCTTCACACATGGGCACTGATGGTACTGCACTGACTGGCACTGATAAGGTGGCACTGATGGGCACCGATGTGGTGGCACTGATGTGGTGGCATTGATGATGGGCACTGATAGGTGGCACTGATGGGCACTGATAGGTGGCACTGATGGGCACCGATGAGGTGGCACTGATGTGGTGGCATTGATGATGGGCACCAATATGCGGCACTGATAGGGGGCATGGATGGGCACGGATAGGCAGGGATAGGCGGCACGGATGGGCAGGGAAAGGCGGCACGGATGGGCAGGGAAAGGCGGCACGGATGGGCAGGGAAAGGCGGCACGGATGGGCAGGGAAAGGCGGCACGGATGGGCAGGGAAAGGCGGCACGGATGGGCAGGGAAAGGCAGCATGGATGGGCACTGATAGGCAGCATGGATGGGCACTGATAGGCGGCATGGATGGGCATAGATGTGTTGTACTAATGGATGCCAATCAGTGCCAAACAATGCCTGCCAATCACTGATGCCCATTGTGGGCACTGATTGGCATCTATTGTGGCACTGATTGGTATCCATTGTGTCATTCCTGGTGGTCTAGGGTGGCATACCTTTTTTTTAAATCCCTGGTGGTCCAGTGGGCATCCTCGGGGGGGACAATCGATCAGCACAAACCCCCCCTGTCAGAGGAGCAGCCGATTGGCTCTCCTCTACTCGCGTCTGACAGATGCGAGTGAGGAAAAGCCGATTGCCGGCTTTTCCTGTTTACATCGTGATCAGCCGTGATTGGACACGGCTGATCACATGGTAAAGCGTCTCCGTGAGAAACACTTTACCTAGATCGGTGTTGCGGGGTGGCGGGCGGCGAGTGGTTAATATAGCAACACATTGGGTAATGTATTGTTTTCTGTGGCCAAATTTTAATTTTTTTACTGCAATGTAGCATTTCCAGAACTGTTGCACTAATACTATGTGACATAAAAAGCTGGAGCGACCGCCGATTTCTTCCCTAGGGTCTCTGCTTTCAGAAAATATACCATGTTTGGGGGGTTTTATGTGATCTTCAGGCCTGGAATTATCTTTTTATAGATGTAAACAACCCCCCCCCCCCACAAAAAAAGGGGCAGAGACAGGGTTATAGGGTACCCCACATTCACCGACCTATGTATGGGGGAAGGGGTGCCCCCACATTCACTGACCTGTATTGGGGGAGGGGAGTGTTGTGTTGCCATGGCTGGGAAAACTGAGTGAGGAGCACAACACGTGCAGGTAACTCCCCCCCCCCCTTCATTAATGGAGAAGGGTGGGGTTTATCCCATCAATTCTGACCCCCCCTGACAGGATATTAAAGACATTCCACTTACCTCCCAGACAGGTAGGTGCGCTCCTCTCTCTACTATGTACTGCTGTAACCCCGCCCCCTGCACTGTCAGTCACATGACCCACCCACCACAGCGTCACATTTTCCCGCACCCCGCCCACAATGTCCACCATCGAAATTCTTCCCCCAGCTTCGTATCGCTCGTTCCGGATCTTAATGGTTCCTACGTTAAATAAACTTTTTTTTTTTATTATTTCCCAATTATCCCTCTGCCTTCATAAGTGTTCTCTATTAATACCACTGTCACTTTTGTGTTATTAATTTATTTTTTTCTGAAAGGCAAAGTTCTGTTTGCCAGATATAAAGATGGAACCTGCGGCTTTCCTGGCTGTACTTGCGCGCGCACGCTGATTGGCCCGCGGCGACGTACAGTCGTTGTTACTGGTTTCCCCGCTCTTACAGCGCGTGCTCGCCGATTGGCAGGCTGCGTAGTCGCCTGTGATTGGTCCAAGAATGTGACACAAAAGCGCTAGGAAGGTGTCTGATTGGTCGCGGCAGGAATTAGGGCGGGATCACTGGTAGAGGGTTCGTGTTCCCGCCAGAGTTTGTTAGGCGGTGTGAAGAGGTTGTGGAAAGCAATGGGGGACATCCATGAGGTGGGCAGAACCCGGATCAACACCAGCATGCTGGCCCAGTACATAGGACAGCCCGTGTGCTTCGTGGGCCGTGTGGAGAAGGTCAGTTTCCCCTCCCCCTCTCCTTCATATATTCTCAGAGAGGGCTGCCGATCACCCCTCATCAGACTTCCTCCAGTGTGGATGGAGCAAAAATACAAATATGTACAGATCCCTGTCTGGGTTTTCTTGGGGTGACCCCATTGGGGAGATTTCCTCACTTCCTGTAGGGGAAGGAAGGAATGTTTTATATTGGGGACACAGACAGGGAATGGAGGGGAGTCTGTTAGGTTATTAGTGTCCTGGTGACAACAGTGTCCTTGTTTATTGTACGTGGCCCCCCTCCCACTGGGGCCCCTCCTCAGTGTAGCTGGGGCCTTCCTCATTCCACCGGGGGCCCCTCCTGACTATACCTGGGGCCCCTTCTCCTTCAAGTGGGGCTCCTCTTGACTGTTGCTTGGGCTTCAACCGAGGCCCCTCCCGACTGTAGCAGGGGCCCCTCTTTCCCCCGGAGGCCCCTCCCGACTGTAGCTGGGGCCCCTCTTTCCCCCGGAGGCCCCTCCCGACTGTAGCTGGGGCCCCTCTTTCCCCCGGAGGCCCCTCCCGACTGTAGCTGGGGCCCCTCTTTCCCCCCCGGAGGCCCCTCCCGACTGTAGCAGGGGCCCCTCTTTCCCCCGGAGGCCCCTCCCGACTGTAGCTGGGGCCCCTCTTTCCCCCCCGGAGGCCCCTCCCGACTGTAGCAGGGGCCCCTCTTTTTCCCCCGGAGGCCCCTCCCGACTGTAGCAGGGGCCCCTCTTTTTCCCCCGGAGGCCCCTCCCGACTGTAGCAGGGGCCCCTCTTTTTCCCCCGGAGGCCCCTCCCGACTGTAGCAGGGGCCCCTCTTTTTCCCCCGGAGGCCCCTCCCGACTGTAGCAGGGGGGGGCCTCCTCTTTCCCCCCCCTCTTCCCCCGGAGGCCCCTCCCGACTGTAGCAGGGGCCCCTCTTTCCCCCCGGAGGCCCCTCCCGACTGTAGCAGGGGCCCCTCTTTCCCCCCGGAGGCCCCTCCCGACTGTAGCAGGGGCCCCTCTTTCCCCCCGGAGGCCCCTCCCGACTGTAGCAGGGGCCCCTCTTTCCCCCCGGAGGCCCCTCCCGACTGTAGCAGGGGCCCCTCTTTCCCCCCGGAGGCCCCTCCCGACTAGCAGGGGCCCCTCTTTTCCCCCGGAGGCCCCTCCCGACTGTAGCTGGGGCCCCTCCTGTTTAGGTTTAGTCTACGCCCAGTTTGAACGGACACTTCCTGTACCCTGTGCAATCCCCTGACCCGTACGCCCCCCTCCTGACTTTACTGACTGTAGGCGGGGGCCCCTCCCTTGTACAGTGCCTGGGTGGGAGGCGGTCCCTCTCCTGTGTTCCCTGGACCCAACCTGACAAAGGCTGCAGGTCCTTCACACTGTGATTTGGTAAGGGAAAAGTCCAGCTTTTTGTACCGACAACCCCCCCCCCCCCCCCGCCAGTGTAATGTGTGTAAAAGCAAAAAACGATTGTCAGACGATCCACTGCAGGAAAGTAAATAGTTTCTCGTTTTCCCCTCACAGGTTCACCCTTCAGGGTCGTCCTTTGTCCTCTCTGATGGGGCCGGCAAGAGCACAACGGTGGAGTTATCCGATCCGGTAAGTACCCGGCGTTATGGGGGAACGCATTCATCTTCAGTCATCTGCTACCCCTGGATCGGCCTTTACTGCTTCTACACAATGTCCTTCACCCCTCACAATCTGAGAATGGTCAGTTATCCTCAGACATGAACAAAGCACATCCCTCTATAGCAGTGGTTCTCAACCTGGGGGTCAAATAACCATTTGCCAGGGGTCACCAAATCCTGGGCTGTTCCTGAAGCTAACCTTTTTGTAGCCGCCCAGCAGGAGCCTGCGGCCACCCACTCAGCCTCTTCACAGCCGCACACTCAGTTCATGGCATGGCTGGGGGGCAGAGACTAGAGGTCAGCTGACTGATAAAGAATGACGTGGGAGGGGCTGGAGGAGACCCTATCTCCTGATTTCGACAGAGGTGTCACTGCTGCGAGACACCACCAAGTCGGAGACGCAGTGAGTAGCACTACCTGTGATTATAGTTGCCATTAAACAACAAGAAAGACGGCTAGAGAGAGTGATGGGGGGGGGGGGGGGGATTAGGATAGAGAGATGAAAGGCAAAGCAAGGAGAACTAAGAGAAATAGCGGTACATCCTAAAATGTACCATAAGGGATTTAATATGAGTGGAAGGGGCTCAGGGAGCGCTAAATGTCCGTGGGTTAGGGGCACAAATTACTTGATAACAAAGGTATGCTGCGCTGCAAAAAAAATATGAATAGAAATACATCTACATAAGTGTGGACAGAATATTCCATCCCTTAAATGTGAAAATAAACTTCCATAAACCACTGGTGAAGTGAAAAAAAGTCCAAACAAAATCACAATTCAATCTGTGGAACAAAAATATAGTCCATATGGATCCTAAATACACCCGAAATGTGTTAGAAGAAGGATCTTCAGGTCAGATCAGACAAAGGCACCTCTAATAAGAATGCCTGCTTACCAGCTCCAAATATAAAAACCGCATATAAGTCTATGGCGGGTTGCTTCTGCTGGTCCTCTGCCGTACACCTCCACATACAGAGATACCGGATATCGATAAATGCCAAATCCGGGAGTGTAAAGAGAAAAAAAAAAAAGCCCTTAGAGTAGTACCGTAAATGCAATCAATTTATTAATAAAAAAATGTCACTCACATGGTTTGTATAAAATTGGCGCCATATAATAAAAGCCGGCCGGCTCAAATGTTTTGCTCGTCCTTCCGGATAATCGTTTGTAAGCGGTGACGTTAGCACGCCGCTCCTCCCTACGCCGTTTCGTCACAGATGACGTCTTCCAAATTACTTGCCTTGGGTGCCGACAACCCACAATACACAATAGTTTTACTGTTGGGGGTCCCCACAACTTGGGAAATTTTATCAAGGGGTCACGGCACTAGAGGGTTAAGAACCACTGCTCTATAGCAGGGGTCTCCAAACATTCGAAACAAAGGGCCGGTTTATTGTCCTTCAGACTCTTGAAGGGCCGGACTTTTGGCAAGCGGGAGGTGGACATTTTCCTGGCATCAGTGGGACTTAACATATGGTATTAGGCAGAGAAATAGTGCCCCATCGTTTGTATCATAGGGAGGAATAGTGCCCCATTAGTAGTGTCAGTGGGGGAAATGGTGCTCCACTGTCGGTGTCAGAATAGAGAATAGTGTCTTGTATCAGTGGGAGGGATACTGCCCCAAGGGCCGGATAAAGGCAAGCAAAGGGCCGCAACCGGCCCTCGGGCCGCCGTTTGGAGACCACTGCTCTATAGTGTGTACTTATCTCAGTCCAGAGCAATAAGTGCCATTTCTGTCTGCTGCTGCCACCTTCCTCTATCTGCATGAGTCACTTCTGACAACAAGAGAAAAAAGGTGACAGGGAGGGAGCTCATCACACAGCCTGTGATTGATGGGCACAGCTCTGTGCCTGAGTGAAGGGGGGGGGGTGTGTCTCTTCCCCCTCCAATCGGCTCTCTGAGCTCTGCATAGTAACTTCAGCTCCCTTTTCCTGCCCTCTTCCCCCCCTCTGATGGCTCAGACAAGCTGTATAAATTCTGGACCTTGATAAACATGTACAACTTATGTAGGAGGATTTGTTTCATCTCTATCACTTTAGGCCTGTGACTTCACTGGGTATATGAAAGGGTTTTCAACCATTTTAAGTTTGTGTATTAGTCTGTATATACCACTTCATTACCCGGACTGTTGTCTGTGCTGATGGTTTGACCATTAAAATGGTAGTAAAGCTCGCTTTGTTGTCTTTACCTATAAGCAAGCCAGGGTTCGACAAAGCCCGGGCGCCAGGTCGCAATTGCGACTAGAACTGGCGACCTGGGGCGGCACAGCTGGAGTATCTTGTGTCTCTGTGACTCCCCCCCCCCCCAGGGTATATATACATACCCTAGAGCAGTGTTTTTCAACTCCAGTCCTCAAGGCACACCAACAGGTCAAGTTTTCAGGATTTCCCTCAGATGAAATGGCTGTGGTGATTACTAAGGCAGTGAAACTGATCAAATCCCCTGTGCAAAGTAATGGAAAGCCTGAAAACATGACCTGTTGAAAAACACTGCCCTAGAGAATAAAATGGCAGTCGTTGCAATACTTGTTGTCACACTGTATTTGTGCTGCGGTCTTACAAGCGCACTTTTTTGGGAAAAATTCACTTTTTTTTTATATTGTGAAAGATAATGTTATGCCGAGTAAATTGATACCCAACATGTCAAAATTGCGTCCGCTCGTGAATTGGCGACAAACTTTTACCCTTTAAACACTTGCTTACTGGGCACATACACCCCCCCCCCCCCCCCTCCTGCCCAGGTGAAATGTCTGCTTCCGGCACTGCGTCGCTTTAACTGACAATTGCGCGGTCGTGCGACGTGGCTCCCAAACAAAATTGACGACCTTTTTTCCCCACAAGTAGAACATTTTTTTTTTCTTCTCAGTTTAGGCCGATACGTATTATTCTACATATTTTTGGTTAAAAAAAAAAAATCGCAATAAGCGACTGATTTGCGCAAAAGTTATAGCGCCTACAAAATAGGGGACAGAATTGTTTTTTTTTTTTTTTAACTAGTAATGACAGCGATCTGCGTTTTTTGGACTGCGACATTACGGCGGACACATCGGACACTTTTGACACATTTTTGGTGCCATTCACATTTATACTGCGATCAGTGCTATAAATATGCACTAATTACTGTATAAATGTGACTGGCATTGAAGGGGTTAACAATAGGGGGTGAGGAAGGGGTTAATGTGTACCCTGGGTGTGTTCTAACTGTGGGGGGGGGAGGTGACTGATTTGTGTCCCTATGTACAAGGGACACAGATCGGTCTCCTCTCTCTCTCTGACAGGACGCTGTCTCTGTGTGAGCCGGCAATGAGATGATCTCATATGTTTACATTTGAGATCATCTCTCGTTGGCTGCACAGATTGCAAACGGCCACTCTGCTTGGCCGTTCGCCGCGATCTGTGATTGGCTGTGTCCAAGGGACGTGTTTCTGGCTCCTAACTTTTTTTAGCTGGCTCCTAGATTCCAAGCCAATTTGTCAAGCTCTGAAGTAAGCCTATAATAAGGCCTACTTGTAGGTAAAATGAATACCGTATTTTTCGGACCATAAGACGCACCTGACCATAAGACGCACCTAGGTTTTAGAGGAGGAAAATTAGAAAAAACAATATTCTGACCCAAATGGTCTACTGAAATATTTATTAAAATATAACAGAATAATATTGCAACCATGTTAAAGTGAACACTATCAGATAACACAGGCTGCCCCCCTCTTCCATCATACATGGATCAGTGCCCCCCTTCTATCATACAGGGATCATTGCCCCCCTCCTCCATCATACATGGATCAGTGCCCCCCTTCTATCATACAGGGATCATTGCCCCCCTCCTCCATCATACAGGAATCAGTCCCCCCCCCCCCCTCCTCCATCATATTCATGGTGTGCCCCATCCAGCCTGTGTTAGCTAATACAGCCAGCCTGCGTCTCCGTTCTGAACCATCGCTATATCCCGCAGCTGCTGTGGCATGTGAGGGGTTAATACGAGTCCGCTATAGTGGTGTTCGCTGTACGCTTGTTTCCTCTAAAAGTGGCGCTTGCGCAGTAGCGTCAGCGGCGAGCATCTTACACGGCGCAACACAGTGACGTTGTGTGGGCGTCACTGTGTTGCGCCGTGCAAGATGCTCGCCGCTGACACTCTGCAAAGCTTCCTGATGGCCGCCCCCTGTCCCCATAATGCTGCTGGGAAAAAGATGCGACTAGTCAGACACATCCGCCCCCCCCCCCCCCGTGAGCTCAAGCTGATCGTACTGGCTGCCTGCTCTCTGTGGACACCGGTATGTTAAAAGGCAAAGTCGGGGGGGGGGTGGACATTCAGTATTCGGACCATAAGACGCAGGCACATTTTCCACCATATTTTTGCGGCAAAAAAGTGCGTCTTATGGTCCGAAAAATACGGTATGTCCTTGACCTGCACCATTTCGGAAGTCTTCACTCTGCATGCGCTGATGAGGCTGCACTGGGTTGGGCATTCATAGGTGACAATGATGGACACTGATCGGCACCGCTGGTGGGCATTGATGGGTGGCACAGATGAGGTGCTTGTGCCTCTTCCTCTTCGGGACCGATGTCCCTTGCACAAGAGCTGGTGATCAACTTTTTTTTTTTCTCCACACGCTGTCAGCGAATGCTTGCCGAGTTTCTGTTTACATCATGTGATTGGCTGACAGCTGATCACGTGGTAAGGAGCAGTGATTGGCCCCCTTAATCCGATCTGTGATCACCCGAGTCTCATTGATTCGGTGGTCACACAGCGTGCACCCTGCTGGGGGTGTGCTGGGAGCGTGCAAAGGGGAAGGATGTCTATTGACGGCCTCCCAGCAAAGTAGGTCCATGCTGTATCTGTCATTCGGATATAGCGTGGATCTGAAGGAGTGAAGTCCTTCTAGGCGGCTCCCTTTTGCAGGTATAAACATTAAGAAATAAGTGTCTATACCAGGGGTCTCCAAACTTTCTAAACAAAGGGCCAGCTTACTGTTCTTCAGACTGTAGGGGGGCCGGATGTGTTGGTGGGAGGAATAGTACGCCATTGTTGGTATCAGTGGGAGGGATAGTGTCCCATCATTGTCGTCGTGGCATGAATAGTGTCCCGTCATTGTCGTCGTGGCATGAATAGTGTCCCGTCATTGTCGTGGGAGGGATAGTGTCTTGTATCAGTGAGAGGAACACTGCCCTGAGGGCCAGATAAAAGCAAGCAAAGGGCCACATCTGGCCCCTCGGGCCGCTGTTTGGAGTCCCCTGGTCTATACTGTTTAAAAATCCAGTAATCTGTCGTTTCGTCTTGCTCTGCACATACTCAGTTGCTCTCGTTTTTTGGCACAATTTGTAGGGGGTGATCTGCTGACGGCACAAAGATTTACTGCTGTTCTGGGCTTCAGCAAAATGGCAGCCTCCAGCAGGAAGAAATAAGTAATACTGGAGGCATTTTACAGCGCACACTCATTTTGGTAGCAGAATTCATGTGGGATGTATGGTTTTTGCTAAAGAACATTTTCTTTGAGTTATGAGTAAAGTCCCATTTTTAAGTCTGGATTGTTTTTATATATTTTTTTTCAAAGCTGGATGAAGAATTATCCGGAGTTGTAGAAGTTGTTGGAAAAGTTAGTCCGAAGGCAACAATAATGGGCGTCTCCTACGTCCCATTCCGGGAAGATGTTGGCTCCTTTGGTAAGTGGGTGATTGAATTTTTATTTATAAATCCTCTTATAGAAATCTGCCAACATTTCTGTGTTCTATGTTTTGGAATTGTGGAGATATGAAGAGCCCCCCCCCCCCCCCCCCCCCCGGGACTATTTCATCCTCTGGATTGTGGCTGCTCTGAGCTGTATACTAACCTTTCAGTTTGTAAATAGACATTTGTGGGGGGGGGGGGGGAGTGCGGAGGAGGCCCTGGGCTGGGGAAAGGGGTTACAGAGGAGGTGAAGGTCCTGGGCTGAGGGGAATGCAGTAAGGTGAGAAAACACCTTGCAGTGTCTGACACCCCCCCCCTCCATATTACTTGCCTGAGCCCTAAATTTCCATGTGTGCGTCCCGCCGGCCTTCTCTCCACGGAGTCCCAGCTTTGATTGGTAGCAGCGCAGCCATTGGCTCCTGCTGCGGTCAGTCAAATCCAATGACGTGGCTGCTGGGGGGCGGGGCCGAGTCATACACTTGGTGTCTATGGACACAGAGTGTCAGACTCGGGAGAGGGCTCCCCAGGGGGGGGGGGGGTTATCTAATGCAGGGAGGAGCTGCAAGAGCCTCAAAGGGACCCGCAGAAAACGAGGTTTGGGGCCACTCTGCACAGTGGAGGTAAGTATAACAAGGGGTGTTTGTTTTAACCACTTCCATACCAGGCAATTTCACCTGCTTCCTGCCCAGACCAATGTTTAGTTTTCAGCGCTGTCACACTTTATATGACAATTGCGCGGTCGTGCGACGTGGCTTCCAAACAAAATCAAGGCTTTTTTTTTTTTTTTTTTTTTCCTTTTGTTTTTTCATATATAGAGCTTTCCTTTGGTGGTATTTGATCACCTCTGCGGTTTTTATTTTTTGCGCTATAAACAAAAGACCGACGATTTGGGGGAAGAAAACACTTTTTTTATTTATTTTTTTAGTTTTGATTTAACCACTTAAGACCCGGACCAAAATGCAGGTAAAGGACCTTGCCCCTTTTTGCGATTCGGCACTGCGTCGTTTTAACTGACAATTGCGCGGTCGTGCGACGTGGCTCCCAAACAAAATTGGCGTCCTTTTTTTCCCCCACAAATAGAGATTTCTTTTGGTGGTATTTGATCACCTCTGCGGTTTTTATTTTTTGCGCTATAAACAAAAATAGAGCGGCAATTTAAAAAAAAAATGCAATATTTTTTACTTTTTGCTATAATAAATATCCCCCAAAAAAGATATAAAAAAAAAAATTTTTTTTTCCTCAGTTTAGGCCGATACGTATTCTTCTACGTATTTTTGGTATAAAAAAAAAAATCGCAATAAGCGTTTATCGGTTGGTTTTTGCAAAATTTATAGCGTTTACAAAATAAGGGATAGTTTTATTGCATTTTTATAAATTTTTTTTTTTTTTTTACTACTAATAGCGGCGATCAGCTATTTTTTTTTTGTGACTGCGACATTATGGCGGACACTTCGGACAATTTTGACACATTTTTGGGACAATTGTCATTTTCACAGCAAAAAATACATTTAAATTGCATTGTTTACTGTGGAAATGACAGTTGCAGTTTGGGAGTTAACCACAGGTGGCGCTGTAGGGGATGTGTGACCTATGTGTTGTGTTTACAACTGTAGGGGGGTGTGGCTGTAGGTGTGACGTCATCGATCGCGTCCCCCTATTACAGGGATGACGCGATTGATGCTGCGGCCACAGAGAAGCACGGGGAAGCCGTGTGTACACACGGCTCTCCCCGTTCTTCCGCTCCAGGGACGGATCGCCGCACTGAAGCGGCGATCGGGTCCGCGAATCCCGCGGTCCCGGAGCTTCGGACCGGGTCACGGGCGCGTGCCCGCCCGTGACCCACGGCTGGGTACTAAAATCAATGTATATATACGTTGATGTGCCATTCTGCCGACGTAAATGTGCAGTAGGCGGTCCTTAAGTGGTTAATCTTTTTTTTTTTTTCCCTCAGTTTAGGCCGATACGTATTCTTCTACATATTTTGGGGGGGAAAAAAAAATCGCAATAAGCGTATTTGATCGGTTTGCGCAAAAGTTCTAGCATCTACAAAATAGGGAATAGAATTTTATATATATATTTATTTTTTTTTTCCCTAGTAATGGCGGCGATCTGCGTTTATTTTTTGTGACTGACATTGCGGCGGACATATCGGACACTTGAGACATTTTTGGGACCACATTTACACAGCGATTAGTGCTATAAAACTGCGCTGATTACTGTGTAAATGTGACTGGCAGGGAAGGGGTTAACACTAGGGGGCGATAAAAGGGTTAACATGTTCCCTAAAATGTGTTCTAACTGTAGGGGGAGGGGACTCGCAAGGGGAGGAGACAGATGTGTGTTCCCAGTACAGAGGAACACACACCGCTGACCAGACATAGATCTGGGTGTTTACACACACGGATCCATGGTCCTGCTGTGATTGCGGGTGCCCGGCGGCCGTTGGGCATGCGCATCAGGTCCCGAGCAATGCGGCGGGGGGCGCGTGCCCCCTAGCCACCCGAGAAGGTAAGGACGTCATATGACGTCCCCTCTGAGGGACGGAGGGTTCCCGCCAATGTCATTTTACAATGACTCGGTAGGGAACGGGTTAAAAAAAAAAGTGACCCTTTACTACCACTTTAATTTGGTTCTCTTGGTGAGAGTGGATCTGCTCGGCTGCTTTTACAATTTAACCTCCTACAATCTCGTCCGCATTTCTCTTCCAGATCTGAGTCTTTATGATGAAACATTGAAGCTAATTCACGAATTTCCACAATATTATCCATTTGGAGTCAAAGGGGCTGGATCTCATTTGAACTATTAATTCAACTATCTTCGATGCTACAAAACTCAACATTTCCTGTCTCCTCGATGCTGCTTCTGAACTCTTGACAACACTCTGCCTCGAACTAACTTGGCCAAACTAGGTTGTCTGCTTTCCAGAACAATATTACACTGAATTGCCAGATCCTCGAATCTAAAGGATGATTGGCAGAGATGATGTCACCCCCTGGTTTCTAGTCCAGCCTGCAGTGTAGATGGATTGATGGCTCCTCAAATATGAGATTTGTAATATTTACAAACTGTCCGCAATGAGGAGGAGTGCTGAGAATATCCACACATGTTCACATCTATCTCTTGGCTTTTTTTCCCCTCTTTGGTATAAACATGGATTTCTTTTCTCCATGACGTGTGAAAAACAAAAGCAACAAGCCTTGCTAATGTTACAGAATTTAAGTTGGATATTTTTTTTTTAATAAAAAAATAAATAAAATGTTGCTGTGTAGTTTTAGTTAAAATACCAGAAGTGTGCATCTATTTTAATATTCAAAGCAAACTTACTCATCCACGTCTCCATGCTTTTTGTTGAGAAATCATTTTGAAAAAAAAAACACCCAGTCATTCTTGAGTAAGGGCAAATGATTCACGTAGCACTTTACTTTGTGGAATTCACCTGCCCTTGGCTCAAGCAGGCATGCAGGACAGTATTCTTAGCTGAGAAAAATCCTCCTGAAGACTCCTGGGTAGAGTTCGAGCTGAGAAGTTCGGCAAACATCTGCAGGGCACCCACTGGGATGTTTGACTGTTGAGTACCCAATCGGGGTTTAGAATGCACCGTGGGGCAAAACTTTGCCCAATGAGGGTGCAGTGAATAGCTGGTTAAGGAGCGACTGGGAAGTCATCAATTGTATTCTGGCTTCCCGTCTGACAGCTGAATGAAGGGAAACAAAAAAACATTATTGACCCTGTGTGGGGGTGTCTTACCCCCTCAAAATCCATGCCAGAACCTTATCTGAGCATGCAGGTGAAGGGGGGTGGTTTGTGTGTCTATGAGCAAGTGCTCTCTTCTTCCCCCACACTACCATGCAACACGCCCACAACTCGGGGTACCTTCTTTTTACAATTTTGGGCAGCAATTACTTTTTTTTTACACACACACACACATAAATGTTTTGCTACAGCGGGTTCTATACAGATGCACCACTTTACAGGCAGACTAAGGGGATTTTCAAGGCACTATAATTAACCACTTAAGGACTGCCTCATGCACATATGTCGGCAGAATGGCACGGCTGGGCAAAGGCACGTACCTGTACGTCGCCTTTAGGTGCCCAGCCGTGGGTTGCGACGCGGTCTGAAGCTGCGGGACCCAATCGCCGCTGGTGTCGGGTCACAGGAGCTGAAGAATGAGGAGAGGTGAGTAAACTTACCTTCCATGTTCTCTGTGGCTTGTCACTGATCGTCTGTTCCCTGTTATAGGGAATGACGATCAGTGACGTTCCCCCCTACAGTAAGAATCACGCCCTTGGGGCTCCATTCACACTAGGGCTGCGCATCTTCACCGGTCTCACGATTCGATGCGATTATCAAGTCCACGATTCGATTCCGCGATGCATCAAGATTACTGCGCATGGTTTTCATCTGTTCTTAAAAAAAAAATTCTGCATGTAGCAAACTGTAAACACAGCAGACAACTTAAAGAGGAGCTCCAGACTGACCCCGAAATACTACAAGAGATGGACAGAGACTGCAGACAATGATATTAGAGAGGATCAGAGACTGCGGACATTGTCCCCATAAAGTCCTACCAAACAACAATGTATGCCGTGTCATAAATTATGGTTTATGTACAGTGCAGAAAATAAGTATTTGAACACCCTGCTATTTTGCAAGTTCTCCCACTTGGAAATCATGGAGGGGTCTGAAATTGTCATCGTAGGTGCATGTCCACTGTGAGAGACATAATCCAAAAAAAAAATTCCAGAAATCACAATTTATGATTTTTTTAACTATTTATTTGTATGATACAGCTGCAAAGAAGTATTTGAACACCTGTCTATCAGCTAGAATTCTGACCCTCAAAGACCTGTTAGTCTGCCTTTAAAATGTCCACCTCCACTCCATTTATTATCCTAAATTAGATGCACCTGTTTGAGGTCATTAGCTGCATAAAGACACCTGTCCACCCCATACAATCAGTAAGAATCCAACTACTAACATGGCCAAGACCAAAGAGCTGTCCAAAGACACTAGAGACAAAATTGTACACCTCCACAAGGCTGGAAAGGGCTACGGGGAAATTGCCAAGCAGCTTGGTGAAAAAAGGTCCACTGTTGGAGCAATCATTAGAAAATGGAAGAAGCTAAACATGACTGTCAATCTCCCTCGGACTGGGGCTCCATGCAAAATCTCACCCCGTGGGGTCTCAATGATCCTAAGAAAGGTGAGAAATCAGCCCAGGACTACACGGGAGGAGCTGGTCAATGACCTGAAAAGAGCTGGGACCACCGTTTCCAAGGTTACTGTTGGTAATACACTAAGACGTCATGGTTTGAAATCATGCATGGCACGGAAGGTTCCCCTGCTTAAACCAGCACATGTCAAGGCCCGTCTTATGTTTGCCAATGACCATTTGGATGATCCAGAGGAGTCATGGGAGAAAGTCATGTGGTCAGATGAGACCAAAATATAACTTTTTGGTCATAATTCCACTAACCGTGTTTGGAGGAAGAAGAATGATGAGTACCATCCCAAGAACACCATCCCTACTGTGAAGCATGGGGGTGGTAGCATCATGCTTTGGGGGTGTTTTTCTGCACATGGGACAGGGCGACTGCACTGTATTAAGGAGAGGATGACCGGGCCATGTATTGCGAGATTTTGGGCAACAACCTCCTTCCCTCAGTTAGAGCTTTGAAGATGGCTCCAGGCTGGGTCTTCCAACATGACAATGACCCGAAGCACACAGCCAGGATAACCAAGGAGTGGCTCTGTAAGAAGCATATCAAGGTTCTGGCGTGGCCTAGCCAGTCTCCAGACCTAAACCCAATAGAGAATCTTTGGAGGGAGCTCAAACTCCGTGTTTTCTCAGCGACAGCCCAGAAACCTGACTGATCTAGAGAAGATCTGTGTGGAGGAGTGGGCCAAA
The DNA here is from genome assembly GCA_029574335.1 of Rana kukunoris. Lineage (NCBI taxonomy): Eukaryota > Metazoa > Chordata > Amphibia > Anura > Ranidae > Rana > Rana kukunoris. Next base: position 3,705,339 of record CM056053.1, on the reverse strand, counting down.
ATCCCTCCTCCAGTGTGTGCAAACCTGGTGAAAAACTACAAGAAACGTTTGACCTCTGTAATTGCAAACAAAGGCGACTGTACCAAATATTAACATTGATTTTCTCAGGTGTTCAAATACTTATTTGCAGCTGTATCATACAAATAAATAGTTAAAAAAATCATACATTGTGATTTCTGGATTTTTTTTTTGGATTATGTCTCTCACAGTGGACATGCACCTACAATGACAATTTCAGACCCCTCCATGATTTCCAAGTGGGAGAACTTGCAAAATAGCAGGGGGTTCAAATACTTATTTTCTGCACTGTATGTCTTAGTGATTGATTCACATCAAAACTTCATTGATACCTTTTTTTTGTATGATTTTTAGTTTTTCTCATTACTGCCCCACACATGCAATGCATAGCTGCATGTGTGTGGCAGTGATGAGCAAAAGCAAAAATCATACAAAAAAAAAAAAAGGGTATCAATTTTTAAATCAATGAAGTTGCGATGTTAATCAATCACTAAGACATACATAAACCAGTTTGCCATCAATTGCTGCCAGTGTGCCATCAATTGCTGCCAGTGTGCCACCAATTGCTGCCAGTGTGCCGCCAGTGTGCCATCAATTGCTGCCAGTGTGCCACCAATTGTGCCATCAATTGCTGCCAGTGTGCCACCAATTGCTGCCAGTGTGCCATCAATTGTGCCATCAACTGGCAGCAATTGATGGCACACTGGCAGCAATTGATGGCACACTGGCAGCAATTGATGAATTGCTGCCAGTGTGCCATCAATTGCTGCCAGTGTGCCATCAATTGCTGCCAGTGTGCATCCCCCAAGTAAGTACCTGATGATGATGTCTGTCAGTGTTCTGCTGCCTGCAGTCCTCGGCCGTCTCGGGGCTTCTACAGCAGCCTGTGCAGTGTGCACAGTGTAAGGAGAGCCAAGGAGGAAGGCTCTCGGGAGTCGGGACCGGGGCATCACTTCAGGAATTGGGGACACTCGTTCCACGTGGTGACGGGCGGCTGGGAATGCCGTCAGCGGGGGGCGGGAAAGGAGGGAAGGCTAACACGCCCATGGCTTCTTCGGCCGAATCAGCGGGGGGGGGGGCGGGAAACGAGGCGCTGCTTACACCCACGGCTTCTTCGGCAGCACCAGCGGGGGGCGGGAAAGAGGTGCGGCCAACGCCCACAGCTTTTTTTTTTCCGGATGAAAAATCAGACTCGGGAGGGGGGGGGGGGAAGCGGCGCGCAAGTGACGTCATCAAAAATCGATTAATGTAAGTCGTAGCATCGGAATCGCATCGTGAGTGGTCGAATCGCGATTCACCGATGCTACGAATAATTTCAACACCCCCAATTCACACCTGAGCGTTTTGTCGCCTGAAGCGCGACGCTACAATACGCTGGAGGGGAAAAATTACATTATTCTCTATAGAGATGGTTCACATCTCCACTACAAAACGTGTGACGGCGAACGCCTGAAGCGCAGACAAGTTCCGGACCCTTTTTTTTGTCGCGCCAATCGGGCGGTTTGGGCGTACGTGAGCGTTTGTATTTCCCATAGAAAGTAATGGGAAACGCTCGTTTAAGCGTCTAGCGCGACAACGAGCATTTCTATGGGCGTTTTGTCGCTTGAGTCAATAGAACATTTCACCCGGGCAGAAGATAAAAAAAATCTACAAACATAGCAACAAGTGATGAAAGAGATGATCATTTTTCCTATTGGCTAAAATAAAAAACGTCGAACGATGCTGTATGCAAACGCGCGACAAAACGACTGAAAACGTGACGCTCAAGTGTGAATGCAGCCTTAGGGCACACTTAACCCCTAGTGGTTAACCCCTTTACTGCCATTGTCATTTTCACAGTAATCAGTGCATTTTTATAGCACTTTTCACCGTGAAAATGACAATGGTCCCTCAAATGTGTCCGCCGTAATGTCGCAGTCACAAAAAAAAAAAAAAAACGGTGATCGTCGCCATTACTAGTAATAAAAATGCCATAAAACGCTTATTGCGATTATTTTTTTTTTTTTTACCAAAAATAAGTAGAATACGTATCTGCCTAAACTGAGGGAAAAATTGTTTTTTTAAAAATATATTTTGGGGAATATTTATTATAGCAAAAAGTTAAAAATATATTTTTTTTTCAAAATTGTCGCTCTATTTTTGTTTATAGCGCAAAAAATAAAAACCACAGAGGCGATCAAATACCACCAAAATAAAAGGACGCCAATTTTGTTTGGGAGCCACGTCGCACAACCGAGCAATTGTCGTCGGTTAAAGCGACGTAGTGCGAAATTGCAAAAAGGGGCCAGGTCCTTTACCTGCATAATGGTCCGGGTCTTAAGTAGTAAAAGGAAGTTTTCATTTCACTTCAAGCATCATTCAAAATCACTAGCCCCCCCCCCCCCCCCCCCCCAAAAAAAAAAAGTTATAAAATATTTTTTTTGCATTGATAAATGTCCCCCATACTTTTTTTTTTTCTTTTATGGCCAATAACTTGCATATAAGCCTGTTGCCATGTTGGAGTTCTGACACAAACTGAACCAGGCTGTGCTCGGCCCAACTCTACTGTCAGAAGGCCTCTTTATCGAACCAGAGGAAGGAGATTGGCCAAAGGACAAGTCTTTATATACAGAGAAGAGGGGGAGGCGGGTACTATCAATGCTTGTTTAACCAAACTAGTGCTGGGCAATGCATGTGAAGGAGGGAATACATAAGGCGAATTGACCCTGGAGTGACCAACACTGTCCATAAACAACCTATTCTAATAATTGGATACTAAATAGGTCAATCTTATGAATGTATCCATTCTTAGATGTCACATCAATAAGCAGCTCCGATAGTGTGGAACACACATGGGTAGCATTGCCTATGGGCTCTCTCAATACATATAGACCACTTTCTCCAATCCAAAGTGCAGGAGCTAACCTCTTACATCTGGGATTTCTTCTTGATATCCTGACTAATCAGCGAGTACTTGTACTCGCACAAATGCTCCCGATGCCAGAGCGGGTGGCGAGGGGGAGGAGAGCAGTCCTCAGAGAGAAAGCCAAGCACTCCCCCCCCGCCGCCACTGCTGTCTAGTAAAGTTGATTAGCGCAGGGAACAATACAGCTTTCATTTGAATAGCTGTGTGTTCCCCCGCCGCGCCATATACAGCCCCTCCCCCGGCACTTTGATAGACAGATTACCCGTCCCAGGATTGGATGGGTGATCTGTCTATCAAAGTGCCGGACAAGGGGGAGGGGCTGTATATGATGCGGCAGGGGGAACACAGCTATTCAAATGAAAGCTGTATTGTTCCCTGCGCTGATCAACTAGACAGCGGCGGGCGGAGGGCTTGGCTTTCTCTTTGGGGACATGGCTGCATCTAGGGGGAGACATGGCTGCATCTTTAAAAAAAAAAGTATCGGTATCGGCGAGTACATGAAAAAAAAAGTATCGGTACTTGTACTCGGTCCTAAAAAAGTGGTATCGGGACAACCCTAAAAAAAAAGACGCCAATTTTGTTTGGGAGCCACGTCGCACTACCGCGCAATTGTCAGTTAAAGTGACGCAGTGCCGAATCGCAAAAAGGGGCAAGGTCCTTAACCTGCATAATGGTCCGGGTCTTAAGTGGTTAAAGTTCATATGTGTGTGTAAAGGCAAGTGTCCCAATACTTTTGGTAATACAGCGTAGGTCTGGTATTTGGGCGCTAAAGACCACCCTCTTTGCCACTGGGTTTAGCCTCACTGCCCCCAGAAATAGTGTGCAGGAAGAGCATCTGAGATCAGCAGATTCTTCATAGTTTTGTGTCACTGATCCTCCTCACAGCAATATTTTTGTATGATGGTTGAACTCAGGAAACCACAGATTGGGGGTGAAAAAAAAATAAAAATGGATCCAGACTGACCTCACTGAAATTGTTGATCTAAATCTAGACACAGGTAATATCAAGTCAGGTCAGCAAGTCTAATACTCGTTTATTTTACACAGTAAAGTACAAAAACTTTGACAAAACCAACTGTGGTCAAATTCTGGAGCTGTCCTTGTTTAGTTGTCACTGTAGAAGTGTATGTGTCACATCGATCTCGGGGGATGTGCTCCAGCTGTCATTACAGTCCATATCTGCGGCTGGAAAAAGGGAGGAGGTGGGTGGGGGGTGGGGGATTGTCCTCCACACAAGTCCTGGCTGTGGTTATGGTTGCATCGTCTCTGCAGGTACCAGATTCCCCGTTGTATCCAGCTGCATACACTTACAGGAACACGCCGACACCGGGCACTCCGTGTGATCCCTGCCAATCACAAGAAAACACTCTTACATTAAAGTGGATGTAAAGCCACTCTCATCTTTTCTAATCTACTGCCGTAGTGCTGATCTATAAGGATATAGACGCCTCCTGCATGTATCCTTACCTGTCAAATGTCTCCCCTCTGTCTGTTATAAGAACTAAAAAACTGCAGATTCTGTGGGTGGGTCTGTTGTCTGGAGCTCTGTGGGTGGAGTTGTGATGTCGGTAGACTCCCCGCCCACCTTTACACTCCCCTTGTCAACATGCATTTTCTCCTATGTATTCCTTACACTAAATTCTGCTATGATCACTAACATCCAGTCAAAATCCAGAAAAGTAAATGCATGACTTCAGAAAAGGAGTGGGGGTGGGAATTAAAAAATAATGCCTGTCTCCGGGCTAGTTCATGAGATATGTAAATAACCTGTCACTCACAGCAAGGGGGCGGAACGGACTGAGGTTTTTCTCTGTAAGTCCGTTTTATTTCACTGAACAATAAAAGAGGATTGCTCGGAGCTGGATTAAATCTGTGTGGCAAGACTGGGCACAGATGATAGGAAATCTTATACTCTACATTGTGACATTAAAAAAAATAGTTACATCCACTTTAATATTATTATATAATTTGTTCACCTTTATAGTGCTATTTTAAAAGAAGTACATGCATCTGTTTTTTTATAGAATCATACTTGCCTTGCTGCATCTGTCCCCCGGCAGCTCCAACACTGAAAACCGAGCGATCAAACACAGTTGATTACTCTGTTCTCACAGCTCTGTGAGCAGAGAGTGCTAGTGATTGCAAATTGCCAGCAATGCCACCGTCCTAATCGGTGCGACGACGCACCGATTTAAAAAAGTAGTTCCTGTACTACTTTTTGCGATTTCGGCCCGCGATTTACATTGACATCTGTGCAGAAACCTGCACAGATGTCTCTATAATCGCGGCCGAAATCGAGTTCAGCTGAACCTGGGCTTAAAATTTTTTTCTTTTTTATATATCAAGCTTTGCACTGAATCTAAGCCATGGAGCCTTGCCCGGCCAGATCCCACACTCTCACCTGAACCAGCTCATCATGTGACCAGCGTGGCCGCCATGCCGACAGTTGTGACACCAGGTGAACCAATTATTGAACTGCGCAACTTTCTTCTCCTTGCTAAGGTCCACCTTCTCATCCGACTTTGACACTCCTAGATAGAAAACACATCCGTTAAGTAGAGCTGAACTCTGGGGAAATAGGTAAATGCACAACTATAAAAAGAAAATTATATATATACATACATACACACACACACATACATACATACATACATACATACATACACCCTTTATCCACTTAAGGACCGCCTACTGAACAGAATGGCACGGCTGGGCACATCAACGTATATATACGTTGATTTTAGTACCCAGCCGTGGGTCGCGTGCACGCGCCCGCGACCTGGTCCGAGGCTCCGGGACCGCGGGATTCGCGGACCCGATCGCCGCTGGAGTGCGGCGATCCGTCCCTGGAGCGGAAGAACGGGGAGAGCCGTGTGTACACACGGCTTCCCCGTGCTTCTCTGTGGCCGCAGCATCGATCGCGTCATCCCTGTAATAGGGGGACGCGATCGATGACGTCACACCTACAGCCACACCCCCCTACAGTTGTAAACAAACACATTAGGTCACACATCCCCTACAGCGCCACCTGTGGTTAACCCCAAACTGCAGCTGTCATTTCCACAGTAAACAATGCAATTTAAATGCATTTTTTGCTGTGAAAATGACAATTGTCCCAAAAATGTGTCAAAATTGTCCGAAGTGTCCGCCATATTGTCGCAGTCACTGATCGCCGCTATTAGTAGTAAAAAAAAAAAAATTAATAAAAATGCAATAAAACTATCCCTTATATTGTAAACGCTATAAATTTTGCGAAAACCGACCGATAAACGCTTATTGCGATTTTTTTTACCAAAAATACGTAGAAGAATACGTATCGGCCTAAACTGAGGAAAAAAATGCTTTTTTATATATTTTTGGGGGATATTTATTATAGCAAAAAGTAAAAAATATTGCATTTTTTTTAAAATTGTCGCTCTATTTTTGTTTATAGCGCAAAAAATAAAAACCGCAGAGGTGATCAAATACCACCAAAAGAAAGCTCTATTTGTGGGAAAAAAAGGACGCCAATTTTGTTTGGGAGCCACGTCGCACGACCGCGCAATTGTCAGTTAAAACGAAGCAGTGCCGAATCGCAAAAAGGGGCAAGGTCCTTTACCTGCATTTTGGTCCGGGTCTTAAGTGGTTAAATACCGTATTTATCGGGGTATTGCGCCTTGTCCGGTCCGGTGTCCGTCTTCGGCATCAGTGGTGTCCTCCTGGCTTCTCCAGCACGCGCCTCGAGTCGAATCCCCGCTTCCCGCGCTCAGTTTGAACGCCTCCGCCGACATATACTGAGTGCAGTACACTCGGGTACATTCGGCCAGGCTCGGCTTCGCTCGTGCTCAGGCTCTGTGACGTTTATGCGCGAGCACGAGCGAAGCCGAGCCTGGCCGAATGTACCCGAGTGTACTGCACTCAGTGTATGTCGGCGGCTCACTTCAAACTGAGCGTGGGAAGCGGGGATCGGCGTATATCGCGCACCCACGATTTCCCCCTTATTTTAAGGGGAAAAAAGTGTGCGGTATACGCCGATAAATACGGTATATTTATTTTTATATTATTATAATTATAAATACAAATTGCAACAAGCCCATTTCTATTCTTTAGGGCACAGGTTTTAAACTCAAAGCCCACAGGCCAAATTCAGCCCACCAGACTTTTCATGTGGCCCTCGCACCCAGAGCTTTTGCAGCTGGAACATAGTGGAACTACATTACGCCACCTCTGGCTGCATACCCTGCACGCGCTCACGGCGGGGCACTGCTGAGCTCCCTGCAAGTAGGAGAGACACGGGGTCACCTACAGATAAGATGTGAGGATGCTTTTTTGGGGGGGCGCGGCACTCTGTACACTCCTCGAACCAGCACTACAGCCAGTAACAGAAATGTCCCGATATAGGACCTCTTAGTGACAAAGTATCAGTAAAGGAAATGCTGGATGTAGAAGAGAATGACAAATCCTCACCTGGGCTGCTGGACACTGGATTGCCCATGTTTATAAGGCACAAAGCACAGCGGGGGAGAGGCTTGCGGCACCCGGGGCAGCTGGTGAACTTGGATTTGGTGGGTGACCCGCTGACTCCGTACTGGCTGAGCCCTCGGCCCTGGTGGGGTACCGAGGAGCAGCTGTAGGAGATGGACTTCCCGCAGAAGTTGCAGCTCACAAATACCTGGAAGGTTACATCAAATACAGACACAAAGATGATTAGTGGAAAACTATAGATATTTTGGGTTCATTTTAATTCAATGTTCTTATGTTTTTCTATCTGGAGCTTTAGGCCTCAATCACACTTGTGCGACTTTGTACTTAAAACTCACACGACAAGTTGTACTCCAATGATTGCCAATGAGTACCGTATTTATCGGCGTATACCGCGCACTTTTTTGCCCTTTAAATCAGGGAAAAATCGTGGGTGTGCGATATACGGCGATACTCGCTTCCCGCACTGTGTTTGAACGCCGAACGCCGCCACCATATACCGAGCGCAGTACACTCGGGTGCACTCGGCCAGGCTCGCCTCCCCTCGTGGTTATGCGAGAGGAGCCGAGCGTGCCCGAGTGTACTGCGCTCGGTATATGGTGGCGGCGTTCAAACACAGTGCGGGAAGCGGGGATCGGCTCAGAAACAGCGCGGGAGAAGCGGGGAGGACACCACGAAGGCTGCAGACGGACGCCGGGCAAGACACCAAAACTCTCAGTAATAAAAATTCAGGAATTTCCCGTCGAGATTAGGGGTGCGTGCTATACACCGGTGCGCCCAATGGGCAGATAAATACGGTACCATTCATAGCTGTGTGACTTCAAAGTAGTCCCTGCACTACTTTGGTTCAACGTTGATGCGGCTTGAGGTCCACAGACCTTAAGATTACACAGGTATTGCTTCAAGGCATGACTATCAGGTCGCACAAGTGTCAATGGGGCCTTATATTCTAGTCATGTCTTCTCTGTGCTCCACTTTTCTGAACAGCCTCGTGCCAGAGCCAAGTCTGTTTATGGCTGGTGTTCAAATTCAGTTTATAAGAAGCTGAACTGGGTATGGGGCATGAAGGACTGACAGGTGCAATGAGGGTTAGGGCTCCTTTACACTTGCTTCAAAACATAGCATTGGATTCACCTTTTTAAAGCACTCCGAATGCCCTTTATAAAATGGTAAGCTTACAGTCTTCTTCACACATTGTGTTTGCTTTGCTTCAAAATGTATACCCCATGTCGCTTTCTTGGTGCTTTAAAGAGTCTCCAAAGCCTCCATAGAAGTCTATGACAAAAGCTTGCTAACCGCAAAAACTGATTTTGAGAGGCTTTTATTCAGCATCAGCTTCGCTTTGTTTGGAGTTATTGCAGGTCTGAGATATCCCAGAATGCACTGGGAAATCAACAAGCAAACCAGAAAGACATCACCGGCAGACACTTCAGGGTTCACTGTTTGGGAGATATTTTCAATTCCCCGTGCAATCATTTCTTCTGCGCATGCACCGATGTATTCGGCCAGTGCACACTTTAGAAAGGGCACGCTGTGACATTTCTATCTCGGTTATTGCCGATACTGGTGGTTCCTGCACTCATGCGTCTCCGGCCAGTCACAGAGTCGGAGTCTGCGTCCCCACGGAAGGAAGAGGGCTAAAGATGGACGCTTCCAGCCAGCGGGGACATCGCAGGCTTCGGTTTCAAGTAAGTGACACATAATGGGCTACTATGCAATGCATAGTAGCCCATTATGCTTTACCTTTGCAGGGAAATAAAGAGGAACTTCCTCTTTAACCACTTAACGCCCGCCGCATGTATATGTACGTCCACAGAATGGCACGTACAGGCAGATGGGTGTACTGGTATGTCCCTGCCTTCCCGCGGGTCGGGGTCCGATCGGGAACCCCCCCCCCCCCCCTACATGCGCTGGTCGTTTAGCCTCTGGGAGCGATCTGGGATGAGGGGGCAGCTGTTCGTTTCTGTCCGCCCCCTTGCGATCGCTCCCAGCGAATCGGCTTCCCCCCGCTCTGCCCGCCCTCTGCCTGTGTAATGTAAACACAGGCAGAGGAAGTGATGTCACCTCTCCTCTCTGCGGTATTTTCGATCCAGCGAGAGGAGAGAAGACATCACAAGTAAGTCGCACCAACAGCACACTGACACCACACACATAGGCACATTAACCCCTTCCGATCACCCCCCCCCCAGCCCCCTATCACAGTGTCACTGATTGCAGTGATCATATATTTACTGATCACTGCATTTAGTGTCAGTGTGACAGGCAGTTAGTGTTAGGTCCAGGGCAGCCCCCTACCCCCCCTCAATAAAGGTTTAACCCCTTGATCACCACCCTAGTTAACCCTTTCACCCCCTATTGCCAGTGTCACTAAGCGATCGGTTTTCTTATCGCTGTATTAGTGTCACTGTTGCCGCTAGGTAGCTATTTTTTTTTTTTTATATTGCGATTTTTTTTACTAAAGACATGTGGCTGAATACATTTTGGCCTAAATGTTTGACTAAAATTTAGTTTATTCGATTCTTCTTATAACAAAAATTAGAAAATGTAATTTTTTTTCAAAAATTTCGGTCTTAAAGCGGAGGTTCACCCTAAATATAAGCCCTCCCATGTGATCCAGCATGCTGTTTTTTTTTTTTTTTTTTAATCCATGTACTTACTGTATTATGCTGAATTTTATTTTTTTTACCCCGCGGTGGACGGCGCCAGTATAGCGCGTCACATCTTACGAAAGTACCCGAAAAGGACTCGGGTAATCGCGGCGAAAATGCGGCGCCTGCGCACAGACCTAGGAGCTGACTGCGCAGGCGCCGTATTTCTCCGAGTCCTATTTCGGCGTTTTTCGGAGGGCGTGACGCGCCATAGCCGTAGGACTCGGAGAAATACGGCGCCTGCGCAGTCAGCTCCTAGGTCTGTGCGCAGGCGCCGCATTTTCGTCGAGATTACCCGAGTCCTTTTCGGGTACTTTCGTAAGATGTGACGCGCTATACTGGCGCCGTCCACCGCGGGGTGAAAAAAATAAAATTCGGCATAATAGAGTAAGTACATGGATTAAAAAAAAAAAAAAAAAACAGCATACTGGCGCTGACGCCAGTATGCTGGATCACATGGGAGGGCTTATATTTAGGGTGAACCTCCGCTTTAAATAAAATAAAAATCACAAAGGCAATCAAATACCTTTAAAAGAAAGCTCTATTTGTGGGAAAAAAAGGACGCAAATTTTGTTTGGGAGCCACGTCGCACGACCGCGCAATTGTCTGTTAAAGCGACGCAGTGCTGAATTGTAAAAACACCTTTGGGCATTTAGCAGCATATTGGTCCGGGGCTTAAGTGGTTAAAGCAACGCAGCGCTGTATCGCAAAAAATGCTCTGGTCATGAATGGGGGTGAAACCTTCCGGTCCTGAAGTGGTTAAAGGTTCAAAAAAGCTTCACAGAGGCATCAAAAACACATCATAAAAGCATGTTACAGCGATAGGAGCACTTTCTGTGGCCTAAACATCATGACATGTGTATAGGTGAAGGGAAGCGCTGACAATTCAATTAATTAGGTCTGCTGCACCTGAAAAACCCCGAATACCAGGAATGAAAAGTTATTATTAGTATAAAAGGTGCACTTCAAAAAATGTTACAGGAAAAAATTGTGCCATGGCCACCTACAGTGCGGACTGTGCGTTCGGCGTTACAACTGGCCCCTTCAAACGTGTTTCCCCTAAGGAGGCGTCAGATTGGAGATCTTCCTTTTTAAAATTACCGTATTTATCGGCGTATAACACGCACCCTAACTTTAAGAGGGAAGTTTCAAGAAAAAAAAATGTACACCGCCCCCTGCGTATAACACGCAGGCACAGTTTACCCTCCTATTTTCAGGGTAAAAAAATGAGTGTTATATGCCAATAAATACAGTATATACACGTTGTGTTTGAATTGCAGTGTTTATATTTTTTGATTATGCACATACAGTTTTAAGAAATGTTGCTTATCCACATGTTACAGGTCAATCTAGACCACACACATACTTGTTTCCAATTTACCTATTGTCTTCACATTGGGCAACATTATTGTGCATTATATTTTATATCACTGTGGGTTTTCCCACCCTTTACAATCAGTGAACAATATCAATAAACATCATGACTGTCTGCAGTGTAAAAATAGACTTTTTAGCATCCCATTTGAGAACAAGAAAGGACAGATTGAGCCAATCCCACAAGTGTTCAGAATTGCCATTATAAGACAGAGCAGTCACCAAAAAAAAAAATCCAACGCATTTCAAGTTATACCCTGATGAAGGAGGACTTTTGCAGCTCATAACTTTGGTAAAGCATAAGCCCCTGTGTGAACGGGGAGCGGACAGCTAAACCCATAAAAGAAATGAATAAATAAGGGGCACAGCATGCTCCCTTTGTAATATTCATTCCATAACACTGGTATTTTCTTTTGGCATTTATGTAGAAGCTACACTGGGCATCTGAATGGGTATCACTAGGACGTCGGAGCAGCTGAAGCATCCCACTAGAACATCTTCCCCTTTACAGACAGCCTCACCTGTGCCAAAGGCTTGGAGCTGGGATCCAGTTTGCTGCGATGGATGTCAAACTCCGCTCTCTTATGCCAAAACCTCCAGGCGTCTAGAAGGTTCCTGTAGCTTTCTATCCAGTACTGGACTCTCTCGTCTTTCAGCACCTCAGGAGAACCCTGAACAAGATAAAAAGACAAATGTGATCTTGTATAAAGAAAGCCTTGTGGTCCGTACACACCATCTGAAAATCAGACGAACGGATCATCCGACTTTTTTCGCATAATAGTCGCACGTAGAAATTGAATGTTATAAAGTCACAAAAATTCTCGTACGACAGAAAAAAAGAAAAAAAAAAGTGATGTCATGTGTTGTAGTGTAGTTGTATTGGATTTTAGGACAACTGTACCGACTAGGGTTGTCCCGACACCGTTACTAGTATCGCTGCACCGCGACACTGGATGAGATTGACAACAGCGCCAGCCAATGGCTGCGCTGCTCTCAATCCATCCGCTCTAGCCAATCAGCAGCCAGGCTGAGCGGCGAAGAGGATCTCTGGACCGAGCGCGGGACTTTCGACGGGTCAGGTAAGTAAAACGGGGGCTGGGGGGCAACATCATCAGAGGTTTTTTCACCTTAATGCATAGATTGCATTAAGGTGAAAACATTTTTTCCTTTACAACTCCTTTAATAATATATTACATATTATGTTAAATACAGATTTGTCCAACATCTGTCCAGGAGAGAGAACGTTAACAAGTATAGCTGTGAATGTTATTTAGACCCCTTTCACACTGGGTCTGTGACCGCGTTAGCACTAAAGCAGTCCAACTCCACCCATGATCCCAAATACCTAGCAGAGTTAAAGCCTCGTACACGCGATCAGATTTTCTGACGGGAATTGTGTGACGACAGGCTGTTGTCGGAAAATCCGACCGTTTTTACGCTCCATCCCAATTGTTGTCGGATTTTCCAACAACAAATGTGGGATAGCATGCTTTAAAATTGTCTGCTAACAAATGTGCGTTGTCAGATTTTCCGATTGTGTGCACACAAGTTCGGACAAAAATCCAAAGTACAAACACGCATGCTCAGAAGCAATGCTAACCATAACACAACATTAGCAGAAGTTGTCCAAACGGTGGCGCTAAAAAAAAAAACACGTAGTTTCATGTTGGTTGGCCGACAATTCTTTGCCGTTTGTATGCGATACAAGTCCCTGGCCAACACCCTTCAGAGAAAATTCCTACGCTTTGTCCACAGAAAATCCAATCGTGTGTATGAGGCTTTAGAGTGATAAGTGTACCTGGAGCAGCCAATTCTTGCAGGGACTCACCTGTAACATACAGTAACTGGCAGTCTGTGCATCACCTGTTCTATCAACATAACTTTCCATCAAGTCCACTCCATCCTTTGTTAATCCCGTCAGTACAACTCCTTCCAGGTTTCCCTCATCCTTCATATCCTGAGTCAGCTTGTCAATGTATTTCATTAACTGCAATTCACAAAAAAAAATAAGAAAAATGTAAAAAGGGATTTTTTTTACTTTTATTTAGCAAACAATAAAACAGCTGCGATAAAATACCACCAAAAGAAAGCTCTATTTGCGTGAAAAAAAATTAAACAAATTTCATTTGGGCACAGTGTTGCATGACCGCGCAATTTTCATTTAAAGTGTGACAGTGGGGAAAATTGAACATTGGCCTGGGAAGGGGGTGTGGGTTGGTTAAAGCGGAGCTACACCCAAAAGGGGAAGTTCTGCTTTAAGTATCCCCCCCCCCCCCCCCCCATGCCACATGTCATTTTTTTTTGGAGGGGGAAGCAGGTACCTAGTTTTGCCAGGTACCTGCTCCCACTTCCGCTAGGGCTGCCTAGGTGACTCGAGCAGAAGTTTCCCTCTCCCCCTCCCTCCAATCTTCTGGGCACGTCACAGGTCCCAGTAGAGATTGCCCGACCATTGAGGATGCACTGCGCGACTCGCGCTTGCGCACCCGGTTGTGAAACCATAAGCTGTCACAGTCGGGTGCCAACAGTTGTATTGCCGGCACTGAAGAGAGGGAGGGAAGCGAGGTTTCAGGCGACCATGTCGCTGGATCCTGAGACAGGTGAGTGTTTAACATTTCCATTTCTTATAAAGTAATAAACTTTAATGAAAAAAATAAAACACAGACTCACCTGAGCGTCATTTAGGAACAAACAAGCAAAGGCCACACGATCCCTGACTGCCATGGTGCACTCGAACTGAAAGGAGACGGATATACATGAGGAAAGACTTTGGGCAATAAAATAAAAGATTTAGGGCCATGTCACACAGGTAATCTTGGTAAAGATAAAAAAACACCAGCATTAGGATCACAAAGACTTCTCACAAGAGTCTATGGATTCGCTCCCTTGCTTTCACCGATCGACATTCTTCAAAGTTTAGTGCCAGAGAGGGAGCAAGTCCACAGAGGTAAGCAGAAGGCTCTCCAACATGTGCAGAATCAGCCAACTGACACCATCCTAATGCCGCGCACACACGGTCAGAATTTACGACAACAAATGTTCGATGTGAGTTTTGGTTGGATATTCTGGCCATGTGTATGCTCCATCGGACATTTGCTGTCAGAATTTCCGACACCAAATGTTTGAGAGCAGGTTCTCAATTTTTCCCGACAACAAAAGTTCTTGTCGGAAATTCCCATCGTCTGTAGCCAATTCCGACGCACAAAAATCCTACCAATTCTCTGAATCATTGAACTTCTCGGCTCGTCGTAGTGTTGTAACGTCACCGCGTTCTTGACGTTCGGAATTTCCGACAACATTTGTGTGACCATGTGTATTAGGGGTGCAACAGATCAAACAAATCACGGTTCGGATCGTTCCTCCGATCAGGAGTCACGGTTCGGATCATTTTTCAGATCAGCAAAAAAAAAAAAAATCTCCCCCACTGTAATATCCACATCACCCCCCCCCCCCCACTGCAGTGGCGTCACTCGGTGCAAAAAAATAATAAAAATGGTGTCAATACAGACACCCCCCAATAGTGCAGACCTCAGACGGTAACCCCCCCCCAGTAGTGCAGACCTCAGACAGTAACCCCCACCATAGTGCAGACCTCAGACAGTAACCCCCACCATAGTGCAGACCTCAGACAGTAACCCCCACCATAGTGCAGACCTCAGACACTAACCCCCACCATAGTGCAGACCTCAGATAGCGGCGTGTGTTTCCCTCGAGCCCGGGCTCCTCCTCCTCTGTGGGTGTGAACAGAGAGGAGGGCCCGCCGGGTGTACCAAGATGGCCACCGCTCCGGAGCTAGGCCGAAGCCGGGGACTTTCCTAGGCCGAGGCTCCGGAGCGCTCCACGGATCTGGGGGGGGGGCCCGTTCAGATCACGGATCGGTGACGATCCTTTGCACCCCTAGTGTGTATGCAACACAAGTTTGAGCGAACAATCCGTCCGAAAAAAAATCCACAGTTTTGTTTTTGGAATGCCTGATCGTTTGTATGTGGCATTAGAGTACTCATACTCCCTGTATTTAAAATAATTCACAAAGTTCCATCGTACCAGGACAGTGTCATAGCAGCCGGGATCGCTGGTGAGAAATGCAAACATGACCGCCAGGTACGGGTTCCTGAGCTGCACCCGAAGAGAGCTGCACATCTCACGCCACAGCGAATTCTTCTCATCCGTGTAGCCGGACAACGCCATCGCCACCACGTTCAGGTTCAGGTCACCTGTAAAGATTAAAAGGGAAACGTTTTATTGCATTAAAGAGGAACTGCAGTCTGCTCACATAATTTGTAACAATTTATAACCCAATTTTTTGATAAAATATAAAAAAGACGATGTTATGCAGAGTAAATAAATACCCAACACACGTCACGTCTTAAAATTGTGCACGCATGTGGAATGGCACCAAACTATGGTACTTCAGAATCTCCATAGGCGATGCTTTCAAAATTTTTACAGGCTACCAGTTTAGAGTTGCAGGGGGAGGGGTCTGGCGCTAGAATGTTTGCTCTCTCTATTATGTTCGTGGTGCAAACACTGTTTACATATGCGGGCGCAACCTACGTATGCGTTCTCTTCTGCGCGCGAGGGGAGGGGGGCATTTTAAATTTGTTATCATTCATTTTACACTGTCCCTTTAATTTTTTTTATCACTTTCATTCCTATCACAAGGAATGTAAGACGTTGATCTCTGTTTTCCAAAATAAATAAATAATAAAAGAAAGGAATATAAAAATGGCAGTGGTTACATGTGCTCAAACCAGAAGTGACAGCATGCTCTTGCTTCTGGCCTCCCACGATGTGATAACCCGCCGGAAGCACCGAATCGGATTCCAGGATCTCAAATCACATGCTAGAGGAGGAAACGGCGCTGGTGAGGGGAAGACACATCCCCTCCCGCTGCCTGTAAAAGCCATCCAGCGGCTAATCAGCCACTAGGATGGCTTTTACAAAAAAGGGAATTGCCTGCTGAAGAAAAAAAATAAATAAAATAATATTATACCAGGATGATGGTTAGGAAGTGGTTAAACTTTTTTTTTTTTTTTTTTATTCAACAACAGAGTTATTACATGACTAAGGACTCCCAGAGCACTATAGGCTATCCAAAGAGACAGTACAGTGCAGGAGTTCAAGGAAGCTTTACACAAGGACAGCAGTCACTGGTCCCAACAGGTACGTACAGGACATGAAAAGCAGGAAGGAAGTAGCTTCACCTACCCTTCCCTGAGGTTGCCCCTTTATTCAGTATCTGTATGGCACGTCGGATATCCAGGTTGAACAAGGCAATAGCAGCTGCTCTCTCCCATTCTTCTTCCTGTTCTAAGGATGTCAGGAAAGGACCAATGTTCGAGTCGGCACCCTTCTTCCTCCAGCCGCACAGCTGCAGAGCCAGGCCGCGCTCCTCGCTGACGTAATGCGTGATGTCCGCTTGCCGATCAGAGCCACTCCAGCTGCTCCTGACGCTCTCTGCTGTCCCTTTACAGGAAGGACATAAAACAACGCTTTGACTTTATAAATAATTAAAAGAAAATTAAAAACCCTGTTACCAAATAAAGAGCCCTACTTATAGAGCAGTGAATGAGACTTTCACCAAACATTCTTCGTTGGGGAATCTTCCAGGCCCATGTGTTGAAATGAGAATGATTGAATGTTTACCAGAGAAGGTTTGGTGAAAGTCACATCCATGGCTTTATAAATAGACCAAATCATTTGTAATGATATACAGTACATACAGCCATATATACAGTACTTTGGTGGTTGTAAAGCTTTTAATTTTTTTTAAACAACAGGTGTATACTTACCTGTGGCCCCCCCCCCCCTCCGATTTAAAGCCCCCATAAAAAGCCGCTTTATATGGGGGGGCACTCATGCTGGCTGGGGTCACTCCTAAGCTTCCCTTTCTGCTCCCTCGTCACTGGCTTTGATTGACAGCCAATGGCTCCAATCAAAGCCTGAGTGACCATGAAGTGGGGGCAGAGAAGAGATGCAGACATCCACAGTGCTGGATCGAATGAGGGCTCAAGTAAAGGGGGGGGGGACGCTAATGCCCAATTTTTTTTTACCTTAATGCAAAGAATGCATTTAGAAAGGTAGAAAAAAAAAATGTAGGCTTTAGAACCCCTTTAGTACATACTCTGTAACACAATGGTGGTGCTCGACTGCTTCTTCTCACAAGGCGAATCTATGAATTAGACAACATAATGGAAACAATATACTCCCTGTGGCAGAGATCTGATCTCAACAGCTCTGAAGGGAAACAATGGCAGCACTGAGCCAGCGGGAACACTATCCAGAGTTATTACTTATGAATAGCCACTTATAATCAGTTAGCTACATACACAGACTTTTTTTGTTTTTACTTAAGCAACCTAGACTTGGTCAAAAATGGCTTCTGAGGAAGTCTAGTCCACATATTCACGGCACTAACTCTATCTTAACTCCAAAGACATGCTGTTTAAAATTGGCCCTAGCATATGAATGTGAGTTAGGGACCTTAGAGTGTAAGCTCCTTGAAGGTAGGGACCAATGTGAATGTACAATGTAGGGTTGTCCTGATACCACTTTTTTAGGACCGAGTACAAGCACCGATACTTTTTTTCAAGTACTTGCCGGTACCGAATACCGATACTTTTTTTTAAATGTGTCCCCAAATGCAGCCATTTCCCCCACAGATGCAGCCATGTCCCCCCACATATGCAGCCATGTCCCCCCACATATGCAGCCATGTCCCCCCACATATGCAGCCATGTCTCCCCATACCTAGATGCCGCCGTTGCTGCCTAGTTAATCAGCACGGGGAACATTACAGCTTTCATTTGAATAGCTGTAGTGTTCCCCCGCCGCGCATAGACACTCCCCCTTACTCGGGATTGGACAGATCACCCGTCCAATCCCAAGCAAGGGGGAGTGTCTATACGCGGCGCGGCGGGGAACACTACAGCTATTCAAATGAAAGCTGTAATGTTCCCTGTGCCAATTAACTAGGCGGCGGCGGTAGTATCGGATCTGGCATCGGGGGCATTTGCGGGAGTACAAGTACTCCCGCAAATGCTCAGTATCGGTCCCGGTATCGGGACAACCCTAGTACAATGTATATGTAAAGTGCTGTGTAAATTGATTGCGCTATACAATGGTCGCTAGAGGCAAAAACCCCTTCCAAAATGGCCGCCGACATGCAAAAAGAGCATGTGGGCTACAAGAAAATGGCCGCCGATCCCCAATAAAGGCAGCCACTATTGTGCAGTAAAACAGCAGACATATCAGCAAACACCCGGGACCCCCGGCAGCAAAAAAACAGCACCCCCGACAGCAGACACAGCCCCCAGCCACAGGATGGAGCCCCGAAGGCGTATCCCCACCTCACGGTCAACCACCCAGAACGCGGGGAAGGAGGGAGAGGAAGGGAGAGAGGAAAGCAGGGCGGACCCCCGATCGACCGCCCCAGGAATGCACCAGCTGCACCACCCTGCCAAAGCAAGGGGACTGCTACTTACCCATCCTGCGACCACCGGCTGGAGGCATGCCGGACAGAACCAACGTCCGCGCAGTTACGGCATGGCTGTCGGCCCGGGAAAAACTGTGACACGGACATAGAGACTGGTCATATGTGTGCCCTGGAGCGTATAGCTCACTGGCCACCCTTGGACCAACGGGGCATGTCGTGGACGGCCTAGCGCGTAGCTAAAGGGCGGCACACGTTCGATGGTCGAACTTGGGGAGACTACAAGGATCGAGGATCCAGCCTGTCACCCAGTTGGCAGTTGATTGTAAATCTCAGGATCCAAAAATGCAGGAAAACAAAAAAGAAAAGCAAGAAAATTGCAAAAAAAATCCCCAGAGCACATGGGTCCAGAGGAGCCATGTCATTCTCCTTGCTAGGCAGAAAAAAAAATGGGAACCACCCCCTGGGAGTTATTATACTGTGTGGAGCGTTAACACTTAACATGCTGTTTTTCTGCCTAGTAAATCTCCTAGAAAGGAGGATAATACCCTAAGGTCAGATGCTGCTGTGTCCGTCCATGAAGGGAAGAGAAAAAAAATAGAAATAAAAAAAATAAATCGGGCAGCGGCTGTAGCATTGGGAACATGTTCCGCCCTAAAAACCCCAAAGATCAACTTATCCTTAAAACTATTGCATTATATATGATAATGTAATAATAGAAATAATGTGCTTCAATCATTAACAGCAATCCCCCAGACACCACCATCAATCCCAACCCACTCCGCCAAGGAATAGACTTAGTTTTTGCCTATACTTCCACTTTAAACGCTCAATGAAAAATTATTTGTAGCTGTATATTAAAGTGTTTGTAACCCCCCCCCCCAAAAAAAAATATACATATATATATATTCTGTTCCTTTAAAGCATGTTAAATAGCACAGTGCTTGTGTCGTGTAATTTGTCCCATTGTATGATGTGAAATACCTGGCAGATCCTGCCTGTTCCTGTGTACTCCTGTCTCTGCTGACCACAATAATCATGGCTCCTGATCCATGATACCGTGGTCAGAATACGTGTCTCTGCCATCCTCTCTGCCCCCCCCCCCCCCCATCCCTGTCTGTTCTGATGCCTGTGGGAGAGAGCGATCTCCTTCAGCCCCTCCCCCCTACTACTATTCTCTGTCACTTGAAATACCTTTGAAAAATAAACTTGCATCCCCTCTGATTTATCAAGATCTTTACTACTAGGTGTCCATTCTTTTAAAACTCTAAATCATAAATTCCTTATCTCACAGCGTTCAAGTGGCATTCCTCTGCTGGCCAGCTGATGTTGGAGGCTTATCTCAGCCCCTCCCTTTGCATTCCTTACATCAGAAAGACCTAGCAGAGGAAAGACACTGACAACAAGTTATTACTATTAGAATACAAAAAACAACAAAAAACAGATACTATGGGGGTTATTTACGAAAGGCAAATCCACTCTGCACTACAAGTTCAAAGTGCACTTGAAATTGTACAGAAAGTGCACTTGGAAGTGCAGTCGCTGTAAGGCCCCTTTCACACTGGGGCGGGAGGTGCGCTGACGGTATAGTGGCGCTATTTTTAGTGTATTTTGTGCGCGAGAGAGAGGAGCCGGACTGCAGGAGTTGGGAGTAGGAAGACCCTCCCCCAGAGGCAATCTGCCATCCTTCTCCATGCCCCCGGGTGGCAATGGCGGGTGTGAGGGGGGGCCTCCCACTCACCCCGCCCTACCTGCTCCATTTGGGAGCCCAACGGGGCAGAGGGACTCCCTCTATGAGGAAGTGAGGGGGTCTAGCCCACCCAGCCAGCCCCGTAGGTCCTTCGCCTCTCTTTTTTAGGAGACCGCATGGCCAAAGTGTGTGTGTGTTAAACCAATTTTGTGTGCGTGCAAGTGTGGTGGTTTTTGTGGGGGGGTGGGGCGTACTAAGCACAGGCGTACCTTGCATAGCACACCCACCGGGAGCCGGGCTGAGACCACCAAACTCAATTCACATGTAGCCGAGACCAGGATCCGAACCCTTGGCTGCAGAGGTGAGCGGTGCAGTTTTAACCCCCGCTGGCAGCCCGAAAAAGGGCTAATACCGCCGGCAATGCGCCTCTGCGCCAGCGGTATTACAGCGGTTTCGCATTGCTTTCAATGGGAAGGAGCGGTGGAGGAGTGGTAAACACACGCCGCTCCTTCACCGTTCCAAAGATGCTGCTAGCAGGACTTTTGGAGCGGTCCTGCTATCGCACCACTCCAGTGTGAAAGCCTTCAGGCTTTCACACTGAGACTGCAGGGCAGGAGTTTTTCAGGCGGTATTTAGGCACTATTTTTAGTAGGGTTGTCCCGATGCCTCTTTTTTAGGACCGACCGAGTACAAGTACCGATACTTTTTTTTATGTACTCACCGATTCCGAATACCGATACTTTTTTTTAAATGCAGCCATGTCCCCCCCATATGCAGCCATGTCTCCCCCCCATATGCAACCATGTCTCCCCCCCCAAATGCAGCCATGTCTCCCCCCCCAAATGCAGCCATAACTCCCCCCCCCAAATGCAGTCATGTCTCCCCCCCATATGAAGCCATGTCTCCCCCTCATATGCAGCCATGTCTCCCCCTCATATGCAGTCATGTCTCCCCCTCATATGCAGTCATGTCTCCCCCTCATACGCAGTCATGTCTTCCCCTCATATGCAGTCATGTCTCCCCCTCATATGCAGTCATGTCTCCCCCTCATACGCAGTCATGTCTTCCCCTCATATGCAGTCATGCAGTACACACTGGCACACCACACACACAAAATGTTGTACACACTGGCACACTACACTATATATCACACACACAATGCTGTACACACTGGCACACCACACACACAGTGGGGGACTCACGCTCTTATCGATGTCCAGTTTGAGTCTCTTCTGACTGATACTCTTCTGCACTCTCTTGCTGAAAGAAGCGTTCCCAGCTGGCCGGGCGCAGCGCTCTCCCCCGTCTATCAAACAACATGTCTGACCGAAGAACGGAGCGGCAGCAGCCGGCGGCCCATCCCTGCTGTCCTCCTCCGTACTGAAGCCGTTCATCCCCGTTTCACTCCCACTACAATCTCTGTCCGAACATGCCGGGCCTCTCCCCGACACACTGCAGCGCCAGAGTCGCCATCACCCTAACAACGGAAGTCCCGCCCTCGGGTGAGAGTCGGCTGGACAGAACAGTCGGTGGGCGGGCTTTACTTGTGACACTCGGTGTCAAGATTGGCCGGAGCTATTGTCATTTGAGGCGGGAATGGTCACGCCTCTTCCGGGTACGGAGTCGACCAATACGGTGCTACGGCCCGGCTGTTCACTACTGTAAACAAGTGTGTGGTCCCAGTGTATCATGAAAATCCATATCCCGTGTCTCCCCTCTGATCGGTTCCCGCCCACTCTCCACCCGCTCTCTGCCCTCTCTCCGCCCCCACTCCGAAAAAAAAAAAAAGTATCCGGATTAGGCATCGGGGGTATTTGCGGGAGTACAAGTACTCCCGCAAATACTCGGTATCGGTCCCGATACCGATACTAGTATCGGGACAACCCTAATTTTTAGCACTAAAACGCCTGAATAACTCCTCAGTGTGAAAGGGGTCTGAATCTGAGGGGTAGATCTGAAATGAGGGGAAGCTCTGCTGATTTTATCATCCAATCATGTGCAAGCTAAAATGCTGTTTTTTATTTTCCTTGCATGTCCCCCTCGGATGTACAGCGACTGCACTTACAAGTGACTTTGCCTTTCGTAAATAACCCCCATTGTGCTACTATTGCTCTTGATATAACAGAGGGGGTGGCAGCGTTTTATCATCCTGATTTTACAATCACTTTAAGAGCACACACAAATCTATCGAATCCCAACCCATGATGTTGCAATCACCTTCCCCCTTCGGAAACCCAAGACAGATACAACATAACCCTATATTTCAATTTAGTTTCATCCTCTTACCAACTGATGACTTCACAATGGTTTTAATACCAGCGAAGACCAATGATCCTTTGTTGCATGAAGATTTCTGATCTATGTCTTCTGCATACTGCTTCATAAGTAATCATATATATAGGAAAAACCACAGGTGTAAAATAAATGCAATTCATTCAGTACATCTCAGCAATACTGGAATATTTATCTGTCCTTTTAACCACTTAAGCCCCGGACCATTATGGAGGTAAAGGACCAGACCCCTTTTTGCGATTCGGCACTGTGTCGCTTTAACTGACAATTGCGCAGTCGTGCGATGTGGCTCCCAAACAAAATTGACGTCCTTTTTTTCCCCCACAAATTCAGCTTTCTTTTGGTGGCATTTGATCAACTCTGCGGTTTTTATTTTTTGCGCTATAAACAAAAATAGAGCGACAATTAAAAAAAAAAAAATTGCAATATTTTTTACTTTTTGCTATAATAAATATCCCCCCCCCCCCCCAAAAAAAATATATATTTTTGCGCTATAAACTAAAATAGAGCGACAATTTTGAAAAAAATCACTATTTTTTTACTTTTTGTTATAAAAAAAATCAAATAAACTAAATTTTAGTAAAACATTTAGGCCAAAATGAATTCAGCCACATGTCTTTAGTAAAAAAAAAAAAAAAAAAAATATCGCAATAAAAAAAATAGCTACCTAGCGGGAACAGCGACACTAATACAGCGATCAGAAAAATGATCGCTTAGTGATGCTGGCAATAGGGAGTGAAAGGGTTAACTAGGGCAGTGATCAGGGGGTTAAAACTTTATTAGTGGGGGGGCTATCCTGGACCTAACACTAACTGACTTTTACACTGCCTGTCACACTGACACTAAATGCAGTGATTAGATCACTGCATTCAGTGACACTGTGACAGGGGGGTGGGGGGGGCGATCACAAGGGGTTAATGTGCCTATGTGAGTGTGTGTCAGTGTTGTGTTGGTGCACACTTACTGTGGATGTCTTCTCTCATCAGCAGCGGTGGGAAACACTGCTGCGATGAGAGAATACATAATTTCCTCCTTCCTGTGTAAACACAGGAGGAGGAACTGACACGAAGGGGGAGCGCTCCCATTGGCTGGGAGCGATCGCGGGGGGGGGGGGGGGGTTAGGCGGAAAACACGGACATCCGCCCGCTCGTCGGCGATCGTTCCCAGAGCCAGGGGGACCACCCGATGGGACCCCCGAACCGCACGAAAGCGAGGACGTAAATTTACGCGCCTGTACGAGCCATATTGTGGCCGTAAATGTGCGTGCGGGGGTCCTTAAGTGGTTAAAAAATAAATAAAAAATAAATCGTAATAAGCGTATATTGATTGGTTTGTGCAAAAGTTATAGCGTTTACAAAATAGAGGATAGTTTTATGGCATTTTTATTATATGTGTTTTTTTTTTTTTTTACTAGTAATGGCAGCGATCAGCAATTTTTTTTTGTGACTGCGGCATTATGGCGGACACATTGGACACTTTTGACACATTTTTGGGACCATTGTCATTTTTACAGCGATCAGTGCTATAAAAATGCACAATTACTGTGAAAATAAAAATGGCAGTGAAGGGGTTAACCACTAGGGGGGAGCTAACGGGGTTAAGTGTGTCCTATTGTGTGTTTCTTACTGTAGGGGGGCGTGGCTGGATGTGTGATGCCACTGATAGTCATTCCCTGTGACAGGGAACAGATGATCAGTGACACTGCCACAGAGAAGGCCTGCTTACACACACACCTCTCTCCGTTCTTCAGCTCCTGTGACCGATCGCGGACCGTGTTCAGGAGCTCAGGACTAGGTCGTGAGCGTGCCGCCGGCGGCGCGACTCACGACTGGGCTCTTAAAGGCAACGTACCTGTACGTGCTTATGCCCAGCCGTGCCCTTTTGCCGACGTATATCAGCATGAAGGGGTCCTCAAAAGGTTAAAATGCTGTAAGTATAGAAAACACCCGACTGGCCAGAGATTCAGGGAGCCGACATCTCGCTGCCTCTGGTGCACTGAAATCCCAAACACTGCTGTCAGCGATCTTATGTAGTGTACAGAAAACCTACCACTATGTTACAGAGATTGGAGCGGTGGTAGTGGGGGGGCGGGCTAAGTGCATTTTACAGTCCAAATCAGAGGGGAGTAGCCTAAGGTGACAGCACTGCTCTTTTATTAGATACAGCAAGGTAAAAGAGGGTTGTCACTAGGGTTGTCCCAATACCGATACTAGTATCGGGACCGATGCCGAGTATTTGCGCTAGTACTTGTACTCGCGCAAATACTCCCGATGCTTAAATAGAATACTTCCCCCCGCCACCGCCGCGATAATCGCCGTGCAATACAGCGAGCATTACAAGTTTTCGTTTGTATACTTGTAATGCCCGCCACGCCATCTATAGACACTCCCCTTCTCTGGATTGGACGGATCTGTCCAATCGCGAGCAAGGGGGAGTGTCTATGCACGGATCCGTGTGTATAGACACTCCCCCTTGCTCGCGATTGGACGGATCCATCCAATCCAGAGAAGGGGAGTGTCTTTAGATGGCGTGGCTTGTAATGCCCGCTGTATTTTGCACGGGGATTAACCCGCAGAATATGACACTGCTCCGGCAGCAGCAGCGGCGGTGCCAGGTATAAGGGGCATGGCTGCAATGTGTGGGGGCACATGACATGGCTGCATATATGGGGGACATGACATGGCTGCAATATGTGGGGGACATGGCTGCAATATGTGGGGGACATGGCTGCAATATGTGGGGGACATGGCTGCAATATGTGGGGGACATGGCTGCAATATGTGGGGGGACATGACATGGCTGCAATATGTGGGGGGACATGACATGGCTGCAATATGTGGGGGACAGGACATGGCTGCAATATGTGGGGGACAGGACATGGCTGCAATATGTGGGGGACGGGACATGGCTGCAATATGTGGGGGACAGGACATGGCTGCAATATGTGGGGGACGGGACATGGCTGCAATATGTGGGGGACGGGACATGGCTGCAATATGTGGGGGACATGACATGGCTGCAATATGTGGGGGACGGGACATGGCTGCAATATGTGGGGGACAGGACATGGCTGCAATATGTGGGGGACAGGACATGGCTGCAATATGTGGGGGACAGGACATGGCTGCAATATGTGGGGGACATGACATGGCTGCAATATGTGGGGGACATGACATGGCTGCAATATGTGGGGGACATGACATGGCTGCAATATGTGGGGGACATGACATGGCTGCAATATGTGGGGGACATGACATGGCTGCAATATGTGGGGGACATGACATGGCTGCAATATGTGGGGGACATGACATGGCTGCAATATGTGGGGGACATGACATGGCTGCAATATGTGGGGGACATGACATGGCTGCAATATGTGGGGGACAGGACATGGCTGCAATATGTGGGGGACAGGACATGGCTGCAATATGTGGGGGGACATGGCTGCAATATGTGGGTGGACATGACATGGCTGCAATATGTGGGGGACAGGACATGGCTGCAATATGTGGGGGACATGACATGGCTGCAATATGTGGGGGACATGACATGGCTGCAATATGTGGGGGACATGACATGGCTGCAATATGTGGGGGACATGACATGGCTGCAATATGTGGGGGACATGACATGGCTG
Source organism: Rana kukunoris (assembly GCA_029574335.1). Lineage (NCBI taxonomy): Eukaryota > Metazoa > Chordata > Amphibia > Anura > Ranidae > Rana > Rana kukunoris. Next base: position 3,678,885 of record CM056053.1, on the reverse strand, counting down.
CAATATGTGGGGGACATGGCTGCAATATGTGGGGGGACAGGGCTGCATTTGGGGACACATTAAAAAAAGTATTGGTATTCGGTATCGGCGAGTACATGGGAAAAAAGTATCGGTACTTGTACTCGGTCCTAAAAAAGAGGCATCGGGACAACCCTAGTTTTCACTATAGAACAGGAAGCGTGATACTGGTATGATCACCAGCTGAAAAAAAAAAAAAGAAAAAAAAAAAAAAAAGCCTGAGAATAAAATAAATAAAATGAATGCAGTGTCACAGGGATCACATACTGAAGTGTCACAGGGATCACATACTGAAGTGTCACAGGGATCACATACTGAAGTGTCACAGGGATCACATACTGAAGTGTCACAGGGATCACATACTGAAGTGTCACAGGGATCACATACTGAAGTGTCACAGGGATCACATACTGAAGTGTCACAGGGATCACATACTGAAGTGTCACAGGGATCACATACTGAAGTGTCACAGGGATCACATACTCGCCGGTTAACCATCTTTACCCCGCACCAACTTTTTACACTCACCGAAGTCTTGCATTTCACACTTCTTTTTACCACTAAACTGAGCTCATATCATCAAACACAGGATTTAGAAGTCCATGACACTGTTTTGATGTTGAATTTTCAAAGTCTGCCGGTCTCACATGTTTCCAAATTGACAGAAAACATCAACATCAAAACAGTGTCATGGACTTCTAAATCCTGTGTTTGATGATATGAGCTCAGTTTAGTGGTAAAAATAAGTGTGAAATGCAAGACTTTGTCGGGTGTAAAAAGATGTCCGCTTGGCGACCTCAGACTGTAGGCTTACTGCGGCCGAGCGCGGGGCGTACCAAGATGGCCCTGACCGACCGTCACTTCCATTAAAAGTTTGGATGGGTCGTCTAATCTGGCGAAACACCTGCCTAAGCTATGGATGGATGGGCAGATAGATTCCAGAAAGTAAATGCTACCCGAATCATCTGCCATTACTCAAGCTGGCCACGACAAGAAATATAAGGGGGAAGGGTAGAGCTGCACGATTCTGGCCAAAATGAGAATCACAATTTTTTTTGTTTAGAACAAAGATCACGATTTTCTTTCACATTATACAAAAAAATTTGGGCTAACTTTACTGTTTTTTTTTTTTTTTTATTAATTAAAAGTAATTTTTTGCCCAAAATTTTTTTATTTGAAAGACCGCTAAGCAAATACAACGTGGCATAAAACATTGCAACAACCACCATTTTATTCTCTTATATATACACACTGTATTTGCTGGCGTATAAGACTACCTTTTACACTTAAAAAAACTGGACAAAAATCAGGGGTCATCTTATACGCCGGGTCAGCTGCTCGGATGCCTGCTGGATGTGCAGTAATACTGTATGTAGCTTTGGCTACATACAGTATATACCTCTTAGCCAATCCCGGTGAACGATGTATTCAAATTAATACAGAGCCTGCTCGGATTGGATTAACAATTTCTGCCAATCAGAGCAGGTTACATACAGTAGCCTGCTCGGATTGGCTTTGAGAGTCAGAGAGGCGTGGTCTGATGATGTTACAGCCTCTGCCAATCCAAGCAGGCTTTGTTTTCATTAACCACTTGAGGCCCGCACTACCGTCGGATGACGGCAACAGCGCGGGCCTGAATAGCCAACATGCCGTCATTTGACGGCATGTCTTTCTGGCGTTCCCAGCGCGCGCTGTAGTGCGCGCTGCGGGGAAGCCCTGTGTTGTCCGTGTCCCTTGGACACGGCCAATCACAGATCGCGGCAAACGGCCAATCAGAGCGGCCGTTTGCCATGCGATCTGTGGGCGAATGAGAGATGATCTCTCATAGATCATCTCTCATTGCCGGCTCACACAGAGACAATGTCCTGTCTCTGGAGGGGAGGAGCCCGATCTGTGTTCCTTCCTACATAGGGACACAGATCGGTCACCCCCCCTCCCCCTACAGTTAGAACACACCTAGCATACACATTTAACCCCTTCCTCACCCCCTAGTGTTAACCCCTTCAATGCCAGTCACATTTATACTGTAATTAGTGCATATTTATAGCACTGATCGCAGTATAAATGTGAATGGCGCCAAAAATGTGTCAAAAGTGTCCGATGTGTCCGCCATAACGTCGCAGTACCAATAAAAATCGCAGATCGCCGCCATTTCTAGTAAAAAAAAAATAATAATTCTGTCCCCTATTTTGTAAGCGCTATAACTTTTGCGCAAACCAGTCGCTTATTGCGATTTTTTAACCAAAAATATGTAGAAGAATACGTATCGCCCTAAACTGAGAAAAAAATATGTGTTTTTTTTTTTAATTGGGATATTTATTATAGCAACAAGTAAAAAATATTGTATTTTTCTTCAAAATTGTCGCTCTTTTTTGTTTATAGCGCAAAAAATAAAAATTGCACAGGCGATCAAATACCACCAAAAGAAAGCTCTACTTGTGGGGAAAAAAGGACGTAAATTTTGTTTGGGAGCCACGTCGCACGACCGCGCAATTGTCAGTTAAAGCGACGCAGTGCCGGAAGCTGAAATTTCACCTGGGCAGGAGGGGGGTGTAAGTGCCCAGTATGCAAGTGGTTAATAGAATACATCGCTCGCTGTGATTGGCTCCAGCAAGAAGGAAAAAGAATATGAAGTGTCGAAAGCCTCGGAGGGGGGGGTCCTCTTATACGGTGAGTACAGGCAAAAAAAATCTTAAAAAAACTGTAAAATAAGGGGGTCGTCTTATACACCGGCAAATATGATATATATATATATATATATATATATATATATATAAATTATAATGTTTGGGGGTTCCAAGTAATTTTCTAGCAAAAAAAAATGATTTTAACTTGAAAACAACAAATGTCAGAAAAAGGTTTAGTGTTTAAGCACTTTACCACCGGCTTGTTTTTCAGATTCTGTGTTTATGAGACTTAAACATTTTTTTTTGCTAGAAAATTACTTAAAACTCCCAAACATTATATATTTTTTTTCTAACACCCTAGAGGTCATTGCAATACTTTTTGTCACACTGTATTTGCGCAGCGGTCTTACAAGTGCACTTTTTTTTGGAAAAAAAATCACTTTGAATTAAAAAATAAGACAACAATAAATTTTGCCCAATTTGTAATGTTAAGCCGAGTAAAATGATACCCAACATGTCACGCTTAAAAATTGCACCCGCTCGTGGCATGGCGTCAAACTTTTACCCTTAAAAATTTTGTTTAAAAAATTCTACAGGTTGCATTGTTTGAGTTACAGAGGAGGTCTAGGGCTAGAATTATTGCTTTCACTCTAGCGATCGCGGCGATACCTCACTTGTGTGGTTTGAACACTGATTTCATATGCGGGCGCTACTCACGTATGCGTTCGCTTCTGTGCGCGAGCTCGTCGGGACAGGGGCGCATTAAAAAATTTTTTTTTGTTTTCCTATTAATTTTTTATTTTGTTTTTAATTTTTTACTCTGAAATAAAATAAAAATAAAATAAATTGATCACTTTTATTCCTATTACAAGGAATGTAAACATCCCTTGTAATAGAAAAAAGCATGACAGGTCCTCTTAAATATGAGACCTGGGGTCAAAAAGACCTCACATCTCATATTTAGACTTAAATGCAAAAAAAGGAAAAAAAAAATTTTTCTTTAAGACGCTGGACGGGACTGACGTTTTGACGTCACTTCCGCTCAGCAGAGCTATGGGGACGGGTGGGGGCCATGTTGCCCTCACTCACATCCCCACACAGCTGCCGAACAGACCCGATCGCCTCCGCCGGTACCGAAGGCTCCGATAAAAGCGATCTCGCGGCGAATCCGCCGCGGAGACCGCCGTTATCATTGACAGAACCGCCCACTAAAGAGATGGATATTTTGGTTGTGGCAGCAGCTGCTGCCGTTACCGAGATATCCATCTTTAAAAACATGACGTCTTTTTACAATGGGGTGGTGGTCAAGTGGTTAAGACCTCTTTCACACTGACACTGTATTGCAGGCGCTGTAGCGTTAAAAATAGCGCCTGTATTCCCCCCTTAAAAAGCTGCTCAATTGTCTCCAGTGTTAAAGCCTGAGGGGCCTTTACATTGGAGTGTTGCCCTAGCAGGACGGTAAAAAAGTCCTGCTAGCCACATCTTTGGAGTGGTGAAGAAGCTCCTCCACCGCTGCTGCCCATTGAAGTTAATGGGACAGTGAGGCTATACCACCCGCAATGCACTGCAGGCAGTTTTAACCCTTTCTTGGCAGTTAGCGGGGGACTTCTGTATGTAAACCACTTAGACCCCTTTCACCGCGTTGGCGGTAAAACGGCGCTATTTTTACCACCGACGCTATGGACGGATTTGCAGCGCATTTCGGCCACTAGCAAGGCGCTTTTAACCACCGCAAATCCGCCCACAGCGGCGGTGGTAAAAATAGCGCCGTTTTACCGCCAACGCTATGGGCGGCTCAGTGTGAAAGGGGTCTAAGTGGTTTACATTTACATACAATAGTCTATGACTTTGATGTAAAAGACACATTGGTACAATGTTTAGACTTAAAGGGGTGTTCCAGCCAAAAAATGTGTTTATTAAAAGTCAGCAGCTACAAAAAGTGTAGCTGCTGGCTTTTAATAAACACTCACTTACCTGCTCCTGCGTTCCAGCGATGCGCCGACCGGGGCTCCGCTCCTCTCCCCCCCTCCCCAGTCGGCGTCTCCATCCCGACTGTGGGCACCCAGCCGTGACAGCCTTCGGCTTCACGGCCGGGCACCCACTGTGCATGCGCGAGCCGCACTGCGCATGCGCGCGCGGCTCGTCGCTGATTGGACAGGCGATTGCCTAGGACCCGTCAGTGTCCTAGGCCATCGCCTACAAGGAGGGGCTGAAATAAGGCGATTACGCCTCTCGCCTTATCAGCCCCTCGGCGGAAGCAGGAAGTGGGACGGGAAGTCCCACTCCTACTGAAGCCCCCACTCCCCCCCCAAAAAAATTACATGCCAAATGTGGCATGTATGGGGGTGAGGAGTGGATTAAGAGGAAGTTCCATTTTTGGGTGGAACTCCTCTTTAATGTTCCACTGATAAAGAATTTTGTAAAACTTGGCAGACTGCCCAGATTTTTGATAGCCGAGAGCAGAGAGAATTCTCTGCATACAAAAGATCAGGAAATGCTTTGTCAAGATCGCAACGAAAATAAATAAATCACGATATGGACTTGTGTAGCTCTAGGGAGGGGTATTCTAAAGACTCCCAAACAAAATACAGTGGAACCTCGGATTACGAGCATAATCCGTTCCAGGAGAATGCTCGTAATCCAAATACTCGCATATCAAAGCGAGTTTCCCCACAGAAGTCAATGGAAACGAAAATAATTTGTTGCGCATTGACTTTAACGGCATGCAATACCTCATGCGGCCAAAGGCGGGGGGCGCCGGAGAGCCTCAAACGTCCAGAAAGGCCCGAGGACAGTTTGGTTGACTTTGGCAAACCTCGGAAAGACTTTGTTCATGAGCCTTTCCGAGGTCAGCTGAACTGTCCTCGGGCCTTTCCGAACAGCAACGATCGGCTGCGGTCGGCTCTGGCGCCTCCCCACCTCAGGCCAAAAGCGCTACTGTACACTGCTTTGGCCTGAGTTAGGATTTTTAGAAAACTCCACTGTAAAGCATGGAGACATGGATGGATGGGGGAGTTCGCTTTGCATTAGGGTTGTCCCGATACCACTTTTTTAAGACCGAGTACAAGTACCGATACTTTTTTTCAAGTACTCGCTGATACCGAATACCGATCCTTTTTTTTTTTTAATGTCATGTGACAGTGGCGTTTTTTTTGTTTGTTTTTTTTTTTTTTTTTTACAGTGGCGTTTTTTTTTTTGTTTTTTTTAGAGGGGGGGGGGGGGTAGTGGATTGTCAGTGTGTTTTTTTATTTTTTTATTACTATTTACATTTTATTTTTTTATTTATTTGCAATTTTTTTTATTTTATTCAGCCCTGTTGGGGGGGCTTTGGTGAGATATCAGGGGTCTTAACAGACCTCTGACATCTCCCCTTTGAGACAGAGAAAGGTACTAGGGAAACAGATTCCCCTGTCCCTTTCTCAGCAGCCTTAACTGCGCTGAAAATGAATGGAGAGAAGACAGCGTCTTCTCTTCATTCATAAACTGAAACATTGTAATCACAGTTTACGATGTTTCAGTTCTGTGAATGGACAGAGTCATCGCTGACTCTGTCCATTCAGAACAGTAAGGAGCTGGGTTTACCGACTCCTACCGCCGCTCTCCATCCTGACAGTTCCAGGGGGCACGGGGGAGAAAAGGAAACAGCGGGGGACACGGAGGAGAGCAGGAAACAGCGGGAGACGCACAGGGAGAGAAGGAAACAGTGGGGAACGCACGGGGAGAGAAGGAAACAGCGGGGGGGCACGGGGGAGAGGAGGAAACAGCGGGGGACAGGAGGAAACAGCAGGGGACACGGAGGAGAGAAGGAAACAACGGGGGGGGCATGGGGGAGAGGAGGAAACAGCGGGGGACGCGGAGGAGAGAAGAAAACAGCGGCGGGGGACACAAAGGAGAGAAGAAAACAGCGGCGGGGGACACGGAGGAGAGAAGGAAACAGCGGCGGGGGACACAGAGGGAGAAGGAAACAGCGGCGGGGGACACAGAGGGAGAAGGAAACAGCGGCGGGGGACACAGAGGGAGAAGGAAACAGCGGCGGGGGACACAGAGGGAGAAGGAAACAGCGGCGGGGGACACAGAGGGAGAAGGAAACAGCGGCGGGGGACACAGAGGGAGAAGGAAACAGCAGCGGGGGACACAGAGGGAGAAGGAAACAGCGGCGGGGGGCAACAGAGGGAAAAGGAAACAGCGGCGGGGGACACAGAGGGAGAAGGAAACAGCGGCGGGGGACACAGAGGAGAAGGAAACAGCGGCGGGGGACACAGAGGAGAAGGAAAACACGGCGGGGGACACGGAGGAGAAGGAAAACACGGCGGGGGGGCACAGAGGGAGAGAGACTGCAGCAAAACGGAGGGGGGCTGGAGGAGGACACAGGACAAGTATCGGGTGAAGCATCAGGAGCATTTGCCCGAGTACAAGTACTCGGGCAAATGCTTGGTATCGGTCCCGATACCGATACTACTATCGGGACAACCCTACTTTGCATAATAAAAATTCATGAAATAACACTTTTTGGTTTGAGGTTTTCAGATACAGTGGAAGTTCTACTTTTAGCATTCCTGTTATTGAGGCGTTGCCATTAGCAACAGGATTAATAGGTGCAACATGGCTCATGAAATCAAATATTTGATTAGCAATCCCTTTAAACAAAGCAGTAGAAGGATATAGTGCAAAGTGTACCACAGAGATTTTAGCTGAGGGTCTTCATGTCCCGCCAGTAAGTGGTTTCTCCAGACCTGCTCCGTGTCCAGTCCGTAGCGTGACAAAGCTCTTAGGCGCATTTTTGTGGCGATGTCTCTATCTACAGAGCTGTCCTTCCCTTCCTCTGTACATTCGTATAGCTGCCTACTGCAGGCCCACATTAAAGAGGTAGTAGGACTCCAGGCCAGTGAGATCCGCTCAAACACAGTGAAGTCAGTCATTGTCCTGTTGGGAGTGACCACCACCATGCGGTTCTGACTGGTTGGGTGCCAGGCAAACGAAGCGATGTAGTTATCGCAAGGCTGTACGCTCCTTTCTATAATGGTGGGTTCGGTTTCGTCCCCGATAGGCGTGGGCGTGTGCTGCATGTCGTACAGTCTGATCACATTACTGTCCCGGGTTAGCGTGGCAAGCAAGCCCGTCCTCGTCGGACACCAGGCCACCTTGCTTAGCGGCTTTGGTTGTTCGGTAAGAGTCAACACCGGCTTTTCAAACTTTCTAAGGTCCCAGATGGCCACTTGGCCCTCAAAGAAGGACGCCACCCGGTCGTGGAAATGTGGGTCTACCGTCACCCCCTGGACGGCTTTGGTGTTGACGAATATTTTCTGGTTTGTGTTTCGGAGGTCAAAAATGGCCAAGTTGCGATGCATGCCGGCCAGAAGGAGCTTCTGCTCTCTTGGAAGCCAACAAAGGGAGAGGCACGCGTCGTTCTGTCCAAGTTCGTACAGAGGCTTTGTCACCACTAAACACGATTCGCCGTCGGTGGAGGAAAGGCGGACTTTCTCCATAGGGACGGCGATATCAGGGGTGTATTTGCTGCTTATGTCCCAAATCAAGACGGAGAAGTCCGCTCGGTGTTTGTCCAAACCGGCGGCCAGCCAGTTACTGTCCACGGGATTCCAAGCCAACGTATTACATTGCCGGGCGTGTTTAGGGACAAACTCTTTCCCGATCAGCTCCTTACACTTAGAATTGTGGTCTTGGCCTAGACTGGTGAGGACCACTCTGCCGTTGGCTTGACCGACCGCCAGAAGGCATTCTGGGTCATATTTTGGGTACCAGGCCACGCATTTCATGTATGGGGTGTCAGAGTTGATGGCCAGCAGGGTTGCCGTGGTTTCTTCGGACAGTCTCAAGGATCCGGCTTTGAGTTCGGAGCTGGTGCTGGCTGCCGACTCGACGTGGTAGAGGCTGAGCTCAGAATCGCAGACCACAAACCTGTCCACGTGGTGGGGAGCCCACAGGATGTCCGGTTTGGAGCCGCTCATTTTTGCAGCTCACGGAACACTAGAAAAAGATAAATATACAGATGTGTGATTAATCCTGGGAGGTGAGAAGAAGTAGAAGCAATTGGGAGAATAGGAATCTGTATACATCCCTCCCCCTGGCCGTTACCGTGTTTCTCCGAAAATAAGCCCGGGTCTTATATTAATTTCGGCAACAAAAGACACAGTAGGGCTTATTTTCGGGGTAGGTCTTACCATGTAATGTGTTGTCTTCTCTCCCTCCCTGCCTGTCAGGAATCCCCATTGTGAACTGAGTTAAAAATGCTTGTAAAATCCTATAATCCACTCTATTACCGTATTATATAATGTACAATGTGCGTGTTTCTGTAATATAATCGTGCCAAATACCTTTGTTATAGCGCCGCTCTGTGCTTCTGTTACCCGCCGGATCTCTCTTCCCCGCATTTATATTACAGAAACACTCACATTGTACAATATATACTCCTGTAATAGAGCGGATTATAGGATTTTACAAGCATTTTTAACTAGGGCTTATTTTCAGGGTAGGGCTTATATTGCGCCCTCCTTGAAAATAACGCTAGGTCTTATTTTCAGGGTAGGGTCTGAAATTGGGGGGTATATTGCAGGGTTCAGGGTCTAATTCTTGGGGAAACATGGGTAGTACTCACTAGCAGTTGTAGGTTGGTGGTTCCCAACTTGTAGCATTTTATGAACCCTACTTTGGCAAAATACAAGGACCACACAATGTGATTTATTTATTTTTTGGAAGGGAGGGAGGGGGTATATAAGAGGGGGGATTGGAAGGGAGTGGGTAGGGTTAGAGGGGGAGGAACAGAAGGGAGGGGTATGTAAGGGGGAAGTGGAAAGAAGGGGTATGTTAGGGGGGATTGGAAGGGAGTGGGTAGGGTTAGAGGGGGAGAACAGAAGGGAGGGGTATGTAAGAGGGGGGGATTGGAAGGGAGGGTATAGGGTTAGAGGGGAGGAAGAGGTTGGAGGGAGGTGGGGGATTTGAAGGGAGGGGGACGGGTCAGAGAAGAGGAGTGATTTGAAGGGAGGGGGACAGGTCAGAGGAGGCGGGATTTGAAGGGAGGGGGGTGGGTCAGAGAATAGGAGTGATTTGAAGGGAGGGGGATGGGTCAGAGCAGGCAGGATTTAAAGGGAGGGGGACGGGTCAGAGAAGAGGAGTGATTTGAAGGGAGAGGGACGAGTCAGAGGAGGCAGGATTTGAAGGGAGGGGGAAATGGGTCAGAGGAGGCGGGATTTGAAGGGAGGGGGATGGGTCAGAGGAGGCAGGATTTGAAGGGAGGGGGAAATGGGTCAGAGGAGGCGGGATTTGAAGGGAGGGGGATGGGTCAGAGGAGGCAGGATTTGAAGGGAGGGGGATGGGTCAGAGGAGGCAGGATTTGAAGGGAGGGGGACAAGTCAGAGCAGGCAGGATTTAAAGGGAGGGGGACGGGTCAGAGGAGGCGGGATTTGAAGGGAGGGGGATGGGTCAGAGAAGAGGAGTGATTTGAAGGGAGAGGGACGAGTCAGAGGAGGCAGGATTTGAAGGGAGGGGGAAATGGGTCAGAGGAGGCGGGATTTGAAGGGAGGGGGATGGGTCAGAGAAGAGGAGTGATTTGAAGGGAGGGGGGACGGGTCAGAGGATGCAGGATTTGAAGGGAGGGGGATGGGTCAGAGAAGAGGAGTGATTTGAAGGGAGGGGGACGAGTCAGAGGAGGCAGGATTTGAAGGGAGGGGGAAATGGGTCAGAGGAGGCGGGATTTGAAGGGAGGGGGATGGGTCAGAGAAGAGGAGTGATTTGAAGGGAGGGGACGGGTCAGAAGAGGCAGGATTTGAAGGGAGGGGGATGGGTCAGAGAAGAGGAGGAGTGATTTGAAGGGAGGGGGACGGGTCAGAGGAGGCGGGATTTGAAGGGAGGGGGACGGGTCAGAGGAGGCGGGATTTGAAGGGAGGGGGACGGGGCAGAGGAGGCAGGATTTGAAGGGAGGGGGGGCGGGTCAGAGGAGGCGGGATTTGAAGGGAGGGGGACGGTTCAGAGGAGGCGGGATTTGAAGGGAGGGGGACGGTTCAGAGGAGGCGGGATTTGAAGGGAGGGGGACGGTTCAGAGGAGGCGGGATTTGAAGGGAGGGGGACGGGTCAGAGGAGGCGGGATTTGAAGGGAGGGGGACGGTTCAGAGGAGGCGGGATTTGAAGGGAGGGGGACGGGTCAGAGCTGGCGGGATGAGTCAGAGCAGGCGGGATTTAAAGGGAGGGGGACGGGTCAGAGAAGGGGAGTGATTTGAAGGGAGGAGGATGGGTCAGAGGAGGGGGGATTTAAAGGAAGGGGGATGGGTCAGATGAGGGGGGATTTGAAGGGAGGGGGACAGGCCAGAGGGGGGTTAAAGAGGGGGGTATTTGAAAGCAGAAGGGAGGGATTTGAAGGGAGGGGGACGGGTCAAGGAGGGGGCATTTGAGAGAGGGGGAGGGGTCTGAGGAGGGGGGATTTGAGAGAGGGGGACGGGTCAAGGAGGGGGCATTTGAGAGAGGGGGAGGGGTCTGAGGAGGGGGGATTTGAGAGAGTGGGAGGGGTCTGAGGAGGGGGGGTCTGAACAGAGGGGACAGATGAGAGAGGATTTTAAGGCAGGGGAATTTTAAGGGTGGGGGGGGGAATCTATTCAATTATAGGGGGGGTGGGTTGAAATGAGGGGTTGTAGGGATGTTTAGGAGAGGGGGGGGGGTTCATATTATTTTCTGGAGTAAATCTTTAATATACTGTCCCCCCCCCCCCCCGGTCACTTTATAACATAAGAGCAGCTTTATAAAGCCGTCCTGTCCATACTTACATCTCGGGGGGTCTCTGTAGTAGTGCTGCCTCCTCACCTCTCCCCGGACACTTCTTACCTTGTGTGTGTGACTCCTCTGCCCCCCCCCCCCCCCGGGACACACAATGTCCACTTCCTACATCACACTACTCCATAGGACAGACCTGTGGGAGGAACCATTGTGTTCAGGGGGGGGGGGGTTATATTTGAAGTGGAGGGGAGGGGGAAGGTAGAGACTCCTATGACAGGAATGTCCTTCTGCTTACAATGAACCTGTAGTGTCCGGCTGTGAGTGTCCCCCCCCCCCCCCCACACTGTACATATATATATATACACACACAGCCAGGTGTATGGGACTCCGTGTACTTCACACACCCAGAGCCCGGCACATAGGAGAACACTGCGCCCCGCACACTTCTCCCCCAGCATGCCCCGCGCTCCCATTACCTGACGGTGAATCGGCAGATAACAGAGCGGGACCCCCCGCCAAATGTCACATCCGCGTACCCATATATCACCTGACCTAAGATCCGGCGCTACGTCACCACGCCGGCAGCGTCAGGTCGGACGGTGTACGGAAATGGGTGTATAGGGCGTGAGCTATGTTTCTAGGGGAGTGGTCACCATCGGGCTCCGCCCTCAGGCTCTGCTGTGCTGCTCCCATGTATATAGAGACAGAACTAGTGCAGAGACATGAATGCAATGGAAAAAATTCTCCACCGCTTACTGAGGGACTGAGAGTTCATTCACACTTCCATGAGCCCTTCCCTCTGAAAGGTGATTCACAGTGGATTGCTTTTCAGAGGGCAACTAGAATGTGTTATGTTGCCCCCTCAATGCCCGTTTTAACCCTGAAATGCACACGCCACAGTTTATTAAAATTTCTTATTTCTGACAACTAGCGATTTATTATGGAGCTAATTTGCTGCAACCGCGAGCCACGTGATTGGCTCATAGCTCCCAACTGTCCCTGATTTCGAGGGACCGTCCCTCATCCCTCCTCATTTGTCCCTCATTTTGGTCTGATCTATAAAGCTGTACATACAAAGCACATTGTAGGCTGAGCACGTGTATGTAACATCAATTGCGCCACACATGTGAGGTTTCGCCGCAAACTTCAGAGCAAGAGCAATAATTCTAGGGCCATAATTCATGGTTAACGTTTCACCACTTAAGGACCGCCTCCTGCACATATACGTCGGCAGAATGGCACGGCTGGGCACATCAACGTATATATATATATACGTTGGTTTTAGTACCCAGCTGTGGGACACGGGCGCGCGCTCCCGTGACCCGGTCCGAAGCTCCGGGACCGGGACCGCGGGTCTCGCGGACCCGATCGCCGATGCAGTGCGGCGATCGGTCCCCGGAGCTGAAGAACGGGGAGAGCCGTGTGTAAACACACCTTCCCCGTGCTTCAATGTGGCCGCAGCATTGATCGCGTCATCCCTGTTATAGGGGGACGCGATCGATGACGTCACACCTACAGCCACACCCCCCTACAGTTGTAAACACACACAGGGAACACACAAATCCTACAGCGCCCCCTTGTGGTTAACTCCCAAACTGCACTGTCATTTTCACAGTAAACAATGCAATTTAAATGCATTTGTTGCTGTGAAAATGACAATTGTCCCAAAAATGTGTCAAAATTGTCCGAAGTGTCCGCCATAATGTCACAGTCACGAAAAAAATCGCTGATCGCCGCTATTAGTAGTAAAAAAAATAATTAATAAAAATGCAATAAAACTATCCCCTATTTTGTAAACGCTATAAATTTTGCGAAAACCAACCGATAAGCGCTTATTGCGATTTTTTTTACCAAAAATACGTAGAAGAATACACATCGGCCTAAACTGAGGAAAAAAATGTTTTTTTATATATTTTTGGGGGATATTTATTATAGCAAAAAGTAAAAAATATTGCATTTTTTTTCAAATTGTCGCTCTATTTTTGTTTATAGCACAAAAAATAAAAACCGCAGAGGTGATCAAATACCATCAAAGGAAATCTCTATTTGTGGGGAAAAAAGGACGCCAATTTTGTTTGGGAGCCACGTCGCACGACCGCGCAATTGTCAGTTAAAACGACGCAGTGCCGAATCGCAAAAAGGGGCAAGGTCCTTAACCTGCATTTTGGTCCGGGTCTTAAGTGGTTAACTGATGACCTGTAAAGGCTTGTGTATGGAGAGATTTGGGAATCATTGTTTAGGTTTCCACGGGCATGGACAATTTTAAGACTTGACACGTTTGGTATCCATTACTCGATGCAGCACAATTATTTATATTTTTACCAAAAAGCGGTTATAATATTGTGTTTGTTTGGACTACAATTCATTTGGTATCTTTCTCCATAAAATATGTATTTGATAAATAATTGCGCAAGTAATGTGTGGAAAAAAAATGAACAAATGACTGTTGTAGACAAGTGGTTGATTATGAACTCTATGGTCTCTGCCGCTGAAATAATGACCTATCGAAAATTCTTGTGCAGACCATTTGTACGATATTGTTTTATTCCGTCACAGAAAAAAAATACAATGTAATTGTTTATTTACAGTTGCAGCCTGTCTGCTTTTTTACCTCAGAAATCGCATCCTATTAAAAAAAAGCTCTGACTCATCTAGCCAATACATAGAACTTATTGCTTAAAGGGGAGTTCCACCCACAATTTCACTTTTTAAATATAAATACCCCTGTAATACACAAGCTTAATGTATCCTAGTAAAGTTAGTCTGTAAACTAAGGTCCGTTTTTTTAGGTTGTTACAGCATTTAGTTTATAATCTAGAAATAGACCGTGGCCATCTTGAGTGTGGGCATCATGAAGCCAGACTGTATGACTTCCTGGATTTCAGCTTTGCATATCTTGCACATGCTCAGTGCTGCACAAGCAATGTAATAGGTTTCAGTCAGGTTTGCAAGGACTACATGATGCCTATCCCAGAAACCCTTGCAAATAGCCATGTGACTTAATAGCCTAGGCTAATAAGGAGGAGGAAGTAATGAAGGACTACAAAATAAAGGTATTTACAAGCAGCAAAATAAATAAAAATTGTCCATTCTGAACACTATGAGATTAGGGCATGCAGCACAGACAAACATAAAAAAATGGGTGGAACTCCACTTTAAGTAAGGACGCTATTTAAATTTAGAAGGGAGGATGAGAGAGTTACATTGCTTGCATCCATGTTGCGTTACAAATTGTTTGGGTTGGGCTTACTGTGGTTCCATTCTGCGTTTCAGGGATATTTTCATTCTTGGTTCTACAGGTGGCGCCAGAGGGCCCAGGCGGAAAACGCCTTTCCCCAGCAGCCAATTAGAGGAGGTTATCCCTCACGGGGCATGCTGGGGAGGGGTATTTCTGGCGTCAACGCCATTAGGACTCCGATGTAAGTGCAGACTCAGATTAGGACGTAAAGGTAGATCAGTAAAGAGGACTCTGATGTAAGGAGGACTTTGATGGGGACACTGATATAAAAAGGGACCCTGATAGGGATTCTGATCTAAAGGGGGACTTTGATGGGGATCAAGATGTAAGGGGAACTCTGGTGGGGACCCTGGGTGTAAGGGGTACTGTCAGGGCCGGACTTACCATTGGGCTTGACTGGGCTCAAGCCCATGGGCCCTGTCCAATAGGGGGCCCTGGATGGCAACTCTCTAAAAAAAAACTTTTTTTATTTATTTTTTATAAAAAAAAGGGCCCAGAGGTCCCCAGGGCCCCATGTGGCAACCCCCTACCCTTTTTTTTTTTTTATAAATGTTTTTTTTTTGTTTATATATTTTTTTTTTATTAAAAGGCCCAGAGATCCCCAGGGTCCCGGATGGCTACCCCCTTTTTTTTTATATACATCTTTATTTCTTCTTTTTTTTTAAAGGCCCCCACTGCTTCTCAATTTCAGGCGGCAGCCCCCCCACTTCTCAATTTCAGGCGGCAGCCCCCCCACTTCTCAATTTCAGGTGGTAGCACCCCCCCCCCGGTTCTCTGCTTCAGGGGGCCCATGCCTTAAACTGTGTAAGGGGCCCCAAAATACCTCTCAACATGCACGGATTCTGCAAGGCAGCACGGAAGCAGGAGGAACCGGAGCGGTGTGTGGAGGACTGTGGCTGCTGAAGGGAAGAAAGCCAACAGCCGGGCTAATGACAGTCTGTGGCCCTGGCTGTCGGCACAGGTGAGAGGCACTCTCCCACCCCCCTGCTGAAGGGAAGAGAGGACACATTCCGTGCACAGGTGAGAGTCACCTGCTCAACAACTTTAATGCCACCCCCCCCCCCCCCCCGCTCAACAACTTTAATGCGCACCCCCCCACTCAACAACTATGATCCCCCCTCGCTCAACATCTTCGACCCAATTCTCGGCTCCAGGGGGCCCCTTAAACACTCAAGCCCAGGGGCCCCCACCACACTAAGTCCTGCCCTGGGTACTGTGATGGGACTCATCCATGTAGCAAACGTTTAATTATTTTTTCCCCCCACCTTCAAATATTTGTTAATTATACAATGTGATCTTTGTACTGTACTGTGGGGTTTGGATACACCATGTCTAGTGCTATATTCCAATTCACGATTTTTGAAAAATGGAACCACCAATACTGTGACCAGGAGCGGACTAACAACTCATGGGGCCCCCGGGAAATAGGAGATTATGGGGCCCCCGGGCAATAGGAGATTATGGGGCCCCCGGGCAATAGGAGATTATGGGGCCCCCGGGAAATAGGAGATTATGGGGCCCCCGGGCAATAGGAGATTATGGGGCCCCCAGGCAATAGAAGATTATGGGGCCCCCGGGCAATAGGAGATTATGGGGCCCCCGGGAAATAGGAGATTATGGGGCCCCCGGTAATTAGGAGATTATGGGGCCCCCGGGCAATAGGAGATTATGGGGCCCCCGGGCAATAGGAGATTATGGGGCCCCCGGGCAATAGGAGATTATGGGGCCCCCGGGCAATAGGAGATTATGGGGCCCCCGGGCAATAGGAGATTATGGGGGCCCCCGGGCAATAGGAGATTATGGGGCCCCTGGGAAATAGAAGATTATGGGGCCCCTGGGCAATAGAAGATTATGGGGCACCTGGGAAATAGGAGATTATGGGACCCCTGGTAAATAGGTGATTATGGGGCCCCTGGGAAATAGGAGATTATGGGGCCCCTGGGAAATAGAAGATTATGGGGCCCCTGGGCAATAAGAGATTATGGGGCCCCTGGGCAATAAGAGATTATGGGGCCCCCGGGCAATAAGAGATTATGGGGCCCCTGGAAAATAGGAGATTATGGGGCCCCTGGGCAATAGAAGATTATGGGGCCCCTGGGCAATAGGAGATTATGGGGCCCCTGGGCAATAGGAGATTATGGGGCCCCTGGGCAATAGGAGATTATGGGGCCCCTGGGCAATAAGAGATTATGGGGCCCCTGGGCAATAAGAGATTATGGGGCCCCTGGAAAATAGGAGATTATGGGGCCCCTGGGCAATAGAAGATTATGGGGCCCCTGGGCAATAGGAGATTATGGGGCCCCTGGGCAATAGGAGATTATGGGGCCCCTGGGCAATAAGAGATTATGGGGCCCCCGGGCAATAAGAGATTATGGGGCCCCTGGGCAATAGGAGATTATGGGGCCCCTGGGCAATAGGAGATTTTGGGGCCCCTGGGAAATAGAAGATTATGGGTGTGACGAGACCCTTGCTCGCCCAGATCCTGCTCTCCCGACACTCCTCTGCTTCTATTCGATCAGCTTGCAGCTTGCAACATCTGATGGTCCAGTCATCCAAGATTCCGGGATCCAATCTACAGCTATGTGCTGATTGGATCCATGAAGAACACACACCAAACGCGTTGTATGAATGTTCAACCAGAACTCTTTATTGAAAGTACACAGCACACTTTTATACAGAATTTGAAACATCCCGCCCCCACAACCGCTTTTCTATTGGTCAATTGTAAAGTACATTTGTGGTTTCCACTCAGGTCCTCTCCCATGCAAATTAGGACTTCAAAATGTCTCAGCAGAGATTGGTCCCAAAGCTTGAATAGCCTAACTATGTGTGTTGAGACAAAAGCCCCCAGGGGGTAATTACTACAATGAAGCAAAGAACAACAATTAACACCTCTACACACTGGACAATAAAATGTCTCTCACAAGCCCGGCACCACTTATTTCACTAGTCGGAGCCAAGCATTGAAGGGTCATTGTCCTAGTAACCTTATTTAGGACAAATTAAGCCACTTCCAGTATCTCTTGCAATATGTACTCCACAATGTCTCATCTTCTGCAATACATGAATATGGATTTCACGTAGAAACACTTTAATATCTCATGGTCCATGACATTACTCCCCCTGGGAAGTAGTTCAACATCCACAGTGGGACCCAAACGGGTCAACTCGAGGATGTTGGACAAGTAGTCTTAAGGTTCCAGGACCGTCTGCCAGGATAACCCATCCGCCTTCCTGCTTTGAGGCCCTGGCCCATAATCGGACGGCAAGAGGCTCGCATTCAGTCCTCTCCAAAATCCCCTGTCCCGGCTAGGACTGTCACACATCTCTCCTTTTGGCAGGGGACTAACACAGTAGGAGACACCAGACGGGTTGACTCTGAATTTAGTCAGTAGTTCCAGTCCCCCAATGTCGGTATCCATACAGTACCCCAAATAACTTGTCCCAAACAGAGCATTACTCACCCAGCCATCCTCTGCCTCTCTCAGGGAACACGCCTGCCGCTGGGGAGAGGCCTGGACTGTCCCTACTCCCTGGAGTCCTTTCAGCCGCTGGAGAGATGACAGGGTGGCTGGGCTCCGTCCATCATGCTGTTGGGGATCTGGGCCAACTGGCCACCATCCCTGGGGTATACCAGTGGAGACTGAAGTCCCATCCACTGGTGCTTGGTGAAAATCCCCTGGTGCTTGCAAAGCAAAGCCGACATCCTCCTGTCTCAGAGCTGCACCATTTTCTGGGGTTGTGTCAGTGGAGATCGAAGTCCCATCCACTACCACAGGAACCCCTTCTTCTGTTAGGTGAAAGCAGAGGCCCGGGGCACTCTGCTCTGTTGCCAGCTCTTCCGCTGGGTTGCTGTGAGTGGAGACCACAGTCCCATCCACCGATATCCGCACAAGCTGTAGTGGGGTGCAGCCGCCAGTAGCATCCTCTGAACAGTCCATACATTCTGTAATCTGCGGCTGGGGCGTGATCGCCACCTTCTCACCCTGAGCTTCTGGAACGGCCACAGGGGTGGGGCAGAGGTCTTGAACCCTCTGTCCGGTGACCAGCGCTTCAGCTGGGGAAGTTCCTTGTAACTCCACAAATACTGCTCTTGGTGCTGGGCAGAGCACAGTGAAGTTTGTCCCTGATACCAGCTCTTCTGCTGGAGGCTCCTCAGGTTGTTCTTCCTCAGCAGAAAAATCTATTAAATCCCCTGTCTCTGCAACTGGTGTCTGAGGATAGAGGTTCACCATCTCCTGTCCATGTAACCCAGAAGATGCTATAGGTACTGAGCAGAGGTTAGCAGAGCTCGGCCCTGCGGTCAGCACTTCAGCTTTGGGAATGGCAATCTCCAGATTTTCCACTGCCGATTCACTGGCATACTGCTGGACAGGCACATTCCTCCATTCAAGATCATCCCATGCAGAAACAGGATCATCAAGGTCAGTCGGCACTTTCTGCATCTGCCATAAGACCTCCTGGTCCATAGCTGCAGGGGCAGGTTGGCAAAGCACACTGTTACCCTGCCACATTGCCGGTTCTTCTGCCAGGATTTCAGCACTGTCAGCTGATATTTCCTCATAGACCCAGGCAAAGGGAGCCCCATCCTGCTGCTGAGCGGAGTCTAGCAGCTGTTTGTAGGCAAATTCCAGCTCCCATTCCTGAACGGCCAGAAATTCCAAATCTTCCTGTAACCAGTGGCCTTCCGAGATATTCAACTTTTCCTCTCTGTGCTCCATTATGTCCTCCAAGCGCCACTCCCGATCATTTCCAAAGTCGGGATCCCTGGACATCTTCCAATACAACAATCCCAGGCCATCATAGTCAAAGCCTTCCTTGGGGCTGTCATCCGCTGACCACGGGCACTCTTGGACTGCATGCCACCGGAGGGCTCTGTAGCTCTCGTCCAACCGCATCTCTGCCCGGATCAGCCTGTTTAACTCTGTTGTCCACTCCTGCTTTGGTTCTTCTCCCAATAACAGCATTCTTACTTCATACTGTGACCAGTACCTTCTATGGATGGAGGGGAGAGCTTTTCCCTGGTGTCGCTGCTCGCGGGCTAGCGCTTCTTTCCAGAGTTCACAGCGGATCGAATCAGACCATCCAAGCAGGACCTCCTTTGATACTGGTCCTCTGTACTGTATCTGCTTCTCTCGCAACCTCCTTCTGAATTCCTCTTCCATGGTTACCTCCGGTATCTGTACCTCTCCTCTTCTTTCATTTGGTGCTGCTTCTTTAGGCGTTGTCCCCGATCGCCGTATTTCTGCCATTCTCTGCTCATGTTGTCGCTCTCGTTCTCTCTGTTGTCGCTCTCGTTCTCTCTCTTGGCGCTTTCGTTCTTTCTCTTGTCGCTCATCCTGCAGCTGGATGTCTCTAATGGCCTCCTGTCTGGCGGTCTTTGATGGGTTAGCACCATATAATGCCAACCGCTGTTGAACTCGCTGCTGGAACAAGTCTTCAAGTGACCGGGGTCCTGCATCACCATCCCTCTGATCCATCTCGGCTAGCGTAATGATCAGGGTGGCCTTGTTCTTCCCACCAGTCCCTCCAAGGCTCTTCAAGCAAATCTTTTAGCATGGTTCTCCTGCAGGCTGCATAGCTGGTCATTCATGGTGGTGGTTTGGAGTTGTCCCAGTAACTGGAGAGCAAATCCCACCGCTGCCAACCAATGTGACGAGACCCTTGCTCGCCCAGATCCTGCTCTGCCGACACTCCTCTGCTTCTATTCGATCAGCTTGCAGCTTGCAACATCTGATGGTCCAGTCATCCAAGATTCCGGGATCCAATCTACAGCTATGTGCTGATTGGATCCATGAAGAACACACACCAAACGCGTTGTATGAATGTTCAACCAGAACTCTTTATTGAAAGTACACAGCACACTTTTATACAGAATTTGAAACATCCCGCCCCCACAACCGATTTTCTATTGGTCAATTGTAAAGTACATTTGTGGTTTCCACTCAGGTCCTCTCCCATGCAAATTAGGACTTCAAAATGTCTCAGCAGAGATTGGTCCCAAAGCTTGAATAGCCTAACTATGTGTGTTGAGACAAAAGCCCCCAGGGGGTATTTACTACAATGAAGCAATCAGAACAACAATTAACACCTCTACACACTGGACAATAAAATGTCTCTCACAAGCCCGGCACCACTTATTTCACTAGTCGGAGCCAAGCATTGAAGGGTCATTGTCCTAGTAACCTTATTTAGGACAAATTAAGCCACTTCCAGTATCTCTTGCAATATGTACTCCACAATGTCTCATCTTCTGCAATACATGAATATGGATTTCACGTAGAAACACTTTAATATCTCATGGTCCATGACAATGGGGCCCCTGGGCAATAAGAGATTATGGGGCCCCTGGGAAATAGGAGATTATTGGGCCACACAGTATACACACACACACACACACACACACACATACAGTATACATACACAGTATACACACACACACACACACAGTATACATACACAGTATACACACACACACATACAGTATACATACACAGTATACACACACAGACACACACATACAGTATACATACACAGTATACACACACACATACAGTATACATACACAGTATACACACACACACACATACAGTATACATACACAGTATACACACACAGACACACACATACAGTATACATACACAGTATACACACACACACACATACAGTATACATACACAGTATACACACACAGACACACAATATACACAAACACACACATTATACATACACATAGAATACACATATACACACTGAAAAGGTACTGAAGAGGTGGGGCAGCTATAATCTTTGGATTTAAAAAATAATAATGATTTTTACATACTGTCCCTTATTTTACTGAGGCTGGCAACCCTGATGGGGCCTCCTAGTTGCATGGGGTCCTCGGGCAGTGCCCGAATGGTCAGTCCACCCCTGACTGTGACCAATACTGACATACTTTTCTATCAAGTATCCAGCTGAACAAAGCAACCGTAAAGACTAAACATTTCGCATCATTAATGGAAGTTAATATTACACTAACAAGGGATGCGGAAAAAGGGAAGAAGAAAAAAATATTATCACTTTGAGCTTTTGCAGTCTTCTGTGTTACATAAAAAACAAAAAAAAAAACGTATGCAATACTCTGATAAACAACAGACGTTGGTGATTATAGTTTTAGGGTAAATAAATGAGGCTACGCAAACTACAAAAAAATTGCGTTTAATTTTTTTAAAGAAAATCCGTGTTTTTTTCCAATTTTTTTCTTGATAAAAAACCCAGGAGATAAAAATACTGTTGTGAATCCAAAGCTGTAACAATAAATACATTTGGGTATACTCAGAGCTTTTTTTTCTCAGAAAACAGGTGAGGGGACTCAACCACGTCCCTGTTCAGATTTCACAAACAGTAGAAGGGTCTTAAAGGTGTATTAAATACCAGGATTGCATTACACACAGAGTGCAGAGTTCAGGGGGTTATACACAGAGCTGTCACTTGTAAACACAGAAACCAGACTTCTGTGTTTACAAGTGATTGTGGTGAGCGGGCACCAAAGGGTCTGAGCCAAAGGTGGTGGAACTGAGTTCCCCCAAGTTCCCCCTTGAAAAAAAAGCCCTGTGTATACTACAAACTCTAAAATGAATGGGGGCTAGGACAAAGGTTATAGAGAGAAACAGGTGCAGGTCCTCTCTCCTGCCAGCAGGTGACAGTATAATGCTGTATTATGAACTTTATTATTGCTCTTTCTTATTCACAATTCAGCCGCACACCATCTGGCCTTGTGCATTATTTTAGTTGCTCTAAAATATAATAAAAGAGCAGCTGGAGAATGAGAATTGGGGATTACTGTGGGATCTTTCATTTATTTCAGGCTTATTGCTTTAGTGTACATTTTCTACATATGGGGCTCTGTTCTTATGAAAGACAACTGACCTTTACTCCTTTATTGTATAGCTCCCAACTGTCCCTGATTTCGAGGGACTGTCCCTGATTTGGAGCAATGTCCCTCTGTCCCCCTTTCCTCCTCATTTGTCCTTCATTTTGGTCTGATCCATATAGATGTATATGAAATGCACTTTTTATCTTTCAAATAGTGTTTCCCAGAGCTAAACCTTTCATTTGATTTCTAAATTGCAGCATAAATTGCCACCACTGTGCCATAAAATGCAGCTACTGTACCCATCATTTGCCTCCAGTGTGTTCATCAATTGCCACTACAGTGCCCACCAATTGCTAGTGTGCCCATCAACTGCTGCCAGTGTGCCCATCAATTGCTGTCATTGTGCCCATCAACTGCTGCTACTGTGCCCATCAATTGCTGCTACTGTACCCATCATTTGCCTCCAGTGTGTTCATCAATTGCCGCTACTGTGCCCATCAAATGCTGCCACTAAGCATCCCTCGCCCGCCCAGCAATTACCTTGTCTCGGTGGGGCAGATTGGACGCATGATAGGCAGCGTCCAATCACAGCACCTGTCGTTTCAGCCAATCAGGTGTCAGGTAACAGACCCAAGCACCTGATTGTCTGAGAGGCGGGTCAGTTTTAGGAAAGCGATTAATTTGCTTTCCTACAACAACGCTGAGTGAACAGCGAACGCCCAGCATGGCGCCCGCTGTTTACATTTTTGGACGCCTATTAGAGCCTACGGCTCTAATCAGGTGCTTCCAAAAAATAGCCCACATCTGTAATTCAGGTGCCCGAAAAGGGGGTCGGGCACATAATTAGGGGGTGTCAGTGGCGACCATAGATAGATTCATGTAATGCATGAATTGCGAATATTCGTATTTTTTCAAATTTATTTTTAAAACCGATCACATCCTAGTGATCTCCATCGACGTCTAAAAGCATTGCTGGTATGATTAGAGACCCTGGGCCGAGTAGCTGAGGCGATCCTTTTATGTTGCCGAATATTCGCATTGCGTTCTCTGCCCTTCTGTGTTTTGTGTATAAAAAAAAAAAAAAAAATTAGCTTTAGTTTAGTCATATAAGTTTGTGTAAGTAGAGTTAGTGTTTAGTGCCTATTAGTTTAGTAATCCAGGAAATGATCTCCGTTTTCGCGTGTTGACGAGAATTTCGCAATCAATTTCGCATTCGCACTAGCGAAATTTCGCAATTTTTTTTTTTGATAAAATATCACGAATATTCGATATTAACGAATATTCGCGAATATTCTTCTATATATTCGCGAAATCGAATATGGCGTATTCCGCTCATCACTAGTGACCACGTGTCCCGGATTGCCCAGGACAGTCCCGCATTTTGCAGGTCTGTCCCGGGCACCTTCATTCCAGGACAATACAGTGTCCCGGAATGAAACTGACACAGCCACCCCCCCGGGCCAATCTGATGCCCCCAAAAAAGGCCGCCATATCACCGCTTTACTCATTGACAGTACTTGTCCTGGCCGGGAATGCCTGGAGGAGCACAATCCCACCCCCTGCTTGTGATTGGAGAAATCATAAATCCCGCCTCTTGTGTCCAATCACTGTGCTGTGATTTGTTACAGCACAAGCTGATTTTTGGGAAGGGGGGGTGTCCCTGAATAGTAGTTTGGAAATGTGGTCACCCTACCGGTACATAGAGATGACTTGACATTTTCAATCCTCTCAGTGGATTGAAAATACCGCCGAGAGGAGAGGTGACATCACTTCCTCTGCCAGTGTTTACATTACACAGGCAGAGGAAGTGACACGGCAGAGGCTCAGGGGATTGGCTGGGAGCGAGCACGAGGGGGCGGACAAAAACAAACAGCCGCCCCCTCGTCCCGGATCGCTCCCTCAGGTAAGACGCCCGCCGCACACAGCGGAGGGGGTCCCGTTTGGACCCCCGACCCGCTAGAAGGCAGGGACGTACATGTACGCCCATCTGCCTGTACGTGCCATTCTGTGGACGTATATAGTCGTGCGGCGGGCGTTAAGCGGATAGTGTAGTATTTATTGGTTTACGAAGGTCAATACAAAACAGGCGTCCCGCTATGCTGTTTGCTCATTCCCGCAATTCTGTTTGCGTGAAAATTGCGCCGTGTTTGGGGTGTTATAGAAATAGACCGCAAACCGACAGGGTACTCATGGGCGTCCTGCGATTGGCCCCTATTGCGAATCAGGGCGATTCCTCCAGCAATTTGGAACGAGGAGATGTAAACAGAGCCTTACAGGTCTTGTCCCTCCCCCAGCCTGTGATTGGGCAGTGAAAGGAGAGGCAGTAGACTGATAAGATCATCTCTCTGTCAATCTGCTCTCGCCTCCTATCAGCATGTTCCTTTTTACAGGACTGTCTCCTTGTGCTGCTTCTCCCTCTCCTTGTGCTGCTTCTCCCTCTCCTAGCCTAAGCGCAGCTGTATAGGGGATTGCTAAAGGCTGAGTCAAATTCAAGAACTTAGGGCCCATTCACACCAAGTGAAGTGGAACCTGTTACAAGTTACAGCCTAAATATGGGTGGAACATGATGTAACATGTTTCAAAAGGTGAATTATCCTTTACCATGTGGTACTCTTTAGTACCTGATGGGCTATATATTAGGGCTGTGGAAATTAAAGATTAATTCCTCCATGAATCGTTAATTTTTTTGATCGATTAAAATTCTTTTGATCGATACTAGTGGTGCAATGGATCGTAAATGATCCGTGATCCGAGTGGGTCACCATATGTGGATGGGCACAACACGTGATCTGCGGAGCTCCGTTGCTGCCTCGGACGTAGGAAAGGCTGTGGCTTTGGCCTAGCTCCCGAAAAGGCCGCCATCTTAGTCCACCCGGCGGCGGCCTAGGTGTGGCTAGAGTGGAGTGCAGACGTTGTCACCCGGCCTCAACTGCTCGAGTTTGGCTAGCTTCTCTGGTAAGACTAAGCAAGCACTAGTCTTCCTATACAGCGGGGAGATGTCTGTGGATATTACAGTGGGGGTGATTGTGGATATTACAGTGGGGGGAGATGTCTGTGGATATTACAGTGGGGGAGATGTATGTGGATATTACAGTGGTGGAGATGTCTGTGGATATTACAATGGGGAGATGTCTGTGTATATTACAGTGGGGGAGATGTCTGAAGATATTACAGTGGGGGGAAATGTCTGTGGATATTACAGTGGGGAGATGTCTGTGGATATTACAGTGGGGAGATGTCTGTGGATATTACAGTGGGGAGAGATGTCTGTGGATATTACAGTGGGGGAGATGTCTGAAGATATTACAGTGGGGGAGATGTCTGTGGATATTACAGTGGGAGAGATGTCTGTGTATATTACAGTGGGAGAGATGTCTGTGGATATTACAGTGGGGGGAAATGTCTGTGGATATTACAGTGGGGGGAGATGTCTGAAGATATTACAGTGGGGGGAAATGTCTGTGGATATTACAGTGGGGAGATGTCTGTGGATATTACAGTGGGGGAGATGTCTGTGGATATTACAGTGGGGGAGATGTCTGTGGATATTACAGTGCGGGAGATGTCTGTGGATATTACAGTGCGGGAGATGTCTGTGGATATTACAGTGCGGGAGATGTCTGTGGATATTACAGTGGGGGAGATGTCTGTGGATATTACAGTGGGGGGAGATGTCTGTGGATATTACAGTGGGGAGATGTCTGTGGATATTACAGTGGGGGGAGATGTCTGTGGATATTACAGTGGGGGAGATGTCTGTGGATATTACAGTGGGGGAGATGTCTGTGGATATTACAGTGGGGGAGATGTCTGTGGATATTACAGTGGGGAGATGTCTGTGGATATTACAGTGGGGGAGATGTCTGTGGATATTACAGTGGGGGAGATGTCTGTGGATATTACTGTGGGGGAGATGTCTGTGGATTACAGTGGGGGATGTCTGTGGATATTACAGTGGGGAGATGTCTGTGGATATTACAGTGGGGGAGATGTCTGTGGATATTACAGTGGGGGAGATGTCTGTGGATATTACAGTGGGGGAGATGTCTGTGGATTACAGTGGGGGGAGATGTCTGTGGATATTACAGTGGGGGGAGATGTCTGTGGATATTACAGTGGGGGAGATGTCTGTGGATATTACAGTGGGGGGAGATGTCTGTGGATTACAGTGGGGGAGATGTCTGTGGATATTACAGTGGTGGAGATGTCTGTGGATATTACAGTGGGGAGATGTCTGTGGATATTACAGTGGGGAGATGTCTGTGGATATTACAGTGGGGAGATGTCTGTGGATATTACAGTGGGGACTATATATGTTGTTGATCCGAAAAATGTATGTGCGTTATAATTAATCAAAATTAGTTGATTAATCGATTTAAAAAAAACATGGACACGAAAATTGTGATCAGTAACAGCCCTACTATATATACAGTATACAAGTTATTTGAATCTGTGCACAGGTACAGTATATCTTATTTCTATTGCATTGCAGTTCAGTGGCCAGACCTGAACCTTGTAGCTCTCCTACAGCTTGTGTCTATCTGCCCCATATTGGCACTATATATCCACTGTAGCATTTGCATTTTGCAGAGTAGAGTAGGGACTGGCCAGGGAGAGATTACTTTAATGCAGTTGGCCAGCTTTAGCATGTATTGCAGTGTATGTTCTTGTGTAAAGTTTCCTAGACAAGATGTATAGCAGTGTACAGAGGGTCCGTCCAAAATTCTTAGTGGAACATTCATAGGGTATGTAGACATGACATAATGACATATAGATCACACACACACATCTGTTTAACAGATGTTGTCAGTGTTGCAGGATCTGTAACAGGCCCCTAGAGGAATCATTAAACACGTAAGGCTGTAGCATTGAAAGCACGTCTTTACTCTGGGAATATTTTACATAGGCAGTTTGTGGACCCCGAGTTTTATCCAGACGGCTTGCCGTTTCATATGCAGTAAAACCTTGGATTGCGAGCATAATTCGAAACTCAAAAGATTCGTTCCACAACCATTTATTTATATGTCCTTCAGTTTATGGTCCATATTAAAAGATTTTAGCAACGCGATAGGTTGCACTTGTGGCATGTGTGCAGGTTAGCTGCACTGAGCCTTATGCCGCGTACACACGATCACTTTTTGTGATGAAAACAAACGACGTTTTATGTGACGAAACAAACAACGTTTTTCCAACTTAATTTTCCAAAACGATGTTGCGTACACACCATCGTTTTTCCAAAATGCTCTAGCAAAGCGCGGTGACGTACACCACGTTCGACGGCACTCTGTTCCATTGAAGCTTTGTCTCATAACTTGCTTCTGAGCATGCGCGGGTTTAAAAACGTTGTTTTAAACATCGTTTTGCCCACGCACGATCACTTTTTATGACACAAAAAAATGACATTTTGAAAAACGACACAAAAAATTCAAGCATGTTCGAATTTTTTTTTGGTCGTTTTTTTGAAGACATAAAACGACGTTTTGTCCACACACGATCATTTTAAATGACATTTTTGAAAACGTCGTTTTTTTTCATCACAAAAAGTGATCGTGTGTACGCGGCATTAGTCCTCGTACACACGACCGTTTTCCTCGACAAAATCCATCAAGAAAATTGGTGGCAGAGCTTTTTTTGCAGAGGAAAACGGTCGTGTGTATGTGTTTTTCGTTGAGAAAACTGTCGTGGAACTGGACGAGAAAAAAAAAAAAAAAGAACAAGTTCTCTTTTTCTTCGCCGGGAGTCTCAATTTCCTCGTCGGGCTGGTTTACGACGAGAAACACATTCGTGTGTATGCTTAGAAACCCGCGCATGCTCAGAATAAAGTATGAGACGGGAGCGCACCTTCGGTAAAAGTAGCGCTCGTAATGGAGATAGCACATTCGTCACGCTGTAACAGACTGAAAATCGCGAATCGTCTCTCACCAAACTTTTACTAACACGCAGTAACATGAGATTAGCAAAAGCAGCCCCAAGGGTGGCGCCAGTGGAATCAAACTTCCCTTTTATAGTGCCTTCGTACGTGTTGTACGTCACCGCGTTTGAGAACGACGAGATTTTGTCTTTTTTTGTATAATCTGTTTTTATTAAGAAAAGAAAAGGAACATGCATACACAAACAGAAGTGATGTGCACATTGAACATGGTCTGCAAACAATATACAAAATAGTACAGTGCAAAAGTACAACAGAGCAACTTAAGGACAAGGTGCCATTTCCCGAAAAGTAACACTAAACTATCGGGGAGGGGCGGCTGCCCCCCCCCCAGATCTCTTACCCGTCCTACATCAAAACCAGGGGCATGGACCCAACTAGGCTAGGAGCCCACACTTCCCAGCGCCCATTATGGGGAGGGGGGGTCAAATGACCTCCATCATACCCTACCCGGCCGAAATCCGGCCCATAGGCACCTGAAAAATAAGGGCCTCCTAAAAAAAGAAAACTAGGAATCTCCCCTTCCAATACGAAGGAGGGAAGACCACATTTGTACAATAAGGTCCGGCCCAATCAAGGGAACAACCCCAGCATCGGGAAACCCATGAGCTGGGCAGGTGTACACGAGATTTTGTCTTGACAGTGTGTATGCAAAGACAGCTTGTCAAGATTTTCATCAAGCCTAACAAGAAACTCGTCGAGGAAAACGATGTTTCATTTACGATGAGTTTCTCGATCGTGTGTATGAGGCCTTAGACTTCTATCATACAGTGTCCTGTGGGTTTCGCGCTCTTTCAGAAAGCCCACCACACTTGCAAGATGTAAAAGAAGTCTATGGCTCAGTGTAGCTAACCTGCAGGAGCACTGCACTGCACCGGTGGACCAGTGTAAAAGTAGCCTTATGGGGGGCTTAGGACACTAAAGGCTCATTTACATTTTCTGTATGGGGTGGGGGGTCGGTAAAACCACATAGTTCATAGTGGCGCAGGACTGGTTACCAAATCACTTAGGTTGGCCCTCGCTCTTCAAAAGGTTGGTTGAGCACCCCCTGCTTTAAAATATTTTGAGAGCCGAATATTAATGAAAAGATGTTCTGCGTACACAAAATCGATTGAACGCAGATTTTGAGGCCTCTACTCTCAGGTTGTGTTCAGCTGTATAACCAACAGATGGATACCAGATTTCATAGAGTGCACCTTTCAGTGATATTACAGCTCTGCATGAATACATTTCTGCCATTTCAGAACAGCTTTACCTTATTATGGTTAAAAAGCAGTCCTTGAGCCCCTGTTAGGTAACATTGCCTAGAAGGGTTGTCACCTTTTCTTCAAATCAAACCTGAACACTTTAGCGCCGCGCCCAGCAAATATTTTTATATATACTCGAGTATAAGCCGAGTTTTTCAGCCCTTTTTTTAAGGCTGAAAATACCCCCTTCAGCTTATACTCGAGTCAGTGTACCTGAAATTATTGACAGGCTGTGGGCGTCCATTGTTTAACCACTTGTCCGCCGCACCTATTTTGGCACTTCTCTCCTTCATGTAAAAATCTAATTTTTTGTGCTAGAAAATTAATCAGAAGCCCCAAACATTTTATATATATATTAGGGTTGTCGCAATACCACTTTTTTAGGACCGAGTACAAGTACCGATACTTTTTTTCATGTACTTGCCGATACCGAATACCGATACTTTTTTTAAATGTCATGTGACAGTTTATAAACCACAATACAGACTAAGGATATTTTCTTTAGAATTATGAAGAATGCTAACTCAATTGAGTAAAAATGAATAAAAATGTTTTATTTTCTTGTCACGCAGTAGTAAAAAAACGCAAAGAATTTTCACAGAACATGTTGATAAATACAAAAAAAGTATTCTATTTAGGTATCGGGAGCATTTGCGCGAGTACAAGTACTCCCGCAAATACTCGGTATCGGTCCCGATACCGATACTAGTATCGGTATCTGGACAACCCTAATTAATATATATATATATATATATATATATATATATATATATATATTTTTTTTTTAGCAGACACCCTAGGGAATAAAATGGCAGTCATTGCAACTTTTTTTTCTCGCATGGTATTTGCGCAATAATTTTTCAAACGCCTCTTTTGGGGGAAAAAAAACGGTTTCATGAATTAAACAACAACAAAACAGTAAAGTTAGCCCAATTTTTTTATATCATGTGAAAGATGATGTTACGCCGAGTAAATAGATACCTAACATGTCACGCTTTAAAATTGCGCACACTCATGGAATGGAGCCAAACTTTGGTACTTAAAAATCTCCATAGGCGACGCTTTTTTTTTTACAGGTTACTATTTTCGAGTTACAGAGGAGGTGTAGTGCTAGTGCTAGAATTGTTGCACACGCTTTAACGCACGCAATGATACCTCACATGTGGGGTTTACATATGTGGGCGGGACTTGCATGTGTGTGTTCGCTTCTGCACGCGAGCTACCGGGGACAGGGGCGTTTTAAATTTTTTTTTTTTTTTTACATCATTTTTTTGTTTATTTTTACACTTTTTTTATTTATTTATTTTGGTCACTTTTAATCCTATAACAAGGAATGTAAACATCCCTTGTAATAGGAATCACTGTGACAGGTCCTCTTTATGGAGAGATGTGGGGTCAATAACACCCCACATCTCTCATCCAGGCTTACAAGCATGAGATCGTGAAAAAAAAAAAATTCACCGATCTCAGGCCGACAGCCGCGATTTTGTTTACTACCTGGTAACGTCGCACCCGGGCTTCCAACAATCATAGAGATGACTGGTGACCATCTGGTCACCAGTCGTCTCTATGCTTCCCAGCCAGCGCCGGCCGATCATCTCTCCGGGCCTGGATGGCACGGGAGAGCCCAGAGAAGCACCGGATAGCCGCTGTCTATAAGAACGTTAAGATCGTTCTTATCATGCAGAGAATCGGCGGCCGAAGAGGGTGATATCTGAATGATGCCTGTAGCTGCACCCATCATATGACGTCCTCGGTTGTTAACCACTTCAATACCCGGCCATATACAATTGACGGCCTGGGATGGGATTTACCATCCTAAGTGGCCGTCAATTGGCGGCCTGGGTATTGCAGGCGAATATCTGGATGATGCCTGCAGCCAGAGGCATCATCCAGATATCCTCTTCTTCAGCCGGCGATTCTGCACAATGTAAGAACGATCATAGCGGCGGTTCCGCCGCTTGATCGTTCTTACAGGCCGCGGGAGGGGACATCCCCCCCCTCCCGCCGCCATCCGGTGCTTCTCCGGGCTTACCTGTACCTTCGGGGGCCCGGAGAACGAATCGTCGGCGGCGGCAGGAAGCATAGAGATGACTGGTGACCAGATGGTCACCAGTCATCTCTATGACCATCGGAGGACCCGGGCGCGATCTGATGACGTCACGCTCGGGTCCCCGTATGTAAACAAAGCCGCAATTGCGGCTGTAAGTCACCGTTCATGAGATCGGTGAATTTTTTTTCACCGATCTCATGGTTTCCAGCCTGGAGGTGAGATGTGAGGTCTTATTGACCCCACATCTCTCCATAAAGAGGACCTGTCACACACATTTCCTATTACAAGGGATGTTTACATTCCTTGTAATAGGAATAAAAGTGGGAAAAAAAAAAAAAAAGAAAAAAAGTGTAAAAATAAATAAAATATAAGTAAAAAAAAAAAATAAAAGATAAAAAAAAAATTAAAACGCCCCTGTCCCCGATAGCTCGCGTGCAGAAGCGAACGCACACGCAAGTCCCGCCCACATATGTAAACGCCGTTTAAACCACACATGTGAGGTATCGCCGCGTGCGTTAGAGCGCCAGCAACGAATCTAGCACTAGATCTCCTCTGTAAATCTAAACTGTAACCTGTAAAAAATAAATAAAGCGTTGCCTATGGAGATTTTTAAGTACCGAAGTTTGGCGCCATTCCATGAGTGTGCGCATAATTAAAGCGTGACATGTTGGGTGTCTATTTACTCGGTGTAACATAATCTTTCACATAATACAAAAAAATTGGGCTAACTTTAGTGTTTTGTTATTTTTTTAATTCATAAAACAATTTTTTTTACAAAAAAAAGGCGTTTGAAAAATAATTGCGTAAATACCGTGCAAGATAAAACTTTGGAATGACCGCCATTTTATTCCCTAGGGTGTCTGCTAAAAAAAACATATATAATGTTTGGGGGTACTGTGTAATTTTCTAGCAAAAGAATGATGATTATTACATGTAGGAGAGAAGTGTCAGAATAGGCCCGGTATGGAGGTGGTATAAAAGCCCGGTATTGAAGCGGCTAAGTGGTTAAAAGTCGCCATCTCCCCCTGGTCCCATTCCGGTGATAGGCGTTTCCCAGCAGCCTATCACGTACGTTCTCTCATCCTTGGACTTAGTTTCCCAGCAGACACTGTGTTCAGTGTTCCGCCAATCACGGACGTCTTTTCATCGTTGGATAAGAGGACGTCTGTGATTGCCGGAACACTGAACACTGCTGGGAAACGGAGTCCGAGGAGGAGAAGACTTCTGTGATAGGCGGAACTGTGTCTGCTGAGAAACGCCTATCCTGGAAGGGACCAGGAGGAGACTGCGACTTTTAAACAATGAATGGACCCCCGCAGCCTGTCAATTTCAGGTACACTGACTCAGGCACAGTGAGGATGGGCACGGGCACAGTGAGGTCACAATGGACACAGTGAGGTCGCAATGGACACAGTGAGGTTGGACACAGTGAGGTCGCAATGGACACAGTGAGGTCGCAATGGACACAGTGAGGTCGCAATGGACACAGTGAGGTCGCAATGGACACAGTGAGGTTGGGCACAGTGAGGTTGGGCACAGTGAGGTCGCAATGGACACAGTGAGGTCGCAATGGACAGTGAGGTTGGACACAGTGAGGTTGGGCACAGTGAGGTCGCAATGGGCACAGTGAGGTCGCAATGGACACAGTAAGGTCGCAATGGACACAGTGAGGTCGCAATGGACACAGTGAGGTCGCAATGGACACAGTGAGGTCGCAATGGACACAGTGAGGTTGGACACAGAGAGGTTGGGCACAGTGAGGTCGCAATGGACACAGTGAGGTTGGGCACAGTGAGGTCGCAATGGACACAGTGAGGTCGGGCACAGTGAGGTCGCAATGGACACAGTGAGGTCGGGCACAGTGAGGTCGCAATGGACACAGTGAGGTCGCAATGGACACAGTGAGGTCGCAATGGACACAGTGAGGTTGGGCACAGTGAGGTCGCAATGGACACAGTGAGGTCGCAATGGACACAGTGAGGTCGCAATGGACACAGTGAGGTTGGGCACAGTGAGGTTGGGCACAGTGAGGTCGCAATGGACACAGTGAGGTCGCAATGGACAGTGAGGTTGGGCACAGTGAGGTCGCAATGGGCACAGTGAGGTCGCAATGGACACAGTGAGGTCGCAATGGACACAGTGAGGTCGCAATGGACACAGTGAGGTTGGACACAGTGAGGTTGGGCACAGTGAGGTCGCAATGGACACAGTGAGGTTGGACACAGTGAGGTCGCAATGGACACAGTGAGGTCGGGCACAGTGAGGTCGCAATGGACACAGTGAGGTCGCAATGGACACAGTGAGGTCGCAATGGACACAGTGAGGTCACAATGGACACAGTGAGGTTGGGCACAGTGAGGTCGCAATGGACACAGTGAGGTCGCAATGGACACAGTGAGGTATGGCACAGTGAGGTCGCAATGGACACAGTGAGGTCGCAATGGACACAGTGAGGTTGGACACAGTGAGGTTGGGCACAGTGAGGTCGCAATGGACACAGTGAGGTCGCAATGGACACAGGGAGGTCGCAATGGACACAGTGAGGTCGCAATGGACACAGTGAGGTCGGGCACAGTGAGGTCGCAATGGACACAGTGAGGTATGGCACAGTGAGGTCGCAATGGACACAGTGAGGTTGGACACAGTGAGGTTGGGCACAGTGAGGTCGCAATGGACACAGTGAGGTCGCAATGGACACAGTGAGGTCGCAATGGACACAGTGAGGTCGGGCACAGTGAGGTCGCAATGGACACAGTGAGGTATGGCACAGTGAGGTCGCAATGGACACAGTGAGGTTGGACACAGTGAGGTTGGGCACAGTGAGGTTGGGCACAGTGAGGTCGCAATGGACACAGTGAGGTCGCAATGGACACAGTGAGGTCGCAATGGACACAGTGAGGTCGCAATGGACACAGTGAGGTCGCAATGGACACAGTGAGGTTGGACACAGTGAGGTCGCAATGGACACAGTGAGGTTGGGCACAGTGAGGTCGCAATGGACACAGTGAGGTCGCAATGGACACAGTGAGGTTGGGCACAGTGAGGTCGCAATGGGCACAGTGAGGTCGCAATGGACACAGTGAGGCTGCAAATGGGCATTGTTGACTCTTTTGAAGAGGCGCAGATCGAGCCCTCTCTCCTCTCCTGTCTTAGTGTGTGTGGGGGGTGATAGCAAGTGTTGGCTTTGGGTAGTATGAAAGAGTGTAACGGACACTCTCAGCTTAGACAACTGCAGCCAACAACCCTGCTAGGGAGCCATAGTCCAGTCTAAATAATGTGTCCGGGTTTGAGGCAGTCTGAAACCCGGACGCTCGATTCCAAACCCACGGTCAGGTGAATCCCAGGCAGGTGGCAAACCTACTGCCTAGGCTAAGATGATGTCATTGGGTGCACCATGAGACTATGGAAATAGTACAAACATTAACCACTTAAGACCCGGACCAATATGCAGGTTAAGGACCTTGCCCCTTTTTGGGATTCGAAACTGCGTCACTTAAGCTGACAATTGCGCAGTCGCGTGACGTGGCTCCTAAACAAAATTGACGTCCTTTTTTACCCACAAACAGAGCTTTCTTTTGGTGGTATTTGATCATGTCTTGGGTTTTTATTTTTTGTGCTATAAACAAAAATAGAGCGACAATTTTGAAAAAAAAAAAATCAATATTTTTTACTTTTTGCTATAAATAAATATCCCCAAAACAGATATAAAAAAAAAAAAATATTTTTTTCCTCAGTTTAGGCCGATACGTATTCTTCTACATATTTTTGGTCAAAAAAAAAAAAATCGCAAGAACCGTTTCGATTGGTTTGCGCAAATTTATAGCGTTTACAAAATTAAGCGATAGTTTTATTGCATTTTTATTAATATTTTTTTTACTAGTAATAGCAGCGATCAGCAATTTTTTTCGTGACTGCGACATTATGGCGGACACATGTTTGGGACCATTGTCATTTTCACAGTGAAAAGTGCTATAAAAAAATGCACTGATTACTGTGAAAATAACAATTGCAGTTTAGGAGTTAACCACTAGGGGGCACTGTAGGGGTTAAGTGTGACCTCATATGTGTTTCTAACTATAGGGGGGCGGGGTTGGACGTGTGACGTCATTGATCATCTTTCCCTATATCAGGGAACAGACGATCAGTGATACTGCCACTGATGTTTACACACACCTCTCCCCGTTCTTCAGCTCCGGTGACCGATCGCGGGACACCGGCGGCGATCGGGTTTGCGAGCGCGGCCACGGAGCCGCGAGTGCGCTGTTGGGCTCTTAAGGAACACTAAAAGGCAAAAATGTTTTTGTTTAAAAATAACAAACATATTATTACTTACCTCCACTGTGCAGCTCGTTTTGCACAGAGTGACCCCGAATCCTGTCTTCTGGGGTCCCTCGGCTCCTCCTGGCAAAAGCTTTCTACCATCATGCGAGCTTGCATGGTGGAAAGCTTTTGCGAGCGCGCTCCTGTGATACAGCGGGGGCCATAGCCACCGACTGTATCACTCGGCCCCGCCCCCCGGCACGTCATCCGCTGTGATTGACAGCAGCGCAAGCCAATGGCTGCGCTGCTATCAATCCGCCCAGCCTAGCCAATCAACGGCCAGGCTGGCAACCGAACAGGATGACAAGCACACGCACCGGACTTTCGAGGGGTGAGGTAAGTAAAACGGGGGCTCGGGGGGGCTGGTGATGTCAGATGTTTTTTTACCTTAATGCATAGGATGAATTTTTACCTTTACAACCCCTTTAACCAGTTGCCGACCGCCCGCCGTCATTTTACTGCGGCACGGTGGCTCTCCTGGGTGAGAGCCCGTAGCTATACGTCCGCATTAAAGCGTCCCTGCTCGCCCCCGAGTCCCGCGTGCGTGCCCGGTGGGTACGATCGCCGCCGGGCACACGTGATCGCTCGTTACAGAGCGGTGACCGGGAGCTTTGTGTGTAAACACAAAGCTCTTGGTCCTGTCAGCGGGGGAAACGCTGATCTTCTGTTCATACAATGTATGAACAGAAGATCAGTGATTTCGCCTAGTGAGGCCACACCCCCATACAGTTAGAACACACCCAGGAACACACTGAACCCCTTCCCTGCCCCCTAGTGTTAACCCCTTCACTGCCAATGGCATTTTCATAGTAATCCAATGCATTTTTATAGCACTGATCGCTAAAAAAATGCCAATAGTCCCAAAAATGTGTCAAAAGTGTCCGAAGTGCCCGCCATAATGTCGCAGTACTGAAAAAAAAAATGCTGATCGCCGTCATTACTAGTAAAAAAAAATATTAATAAAAATGCCATAAAACTACCCCCTATTTTGTAAACGCTATAACTTTTGCACAAACCAATCAAACGCTTATGATTTTTTTTTTTACGAAAAATATGTAGAAGAATACGTATCGGCCTAAACTGAGGGAATTTTTATTTTTTTTTATATATATTTTTGTGGGATATTTATTATAGCAAAAAGTAAAAAATATTGCATTTTTATCAAAATTGACGCTCTATTTTTGTTTATAGCGCAAAAAATAAAAACCGTAGAGATGATCAAATACCACCAAAAGAAATCTCTATTTGTGGGGAAAAAAAGAACACCAATTTTGTTTGGGAGCCACGTCGCACGACCGCGCAATTGTCAGTTAAAGCGACGCAGTGCCGAATTGCAAAAAGTGCTCTGGTCAGGAAGGGGGTGAATTCCTCCGGGGCTGAAATGGTTAAAGGCAACGTAATTGTGCCCAGCCGTGCCCCTCTGCCGATGTATAGTGGTTAAAGTGGTTGTAAAAGTTGAAGTTTTTTTTTTTTTTTTACCCTTTATTAACCACTTGCCTACTGTGCACATATACCCCCTTCCTGCCCAGACAAAATTTTAGCTTCCGGCACTGCGTCGCTTTAACTGACAATTGCGCGGTCGTGCGACGTGGCTCCCAAACAAAATTGACGTCCTTTTTTTCCCACAAATAGAGCTTTCTTTTGGTGGTATTTAATCGCCCGTGCGGTTATTTTTTGCGTTATAAACAAAAAAAAAGAGCGACAATTTTGAAAAAAAGACAATGGCCCAGATTCAGAGAGAATTGGATTCTCGTAGCGTATCAGAAATACACTACGCCGCCGTTTTTTACCTGGCTCTACGTGGAATCCAGGTAGATTTTGTCCAGTAAACGACAGCGGCGTAGTGTATTTCTCCCGTCGCAATCCATCTACACGAGTAGGGGGCGTGAAGGATTTAAAATAGGCGCGTTCCCACGGCGATCGAACTGCGCATGCTCCGTTCGCAAATTTCCCGCCGTGCATTGCGCGAAATCACGTCGTTACGTCATTCGTTGTTTGAGTAGCGTCGTTTACGGACATTTCTATTCCCGAACGAGTCACGGAAAAAAAATAAAAATAAATAAATTCGACACGGGAACGACGGCCATACTTAACATGGGCTACGCACCGTTAGACCAGCAAAAAGCTGGTCTAACAGTACGTAGAAAAAAATAAATGTAAGCGATTGCGAAGACCGCTCGTATCTTCGTGGATCGCCGTAAAAACTCATTTGCATATCCCGACGCATGAAAACGACGCGAACTCCTCCCAGCGGCCGCAAAAATATCGCAGCGTAGATCCGAAGGCTTACGAAGACGTAAGCCTCTCGGATCGAAGCCCGAAGCCGCCGTATCATGGTTTGAGGATTCAAACTAGTGATACGGCGCGCGAAATTTGAAATTACTCCTGTCTGACACCAGTTACACAGGCGTAATTGCTC
This sequence comes from Rana kukunoris, assembly GCA_029574335.1. Taxonomy (NCBI): domain Eukaryota; kingdom Metazoa; phylum Chordata; class Amphibia; order Anura; family Ranidae; genus Rana; species Rana kukunoris. Next base: position 3,640,455 of record CM056053.1, on the reverse strand, counting down.
TGTGAATCTGGGCCAATATTTTTTTGCTTTTTGCTATAATATATATCCCATTTAAAAAAAAAAAAAAACATTTTTTATCTCAGTTTAGGCCGATACGTATTCTTCTACATATCTTTGGTAAAAAAAAAAAAAAATCGCAATAACCGTATAGTGACTGGTTTGCGCAAAAGTTATATTGCCTACAAAATACGGGACATAATTATGATTTTTTTTTTATTATTTTTTTTTACTAGGAATGGCGGCGATCTGCGATTTTTTTTCGGGACTGGGACATTATAGCGGACACATCGGACACTTTTTTGGGACCATTTACATTTATACAGTGAACAGTGCTATAAATATGCATTGATAACTGTATAAATGTAACTGGCAGGGAAGGGGTTAACCACTAGGGGGCGGGGAAGGGGTTAAATGTTTCTTCTAGTTTGTGTTCTAACTGTGGGGGGAGGGGGGGGTGACTGGGGGAGGTGACCGATTGTGTCCCTATGTACAAGGGACACAATCGGTCTCCTCTCTCCCTGACGGGGACGTGGAGCTCTGTGTTTACACACAGAGCTCCACGTCGCAGCTCAGTTACTCGGCAATCGCGTGTGCCCGGCGGCCATCGCGGCCGCCGGGCACACGCACGGGGGTCTCAGTGATGCGACAGGTGCGCGCGCGCGCGCCACCCCTAGCAGCTTTGTATGACTGCACGTCATATGACGTGCAGTCAGGACGATGGAGTTACCCGCCCACCGTCATATAGTTTTGGATAGAGTGGAGAGGGATTAGAGCCCCTGGCAGCTTTTATTGTTGTCTGTGACCCCGGTTAGGGAGAGTCACCCTCTCTATTTGTCCGGTTTATCATTGAAAGTAAAAGAAAATCCCAAATTAAAAAGTAATAGAGGGGGAAATCTTTCAATATGGGGACTAGTTCTGGTGATCTGGGCCCCCCCCCCCCCAAGGATTTCCTCTCACTTCCTGTTTGGGACAGGAAGTGCTATAAATCTAGCACTTATTTTGTAAGGGATAGATTTATTTCATTTTACTTACATTAAAAATGCTCCAATCACATACAGGGAATTTTGGTGAGGACAGGGGCCATGTAAGAGAACTTCCTGCGGGGCTCTGCATCGCAACACCTTCCAGCATTTGGTTATACATTCATATTAATATCAGGCAGACACAAAGGGGAAAAAAACAACAACAACAGGGTGAACAAACAAAAAAACTTTACTCTAAAAGTATTTAAATAAGGCAATTCAGAAAACACACTTCTGGGTAATAGAAATCACAAGGAGGGAATCTAAGGCCACGCTGGGCGGCGCTCTTCTAAAACTTTACACTTCATTCACATCATATGTCATTCCACGCCATTAGCGAGTTGTAAAAACTGTACGAAATTTGCAAGCTACCTTAAAGTGAACATGTGCTCATTAAGAGCAAAGCAACGGGCTTGCTTTAATCTTCTTCCCCTTCTCTGCAGCATTCACCTTTCCTTCGCTCCCCCACTGCTCCATTCAGTAGCTGGAGCCAAATGGAAACACATGGCTGTGGACTCTCTGTGACAGTACTGATTGGCCCAGTGCTGTCACATGCTCCTTTATACTTGGGTATAAAAAGGAGCATGTGACAGTGATGGGCCAATCAGTACTGTCACAGAGAGTCCACAGCCACGTGTATACTGGGGCTCTGGAGACTTGTAACCCGCACTGGGAACTAAAGCCTCACACACACGATTGGACTTCCAACTGACTTTTCCGTGGAATTTGCTCCGAAGGGCGTTGTCTGTGAACTTGGTATGCATACACACGGCAGGTACAACAACAAACTCAAACGTAGTGATGTAATAGACGTATTACGTGTTTTTTCTGCTCTTTACCGCCACCCTTTGGGCAACTTCTGCTATTGTTGTCTGATCTTTAGCGTTGGTTCTGAGCATGCATAGACACTCAAGTCCAATGGACTTGTGTACACACGATCAGATTAGCCCACGTAGGACATTTGTTGCCGGAAAGTTTGTTCACACAGGGAACATTTGTCCTAGGGTTGTCCCGATACCACTTTTTTAGGACCGAGTACAAGTACCGATACTTTTTTTCATGTACTCGCCGATACTGAATACAGATACTTTTTTTAAAATGCAGCCATGTCTCCCCCCGATATGCAGCCATGCCCCCCCCCCCATATGCAGCCACGTCCGTCTCCCCCTCCATATGCAGCCACGTCCGTCTCCCCCTCCATATGCAGCCACGTCTGTCTCCCCCCCATATGCAGCCACGTCTGTCTCCCCCCCCCATATGCAGCCACGTCTGTCTCCCCCCCCCATATGCAGCCACGTCTGTCTCCCCCCCCCCATATGCAGCCACGTCTGTCTCCCCCCCCCCATATGCAGCCACGTCTGTCTCCCCCCCCCATATGCAGCCACGTCTGTCTCCCCCCCCCCATATGCAGCCACGTCTGTCTCCCCCCCCCCATATGCAGCCACGTCTGTCTCCCCCTCCATATGCAGCCACGTCTGTCTCCCCCCATATGCAGCCACGTCTGTCTCCCCCTCCATATGCAGCCACGTCTGTCTCCCCGCCCATATGCAGCCACGTCTGTCTCCCCCCCCCCATATGCAGCCACGTCTGTCTCCCCCCCCATATGCAGCCATGTGTCAGTCTCCCCCCCCATATGCAGCCATGTGTCGGTCTCCCCCACTGTCTAGCTGTTCGGCGCTCAAGCCAGGGAACATAACAGCTTTCATTTGAATAGCTGCATGTTCCCCGCCGCGCGTCGTCATGGCCCCGCCCCCTTATCCAGGCACTTTGATAGACAGATCACCCGTCCAATCCTGGGGGGAGGGGTCATGACGACACGCAGCGGGAACACGCAGCTATTTAAATGAAAGCGGTTATGTTCCCTGGCCTGAGCGCTGAACAGCTTGACGGCGGCAGCAGCTCTCCTCCAGTGTCATGTTATACATACCTGAGGACTGCTCTGCTCTCCGCCCTCTCTCCCTGACTTCTTCTCCACCTTCTTCTCTGCCTCCACTCCGCCTTCCTCGCTGCCCCCTTAGTCTCCTCTCGGTCTCCTCTCTGATCGCTTCCCGCCCCCTCTCCGCCCCCACTCAAGACAAAACATTTTTTTTATCCGAATCCGGCATCGGGAGCATTTGCGCGAGTACAAGTAATCTCGCAAATGCTCAGTATTGGTCCCGATACCGATACTAGTATCGGTATCCGGACAACCCTAATTTGTTCAATGAAAAAGTTTGTCCGATGGAGCGTACACGCGGTTGGATTGTCTGCAAAAACAGGTACGTCTGAGGTTTGTTGTCAAAAAGTCCGATCGTGTATACGGGCCTTAAAGCAAGATTCCACCCGCAAAATTTTTTTTTGTTTTAAAAGTCGGCAGCTACTAATGCTCCATGCAGAGAAGCTGATAAAAGCTATAAAAAAAAAAAGAAAAAAACGCCAGTAGCTTTGCAGGGAGCCTTTCAACGTTTTTGCAATAGCTTTAATCAGCGTTTTTTGAGTGCATTTTTTTTTTTTCAATGGATTAAAAACGCCGGCACCAGCGTTTTTGGGTGTTTGAGCGCTTCGCGGTTTTTTTCTCGCCGAAAAACGACACTTTGAACGCAAATTTCGGGTGTTCAGAAAAAAGCCAATAAACTCCAAACGCCCATGTGTGCCCATGGGCACATAGGCTAACAGAGTTCAGTTTATGGGCTTTAAAAAAAAAAAAAAGCCAAAACTCCAATTAACTGCAGTTTATCAGCTTCAGTGTGCATGGAGCCTAAGAGTGTAGCTGCTGACTTTTAATAAGGACACTTACCTGTCCTAGGTGCCCGAGATGATGGGCCCCCGATGGCGATCGCTCGGTCCTGGCACCGCCATCCTCACTAAGGGAAACAGGCAGTGAAGCAATACGGCTTCACTGCCAGTTTCCTACTGCGCATGCGCGACTCACATGGCGCTTTGTGAATGGGCGGCTGCCTCCTGGGATACACACAATTCCCAGAAGGCAGTGCGCCCCATTCACCAGAAGACACCGCGACAGAGGAAGACGACCGCGGTGAAGGAAGAGGCAGAAGAGCTACTTCTGCATAGCAAAAGCCCTTTCTGGTGAGTACTTTTTTTTTTCAAATTTTTTTTTGGATTTTTGGTAAAAAATAAAATAAAAAATCTGGGTGGAACTCCACTTTAAGAAAAAGGAATGCAATGAAGGAAGACTGGAAAGGCAAACCGCTTCCCAGGCACCCGCGAGATCCTCTGCCGTTGTGTAAAGCTGGGTGCCTGCGTGGTCCACAACCCATTAGAACAAAAGTGGCGGCACTTTCAGCAAAAAAAATTAAAAATCCTTTATTGCAGATCCATTAAAAATGAAGACATACAGCGCAGAAATCACTCCCAAGGTTTAGCAAATGCATTTTACACTGCTGTGCTTAACCACTTGCGGCCCGCGCTACAGCCGAATGACGGCTACAGCGCGGACCTGAATATCCAACCCGCTGTCAATGGAGAGCGCACAGCGGGGAAGCCCTGTGTTGGCCGTGTCCCTTGGACACAGCCAATCACAGATCACGGCTAACGGCCAATCAGAGTGGCCGTTTGCTATGCGATCTGCGCAGCCAATGAGAGATGATCTCATATGTAAACATATGAGATCATCTCTCATTGCCGGCTCACACAGCGTCCTGTCACTGTCAGGGAGAGAGGAGACCGATCTGTGTCCCTTGTACATAGGGACACAGATCGGTCACCTCCCCCTCCCCCCACAGTTAGAACACTATGTAAGGAATACATTTAACCCCTTCAATGCCAGTCACATTTATACAGTAATTAGTGCATATTTATAGCACTGATCACAGTATAAATGTGAATGGCGCCAAAAGTGTCCGATGTGTCCGCCATAACGTCGTAGTCCCAATAAAAATAGCAGATCGCCGCCATTACTAGTAAAAAAATAAATGATAAAAAATAATAATTCTGTCCCCTATTTTGTAAGCGCTATAACTTTTGCGCAAACCAGACGCTTATTGCGATTTTTTTTTTTTTTTTTTAAATCAAAAATATGTAGAAAAATACGTATCGGCCTAAACTGAGAAAAAAAAAGTGATTTTTTTTTTTTTTTTAAAGTGGGAAATTTATTACAGCAACAAGTAAAAAATATTGTAGTTTTTTCCCAAAATTGTCACGCTTTTTTGTTTATAGCGCAAAAAATAAAAACCACACAGGCGTTCAAATACCACCAAAATAAAGCTCTATTTGTGAGGAAAGAAGGACGTCAATTTTGTTTGGGAGCCACGTCGCACGACCGCGCAATTGTCAGTTAAAGCGACGCAGTGCCGGAAGCTGAAATTTCACCTGGGCAGGAGGGGGGTATATGTGCCCAGTAAGCAAGTGGTTAATCATTGCCAGGGTGAAACGCGTTTTCTAAACCTTGGGAGTGATTTGCACATTGTCTGTCTTCATTTTAAATGAATCCGATTGTTGGAGCTCCTCAGTGCAGGAAACGTTTTTTTAGTCCCGTATATTTGGCACATTACAGACTGTTTTAAACCCCCCCCCCCACCAAAAAATCAAAACAGCCTTTCCCTACCGTGTCCTATGCAGCCTCTGGTGCCTGCATTACCTTGACTGCCACCATTTAAAAAAAAATAATTTATTTTTTTACATCGGAGGTGGCCTTTTTTGTGTTTCCAGGGTGTTAGAAATCGCAAAGAGCGACAGCTGCTTTTATCTCCTGTGTCGGAGAACTTGGCAGAAAAACGGAGCAGCAGAAACACACAGGACTCAGAGCTTTGGAGAGAGATAAGTTAAAATACACTACAGTATAGATATATATGTGCCTAGGTCAGATTTCATGAATCGGGTTTACATCCACTTTAAAAGTTCCTCTCTGACTTTGAAAAATAAAAATTTTCATGGTAAAAATGACACGGGTTCTGATCCCTCCCCACTCCATCTAAATCTAGAAAAATTGCCTTTAGGCTCTTTTCACACTAGGCGGAGTCCGCCTACTCAGCGGGAGATCTGTCCGCAGATTTTACCACTGAGCCGACAAGCTCCTCTCTGCTCACTGAGTGGGGGAGGGGCTTGTCAGGCGCCCCAGCATGTCCGTTTTCATCAGATCTTACCCGATCCGCATGGATGGATGGGGACGTGCCCCCCATACGTCTGTTTTTAGCGGATCGGGTCGGATGTCAGCAGACATGTCTCCGCTGACAGCGGACGCTCCATAGAGATGCATGGAGTGGCTTTCAAAACCGACAGGCGGACCTGAACGGTCCGTCCGTGTGAAAGGGGCCTTAAAAACTTTAAGACCCTTTTCAAACTAGGGTCGTATTTCAGGCGCTTTTGGGCTAAAAAATAGTGCCCGTAAACAGCTCCCCTGCAGTCTCAGTGTGAAAGCCCAAGGGCTTTCACACGGAGGCGATGCGCTGGCAGAACATAAAAAAAAAAAAACACCTGCCAGCAGCATCTTTGGAACGGTGTGTGTAGCGCTCCTCCGCCGCTCAGCCCATTGAAATCAATGTGCATCGTGGCCGAACGCCGGCAATGCCCCGCTATGCGGGTGGTTTTCACCATTTTTCGGCCGCTAGCGGGGGTTAAAGGCCGAAAACCTCCACAAAAATGGCGGTAAAGCGCCGCTATAAATAACGCCACTTTACCTCCACCCCAGCATGAAAGGGGCCTAAAGCCCAACTCCGGGAAAGGAGAAGCGCTTTAACCTGATCCTCCACTCTAATGACGTGTCAGCAACGGATTGCCCCTTTGATGCCATCACACTCCAATACAGGGCTATGGACGGGTCATGGCGACGCCAGGACCTTAGACTGCTGGGGGCGTGGGTGAGAAGATTCTGCAGCGACCGCTCTAGCAGTGCGGAGGATTGGGTAAGTAAATCTACTTTGATAACTCCCCTAAACCAGGGATATGAAAGTAGCGGACCTCCAGCTGTTGCAGAACTACAAGTCCCATGATGCATAGCCACAAGCATGACACCCAGAGGCATGATGGGACTTGTAGTTTTGCAACAGCTGGAGGTCCGCTAATTGCATATCCCTGCTCTAGACCTTACCAGGCATCTAACCCTTGCGGTGTGGCCGCAGTCCCGCTATAGGGATCGGTTTTATGTTTTCTAGGCGTTGGGCCGTTATGTAAAATGACAGATTTCTTCATTTATGTCATTTTTTGATTTCACTTGTAGTTCAACTTTCATTTAGAAGTCTGCATTATTACTTCATCAAAACTACAGGCAATTTCATATATTACCCGTTTATGTCAGATGCCTCTCTCAAGCACGCTATGTCTTCATAACAATTCATTCGAAAACAAATTAAACGTTTGAATATTTTGTACAAGATCTGTACAAAGTATAGGATTGTCAACCAAAAAGTTTCTTGTGATTAACCACTTCACATGATCACCAAAATGGATCTTAGAAATGTCACCAATGAGATAAAAAAACGATCTGGAACATTGCACAGATCGGAAGGAACAGGGTCTATGTGGTCAGTCCAATTAGAAAAGGACCCCCCGCGATAGTCACTGGTATGCCCTTGGGTGGATCCGGACCACACGCGGCTCTTCCAGATAAAACCTCAGTGCACTTTATATCTTCCCTGGAAAGACGTTTTGTCCTTCATTCGATCTTCACTTCCTTGGCGGCTGCCTCTTTTACGATCGGCACGGGTGGACTCTGAGTCTCAGGATCGTATCTGTGTTTGTAGCCGTAGGGACGGAGGTGATGCACCAGATACTCCAGCTGGTACATTGTTGTAGCATCTACGTAGTGAAAGGAGACGGCCAAGTCGGAGCAACAGCCGGGACCCTGGAATGGGAAAGAAAGGAGAGAAACTAATTATACTTCTGTTGACTTTGACTTGCTGAACAAAAATAAACCCCTATGTGGCGTATCCTGCAGCTTATTTCCACTCAACATTTGTTCAGCAAAAGTGCAGATTGCATCATGCGTAGTGTGTCCCAAACTGCTACCATGTAAAAATAAGAGCAGTTCTCACATTAAAAATAAAAACTTAGACTGGGTTCACATTGGATGTGGTTTTAACTAGGGTTGTCCCGATTCCGAGTATTTGCGGGAGTACTTGTACTCCCACAAATGCCCCCGATGCCTGGCCGAATACTTGCCTGCGCCGCCGCCTTAATCAGCGTGCGGGGAACATTACAGGCAGCTTTAGTTTAAAATAGCGGTGTTCCCCGCCGCGTATAGACACTCCCCCTTGCTCGGGATTGGACGGATCTGTCCAATCCCGAGCAAGGGGGAGTGTCTATACAAGGCACGGCGGGGAACACGGCTTTTCAAACGAAAACTGCTGCCTGTAATGTTCCCCGCACGCTAATTAATGCGGCAGCGGCGGCATCATATAGGTATGGGGAACATGGCTGGATATATGTGGGGGTGGACATGCAATATGTGGGGGGGGGGGGGACATGGCTGCATAGATGGGGGGGGACATGGCTGCATAGATGGGGGGGGACATGGCTGCATAGATGGGGGGGGGCATGGCTGCATAGATGGGGGGGGGACGGGACATGGCTGCATAGGTGGGGGGGGACACGGCTGCAATATGTGGGGGGACAGGGCTGCATTTGGGGACACATTTAAAAAAAAAAAAAAGTATCGGTATTCGGTATCGGCGAGTACTTGAAAAAAAAAGTATCAATACTTGTACTCGGTCCTAAAAAAATGGTATCGGGACAACCCTAGTTTTAACTGCATCCAATTTGCATTACATGCAAGTTGAGTTGAGTGGCATCTTGATATAGCGCTGCCATTTACCCTGTAGGATCTCCACCCGCTGGTACATATACCAAGGCCAATTTAGATGGGAGCCAATTAAATTACCAGCATGTTTTTAGAGTGTGGGAGGAAACCAGAGTACCCAGACGAAACCCAGGGAGATCATGCAAACCCCAGGCAGATGTTGTTGTGGTCATGAATCAAACCAGTGACCCTTTTGCTGCTAGGTTTAAGTGCTAACCACTACACCACTGTGCAGACCTCGTGACCGGCTCTCAATGGTCACGATTCACATATGTCCGGGACGTTTTTGGGTCTGGTTCAGGTGCGCATTCAGGCAAAAACATCAGATCTGAACCTGTGAACAGAAATGCACTGGACCCCTAACTGAAAACCACGGTCGCACCTATGTGAACCCGGCCTCAAAAGCAGAACATTTAAAGTTCCTCTCTCCTGCTTTAAGATAAAAAAAAAAGCCTTCTGTGTGCAGCCCCTCTAATACTTACCTGGACCCCATCTCTATCCAGCGATCTCCATGAGTGCCTTGGCCGTCCGGGACTCTCCTTCCTGATTGGCTCAGACACAGCAGCAGCGCCATTGGCTCCCGCTGCTGTCAAACTCAGTTAGCCAATCAGGAGAGAGAGAGAGAGAGAGAGAGAGAGAGAGAGAGAGAGAGAGAGAGAGAGAGAGGCCGAACCACAGCTCTGTCTGCTCTGGTGCCCCCATAGCAAGCTGCTTGCTGTGGGGGCGCTCAACAGGAGGAAGGGGCTAGGAGCTCTAGCCAGGAACCCGAGAAGAGGAGGATCTGGGCTGCTCTGTGCAAAACCAACTGCACAGGGAAGGTAAGTGTAGCATGTTTGTTATTTTACTGTAAAAAAAATTAAAATATCACCATGTGGTTACATTTTTTTTTTTCTTAAAGTGGAGTTTAAGCTTGTAAAAACAAATTAAAAGTCAGAAGCTACAAATATTGTAAACCTTGGATTGCGTTTAACGAGCGTTTCGCAATATGAGCATTTCTTTTTTAAATCATGACTCATGTTTGTGAGTGTTGTCTTGCAAAACGAGCAGGATTCATACTAGAGCGGTGTGCAATACCTCCATATGGCCAGAGGTGCGGGGGCACCGGAGCCGACCCAATCAAAGCCGTTCGGAAATACTCTGTTCGAGTATTTCCCGAGTTCAGCCGAGCTGTCCCGTACCTTTCCGGCCCCCCGCACCTCTGGCCACATGCAGTATTGCATGCCATTGAAGTCAATGCGGAAAAAATTTATTTTTGTTTCCATTGACTTCTATGGGGAAACTCACTTTGATATGCAAGTGCTTTGGATTATGAGCGTTCTCCTGGAACGGATTATGCTTGTAATCCAAGGTTCCACTGTAGCTGCAAACTTAACCACTTAAGGACCGAGGGAGTTTTTCAGATTTCGTGTTTAAGAGAGACTAAAACATTTTTTTTTTGCTAGAAAATTACTTAAAACCCCCAAACATTATATATATTTTTTTCTAACCCCCTAGACCAGGGGTAGGCAACCTTGGCTCTCCAGCTGTGGTGAAACTACAAATCCCATCATGCCTCTGCCTCTAGGAGTCATGCCTGTGATTGTCAGGGTCTTGCAATGTCTTATGGGACTTGTAGTTGCAAAACAGCTGGAGAGCCAAGATTGCCCACCACTGCCCTAGAAAATAAAATGACAGTCATTGCAATACTTTTTGTTACACCGTATTTGCGCAGCGGTCTTACAAGCGCACTTTTTTTTTTGGAAAAAATTCACTTTTTTGAATTAAAAAATAAGACGATAAAATTTGGCCCAATTTTTTTTATATTGTGAAAGATAATGTTACGCCGAGTAAAATTATACCCAACATGTCACACTTAAAAATTGCGCCCACTCGTGGCATGGCGTCAAACTTTTACCCTTAAAAATCTCAATAGGCGACGTTTAAAAAATTCTATAGGTTGCATTTTTTGAGATACAGAGGAGGTCTAGGGCTAACATTATTGATCTCGCTCTAACGATCGCGGCGATACCTCACTTGTGTAGTTTGAACGCCGTTTTCGTTCGCTTCTGCACGCAAGCTCGTCGGGACGGGGCGCTTTAAAAAAAAAATTTTTTTTTAGGTTTCGGATTTATTTTTATTTATTTTATCATTTTTAACACTGAAATAAAAAAAATAAAAAAAAATTATCACTTTTATTCCTATTACAAGGAATGTAAACATCCCTTGTAATAGAAAAAAGCATGACAGGTCCTCTTAAATATGAGATCTGGGGTCAAAAAGACTTCACATCTCATATTTAGACTTAAATGAAAAAGGAAAAAAAAAAAAAAAGGTAAAAAAAAAAAGGTAAAAAAAAAAAAAAAAAAAAAGGTAAACAAAGAAATTGTCTCTTTAAGACGCTGGGCGGGACTGACGTTTTGACGTCACTTCCGCCCAGCAGAGCTCTGGGGACAGGTGAGGGACATTTTTCCCTCAACTCGCATCCCCGGACAGCAGACGAGCAGACCCGATCGCATCTGCCGCTACCGACGGCAACGGTAAGCGGCAGAGGTCACGGGAGAGCGGCGGGAGCCCTCTCCCGCCACCGATAACGGCGATCTCGTGGCGAATCCGCCACTGAGACCGCCGTTATCGTTGACAGAACCGCCCACTGTAAAGATGGATATCTCGGTTGTGGCAGCAGCTGCTGCCATTACCGAGATATCCATCTTTAAAAATAGGACGTATATATACAGTGGGCGGTCGTTAAAGCGGATCTCCACCCTAAAGTGAAGGCGATCGGAACCCTCCCCCCTCCGCGTCACATTTGACACCTTTCAGGGGGAGGGGTGCAGATACCTGTCTAAAGACAGTATCCGCACCCACTTCCGGCCCGCAGTCTCGGGCAAAAGACGGCTTTTCCCGTTGTGTGCTGGGACTTCGCCGGGCGCAGCGCGACTCCTGCCGCGTCCGCAGGGATCCAAAGCAGCAGGGTGACGAGCGATCGCTCGTCCTTGCTACGGACGCCGCTGGACTCCAGGACAGGTAAGTGTCCCAATATTAAAAGTCAGCAGCTGCAGTATTTGTTGCTGCTGGCTTTTAATATCTTTTTGAGGTGAACCATCCGCTTTAAGTGGTTAATATAAGTACACTTTCCTGTCCAGGGATCCAAAGCTTATTTGTCCATCGGCGTCAGGTGCAGGCGCGGGCATTGCAAATAAGGGCAACCGGCAGTCAAGCCTTCAGGCTCCAAAGACGGTTTCCCACTGCCCTTTCTGAATGGTCTTGCCGTTTTCTGGGACACACACAGGTCTCAGAAGGCAGTGTGTGGGGGGGCTGGGGAGGAGGGGCCAGACATGGCGTAAATCGCTGTGCAGTGATTTTACCAGGGAGTGGGTACCTGTCAAAATCAGGTACCTGGTCTCTCCCCCCACCCGAAAAGTGCCAAATTTGGCAGTAGAGGGTGCGAACAAGAGGAGATTCCCCTTTTGGGTGGAGCTCCGTTTTAATGCCCACATTCTGGCGCAGGCTGTCGCCACGACCTGAGCACATGTGTAGACATGCCAAAAGTGCTTTGCGTTGGTTAAAGCAGAGGTTCTCTCTTCGCCCCTCTTCTCCAGAGCCGCCATCTTTACTGGTTCCTGTAGAAACGTCTGTGCATACAAGTGGGTGCTGAAGTGACAGTCTGGAACTGTAAATAGTCACAGCAAGAGAATATCACCAGCACACCATGGGTCTTCAGAACGGGTCTCCAAAGCTTTATTCAGTGATCACATTGTTACAGCAGCGGAGACTCGCAGCACCCCAAAACATTGCCATCTGCTGTAACTATGCGATTGCTAAATAAAGCTTTGAATCCGTTCTGGAAAAACATGGGTGGAGATTTACTAAAACTGGAGAGTCCAAAATCTGGTGCAGCTCTGCATAGAGACCAATCAGCTTCCAGGTTTTATTGTCAAAGCTTAAAAGAACAAGCTGAAATTGGAAGCCGATTGGCTACCATGTTCAGCTGCACCAGATTCTGAGTGCCCCAGTTTTAGTAAGTCTCCCCTAGGTGTGCTGGTGACTAGGACTGGGGAAAAAAAATCCATTTGAATCGAGTTGCGAGGGCAAATCCGCAGCCTCGCCTAAAAATCCTGCCCGCGGCTCACCGCAAGGCCACTCTGTCTTTTCCCAGGATCGCGGCGAGCTGCGGGCAGGATATTTAGGCGAGGCCGCGGCTTCGGCCTAGCCGTGGCCATTTCCCAGGATCATGGCGGACTAGACTGAAGCCCAGGGCCTCGCCTAAAAAAAATCCTGCCCGCAGCTTGCTGTGATCCTGAGAAATGACCGTGAGGCGGGACTCCGCTCGTGACGAGCGGTGGACAGGTTTTTTTTAGGCGAGGTCGTGGCTTCGGCCCAGTACAACGCCTTTTCTCAGGATCGCGGCGGACTAGGATGAAGCCGCGTCCTCGCCTAACATATTCTCTTGCTCTCGCCATCTTTACTGGGGTGCACGTGCAGACATGTCATGAGTCTCCACAAGGTCTACAGGATATGACGGAGATCCCCACGCATGTGCAGACGCACTGTGGGATCTCTGGAAGTACTCGCAGCGTATCTGTACATGTATGACCTCCAGCAAACTGGATCCCGAGACGTGCAAAGAAGCAGCCAAGATACCGTTTGTGGGAAGTTACACACACGCTGCGGGGGAGGGGTCATGTTATGTAACAGAACATAAAGCTCAATGTGAAGGATCGCATTTTCCTTTAGAGCAGCTTTATTCTCCTTTAGGCAATACAAGCAGGAAATGTCAGTGAGGCTTCATTAATTTACAGAATAGAGATGAGATCACGTTCGCTTGGAAAGGACACAACTTGGCATTACGGCGACTTTTTTACAAGTTTGTGATTGCTGAAATTCCGTCTGATATTTGTCTTAAACCGCAGTATAATAATAAAAATATATATATATATTTAATACGAAATACACTCATGATGTGAAACCAAAGTAGAGTCAGAACTACTGAACGAAACCATGAGTGGGTCTCTTGCTATGGTTGAATCTGCAGTGAAAAAAAAAACGCAGTAAAAAAAAAAAAAAAAAAATTCGGCCCGGGTTAGGTTCACTATAACCACTTCAATACCACCGGGCACTGTCACCCTCTTCCTGCCCAGACCAATTTTCAGCTTTCAGAACTGTCGCACTGTAAAATTACGATTGTGCGGTCATGCAACACTGTATCCAAATGACATTTTTATATATTTTTTTTTGAGACAGATAGAGCTTTTTTTTTGGGTATTTAATCACCACTGTTATTTATTATTTTTTGCTAAATAAAATGAAAAAAAAGTAGTAGTGCCCATCAGCAGCAACCGCCCGCCCGTCGGCGCCCATCAGCAGCAACCGCCCGCCCGTCGGCGCCCATCAGCAGCAACCGCCCGTCTACAACAGCCGCCCGTCGGCGCCCATCAGCAACAGCCGCCCGTCGGGGCCCATCAGCAACAGCCGCCCGTCGGCGCAAATTGGTGCCCATCGGCAACAGTCAGATGGGCACACATGGGGCTGCCCTGATTGTTTATACCGATAATGTACTTGGTGGTTATTGGCTCTCTCTTCCTCATACTGACACAGCAGTGCTTGAGAAAAGGACTGCCAATGACCTTCAAGTGTGTCTACATGTGATTGGACACAGCTGATCACATGGTAAAGAGCCCTTTACCCCAATCTGTGATCAGCTGTGTCCAAAGCAGACAGCGATCACGGTAGGGTTGATCACATAGGCACAAGCGTAATACAGGGGGTCACTTGGCCAAGTGCAGCACAGCAGGAGAGCTTTATTTATTAGGCTTTATTTTTTCCCCATTTGACAGCAACAGGAGTACACAATGTGCAAAGATTATCGCATCTCCAGCAACTTGATATAGGCAACTCCCACCATCACCCAGCATAGTTCAGTGTAAAGAAGTATTTCCAGTCCATTGACTGTATTAGTTCTACTCTTGCAGACTTATAGTAAAGCAGTGATGGATTAGAGAATGAGGTGTGTCAGGGATATTGCCGGGTGTATCCCTTCTCCTTCCTATATATAGCGGGAAATTAGTGCATAATGGCTCAAAAAGAACTCGACAGACAGGTCTGCTGCAAGTGCCACCTGAGATGAACCTTTAACCACTTGTAGACCGGGCCTTTTTCTGACACTTCTCACTTGCATGTAAATATCAGTATTTTTTGCTAGAAAAAGCTTTAAAGCAGAAACCCTAGAAAATAAAATGGTGGGTGTTGCAATTTTTTTTTTGTCACACGGTATAGGCACAGCATTTTTTTTCAAACATTATTGTTTTGGAAATGTTACACTTTCATTTTAATACATAAAGACATCCAAATTGTTTGGTAAAATATATAAAAAGGTGATATTACACTGAGTATATAGATACCAAAAATGTAATGGGTATAAAACTGCCTGTGGGACGGCGACAAGCTACATTACCCATAGACAATGCTTTAAAAGCCTTTAAAGGTTGTCACCTTAGAAGGGCTGGGGCTAGATTTATTGCTCCCGATCTGATGTCAGTGGTGAAATGTCCCATGTGTGGTGCGATCACCGATTACGTATGTGAAATATGGGGTATTGCCTCAAAAATGAAGTATAGAAAAGTTAGGGCGGGTATCATCGGTTTACGTATGAGGCAGGAAAAAGGTCCAAATTGTAAAAGGTCATTTTTTTTTTTTTTAATCACTTTTATTGTTATAACAAAGAATGTAAACATCCCGTGTGATAGCAATAGGCAGTGAAGGGTCCCCTTTATTGTGATATCTGGGGCCTATTTGACCCCAAATGTCTCCTCTGCCCTTAAAGCTTCGGATCATACCAAGATCAGTATAATCTGATGCTTTTTTTTTTTTTTCAAACCACTAATGGTTTATTTACAACCAGTGAAACTGGAAGGGGCAACATACTTCTCACTTCTGTTTTTTTAGACCATAAAAACGATCAGGGCCATTTCCGGTCCCCGATCAGCTCTATGATCAGCCAGAAGAAGCGCCGGCTTCAGTCTCGGGCTCCATATTGGGTTCTCCTGGCTGCAATCTTGGGTTACCCGGTGGGATGGGAGAGCCCAGGAAAGCGGTGGAACCTCTCTCAACACTTGTAAAAGCAATCCAGTGGCTTAGGGCCCTTTTTAGGGACCGTTTTTTATCATCAGTTTTTCCATCAGTTTTTCCATCAGTTTTTCCATCAGTTTTTCCATCAGTTTTTCCATCAGTTTTTTCATCAGTTTTTTCATCAGTTTTTTCATCCGTTTTTTTTTTGGTTAGAACTTTTTTTTTTATTACATATTTTGATGAAAAACGGACGTTAGCGGATCGGATGTTAAACGGATCGTCCGCTAACGTCCGTTTTTCGTCCGTTCCGTTTTTTTGACGGAAGAAAAATAGGGTTTTCTTCCGTTCAAAAAAACGGAGCTTGACGGAGACGGACGTTAGCGGATGCATGTGAAAGGACCCATAGGAAAGCATTGCGGTCAAAAAACGGGCGTCTAAAAACGGACGAACGGTCCGCACGTGTGAAAGGACCCTAATTAGGATTGCTTTTAAAAGAAAGTGCTCTGCCAGCTCTAAATAAATAAATAAATAGATAGAATAAAAAAATGATACCGGCAGGCATCATCCCAGTAAAACCAGTCAAGGTCTGGCGATGTACGGGTATGTTGCCCAGTGGCAAGTGGATAAAGCTGAAAGGGGTGTAAAATTAATCCTCTGCATTTTTCACCTTAATGCATTAAAGTGAAAAACATTTACGCAGCAGTGTACCCTGAGCCCCCCTTATACTTACCTGAACCCCATAATTCCTGTGACAGGAACAAGTACATCGGCTCTGGCCGGTGTCTCGTGTCCAGATTGGATAGATTGATAGCAGCGCAGCCATTGGCTCCCGCTGCAGTCAATCAAATCCAGTGACACAGGCACCGGAGCCGAGTTCTGCTGTCTGTTTTTACAGATCCAGCAGCAGGACACGGGAGTGCACCCGCACGGGTGTCCCGTAGGAGAGCGCTGCTCCGATAGAACACTCGAGAAGAGAAGGAGGCAGGAGCGCCACGGAGGGACCCCAGAAGAGGAGGATCGGGACCACTCTGTGCAAAACTGCACAGAGGTGGTAAGTATGGCGTGTTTTTTTTTTTTTTTTTTTAAACCTGAACCTTTACAACCCCTTGAAGTTAAACCTGGTTATAGTTTGCCTTTCTTGGTTCTTCCTCTCCTCCCCGCATTAAGAAACAAATGTGCATGTCACTGCATGACGAATTATTGACATTGCCGAGTCTCTGAGCTTCTCTATGCAATGATGCAGATCATAGGTAGAAGGGACCAGAGTGCTGTACACGGCTTCCTACCTCAGTCTTCGTCTCAAGAGCCCTCAGCGCCTGATGCAAGCAGTGGGTTGGCTCGTGGGAGGAGTTATGCAAATATCAGGCTGGCGGACACTATTTGCATTCATACCACCACTAAGCAATGCCCACATGTCGGCATGAACCTCCATGACTGCAAGAACTGAATTCCAATGAATGAAAAGGGAAGGTCCAGGGACAGTCAGGCTGGGGAGGAAAGACTAGATGATGCTGGATGTCCTCTAGCCAGAAAAATAGGCAGACTATTGGACTTGCTGCCGCTTCTAGTGCACACTGTGAGGAGCTCAAAGTGTGCAGTGAAATCAGAGTAAGTAATTCCAGCAGAGAGGAACCCGTACAACGGTGCAAGACTGAAGGGAAAGCCGGCGTTCATCCTTAATCTGTTACATATACAGTGGAACTTCGGATTGCGAGCAACGCGGTTAACGAGCGTTTCGCAATACAAGCCCTGTATTTAAAGCGGGAGGTTCACCCAAAAATCAACTTTCTGACATTAGATCCAGCATACTGCCAACATCTGCAGTATGCTGGGTTTTTTTTTTTTTATAACTTATCGTTTTATGAGCCGTTGTTATCCGGCTCGGAGCGGGGAATCCTGCGGGGAATGGGCGTTCCTAAGCCAAGAGGAGTCGATTGACGGGCTGCTAAGGCGTGTAATCCGAGGTTCCACTGTACAGTACATTGCAAGTAATGAGGATTCATTAGGAAAGGAGAGTTTAGGAGTAAATGAGATTTAATACAAGGCTCTGGTGGAAAGCCTGAAGCCAAATCCTTTAATGTGAACCTGCCCGGCTTACACAGATAAGGCCGACATATGACCTCCGTCCACCAGGTCTGGCCTCTCAGAAATCCAACCGCTGATCCCTACCCAGGAAGGAAAAAATAAATCCCTTCATTTAATTTTGTTTGGGTACAACGTCGCACGACCGCGCAATTGTCAGCTAAAGCGACGCAGTGCCGAATCGCAAACAATACTCTGGTCGGGAAGAGGTTAAATCCTTCTAGGGCTGAAGTGGTTAAAGGGGTTGTAAACCCTTGTTTTTTTAAACAACAACAAACATGTCATACTTACCTCCACTGTGCAGTTAGTTTTGCACAGAGTGGCCCCGATCTTCCTCTCCTGGGGTACCCAGGCGACGCTCGCGGCCCCTCCCCGCATCGGTAAACCCCCTAGGAGAAGCGCTCTCCCGGGAAAGTCACCTTGCGGGCGCGCACCCGGGTTCAGCATTTTCATGCATAGACACGGAATGCTGGACTCTGCCCCGCCCCCTGAGTCATTGGATTTGATTGACAGCAGCGGGAGCCAATGGCTGCTCTGCTATCAATCTATCCAATCAAGAGCCGAGAACCCCCAGGCAGAGCGCGTCTCCGCCGAGGGAACAAACAGGTGGTTAGTGTCAGAAGTTTTTTTCACCTTAATGCCACGTACACACGATCGGAAATTCCGACAAGAAAACCGTCAATTTTTTCTGACGGAATGTTGCATACGCAAATCTTGTTGGAAATTCAGAACGTGGGGACGCTGCCGTCAATCAAATCAATGACGCAGCGTGCCGGGGGCGGGGCAGAGTCATACACTTGGCGGCTATGACTGCCGAGTGTATCACACAGAAGCGTGTCTGCAAGATAACCCCCTTGGAAGAGAGCTTCCCAGAGGGGTATAGCTCTTGCGGGGAGGAGCCGAGAGAGCCACCGTGGGACCCCAGAAGACGAGGATGGGGGCCACTCTGCGCAAAACGAACTGCACAGTAGAGACAAGTATAATATATTTGTTTAACCACTTCAATAACGGCCCATCGCCATATGACGTCCACAGAGGGGATCTCCCATCCTGGGTGGACGTCATATGACGTCCTGGGCTTTGCCAGGGGATATCTGAATGATGCCTGCAGCTAGAGGCATCATTCAGATATCCATGTCTTAAGCCGGCGATCGTGCGCACCATAAGAACGATCATATCGGCGCCGCCGCTCGATCGTTCTTGTAGGCAGCAGGGGGGGGGGGGGGGGGGGGGGGACAGGAAGCATCTCTATGACCGACGGAGGACCCGAGCACGATGTGATGACGTCACACCCGGGTACCCGTAAGTAAACAAAGCTGCGATTGCGGCTAGTGAGCAACACTGATCATGAGATTGGTGAAAAAAATGTTCACCTATCTCATGCTTTCCAGCCTGGAGGAGAGATGTGAATCTTATTGACTCTGCATCTCTCCATAAAGAGGACCTGTCACAAACCATTCCTATTACAAGGGATGTTTACATTCCTTGTAAAAGGAATAAAAGTGATAAAAAAAATACAATAATAAAAAAAAAAAAAAAAAAAAAAAAAAAAAAAAAAATTAAACGCCCCTGTCCCCAACAGCTCGCGCGCAGAAGCGAACGCACACGCAAGTCCCGCCGACATATGTAAACCACATATGCGAGGTATCGCCGCGTGCGTTAGAGTGCCAGCAACAATTCTAGCAAATCAATTCTATGTAAATCTAAGCTGTAAACAATTTCAAAGCGTTGCCTATGGAGATTTTTAAGTACCGAAGTTTGGCGCCATTCCATGAGTGTGCGCAATTTTGAAGCGTGACATGTTAGGTATCCATTTACTCAGTGTAACATAAAGGCGTTTGAAAAATTATTGCGCAAATACCGTGCGAGATAAAACATTGCAATGACCGTCGTTTTATTCCCTGGGGTGTCTGCTAAAAAAAAAAACATACCGTATATAATGTTTGGGAGTTCTGAGTAATTTTCTAGCAAAAGAATTATGATTTGTACATGTAGGAGAGAAGTGCCAGAATAGGCCCCCCGGTATTGAGGCGTGTGTTGAAGTGGTTAGAAAAAAAAAAAAAAATCTTGTGGTTTGCGAGTTATCAGCAGTAAGTTTCCTTTTACACAACCAAACTTTCGGCACATCTGAAATCGGCACAAAGAACGGAGAATCTCTCTGTATCATTTCTTGCACAGTTTGCTTGCTCTTCATGGAGTTGAACTGCAGCCAAGACGGCACTCCGAAGGACAAAGCTTTCTTTCCTAGGTAAGCTTGGCTGCACATTCCAATGTTCTGGCTACTTAAAAGTGAATTTTAGCTCCGCATAACCTGTGTGTAGCTGCAGACAGGCCATAATGAAAGAGCTGTAGATGTTACTTCAATACGTCCACCATTATACTACACCGCGCTGTGACATGAACTGTCACTCGTAAAAACCCCCAGCTGGAGACCTCTCCTCCTTAGAAGTACACCAGAATACACACACACACACACCTACAACAGCACTAAAGTTAATGAATGACAGTTAACGTGGTTGTAAACCTCCGTCTGGGGGGAAAAGGCACATAATGTTTACTTATCTCCAAAGCGCCAAGTGTCATTTCTCTCGGTTGCTTCATTCCTATGTTATCAGCACGAGTCACTTCTGACAAGTAACGATGGGCTCGGGCGTGTTCGGGATCCCACCAGGAAGTCGACACTGCACACAGCCAATGACAGGGAGCGAAACATTTCCCGATCTGGGCAGTTGCGGACCAGGAAATATCTTCCTGCCTGTGATTAGCGGTGCGCAGTGTCGGCTTCCTGGCGGGATCCCGAACACACCCAAGCCCTTTCCTACGGACAAGTTTTCAGGATACCAGAGATAAATTTGTGATGGGGAGGAGAGCTCAGCACACAGCTTGGCTATTTACAACACAGCTCTGCATCCTTCCCTCATTCCTGGGTGCCAAGTGTGAAGGGGGTGTGTCCCCTTCCTCCAATTAGCTCTCAAGCCTCGTACACATGACTGTTTCCTGACAGGAAAAATGCCATGAGAGCTTTTGGTCGGGAAAACCGTGTGTATGTTTCCGAAAAAAAAAAAAAGAGGGGGGAGGAGAACCAGCTCTTATTTTCCCGGCGCTTTTTAACCTGGCAGTTTTCCTGTGAGAAACACTGCGGTGGAGCATACACACGGCCGGGTTTCCCGACCAACGCTCTCGTGGCAGTTTTCCTGTCGGGAAACCCGGTCGTATGTAGGGGGAAAAAAGTTACCGAGCAGGTTCTCGGTCTTCCTGGCGGACTTTTTACCGTCAGGAATTCGCGTACGTGTGTACAAGGCATAAGGCTGCATTCACACTAAAAGTGCCCGGGCGTCGCTTTTCGGTCGCTAGGGGGCGCTTTTAACCTCCACTAGCGTCCAAAAAAGGGTTAAAAGTGCCCTCGGCGGTTCTGCCCATTGATTTCAAGTGTGTTTGTGCGTATGTATGTATGTATGTATGTATGTATGTATGTATGTATGTATGTATGACACACACACAGTGGAACCTTCGATTGCGAGTAACGCGGTTAATGAGTGTTTCGCAATACAAGCACTGTATTTGAAGAAATCCTAACTCGGTTTGCGAATATTGTCTCGCAAAACGAGCAGGATTCAGGCCAAAGCGGACCAGAACCTGCAAACAGACCAAAAGTTTGTGTGCCGGGAGCCGACAATTCATTATAGCCGTGAGTGATTTTAAATGACTTTTTTCCCTGCAAAAAATTACACTTTGTGCAGGGACAGTTCTAAGAATGGGAAACAAGCGCTGCTTTACAGTCATACTATACACCCCCCCCCCCCCCCAGTTACGAAATGTAAAATATTTCACTTTAAGCATTATTATAATCACTGCTCCTGAAAAAAATTCAGTTTTTTAAAACTATTTTTTGCATCGATACATGTCCCCTGGGGCAGGACTCGGTCCCCAAACACTTTTTAGGACAATAACTTGCATATAAGCCTTTAAAATGAGCACTTTAGATTTCTCCCATAGACTTTTACATGGTGTTCTGCGGCTTTTAAATTTGCCACGAAAACCCCAAATTGTTCGGGAAACAGGCAATGTTCGAGTTCAACATGAGGAGGGAGAAGGAGAAGGAGAGGGAGAGGGAGATACTAATTTATAAAATCAACCTTTATAATAACAAAACAAATAACCAAATTAGTGGGTGATTTTCCCTGCAATGTGTGTAGATTGTAGACAGTAGATTGTAAGCTCCTTTGGAGACAGAGATGTAAATGTTCCTACACACTGGTATAGCGCCCCCAGAATTGTATAGTATAATACAAATGCAACAGTAAATCATTTCAAAGACTGACCTCTATGGCAGGGTAATAATTGTAATTCCAATACCAGAAAGTCCTTGGCAAGTAGCCCAGGATAAGATGGTGTTCTGGAACAAACGGGTGGAAGGTCTCCTTCCCGCTGGTGTCTCTGGAATCTCCTGCTTTGACATGAATGTTCTCCATACATTTCCCAAGCGCCATATCCTCCACTGAGGAGCTGTGGGTACATTTTTCTTCCTTGAAGGCATTCACAAACCTCTTCAGGGCTTCTTTGCTGAGCACATACCCAGCCCCCCCACTCATGTACCCCTGCTTTACGTAAGGCTTAAACCTCCTTCCAAAGTAAATGGGGTCATCCGGATTATGCTTTGACAAAAGCCAACGCAAGTTGTCCACCACGACATACGTGTCGTCGTCGGCTTTCATGAACCAATCGGCCTCGTCCAGGTGGTGGTCGTGAACGTACTGGAAGGCCTTGATGGTCTTCCAATAAAGCTGGTCTCTGCCCTCCTTTGTGTCCAGCCCCACTGTGGGGAAGTCTTTGTTTTCTTCAGGAGCTCATATATAAAACTTTATTACACCTCTGAGCCCAGGTTGCCTTAACGTGTTTGGTCTTCTTGTCCAGGTTTTGAGGTCCGGTCATCACCCAGCAGAGGATTTTCACCTTCTTGTGCAAGTCTTCAGATACATGGACATCTTCATCTAAAGAGGAATGAGATGGCAATATATTAAAAGAGCATTTTTAACCCTTTCACGACTGAGCCTATTTCTGAAATTTGGTGTTTTTCAGTATTTTTTGCTCGAAAATTACTTAGGACACACACATAATTATATATATATATTTTAGCAGAGAATCAAATGGCGATTGTTACAATATTTTATATCACACGGTATTTGTGCAGCAGTGTTTTAAATGCAACTTTTTGGGATAAATTAACAAAAAATGAATAAAAAAAATAAAATGAAAAAAGTAAAGTTAGCCCAATTTTTTTGTATAATGTGAAAGATGTTACGCCGAGTAAATAGATACCAAACATATCACTAGGGTTGTCCCGATACCACTTTTTTAGGACCGAGTACAAGTACCGATACTTTTTTTCCAAATACTCGCCAATACCCAATACCGATACTTTTTTTTAAATGTGTCCCCCACAGATGCAGCCATGTCCCCCAAACCTAGATGCCGTCGCATAGTTAATACGGCGGGGGAACATTACAGCTTTCAATTGAATAGCTGTAGTGTTCTCCGCCACACAGCATATAGACACTCCCCCTTGCTCGGAATTGGACAGATCACCCATCCAATCCCAAGCAAGGGGGGAGTGTCTATACGCGGCGCGGCGGGGAACACTACAGCTATTCAAATGAAAGCTGTAATATTCCCCCCGCGTATCAACTATGCGGCAGCAGCGGTGCGATCGGCGGCGGGGTGGGGGGGCCGAGTATCGGATCTGGCATCTGGGGCATATGCGGGAGTACAAGTACTCTCGCAAATGCTCAGTATCGGTCCCGATACCGATACTGGTATCGGGACAATCCTACATATCACGCTTTATAATTGCGTGTACTCGTGGAATGGCGTCAAACTACAGTACCTAGAAATCTCCATAGACGACGCTTTACATTTTTTTTCCGGTTACCAGGTTAGAGTTACAGAGGAGGTCTAGTGCTAGAATTATTGCTCTGTTGATCGCGGGCGGCGCTTAAAAAAAAATATATATATATTATTTTCTTATTTTTACATTATTTGTGTTTAAAAAATAAATTGATCACTTTTATTGCTGTCACAAGGAATGTAAATAAACCTTGTGACAGTAATGGATGGTGACAGGTACTCTTTATGGAGGGATCGGGGATCTAAAAGACCCCAAATCCCTCCTTTGCACTTGAATGTATTCAGATCGCCAAAAAACGGATTCTGAATACTGTGTATTTGTTTTTTAATCCAGCACCACTAGCAGCCGAGTGAACCCGAGGTGATGTCACTTCCGTGTTTACATTCAAAAGACTGGCACGAAGCCATTTACCACTAGGGATGAGCCGAACACCACCCCCCCGTTCGGTTCGCACCTGAACCTTCGAACGGACCGAATGTTCGCTCGAACATTTAGAACCCCATTGATGTCTATGGAACTCGAACGGTCGAATTCAAAAGCGCTCATTTTAAAGCCTAATATGCAAAATATTGTCGTAAAACGTCTTTGAGAACCCGGGTCTTGCCCCAGGGAACATGTATCAATGGAAAAAAAAAGTTTTAAAAATTGTAGTTTTTTTCAGGAATCCTGCAAAAACGACCGTTTAAAACTTTTTTTCTACATTGATACATGTTCCCTCGGCAAGACCCGGGTTCTCAAAGACGTTTTCACAGGCAAACTATAGACACCCAGCAGGTACAATATTTAAAATGAATTTTCCTTCTTTTTTTTTTTTAAGCATCATTAACCACTTAAGACCCGGACCAAAATGCAGGTAAAGGACCTTGCCCCTTTTTGCGATTCGGCACTGCGTCGCTTTAACTGACAATTGTGCGGTCGTGCAGCGTGGCTCCCAAACAAAATTGGCGTCCTTTTTTCCCCACAAATAGAGCTTTCTTTTGGTGGTATTTGATCACCTCTGCGGTTTTTATTTTTTGCGCTATAAACAAAAATAGAGCGACAATTTTAAAAAAAATTCAATATTTTTACTTTTTGCTATAATAAATATCCCCCAAAAATATATAAAAAAAAATTTTTTCCCTCAGCTTAGGCCGATACGTATTCTTCCACCTATTTTTGGTAAAAAAAACAAAACAAAATCGCAATAAGCGTTTATCGGTTGGTTTTCGCAAAATTTATAGCGTTTACAAAATATGGGATAGTTTTATTGCATTTTTATTAATTTTTTTTTTTTTTACTACTAATGGCGGCGATCATCGATTTTTTTCGTGACTGCGACATTATGGCGGACACTTCGGACAATTTTGACACATTTTTGGGACAATTGTCATTTTCACAGCAAAAAATGCATTTAAAGCGGTAGTTCACCCTTATATTTAACTCTCTATGAGCCTTACTGTCTCCAGTGACCATTACAAATCGGTGGTTATTTTTTTTTTTTTTATAAAGGCTTACCTTTATATTATCGCCAATGTGGCCTGTCAATCACCTCTCCCCGCGGATTACTGGGCGTGCCTACCTTTCCCCCGATGCGCAGAGTCTCCTGGGAATTAGATGTGATGTTCCCAGGAGACGATCTCTCTTAAAATCCTGCGATATTACCGCGGTCACGTGACTCGGCAAGCGGGTCATATTGACGCCGGCCGTTGCCATGGTAACTGTGCTGTGTTGACGGCGCCGTTCGCCGTCAACGCAGCACAGCAAAGGACATGCGCGGGATACAGCGGTGCATGCTGGGACGCCAGCATTCACCGCCGTATCCCGGAAATGATTAGTGCTGGGCTTCAACGTGCCCAGCGTGCCATGAATGAAGATGGAAACTGCCTGAAGACAGAAATCAAAGTTATCGTTTGGCAGTAGAATCGCATCCAGGGGGCCAAGAAATCGGGACACACGGGCTGCTATTTAAGACAGGTAAGAGGAGCCTAAAACTTTAAAAAAAAAAAAAAACGAAAAACGAGTGAAAGACCGCTTTAAATTGCATTGTTTACTGTGGAAATGACAGTTGCAGTTTGGGAGTTAACCACAGGTGGCGCTGTAGGGGATGTGTGACCTATGTGTTGTGTTTACAACTGTAGGGGGGTGTGGCTGTAGGTGTGACGTCATCGATCACGTCCCCCTATTACAGGGATGACGCGATCGATGCTACGGCCACAGAGAAGCACGGGGAAGCCGTGTTTACACACGGCTCTCCCCGTTCTTCCGCTCCAGGGACGGATCGCTGCACTGGCGATCGGGTCCGCGAATCCCGCGGTTCCCGGAGCTTCGGACCGGGTCACGGGCGCGCGCCCGCGACCCACGGCTGGGTACTAAAATCAATGTATGTATACGTTGATGTGCCCAGCCGTGCCATTCTGCCGACGTAAATGTGCAGTAGGCGGTCCTTAAGTGGTTAAAATCACTGCTCCTAATGATGCTTAAATTAAAATAAAAATGAAAAATTCCTTCAAATATTGTACCTGCTGGGTGTCTATAGTATGCCTGCGAAAACGTCTTTAAATAGCACAATCACCTGCCTGCCAGTAAATTAGGAAGAACTGATCTAGCTAAACTATACAGTGTATAAATATATGTACAACACCTGGGATGTATATATATCCTCTACACCAGTGTTTTTCAACTCCAGTCCTCAAGGCACACCAACAGGTCATGTTTTCAGGCTTTCCATTATTTTGCACAGGTGATTTGATCAGTTTCACTGCCTTAGTAATCACCAAAGCCATTTCATCTGAGGGAAATCCTGAAAACTTGACCTGTTGGTGTGCCTTGAGGACAGGAGTTGAAAAACATTGCTCTACACACTGACTGACAATGACACTCTCTCTCTGTCTCTCTAACCACCGCCGCAACACACTACATAAGGCCGACCTGCAGGCGGGCTTTTATAGTGTGGGGCATGTACTAAACTCCCTGAGCCATAATTGGCCATAGCCACCCTGGCTTTGGCCAATTATGGCTCTCCGTTTTTTTTTGCGCGCTGTGATTGGCCAAGCATGCGGGTCATAGTGCATGCTTGGCCAATCGTCAGCCAGCGATGCCGCAGTGAATTATGGTCTTTGAAACGTAACTCGAATTTGGCGCAAACGACCCGTTTTGTTCGTATTTCGACGAACAAACGAACATACAATGTTTGAGTCGAACATGAGTGTGAGGCCGCGTACACACGGCAGGGAATCTCGACGGGCAGAACACATCGTTCTGCCCGTCGAGGTTCCCTGCCGGCCGTCGAAATCGGCGACCCGCCCGTCGGGAATGGCAACCAGCCATTCTTCCGGGCGGGCCGCCGAGGAAATAGAGAGCGTGCTCTCTATTTCTGCTCGACGGGCTTCCCGACGGGAAGCTCGCCGAGACCGTACACACGGCCGAGGTCCTCGCTGGAATGTGCATTCCAGCGAGGTTCTCGCTGGTTTTCAGCGAGAACCTCGGCCGTGTGTACGCCGCCTCACTCGAATACGAAGCTCATCCCTATTTACCACTAGTCTGGGTGAAAACCTGGGATTCCCTTGCTTTGGAGAAATGGCAATGGAACACAGATGGCAAACCATTTCAATTTATACGTAATCAGGCATTTAACCACTTGAAGATCAGGCATTTTCTGGCACGTTTTGTACATCTGTTTTGCTGCTAGTAAATGTCTTAGACCCCCCCAAACATTACATATACGTTCTATATTTTTAAAGCAGAGGCCCTAGAGAATAAATTGGTGGGTATTGCAATTTATGTCACACATTATTTGCACAGTGGTTTTTCAAATGCAATTTTTGGGAAGAAAATACACTTTTTTTTATTTGAATGCAAATAAAAAATTACATAACCCAAATTTTTGGTCAAATATAAAAGATGATGTGGCATGTCAGGGGGCAAGGAGTGATTAAAGCGAAGGTTCACCCTAAAAACTGTTTTCTAACATTACATTCAGCATATTTCCGACATGTACAGTATGCTGTTTGTTTTTTTCGCTGTACATACCGTATTATTGTTCTTTTCCACCTGGCTTACGGGTACACACTCCCACGGGAGTAGGCGTTCCTATGCAGCGGCGCAATGTCACCTGGGACTTAGCCCAGATGATTGACGTGCTTGATAAAAAAACGTCCCCCCCGGCAGATAAGGCGAGTCACAAGTTCCGAAAATAGCCGAACTGGGAGTCGGCTCTATACAGCGCCTGCGCACAGACTAAGAGCCGCGTAGAGCTGACTGCGCAGGCCCTGTAAAGAGCCGAATCCCAGTTCGGCCATTTTCGAAACTTGTGATGCGCCTTATTCGCCGGGGGGGAGGTTTTTATCAAGCACGTCAATCATCTGGGCCAAGTCCCACATGACACTACGCCTCTTCATAGGAACGCCTACTCCAGTGGGAGTGTGTACCCAGAAGACGGGTGGAAAATAATAATACGGTATGTACAGCGGAAAAAAAACCCCAGCATACTGTACATGTCGGAAGTGTGCTAAATTTAATGTTAGAAAACTGTTTTTAGGGTGAACCTCCGCTTTAAAGCAGAAGTTCCACTTTTGGGTGGATCTCCACTTTAAAAAGGTTAATCTAAAGGAAATGGAACAAGAAAACTGTATCATATATGGCCAGCTTTTCTCTATCCAAAGTGGAAGAAAATAAAAAATGTTTAAAAAAAAAACGCCTTTAGTGTTACTGGAATGTGTTTGCATTCAGTTCTGCTTTAATCCAGCAGCCACTACAGCCGGTTCTACGTACATAATAATGATGCATTGTGTGCAGATTAAATCTCTCCATCCAGTTAAACAGGACGGGTAGGATGCTGCCCAACCTTTATCAAGAACAGGAAGTGTCCGATCCGGAGAACAGCTTCAATACATACCGTGCCTTGCGAAAGTATCCGGCCCCCTTGAACTTTGCGACCTTTTGCCACATTTCAGGCTTCAAACATAAAGATATAAAACGGTAATTTTTTGTGAAGAATCAACAACAAGTGGGACACAATCATGAAGTGGAACGAAATTTATTGGATATTTCAAACTTTAACAAATAAAAAACTGAAAAATTGGGCGTGCAAAATTATTCAGCCCCCTTAAGTTAATACTTTGTAGCGCCACCTTTTGCTGCGGTTACAGCTGTAAGTAGCTTGGGATAGGTCTCTATCAGTTTTGCACATCGGGAGACTGAAATTTTTGCCCATTCCTCCTTGCAAAACAGCTGGAGCTCAGTGAGGTTGGATGGAGAGTGTTTGTGAACAGCAGTTTTCAGTTCTTTCCACAGATTCTCAATTGGATTCAGGTCTGGACTTTGACATTCTAACACCTGGATATGTTTATTTGTGAACCATTCCATTGTAGATTTTGCAGATTTATGTTTTGGATCATTGTCTTGTTGGAAGACAAATCTCCGTCCCAGTCTCAGGTCTTTTGCAGACTCCATCAGGTTTTCTTCCAGAATGGTCCTGTATTTGGCTCCATCCATCTTCCCATCAATTTTAACCATCTTCCCTGTCCCTGCTGAAGAAAAGCAGGCCCAAACCATGATGCTGCCACCACCATGTTTCACAGTGGGGATGGTGTGTTCAGGGCGATGAGCTGTGTTGCTTTTACGCCAAATATAAAGTTTTGCATTGTCTCCAAAAAGTTTGATTTTGGTTTCATCTGACCAGAGCACTTTCTTCCACATGTTTGGTGTGTCTCCCAGGTGGCTTGTGGCAAACTTTAAACAACACTTTTTATGGATATCTTTAAGAAATGGTTTTCTTCTTGCCACTCTTCCATAAAGGGCAGATTTGTGCAGTATACAGGGACTGATTGTTGTCCTATGGACAGAGTCTCCCACCTCAGCTGTAGATCTCTGCAGTTCATCCAGAGTGATCATGGGCCTCTTGGCTGCATCTCTGATCAGTCTTCTCCTTGTATGAGGTGAAAGTTTAGAGGGACGGCCGGGTCTTCGTAGATTTGCAGTGGTCTGATACTCCTTCCATTTCAATATCGCTTGCACAGTGCTCCTTGGGATGTTTTTGTATCCAAATCCGGCTTCTCCACAACAGTATCTTGGACCTGCCTGGTGTGTTCCTTGTTCTTCATGATGCTCTCTGCGCTTTAAACGGACCTCTGAGACTATCACAGTGCAGGTGCATTTATACGGAGACTTGATTACACACAGGTGGATTCTATTTATCATCATTAGTCATTTAGGTCAACATTGGATCATTCAGAGATCCTCACTGAACTTCTGGAGAGAGTTTGCTGCACTGAAAGTAAAGGGGCTGAATAATTTTGCACGCCCAATTTTTCAGTTTTTTATTTGTTAAAAAAGTTTGAAATATCCAATAAATTTCGTTCCACTTCATGATTGTGTCCCACTTGTTGTTGATTCTTCACAAAAAGTTACAGATTTATATCTTTATGTTTGAAGCTTGATATGTGGCAAAAGGTCGCAAAGTTCAAGGGGGCTGAATACTTTCCCAAGGCACTGTATCTTAGGCAGACCATAGAGTATGCAAATTTTCTTTCCTTCCACCAAGGGTGGACCTGGCCGATTAGCCCGCCTCCCCCGCCACCATCAACGCAGTCCGTGTAGATGCAGGCAGCTCAGCTCGGGATCGAGCATGCACAATTGCCCCAAAAGAAGTGACTTACTATGGGGGGAACTTACCGAAGAGGTGAGCCAGGAGCAAAAGCGGGGTACCCTAGCAGAAGGATAAATCAAGGCTGCTCTGCGCAAAAGCATTGCACAGAACAGGGAAGTAGAACATTTGATTTGATTATTTTAAAACCCAGCAGCTACAAATACTGCAGCTGCTGACTTTTAATAAATGGACACTTGCATGTCCTGGAGTCCAGCGACGTCTGCAGCAGAAAACGAGCAATCGCTCATCTCTCAGCTGCCCCCACCGCCATCATCGGTGAGTGAATCAGGAAGTGAAGCGTTGCGGCTTCACTGCGCCGTCGTCACTGATCCCGCTGTGTTCTTGAAGCAGTGCGTTTCCCAGAACACAACGTGGGGGGGCTGGACCAGAACTGACGTATTGCCCGCAGGTCCCCGCAGTCTATGCCCAGAAGTGGAAGCAAATACCTGTCTTAGACAAGTATCTGCACCCCCCTCCCCCTGAAAGGTGCCAATTTTGCCACCGGAGGGGGGGGGGGGGAAATCCAATGAGCGGAAGTTCCACTTTAGGGTGGAGCTCCGCTTTAAGGACCGAGCCCGTTTTTTCAGACTCGGTGTTTACAAGTTAAAGCCCCAAACATTATAAAAAAAAATATTCTAACACCCCAGAGAATAAAATGGCGGTCATTGCAATACTTTTTGTCATACAGCGGTCTTACAAGCGCATTTTTTTTGGAATAAAATCATGTTTTTTAATTAAAATACAAAACAGTAAAGTTGGCCCAATTTTTTTTTATATTGTGAAAGATAATGTTACGCCGAGTAAATTGATACCAAACATGTCACGCTTCAAAATTGCGCCTGCTCATGGAATGGCAACAAACTTTCCGCACAAACGTATACATCGGCAGAATGGCCCGACTGTGCAAATGAACGTATATACACACACGTCCTCTTTAAATTGCTGCTGGCGGCACTCTCGCGACCCTGCCTGCGGGACCCGCAGACTCTACGTCCACTGGTGTCCCGTGATCAGGTCACGGAGCTGAAGAATGGGGAGATGTCAGTATAAACAAGCTTCTCCCCCCGTTCTGCCTAGTGACACTGTCATGTTCCCCGTCATCAGGAACAACGATCAGTGACACGGAAAGCCACGCCCCCTAACAGTTAGAATCACTCCCTAGGACACACTTAACTGCTTCAGCACTCCGTGCAGGTTAACCCCCTTTACTGCCAGAGTCATTTTTAGAGTAATCAGTGCATTTTTTATAGCACTGTTCGCTGTAAAAATTACAATGGTCCAAAACGGTGTCGAAAGTGTCCGACATAATGTCGCAATCACGATAAAAAAAAAAAAAAAAAAAAAAAAAAGCTGATCTCCACCATTACTAATAAAAAAATAAAAAAATAATAAAAATGCCACAAAACTATCCCCTATTTTGTAGATGCTATAACTTTTGTGCAAACCGATCAATAAACGTTTGTTGCGCTTTTTTTTAACCAAAAATATGTAGAAAAATACATATCAGGGATATTTATTATAGCAAAAAAAAATTTGTTCCCAATGTTTTTTTTTTTTTTTGTTTATAGTGCAAAAAAATAAAAACCGCAGAGGTGATCAAATACCACCAAAAGAAAGCTCTATTTGTGGGAAATAAAGGACGCCAATTTTGTTTGGGAGCCACGTCGCACGACCGCGCAATTGTCAGTTAAAGCGACGCAGTGGCGAATCGCAAAAACTGGCCAGGTCCTTTACCTGCATTTTGGTCCGGGTCTTAAGTGGTTAAGCACACAGTTTTTACACCAATTATAACCATCGGCACAGATACTCTCAGCCCTTTTATCACACAAACGAAAGCCAAGTTACTTATCTAAAAGGTCACCTCAACCTAACAGTTCACCTCCTAACACCGCAGAGATACTATGAGAGTGATAATACAATTACAAAGTGATTCATACCACCATGGCAGTACGTGTGCTAAAAATACGTCAAACTACCGCGGTGCCAACAATCAATGTGTACAAAACGTGACTAAAGCCCAACATCGTGACAAAGCTCCGTAACCCGCCTGCCCAAAGCACCCGAATGATTACATGTATGAAATAGGTAAAGAAGTGAAACTGAACCAGAGAGGGGCACAGGAAAGCTTTTTCTGGCTCACACACAACACCGAACATCTTGTGGCGTTTGCTTGTACACGCGATCGGATATTCCGACAAAAAAAACGTGGTCCCCCCCCCCCCCCCCAACGGAATTTTGGCTCAAACTTGTGTTGCGTACACACGGTCACACACAATTTCAACCACCAAGAACGCGGTGAAGTACAACACTAGGACGAGCCGAGAAAAATTAAGTTTAATGATTCCGAACATGCGTCAAATTGATTCCAAGCATGCACGTTTTTTTTTTGGTACGTCGGAATTGCATACAGACGATCAGAGTTTCCATTGGAACAATTTGAGAACCAGCTCTCACATTTTTGCTGTCGGAAATTCCTTCAGAAAAAGTCCGATGGGGGCGTACACACGGTCAGAATTTCCGACCAAAAGCTCACGTCGGACTTTTCTTGACGGAAATTCAGACCGTGTGTACGCGGCAGGCCTTTCACCCCCTTCCTGCTCAAGCCAATTTTCAGCTTTCAGTGCTGTTGCATTTTGAATGACAATTGCACAAGCATACAACACTGTACCCAACCCAATTTTTTTTTATAATCCCCCCCCCCCCCCCAAATAGAGCTTTCTTTCTATGGTATTTGATCACCACTGGGTTTTTTATTTTTTGCTGTTATACTTATTTACCAAATGTTAGGTTTTCTCCTTCACAGACGAGCACCGACGAGGCGACACCGACATGCAGCGCCGACGAGGCGACACCGACATGCAGCGCCGACGAGGCGACACCGACATGCAGCGCCGACGAGGCGACACCGACGAGGCGACACCGACATGCGGCGCCGACGAGGCGACACCGACATGCGGCGCCGACGAGGCGACACCGACATGCAGCGCCGACGAGGCGACACCGACATGCAGCGCCCGACGAGGCGACACCGACGAGGCGACACCCGACATGCGGCACCGACGAGGCGACACCCGACACATGCGGCACCGACGAGGCGACACCGACATGCGGCACCGACGAGGCGACACCGACATGCGGCACCGACGAGGCGACACCGACATGCGGCACCGACGAGGCGACACCGACATGCGGCGCCGACGAGGCGACACCGACATGCGGCGCCGACGAGGCGACACCGACATGCAGCGCCGACGAGGCGACACCGACATGCAGCGCCGACGAGGCGACACCGACGAGGCGACACCGACATGCGGCACCGACGAGGCGACACCGACATGCGGCACCGACGAGGCGACACCGACATGCGGCACCGACGAGGCGACACCGACATGCGGCACCGACGAGGCGACACCGACATGCGGCACCGACGAGGCGACACCGACATGCAGCACCGACGAGGCGGTGTTCTACCAAGAAGAGCCCTCCGTCTAAAAGTGCCCACGGAGCGCACACTCCAGCTAATTTGCCAGCTGATTTGCCCATCAGCTGGAGTGACCATGGCGCATGCACACATTACAGGAGAGAATATCACAAGCACTATTAAAAGCTATATACAGAGTGGAGGGACACCGTAGTTCTGCTATTGTGCCTCAATGTTGTGGGGCGGGGTTTCAGTCTGCGCAAGGTCGCCCTTTGTCAGTGTTGCGGCTTTAGTGTCTTGATCAGTGTCTGTTGCCTGTGCGGGTTGCAACACAGACAAAGGCCGCTCATCAACACAGCCACAAGCCACCAAATCAGAAAGGCTCTGTCCTGTGCATGTGTGGGCACTATTCGATGGAAGGCACTTCTTGATAGAACAGCGGCACTGAAGAGGCACTAATATGCAGCACTGACGGACACTATTGAGGCACTAATATGCAGCACTGATGGATGATGGGCATTGATGAGGAGGCACTACTGATTGGCATCCTTGATGGGTCTGCACAATGTGCCGATTATGAGCGCTGCACCTGGGAGACAGGGGCAAGCGACGCGCTGCACCTGGGTGGCAGGAGACAGGGGCAAGCGACGCGCTGCACCTGGGTGGCAGGAGACAGGGGCAAGCGACGCGCTGCACCTGGCAAATGTGGCAGGAGAAGGGGCAAGCGAAGCGGCGCGCACTGCTGGGTGGCAGGAGGACAGGGGCAAGCGACGCGCTGCACTGGGTGGCAGGAGAGACAGGGGCAAGCGACGCGCGCTGCACCTGGGTGCAGGAGACAGGGCAAGCGACGCGCTGCACCTGGGTGGCAGGAGACAGGGGCAAGCGTCGCGCTGCACCTGGGTGGCAGGAGACAGTGGCAAGCGTCGCGCTGCACCTGGGTGGCAGGAGACAGGGGCAAGCGACGCGCTGCACCTGGGTGGCAGGAGACAGTGGCAAGCGTCGCGCTGCACCTGGGTGGCAGGAGACAGGGGCAAGCGACGCGCTGCACCTGGGTGGCAGGAGACAGGGGCAAGCGACGCGCTGCACCTGGGTGGCAGGAGACAGGGGCAAGCGACGCGCTGCACCTGGGTGGAAGGAGACAGTGGCAAGCGACGCGCTGCACCTGGGTGGCAGATGACAGTGATGTACAGAATATCGGCCCAAAACCCCCTACGATCAACATCCTTCTTATGAAGACTGAGGACATCACTGGTTGTTACGAGATATATCTATATCTATTTTTTTTTTTACCAGTTTATTATATTACATTAATCTCTAAAGCCATATGCAGAATGAATTTTGTACACACGACACAAAATGCAAATCAGACAGGAAACACAATACACGTGTCACCTACAACTTTGTACAAACAACAAGCTGTCACCACCCGCCAGTCACACACACACACACACAGAAATTGATATTCTGGATCTTCGATGGACTGGCCCACCCACCTAAAACATCAGCGAGCATTTGACACCTGGGGTAGGCAGGAGACAAGGGACAGCAGTAGAGCACAGCGGCTGCACCTGGGCGGCAGGAGACAGGGCAGCAGCGGACGATGCTCCGCAGTGCAGCACGGAGGGGAGCAGGAGGCAAGCAGCCTGCCAAGCGCGCGGTAGCACTGGGCCATGAGCAGACAGGACAGACAGAAGAGCTGTCACAAAACTGGGAGGCAAACAAGAAGAAGGCAACCCCTAGAAATTCAGATAACATAGCCCTTCCAAAGCCAAGCGAGAGCCATTAGAGGAAGCATGTACAACAAAGGCCGACACCGAGAAACCACAAATGAAGACCAAAAAAAAAGCAGCAGCGCTGCACACAGTAAGATCAGGAGTATCTACCAGGCAATAAGGATCAATACATACACAAATCCACAGGAGCCATGCAGCACAAGCACGACAACAGCAAAAGCAAATCAAGACATGGAGAACACACATAGCACGGTCACCTACAACTTTGCACTACAACAACAGCCACAGCCTGTCCACCACGGCCACGCCAGTCACACAAACACACACTCTGACACAGATCAGAAATTTGGATCGGATCCGGATTAGGCCCCACCGCACCTAAACATCAGAGCGAGCATTCAAGCAACAACTAGCAAATCAGACATGCAGCGAGGCCTGGATTGGCGAGCATGCAGTGCCCAGACACCGTAGCGATCATCCCCCCCCCCCCCACTACCTGCTTTAACCCCTTGACCCCCGCACTAGCACGCCACAACTGCATGCATCGCAGGTGGTTGTAGGGTTGCTTCAAGAACATGAGAATCAATGCAATTCTATGGACGAGTTCCTGCCTCAGCCACAAAGAAAATCTCTCCAATGTAATGGGAGATTACCTTAATGGGCACCCGATTAGCCACTTATACTGCAGCAGGTTGGCTCTCCTGGGCAAATCACCCTAGCTGTACGTCAGCCGCTTTGGAGCCAATGTCCGCCGGGCCCCCGCGATCACTCCTGACAGAAACAGACCGGAGATCAATGAAAACAGACAGATCTGCGTTGTATCAGGAGAGAGGAGAGAGATCTGCTGTTCATACTAAGTATAAAAAGCGATCTCTCTCCTCCTCCAGGCAGTCCCATCCCCCCCCAGTTAGAATCACTCCCTAGGACACACATTTAACCCCTTGATCCCTCCCTAGTGTTAAAGCGGAGGTTCACCCTAAATATAGTCTCTCTCATGTGATCCAGTATACTGGCGTCAGCGCCAGTATGCTGTTTTTTTTTTTTTTAATCCCCCACTTACTGTATTATCTTCGATTTTAATTTCTTCCCCCCCGCGGTGGACGGCTCTAGTATAGCGCGTCACAACTTACGAAAATACCCGATTAAGGACTATTCCGGCTTTTTTCGGAGGGCGTAACGCGCCATAGCCATAGGACTCGGAGAAATACGGCGCCTGCGCAGTCAGCTCCTAGATCTGTGCGCAGGCGCCGCATTTTGCCGAGATTAAGGACTCGGGTATTTTCGTAAGATGTGACGCGCTATACTAGAGCCGTCCACCGCGGGGGAAAGAAATTAAAATTGAAGATAATACAGTAAGTGGGGGATTTAAAAAAAAAAACAGCATACTGGCGCTGACGCCAGTATGCTGGATCACATGGGAGAGATTATATTTAGGGTGAACCACCTCTTTAACTCCCTCCATGCCAGTCATATTTATACAGTAGTCAGTGGCTATTTTTAGCTCTGATCGCTGTATAAAAGGTCAATGTTACCAAAAAAAAAAGGGTCAAAAGTGTCCGATGTGTCTGCTGCAATGTCGCAGTCCTGCTAAAAATCGCAGATCACCGCCATTACTAGTAAAAAAAAAAAAAAAAAAAAAAAAGAAGAATTGAGAAATAAATATATCGCTATTTTGTAGACGCTAAAACTTTTGTGCAAACCAATCAATATACGCTTTTTTTTTTGTAGAAGAATACATATCAACCTAAACTTCATGAGCCATCGGCTCACTTCATATCCGGGAGCTGCGCTGCACACCACGAGATCTCTCCTCTCCCAGTTAAATTGGAAGAGTTGGGATCCCGCCGCGCTGTGCATCTATGTCACGCCGCACACATCGTGCGTGCGGCTTCCTATTAAGCGCCGTCACGTCGTTAGTGTTTACCACCTGCTGCCTATGGCATTCAGGGGAGCCTGGCATGTGTGCCCTTATAGGTCCCACTCGGGGTCGGTTTTTCCAACAGGTTGGTCTTCCCTCACCTCATAGCACTTCATTGCTTCACCTCTTCCAACACCAGGTAATGCATTTAGTCTCTAGCACACTTACATTTTTATTTCATTCCATTCATTTTTTTCTAGGGTTGTCCCGATACCAGTATCGGTATCGATACTGGTCATTTTCGGGAGTACTTGTACTCGCGCAAATGCCCCCGATGGCTGGCACGGATAGGCAGCACTTATGGGCACTGGCAGGTGGCTGGCACTGAAATGCAGCAATAAATGAAATGAGGAAAGTATTTTTAAATGCTATACTGCAGCGCCCATCTTGGTACACCCTGCACTC
This sequence comes from Rana kukunoris, assembly GCA_029574335.1. Classification (NCBI taxonomy): domain Eukaryota; kingdom Metazoa; phylum Chordata; class Amphibia; order Anura; family Ranidae; genus Rana; species Rana kukunoris. The sequence goes on along the minus strand of CM056053.1, from coordinate 3,602,568 downwards.
GGCATCAGTAAGTATCAGCAGACATCTTGTTACACCCAGCCCGAACTATATGGGCTGGGTGTAACAAGATGTCAGCTGCTGGCCAAGTGCAGGGTGTGCCAAGATGGGCGTCGGGATGTCCAAGCTGGCGGCGACAGCTCCGCCCACTGACGCCTCCCACCCTCTCTGCCCACTGAATCCGCTCACCCGCTCCAACCACTGAGGCCGTCCGATCCGCCTACTGACGCCACCCGCCCCCTGAGTCCGCTAGCCACCGACCAAGTTTTGCGAACATTAGTGCGAGTACAAGTACCCGCACAAATGCTCGGTATCTGTCCCGAGACCGATACTAGTATTGGTATCAGGACAACCCTACTTACAACTAGGGGATATCCCCAAGTAATACGTCCTTATTCTGTTTTCCCTTTACAAAAGCATCGTTGACCTTGAAACTATAGGTTTCATTTCAGATACACACATTGTTGCTCCTGAAGAGTGATTATAAATACTGCACAAAACGCGTAGAGCCTCTGTACATGCAATATGTAACACCCATTATGTATTTAACTTCATTCATACGAATGCTTGTATATTATCATGATTATTAATTATTTACTGTGCAATGGAAGTCTCACAGTTGGTCTAGTCCTAATCCTGCGTCACAGTCATGCACTACCATGTCTTTTCATGTATATAGATGAATCGTACTGTGACCAATGTATGAATTTTTAGCACGTTACATATCCAATATGCTATTTTTGGACCCCCACTATTAACTGTGTGCTTCATTTAAAGGGTTTGTAAAGGATTTTTTTTTTTTTTTTTAATAGCTTCCTTTACCTTAATGCTAGGGTTGTCCAGATACCGATACTAGTATCGGGACCGATACCGAGTATTTGCGGGAGTACTTGTACTCGTGCAAATGCTCCCGATACCAAAATAGAATACTTTTTTTGTATTTATCAACATGTTCTGTGAAAATTCTTTGAGTTTTTTACTACTGCGTGACAAGAAAATAAAACATTTTTACTCATTTTTATTCTTTTATAATGTCTTGAGTTAGAGTTCTTCATATTTCTAAAGAAAATATCCTTAGTCTGTATTGTGGTTTGAAAACTGTCACATGACATCTAAAAAAAGTATCGGTATTCGGTATCGGCAAGTACATGGAAAAAAAGTATCGGTACTTGTACTCGGTCCTAAAAAAGTGGTATCGGGACAACCCTACTTAATGCAGTTCTGTTTTCATGTCCTCATTGTTCGTTTTTGCTCTCAAGTTGCTGTAATCGTTCTCTGATCTCCACACTTCCTGGTTGTCGGTTTCCTGATAACCACAGTACTGGGAGCTTTCTCTCTGTGGTCACTAATCAAGGAGGTGCGATTACTGTGTGTCTAAAACCCCTCAGCACCAATCACTTTCGTTTTCCAAACCATCACTGCCCTGTATTGGCTCTTTACAGCACAGGCAGGAAAACTACATGAAAAAATGAAACTAGAAACTGCAGGCACATTATATTAATTGATTTTTATCTGTTTTTAAAAGGAATCAGTTAACTATTATGGGCTAGATTCAGGTAGAAGAGTATCTTTGTGCGGGCGTAGCGTATCCTATTAACGCTACGCCTCCGCAACTTTTACAGGCAAGTGCTGTATTCACAAAGCACTTGCTCCACATGTTGTGGCGACGTAGCGTAAATGTGCCGGCATAAGTGTGCGTAATTCAAATTAGGCATGTAGGGGGCGTGTTGTATTGAAATGAACCGTGACGCCACGTAAATGACGTGCAGAACGAACTGCGCATGTGCCGGCCGTGGATGTATCCCAGTGCGCATGCTCAAAATTACGCCGCAAATACTCATTGGTTTTGACGTGAACGTAACTTACGCAAAGCCCTATTCGCGAACGTTTTATGCAAATGACAGAAAATTCTACGCTGTCACGACATCCATACTCAACATTACATAAGCCTCATATAGCAGGGGTATCTTTACGCCGGGCTTACGCAAACGATGTAAAAAAAAATACGGCCGGCCGCAAGTACGTTCGTGAATCGGCGTATCTAGCTCATTTGCATATTCGATGCGTAAATCGACGGAAACGCCACCTAGCGGCCAGCGTAAATATGCAACTAAGATACGACGGCGTAAGAGACTTACGCCGGTCGGATCTATGACAAATCTAAGAATCAGGCGCATAGATACAACGCCGCTTGCTCAGAGATACGACGGTGTATCTGGAGATACGCCAGCGTAACTCGTTCCTGAATCTGGCCCTAAGTCACTATACCCTGTAAACAGTCATTTCAGCAAAAAAAAAATGTTTTATTTACAACTCCCTTAGTCCCGCCCTTTTCCTTTTTTCACAAAGAATACATATCGGCCTAAACCAATGAAGATTTTTTTTTTATCATTTTTTTGGGGATATTTATTATAGCAAAAACATTTTTTTTTTTTTCAAAATTGTCGCTTTATTTTTGTTTATAGCGCAAAAAATAAAAGCCGCAGAGCTGATCAAATACCCCCAAAAGAAATCTCTATTTGTGGGAAAAAGAGGACGCCAATTTTGTTTGGGTGGAACGTCGCACGACCGCGCAATTGTCAGTTTAAATGACGCAGTGCAGAATCGCAAAAATGGCCTGGTCATTAGGGGGGCAAATCTTCCGGGGCTGAAGTGATTAGGTGTCCCAATTAAGGCAAATAAAAGAAATAGAGAGGCTAAATCTCCCCATTAGATATACAGACCACAATAAAAACCTGACAGGGGTTCTACACTATAAACACTGTATAGAAAATAAAAATGGCTACAGACTGTGTAAATGTACAACATGAGGAGGTTTTCTGTTTGTTCTGCTTATGTCACCGCAGAGGAAAGAAAATAGCGCGAGTTTTCTGCTGTCTATAACCTGATCACACATCCCCCACTCCTATCTATAGGTGACACATGAGCAGAAATACACATGATGTGTCCCCATGTGCTGGAATCAAGGAAGTTCTATTCATCTCTATGGGGGATAAAAGTCAATGACAATATCAGTCCCCGGATCTAGTGACCCGACAGGTAATAGTGACAAGCCGTCCTTCTGGTGACATATTCGTGTCATTGGGGGTTCGATTTACTAAAATACAGAGTGTAAAATCTGGTACATGACAGCCAATCAGCTTCCAGGTTTTCTCCCTCGTTCACACTGAGCGCACGTTGGAACTCGCACAATTTCAAACTCGCATTTTAGTGTAAGTTCAGGGATGACTTGAAAGACATCTGTGCGGGTTCCTCCACAAAGGTCTATTGAAAAATCACCCCAGAAGTCGCGCAGGAACTACTTTTGAAAGCTGCAGGGGCCGGCCGCCGCCCCCCCCCCCCTGGGACACCAGGTACTGGATACCCCTCCCCCGTGGGACACCAGGGACGGCCCCCCCGTAGGACACCAGGGACCGCCCCTCCCCCTGTAGGACATCAGGGACCGCCCCTCCCCCTGTAGGACATCAGGGACCGGCCGCTATCCCCCCCCCGTAGGACACCAGGGACCGGCCGATACCCCCCCCCCCGTAGGACACCAGGGACCGGCCGCTACCACCCCCCCCCCCCGTAGGACACCAGGGACCGACCGCTACCCCCCCCCCCGTAGGACACCAGGGACCGGCCGCTACCCCCCCCCGTGGGACACCACCCCCCCCCGTAGGACACCAGGGACCGCCCCTCCCCCCGTAGGACATCAGGGACCGTCCGCCCCTCCCCGTACGGGACACCAGGGACTGGCCGCTACCCGTCCCCCCCCGTAGGACACCAGGGACCGGCCGATACCCCCCTCGTAGGACACCAGGGACCGGGCCGCTACCACCTACCCCCCCCCCCGTAGGACACCAGGGACCGGCCGCTACCCCCCCCCCCCCCCCCGTAGGACACCAGGGACCGGCCGCTACCAACCCCCCCCCGTAGGACACCAGGGACCGTGCCGCTAACCCCCCCCCCCCAGGACACCAGGGACCGGCCGCTACCCCCCCCCCCCCCGTAGGACACCAGGGACCGGCCGCTACCCCCCCCCCCCCCCAGGACACCAGGGATCGGCCGCTACCCCTACCCCCCCCCCCAGGACACCAGGGATCGGCCGCCTACCCACCCCCCCGTTAGGACACCAGGGACCGGCCGCTACCCCCCCCCAGGACACCAGGGACCGGCCGCTACCCACCCCCCCCCAGGACACCAGGGACCGGCCGCTAACCCCCCCCCCAGGACACCAGGGACCGGCCGCTAACACCCCCCCCCCCACCCCCAGGACACCAGGGACCGGCCGCTAACCCCCCCCCCCCCCAGGACACCAGGGACCGGCCGCTAACCCCCCCCCCCCAGGACACCAGGGACCGGGCCGCTAACCCCCCCCCCAGGACACCCAGGGACCGGCCGCTAACCCCCCCCCCCCCCCAGGACACCAGGGACCGGCCGCTACCCTCCCCCAGGACACCAGGGACCGGCCCGCTACCCTCCCCCCAGAGACACCAGGGACCGGCCGCTACCCCCCCCCCCCCCGTAGGACACCAGGGACCGGCCGCTCCACTACCCCCCCCCGTAGGACACCAGGGACCGGGCCCGCTACCCCCACCCCCCCCCCGTAGGACACCAGGGACCGGCCGCTACCCCCCCCCGTAGGACAACCCAGGGACCGGCCGCTACCCCCCCCCCCCGTAGGACACCAGGGACCGGCCGCTACCCCCCCCCGTAGGACACCAGGGATCCGGCCGCTACCCTACCCCCCCCCCCCCCCCCGTAGGACACCAGGGACCCGGCCGCTACCCCCCCCCCACCCCCAGGGACACCAGGGATCCGGCCGCTACCCCCCCCCCCCAGGACACCAGGATCGGGCCGCTTTACCCCCCCCCCCGTAGGACACCAGGGATCCCGGTAGGACCCAGCCGGCCGCTAACCCCCCCCCAGGACACCAGGGACCGGCCGCTACCCCCCCCCAGGACACCAGGGACCGGCCCGCTACCCCCCCCCCCCCCCCCCCCAGGACACCAGGGATCGGCCGCTACCCCCCCCCCCCGTAGGACACCAGGGACCGGCCGCTACCCCCCCCCCCCCCCCCAGGACACCAGGGACCTGGCCGCTACCCCCCCCCCCCCAGGACACCAGGGGACCGGCCGCTAACCCCCCCCCCCCCAGGACACCAGGGACCGGCCGCCCTAACCCCCCCCCCCCCAGGACACCAGGGACCGGCCGCTAAACCCCCCCCCCCAGGACAACCAGGGACCGGGCCGCTACCCTCCCCCAGGACACCAGGGACCGGCCGCTACCCTCCCCCAGGACACCAGGGACCGGTCCCGCTACCCCCCCCCGTAGGACACCAGGGACCCGGCCGCTACCCCCCCCCCCGCCGTAGGACACCAGGGACCGGCCGCTACCCCCCCCCCCGTAGGACAACCAGGGACCGGCCGCCTACCCACCCCCCGTAGGACACCAGGGACCGGCCGCTACCACCCCCCCCCCGGTAGGACACCAGGGACCGGCCGCTACCCCCCCCCCCCCCCGTAGGACACCATGGGACCGGGCCGCTACCCCCCCCCCTAGGAACACCAGGGACCGGCCCGCTACCCCCCCCGTAGGACACCAGGGATCGGCCGCTTACCCCCCCCCCCCCGTAGGACACCAGGGACCCCGGCCGCTACCCCCCCCCCCCGGTAGGACACCAGGGACCGGCCGCTACCCCCCGTGGGACACCAGGGACCGGCCGCCCTCCCCCCGTGGGACACCAGGGACCGGCCGCCCTCCCCCCGTGGGACACCAGGGACCGGCCGCCCTCCCCCCGTGGGACACCAGGGACCGGCCGCCCTCCCCCCGTGGGACACCAGGGACCGGCCGCCCTCCCCCCGTGGGACACCAGGGACCGGCCGCCCTCCCCCCGTGGGACACCAGGGACCGGCCGCCCTCCCCCCGTGGGATACTATTAGTGTAACTATGTGTTATCAGGGGGACATTAGTGAGTTCACATCAATCAGCTGGCTGTAAAGGAAGATGTACTACTACTGAGGGGACATGAGGAATACCGGCCTGTCACAGGGGATCAGTCAGTCCAATGCTGAGTACTGAGTACATGCACTTCTCTGGTGTGGTGTGCACTAGTCACTTATTAACTGTCAGAGGGGACTTGGGTCACACGATCACCAACACTAGTCAATCAGTAACACTCCTTCATAGCTGTACATTTGTATGTGAGAGATATCAGTCATCAGCAGAGGGAGATCAGTGGTCGAGTAACGTGTCGGGGGGGGGGGGGGGGATCGGTCGGTCGGTAAACCTGTCGGGGGGGGGGGGGGGGGAAATCGGTTGGTCGGTAACGTGTCGGGGGGGGGGGGGGGTGGTCGGTAACGTGTCGGGGGAGGGGAGATCGGCGGACGGTAACGTGTCGCGGGGGGGTGGGAGATCGGCGGTCGGTAACGTGTCGGGGGGGGGAGATCGGGCGGTCGGTAACGTGGCGGGGGGGGGGGGGGAGATCGGCGTCGGTGTGGCGGGGGGGGGGGGGGGGGGGGAGATAACGTGTCGGGGGGGGGGGGGGAGATCGGCGGTCGGTAAACGGTCGGGGGGGGGGGGGGGTGAACGTGTCGGGGTAGGGGGAGGGATCGGCGGCGGGAACGGTAAACGTGGTCGGGGGGGGGTGGGGGGTGGGAGATGTCGGCGGCGGTCGGTAAAACGTGTCGGGGGGGGGGAGATCGGCGGTCGGTAATCGGCGGTCGGTAACGTGTCGGGAGGGGGGAGAACGGCGTCGGGCAACGTGACGGGGAGGGGGGGGGGAAGATCGGCGGTCGGTAAACGTGTCCTGGGGGGGGGGAGGGAGATCGGCGGTCGGTAACGTGTCGGGGGGGGAGATCGGCGGTCGGTAACGTGTCAGGGGGGGGGGGGGGGGGGAGATCGGCGGCGGTCGTAACGTGTCGGGGGGGGGAGATCGCGCGGTCGGTAACGTGTCGGGGGGGGGGGGGTGGGGAGATCGGTGGTCGGTAACCTGTCGGGGGGGGGGGAGATCGGTGGTCGGTAACGTGTCGGGGGGGGGGGGGGGGGGGAGATCGGTGGTCGGTAACCTGTCGGGGGGGGGAGATCGGTGGTCGGTAACGTGTCGGGGGGGAGATCGGTGGTCGGTAACGTGTCGGGGGGGAGATCGGTGGTCGGTAACCGTGTCGGGGGGGAGATCGGTGGTCGGTAACGTGTCGGGGGGGAGATCGGTGGTCGGTAACGTGTCGGGGGGGAGATCGGTGGTCGGTAACGTGTCGGGGGGGAGATCGGTGGTCGGTAACGTGTCGGGGGGGGGGGGGGGGAGAAGAGATCTGTGGTCGGTAACGTGTCAGGGGGGGGGGAAGAGATCTGTGGTCGGTAACGTGTCAGGGGGGGGGGGAAGAAGAGATCTGTGGTCGGTAACGTGTCAGGGGGGGGTGGTCGGTAACGTGTCAGGGGGGGGGGGGGGGGAGATCGTGGTCGGTAACCTGTCGGGGGGGGGGGGGGGGGAGATCGGTGGTCGGAAACGTGGTCGGGGGGGAGATCGGTGTCGGTAACGTGTCGGGGGGGGGGGGGGGGGAGAAGAGATCTGTGGTCGGTAACGTGTCAGGGGGGGGGAAGAGATCTGTGGTCGGTAACGAGTCAGGGGGGGGGGGGAAGAGATCTGTGGTCGGTAACGTGTCAGGGGGGGGTGGTCGGGGTAACGTGTCAGGGGGGGGGGGGAGAGATCGGTGGTCGGTAACCTGTCGGGGGGGGGGGGAGATCGGGGTGTCGGTAACGTGTCGGGGGGGGGGAGATCGGTGGTCGATAACGTGTCGGGGGGGGGGAGATCGGTGGTCGGTAACGTGTCGGGGGGGGAGAGAGATCGGTGGTCGGTAACGTGTCGGGGGGGGGGGGGAGAAGAGATCTGTGCTCGGTAACGTGTCAGGGGAGGGTGGTCGGGTAACCTGTCGGGGGGGGGGGGGGGGGGGGGAGATCGGTGTGTCGGTAACGTGTCACATTTGTATGTGAGGGATATCAGTCATCAGCAGAGGGAGATCAGTGGTCAGTAACGTGTGGGGGGGGGGGGAGAGATCGGTGGTCGGTAACCCTGTCGGGTGGGGGGGGGGGGGGGGGGGGAGGGGGGTGGGGGGGGGGGGGGGGGGGGGGGGGGGGGGGGAAATCGGTGGTCGGTAACCTGTCGGGGGGGGGGGGGGAGATCGGCGGTCGGTAACGTGTCATATTTGTATGTGAGGGAGATCAGTCATCAGCAGAGGGAGATCAGTTGGTCAGTAACGTGTCAGGGGGGGGGGGGGATCGGTAACGTGTCAGGGGGGGGTGGATCGGTGGTCGGTACGGTATGTGTTGGGGGGGAGATCGGTGGGAAACGTGTTCGGTGGGGGGGGGGGGGGGGGGGAAGAGATCTGTGGTCGGTAACGTGTCAGGGGAGGGTGGTCGGTAATGTGTCAGGGGGGGGGGGAATCTGTGGTCCGGTAACCTGTCGGGGGGGGGGGGGAGAGATCGGCGGTCGGTAACGTGTCGGGGGGGGAAGAGATCTGTGGTCGGTAACCTGTCGGGGGGGGGAGAGATCGGTGTGGTCGGTAACGTGTCGGGGGGGGGGAGAGAAGAGATCTGTGCTCGGTAACGTGTCAGGGGGGGGGGGGGGGGGGGGGGGGGGGGGTGGGGGGGGGGAGATCGTGGTTCGGTACCCTGTCGGGGGGGGGAGATCGGTGGTCGGTAACGTGTCGGGGGGAGGATCGGTGGTCGGTAACCGTGTCGGGGGGGAGATCGGTGGTCAGGTAACGTGTCGGGGGGGAGATCGGTGGTCGGTAACGTGTCGGGGGGGAGATCGGTGGTCGGGTAACGTGTCGGGGGGAGATCGGTGGTCGGTAACGTGTCGGGGGGGGAGATCGGTGGTCGGTAACGTGTCGGGGGGGAGATCGGTGGTCGGCGGTAAAGTGTCGGGGGGGAGATCGGTTGTCGGTAACGTGTCGGAGGGGAGATATCGGTGGTCGGGGGTAACGTGTCGGAGGGGGGGAGAGAGATCGGTGGTCGGTAACGTGTCAGGGAGGGTGGTCGGTAACCTGTCGGGGGGGGGGGGGGGGGGAGATCGGTGGTCGGTAACGTGTCATATTTGTATGTGAGGGATATCAGTCATCAGCAGAGGGAGATCAGTGGTCAGTAACGTGTCAGGGGGGGGGGGGGATCGGTAACGTGTCAGGGGGGGTGAGATCGGTGGGTCAGTAACGTGTCGGGGGGGGGGGAGATGAGATCGGTGGTCGGTAACTGTCGGGGGGGGGGGGGGGGGGGGAGAGATCTGTGGGTCGGTAACGTGTCAGGGGAGGGTGGTCGGTAATGTGTGGGGGGGGGGGGGGGGGGGAAATCTGTGGTCGGTAAACCTGTCGGGGGGGGGGGGGGGAGAGATCGGCGGTCGTGGTAAACGTGTCGGGGGGGGGGAAGAGATCTGTGTCGTATACCGTGTCAGGGGGGTGGTCGGTAACGTGTCAGGGGGGGGGGGGGGGGGAATCGGGGGGGGGGGAGTGGGGGAATCGGCTGGTCGGATAAAACTGTCGGCGTGGGGGGGGGGTGGGGAGAGATCGGCGGTCGGTAACCTGGTCGGGGGGGGGGGGGGGGGGGGGAAGAGATCTGTGGTCGGTAACGTGTCAGGGGGGGGGGGGGGGGGAAGAGATCTGTGGTCGGTAACGTGTCAGGGGGGGTGGTGGTTCGGTAACGTGTCAGGGGGGGGGGAGATCGGGTGGTCGGTAACCTGTCGGGGGGGGGGAGATCGGTGGTCGGTAACGTGTCGGGGGGGGGGGGGGGAGATCGGTGGTCGGTAACATGTCGGGGGGGGGGGGGGAGATCTGTGGTCGGTAACGTGTCAGGGGAGGGTGGTCGGTAACGTGTCAGGGGGGGGGGGGGGGATCGGGTGGTCGGTAACCTGTCGGGGGGGGGGGGGGGGAGATCGGTGGTCGGTGAAGAGATCTGTGGTCGGTTAACGTGTCAGGGGGGGGTGGTCGGTACCGTGTCAGGGGGGGGGGGAGATCGGTGGTCGGTAACCTGTCGGGGGGGGGGGGGGAGATCGGTGGTCGGTAACGGTGTCGGGGGGGGGGGGGTGATCGGTGGTCTGGTAACATGTCGGGGGGGGGGGGGGGAGAGATCTGTGGTCGTTAACGTGTCAGGGGAGGGGGTCGGTAACGTGTCAGGGGGGGGGGGGATCGGTGGTCGGTAACCTGTCGGGGGGGGGGGGGGGAGATCGGTGGTCGGTTACCGTGTCGGGGGGGGGGGGGGGGGGGGAGATCGGTGGTCGGTAACGTGTCAGGGGAGTGGGTGGTCGGTAACGTGTCAGGGGGGGGGGGAGATCGGTGGTCGGTAACATGTCGGGGGGGGGGGAGATCTGTGGTCGGGTAACGTGTCAGGGGGAGGTGGTCGGTAACGTGTCAGGGGGGGGGGGGGATCGGTGGTCGGTAACCTGTCGGGGGGGGGGGGGGGGGGAGATCGGTGGTCGGTGAAGAGATCTGTGGTCGGTAACGTGTCAGGGGGGGGTGGTCTGGTAGGTACGTGTCAGGGGGGGGGGGAGATCGGTGGTCGGTAAACCTGTCGGGGGGGGGGGGGGGGAGATCGGTGGTCGGTAACGTGTCGGGGGGGGGGGGTTGATCGGTGGTCGGTAACATGTCGGGGGGGGGGGGGGGGAGAGATCTGTGGTCGTTAACGTGTCAGGGGAGGGTGGTCGGGTAACGTGTCAGGGGGGGGGGGGGGATCGGTGGTCGGTAACCTGTCGGGGGGGGGGGGGGGGGGGGAGATCGGTGGTCGGGTACCGTGTCGGGGGGGGGGGGGGGGAGATCGGTGGTCGGTAAGTGTGTCAGGGGAGGGTGGGTCGTGTAACGTGTCAGGGGGGGGGAGGATCGGTGGTCGGTAACCTGTTGGGGGGGGGGGGGAGATCGGTGGTCGGTAACGTGTCGGGGGGGGGGGGTTGGGGGGGAGATCGGTGGTCGGTAACGTGTCATATTTGTATGTGAGGGATATCAGTCATCAGCAGAGGGAGATCAGTGGTCAGTAACGTGTCAGGGGGGGGGGGGGGAGATCGGTAAAAATGTCAGGGGGGGGGGTGAGATCGGTGGTCGGTAACGTGTGTCGGGGGGGGGGGGGGAGATCGGTGGTCGGTAACGTGTATATTTGTATGTGAGGGATATCAGTCATCAGCAGAGGGAGGTCAGTAACGTGTCAGGGGGGGGTGAGATCGGTGGTCGGTAAGTGTCGGGGGGGGGGGGGGGGGGAGAGATCGGTGGTCGGTAACATGTCGGGGGGGGGGGGAGATCTGTGGTCGGTAACGTGTCAGGGGGAGGGTGGTCGGTAACGTGTCGGGGGGGGGATCGGTGGTCGGTAACCTGTCGGGGGGGGGGGGGGGAGATCGTGTGGTCGGTAACGTGTCATATTTGTATGTGAGGGATATCAGTCATCAGCAGAGGGAGATCAGTGGTCAGTAACGTGTCAGGGGGGGGGGGGGGGGGGAGATCGGTAAAATGTCAGTAGGGGTTAGATCGGTGGTCGGTAACGTGTCGGGGGGGGGCAGATCGGTGGTCGGTAACGTGTCAGGGGGGGGGGGGAGATCGGTGGTCGGTAACGTGTCGGGGGGGGGGGGAGATCGGTGGTCGGTAACGTGTCGGGGGGGGGGGAAGAGATCTGTGGTCGGTAACGTGTCAGGGGAGGGTGGTCGTGGTAACGTGTCAGGGGGGGGGGGGAATCGGTGGTCGGTAACCTGTCGGGGGGGGGGGGGAGATCGGTGGTCGGTAACGTGTCATATTTGTATGTGAGGGATATCAGTCATCAGCAGAGGGAGATCAGTGGTCAGTAACGTGTCGGGGGGGGGGGGTGAGATCGGTAAAATGTCAGGGGGGGTGAGATCGGTGGTCGGTAACGTGTCGGTGGGGGGGGGGGGGGGGGGAGATCGGTGGTCGGTAACGTGTCAGGGGGGGTGAGATCGGTGGTCGGTAACGTGTCGGGGGGGTGAGATCGGTGGTCGGGTAACGTGTCGGGGGGGTGAGATCGGTGGTCGGTAACGTGTCGGGGGGGAGATCGGTGGTCGGTAACGTGTCGTCGGGGGGAGATCGGTGGTCGGTAACGTGTAGTTACGTGTCGGGGGGGAGATCGGTGGTCGGTAACGTGTCGGGGGGGGGAGATCGGTGGTCGGTAACGTGTCGGGGGGAGATCGGTGGTCGGTAACGTGTCGGGGGGGGGAGATCGGTGGTCGGTAACGTGTCAGGGGGGGGGGGGGGGGGGGAGATCAGTGGTCGGTAACGTGTCAGGGGGGGGGGGGGGTGGTCGGGTAACGTGTCAGGGGGGGGGAGATCGGTGGTCGGTAACCTGTCGGGGGGGGGAGATCGTGGTCGGTAACGTGTCGGGGGGGGGGGGGGGGAGATCGGTGGTCCGGTAACGTGTCATATTTGTATGTGAGGGATATCAGTCATCAGCAGAGGGAGATCAGTGGTCAGTAACGTGTCGGGGGGGGGGGGGGGGGGGGAGATCGGTAAAATGTCAGGGGGGGTGAGATCGGTGGTCGGTAACGTGTCGGGGGGGGGGGGGGAGATCGGTGGTCGGTAACATGTCGGGGGGGGGTCTGAGATCTGTGGTCGGTAACGTGTCGGGGGGGGGGGAAATCGGTGGTCGGTAACCTGTCGGGGGGGGGGGGGGGGGGAGATCGGTGGTCGGGTACCGTGTCGGGGGGGGGGGGGGAGATCGGTGGTCAGGTACGTGTCGTCGGGGGGGGGGGGAGATCGGTGGTCGGTAACATGTCGGGGGGGGGGGGTCGGTAACGTGTCAGGGGGGGGGGAGATCGGTGGTCGGTAACCTGTCGGGGGGGGGGGGGAGGAGATCGGTGGTTCGGTAACATGTCGGGGGGGGGGGTCGGTAACGGGTCAGGGGGGAGATCGGTGGTCGGTAAACTGTCGGGGGGGGGGGGGGGGAGATCGGTGGTCGGGTAACGTGTCATATTTGTATGTGAGGGATATCAGTCATCAGCAGAGGGAGATCAGTGGTCAGTAACGTGTCAGGGGGGGGGGGGGAGATCGGGTAAAATGTCAGTAGGGGTTAGATCGGTGGTCTGGTAACGTGTCGGGGGGGGGGGAGGAGATCGGTGGTCGGTAACGTGTCGGGGGGGGGGGTGAGTGAGATCGGTGGTCGGTAACGTGTCGGGGGGAGAGATCTGTGGTCGGTAACGTGTCGGGGGGAGAGATCTGTGGTCGGTAAACGTGTCAGGGGGGGGGGGGAAATCGGTGGTCGGTAACCTGTCGGGGGGGGGGGGGGGGGGGAGATCGGTGGTCGGTAACCTGTCGGGGGGGGGGGGAGATCGGTGGTCGGTAACCTGTCGGGGGGGGGGGGGGGAGATCGGTGGTCGGTAACCTGTCGGGGGGGGGGGGGGGGGGGGGAGATCGGTGGTCGGTAACCTGTCGGGGGGGGGGGGGGGAGAGATCTGTGGTCGGTAAGTGTCAGGGGGGGGGGGGGAAATCGGTGGTCGGTAACCTGTCGGGGGGGGGGGGGGGAGATCGGTGGTCGGTAAACCTGTCGGGGGGGGGGGGGGAGATCGGTGGTCGGTAACCTGTCGGGGGGGGGGGGGGAGATCGGTGGTCGGTAACCTGTCGGGGGGGGGGGGGGAGATCGGTGGTCGGTAACCTGTCGGGGGGGGGGGGGGGGGAGATCGGTGGTCGGTAACCTGTCGGGGGGGGGGGGGGAGATCGGTGGTCGGTAACGTGTCAGGGGGGGGGGGGAATCGGTGGTCGGTAACGTGTCAGGGGGGGGGGGGATCGGTGGTCGGTAACGTGTCAGGGGGGGGGGGGATCGGTGGTCGGTAACGTGTCGGGTGTGGGGGAGATCGGTGGTCGGTAACATGTCGGGGGGGGGGGTCTGAGATCTGTGGTCGGTAAAGTGTCGGGGGGGGGGGGGGGAAATCGGTGGTCGGTAACCTGTCGGGGGGGGGGGGAGATCGGTGGTCGGTACCGTGTCGGGGGGGGGGAGATCGGTGGTCGGTACCGTGTCGGGGGGGGGGGGGGGGAGATCGGTGGTCGGTACCGTGTCGGGGGGGGGGGGTGAGATCGGTGGTCGGTACGTGTCGGGGGGGGGGGAAGAGATCGGTGGTCGGTAACGTGTCATATTTGTATGTGAGGGATATCAGTCATCAGCAGAGGGAGATCAGTGGTCAGTAACGTGTCAGGGGGGGGGGGGAAATCGGTAAAGTGTCGGGGGGGGGGGGGGAGATCGGTGGTCGGTAACGTGTCAGGGGGGGGGGGAGATCGGTGGTCGGTAACGTGTCGGGGGGGGGGAGATCGGTGGTCGGGTAACGTGTCGGGGGGGGGGGGAGATCGGTGGTCGGTAACGTGTCAGGGGGGGGGGGAGATCGGTGGTCGGTAACGTGTCAGGGGGGGGGGGAGATCGGTGGTCGGTAACCTGTCGGGGGGGGGGGGGGGGAGATCGGTGGTCGGTAACATGTCGGGGGGGGGGGGGGGGAGAGATCTGTGGTCGGTAACGTGTCAGGGGAGGGGTGGTCGGTAACGGGTCAGGGGGGGGGGGGGGAGATCGGTGGTCGGTAACTGTCGGGGGGGGGGGGGGGGGAGATCGGTGGTCGGTAACGTGTCATATTTGTATGTGAGGATATCAGTCATCAGCAGAGGGAGATCAGTGGTCAGTAACGTGTCAGGGGGGGGGGGGGGATCGGTAAAATGTCAGTAGGGGTTAGATCGGTGGTCGGTAACGTGTCGGGGGGGGGGAGATCGGTGGTCGGTAACGTGTCGGGGGGGGGGGTGGTGAGATCGGTGGTCGGTAACGTTGTGGGGGGGGGGGGTGAGATCTGTGGTCGGGTAACGTGTCGGGGGGAGAGATCTGTGGTCGGTAACGTGTCAGGGGATCGGTGGTCGGTAACGTGTCAGGGGGGGGGGGGGATCGGTGGTCGGTAAACGTGTCGGGGGGGGGGGGATCGGTGGTCGGTAACGTGTCAGGGGGGGGGGGAGGAAATCGGTGGTCGGTAACCTGTAGGGGGGGGGGGGGGGGGGGAGATCGGTGGTCGGTAACCTGTCGGGGGGGGGGGGGGGGGAGATCGGTGGTCGGTAACCTGTCGGGGGGGGGGGGGGAATCGTGGTGGTCGGTAACGTGTCAGGGGGGGGGGGATCGGTGGTCGGTAACGTGTCAGGGGGGGGGGATCGGTGTGGTCGGTAACGTGTCGGGTGTGGGGGGAGAGATCGGTGTCGGTAACGTGTCGGGGGGGGGGGGGAGAGATCGGTGGTCGGTAACGTGTCGGGGGGGGGGGGGGGGGGGGGAGATCGGTGGTCAGGTAACGTGTCGGGGGGGGAGATTCGGTGGTCGGTAACGTGTCGGGGGGGGAGATCGGTGGTCGGTAACGTGTCGGGGGGGGTGAGGGAGATCGGTGGTCGGTAACGTGTCGGGGGGGGGGGAGATCGGTGGTCGGTAACGTGTCGGTCGGGGGGGGGGGGGGGGAGATCGGTGGTCAGGTAACGTGTCAGGGGGGGGAGATCGGTGGTCGGTAACCTGTCGGGGGGGGGGGAGATCGGGTGGTCGGTAACATGTCGGGGGGGGGGGGGAGATCGGTGGTCGGTAACGTGTCAGGGGGGGTGAGATCTGTGGTCGGTAAGTGTCAGGGGGGGGGGGATCGGTGGTCGGTAACCTGTCGGGGGGGGGGGGGAAATCGGTGGTCGGTAACGTGTCAGGGGGGGGGGGGATCGGTGGTCGGTAACGTGTCAGGGGGGGGGGGGATCGGTGGTCGGTAACGTGTCGGGTGTGGGGGAGATCGGTGGTCGGTAACGTGTCGGGGGGGGGGAGATCGGTGGTCGGTAACGTGTCCGGGGGGGGGGGGGGGGGGGATCTGGTGGTCGGTAACGTGTCGGGGGGGGAGATCGGGTGGTCGGTGTGTCCGTGTCGGGGGGGGAGATCGGTGGTCGGTAACGTGTCGGGGGGGGGGGGGGGGGGAGATCGGTGGTCTGGTAACGTGTCGGGGGGGGTGAGGGAGATCGGTGGTCGGTAAGTGTCGGGGGGGGGGGGGGGAGATCGGTGGTCGGTAACGTGTCGGGGGGGGGGGGGGGGGGGGAGATCGGTGGTCGGGTAACGTGTCAGGGGGGGGAGATCGGTGGTCGGTAACCTGTCGGGGGGGGGGGGAGAATCGGTGGTCGGTACATGTCGGGGGGGGGGGGAGATCGGTGGTCGGTACGTGTCAGGGGGGGTGAGATCTGTGGTCGGTAACGTGTCAGGGGGGGGGGGGATCGGTGGTCGGTAACCTGTCGGGGGGGGGGGGGGGAAATCGGTGGTCGGTAACGTGTCAGGGGGGGGGGGGATCGGTGGTCGGTAAGTGTCAGGGGGGGGGGGATCGGTGGTCTGGTAACGTGTGGTTGGTGTGTGGGGGAGATCGGTGGTCGGTAACGTGTCGGGGGGGGGGGGGGGGGGGAGATCGTGTGGTCGGTAAACGTGTCGGGGGGGGGGGGGGGGGGGATCGGTGGTCGGTAACGTGTCGGGGGGGAGATCGGTGGTCGGTAACGTGTCGGGGGGGGGAGATCGGTGGTCGGTAACGTGTCGGGGGGGGGGGGGGGGGGAAATCGGTGGTCGGTAACGTGTCAGGGGGGGGTGAGGGATCGTGTGGTCGGTAACGTGTCGGGGGGGGGGGGAGATCGGTGGTCGGTAACGTGTCGGGGGGGGGGGGAGATCGTGTGTGGTCGGTAACGTGTCAGGGGGGGGAGATCGGTGGTCGGTAACCTGTCGGGGGGGGGGGGAGATCGAGGGTGGTCGGTAACATGTCTTGGGGGGGGGAGATCGGTGGTCGGTAACGTGTCGGGGGGGGGGGAGATCGTGTGGTCGGTAACGTGTGGGGGGGGGGGGGAGATCGGTGGTCGGTAACGTGTCAGGGGGGGGGGGGGGGAATCGGTGGTCGGGTAACGTGTCAGGGGGGTGAGAGGGATCGGTGGTCGGGTAACGTGTCAGGGGGGGTGAGGGGATCGGTGGTCGGTAACGTGTCAGGGGGGGTGAGGGATCGGTGGTCGGTAACGTGTCAGGGGGGGTGAGATCGGTGGTCGGTAACGTGTCGGGGGGGGGGGGGGGAGATCGGTGGTCGGCAACGTGTCGGGGGGGGGGGGGGGGGGAGATCGGTGGTCGGTAACGTGTCGGGGGGGGGGGGAGATCGGTGGTCGGTAACGTGTCGGGGGGGGGGGGGGGGGGAAAGAGATCTGTGGTCGGTAACGTGTCAGGGGGGGGGGGGAAATCGGTGGTCGGTAACGTGTCAGGGGGGGTGAGATCTGTGGTCGGTAACGTGTCAGGGGGGGGGGGATCGGTGGTCGGTAACGTGTCAGGGGGGGGGGGGGAGATCGGTGGTCGGTAACGTGTCAGGGGGGGGGGGGAGATCGGTGGTCGGTAACGTGTCGGTGGGGGTGAGATCGGTGGTCGGTAACGTGTCGGGGGGGGGGGGGGGAAGAGATCTGTGGTCGGTAACGTGTCAGGGGGGGGGGGGGGGGAATCGGTGATCGGTTACGTGTCAGGGGGGGTGAGGGATCGGTGGTCGGTAACGTGTCAGGGGGGGTGAGGGATCGGTGGTCGGGTAACGTGTCAGGTGGGGGTGAGATCGGGTGGTCGGTAACGTGTCAGGGGGGGGTGAGATCGGTGGTCGGTAACGTGTCGGGGGGGGGGGGAGATCGGTGGTCGGCAACGTGTCGGGGGGGGGGGGGGGGTTGAGATCGGTGGTCGGTAACGTGTCAGGGGGGGGGGGGAGATCGGGTGGTCGGTAACGTGTCGGGGGGGGGGGGGGGGGAAAGAGATCTGTGGTCGGTAACGTGTCAGGGGGGGGGGGGGAAATCGGTGGTCGGTAAAGTGTCAGGGGGGGGTGAGATCTGTGGTCGGTAACGTGTCAGGGGGGGGGGAATCGGTGGTCGGTAACGTGTCAGGGGGGGGGGGGGGAGATCGGTGGTCGGTAACGTGTCAGGGGGGGGGGGGAGATCGGTGGTGGGTAACGTGTCGGGGGGGGTGAGATCGGTGGTCGGTAACGTGTCGGGGGGGGGGGAAGAGATCTGTGGTCGGTAACGTGTCAGGGGGGGGGGGGGGAATCGGTGGTCGGTAACGTGTCGGGGGGGGGGGGGGGAGATCGGTGGTCTGGTAACGTGTCAGGGGGGTGTGAGGGATCGGGTGGTCGGTAACGTGTCAGGGGGGGTGAGGGATCGGTGGTCGGTACGTGTCAGGGGGGGTGAGGGATCGGTGGTCGGTAACGTGTCAGGGGGGGGTGAGGGATCGGTGGTCGGTAACGTGTCAGGGGGGGTGAGATCGGTGGTCGGTAACGTGTCGGGGGGGGGGGGGGGGAGATCGGTGGTCGGTAACGTGTTGGGGGGGGGGGGGGGAGATCGGTGGTCGGTAACGTGTCAGGGGGGGGGGGGAGATCGGTGGTCGGTAACGTGTCGGGGGGGGGGGGGGGAAAGAGATCTGTGGTCGGTAACGTGTCAGGGGGGGGGGGGAAATCGGTGGTCGGTAACGTGTCAGGGGGGGTGAGATCTGTGGTCGGTAACGTGTCAGGGGGGGGGGGATCGGTGGTCGGTACGTGTCAGGGGGGGGGGGGATCGGTGGTCGGTAACGTGTCGGGGGGGGTGAGATCGGTGGTCGGTAACGTGTCGGGGGGGGGGGGGGGGGAAGAGATCTGTGGTCGGTAACGTGTCAGGGGGGGGGGGGGGGGGAATCGGTGGTCGGTAACGTGTCGGGGGGGGGTGAGATCGGTGGTCGGTAAGTGTTGGGGGGGGGGAATCAGTGGTTGGGGGGGGGGGTGTCAGGGGCCCCCTGGGTCGGGAGGGGGGGGGGGGGGGGTGTCAGGGGCCCCCTGGGTCGGGAGGGGGGGGGGGTGTCAGGGGCCCCCCTGGGTCGGGAGGGGGGGGGTGTCAGGGGCCCCCCTGGGTCGGGAGGGGGGGGGGTGTCAGGGGCCCCCCTGGGTCGGGAGGGGGGGGGGTGTCAGGGGCCCCCTGGGTCGGGAGGGGGGGGGGTGTCAGGGGCCCCCCGGGGTGAGGTGGAGGGTGTCAGGTTACCATGGTGCTGCTGGCTGTCCTGGTTGAAGTCCATGATGTTCCCGGGAAGGGGCTCGCCGTGATGGTGATCGGAGTGTCCGCCGTGCGGGTCGTTGTGCAGGATGACGGGCGCCGCCTCCTCCCGCTCCTGGAAGACGATACTGAAGAGGACGTAGCAGAAGATGAAGCCGATGGCCAGGCCGAAGGAGAAGGTGGCCAGGCTGAGCACGGACTTGTTGGTCGCCATGACAACGCTTCTCCCTCACATCGCCGACTGACCGACCGACCGGACTGCTCCCCCGTCCTGACAAAATCCAACCACCCGGCTAAACTACAAGTCCCGGCATCCCATGCGGCCTCGGCTGATGTGCGCTGCGGACAGTGTATCCGAAGTGACAGCTTCCATCGTACAACAATCACACCCCATTAACCTCTTCCCGCCCACCGAGGAGAATGAGCGAATCCGATCCTCGGGGAGAATAGACTTGCTGTCACGTGTTAGTCGTCATACTCCGAGCTGCGCCCATCAGAGATGGCGCATGCGCAGTAACCAAACTACGCCCTGGCTGCTGTGAGTGCACGTCACTGTTACGGAGGCAGTGCCAGAGAATAAAATGAACTTTATAAAGTTGTATGACGCGATATACACTTATATGACGCGATATACACTTATATGACGCGATATAAACTTTATTTGACGCCCTGCCAGCACAACGCCTCAGTGTGAAATCACGCGGACTTTCACATTGGAATTGCAATTTGAATGAGAATTGCGCGGTCGTGCTGCACTGCACCCAAACTACATTTTTATCATTTTGTTCCCACAAATAGAGCTTTATTTTGGTGGTATTTGATCACCTCTGGGATTTTTATTTTCTGCTAAAAGAAATTAAAAAGACCGAAAAATTTGAAAAACAAATGCTTTCTTTTTTGTTTCCGTTACAAAACTTTGTAAATAAGTACGTTTTCTCCCTCACTGATGGGCACTGATGTGGCTGCACTGACGGGGACTGATAAGACGGCACTGATGGGCACCGATGAGGTGGCACTGATGAGGTGGCACTGATGAGGTGGAACTGATGGGTACTAATATGCAGCACTGATAGGCGGCACGGATGGGCACAGATAGGCAGCGTGGATGGGCACAGATAGGCGGCATGGATCGGCATGGATGGGCACTGATAGGTGGCACGGATGTACTGTATTGTACTTATGGATGCCAATCAGTGTCAAACAACAACGCCTGATTGGCATCCATTGTAGGCACTGATTGGCATCCCTGGTGGTCTAGGGTGGCATCCCTGGTTGTCTAAGGTGGCATACCTGGTGGTGGGCATCCCTGGTGGTCTAGTGTGGGCATCCTCGGCATTGCTGTGCTGATAATCGATCAGCACAAACCCCCCCTGTCAGAGGAGCAGCCGATCGGCTCTCCTCTACTCGCGTCTGACAGACGTGAGTGAGGAAAAGCCGATAACCGTCTCTTCTTGTTTACATCGTGATCAGCCGTGATTGGACACTCGGTCAGAGACTCTTTACCTAGATCGATGTTGCGGGGTGTCAGACTGACATCCTGCAACTACGATCGCCGGGGGGCCACGCAGCGGCTCAATAGCCTGAGGACGTCATGTGACGTCCAGTCAGGATATTGAAACCACTTTGCCGCCATTATTTTGTAATCGGGCGGGCGGGAAGTGGTTAACCACTTCACCCCCGGACCATTTGGCTGCCAAATGACTGGGCTGCTTTTTGCAAGTCGTGCCACATGGCTCCCAAAAAAAAATTTTCCCCACAAATAGAGCTTTCTTTTGGTGGTTCTTTATCACCTCTGCGGTTTTTATTTTTTGCGCTATAAACAAAAAAAGAGCGAAAATTTTGAAAAAAAAAATATTTGTACTGTTTGCTGTAATAAATGTCCCCCAATTTTTTTTCTCAGTTTAGGCCGATTTGTATTTTTCTACATATTTTTGTTCAAAAAAAAAAAAAAAAAACGCAATTAGCGTTTATTGATTGGTTTGCGCAAAAGTTATACCGTTTACAAAATAGGGGATAGTTTTATGGAATTGTTATTATAATTTTTTTTTTTTACTTGTTATGGCGGCGATCTGCGATTTTTTCGTGACTGCGACATTATAGCGGAAACGTTTGATACTATTTTGGGACCATTCACATTTATACAGCAATCAGTGCTATAAAAATGCACTGATTACTGTATAAATGTGACTGGCAGTGAAGGGGGTTGACTACTAGGTGGCGGGAAGGGGTTAAGTGTGTCCTAGGGAGTGATTCTAACTGTTAGGGGAGTGGCTTACTGTGACACGTCACTGATCGTTGCTCCCGATGACAGGAAGCAGACGATCAGTGACATGTCACCAGGCAGAATAGGGAGATGCCTTGTTAACACAGGCATTCCCATATTCTGCCATTCGGCCACTAGGGGGCAGGATTCACAGCAAAATATATATACGTATATATATATATTTGCCTGCCCGTGCCATTCTGCTGATGTATATCTGCGTTAGACAGTCGGCAAGCAGTTAAGCTGCAAATTATTAGATTGTAAGCTCACCTTGTCGTGCAGGGAGTTACTCATTGGATTGTAAGCTCACCTTGTCGGGCAGGGAGTTACTCATTGGATTGTAAGCTCACCTTGTCGGGCAGGGAGTTACTCATTGGATTGTAAGCTCACTTTGTCGAGCAGGGAGTTACTCATTGGATTGGAAGCTCACTTTGTCGAGCAGGGAGTTACCCATTGGATTGTAAGCTCACCTTGTCGAGCAGGGAGTTACTCATTGGATTGTAAGCTCACTTTGTCGAGCAGGGAGTTACTCATTGCATTATAAGCTCACTTTGTCGGGCAGGGAGTTACTCATTAGATTGGAAGCTCATCTTGTTGGGCAGGGAGTTACTCATAGGATTGTAAGCTCACCTTGTCAGGCAGGGAGTTACTCATTGGATTGTAAACTCACCTTGTCGGGCAGGGAGTTACTCATTGGATTGTAAACTCACCTTGTCGAGCAGGGAGTTACTCATTGGATTGTAAGCTCACCTTGTGGAGCAGGGAGTTACTCATTGGATTGTGAGCTCAGCTTGTCGGGCAGGGAGTTACTCATTGGATTGTAAGCTCACCTTGTCGGGCAGGGAGTTACTCATTGGATTGTAAGCTCACCTTGTCGAGCAGGGAGTTACTCATTGGATTGTAAGCTCACTTTGTCGGGCAGGGAGTTACTCATTGCATTGTAAGCTCACTTTGTCGAGCAGGGAGTTACTCATTAGATTGTAAGCTCACCTTGTCGAGCAGGGAGTTACTCATTAGATTGTAAACTCACCCTGTCGAGCAGGGAGTTACTCATAGGATTGTAAGCTCACCTTGTCAGGCAGGGAGTTACTCATTGGATTGTAAACTCACCTTGTCGGGCAGGGAGTTACTCATTGGATTGTAAACTCACCTTGTCGAGCAGGGAGTTACTCATTGGATTGTAAGCTCACCTTGTGGAGCAGGGAGTTACTCATTGGATTGTGAGCTCAGCTTGTCGGGCAGGGAGTTACTCATTGGATTGTAAGCTCACCTTGTCGGGCAGGGAGTTACTCATTGGATTGTAAGCTCACCTTGTCGAGCAGGGAGTTACTCATTGGATTGTAAGCTCACCTTGTGGAGCAGGGAGTTACTCATTGGATTGTGAGCTCAGCTTGTCGGGCAGGGAGTTACTCATTGGATTGTAAGCTCACCTGTGTCGGGCAGGGAGTTACTCATTGGATTGTAAGCTCACCTTGTCGAGCAGGGAGTTACTCATTGGATTGTAAGCTCACCTTGTGGAGCAGGGAGTTACTCATTGGATTGTGAGCTCAGCTTGTCGGGCAGGGAGTTACTCATTGGATTGTGAGCTCAGCTTGTCGGGCAGGGAGTTACTCATTGGATTGTAAGCTCACCTTGTCGGGCAGGGAGTTACTCATTGGATTGTAAGCTCACCTTGTCGAGCAGGGAGTTACTCATTGGATTGTAAGCTCACCTTGTCGGGCAGGGAGTTACTCATTGGATTGTAAACTCACCTTGTCGAGCAGGGAGTTACTCATTAGATTGTAAGCTCACCCTGTCAAGCAGGGAGTTACTCATTGGATTGTAAGCTCACCTTGACGGACAGGGAGTTACTCATTGGATTGTAAGCTCACTTTGTCAGGCAGGGAGTTACTCATTGGATTGTAAGCTCACCTTGTCGGGCAGGGAGTTACTCATTGGATTGTAAGCTCACTTTGTCGGGCAGGGAGTTACTCATTGGATTGGAAGCTCACCTTGTCGGGCAGGGAGTTACTCATTGGATTGTAAGCTCACCTTGACGGACAGGGAGTTACTCATTGGATTGTAAGCTCACTTTGTCAGGCAGGGAGTTACTCATTGGATTGTAAGCTCACCTTGTCGGGCAGGGAGTTACTCATTGGATTGTAAGCTCACCTTGACGGACAGGGAGTTACTCATTGGATTGTAAGCTCACTTTGTCAGGCAGGGAGTTACTCATTGGATTGTAAGCTCACCTTGTCGGGCAGGGAGTTACTCATTGGATTGTAAGCTCACCTTGTCGAGCAGGGAGTTACTCATTGGATTGTAAGCTCACTTTGTCGGGCAGGGAGTTACTCATTGCATTGTAAGCTCACTTTGTCGAGCAGGGAGTTACTCATTAGATTGTAAGCTCACCTTGTCGAGCAGGGAGTTACTCATTAGATTGTAAACTCACCCTGTCGAGCAGGGAGTTACTCATAGGATTGTAAGCTCACCTTGTCAGGCAGGGAGTTACTCATTGG
The DNA here is from genome assembly GCA_029574335.1 of Rana kukunoris. Taxonomy (NCBI): domain Eukaryota; kingdom Metazoa; phylum Chordata; class Amphibia; order Anura; family Ranidae; genus Rana; species Rana kukunoris. Next base: position 3,578,815 of record CM056053.1, on the reverse strand, counting down.
ATTGTAAACTCACCTTGTCGGGCAGGGAGTTACTCATTGGATTGTAAACTCACCTTGTCGAGCAGGGAGTTACTCATTGGATTGTAAGCTCACCTTGTGGAGCAGGGAGTTACTCATTGGATTGTGAGCTCAGCTTGTCGGGCAGGGAGTTACTCATTGGATTGTAAGCTCACCTTGTCGGCAGGGAGTTACTCATTGGATTGTAAGCTCACCTTGTCGAGCAGGGAGTTACTCATTGGATTGTAAGCTCACCTTGTGGAGCAGGGAGTTACTCATTGGATTGTGAGCTCAGCTTGTCGGGCAGGGAGTTACTCATTGGATTGTAAGCTCACCTTGTCGGGCAGGGAGTTACTCATTGGATTGTAAGCTCACCTTGTCGAGCAGGGAGTTACTCATTGGATTGTAAGCTCACCTTGTGGAGCAGGGAGTTACTCATTGGATTGTGAGCTCAGCTTGTCGGGCAGGGAGTTACTCATTGGATTGTGAGCTCAGCTTGTCGGGCAGGGAGTTACTCATTGGATTGTAAGCTCACCTTGTCGGGCAGGGAGTTACTCATTGGATTGTAAGCTCACCTTGTCGAGCAGGGAGTTACTCATTGGATTGTAAGCTCACCTTGTCGGGCAGGGAGTTACTCATTGGATTGTAAACTCACCTTGTCGAGCAGGGAGTTACTCATTAGATTGTAAGCTCACCCTGTCAAGCAGGGAGTTACTCATTGGATTGTAAGCTCACCTTGACGGACAGGGAGTTACTCATTGGATTGTAAGCTCAGTTTGTCAGGCAGGGAGTTACTCATTGGATTGTAAGCTCACCTTGTCGGGCAGGGAGTTACTCATTGGATTGTAAGCTCACTTTTGTCGGGCAGGGAGTTACTCATTGGATTGGAAGCTCACCTTGTCGGGCAGGGAGTTACTCATTGGATTGTAAGCTCACCTTGACGGACAGGGAGTTACTCATTGGATTGTAAGCTCACTTTGTCAGGCAGGGAGTTACTCATTGGATTGTAAGCTCACCTTGTCGGGCAGGGAGTTACTCATTGGATTGTAAGCTCACTTTGTCGGGCAGGGAGTTACTCATTGGATTGGAAGCTCACCTTGTCGGGCAGGGAGTTACTCATTGGATTGTAAGCTCACCTTGTCGAGCAGGGAGTTACTCATTGCATTGTAAACTCACCTTGTCGAGCAGGGAGTTACTCATTAGATTGTAAGCTCTTCTGAGCAGTTTTCATTGTGTGTCAGGATGCTAGATTATAAATGTGAACATGAGGCAGCCTGTAAAATCAGCTTCATCCTTACCTTTCTAGTGGGTGTTGTGCCTGGAGATGCCCTGGAATTTGGAGCTGTAACAAATTCTCGAGTCATTGAAGCGAGATGTACAATAATATAATACTGGTAACATTTTACAGTATTTTGTCAGTGACTTGACACAGGGCCGATCCTGGGTCACAGGCGCCTGGGTGCAGAAATATTTCTGGCGCCCCCACATGGGCGTTGTCATTTTACTAACTCCTCCCCTTTACATCTCATTATACATCACATCTGTCGATGGACTACTGAGGCGCAGGAATGGGCAGGGCTGTGTATTCTATGCAATCTATCATGCCATAAAACATCTAGAGCAGGGGCAGCCCAGAGCATGTGTAAAGGGATGCTGGGGATGCCATCCCCCAGAACACAGCACACTGAACACTGTGACTCACCTTGATTCTCTCTCTGTGCAGCCTGAGATAGAGATGGGAGTGGGAGGCATTCCAACTGGAGTTGGTGGGATCCAAGACTCCCAGTGTTAGGAATTCATTCCTGCATATCGGCACCACTCCCCCGAGCACTGCCAGGCTGGACAGGCTGCCCTATGCTCACACAACAGTTCTGGACGGACACACACCTATGCTCAGAACACTAGTTCTGGACGGACACAAACAAGGAGAGAAGGAGGGGGAGGAGAACTCTGGCACTTCGGCGCCCCCCACCTCTGCAGGCGCCTGGGTGCAATGCACCCTGTGCACCCTGCCTAGGATCGGCCCTGACTTGACATGCTTCATGCAATACTGAGGAATGTCATAAGGGATTCATAATGTCAAAGCTAAAAAAACGTACTGTCTCCGATATTGCTGATTTCTTCATTGAGCCTTGAAAAGTTGCCTACAAGCAGGTGCTAAGTTGGATTCCCAAGAATCTGGTAAATAATATTAAAGTGAACCCCCAGGCTCATATTGCTATACCCTGGTATGTGCTCCTAGCCATGCAATTGGCCTCAGAAGCTCATTTTAAAGTATAACTAAAGGCAAAACATATTTTCTTTAGTTTTGGATAGAGTGGCGAGGGATTAGAACATCTGTCAGTATGTTTTGCTGTCTGTGGTATCCATTAGGGAGATTCACCCTCTCTATCTGTCCTGTTGACCATTATTGAAAGTGATAGTATAAAAAAAAATCCCAATTTTTGGGTTGTCCCCAGAAATAATAAAGTTATAGTAATTAATGGGGAAATGTGCGGACACTAGTTCTGGTGACCTGGGGGTCCCCAAGGAATTCCCTTCATTTGCAGGGGTTCCTCCTAGTTTTCTGTTTGGCTATGGGACAGAAAGTGAAGGGAAATCTCTGCAATGAGACACATATGGCGAAAAAAAAGGGTGGGCCAACTCAATATTGAACCCTACGGACTAATATTGGTCATATACGGTACGAAAAATTGTCCGAAAAACGAACGTTCGGTTGAGAGCGCAAACCATAGTGCCATCATGTAATAACCAATAAATCGTTCAGTGGACATAAATCAAAAAAATGTGGTTCGTTTTTTTTTTAGGGCTGTGCAAAATTAACTTTTAATTCATCGATTAATCTTAAAATTTTTTGATTGATCAAAATCTTTTTGATCGATTACAATTCTTTTGATTGGTACTTACCTCTCCGCGGGCTTCCAGGCCTTCAGGGAGTTCCGTCGGAGATCCAGTGACGTCACGGACGGGGATTGCCGTGTCCATCTGAAGGGCTCCTTTGCTGTGCCTTCATATCTGCATGCCGGCGGGACCTTACTATCTGCCACACCCTCCTCATCTGGATTCAGCAGTGGTATCGTTGTACACATTTTTATACCAGTATCATACTTAGCTATATGCTTTTATGACTGCTTTTGCTACCGTTTGGTATTACTCGCACCATTTTTACAGTTTATGTAGCTACATCGATTTTATCTCCAGTGCAATATTTATTTTGTTACCTACTTGAAGACTATAAAAGTTTTAATGCTATTCCCATGGAGCGCTGCCTTTGTGTGTTTTTTGTATCCTGCTATCCATTTTTCCAGTGGTTGGGAGCTGCACTGGGAATCAGCCTGCAAGGAGATCGGCTAAAAGTAGTTGGATCTGTATGTGCGTTATAATTAATCGAAATTAGTCGATTAATCGGTTAAAAAAAAAAAACGATTAATCGAACACAAAAATTTTGATCAGTAACAGCCCTATTTTTTTTTTACATATATCTAGTGCAGAAAGTTCGGACGGGAAACACATTAAAGGGTCACTAAAGGAAAACATTTTTTTTGCTGAAATGAATGTTTACAGGGTATAGAGACATAAAAGTTAACCGATTCCTTTTCAAAATGATTAAAAATAGATAAAAATCAATAATATAATGTGCATGCAGGTTAGTTTCACTTTTGAACTGGCTTCATGTTTCTGCAAAGTAGAAATAGAAACACATAACAAAAACAAACAAATCCAGGGCAGTGTTTTGTTTTTAAAATGAATCTGATTGGTTCTGGGAAGTTTTAGACACACAGTAATGACAGATTAAACCATCGTGAGAAAGCTCCCAGTATGTTGCTTATAAGGAAACAGACAAGCAGGAAGTGTGGAGAACAGAGCAGGTTAACAGCAACTTCAAAGCAAAAACAAACAATAAGGACATGAAACCAGTACTGCAGTAAGGTAAGGGAAGCTATTTAGCTAAAAAAAAAAATTCCTTTAGTGACCCCTTCTGATTTATCGTTCGTTCGGCAGAAAATTTACAAATGTGTCCTTCGTTTTTTCGGTTTAAAAACGTCGCAACGATTTTCGATTTTGTGCCCATTAACTGTTGAAAAACGAAAGATCTTTCTCGACGACCGAATGTCGGCTGAATTTTCGTATGGTGTATGGCCAGCATAAGACTGGGATGTCATTAAAGTTCATGTGCGTGTAAAGGCAGACGTCCCAATACTTTTGACAATACAGTACAGTTGTATTTAAAATTATTCAACCCCCCAATGCTGTAAAGGGTTTTAGGGAATTTAGTGTACATTTGTAATTGTATTCAGAATGAAATCCTACAAGGACTTCTTAAAGAACCATATGCAACTAAAATGACAACAATTGGTTTTGTAATGCAGTAGTAAATGTTTATTTTGTGAATTCTTCATTTACACAATTAATCAACCCCTTAACCACTTCCTTACTGGGCATGTAAACCCCCTTCCTGACCAGGTGAAATTTCAGCTTGCGGCACTGCGTCGCTTTAACTGACAATTGCGCGGTCGTGCGACGTGGCTCCCAAACAAAATTGGCGTCCTTTTTTCCCCACAAGTAGAGCTTTCTTTTGGTGGTATTTGGTCACCTCTGCGATTTTTATTTTTTGCGCTATAAACAAGAAAGGACGACAATTTTGAAAAAAAATACAATATTTTTTACTTGTTGCTATAAAAAATAGCCCAATTAAAAAAAAAAAAATCAGTTTAGGGCAGGGATCCTCAAACTACGGCCCTCCAGCTGTGTCGGAACTACAAGTCCCATGAGGCATTGTAAAACTCTGACATTCACAGACATGACTAGGGCATGATGGGAATTGTAGTTCCTGAACAGCTGGAGGGCCGTAGTTTGAGGACCCATGGTTTAGGGCGATACGTATTCTTCTACATATTTTTGGTTAAAAAAAAAAATCGCAATAAACGACTGGTTTGCGCAAAAGTTATAGCGCCTACAAAATAAGGGACAGAATTGTTATTTTTTATTATTTTTATTTTTTTACTAGTAATGGCGGCGATCTGCGATTTTTATTGCGACTGCGACGTTATCGACACGACGTTATCGGATCACTTTTGACACATTTTTGGCACCATTCACATTTATACTGCAATCAGAGCTATAAATATGCACTAATTACTGTATAAATGTGACTGGCAGGGAAGGGGTTAACACTAGGGGGTGAGGAAGGGGTTAATGTGTTTCCTGCATTGTGTTCTAACTGTGGGGGGAGGGGGGGTGACCGATCTGTGTCCCTATGTACTAGGAACACAGATCGGTATGCTCTCTCCCTGACAGGACGCTGTCATTGTGTGAGCCGGCAATGAGAGATGATCTCATATGTTTACATATGAGATCATCTCTCATTGGCCCATCAGATCGCATCGCAAACGGCCACTCTGATTGACCGTTCGCGGCGATCTGTGATTGGCTGTGTCCAAGGGACACGGCCAGTACACAAGTTCCCCGCTGCGCGCTCTGGAGCGTTCGCTGGGAACGAGGAAAGGGGCTGCCGTGAAAACACGGCAGCCCGGAGATTTAGAGCCACCCTGCGGCCGCATATAGTCGTACGGCCGTAGGGAAGTGGTTAAAGACTATCACTCTGAAGAAAAGAGGTTCATTGAAGTGTTTTCAATCAGGTATTGCAAACACCTGTGGATATCAGGGAGCAGCAATAAAGCCTAATAAGCACCAATCAGGCAGCTTTATAATGACTGTGATACTCGGCTCCTTCTAGACATTTACTGGTGTGGTTACAAACACGGTGAAGACAAGAGAATGGTCCAGGAAGACAAGAGAAGAGGTGATTACTCTTCACAGGAAGGGCAATGGCTATAAGAAGATTGCAAAGATGTTAAACATACCAAGAGACACCATAGGAAGAATCATTCGCAAATTCAAGGCAAAGGGCGATGTTGAAACGCTACCTGGTCGTGGCAGAAAGAAGATGCTGACTTGGACTGCTGTGCGCTACCTGAAGCGTAGAGTGGAGAAAAGTCCCTGTGTGACTGCTGAGGAACTGAGACAAGATTTGTCAGATGTGGGTACTGAAGTTTCTGCTTAGACAATACGGCGCACACTGCGTAATGAAGGCCTCCATGCCAGAACTCCCAGGCGCACTCCCTTGCTGTCTCCAAAGAATAAGAAGAGTCGACTGCAGTATGCCAAAAGTCATGTGAACAAACCACAGAAGTTTTGGGATTGTGTTCTGTGGACTGATGAAACAAAATTAGAACTGTTTGGGCCCATGGATCAACGCTATGTTTGGAGGAGGAAGAACAAGGCCTATGAAGAAAAGAACACCTTGCCTACTGTGAAGCATGGCGGGAGGGGGGGGGGGTCAATCATGCATTGGGGCTGTTTTGCTTCTGCAGGTACAGGGAAGCTTCAGTGTGTGCAAGGTACCATGAATTCTCTTCAGTACCAGGAGATATTGGGTGACAATGTGATGCAGTCCGTCACAAACCTGAGGCTTGGGAGACGTTGGACCTTTCAACAGGACAATGATCCCAAGCATACCTTCTAAGTCCACTAGAGCATGGTTGCAGATTAAAGGCTGGAACATTTTGGAGTGGCCATCGCAGTCACCAGACTTAAATCCGATTGAGAAACTCTGGTGGGACTTAAAGGGGTTGTAAAGGTACACTTTTTTTACCTTAATGCATCCTATGCATTAAGGTAAAAAAACATCTCACAGCACCGCCCCCCCCCCCCCCGAGCCCCCGTTGTACTTACCTGACCGTTCGAATCTCCCGGGCGCGTCCACGTCGTCCTCTTCGGTTCCCAGCCTGGCCGTTGATTGACTAGGCTGGGCGGATTGATAGCAGCGCAGCCATTGGCTAGCCGGGGGCGGAGCCGAGTGATACAGTCGGCGGCTATGGCCGCCGCTGTATCACGGGAGCGCGCTCGCAAAAGCTTTCCTCCATGCGAGCGCCCTCGCATGAAGAGGGAAAGCTTTTGCGAGGAGGAGCCCAGACAGCCGCCGAGGGACCCCAGAAGACAGCTTTCCGGGCCACTCTGTGCAAAACGAACTGCACAGTGGAGGTAAGTATCACATGTTTGTTATTTTATTTTTTTAAAAAGCCCTGACTTTAGTGTCCCTTTAAAGAAAGCAGTTGCAGTGCGCAAGCCTAAGGCTCCATTCACATCTAGGCGTTTTGTCGCCTGAAGCCCGACGCTGCAGCAGCTTGTGATACGCTGGAGGGGCGAATTAACATTGTCGGCTATGGAGATGGTTCACATCTCCACGCCGAACGCCCAAACGCCCGTACGCCTGAAGCTCAAACAAGTCCCGGACCCTTTTTTCAGGCGTATCGGGCGTACGGGCATAGCCGGCAATGTTAATTCACCTCTTCTGCAAAAAATCAATAGGCGTTTTGTCGCCGCAAATCGCGGGGACAAAACGCCTATTGATTTGTCGCCGCAATACGCCGCTACAGTGTACGCCTAGGTCTGAATGGAGCCTAAGAATGTGACTGAACTGGAGGCTTTTGCCCATGACGAATGGGCGAAGATACCCGTAGATCGCTGCAAGACACTTGTGTCAAGCTATGCTTCACGTTTAAAAACTGTTATAACTGTAAAAGGATGTTGTACTAAGTACTAAGATTGAATGTCACTTGGGGGGTTGAATAAAACTGATAATGATTTCATTATAAATGTTCTGTTATATTTGTCTGACCTACACGTGTCTCTTTGATTTCATTGTAAGCAGGATGACTGAATGAGCAAAATCAGTGTCAAACTGGCCAAAACAATCAATTTCAGTGGGGGTTGAATAATTTTGAATACAACTGTATATATATTTAAAATACTATAAAGCAATAGGCCATCATTCACTCTATTTTCAGGCTTTGAAATTAAAGCTTTTTTTTTTTTTTTTGGGTGCATTTTTTCACACGCCAATGCACGTTCTATGAAGTATGTGTTTTTCAAGCCACAGGCGTTTTTGCTTCGCCCAGTTACTGTAATGGAAGGTGTCACCTTTTATTTTTTTAGGGGGGTTTATGTGGTCAAAAATGCATAATTTGACCTAAAAAAACAAAGTTCTTGTACTTTTGTATAACCACTGGAAGATTTACCCCCTTTCATGACCAGGCCATTTTTTGATTTTTTGGCACTGCGTTTATGTGGTTGTAAACCGTGTGCCCCTTTCACACTTGCGGACCGTATGTCCCTTTTTTCTCCATAAGTGTGCGGATGAAAAAGGGACATACATTGGTCCCTATGAGATCGCGGGTGTCAGCGGATGAACATCCGCCCCGTGTGAAAGGGCCCTTGCACACCACTTTTACCTACAGGTAAGCCGATAATAAGACTTACCTGTAGGTACTGGTAATATCTCCTTAACTGCGCAGGTTTAGGCGATATTTCCAGTATATTTACCATATATGCTTGCGCACACCTCATTGGAGCATGCGCACTAAAGAAAGCGCATGACTAGAGGTCGACCAATATATCGGCCGATTTTTTGCACTTTTTGGCCGATTGTACTGAAAAAAAGACGATTTACTTCAACTTATCTTCTTTACGCTACGCCGGAGCAACGTTGAGAGGCAAGCATGGAATTCACAAAGCAAATGCTCCCAACGTTGGGCCGGCGTAGCGTATAGTCGTGGGCGTAAGCCGACGTACGTCATAGTAGGTGGAAGTGGGCTGGAAGTGGGCGGTAACATTTAAATGAAGCGTGACCTCATGCAAATGATGGGCTGAGCTTCAAACAAGTACCCAATACAAACGGCGTAAAAATTGACGGCGTTCATGGTCCATACCTTTGCATGGGTTGCGCCTCCTATATGAGGAATAACTTTACGCTGGACGTAACCCTTACGCAAATCGCTTAAAACATGTGCCGGGCGCAAGTACGTTCGTGAATCGGCCTAATTTGCATATTTGCATCAAAATTCTTAGTTTAATCATTTACAGACTAAGGCCCAGATTCACGTACCTGGGCGCATGTTTATTCTGGCGTAGCGTATCTTGTTTACGCTACGCCGCCGCAACATTGAGAGGCAAGCCTGGTATTCATGAAGAAAATACACGCAACGTTGCGGCGGCGTAGCGTAAGCCGCTGTAAGTCGAATTAGGTGGAAGTGGGCGTGATTTATTATAATGCGTATAAGCGTGACCCCATGTAAATGAAGGGCCGAACGAACAGCGCAAGCGCCGTCCCGTGGACGCTTCCCAGTACGCATGCGCAGAATCACGTCGGGACAAACACCTAAGATACGTCGAATCACTGAACGTAACCTACGCACAGCCCTATTCACGTAGTACTACGTAAACGATGTACAATATGACAGCTGTTCCCTCGTCCATACCTTTGCATGACTTACACCTGCTTTATGTGGGGTAAGTTTACGCCGGACGTAGGACTTACGTAAACCGCGTATATTAATGCGCCGGGTGCAAGTATGTTTGTGAATCGGCGTATCCTACTAATTTGCATATTTAACATGGGTACGCCGAATGCGTCCAGCGTAACTATGCGCCCACGATACTCGCGGAGGCAAGTTACGTCGGGCGGCTGAAGCCTTATTTTACGACGTATCTAGCTTCGCGAATCGGCGTAACAATACGGTGGCGCACATTTGTACTTACGACGGCGTATCTCTAGAGTGAATCCGCCAGCGTAAAACTTTCGTGAATCCGGGCCAATATCTTTTCTGACACTTGTTGCTTACAAGTAAAAATCCTGTATTTTCTGCTAGAAAATCACTTAGAACCCCCAAACATTATATATATATTTTTTAGCATAGACCCTAGGGAATAAAATAGAGGTTGTTGCAATATTTTATATCACACAGTATTTGTGCAGCGGTCTTTCAAATGCATTTTTTGGGGGAAAAATACACTTTAATGAATAAAAAAAAAAAAAAAAACAGTAAAGTTAGCCGTTTTTTTTTTTTTTTCGTCCAAAAGATTTGATTACCTGTTTTTTTGTGGATGATTCCTGACTCCCTTACCGAAGATGGTGGGGGCAGCACCCGAGAGCCGAGGGAGAGATCGGCTTCGGGTGCCGACATCGCGGACGCCCAGGACAGGTAAGTGTCCATATATTAAAAGTAGGGCTGTGGAAATTAACTATTAATTCAACGATTAATCTTTAATTTTTTAATCGATCAACATTTTTTTGATCGATCGAAATTCTTTTGATTGGTACTTACCTCTCCACTGGCTTCAGGGAGTTCCGTTGGAGATCCGGTGACATCACAGACACCGGCGGGGCTTGCCGTGTCCATCTGAAGGGCTCCTTTGCTGTGCCTTCATATCTGCATGCCGGCGGGACCTTACTATCTGCCACACACAAGGGCTGTTACACTTCCCTCTATCACTTCCCTCTATCACCCTGGGATTGTACAGCCATCCACTGGGAGTTGTGATAGTTCCCTTCACTGGGTGGGCTCCGGACGCAGTGCTCTGCGCTTCGAGACCACCCTTTTTTAAAGCTTTAGGCTCTCGGTTGAACAGGAAGTGGGCATGGGCGTCCGCTGAAATTTTTTCAGAGGGGGGCGCTTCGGCAGTGGCGATACACAGTCACATTTGACCCTTTCTTCAACCGCTAGCGGGGGTTAAAAGCGCCCCCCCCCCCCACGTTAAATGTGAAAACACCCCACTGTGCCCCATGCATCTTTCAATATCTCTTTGTCACTACTGTGTACCCCCTCTCCACAACAGCACTTCTGGACCCCTTTACATTACACAGCACCTCACAGCTCTGGACCCCTTTACATTACACAGCACCCCACAGCTCTGGACCCCTTTACATTACACAGAACCCTGCATCTCTGGACCCCTTCACATTACACAGCACCCTGCATCACTGGACCCCTTTACATTACACAGCACCCTGCATCACTGGACCACTTTACATTCATTACACAGCACCCTGCATCACTGGACCACTTTACATTACACAGCACCCTGCAATACTGGACCCCTTTACATTACACAGCACCCTGCATCACTGGCCCCTTTACATTACACAGCACCCTGCATCACTGGCCCCTTTACATTACACAGCACCCTGCATCACTGGCCCCTTTACATTATACAGAACCCTGCATCACTGGCCCCTTTACATTACACAGCACGCTACATCACTGGACCCCTTTACATTATACAGCACCCTGTATCACTGGACCACTTTACATTCATTACACAGCACCCTACATCACTGGACCCCTTTACATTACATAGCACCCTGCAATACTGGACCCCTTTACATTACACAGCACCCTGCATCACTGGCCCCTTTACATTACACAGCACCCCTTTCCCTTGACTGAAACACAACACTATATTGATAGTATATTTATTTCAGGTCAAAAAAAGGAACCTTTTGGAATGAGGGACACATGGATTTGATTCCAGAAGAGGGACAGGCACTCTAAATAAGGCACAACTAGAGGGGAGGGGGGCACTGCAGTCACCGCTTAAATCGGCCCCAGGGCCAGTTCGGCCCTGCTCCTGGCTCTCCCTGGCGATTCCAGGGGGGGGGCAAACGACCCCCCTTGCCCTATGGAGCGGACGCCCATGGAAGTGGGTCCTAAGACTCCTTGGCCAATCGGGTTTCAGGATCCATTTCCTGATTGACTGGGAGGAGAATCGGAAGACAATTGCAAATGTTAATTTGCTATTGTCACACAACTGGGTGCTCTGCGCCTGAAGCCAACCCCTTTTTTTAAGCCAATTAGAGTCTCAGGCTCTAATCATGTGCTTAAAAAAAAAAAAAAACTTTGAAATCCATGCGTCCGGCGTCCTGCATGTAGATTAGGGGCCGAGGGCATGGATTAGGTTTTGGTAAATCTAAAGGAAAATTGTACAAGAAAATTGTATAATGTGTTGTCAGGTTAAGGGAGAGGGGATGGAAGAGGTAAAAACTTAGTTCAAATGTATGTTTTTACCAACCCCCCAAGTCTTTTCAAGTCTACGCTAGGTTGGCTGGACGAGTAGCGGGACAAGTTTATCTAGGCAAAGCTGCGGCCCACCACTTGTCCCGGCCCTGGGCTGGACGGGAGTGCAGTGCAAACAAACTGAGAAAAAAAAACATCAATTGCAGCTACTGTGCCCATCAAACGCAGCCACTGTGCCCATCAAAGGCAGCCACTGTGCTATCAAATGCAGCCACTTCACCCATAAATTGCCACCACTGTGCCCATCAAACGCAGCCACTGTGCCCATCAATTGCTGACACTGTGTCCATCAATTGCCGCTACTATGCCGCCAGTGTGCCCCATCAGATGCCACTAGTGTGCCCCATCAGATGCTGCCTGCACTTACCTGTCTCGGAGCGGGTCAGCAGCAGTTTCCTGCATGTCCTCCATGTCTTCTTCTGTCCTCTCTCAGGTGTCCAATCACAGTGCCTGACGTTTCAGCCAATCAGGTGACCGGTAACAGACCCGGCAACATAATTGGCTGAGAGGCGGATTCAGTGTTAGCAAAGCAAATTCCTTTGCTTCGTTAACACACAGATGAGTGAACACCGAACGCCCTGCATGGCGCCCACTTTTTTAGACGCCTATTAGAGCCTTCGGCTTCCAAAACACACCCCCACCGGAGTAATTCAGGTGCCCGGCATCCAAAAAGGGGCCAGACATCTGAATAGGTGGTGTCAGCAGCGACCATGAATCTATCTATGGTGATAGAGATAGGGTGACCACATTTCCAAACTACCATTCAGGGACACCCTCCCTTCCCAAAAAATCTGCTTGTTCTGTAACGAATCACAGCACAGTGATTGGACACAAGAGGAGGGATTTATGATTTCTCGAATCACAAGCAGGGGGCGGGGATTGTGCTCCTCCAGGCATTCCGGACAGGAAAAGTACTGTCAGTGAGTAAAGCGGTGATGTGACGGCCTTTTTTGGGGGCATCAGATTGGCCCGGGGGGGGGGGGGCTGTGTCAATTTTATTCCTGGACAATGGCAATCCGGGACACGTGGTCACCCTAGATTAGTGGTTCTCAACCTGGGGGTCGGGGTCGAATGATGATTTGCCAGAGGTCACCAAATCCTGGCCTGTTTCTGAAGCTGGTCTGTTCCTAGAGCCTGCGGCCCCCCACTCACCCTCTTCGCAGCCACCAATTCAGTTCAGGGCATGGCTGGGGGGGGGGGGGCAGTAGACTAGAGATCCGCTGACTGGTGAGGATTGTGAGGTGGGAGGGGCTGGAGGAGACCCTAGCTCCCTGTAACGGATGACCACCGCTTACAACCTTCCATCCATCCACGACAAGCTTATCTGACACACTCCGACAATATTGCATACACGATCCATATCCTTTCCCAGAATAAACGAGACAGCGCTCCGTTCTTGCTTCCAAAGATATGACAATTTATTAGTATTTTCTCAGCTTCTTATATCCAGTACATCATAATACAGTTAATCACAGGACAATGCAATCTCCACCCCCCTATTCACTCACTGAGGATAATTCTTTAATTGGTAGCTAGACATGACGGCACCGTATTATCAATAGGGTTCAATTAACCTTGAATAGTAACACAGACATCTAGTTGAATAAGTTCTCTGTACAGCTTTGTCACACAATGGCAGTGAGAGTGGGTGTCTTTACATTGAATAGCCAACACCTTAGGATATTTCAATAGCCTATTATACAAAAGGTATGACTCACTGGCTGACCTGGTCATGTCATCATGACTCCTTGTGACATCTCAGTCCTGCAATATGAAGTATTATTAATGTCCCATCTCATGTAATATGAATTATGATTCACTATTAGCCACCCTATACCCAAAAGGGCACAGGGTGGGTTTCGACCCAAGAGTTTTTGGTGCTGCTGGCACAAGAGTATCTCTCATCCTTCCAACGTCTCTGGGTGTCACGGGCCATTCTGTTACACTCCCGATTTCAGCATAGGTGTCACTGCTGCGAGACACCACTGTAGTAAGGGTTCCACGCTACGAAAATAATTTTACTGTTAGGGGTCCCCACAATTTGTGAAACGTTATTAAGGGGTCACGACACTAGAAAGGTTGAGAACCACTGCCCTAAATAGAGAGGTGGCAGGAGAGAAGGGGCGGCGCTCCTGCGCCCCTTATGGACGCACCGCCACTGGCCATAAAATATAAAAAGTTATAGGTAGATAAAAAAAAAAATCTTGTTCCCCCCTCTCCCTCTCTTTTCTTCTTTTGCTCTTTTTTCTTTTTCATATACAACTATTGAATGGAAATGCTGTTCAAACATAGGCCGTGTGCCCTGTGTACATGGATACATGTTCGCAGGGCAGTGTTACGTGTTGACTGAGACTTTATTGACCCCTGGAGACAGAAGCAGTTGGCATGTACAGGCTCACACAGACAAGTGAAGTAGTATTCTATAGGCTTTAGTCCTTGTGTTGACATATATTTTCCTTTCATCAGTCCAAGTACTACAAGATGAGTGAACAGACACCGGGGGCCTGTGGCGGGTATCTGTCATTAAAGAGAAACTTCTATTGCTTGGGGGGGGGGGGGGGGTTATATTTTTCTCAGATTATTTAGGTTGACAAATTTTCCTGTTAAAGGATCACTAAAGGATTTTTTTTAACTAAATAGCTTCCTTTACCTTACTGCAGTCCTGGTTTCATGTCCCTATTGTTTGTTTTTGCTTTGAAGTTGCTGTAATTCTGCTCTGATCTCCACACTTCCTGCTTGTCTGGCTCCTTATGAAAAATCTCATGGCAGCTTTTCACTGTGGTCCAAGCTGTCATTACTGTGTGTCTAAAACTCCTCAGATTCATTTTAAAAACAAAACACTGCCCTGGATTTGTTTGTTTTTGTTCTGTGTGTCTTCTGTACTTCACAGAAACATGAAACCAGTTTAAAAACGAAAGTGAAACTACAGGCACATTATATGATTGATTTGTATCTATTTTTATTCATTTTTAAAAGGAATCAGTTAACTTTTATGTCTCTATACCCTGTAAACAGTCATTTCAGCACATTTTTTTTTTCCTTTAGTGACCCTTTAAAGGGGTGGTTCCCCTAAAAAGAAACTTTTAACATTGCCTGTGTCTTCTTAATAACATTTAGAATCGGCTGGTAGTTTAAAAAAAAAACACCCGTACATACCATTTTCGGCATGTACTCTCACCGCCGCTTCCGGGTCTGGCAGCCGGGGACAGGCATCCGATCGACGCATACGGCGCGTCACGAGATGCCGAAAGAAGCCGAACGGTGGTGCGGCTCTATACGGCGCATGCGCACCAACGTTCGGCTTCTTTCGGCATCTCGTGACGCGCTGTATGCGTCGATCGGATGCCTGTCAATGAAGCAGGCCCTCCCATCCCCGGCCGCCAGACCCGGAAGCGGCGGTGAGAGTACATGCCGAAAATGGTATGTACGGGTGTTTTTTTTTTAAACTACCAGCTGATTCTAAATGTTATTAAGAAGACACAGGCAATGTTAAAAGTTTCTTTTTAGGGGAACCTCCCCTTTAAGGGCTCTTCACACTTTATGATTCCTTGTGCTGTGCTAACACATTAACATTCATTATGTCACACATCCATTTCATTTTGCATGGCCTGCCAATGTCTACGAACAGACAAAAAAAAAAAGTCAATGCACAATTTTATCTGCAATTTAAAAGCGTGACCCAATCCCAAAAAAATATATAAACGTAAAACTCGTATAATCTTTAATCTGTTATTTAATCTGTTCATGAAATTTTTTTATGCATATAAAAAAATCTGTATTTTTGGCTAGAAAATTACTTAAAACCCCCATATTATACAGTGCCTTAAAAAAGTATACATACTTTTTTTTTTTTTTTAATGCAGATGCCAGGCGTGACGTCATAACATCGCGCCCGGCCTCCAACGATCATAGAGACTTCGGCGACCATCTGGTCTGCTGGAAATCTCTATAATCAATATCCGGGGCTGGCGGATTCTCTCACCGACTCACCGATCGCACAGGTGAGTCGGTGGAAGCACCGGAGGGAGGCGGGAAAGTCCCCTCTCGCTGCCCTTGTCACCACTTGTCATCTGCCCACCGTCAAATGACGGCGGGCAGACGACTCCATTATCCTGACATCACGTCATATGACGTGATGTCCCTTTAAAGCCACGGGCGCGGGCGCGCGTCGCCGGCGGCGCGCGCGCGCACCCGCCGCTCTGCGGGGATTCCGTGCGAGTGCCCGGCGGCAACGATCGCCGCCGGGCACACGCGATTGCTCAGTAACTGACGTGGAGCTCTGTATGTAAACACAGAGCTGCACGTCCCTGTCAGGGAGAGAGGAGATCGATTGTGTCCCTTGTACATAAGGACACAATCGGTCACCTCCCCCAGTCACCCCCCCTCCCCCCACAGTTAGAACACTCATAGGACACACATTTAACCCCTTCCCCGCCCCCTAGTGGTTAACCCCTTCACTGCCAGTCACATTTATACAGTAATCAATGCATATTTATAGCATTTTTCACTGTATAAATGTAAATGGTCCCAAAAATGTCAGAAAAGTGTCCGAAATGTCCGCCATAACGTCGCAGTCCCAATAAAAAAAATCGCAGATCGCCGCCATTAATAGTAAAAAAAAAAAAAAAAATGCCATAAACTATCCCCTATTTTGTAAATGCTATAAATTTTGCGCAAACCAATCGATAAACGCTTATTGCATTTTTTTTTTACCATAAATATGTAGAAGAATACGTATCGGCCTAAACTGAGGGGAAAAATATTTTTTTTATATATTTTTTGGGTTATTTATTATAGCAAAAAGGAAAAAATATTGCATTTTTTTTAAAATTGACGCTCTATTTTTGTTTATAGCGCAAAAAATAAAAACCGCAGAGGTGATCAAATACCACCAAAAGAAAGCTCTATTTGTGGGAAAAAAAGGACGCCAATTTTGTTTGGGAGCCACGTCGCACGACCGCGCAATTGTCAGTTAAAGCGACGCAGTGCCGGAAGCTTATATTTTGTCTGGGCAGGAAGGGAGTGTAGGTGCACAGTAGGCAAGTGGTTAAGAATGATCAATCAGTGAAATAGCCACTATGATCATTCTTATGGTGAAGGGAATCGCTGGCTGAAAATGGCGATATCTGAATGATGTCTGTAGCTGCACCCATCATTCAGACCTGAAGGGCCTGGTATGGAATTTGGGGACCCCCACGCATTTTTTTTTTTACATTTTGGTTCGGGACTCCCCTTAATATTCAAATCAGACCCAAATGGCCTGGTAATGGACTAGGGGGGAGGGACCCATGACGTTTTATTCAATGACATTTATCTGTATTGCCGGGTCTCAAAAATTCAATATTGCCGCAAAATTTCATTTTGTGCAGGAACAGTTCTAAACACGGGAAAAATGCACTACTTTACAGGCATACTATAGACACCCAGCAGGTACAAAATTTAAAAGAACATTTCACTTTTATTGTTTCACTTTAAGCATTATTAAAATCATTGCTCCCGATAAAACATCAGTTTTTAAAACTTTTTTTGCATTGATACATGTCCCCTGAGGCAAGACCCAGGTGCCACCAATTAAATACTGCCACCCCTTGTGACTCTGGCAGCCATCTAGGGTCAGGCAGAGCCTATATAAGGACTCCCTTCTCTGTGCTCTGTCAGCTGTTGGAAATTTTTCAGCAATCGTTGATCCCTTAGTGCAGGGATCCTCAAACTACGGCCCTCCAGATGTTGTAGAACTACACATCCCATAAGGCATTGTAACACACTGACATTCACAGACATGACTAGGCATTATGGGAATTGTAGTTCCTGAACAACTGGAGGGCCGTAGTTTGAAGACCCATGCCTTAGTGGCTCACCTGGTTATCATTATCTGCTTGTCAGTCTCACCTACAGCCAGCCCCTTTTGGCTATTTAAACTGCCTTGTTCATTCCTCTCCTGCATTCACCTTGGTCAATATATCTGGAGATTCTCTACTGTGTTCCTGTGAAAGACTTTGTCCGGCCAACGTCCCTTACGGTTCCTGATCCTGTTCTTCTGCCTCCGACTGCGCTGTATTTAATGGCAAAGTGGCTGCGTTTGATGGCACAGTGGCGACAATTGATGGCACAGTGGCTGCGTTTGATGGCACATTGGCGACAATTGATGGCACAGTGGCTGCGTTTGGCACAGTGGCGACAATTAATGGCACAGTGGAGACAATTAATGGCACAGTGTCTGCGTTTGATGGCACAGTGTCGACAATTGATGGCACAGTGGCGACAATTAATGGCACAGTGGCTGTGTTTAATGGCACAGTGGCTGTGTTTAATGGCACAGTGTCGACAATTGATGGCACAGTGGCGACAATTGATGGCACAGTGGCGACAATTGATGGCACAGTTGCGACAATTGATGGCACAGTTGCGACAATTGATGGCACAGTTGCGACAATTGATGGCACAGTTGCGACAATTGATGGCACAGTTGCGACAATTAAAGGCACAGTGGCTACAATTAATGGCACAGTAGCTGCGTTTGATGGCACAGTAGCCATAATTAGGGCACAGTGGCGACAATTGAGGGCACAGTGGTGGCAATTGATGGGCACAATGGCTGCTATTAATGGGCACAGTGGCGACAATTGATGGGCACAGTGAGGCTGCAATTGATGGCACAGTGAGGCTGCGTTTGATGGGCACAGTGGCAACAATTGATGGGCACAGTGGCAACAATTGATGTGTACAGTGGCTGCAATTGATGTTTTTTTTTTTTTTCGTTTGTTTGCACCCCCCAAAAAAATTTGAGCGCCAGCCGCCACTGGTGCAGACATGTAGAGTACCCCAACCACCATGCACCAAGATTATCAATGTTGGGGATATTTTGAGGACAACATGTACAAAACCTGGGTCTGTCCCTAAAAATAAGGGGGCAGATTCACAGAGAATTAGATTCTCGTAGAGTATCAGAAATACACTACGCGGCCGTTTTTTACCTGGCTCTACGTGGAATCCCGGTAGATTTTGTCCAGTAAACGACGGCGGCGTAGTGTATTTCTCCCGTCGCAATCCATCTGCGCGAGTAGGGGGCGTGAAGCATTTAAAATAGGCGCGTTCCCGCGGCGATCGAACTGCGCATGCTCCGTTCGCAAATTTCCCGCCGTGCATTTGCGCGAAAACACGTCGTCACGTCGTAGTAGCGTCGTTTACGTACATTCCTATTCCCGAACGAGTTACATTAAAAAAAAATATATATTTTCTAATCGACGCGGGAACGACGGCCATACTTTACATGGGTTACGCACTGTTAGACCAGCAAAAAGCTCCTCTAACATTACGTAGCCAAAAAATGACGTAGGCGATTGCGAGGGACACTCGTACCTTCGTGGATCGCCGTAAAAACACATTTGCATATCCCGACGCATGAAAACGACGCGAACTCCTCCCAGCGGCCGCAAAAATATCGCAGCGTAGATCCGAAGGCTAACGAAGACGTAAGCCTCTCGGATCGAAGCCCGAAGCCGCCGTATCATGGTTTGAGGATTCAAACTAGTGATACGGCGCGCGGAATTTGAAATTACTCCTGTCTAACACCAGTTAGACAGGCGTAATCGCTCTGTGAATCTGGGCCAAGCAATCTATTAAAATAAAGGATAAGATTTTTTTTTTTTTGCAAAATACGTTTTTAAAACCGACAGTTTCAGAATATATTTTTATCATGGCTAGAACTTCCTGACCTCGTACAACCTCCTTCAGTTATAGGAATGGAATTAAGCACTGTGGTTATCATCAAATAAATTAATGCGTTTGAAAACTGGAGGCAGTTCAAGTTACACAGTATTGTTAAAGGTTCATGAAGAAAAGAGGATTTACAATAATCTTGATATTAAAAAGAAAAACAAAGCAGATATGCATCAGCGCCAACCACATCCTAGTGACATCAATGGTTGGTGAGGTCTCTGATGTTTCAAAAAACTAGAATTATCTCAATGTTACCATCTTCTGGGGGCAGGGGAGATATACAAGGTCTAATATGTCTCCAAAAAATGGAAAATTGTATCAAATACTTACCGTAATTTTCCTTTCCTGACGCCAAACCATGGCAGCATATGAGTGATAGAGCTCTGCCTCTTGACCACTCCCTCAGGACCAGTGAATAGCATAAATTAAGGCATGGTTAGCCGCCACCCCATTCTTTGTAACAAGCCACATACCGAAACGCACATGGGTGGGCTCATATGCTGCCATGGTTTGGCGTCAGGAAAGGAAAATTACGGTAAGTATTTGATACAATTTTCCATTTTCCTGACGCCAACATGGCAGCATACTAGTGATAAATAACTAGCTGACAGGGTGGGATCTACTTGTCCAACCAATCCTCTAATTAGGATGAGACAGAGGACTGAATAGTTCTTCCTACAAAGTTCCCTGATGACAGGACCCCCGGGTCTATTCTGTCAAGTTTGAGTAGGAATGTTGGGAAGACCACGATACCCCTCTACAGATGGGCACCATAGATTCTTTTGAATGTGTTGCCTATGAGGCTTCAACTGCTCTGGTAGAGTGCTCCGCCACCGCTGACGGAGGCTTGCAACCCCTAGTCCTATATGAACAACCGAGCCTGCTAGGGTCCAGGCAGTAACATCTTTCCCTTGATTCCCAGCTGGAATGACAAAAGGTTTAGATGACCTGGAAGGGACAATTGTGGACCGATACTACTTTAAAGTTATGAAAATTATCAGTTTGTGAGACTTTCCTGTGTGATGTTCTGGAAAGTTAGGCAATGTCCAGCTGTCTGTTAAATAGCAGTCTGTTGCCATGTTTGTGGCAAGATGATCTACAAGGCCAACTCTACTCCTTTTGGAAAGAAAATAACATACATATATATTTTTTTACTTTGAAGCTCCAAGAGCTTGAATATCCGATAACCTCCTGCCTAAAGTTCTTGCAATTGATACTGCCTTATAAGTGATGGCCTGAACCGGACACTGCTCTGTTAGAATGAACGGTTTGAACGGATATGAGAACCAACAGCTCCAATATATCTTTTCCGTGGAGACCTACTCTCCAAAAACTCAAAAGTTGTACAAACTGAAGGATTCATGGCCCATTTAAATGTGTTTTTGCCGATAAAGCGACGCTCGTGAGCTATGTGAGGATATGTTAAGGCGTGGAGGAAGTATAGAACAGCTGGCACTGAAAGGGCAGTAGGATGAATGTCTCGCTCTACCAAGAAAAAGCAAACTTGTTCCAGAATTAGGCCTAGATGTTGTAAGTTGAATGTCTTCTCGCACACAACAAAGTAGAGATCACTCTGTAGTGAAACCAGAGCAACAGAGTTGCCCACCTTCCCCCTTTAGAACCCTGCTTGCAGCCCCAGTCTGCATAGGTTATGGAGGAGCAATGTCTTCTGTATTCTGAAATGAATGGCCAGGGAAAACCGAGGGCCTCCTGGTCAATATGGAGGACTGGCTATGACAACTATGTCCAAGGACCATGGCTATGGAACGCTCTGCTAACGGACATCCGCATGGGAGAAAACCATCAGGCCTTCAGGAAGAAACTTAAGACCCATCTCTTCTGAGGGATAAGGAAGACAATGGATAGAAGAGGCGCCCTGAGGTGATTTAGTTCGCAGGTGTAGCGCTATACAGGTTTTTAACTCACTCCTTCACTCATTGCAGTCCCATGGAGAGATCAGAGCATCTGCCCCCTGCGCCTTGTGGTGCGGAAACAAAGTCAGACATACCCAAAGTTTGCGATTACTCTGGGAAACGAGGAGGTCTGTCTGTGGTAGGCCCCACTTGTGGACCAGGTCAGAGAAGACCTGGGACATAGACCCTCGTTGTGCTCTGGGAAGCTTGTACTTGTTCAAAAAATCTGCTGGGAGGTAAACTGCATCTGGAATTTTGCTGGGGATCTTCCATCCCAGGCGTTATGGGTTTTACCTCTCTCACTAGCATATTGCCGTGAGTTTCACCCAGGAGCTGAATATAGGCAACTACTGCCCTGTTGCTCAACTGCAAGGAGACTGGTCTTCCTTGACTCTGTAGTAAGGCTGAAGTAATAAAAGGGGCTGCTTGAACCCCAGCGCGTTCAAGATTACCCTCCTTGGCTGGGAATCTCCGCCTGCCTTGACCTAAAGTCCCTCACAGTGCATCTTCCCGAGTGTCTTGTAGACATGATTCATAGCAATTCTCCAGTGTAAAGGTCCTAACGGACCGAGACTTGCTCTAGGACTTTCCATCATGATGGACCGCTACTTATACCGAGTAACACTGTTATTAACGGTGTTCGATCCGGTTTCCTCCCTTGTAGAATTCTTGAAATGTAAATTTGCGCAGGTGCCCATGCACCCCAGGAATCATCTGTATGCATGATGACGTTGTGCCCAGATGAGCACTGAGAGACCATCAAATAAGCAGAAGTATACTTCCTCAGAATCCTGTTCCTGACTGTCACCATTTCCTCTGATAGAAATAAGAGGAACTAGAGCACCCCCAGTGTACACTAACCAGTTGGTTTTGCTTTCCCTCTAAGGTGTGAGGATAGGATAGGCATCCTGACAATCCAGCAACAGCATCCAGCCATGTGGTTGTACTGTTTAATGGACTTCAGCTTAAAGATCTCAAAGAGGACCCAGAAGGGTTTGACCTTTTCCGATCTGCTACTAGACACCAGCCAACTTCCCCTGCAAACTCCAAACAGGATTGTATAGAAAACCTGCAATCCCTTGAGTCTGAAGTGTATTGTAAGCATTGTAGCAGCACACCTGTTGTGGTAGACTTGGCATATGCGTGGGAGAGAAATGGTCTGGAGGAGCAGTGGGGAATTTCCCGAAGTGACCATGAGTGCCTGATACCTTCATCCAAGGACCTGTACCACATGCTGTCCAGAAACACGTAAAGTGTGCCCTCTAGGTCTTACCTCAAGGCTTCACTATTGCAACCCCAAAGTCGCGTGATTTTGCTGCGATTTTTGCATTTTTTTTAATTAATTTTTTTTTTTTTTTTTTTGCTGCAATTTTGATGCGACTGGAAACAATGCCTGTATAAGTTGCATCAAAGTGGAACCAAAGTAGTGCAGGGACTATTTTGAAGTCGATGCCACTTGAAGTCGCACAGATATAAACAATACTCATTGGAAATTATGGGGAATGGCCTGTCATGCGACTTTCCAGTCTCAAGTCGCACTAAAGGAAACTAAGCCCTAGAGTCTGGGCATGCACTTGTGTGATTGATTTTTTCCCCAGAGGTCTGTCATGTGACCTTCCAGTCTCATGTCGCACTAAAGGAAACTGAGCCCTAGAGTTTGGGCACTTGTGTGACAGATTTTTTCCCAGAAGTCTGCACTAAGGTACAAGTCAGACTTTTATTTTATTTATTTTTTTTTTTTTTTTTTGTTGCACCCACTGCTACAAAAAATGTCATTTTTGGCAAGATACTCAAAAGGAAATCCTGCCTAAAGGGATGCAGATCCTGCCACTCTCCTCCAGAGTCCTGCAAGTGCAGCAGCTGGTTCATAATAATTAAACCATCCCCATTAGACTCGCCCAACACATGGGCTGGTTATTGCTGGTCTGCTGGCACCTGCAGATGCTACAATATGTAGGAGCAGGTTGACCCTTAGCTTGTTCAGGGTATACAGTTTTGACAGCCTGTTTATATGGGCATTTTTCTCCAACATATTTCCATTCTTCCCCACTTTTGTTTCTAGGAAGCAATACTCAGCCCAGGGTCTCAACCATATGGCCTCCCTAGCCACCAAGGTGCCAGGATGCTTTTCCAGTGGTTTAAAAAGAAACTATGTGGGACTTCCTGTGAAGCCTCCATATCCTGAGTAGCAGACTGCTGTATCTGTAATATATGTAACAAGGACCCAGGCCACCTTCAGTCTAACGAGAACCACGAGTCGCTGACATCCCTTCACATAGAGTGGGTCATAAAGGTATAATGGGTGCAGTGCAAAGTAGTTTTATGGGCGTCAGACACCTAGGGTGTGCCACCTGTCCAGGATTCACCAGGACAATCCGGGCTCTGAACCATATGTCAGGGCCTCCGTCTGCAAAGCGATTCCATCTCTCCTCAACAGAACTCTGGGAGAGAGGATTAGGGCCAGGACACCCTTAGGAAGCCGCAACACCAACCCAGCAGACTCTAAGACTTCTACAGAATGACAGCCACGCAGTAAAAGCATCCAGCAAGATGCCACATCTGCACTGATAGGAACACTGTCTCCTATGGCAACAGTCTACAACAGTTTACAATACAAGTGTAATAGTAGCTTCAGGTAATTAAGGTGAGTTCAAAACAGAATCTTGTGCCACTCTTATCAATAATAAAGACATTTGGCATTACCTGTTAGCTGCATACTCCTCCAGGCAGTGTCTACTCACCAGCTTCCTGGGCATAGGTACTGTGCCATAGGCCTTGCAGGACTCTTGCTGGGGCACCGGCTCTGGGGAAGAGGAGCAAAGACGTCTTCCTTGGAAATTTTCTCCTGAGTGGGGGCGCCATCCAGGCTATGCTCCCCTGAAGAACGTCTGCATTTCCTTGGCCTGGCTCTTTTGAGAGCGTGGGCATGCGGGGCTGAAGCAAATCAAAGCAATCCGCACAAGAGGGCACTCTTTTCTGAAAACTTACCTATATGGTGGTCCCCATCCTAGTTGTTGAGTGTCTTTGTATTATGAGCAGTAACTGACTCTTTATCTGTGGAGAAATGGGACGGCCAGCTGAGGTAAGGATAGCTGAAAAGCTATAGAAGTAGCAGGAGTAGACATAAGGGAAAGGATTCCACTTTCTTTCCTGATTTATCTACATACACCTACATCTGTATATACACCCATATACACACACATATACATATACATACATACATATATATACATATATACATATATACACATACATACATATATACACACATATACATACACATACACACACACATACATATACATACACACAGACATATCTACCTGCACAGGGTGAGTCTGGGCGTGTTAAGAAGGGGTTAACTGAATAGGGTAAGAATTTCCCTTTCAGACCTGATTGTCAGCTGAGCTGAACATGTCAGAGATGAGTTGTGTGTATGGAGAGAGACAGACAGACACAGACAGCAGCATGATGTGTGAGAGGATCCATTGTTGGATTGTATACCTACTTGGGTGAGCAAAACCATATCAAAGACTATAGCTCTGGCTATAGCCATGTACTTTGTCTATACAGTATATCAATCTGTTGGCTAAAGAGACTGAACCTTTCCTATCTCTGTACCTGTGTTAGAAGACAAGCCTGTAGTGTCTTCTGTTTGTTTTGCTGAAGCAGTGAATAGGAAAGGTAATGAAAGACAAAAAAGGGTAATATAGGTAAAAGGTACAAGTGACCCTGTATGGCACAAGGGGCCAAGAGAGATAAAGCATAGCTGGCCCCTCCATATTCCACAAGCGCTGCAGTTATCAATTGTAAAATCAGATTTCGTTCCTAAAGAGGAAACACTGCAGGGGCCCCAATAAGACCCACAGAAGGGGCTCCCAGACTATAGCGCGTTTAGCAGCCTGATCGCTGGGACTTCGCACTGGGAGAGGCTCAACCCAGACGGCTACTGCACTGAGGCAGAGGGGGGACATAGTACTGCTTACTCTTCACTGGTGCGTGAGGTATGAGGAAAAAAAGAAGAATGGGGTGGCGGCTAACCATGCCTTAATTTATGCTATTCACTGGTCCTGAGGGAGTGGTCAAGAGGCGGAGCTCTATCACTCATATGCTGCCATGTTGGCGTCAGGAAAGAAGACCTGTCACCTGTCGAACGCCGCGTACACACGGTCGTTTTTTGCGATGAAAAAAAAAACCGTCGTTTTTTAAAACGTCATTTAAATTGATGGTGTGTGGGCAAAACGTTGTTTTTTGTCTTCAAAAAAACAACCAAAAAAAAATTCCAACATGCTTGAATTTTTTGTGTTGTTTTTCAAAACGTCGTTTTTTGTTTCACAAAAAGTCACCGTGTGTAGCAAAAAACGTTGCATGCCCAGAAGCTAGTTATGAAGCGAGCTCCAATGGAAAAGAGTGGTGAACGTAACCTCGCTTTTTGTGAAAAAAACGATGGTGTGTAGGCAACATCGTCTTTGAAAAGTGACGTTTCAAAAACGTCGTTTTTTTTACTTCACAGAAAACGTCGTTTTTTTTCATCACAAAAAATGATCGTGTGTACGCGGCATAATACTATCACAAACGGGCTTGTTAGGTAAATTAAAAAAATGCATTGGAACCTCGGATTACGAGCATAATCCGTTCCAGAAGACCGATACCGAGTATTTGCCGGAGTACTTGTACTCGTGCAAATGCTCCCGATACCTAAATAGAATACTTTTTTTGTATTTATCAACATGTTCTGTGAAAATTCTTTGAGTTTTTTACTACTGCGTGACAAGCAAATAAAACATTTTTATTCATTTTTACTCATTTTTATTCTTTTATAATGTCTTGAGTTAGAGTTCTTCATAATTCTAAAGAAAATATCCTTAGTCTGGATTGTGGTTTAAAAACTGTCACATGACATTTAAAAAACTTATCGGTATTCGGTATCGGTGAGTACATGAAAAAAAAAGTATCGGTACTTGTACTCGGTCCTAAAAAAGTGGTATCGGGACAACCCTAATAAAAAGCAAAAAAAAAAAAAGGCCCCATCACCAGTGTTAATTTAGTCAACGGAAAGATTCTCGGCGACTAAATTAACACTATTTTAGTTGACTAAAATGCAACTACAACAATTGAGAAGACTAAAATATGACAAAAACTAAAAGGGCATTTTAGTCAAAAGACTAAAACAAAATCGAAATTTGACATAAAAATGAACACTGCCTGTCACTCCATGTAAATGCCTAAATGCAAAATAGCAATAGGAGATCCGCCATAACTTTAAACTGATAACCTGTAAGGATTTATAATGTGTGTTTTTTTTGTTTTTTTTTATACCTATACACCAATGTTTTGCCTTTCATTTCTATTTTTAACTGAATGGGTTGATTTAAAAGGTGATTGCTTACTGGGCACATATACCCCCTTCCTGCCCAGGCAAAGCGTTAGCTTCTGTCACTGCGTCGCTTAAACTGACAATTGCGCGGTTGTGCGACGTGGCTCCCAAACAAAATGTATGTCCTTTTTTCCCCCCACAAATAGAACTTTCTTTTGGGGGTATTTGATCATCTCTGCGGTTTTTATTTTTTTGCGCTATAAACAAAAAAAAAAGCGTACATTTTGAAAAAAAAACCCACAATATTTTTAACTTTTTGCTATAATAAATATCCCAATGTGTTTAGGCCGATACGTATTTTTCTACATATTTTTGGTAAAAAAAAATCAAATCGCAATAAGCGTCTACAAACGCCTACAAAATAGGGGACAGAATTATGATTTATTTTTATTTTGTTACTAATAATGGCGGCGATCTGCGTTTTTTTTTTTTTTTTATTGGGACTGCGACATTATGGCGGGCAGGTCGGACACTTTTGACACATTTTTGGGACCATTTACAGCGATCAGTGCTATAAATATGCACTGCTTACTGTATAAATGTGGCTGGCTGGGAAGGGGTTAACACTGGGGGTGAGGAAGGGGTTAAATGTGTGCCCTGCATAGTGTTTCTAACTGTGGGGGAAGGGGACTGACTGGGGGAGGTGACCGATCTGTATCCATATGTACAAGGGACACAGCATCGGTCTCCTCTCCCTGACAGGACGTGGAGCTCTGTGTTTACACCCACAGATCCACGTCCTTTTCTGTGTAACCGCCGATCGCAGGCACCTGGCGAACATCTCAGCCGACAGGCACGCGCATCGGCACTGCAGTGATGCGGTGGGCTCGAGCGCCGCCCAGTGGCCGGAGGAGGCTAGGACGTCTATATACGTCCTCCCGGCAATTGAGAGCCACCTTGTGGCCGTCTTTTAACTCTAGCCGGGATACCAAGTGGTTAAGACAGTATTGTATTTTTTGTTTTTTTGTTTAACTAGATGGGCGCTGGGGGGCAGGACCGAATGAATGAATGACACAGGAGCGCGCCCGCAAGGTAACCCCCTCGGGAGAGAGACTCTCCAAGGGGGGTTATCTAATGCGGGGAGGAGCCGCGAGAGCTGCCGTGGGACCCCAGAAGACTATGTTTGAGGGCACTGTGTGCAAAACGAGCTGCACAGTGGAGGTAAGTATGACATGTTTGTTATTATTTAAAAAAAAAAAAAAGAAACCTCTAGTATCCCCATTCTGTCAGAGAAGTAGAGAGAGAGATCTGCTGTTCCTAGAAATCAGGAACAGCGATCTCTCTCTACTCCCTGTCAGTCCCACCCCCGCCCCAGTTAGAAACACCTTCCTAGGACACATTTAACCCCTTGATTCCCCCCTAGTGTTAACTCCTTCCCTGCCAGTGACATTTATAAAGTAATCAGTGGCTATTTTTTAGCTCTGATCGCTGTATAAATGTCATTGGTCCCAAAATAGTGTCAAAAGTGTCCGATGTGTCCGCCGCAATGTCGCAGTCCCGATAAAAATCGCAGATTGCCGCCATTACTAGTAAAAAAAAATGCATAATAAAAATGCCATAAATCTATCTCCTATTTTGTAGGCGCTATAACTTTTGCGCAAAACCAATTAATATGTTTTTTTTTTTTTTTTTACCAAAAATATGTAGAATACATATCGGCCTAAACTAAGGAAGAAATTTGTTTTTTAACCGCTTGCCACCTGCCGCACGCAGATATACATGTGCAGCATGGCACGGGAAGGCAAAAGAACGTATATATAGGTCCCCTTTAAGAAGCGGTTGTTGCCCACGCACCAGCCGGGATCTCCATGAGCCCGCCCACGGGTCCAGCGGACTCGATCACCGTGGGCGTACCCGCGATCGTCTCACGGAGAGATAGTTCTGCCTAGTGACACAGTCACTGATCGTGTTCCCGGGAACGCAATCAGTGACGCGTCACAGAAAGTCACACCCCTCTATGGTAAGAATCACTCCTTAGGGAACACTTAACCCCTACAGCGCCATCTAGTGGTTAACCCCTTCACTGCCAGTTTCATTTACAAAGTAATCAGTGCATTTTTTCACACTGATGGCTGTAAAAATGACAATGGTCAAAATTGTGTCAAAAATGTGTCAAAAGTGTCCGATGTGTCCGCCTTAATGTCGCAGTCATGATAAAAATCGCTGATCACTGCCGTTACTTGTAAAAAAAAAATATTAATAAAAATGCTATAAAACTATCCCCTATTTTGTAGACGCAGTAACTTTTGCGCAAACCAATCAATAAACGCTTATTGCAAAAAAAAAATATGTAGAAGAATAAGTATCAGCCTAAACTGGGGTAAAAATATTTTTGGGGGATACTTATTATAGCAAAAAGTGAAAAATATAGATTTATTTTCAAAATTGCCGCTTTATTTTTGTTTATAGCACAAAAAATAAAAACCGCAGAGGTGATCAAATACCACCAAAAGAAAGCTCTATTTGTGGGGGGAAAAGGACGGCAGTTTTGTTTGGGGGCCACGCCGCACGACCGCGCAATTGTCAGATGACGCAGTGCCGATTCGCAAAAAAGGCCGGGTCAGGAAGGGGGTAAATCCTTTCCGGGGCTGAAGTGGTTAAAATATTTGAACATGCACTGGGTCTAGACCACCGTCTGCATAAAAAGAAAGTAACGGCCTCGGTTTAGTAGTAGAGAGGCGTAGCTTAAATATATTTAACATATGTAGTTCCTTCATCTTAGAAAGGAATTGTTCCGTGTAGACAAACGTGTGTGGTATTTAATCGCGCTGTATAAACAATGGTAACAAAGCCCTGGGCACCCCGTTCTCTATTTACTTTGTGATTCTGACACAATTAATGGCCTATTGTGAAAGTGTTCTACGATGTCAAACAATACACCTCTGAGTTACTTGGAACTCTCCCACTTCCTTGTACTCTGCTGTGACACGGATTAAAACTAAGGAGAATGTGTGTAGGGGTTGGGGTATACGTGGAACCACAAATACTAGACATCAGGGGCGTTGCTAGGTGGCAAAAAGACCAGGGGCTTCAGCCCGAAGCCAGCCCGGGGGGGGGGGGGGGGGGGGGGGTGGGCGCGGTGGAGTGGTGCTGTGTACATGTCAGTGTGTGTGTATCAGTAGGTGTGTGTGCGTGTGTGTCAGTAGGTGTGTGTGTGTGTGTCAGTAGGATTGTGTGTCAATACATACACACACTGACATGTCTTGAGTTCTATGGTACAGGCCAGTCTAAGGTTCCATGGTCCCGGTCAACCTTAAGGTCTATGGTGCCAGCCACTCAGTTATTCTTATTCTATGTTGTCAGTTGGTCTTCCCTAGGGTGGCACAGTACTTGTGATATCCTGATGTTCTCTGTTTTGCAAGGTGTAGACCAGGGATCCTCAAACTACGGCCCTCCAGCTGTTGTAGAACTACACATCCCATGAGGCATTGTAACACACTGACATTCACAGACATGACTAGGCATGATGGGAATTGTAGTTCCTGAACAACTGGAGGGCCGTAGTTTGAAGACCCATGGTGTAGACCAAGGCTAGTCACATATAGTACAGATTGAATTGCTTAAGTACCCTCAATCTTGCAGGAGAAGGGAAGCCTTTGATGAAAGCTGCCATTTCAGCAACCCACAATTTAACTGCTACAAATCCTAGATCCACAGTTGGCCTTCCAACCATCCCATGGCCAAAGCTCCCTTTCCCTCCTAACCCACACACTGCACACTGACCACTAACCCACACAGCACCACACTGACCACTAACCCACACAGCACCACACTGACCACTAACCCACACAGCACCACACTGACCACTAACCCACACAGCACCACACTGAACACTAACCCACACAGCACCACACTGACCACTAACCCACACAGCACCACACTGAACACTAACCCACACAGCACCACACTGACCACTAACCCACACAGCACCACACTGACCACTAACCCACACAGCACCACACTGACCACTAACCCACACAGCACCACACTGACCACTAACCCACACAGCACCACACTGACCACTAACCCACACAGCACCACACTGACCACTAACCCACACAGCACCACACTGACCACTAACCCACACAGCACCACACTGAACACTAACCCACACAGCACCACACTGACCACTAACCCACACAGCACCACACTGACCACTAACCCACACAGCACCACACTGACCACTAACCCACACAGCACCACACTGAACACTAACCCACACAGCACCACACTGAACACTAACCCACACAGCACCACACTGACCACTAACCCACACAGCACCACACTGACCACTAACCCACACAGCACCACACTGACCACTAACCCACACAGCACCACACTGACCACTAACCCACACAGCACCACACTGACCACTAACCCACACAGCACCACACTGACCACTAACCCACACAGCACCACACTGACCACTAACCCACACAGCACCACACTGACCACTAACCCACACAGCACCACACTGACCACTAACCCACACAGCACCACACTGACCACTAACCCACACAGCACCACACTGACCACTAACCCACACAGCACCACACTGACCACTAACCCACACAGCACCACACTGAACACTAACCCACACAGCACCACACTGACCACTAACCCACACAGCACCACACTGACCACTAACCCACACAGCACCACACTGACCACTAACCCACACAGCACCACACTGACCACTAACCCACACAGCACCACACTGACCACTAACCCACACAGCACCACACTGACCACTAACCCACACAGCACCACACTGACCACTAACCCACACAGCACCACACTGACCACTAACCCACACAGCACCACACTGACCACTAACCCACACAGCACCACACTGACCACTAACCCACACAGCACCACACTGACCACTAACCCACACAGCACCACACTGACCACTAACCCACACAGCACCACACTGACCACTAACCCACACAGCACCACACTGACCACTAACCCACACAGCACCACACTGACCACTAACCCACACAGCACCACACTGACCACTAACCCACACAGCACCACACTGAACACTAACCCACACAGCACCACACTGAACACTAACCTGTGACCTTAGAAAAAAAGAAGCCCTAAGGCAAATGCTACGCTAGTTTAAGAAGATAATAAAAAAAATGATGATAAAGTGTATAAGAAAGCAGCTGGCATTTACGTTCACTACAAAAAAAATATTTAGGACAGATAGCAAAACATGGAAAGAGTGCAGCGCTATGTGGTTAAAACCACGTGTGAAATAAATGTTATATCTTGAAGTGTAAACCAATGATATGTGAAAAATGTATTAAAAGAAAAACTAATGCAGAGTCCAAAAAGAACATAACATCTGTGAAGTTAATTCCAAAAGCAAATCCATGAAGGGTTATCTCCCCAAAAAGACACATTGCTTGCCAAGAAAGTGAAGATAAAGTTTGGTGAATAACAAGTCCCAAAATTCTCGGGCAATACCCTGGTTTGTTTTGGGACTTGTTATTCACCAAACTTTATCTTCACTTTCTTGGCAAGCAATGTGTCTTTTTGGGGAGTTAACCCTTCATGGATTTGCTTTTGGAATTAACTTCACAGATGTTATGTTCTTTTTGGACTCTGCATTAGTTTTTCTTTTAATACATTTTTCACATATCATCGGTTTACACTTCAAGGTATAACATTTATTTCACACGTGGTTTTAACCACATAGCGCTGCACTCTTTCCATGTTTTAACACAGGTGACCTATCTGACCCCCTGACACACACACACTGATCCACCTGACTCCTACATTCTGCATTACTCACATTACACTGACCCCCGACATAGACAATGCCCCCCCCCCAAACAGACACTGACCCCCGACATAGAAACGGACCCCCCCCCACACACCCAGACACTGACCACCTACAGTAAGCGTCCTCCTACTTTCTGCACTACTCACACCCCCTCCCCACAGCTCTGTGCAAATACGTCCTCCTTACCTCTGTTTTTGTCTCGACTCCCCGCCATCCATCTGCAGCCCGCTCCATGGTGCAAGATGCTGCACCTCCATGATCTTCTCTACCGAACCGTAACTCCGCTAGACACCCCCCCGCCGAGATGACAGAGTGCAGAGGGACACATCGCCGCCGAGGGACATAGTACAGAGGGACACACCGCCACAGAGGGACACAAAAGCGGAGGGGAAGATCAAAGTCCGGGCGGCTCAAACAGTGCTCATCTCCCGCCATTGCCGCCAACATGTTCCATATTTCCCGTCGCACTGTGATTGGGCGTATAGCGGTCATGTGCGGAGGCGGGACTTCTAGACGATCGCAGACAGGCCAGCCCCACGCCGCACATGACCCCCATACACCCAATCACAGGGCGCTGGACTGGACACGTCACCAAACATGGCGGGCGAGATCAGGTCCCTGCTCGCCGGGCGCCGGCATTGACTCGGGGCTCCTAATTAAAAACTGTATGCCCGAGACTCGGGGCTTTTCGGCGGTACATTCGGGGCTCCAGCCTCCTTAGCCCACCCCTAACGACGCCTCTGCTAGACATGTGCAATTTTTTTCGTTACGAATACGTTTTCCGTCATTATTCGTTATTTTCGTTGATTCGTTAACCTACGAATAAACGAATGGTTTAGCGCAAATAATAACGAATAACGAAAACTACGAAGATACGAAACTACTAAATGTAAAAGAACGACACAACGAAAGAAAAAATAAACGAAAACATAGAAATAACGAAAACACCGAACACAAAAAAAAAATCATAATTACGAAAAATAAACGAAAATGCAAACTTACTAATATTTGAAGAACGAAAAGAAAACAACCGAAATGCCGAACAAAGAATAAAAAACGAAAAGCAAAACTAATGAAAAATAAATTACGAATCTTCGGAAAACGGAAATGAAATAATGTCAATTCAATTTCATTAGTACTGTGACCAATAGCCACTCAGCGCTGTCCCTTCCCCTGAAGAGCTTCTTTCTTATGTGGCTCCTTGACCTTGTGTCTTTATCTGTGTTAGTCAATCGCAGTAAATTACGATGTTTTACAAAATTACGACGAGTAGTGTGTCGAATAAACGTAAAATGTATTTTAACAGAATTACGAATGCAATAAAATCTACAAAAGAACGTTGTTATAATCAAATGAAATTAGACACGAAAATACGAATGATCATAAAGCAACGAAGATTTATTTCTTACAAAAATACAAACGCGGCATGATGGAAAATATAATGTAAATACGAATATCAAAACAACGAAAAATAAACCAACGTAAAAACGAATAAATTCATTGTAAAAATACGAACGAGGCAGAATACAACATTTAACGAAAATACTAATCTCGAATCAACGAAAAATAAACTAACATAAAAAAACGGAAACGGAAAAAAAAGTGTTACGAAAATACTAAAGAGTACGAATACGATAACTAACGTCTTACGAAATTACGACTCGTTACGAATCGCGATAAACGAACGGAAACGAAACAGAAATAAACGAAAATTTTTGTTGTGCACATGTCTAACAAATACTCCTACAGAGGCACCGTCCCCAAAAGATGTGCAACTATGCAGTAAAACCTTGGATTGCAAGCTTCATTTGTTCCAGAAACATGCTTGTAAGCCAAAGCACTTGTATATCAAAGCAAATTTCCCCATAAGAAATAATGGAAACTCAAATGATTCGTTCCACAACCATTTATTCATAAGTCCTTCAGTTTATAGTCCATATAAAAAGATCTTAGCAATGTGATCACCATAAAATGTCCATCCACAAAGGGAAGCCTCCACAAGGGGATTAGAAGCTAAATCCAGCAGGAGCTCCAGAGTAGGGATGAGCTTCGCCTTCGATACGATTGTCTGTTCGTACGTTCGACGAAATTCGAACAAAAGCGGTCGTTCGCGCCAAATTCGAGTGACGCAAAACGGCCCATAATTCACTGCGGCATTGCGCGCTGATGATTGCCCAAGCATGCTGTATGTCCTGCATAATTGGCCAATCACAGCGCGCAAAAAACGAAGAGCCATAATTGGCCAAAGCCTGGGTGGCTTTGGCCAATTATGGCTCAGGGCTTTAGTACACGCCCCCACACTATAGAAGGCCGCCTGCTGGGTGGCCTTGTGTAGTGTGTTCCGGCTTGTTAATGAGAGCAGTCAGAGAGACAGAGAGATTGTCTTTTTATATAGCTAGATAGAGCAGGCAGGCTAGTCAGTTTAGCGTCAATTACAGTGTGTAGAGGATATATATACATCCCTAGGAGTTGTACATATATTTATACACTGTATAGCTTAGCTAGATCAGCTATTTGTCAGGCAGGAGATTGTGCATAGCTGCAGTGTTCTAACGTTATGTATTGCCTGTGTGCTGTTTAGTTTACACCTAAACATAGTACTCAGTGTTACTACACTTGTCCTGTTTATTTGCAACTAAACACATTTGCTGTAAATGTATATTTGCTGTTTAATAGCACCTAAACGAATTTGCTGTAACTGCACGTGTGCTGTTTAATAGCACGTAAACACATTTGGTGTAACTGCACCTTTGCTGTTTGATAGCACCTAAACGCATTAGCTGTTACTGCACGTTTGCTGTTTAATAGCACCTAAACACAGTTGGTGTAACTGCACCTTTGCTGTTTGATAGCACCTAAACACAGTTGGTGTAACTGCACCTTTGCTGTTTGATAGCACCTAAACGCATTTGCTGTTACTGCACGTTTGCTGTTTAATAGCACCTAAACGCATTAGCTGTTACTGCACGTTTGCTGTTTAATAGCACCTAAACGCATTAGCTGTTACTGCACGTTTGCTGTTTAATAGCACCTAAACGCATTAGCTGTCACATGTCACGTCACTGTCGCCAGCGCCCCCCGCTTCTCATTTTTAATGTGCCATGTCATTTTGCTTAGGGCCCCAGGGAGGTCAGGATTGGCACTGGGTCTTGTAATGACCTGCGGGGAGTGATGGCGGGGAAACTCATGCTATTTTTTTTCAATGATGTGTATCCATATTGCAGGGACCAAACATTACATTAAAGCCGCAAGCAGTATTACATTTCTTTTTTCTTATAGTAATCTCATGTTGTGCAGGGACATTTCTAACTTCTTACTTACTACTGACCTATGAACTCTGCATTACTTACTACTGACCTATGAACTCTGCATTACTTACTACTGACCTATGAACTCTGCATTACTTACTACTGACCTATGAACTCTGCATTACTTACTACTGACCTATGAACTCTGCATTACTTACTACTGACCTATGAACTCTGCATTACTTACTACTGACCTATGAACTCTGCATTACTTACTACTGACCTATGAACTCTGCATTACTTACTACTGACCCATGAACTCTGCATTACTTACTACTGACCTATGAACTCTGCATTACTTACTACTGACCTATGAACTCTGCATTACTTACTACTGACCTATGAACTCTGCATTACTTACTACTGACCTATGAAATCTGCATTACTTACTACTGACCTATGAACTCTGCATTACTTACTACTGACCTATGAACTCTGCATTACTTACTACTGACCTATGAACTCTGCATTACTTACTACTGACCTATGAACTCTGCATTACTTACTACTGACCTATGAACTCTGCATTACTTACTACTGACCTATGAACTCTGCATTACTTACTACTGACCTATGAACTCTGCATTACTTACTACTGACCTATGAACTCTGCATTACTTACTACTGACCTATGAACTCTGCATTACTTACTACTGACCTATGAACTCTGCATTACTTACTACTGACCTATGAAATCTGCATTACTTACTACTGACCTATGAAATCTGCATTACTTACTACTGACCTATGAACTCTGCATTGCTTACTACTGACCTATGAACTCTGCATTACTTACTACTGACCTATGAACTCTGCATTACTTACTACTGACCTATGAACTCTGCATTACTTACTACTGACCTATGAACTCTGCATTACTTACTACTGAGCCTCTGCACTCCACTTACCTTTTACCCACAGACAATATTCAGTGCAATAAAAACCACAGCAAATCTCGTGCAGCAAATGCTGAAATAGTTTTTTCTTTCTCAGGAGAATTCAATTTATAATCTTGCACACAGGCCCACTGCTTGCATTAAATACCTCTGTATACCTTTCCTATCTTTTGACAAGCAGCAGAAGGATTAAAAATAGTTCATGTTGGTTGAGTGAAGTTCTGATTAAGCTAGCATCAAATATCACTCTCAGATTCTTCCATTTAGAATGAAGCTTGAGTAAAGTCCCATCAACAAGTGGGGTTAAGGGTAGGGTTGCCATCTGTCCGGGATTCACCCGGACAGTTCTGGTTTTGAATCATGTGTCCAGGTTTCAGACTGCCTCTAACCTGGGGATTGGAATGTGAGCAGGAAATTTGGAGCCCAGCAGCCGGAAGATGAATCGTGGATGAAAGGTGACGATGCCCGAGCCTCCATCCTCAGATGAGTGATCTCACCTTCCACTGTCGGTGGCCCCTCCCACTCTTCTCTCTCTTGCATCCCAGTAAGTGACAACTAAGATAAGGGGAACCCAGATGTAAGGGGGGCCTTGCTAATAGAGTTGCCACCTCATCCCTTTAAACCCAAACACGTATGAGCATGGCCGTCTTTAATGTTGATTGGACCCTGGGCAAACATTTCTTGTCCCCCCCCCCCCCCTTCCATGCAATTTAGCTCTCCACCTCCTCTGAGACATACAATAAATATCAGCTAGACCTAAAATCAGTTTACTGTATCAGATCAGGCAGTGATTGCGATTGGTTGCCAGAGGTTACAGTATATCCTTACCACTTGCTCAATGGTTGCTAGAGGTTTCAGCACACATTACGGCTCACTGATTATTTGCTAGAGGTTACAGCACATGATTTCTTCTTGTTAATTGGTTGCTAGAGGTTACAGCACATCATCTACTCACTGCAGAGGGTCATGATATACATATGAATGCCTCCTTTGTTTACATATGAATGCCACCAGCCTCCGTTATTTACATATGAATGTTGCCTCTATTTACATATGAATGTTCTCGTTATTTACATATGACTGGTCTCGTTATTTACACATGAATGGCGGTTATTTACATGTAAACACAGGGTCTGCAGGTGAGTCACCTGTAGACAACAATAGGGCAGAGCTGGGCAGCATTAGTAGCAGCACTTCACACTGAGATATCAGGACACAGCACAGGACTCAAAATTTAAGGGACAAGGGAATTTAAACTGGGATAGTTGGCAAGTATGAGGCAGCTGCTTTGGGCCCCACAACAATGACAGGGCCCAGGGCAGCTTCCCCTTTTGCCCTGCCTTAACCACTTGCTTACTGGGCACATAAACCCCGCTTCCTGCCCAGGTGAAATTTCAGCTTTCAGCACTGTCACACTTTGAATGACAATTGCGCGGTCGTGCGACGTGACTCCAAAACAAAATTGGCGTTGTTTTTCCCCACATATAGAGCTTTCTTTTGGTGGTATTTGATTACCTCTGCGGTTTTTATTTTTTAAACAAAAAAAGAGCGACAATTTTGAAAAAAACACAATATTTTCTACTTTTTGCTATAATAAATATTCCAATTTGTTTTTAAAAAAACATTTATTTTCCTCAGTTTAGGCCGATACGTATTCTTCTACATATTTTTGGTAAAAAAAAAAAAAAAATCGCAATAAGCGTGTATTGATTGATTTGCGCAAAAGTTATAGCGCTTACAAAATAGGGGATAGAATTATGACATTTTTATATTTTTTTTTTACATTTTTTTTTATATTTTTTTACTAGTAATGGCGGTTATCTGCGATTTTTGTCAGGACTGCAAAATTACGGCGGACACATCGGACACTTCTGACACATTTTTTGGACCATTCACGTTTATACAGCGAACAGTGCTATAAAATGCACTGATAACTGTATAAATGTGACTGTCAGGGAAGGGGTTAACCACTAGGGGGGCGATCAAGGGGTTACTGTGTTCCCTGGGAGTGATTCCTACTGTGGGGGGAGGTGACCAATGGTTGTCCCCATGTACAAGGAACACACCATTGATCTCCTTTCCCTGACAGGACGTGGATCTCTGTGTTTACACACAGAGATCCACACCCCTGTCTCTGTAACTGCCGATCCCGGGTACCCAGCGAACATCGCGGAAGCCAGGCACGAGCATCTGAGTGACGCGGCGGGCACGTCAATAGATGGCCTCCCGGCATTGTAGAGCCACCTTGTGGCCGTCATTCTACAATGGCCGGGATGGCAAGTGGTTAACCACTTGCCTACTGTGCACCTACACCCCCTTCCTGCCCAGACAAAATATAAGCTTCCGGCACTGCGTCGCTTTAACTGACAATTGCGCGGTCGTGCGACGTGGCTCCCAAACAAAATTGGCGTCCTTTTTTTCCCACAAATAGAGCTTTCTTTTGGTGGTATTTGATCACCTCTGCGGTTTTTATTTTTTGCGCTATAAACAAAAATAGAGCGTCAATTTTTAAAAAAATGCTATATTTTTTCCTTTTTGCTATAATAAATAACCCAAAAATATATAAAAAAAAAAATTTTCCCTCAGTTTAGGCCGATACGTATTCTTCTACATATTTTTGGTAAAAAAAAAATGCAATAAGCGTTTATCGATTGGTTTGCGCAAAATTTATAGCGTTTACAAAATAGGGGATAGTTTTTTTTTTACTATTAATGGCGGCGATCTGCGATTTTTTTTTATTGGGACTGCGACGTTATGGCGGACATTTCGGACACTTTTCTGACATTTTTGGGACCATTTACATTTATACAGTGAACAATGCTATAAATATGCATTGATT
The DNA here is from genome assembly GCA_029574335.1 of Rana kukunoris. NCBI lineage: Eukaryota > Metazoa > Chordata > Amphibia > Anura > Ranidae > Rana > Rana kukunoris. The sequence goes on along the minus strand of CM056053.1, from coordinate 3,539,054 downwards.
ACTGTATAAATGTGACTGGCAGTGAAGGGGTTAACCACTAGGGGGCGGGGAAGGGGTTAAATGTGTGTCCTATGAGTGTTCTAACTGTGGGGGGAGGGGGGGTGACTGGGGGAGGTGACCGATTGTGTCCCTATGTACAAGGGACACAATCGATCTCCTCTCTCCCTGACAGGGACGTGCAGCTCTGTGTTTACACACAGAGCTGCACGTCCCAGCTCAGTTACTGAGCAATCGCGTGTGCCCGGCGGCGATCGTTGCCGCCGGGCACTCGCACGGGATCCCCGCAGAGCGGCGGGTGCGCTCGCGCCCCGCCGGCGACGCGCGCGCGCCCGTGGCTTTAAAGGGACATCACGTCATATGACGTGATGTCAGGATAATGGAGTCGTCTGCCCGCCGTCATTTGACGGTGGGCAGATGACAAGTGGTTAAAGACGCCACAGGTTCTGAGGCTAGTTTATTGCAGATAAGGCACCAATTGAGTTTAATTACCACCTTAATCGGCCACAGAACCTGTGTAATTAATATGTTTTCAGGTTAAGCCCAGGTTTACACTGGGTACGATTTAGTTCGATTTGAGATGCATCTCAAATCGGCGGCAATTTCCGGCAATGACACCGGCCTAATCGGTGCGACGCCGCATTTGCGGCGCTGCACCGATTTCAAAAAGTAGTTCCTGTACTACTTTTTGCGATTTCAGGACGCGATTTACATAACAGAACCTTGCACACATGTCTCCTAAATCGCGCCGAAATCGGGACTGCCAGAGGGAGTGAAATCGCGCGAGTTCAGCTGAAATCGCGCGATTTCACTCCCGCAGCCCAGCGTGAACCAGGGCTTAAAGGGATAAGGTGGCAACACTATTTGATTTAAGGGGGAATGCTGGGAAATCTGATGTAATTGGGGGCTTTGGTGAGCAAAAAATTAGCTGTGCGTGGCTGAGGCCCCATGCACACGAGACGCAACTGCAAACACACTTTTAAAAGGCAAAAACCGGTGTTTAAAATGCCTGTTTTTGCCGCGATTACATGCCGCGTTTAGCCGCGTTTAGCCGCGTTTGCGGCTATCAGCGTTTGTTGTAGACCCTCCCAAAGCTTCCTTATTTTATTCTTTTAACCTTTAAAAACGCTTAAACGCAAACGCGAGGTGCCGCGTTTAGCCGCGTTTAGCTTAAACGCAAAAAAACGTGAATGTGTGTTTGGACACATAGGATAACATTAAAAACATTAAAAGTTTACCAGCATCTCGTGTGCATGGGGCCTAAAGTCTTCGGGTTTGGCTTGAAGAAAAGGTGGCAACCCTAGTTAAGGGACCGGCTATACAAAGTTGACGGGGAGCAGGGCTGGACTGGGACAAAAATTTGGCCCTGGACTTCATCCAGACTGGCCCACTTTGATAGGTCTCTCCCATGGCGGCCGGAAAACTCCTGCACCCCCCCCCCCCCCCGACCACCCAAGCCCCCCTCTCCCCCTTCACTAGCCACTAGCCATTCTACTTTATTAGAGTAGAACGGTTGGTACTGGTACTCTTATAGGCAGTACCAGTCCCCTCCCCCATGCTCCTCTGTCATCCCCCATGCTTCTCTGTCCCCCCGGGTGAGCGCTGCGGCGAGGGAGAGGAGGTGAGCGCTGAGGGAAGGCAGAGACAGAGGAGCGGAGGGGGCGGCGGTCCGCTGTCACTGAAGCTGGCCCACTGAGCCATCGGCCCACCAGGAAACTCCCTGTAGTCCCAATGGCCAGTCCATCCCTGATGGGGAGTAGCAATAAGCATGACTTCAGCCTTGTCACAGTTTAGCTGAAGGAAATTTTGAGTCATCCACGTTTTCATGTCACAGTTGGATATGAGAAGAAGAGACATATTAGAATGTGGATTCGTTTGGCTGTCTGCCTAGCGAGCCGCCAGGAGACACCAGTCTTCACGGAGCACACAGGTCCTTTTGTTCTTTTTGTCACCGGTCATTTTTCATTTGCTGATTTCATATTGGTGTTCTGTTTGCTGCTGGAAGAAGTGATGAGTAGGTTTGCCAGCTGAGTAAATGACATGACGGCTCACACCCATAGAGAATACATCATGAGTGTTCTGCGAATCTGGCTGGGTCACACCCACAATTTTCACATACTATACCTTGTTACGTGGCAACCCAGGGAGAGGATGAGAAAAGGGAAGAATAGCATGGAGGGACGGAGGGTTGGACTTCTGTGTAGCGCCCCCTACTATGGACTAGTGTTGCTCACGAATATTCGCATTGCGAATATTCGCTACGAATTTTGCATATTCGAGTATTCGCGAATAACACGAATATCGCGGCGAATATTCGCTATTTCGAATATTCGTATTTTTTCAATTTTGTTTTTAGAACAGATCACATCCTAGAGATCCCCATCGACGTCTAAAAGCATTGCTGGTATGATTAGAGACCTTGGGCCGAGTAGCTGCAGCGCTCATTTTATATTGCTGAAAAATCGCAATGCGATTATTCGGCAATAGCGATATCGCGCGATTATTTTGTATTGTAATATATCACGAATATTCTGAGCCAATCAGAGTGCTCCTTCCGCATTTCTCGAATATTCGCAATTATTTTGTATTGTAATATACCATGAATATTCTGAGCCAATCAGAGTGCTCCTTCCGCATTTGCCGAATATTCGCAATTATTTTGTATTGTAATATACCACGAATGTTCTGAGCCAATCAGAGTGCTCCTTCCGCATTTCTCGAATATTCGCAATTATTTTGTATTGTAATATACCATGAATATTCTGAGCCAATCAGAGTGCTCCTTCCGCATTTGCCGAATATTCGCAATTATTTTGTATTGTAATATACCACGAATGTTCTGAGCCAATCAGAGTGCTCCTTCCGCATTTCTCGAATATTCGCAATTATTGTGTATTGTAATATATTACGAATATTCTGAGCCAATCAGAGTGCTCCATTCCGCATTTCTCGAATATTCGCAATTATTTAGTATTGTAAAATATCACGAATATTCTGAGCCAATCAGAGTGCTCCTTCCGCATTTCTCGAAATTTCGCATTCGCATTCGCATTCGCAATAGCGAAATTTCGCAATCATTTCATGTTCAAAAAATATCACGAATATTCGTATTTAGCGAATATATCTCGAATATTCGACTATATATTCGAGATATATCGCAAAATCGAATATGGCATATTCTGCTCAACACTACTATGGACGCTATTGTAAATTTAGTGGGGGGATGAGAGAGTTATCCTGCTCTCATCCATGTTAATTGCCTACATTTGTGTTTTGGGCTGGGCTGCCTGTGGTCCCATTTCCTGTCCTGAGGATGTGTTATCATCCTTGGGCAGCAGATGGCGCCAGAGGGGTTCCAGAACAGAGCCGCCTTTCTTCATGAGCCAATCAGAGGGGTTTCCCTCGCTGGGCATGCTGGGAGAGGGTATATCTGATGCAAGCGCCTTTTTGTTCGGGTCTTCTACCCTACGCAGCGGGTCGCAGGTGCGGCACACACCTTCAGGGTGCGCGCATGCCACGAGGCCGCCACTATGACCCACCTGGCCGGGGCCTACACTACACAGAGCTAAGAACTTTGGGCCTCATGGCTCACAGCAACTGATACTATCAGGGACCCCAGTGACTTACTGGGTTCCCACTTCTACTGAGAAGATCCCAAGCTGGGTGCTGTTCGGTGGGGGATCGGTCTGAGGAGAACCCGGAGGCAGGTGATCCAACAGGGCTTGAGCGAACCATCGGGGATCTGGTTACTGGGAACTGATAGATCACATTCAGACTGTCAGCTGACATACCTACTGGGAGGATTTGCTCTACAGCTCTACTCTGCTAACATTGGGCCTGTGGCCGAGGTTTCCATCTTAAATCCTAATTTAATTAGAGCCAAGTCGGTGGCAGAGACTTGTTCCTTCCCAGAAGCTCTAAGTGACACTCTGACTGCCAGGCCTGTGAGAGGGGTCTCTCCGGGGGCACTTCACCCGCTCTGGCTAGAGTGGTGACGTGATAGATACAACTGTTAAAGGCAGGACTGCTTTCCCTATCCAAAGCCTGATTCTGCAAGGTTCATCTTCTTTCTTTAATCAACCTATCCCGTCTACCTCGAGTTGATGTTGGTCATGTCTGACCAGGAATAAAGCATCGGAAAATTCAACCATCAGCCTGGACATTCAGTCACTGCTCTGCTCACCACCTTCACCCCTAGACACCACACAGAGGTAACTTAAATATGCCGATCCCAAATCTAACCAGCGGCTCCTGAGGGGGTAGTGCTACATCTTTATATAAAGAATGGGAACACGTAGAAAGCTTGGAGAACATGGAAGGCTGAGATCAGCACAGAGACATAGGGGGAGGTGGGGAAATCAATAAAGATGCTCCACCACTTTTATGGTGTTAACCGCTTCAATACCGGGGCTATTTTGGCACTTCTCGTACATGCATAAATCATAATTTTTTTGTAAGAAAATTACTCAGAACCCCCAAACACTATATATTTTTTTTTTAGCAGACACCCTAGGGAATAAAATTCCGGCCATTGCAACTTTTTATCTCGCACATTATTTGCGCAATCATTTTTCAAACGCCTTTTTTTGGGGATAAAAATGGTTTTGTGAATTAAAAAATAACAAAACAGTAAAGTTAGGCCAATTTTTTGGTATAATGTGAAAGATTAAGTTACGCCGAGTAAATAGATACCTAACATGTCACGCTTTAAAACTGCGCACACTCATGGAATGACGCCAAACGTCAGTACTTAAAAATCTCCATACGCAACGCTTATTTTTTTTTTACAAGTTACAAATTTAGAGTTCCAGAGGAGGTCTAGTGCTAGAATTGTTGCTGGCGCTCTAATGCACGCGGCGATACCTCACATGTGTGATTTGAACGGCGTTTACATATGTGGGCGGGACTTACGCGTGCGTTCGCTTCTGAGCGCGAGCTACCGGGGATAGGGGCGTTTAAAAAATTTTTTTTTATTATTTTATTTTTGATTTTACACAATTTCTTTTATTTTTAAACTTTTTTTGACATTTTTTTTTTTGATCACTTTTATTCCTATTACAAGGAATGTAAACATCCCTTGTAATAGGAATGTGTGCCACAGGTCCTCTTTATGGAGAGATGCGGGGTCAATAAGACCCTCACATCTCTCCTCCAGGCTGGAAAGCATTAGATCGTGAAAAAAATTTCACAGATCTAATGCATTCAGCCGCTGTTGCGGCTGTGTTTACATTCCAGGACCCGGGCGTGACGTCATAACATCGCGCCCGGGCCTCCAACGATCATAGAGATGACTGGTGACCATCTGGTCACCAGTCTACTCTATGGTTTTCTCCGGGTCTCCGATGGCAAAGGAGAGCCCGGAGAAGCACCGGATGGCGGCGGGAGGGGGGGGGGTCCCCTCCCGCCGCCTAGAAGAACGATCAAGCGGCGGAAGCGCCGCTATGATCGTTCTTATGGTGCACAGATTCGCCGCCTGAAGAGATGGATATCTGAATGATGCCTGTGGCTGCAAGCATCATTCAGATATCCCCACTGAAAGTCCAGGACGTCAATTGACGGCCTAGGTATTGAAGTGGTTAATCCTTCTTGTTAATGTTTCGCACCGAATAAAAGTTTTTGTAAACATTTTTTTTTAATTTAACCACTTCCATCCCGGGCACTTACGCACCTTCCTGCCCAGGCCATTTTTCAGCTTTCAGCGCTGTCGCACTTTGAATGACAATTGCCGCGGTCATGCAACACTGTACCCAAACAATTTTTTTATTACTTGTTTGCCACAAATAGAGCTTTATTTTGGTGGTATTTGATCACCATGTTTTCTTCTTCAATTACGGGCCCCAATGAGGTGGCACTGATGGGCGGCACTGATGGGCACTGATAGGCGGCACTGATAGGCAGCGCTGGTATGCGGCACTGATGGGCACACATAGGTGGCACTGATGGGTACTTATGGGTGGTACTAATGGGTGGCACTGATGGGTGGCACAGATAGGTGGGCACTGGGCATGGATGGGCACTGAGAGGTGGCACTGATGGACACTGAGGAGTGGCACTGATGGCATTGCTGGGCATCACTTGTTTATTTACTATTTTGCCAGTCAGTGCCCATGTTGCCAGTCAGTGCCCATTTGTGGGCACCGATTGGCATCTATTGTGCCTATATATGTGGATGGCCATGGGGGATGTATCTTGCCATCCACATGTTGCCCCCTTCCCTGGTGGTCCTGGCGGCTTCCCTGGTGGTCCAGTGTGGGCATCCGAGGGGGGGCTGCGTTGATAAACAATCAGTGCGAACCCCCCCTGTCAGGAGAGCCGCCGATCGGCTCTCCTCTACTCGCGTCTATCAGACTTGAGTGATCAGCCGTGATTGGACACGACTGATCACGTGGTAAAGAGCCTCCGAGATCGGAGATGCAGGTGTCAGACTGACACATCACACTACCGATCTCCGCGCTGCGTGACCCCACGGCGTGCCGGCATGTTATCCTGCTGGACGTCAATAGACGTCCAGTCAGGATAACACAACCACTTCCCGGACGTCAATTGTCTATTGAACGGGCGGGAAGTGGTTAACCACTTGAATTCTGCCTAACTAGGAAAATACGTTATGCTTTTCAAGTGTTATACCGGGGTGTATGGCTGCAGGAATATGCCATAGCCCCTAATATTGTTATTTTTTTCAACCAGCGATTTTTTAACTGCTAAAAGTGATCCAAGTGGCTGATGAGCTGCTGGCTCACTTTTAGAAGTGGTGGGAGGAGTTGCCCCGCTGCTTTTATGTGGTACTTGGGCTTACCTGGATGATTGGTGAGCCTGGGAACGGAGATTAGCTGAGGAAGGATGGCTTCTGCTAATCTCTATTATCTAAAGCCGTGTACACACGACCGTTTTTCATGACAAGAAAAATGCAATTGTTTTAATTGGCTGTAAAAAATGATCATGTGTGGGCTCCAGAGCATTTTTCTCATCGAAAAAATGGTCGTGTGTACGCTTTAACGACGAGAAGCATAACACGCATGCTCAGAAGCAAGTTATGAGACGGGATCACTTATACTTCATACCTTGGGTAGGCCCACATCACCTTCCATGGGTGTCATTTCTAATAGCAATTTGCTTGCAAGCTCACTTTACCTTATCCTCTGCCTGGATGCTGAATACTCTATTGTCTTCTGCCTGCCTCCACCTCTGCCTGGACACTGACTACCCTCTTGTCTGCCACCTGCCTCCACCTCTGCCTGGACACAAAATACTCTTCTGTCTGCTGCCTGCTTCAACTTCTGCCTGGACACTAACTTCTTTCTTGTCTGCTGCTGTCCCCACCTCTGCTCACACTCTCATCTTCCGTTATCCTGTACTCTGTCACCACAATGTAGCCACCTTGTTCCTGCAACACCTTTGGAGGGATGATCCTGAGGACTATGACCTGGCAGTTGTCTCATGTTGCAGCAAGCCCAAAAGACCACTAGGATCTCCAGCTCATAACTCTTTGCAGGGTGCTCTGGTGAAGTGTCATTTCTAATAGCAATCTGCTTGCACTCTCACTTTGCCTTATCCTGGACACTGACATCTCTCTTGTCTTCTGCCTGCCTCCACCTCTGCCTGGTCACTGACATCTCTTTTGTCTGCCACCTGCCTCCTCCTCTGCCTGGACACTGACTACCCTCTTGTCTCCCACCTGCCTCCACCTCTGCCTAGAAACTGACTGTCATGGACCTTGGAATGCTGAAGTGTTTCTACTTGAAATCTGTTACACAGTGGGGGGTCTTCTGCCCTTTCTTAAGGCTAACCCCCCTCCCTCTAGAGGGCTCCATGGTCTGGAGAAAAAACATTGTTCTGTGTTTGGTTGTTTGTGTACTTTGATTGCCCCCGGGGGCTTCTGTCTCATTACACATATCAGTCCTCCTATTCAAGCTATCGGACCAATCCCTGCTGACCCTGTTTCAAGTCCTCATTTGCATGGCCAAGGGGACCTAATTGAGAACTACAATGTACTTTACAATTGACCAATAGGAAAGTGGTTGTTGGGGGCAGGGTGTTCAAACTACTGTATAAAAGTGTGTGTGCATCCAATAAAAGAGTCTCCTGTTTGAACTTACATACAGCCTGCCTGGTGTTTGTTCTGATCACTCTCTTGTCCGCTGCCTGCCTCCACCTCTGCCTGGACATTGACTACTCTCTTGTCTGCTGCCTGCCTCCACCTCTGCCTGGACACAAACTACTCTCCTGTCTGCTGCCTGCCTCAAATTATGCCTGGGCACTTCTTGCCTCCACCTCTGCTCATACTCTCATCTTCCGTTATCCTGTTGTACTCTGCCACCACAATGTAGCCACCCAGCTCCTGAAACCCCTTTGGTGGGATGATCCTGAGGACTGCGACCTGGTATCATCTTGCAGCAAGCCCTAAAGACCACTAGGGTCTCCAGCCCATCACTGCTTGCGGGCAGCTCTGGTGAAGACCACAATATCGCTTATACTTTATACCTTGGGTAATCCCACATCACCTGCCATGGATGTCATTTCTAATAGCAATATAAGAACTTCTATCTCTTTTCCACTAAAAACCAAATAAACTAAAATAACAATGAATGGAATTTTACTTTTAATGCATAAAAAATGTTTCCCTTGTTATTTTGGACACCTATTTCTGATATCATGGGACAATTGCTCACAAGGGGACTGTAGGTGTGGGAAGAAATGCCACGTTACTGCAGTGACAGGGAAGATCGATATGGAAAATTCCACTGTAAATGGAATTTTAAGGTCATTTTTTACAGAAGATCCACAGTTTGCTGTGCACACATCCTCACATTACATTACCTACAGAACTCTCCCGGAATGGAGTGACTAATGATATCAGTCACAATATATTGTGAAACCTTTTCTTTCTTAGTAACATTTCAACTTCTCACTTCACTGCCAATGTTTGTTTAAGGAAATAATTTGATGGGAAACTGGTAACAGCGGAGAGATCCGGTATGTATGTGGACTTTTACCTGTTCTATATGTCCCTCCCTGGTGCTTACAACAAGGTAGAACTTCATCAAAGCAAAAGACAGGAAAAACCAAAGGGAACGAGTCAAACTTGATTTTTTTTTAATTTCCCCAAAGTTGTTGTAAAAATTAAGAGACTGACGTAAAAATTCACCATTTTGATTAAATGCATTGATATCGATAGGAATGGCAAAAATAAGGCATTATGTGTTAAAGGGGAACTATATTCATCTCGGCACCAGCGATGCAGTGTCTCTGAGCTCCCCAGCTAGCCGCTGACTTCCTTGGACAGCTGGCTTCATGCTCCAGCTGCTTTCATTGGCCAGGTTGAGACAACGTTTCTCCCGCACATGCACGAGGGTTCAATCATATTCAGCATGACTGAATGTGTACCGTGAGCTGCGTGTGCGCAGATCACCACACAAAGGCAGACAGGAAGGTAACAGTGACAGGCTGGTGTTCAAAATTTTTGGAAACTGAAAAAAATCAACATTAATTGCCGCCACTGAGCCCATCAATTACCGCCACTGAGCCCATCAATTGCTGCCACTGTGCCCATCAAACTCAGCCACTGTGCCCATCAATTGCTGCCACTGTGCCCATCATACTCAGCCACTGTGCCCATCAAAAGCTGCCACTGTGCCCATCAATTGCTGCCACTGTGCCCATCATACTCAGCCACTGTGCCCATCAAAAGCTGCCACTGTACCCATAAATTGCCACCACTGTGCCAAACGCAGCTACTGTACCCATCAATTGCCGCTACTGTGCCCATCAATTGCTGACACTGTGCCCATCAATTACTGATACTGTGCCCATCAATTGCCACTACTGTGTCCCTTCAAATGCCGCCAGTGTGCCCATCAATTGCCGCTACTGTGCCCCATAAAATGTTGCCAGTGTGCCCATCAATTGCCGCTACTGTACCCCATAAAATGTTGCCAGTGTGCCCATCAATTGCCGCTACTGTGCCCCATAAAATGTTGCCAGCGTGACCATCAATTGCCGCTACTGTGCAAGTACCGCATTTTTACCGCTATTCTGCCGCAATTTTGTCTGCGATTTGCGTTTTTTTTTAACCTGTTTATAGCTGGTTGTTAAAGGAATTGTAAAAAAAAAAAAAAAAAAAATTGGCAGCTAAAAAAAAAAAATTGCAAAACGCAGCAAGCACCGCAAAAAGCACTGCAAAAATGCTCAAAAGCAACATGCATTGGTGTGAATCGAGCCTTAGGCTCCTTCACCGCTCCTTCCCATTTAAAACAAAGGGAAACCGCGGTAATACCGCCCGCAATGCGCCTCTGGCTGTTAGCGGGGGTTAATACCGCACCGCTAGCGGCTGAATCCCGCTGCAATTCTGACGGTATAGCGCCGCTATTTTTAGCGGCTCTATACCGCCACCTCACCTTCACTGCCCTGTGTGAAAGGGGCCTTAGGCGGGATTCACGCCTATGCAGTGCTTTTTGCATTTTGTAGATTTGCACAACAGAACATGTTCCATAGGAAACCATGTTAACCACTTACGGACCGCCCGCCGCAGTTTTACGTGATGAATTTAAAGAGGAATACCGTTGTTACCGTTGTTACCGGGATCTTTGCAGTGCATGGTGTGGACTGGAGGAGGCTTGTAATTGCCGCCTTCTGGAGTCTATGATGGACGTCACATGTCCCGCGGTCCCGGGATTAGATCCATCATAGGAGCTGCAGGCTCCAGAAGGCGGGACCAAGGCAGCCGCCGCCGCCGGGCGTACCAAGATGGCCGACCACACCAAGATGGCCGACCGCTCCGGAGCTAGGCCGAAACCGCAGCCTTTCCTAAGGTCGAGGCAGCGTTGCGCTCCGCGGATCGACCAATTCGGATTATGGATGCGCGGGCCACATGGCAAGGTCTGGCGGGCCGGATTCGGCCCGCGGGCCTTGTGTTTGCCACCCCTGCTCTAGAAGATAAAAGTGGTCTCTACGTCACCCAACTTCCGTCGCTCTTCGGTGCCCCCTGACGCTTACTGGAGCCTTCGGTAGCGGCGGAGGCGATGCGGTCCTGTCCCTTGCTGTGTGTGGAGACGAGTGAGAGGAAGATGGCCCCCACCCGTCTCCATATCACCTTCGGGGGCAGAAGTGACGCCAAAACGTCACTTCCGCCTATACGTCTTAGGGACATTTTTTGTTGACATTTTTTCAAATGACAATTTATTTTTATTTTTTATTGCATTTAAGTCCAAATATGAGATCTGAGATCTTTTTGACCCCAGATCTCATATTTAACCCCTTCAATTCCAGCCCATAGAGAAATGACGCTATGGTCATCCCCTCGCCGATGAGACTGGACGTTGCACAACGTCCTGTCTTCACGGCGTTCTAGGGCGTGCGCGCACGGCACCACCCGCGATCCCGCGCGCGTGCCCGACGGCTGCGATTGCCGCCGGGCACCCGCGATTTTCGGCAATCACGGCAGGAGTGTGGATCTGTGTGTGTAAACACACAGATCCAGCTCCTGTCAGCGGTGAGGAGACCGATGCTGTGTTCCCAGTACAGAGGAACACACATCGGTCTCCTCCCCTTGTGAGTCCCCCTCCCCCTACAGTTAGAACATACTTTAGGACACATTTTAACCCCTTCAGCGCCCCCTAGTGTTAACCCCTTCCCTGCCAGTCACATTTACACAGTAATCAGTGCAGTTTTATAGCAATAATCGCTGTGTAAATGTGAATGGTCCCAAAAACGTGTCAAAAGTGTCCGATATGTTCACCGCAATGTCACGGTCACAAAAAAAAAAACGCAGATCGCCGCCATTACTAGTAAAAAAAATAAAATAAAAATACCATAAATCTATCACCTATTTTGTAGATGCTATAACTTTTCCGCAAACCAATCAATATACGATTATTGCGTTTTTTTTACCAAAAATACGTAGAAGAATACGTATCGGTCTAAACTGAGGGGAAAAAAAGTTTTTTAAAAAAAATATTGTGATATGTATTAAATAAAAAGAAAAAAATATTGTGTTTTTTTTTAAATTGTCGCTCTTCTTTTGTTTATAGCGCAAAAAATAAAAACCGCAGAGATGATCAAATACCACTAAAAGAAATCTCTATTTGTGTGGGGAAAAAAAACATAAAGATTTATTTGGGTACAGTGTTGCACGACCGCGCAATTGTCATTCAAAGTGAAACAGCGCTGAAAACTAAAAATTGGTCTGGGCAGGAAGGGGGTGAAAATGCCCTGTATGTAAGGGGTTAACCCCTTCCATACTGGGCCTATTCTGGCACTTCTCTCCTACATGCAAAAATCATAATTTTTTTGCTAGAAAATTACTCAGAACCCCCAAACACTATATATGTTTTTTTAGCAGACACCCTAAGGAATAAAATGGCAGTCATTGCAACTTTATTTCTCGCACAATATTTGCGCAATCATTTTTCAAACGCCTTTTTTTCGGGAAAAAAAAAACGGTTTCATGAATTAAAAAATAACAAAACAGTAAAGTTAGCCCAATTTTTTTGTATAATGTGGAAGATGATGTTACGCCGACTAAATAGATACCTAACATGTCACGCTTTAAAATTGCGCACACTCATGGAATGGCGCCAAACTTCAGTACTTAAAAATCTCCATAGGCGTTGCTTAATTTTTTTTTACAGGTTACCAGTTTAGAGTTACTGAGGAGGTCTAGTGCTAGAATTGTTGCTGGCGTTTACATATGTTCGCAGGACTTACGTGTGTTTTCGCTTCTGAGCACGAGCTACCGTGAATAGGGGCGTTTTAAAATAATTTTATTTTTACACTTTTTTTTACATTGATTTATTTTTTGATCACTTTTATTTTTGTGACAGGTACTCTTTATGGAGAGATGCAGGGTCAATAAGACCCCACATCTCTCCTCCAGGCTGGAAAGCATGAGATTGTGAAAAAAAAAAAATCACGGATCTCATGCTTTTAGCCACGATTGCGGCTTTGTTTACATTCCGGTACCCGGGCGTGAAGTCATCACATAGCGGGGTACCGGAATGTAAACAAAGCCGCAATCGCGGCTAAAAGCATGAGATCCTGCCATCCGGTGCCAACAGATCGTTTCTTCGGGTCTCCAATGGGACGGGAGAGCCCGGAGAAGCACCGGATGGCGGCGGGAGGGGGGGGTCATCCTCTCCCGTCGCCTATAAGAATAATCAAGCGCCGGAGCTGCCGCTATGATCGTTCTTATGGTGCACAGGATCGCTGGCTGAAGAGATGGATATCTGAATGATGCCTGTAGCTGCAGGCATCGTTCAGATATCCCCACTGAAAGTCCAGGACGTCATATGATGTCCTTGGGCGGCAAGTGGTTAAGAGGACCTGTCATGCTTTTTTTTTCTATTACAAGAAATGTTTACATTCCTTGTAATAGGAATAAAAGTGACACATTTAAAAAGAAAAAAAAAAAAAAAATTTAAAATCAATAAACTCAAGTAAAATATATAAGAAAAACACAAAAACATTTTTTTAAAGCGTCCCGTCCCGACAAGCCTGCGCGCAGAAGCGAACGCATACATATGGAGCTCCTGCATATGAAAACGGTGTTCAAACCACACATGTGAGGCATCGCCGCAGTCGGTGGAGCAAGAGCAATAATTCTAGCCCCATACCTCCTCTGTAACTTAAAACATACGACCTGTAGATTTTTTTTAAACATTGCCTATAGAGATTTTTAAGGGTAAAAGTTTGTCGCCATTCCACGAGCGGGCGCAATTTTGAAGCGTGACATGTTGGGTTTCAATTCACTCGGCGTAACATTATCTTTCACAATATAAAACAAAACTGGGAAAACTTTACTGTTGTCTTATTTTTTAATTAAAAAAAAAAGTGATTTTTTTCCAAAAAAAAAGTGCGCTTGTAAGACCGCTGCGCAAATACGGTGTGACGAAAAATATTGCAATGACCGCCATTTTATTCTCTAGGGTGTTAGAAAAAGAATGTATAATGTTTGGAGGTTCTAAGTGATTTTCTAGCAAAAAACGCGTTTTTAACTTGTAAACACCGAGTCTGCAGAACAGGCTCGGTCTTAAAGCGGTGAAATGGACTGTGGTGCAAATCTGCAAAATGCACAAAGCACTAAAACTGCCATAGGTGTGAATCCAGCCTTAGACAATATTTGCATATCCCGGAGTTCAGCTCCTAGTGTACATACCAGCTGTTATAATAAAGTTTTATAGTATTGCTCACCTCCCTGTTTGTGTTTTATGGTAGAGGTTATCATTGTCAATTTATTGAATCTATGAACGGGTGACTTGTTTGTTCCAGTTTCTACCATTTTTTTTCCAAGTCCATTCGATGTGTTAGGCGGCGTACACACGACCGAGGTTCTCGCTGGAAACTAGCGAGAACCTCGCTGGAAGCTGCATTCCAGCGAGAACCTCGGCCGTGTGTACACAGAGCGCTCGCCCCGCCCGTCGGGAATCCCGTCGAGTGAAAAGAGAGCACGCTCTCTTTTTGCTCGACGGCCCGTCTGGATGAATGGCTGGTTGCCATTCCCGACGGGCGGGTCGCCGATTTCGACAGCCGGCAGAGAACCTCGACGGGCGGAACGATGTGTTCTGCCCGTCGAGGTTCTCTGCCGTGTGTACACGGCCTTACTTAGTCATACTTAGTCCTATTAGTGCCCCCACATTACTATACCCTCTGGGGTTTTTAGTTTTTGCACTATAAATTTAAAGCAAAAAAAAGGATGGGCACTGATAGGCGGCACTGACAGCACTGATAGGCGGAACTGATGGACACTGATTGGCGGCACTGATAGGCGGAACTGATCGGCACTGATAGGTGGCACTGATGGGCACTGATAAGTGGCACTGGATAGGCAGCATTGATGAGGAGCTACTGACAGGCATTACCGAGTGGCACTGATTGGCACTTTAATAGGTCACTGACAGGCATTACTGATAGGGCACTGTTGTGGGCACTGACAGGCTTTTATTGGGGGACAGCTGGCAGGTGTTGGGCAGTGATTTACAACTTTTGATGGGGGCTGTGCTGATAATCAGTGTGCTGATTATCAGCACAGACCCCCCCTCTATTGGTGTACTCACTTTTGTGAGATACTGTATGTAAAGCACTGTGTACATCTTTCCTGTCCTATTGTTTTTCTTGTTCTTCTGATTTTTTTTTCTTATTATTCATGAATTCCTTTATTTAATTGTTATATATATATAAAATACACACTATATTGTCAAAAGTATTGGGACACCTGCCTTTACATGCACATGAACTTTAATGTCTTCCCAGTCTTAGTCTGTAGGGTTCAATATTGAGTTGGCCCCGCCCTCTGCAGCTTCAACTCTTCTGGGAAGGCCGTCCACAAGGTTTAGGAGTGTGTCTATGGGAATGTTTGACCGTTCTTCCAGAAGAGCATTTCTGAGGTCCGGCACTGATGTTGGATAAGGAGGCCGGGCTCGCAGTCTCCACTCTAATTAATACCAAAGTGATACCTTTCCACGCCGCCTCATCAGTGCCCATCAGTGAAGGAGAAATTTACTTGTTTGCAAAAAAACTGAAACTTATATATTTTTTTGGTCTTTTGTTTGTTTGTTTAGCAAAAAATAAAAAAACCCAGAGGTGAATAAATACCACCAAAAGAAAGCTCTATCTGTCTAAAAATGTGTTTAATGACTGCGCAATTGTCATTCAAAGTATGACAAGACTGAAAGCTGAAAATGACCTGGGCAGGAAGGGGGTGAAAGTGCCCTGTGGGCAAGTGGTAAATTTGCCCATTGGAATGAATGAACAACAAAGAGCTTGACATGCCTATTGCGAAAGTGATTTTAGACGCAATTTTTTTACCCTGTCTAAACACGTTGGCCATAGTTTTTTTTTTTTTTGTTCTGCCTCTAAACGCCTGTAAATGCCAATGTGTGCATGGATACATAGGCTAACATTAAAGGGCATTTAAAGGCAGTGAAAAAAAAAAAAGAAGTGCATCCAAAAGTGGAGTTTCAAATATCCTGTACGCCTGAAACAGCTGTATGCAGTTTGTAATAAATGGCTCCATAATACTGTATTAGACTATATTTGCTCTATACATTGTATTATATATATTATGTATTATTATATATTATATTATAATATATTATTCTTACCCTATTTATCGGCGTATAACCTGCACAGGCATATAACACGCACGCTAACTTTAAGAGGGAAGTTTCAGAAAAAACAATTTCCACAGCCCCCTGCGTATAACACGCAGGCACAATTTACCCTCTATTTTCAGGGTAAAAAAGTGAGTGTTATACGCCAATAAATACAGTATATTATATACATTAGTAGTTCAAGATGCGTTATGTCGTATTGAAGGTACTTTATCGCCACCTTGTGTTTAAAGAGCTCCTTGCAGTTACAATTCTGTAAGCGTATCATTTTCATGCAATGTATTTTTCAATTTGAATATTTACATTTTATGATGACGGTTATTTAACCACTTGCTTACTGGGCACATATACCCCCTCCTGCCCAGGTGAAATTTCAGCTTCCGGCACTGCTTCACTTTAACTGACAATTGCGACGTGGCTCTCAAACAAAATTGACGTCCTTTTTTCCTCACAAATAGAGATTTATTTTGGTGGTATTTGATCACCTCTGCGGTTTTTATTTTTTTGTGCTATAAACTAAATAAAAAGCGACAATTTTGAAAAAAAAAAATCAATATTTTTTACTTGTTGCTATAATAAATAGCCCATTTTTTTTTTTAAAAACTTTTTTTTTTCTCAGTTTAGGCCGATACGTATTCTTCTACATATTTTTGGTAAAAAAAAAAATGCAATAATCGACCGGTTTGCGCCTACAAAATAGGAGACAGAATTATTATTATTTTTTTTTTTACTAGTAATGGCGGCGATCTGCGATTTTTATTGGGACTGCGACATTATGGCGGACACATCGGACACTTTTGACATATTTTTGGCACCATTCACATTTATTCAGTGACCAGTGCTATAAATATGCACTAACTACTGTATAAATGTGACTGGCAGGGAAGGGGTTAACACTAGGGGGTGAGGAAGGGGTTAAATGTGTACCCTGCATTGTGTTCTAACTGTGGGGGAAGGGGACTGACTGGGGGAGGTGACCGATCTGTGTCCCCATGTACAAGGGACACAGATCGGTCTCCTCTCTCCCTGACAGGACGTGGATCTCTGTGTTTACACTCACGGATCCACGTCCTTGTCTGTGTAAACGCCGATCGCGGGTGCCCGGAGAACATCGCGGCCGCCAGGCACGCGCAACTCAGTGGCTGGAGGCCATATATAGACGGCCTTCCGGCGATTGGCATCCGCACTGCGGCCGTACAAAGACGTACGGCCGGCAGGAAGTGGTTAAATACGCGTTTGCATTTTACTAAACTACAAACTTCAAACATTGCTACTACATCAACATTTTTTTTTTACTTGCGTTCTTGACCTTCGAAAGGTTTACCCCCCTTCATGACCAAGCCTTTTGTTTGCGATTCGGCACTACGTTAAATTAACTGCCAATTGCGCAGCCGTGTGATGCTGTACCCAAACAAAATTGACGTCCTTTTTTTCCCACAAATCTTTCTTTTGTTGGTATTTAATCACCTCTGGTTTTTATTTTTTGCGTTAAACAAAAAAAGAGCAACAATTTTGAAGAAAAAAACAAACAATGGGGGTTATTTACGAAAGGCAAATCCACTTTGCACTGAAAGTGAACTTGGAAAGTGCAGTCGCTGTAGATCGGAGGTGAAGCTCTGAAATAAGGGGAAGCTCTGCTGATTTTATTATCCAATCATGTGCAAGCTAAAATGTTGTTTTTTTTCCCCCTTGCATGTCCCCCTTGGATCTACAGCAACTACACTTCCAAGTACACTTTCAGTGCAAAGTGGATTTGCCTTTCGTAAATAACTCCCAATATTATTTACGTTGTGCTATAAAACAGGTATTTGCAATTAGAAGACCACCAGCTGTTGCAAAACTACAAGTCCCATCATGTCTCTGCCTCTGGGTGTCATCTTTTTGGCTGTCAGAGTCTTGCTATGCGTCATGTGAATTGTAGTTCTGCAACAGCTGGAGCATGGGCGTCCGCTCCATAGGGCAAGGGGGAGCAATTGACCCCCCTGGAAAACCAAGAAGCTGGAACCATCCCCTTCTCTTGTGGCCGCGTGCTGTCTACGCCGTCCCGGGCCGGATGTCACACAGGCACAGCGAGCAGAGTGAAGCCGCCTCCTCCTCCAGGGAACCTGCTGTGCCTGTGCCACGCTGATGGCTGATCTGAGGTACTGAATGGGATGGGGGTCCTTCTGTGCTGAAGGTTTTTTTTTGCTGAATGGGGGGTCCATCTGTGCTGAAGGGGGGTCCATCTGTACTGAAGGGAGATCTGTGCTTAAAGAGGGTCCATCTGTGCTGAATGGGGGTCTGTGCTGAATGGAGGAGTCTGTGCAGAATGGGGGATCTGTGCTGAAGTGGGGTCCTTCTGCGCTGAATGGAGTAGTCTGTGCAGAATGGGGGGGTCTGTGCTAAAGGGGGATCCATTTGTGCTGAAGGGGGGGTCTGTACATTCTCTAGACTATATTTATATGGGCATGGAGTGAAGCTGAATTATCTCAAGATCTATTTCAGGCCCCGTACACACGGCAGAGAACCTCGACGGGCGGTTCTCTGCCGGCCGTCAGATTCGGCGACCCGCCCGTCGGGAAAGGCAACCAGCCATTCATCCCGACGAGCCGTCGAGCAAATAGAGAACCTGTTCTCTATTTGCTCGACGGGTTTCCCGACGGGCGGGGCTCGCCGAGAGCGTACACACGGCCGAGGTTCTCGGCAGAATGCGGCTCCCAGCGAGGTTCTCGCTGGTTTCTGCCGAGAAGCTCGGCCGTGTGTACGGGGCTTCACACTGCCAGCTGGTCTCGTTATCGGTAAAGCGCCGCTAAAAAGCGGCGCTTTACCATCTACATAGCTGCGCTATTTGGCCGCTAGCGGGGCGCTTTTAACCCCTGCTAGTGTTTGAAGAAAGGATTAAATGCAACCATGTACCGCCGCTGCCGAAGCGGATGCCCATGAGCTGGAGGTCTGCTAATTGCATATCCCTGCTATAAAACAAACCCAATACAAAAAATGTAAAAAATCTAATTTCCTCATCAATTTAGGCCAATGTGTATTCTGCTACATGTTTTTGGTAAAACAAATCCCAATAAGTGTGTATTGATTGGTTTACACAAAGGTTAAATCATCCACAAACGATGGGATATTTCTATTTATTTATTTATTTTAATTGTAATGGCGGCGATCAGCGACTTATAGCGGGACTGCGATATTTCAGTGGACAAATCGGACACAGACACTTTTGGGGACCAGTGACACTAACCTGTACTGTGATCAGTGATAAAAAATATGCACTGTCACGGTACTAATGACACTGGCAGGGAAGGATTTAACATCAGGGGCGATCAAAGGGTTAGATGTGTGCCTAGCCTTTCTCACGGTGGGGATGTGCTTTGACTAGGGGAAAGCATGGATCCATGTTCCTTCTTTGCAGGAACACCGGATCAAAATCTTCACTTCTAAAAAAAAAAACGTCAATCTGCCTTGTTGACATAGGCAGATTGCCGTTTTGCCTGTGTCCTATAAAATTGGCGGGTGCTGGCAGACATCGAGTCTGCGGTACCTGCCGCTGGTCTCCCACTGTGTGTGACCTCAGCAGGAATGCGCACACCAAAGACCTGGAAGTGTCAGATCACATACTAGGTACATGTATAGTGGATGATCCGCAAGTGGTTAAAGGTAATGTTTTTCTTTTTTCTTAAATAAACTAGACATGGGGTCTATGTAGAAACAGAGGCCCAGATTCAGGTACATCTGCGCATTATTGGACCGGCGTAGCGCACCGCCTTTACGTTAGACTTGCGCAATTTTGCAGCGTAATCACCCTATTCTCGTAGCTTTTGCGCAGGAAATTGCGCATACGTAACGTTTTTTCAGAGGCGTAAGGCAGAGTAATACAAATTGGGAAGGACGTGGGCGTGTTACATTGAAATGAGCCGTGACCCCATGCAAATGAAGGGCCGGCCGGCTCGCGCATGAGCGCTTGAAGCATACCATGTCAGCTCCGCTGTGCGCATGCTCACAACTCGGGAGCGGCGCAATCAGTGAAATTGGAAGTGGACTAGGGCAACGTTGTGAACTACGCAAACAGCATAAATAGACACACACAAACGCACTTGCATTGCAAAATTACATCCCTTTGTCCCTTCCCATTTAACCAAGTGCTTTTGTCCTGTTGTTCGTTGCGGTGTGTTTTGTAGTTGTCAGATTAGTGTTCTGTGTGATCAGGTGTTTGTTAGTAGATCTTTGAAAGTGTATTTGATAAGTGTTTGAGAGACTGTTTGTTTGATTGATATATTTGTGTTTGTTTGTTTTCCTGCTGTATTTTTGTTTTGTTTTTTTGTGACTGTTTCTTGCTGAGTAGTTTTCTCTCTGTGTGTGTTTTTGCTTGATTGGTTGTGCTTGTTTGTGTGCGTGAATTTTGTTGACTGGGAGTGAGTTTTTTTGGAAGGATGACAGAGAGAAAACTAAAGCTGAATTTTACAGTTGTGGAA
Organism: Rana kukunoris; assembly: GCA_029574335.1. Classification (NCBI taxonomy): domain Eukaryota; kingdom Metazoa; phylum Chordata; class Amphibia; order Anura; family Ranidae; genus Rana; species Rana kukunoris. The sequence goes on along the minus strand of CM056053.1, from coordinate 3,518,497 downwards.
AAACAGATTCTTGCCCGGGCCATTAGCGAGTATGGTCGTTACCTCCACGGCCCACAGAGTGCCAACACCACCCCGGCCAGGAGGAGGGAGATTTTGGATAGGATCACTGAGCAGGTGAATTCAGCGGGGGAGGGGGAGACACGGACCCGTTCTGGGATTGACAAAAAAATCAATGACCTCCGGCGTCTGGTCAAACAGAAACTGGCCAGAATGCATGCCCATGCCAGGGACACAGGAGGGGGCCCACCATGCCGTATTAGGGTGACAGCGGAGGAGCGTGCGGTGGCCCTGACCTTTCATCGGCATGAAGTTGAGGGCCTGCCCGGCTTTGACTCAAGTCCGGAGCCCGCGGTGACAGGTAAGTTTTTTTTTTTAATATCAGGTGTGTAGCATGTGTGGGGGAGGGGGTGAAAGGGAATATGTGGCAAGTGTGTGGATCCTCCAACCTGTGAATGTTTTGTGTCATCCACAGATGTGCAGGAGGGTGCAGGGCCATCTGGCCTGACCGCACCAACCCCAGGACAGCAGCCTAATGAGGCCCCCCCAACAAGGCCGGAGTCCGCGGAGGAGGTTCAACAGGAGCAGGACAATCATGAGGAGGAGGAGGAGAATCATGAGGAGGAGGAGTCCATGTCAGGCACTGGACGTTTGGTTTTTGAGGACTCTTCCCCTCTGGCTGGCAGCAGGCAGGCCTCCCTAAGGGGGAGCCCCCCCCCTCCTTCCCCAACATGGCTCCCCTCACAAGGGCCTCCCCTTCTCCCCGGCCACAAGCATCAGCTGGAGGCAGGATGTCATCCCAGACCACCAGGGGGGTGGCCGATCTCCTGCCCACCACTTTGAGAAGGGACCAGTTCCTCCAGACCCGCCATCTGGAACAGGTCAGCCAGACATTGGTGCGGATGGAGGAGAGCCTGTCCTCCATCAAGGATACACTGGGGAACCTGGACTCCCACTCCCGGGTTTTTACGACATCAGCAGGTGTTGGGCAGGATGTGAGGGCCCTTACCCTGGCTATCCAGGCCAACACGGCAACACTTGGTGCTGCCCTGGACAGAATAGCCGTGGCCTTGGAGGGCAGGCCGCCAGGTGGGCAGAGATCAGGGGCTGCTCCTCCTTCCCCGGTTTTACCCCTCCCCCATGAGTCTCCCCTGAGAAGCCGGGGCCGTGGCCGGGGGCGCCCCAGGCGTGGCTCACGCAAAGGGCAATAATTTGTTTTTCCCCCCTTTTTTTTTTTTAATTTTAATTTTTTTTTTTTGCTGGAAATTTTTTGCTTTTGCAGGTAATTTTTTTTTTTTTGGGTTGTGAATGCTGTGTGAATGTGGGGGTGACATTCCTGCCGGAAAAGGGGTGTCACCCTCAATTTTGGTGGAGAAGGGTTCCCCAGGACCAGGGAGAAGTGATCCCCAGGTCCGTGTGAATGGTGTATGAATGTTCAGTGACATAATTGGAGCTTTGGCGTGGCGTTGCTGCTCACAAGTCCTGCATGGTGGACTGGTGCCAATCCAATGTGATGAGGATGTGGTGTGTGTGTGCTAGGGACCACAGTGGTGTGCATGCATGCATTCTCATTGTGCCATGATTAATGTGTGTGTTTAACGTGCAAAGATGCCCAATGTGAGCTGTCTCCTGGCTGCTCTTCCCTCAGAAGACGGGGTATCCTCGGTTAGGGGGGGATTGTCTGGTTCAGGGGTCAGGTCATCACGTAGGCCAATCTGCAGGCCCTTTCTTTCTGCAAAGTTGTGCAGCATGCAACATGCACCGATGATCTGGCACACAAAGTTTGGGGAATACAAGAGGGTACCCCCAGACTTATCCAGGCATCGGAAACGTGACTTTACGAGGCCAAAGGTGCGCTCGCTCCACCACTGCTCGTGTTTGGGCATGTGCTTGATTGTATCTTTCCTCTCCTGGGGTTTGGGGGTTCCGGATAGGAGTCATGAGATGGGGTCCCAGTGGATATGCAGAGTCACCTGTAAGGGAAAAGACAGGAGGATGTTAGTCATGCATGTGCCACTTGTGAGGTGTGCATCATGGGAGGGGATAGTCATGCCTGCCACCCATGTCACTCACCAACCAGCCAGGTGTCCCCATACACGTTCTGATCGAATTCCATTCGGATGTGGCATTGATTGTATATGTAGCTGTCATGGCTGGACCTTGGGTGTTTGGCACGGACGTGCCATATGAGGCCTTGGGCATCGACTATCACATGTACGTTGATGGAATGCCAATGCTTCCGATTGCGGTACATGTGCTCTGTCTCCTGGGGGGGCTGGAGTGCCACATGTGTGCAATCAATGGCCCCCACGGTGCGTGGGAATCTGGCAATTCTGTAGAAATCTGTCATTGCCTTCAGTCGCAGCTCCTCAGTAGTGGGTTTGATGATTTGGTTGGACATGCGTCTGAGAATTGCAGGGACAACCTGGTGCACACATCTGCTCATGGAGGATTGTGACATCCCAGCCACCACTCCACTTGTACGCTGAAAAGAGCCACTGGCAAGGAAATGGAGTGTTGCCAGGACCTTGACCAGTGGCTGCACTGCATGTGAGCGGTGTGTTGGGCTGGTGATGTCCTCCTGCAGGGTTGTGGTTAATTCCAGGATGGCATGAGGGGTGAATCTGAAGATGCGATACACCTCAGAATCACTCATGCCAAACAGGTCTATGCGGGTGCGGTATATCCTCTCCCGTGCCATCCTCCGTGCCCTCCTCCTTCTTTGCTCATCTAAAGTCAGTAGTATAGCTATGAGCATGGATGCCCCTGGCATGTTGGCATACAGATTGTTGTGCAACACGTGTGACTGCTCTGCTCCTCACTAACAGTGTTGCTTTATCTAACAAGTAGACTGTTTTTCTCTTTTTAGACCAGCTTTTATATGCTCTAATTTTAGACAGGACATTTTGCTGTTGCGCACACTGCGTCGCCTGCGCTGCCCCAACGTTGTTTTGTGGATCCCCGTTAGCCCCTCATTCCCCCTCAAGTCCCTCATTAGCATATTTGACTAGCAAATCAATGGTCTGTCTAGCGCACTTTTGCGCGGAAGGATGCGCCAGTCTAACGAAATTACGCGGGACAAAAAAAAGTCGATTTTTTGCGTATCTCGTTCTGGGGATGCCGCGCATCGAAACGCACGCGCACATTTCGACTTACGCACGCGCATCTCCTGTTGCGCAGGCGTAATCGCTCTGTGAATCTGGGCCTTGGTGATTAGTTTTATGTGTTGCTTCACGTAATATATTTATTAATTCATCTCATGCCACATATGATGCTTTGCAGTATTATATTGTTTATTTCTCACATAATTTTAGCGCTACACTTTTTTTTGTCTATATTTGTTTCTCGTTGCAGAATTTATCCAGTTCTGTTGTGTTGGCAGCTTTTTTATGTTTAGTTAGGTTAGCGCGGTGTTATATGCACATTTGTACATATATATTTTTCACATACCTGTACGTTATTGTTAAATAACGTACAGGGAAAACCATGAATTTTAAAGCACATTTGAAGAGTGTATTATATATAGAGAAGACAGATATGAAATCACATAGGGCTTTTTATATATATAAACACAAATTCCAATTAAAGGGATTGTAAAGACAAAAATATTTTCCTCCTAAATTAAAGTCTGACAGTAGCTGATAAAGTAAAAAGTAATGTTTTGCATTATAACTAGTTTGATCCCTGTTGAAATCGAGGTGTTTTATTCACCTCCGTCACTCCTGAATCGTTATTCTCACTGACTTCCTGGTTTGCGGTGCGCATTCATTCTTGTTACATCACGGCCTAATGGGAACTACAGTTCCCATTAGGCTTAGCCTCCATGCCTGTGAGGGATAAGAGAGCATCTTCACGCAGGGCTGTAGTCATAGGGAGGGGGTGAGCACATTCTGCTTTCCACCATGCAAAACGGCTCAGGTGCTGGTGGAAAGCAAGAAGAGGAGAGACAGGAAATGGCATTTTCAAACCTGGATTACTGTATTTTGGAGGTCAAAAGGAAAAACGAGGTAAGTAATATTTAAATGCTCTAGCTTTCAGCAATCAATTGATCTAATAAAAAACGAACCTTTAGTGTTCCTTTAAAAGTGGTAAAAGTGTCAATGATCAAGGGGGGACCCCAGGAACTCAAAGCGGGGGGGGGGGGGGACCACCTTCCCCAGAAAGAATACGCTAAGGTAAGAGGGGTGGGTTACTGATATAAGGGGGAAACCTTTATATTAGTGCCCCCTTACATTATCGTATTCACTTCCCCCTTACATCAGTGACCCCCCCCCCCCCTCAGACTGGCCTAGTGGTGCTGTCACTGACCTCCTCTCAGGTGCACTGTGCAGGGCTCAGTCAATCAGCTCCAGCTCGGTGGTTCTAGTTTTATCCTATATACTAGTCTCCTCTCCACAGTCCACACACATCTGACTTCTTCCATGACCCTCATCCCGGCGGTTTTCACACTCTTGACTCCTCTTCAGACTCCCTCAGAGACTGCAGACATGATACAAGAGCTTAATGCAGCCTCATCAGTGCCAATCAAATGCAACCTCACTGTGCTCATCAAATGCAGCCTCACTGTGCCCACCCTTGCAGCCTCACTGTGCCCACCCTTACAGCCTCACTGTGCTCATCAAATGCAGCCTCACTGTGCCCACCATTTCAGCATCACTGTGCCCATAAATGCAGCCTCACTGTGCTCATCAAATGCAGCTTTACTGTGCCCACCATTGCAGCCTCACTGTGCCCACCATTGCATCCTCGCTGTGCCCATCATTGAAGCCTCACTGTGCCCATCAAATGCAGCTTTACTGTGCCCCTGAATGCAATCTCACTGTGCCCATGAATGCAGCCTCACTGTGCCCATCATTGCAGCCCTTCCTATGCCCCATGTCCCAGTCTGCAGTCCCTATCTGTGGGAAGATGTGTTGTTGATGCTCGGTACGGTACCTTCCATGCCAGCAGGATATCCATGATCGCCATCAGCAGACAGGGACTGTTCTCATTTTGGATGGGGACAGTGCTCCTTCCAGAGGATCTGTTTGCTGTGAGATTGAGTGGTCCTTGGCCACCTGCACCTGCAGCCGTCCTCATTTCCTGCCCCCATTCAGCCTGTCCTCTGGTCCTAGGGAAGTGAGAGCACTGGGTGGGAGCTGGAGAGAAGGGAGAGTGGAGAGCACTGGCGGGGTTGGAGAGCACATGGGTGGGGGCAAAGAGCAGGGGGGAGTGGAGATCACAGGGGTGGGGAGCGGAGAGTTCTGGGGGGCTTGAGAGCACTGGGGGGGAGCCAAAAAGAACAGGGGTGGAGAGCACAGAAGGCTGGGGGGCTGGAGAGCACTAAGGGCGCTAAGAGTGTAGGGGCACACACAGATCACACAGCACAGACACACAGATCACACAGCACAGACACACAGATCACACAGGACAGACACACAGATCACACAACACAGACACACAGATCACACAGCACAGACACAGATCACACAGCACAGACACACAGATCACACAGATCACACAACACAGACACACAGATCACACAGCACAGACACACAGATCACACAGCACAGACACACAGATCACACAGCACAGACACACAGATCACACAGCACAGACACACAGATCACACAGCACAGACACAGATCACACAGGACAGACACACAGATCACTCAGCACAGACACACAGATCACTCAGCACAGACACACAGATCACACAGCACAGACACAGATCACACAGGACAGACACACAGATCACTCAGCACAGACACACAGATCACACAGCACAGACACACAGATTACACAGGACAGACACACAGATCACACAGGACAGACACACAGATCACTCAGCACAGACACACAGATCACACAGCACAGACACACAGATCACTCAGCAAAGACACACAGATCACACAGCACAGACACACAGGTCACACAGGACAGACACACAGATCACACAGGACAGACACACAGATCACACAGGACAGACACACAGATCACACAGGACAGACACACAGATCACACAGGACAGACACACAGACCACACAGGACAGACACACAGATCACAGACACACAGGACAGACACACAGATCGCACAGCACAGACACACAGATCACACAGGACAGACACACAGATCACACAACACAGACACACAGATCATACAGGACAGACACACAGATCACACAGACACACAGATCACACAGCACAGACACACAGATCACACAGGACAGACACACAGATCACACAACACAGACACACAGATCACACAGGACAGACACACAGATCACACAGACACACAGATCACACAGGACAGACACACAGATCACACAGGACAGACACACAGATCACACAGGACAGACACACATATCACACAGGACAGACACACAGATCACACAGCACAGACACACAGATCACACAGCACAGACACACAGATCACACAGGACAGACACACAGATCACACAGGACAGACACACAGATCACACAGCACAGACACACAGATCACACAGCACAGACACACAGATCACACAGGACAGACACACAGATCACACAGGACAGACACACAGATCACACAGGACAGACACACAGATCACACAGGACAGACACACAGATCACACAGCACAGACACACAGATCACACAGGACAGACACACAGATCACACTGGACAGACACACAGATCACACTGGACAGACACACAGATCACACAGGACAGACACACAGATCACACAGCACAGACACACAGATCACACAGGACAGACACACAGATCACACAACACAGACACACAGATCACACAGCACAGACACACAGATCACACAGGACAGACACAGATCACACAGCACAGACACACAGATCACACTGGACAGACACACAGATCACACAGGACAGACACACAGATCACACAGGACAGACACACAGATCACACAGCACAGACACACAGATCACACAGGACAGACACACAGATCACACAGGACAGACACACAGATCACACTGGACAGACACACAGATCACACTGGACAGACACACAGATCACACTGGACAGACACACAGATCACACAGCACAGACACACAGATCACACAGCACAGACACACAGATCACACAGGACAGACACAGATCACACAGCACAGACACACAGATCACACAGCACAGACACATAGATCACACAGGACAGACACACAGATCACACAGGACAGACACACAGATCACACATCACAGACACAGATCACACAGGACAGACACACAGATCACACAGGACAGACACACAGATCACACAGGACAGACACACAGATCACACAGGACAGACACACAGATCACATAGCACAGATCACACAGATCACACAGCACAGACACACAGATCACTCAGCACAGACACAGATCACACAGCACAGACACACAGATCACACAGCACAGACACACAGATCACACAGCACAGACACACAGATCACACAGGACAGACACACAGGTCACACAGCACAGACACACAGATCACTCAGCACAGACACACAGATCACACAGCACAGACACACAGATCACACAGGACAGACACACAGATCACACAGGACAGACACACAGATCACACAGCACAGACACACAGATCACACAGCACAGACACACAGATCACACAGCACAGACACACAGATCACACAGGACAGACACACAGATCACACAGGACAGACACACAGATCACACAGGACAGACACACAGATCACACAGCACAGACACAGATCACACAGCACAGACACACAGATCACACAGCACAGACACAGATCACACAGCACAGACACACAGATCACACAGCACAGACACACAGATCACACAGCGCAGACACACAGATCACACAGGACAGACACACAGATCACAGACAGACAGACACACACAGACACACAGATCACACAGATCACACAGGACAGACACACAGATCACACAGGACAGACACACAGATCACACAGCACAGACACACAGATCACACAGCACAGACACAACAGATCACACAGCACAGACACACAGATCACACAGCACAGACAGATCACACAGACAGACACACAGATCACACAGCACAGACACACAGCACAGACAGACACACAGATCACACAGCACAGACACACAGATCACACAGCACAGACACACAGATCACACAGCAAAGACACACAGATCACACAGCACAGACACACAGATCACACAGCACAGACACACAGATCACACAGCACAGACACAGATCACACAACACAGACACACAGATCACACAGCACAGACACACAGATCACACAGGACAGACACACAGATCACACAGCACAGACACACAGACAGACACGCAGATCACACAGCACAGACACACATATCACACAGATCACACAGGACAGACACACAGATCACACAGCGCACACAGACACACAGATCACACAGGACAGGATCACGCAGATCACACAGACACAGACACACAGATCACACAACACAGACACACAGATCACTCAGCACAGACACACAGATCACACAGCACAGACACAGATCACACAGGACAGACACACAGATCACACAGCACAGACACACAGATCACACAGCACAGACACACAGATCACACAGGACAGACACACAGATCACACAGCACAGACACAGATCACACAGGACAGGCACGCAGATCGCACAGCACACATGCAGATCACACAGGACAGACACACAGATCACACAGGACAGGCACGCAGATCGCACAGCACACATGCAGATCACACAGGACAGACACACAGATCACACAGGACAGACACACAGATCACACAGGACAGACACACAGATCACACAGGACAGACACACAGATCACACATGACAGACACGCAGATCACACAGCACAGACACACATATCACACAGGACAGACACAGATCACACGGGACAGACACACAGATCACACAGCACACATGCAGATCACACAACACAGACACAGATCACACAGGACAGACACACAGATCACACAGGACAGACACACAGATCGCACAGCACAGATCATACAGCACAGACACACAGATCACACAGCACAGACACACAGATCACACAGCACAGACACACATATCACACAGGACAGACACACAGATCACACAGGACAGACACACAGATCACACAGCACAGACACACAGATCACACAGGACAGACACACAGATCACACAGCACAGACACACAGATCACACAGCACAGACACACAGATCACACAGCACAGACACACAGATCACACAGGACAGACACACAGATCACACAGGACAGACACGCAGATCACACAGCACAGACACACAGACCACACAGGACAGACACACAGATCACACAGCACAGACACACAGATCACACAGCACAGACACACAGATCACACAGGACAGACACACAGATCACACAGCACAGCCACACAGATCACACAGCACAGACACACAGATCACACAGGACAGGCACGCAGATCGCACAGCACACATGCAGATCACACAGGACAGACACACAGATCACACAGGACAGACACACAGATCACACGGGACAGACACACAGATCACACAGGACAGACACACAGATCACACATGACAGACACGCAGATCACACAGCACAGACACACAGATCACACAGGACAGACACACAGATCACACGGGACAGACACACAGATCACACAGCACACATGCAGATCACACAACACAGACACAGATCACACAGGACAGACACACAGATCACACAGGACAGACACACAGATCACACAGCACAGACACACAGATCACACAGCACAGACACACAGATCACACAGCACAGACACATAGATCACACAGGACAGACACACAGATCACACAGGACAGACACACAGATCACACATCACAGACACAGATCACACAGGACAGACACACAGATCACACAGGACAGACACACAGATCACACAGGACAGACACACAGATCACATAGCACAGATCACACAGATCACACAGCACAGACACACAGATCACTCAGCACAGACACAGATCACACAGCACAGACACACAGATCACACAGCACAGACACACAGATCACACAGCACAGACACACAGATCACACAGGACAGACACACAGGTCACACAGCACAGACACACAGATCACTCAGCACAGACACACAGATCACACAGCACAGACACACAGATCACACAGGACAGACACACAGATCACACAGGACAGACACACAGATCACACAGCACAGACACACAGATCACACAGCACAGACACACAGATCACACAGCACAGACACACAGATCACACAGGACAGACACACAGATCACACAGGACAGACACACAGATCACACAGGACAGACACACAGATCACACAGCACAGACACAGATCACACAGCACAGACACACAGATCACACAGCACAGACACAGATCACACAGCACAGACACACAGATCACACAGCACAGACACACAGATCACACAGCACAGACACACAGATCACACATCACAGACACAGACCACACAGCACAGACACACAGATCACACAGGACAGACACACAGATCACACAGGACAGACACACAGATCACACAGCACAGACACACAGATCACACAGCACAGACACACAGATCACACAGCACAGACACAGATCACACAGCACAGACACACAGATCACACAACACAGACACACAGATCACACAGCACAGACACACAGGACAGACACACAGATCACACAGCACAGACACACAGATCACACAGCACAGACACACAGATCACACAGCAAAGACACACAGATCACACAGCACAGACACACAGATCACACAGCACAGACACACAGATCACACAGCACAGACACAGATCACACATCACAGACACACAGATCACACAGCACAGACACAGATCACACAGCACAGACACACAGATCACACAACACAGACACACAGATCACACAGCACAGACACAGATCACACAGCACAGACACAGATCACACAGCACAGACACAGATCACACAGCACAGACACACAGATCACACAGCGCAGACACACAGATCACACAGGACAGACACACAGATCACACAGGACAGACACACAGATCACACAGCACAGACACACAGATCACACAGCACAGACACACAGATCACACAGCACAGACACACAGATCACACAGCACAGACACACAGATCACACAGCACAGACACAGATCACACAGCGCAGACACACAGATCACACAGGACAGGCACGCAGATCGCACAGCACACATGCAGATCACACAGGACAGACACACAGATCACACAGGACAGACACACAGATCACACAGGACAGACACACAGATCACACAGGACAGACACACAGATCGCACAGCACAGATCACACAGCACAGACACACAGATCACACAGCACAGACACACATATCACACAGGACAGACACACAGATCACACAGGACAGACACACAGATCACACAGGACAGACACACAGATCACACAGGACAGACACACAGATCACACAGCACAGATCACACAACACAGACACACAGATCACACAGCACAGACACACAGATCACACAGGACAGACACACAGATCACACAGCACAGACACACAGATCACACAGCACAGACACACAGATCACACAGGACAGACACACAGATCACACAGCACAGACACACAGATCACACAGCGCAGACACACAGATCACACAGGACAGGCACGCAGATCACACAGCACAGACACACAGATCACACAACACAGACACACAGATCACTCAGCACAGACACACAGATCACACAGCACAGACACAGATCACACAGGACAGACACACAGATCACACAGCACAGACACACAGATCACACAGCACAGACACACAGATCACACAGCACAGACACACAGATCACACAGCACAGACACACAGATCACACAGCAAAGACACACAGATCACACAGCACAGACACACAGATCACACAGCACAGACACACAGATCACACAGCACAGACACAGATCACACATCACAGACACACAGATCACACAGCACAGACACAGATCACACAGCACAGACACACAGATCACACAACACAGACACACAGATCACACAGCACAGACACAGATCACACAGCACAGACACAGATCACACAGCACAGACACAGATCACACAGCACAGACACACAGATCACACAGCGCAGACACACAGATCACACAGGACAGACACACAGATCACACAGGACAGACACACAGATCACACAGCACAGACACACAGATCACACAGCACAGACACACAGATCACACAGCACAGACACACAGATCACACAGCACAGACACACAGATCACACAGCACAGACACAGATCACACAGCGCAGACACACAGATCACACAGGACAGGCACGCAGATCGCACAGCACACATGCAGATCACACAGGACAGACACACAGATCACACAGGACAGACACACAGATCACACAGGACAGACACACAGATCACACAGGACAGACACACAGATCGCACAGCACAGATCACACAGCACAGACACACAGATCACACAGCACAGACACACATATCACACAGGACAGACACACAGATCACACAGGACAGACACACAGATCACACAGGACAGACACACAGATCACACAGGACAGACACACAGATCACACAGCACAGATCACACAACACAGACACACAGATCACACAGCACAGACACACAGATCACACAGGACAGACACACAGATCACACAGCACAGACACACAGATCACACAGCACAGACACACAGATCACACAGGACAGACACACAGATCACACAGCACAGACACACAGATCACACAGCGCAGACACACAGATCACACAGGACAGGCACGCAGATCACACAGCACAGACACACAGATCACACAACACAGACACACAGATCACTCAGCACAGACACACAGATCACACAGCACAGACACAGATCACACAGGACAGACACACAGATCACACAGCACAGACACACAGATCACACAGCACAGACACACAGATCACACAGGACAGACACACAGATCACACAGCACAGACACAGATCACACAGGACAGGCACGCAGATCGCACAGCACACATGCAGATCACACAGGACAGACACACAGATCACACAGGACAGGCACGCAGATCGCACAGCACACATGCAGATCACACAGGACAGACACACAGATCACACAGGACAGACACACAGATCACACAGGACAGACACACAGATCACACAGGACAGACACACAGATCACACATGACAGACACGCAGATCACACAGCACAGACACACATATCACACAGGACAGACACAGATCACACGGGACAGACACACAGATCACACAGCACACATGCAGATCACACAACACAGACACAGATCACACAGGACAGACACACAGATCACACAGGACAGACACACAGATCGCACAGCACAGATCATACAGCACAGACACACAGATCACACAGCACAGACACACAGATCACACAGCACAGACACACATATCACACAGGACAGACACACAGATCACACAGGACAGACACACAGATCACACAGCACAGACACACAGATCACACAGGACAGACACACAGATCACACAGCACAGACACACAGATCACACAGCACAGACACACAGATCACACAGCACAGACACACAGATCACACAGGACAGACACACAGATCACACAGGACAGACACGCAGATCACACAGCACAGACACACAGACCACACAGGACAGACACACAGATCACACAGCACAGACACACAGATCACACAGCACAGACACACAGATCACACAGGACAGACACACAGATCACACAGCACAGCCACACAGATCACACAGCACAGACACACAGATCACACAGGACAGGCACGCAGATCGCACAGCACACATGCAGATCACACAGGACAGACACACAGATCACACAGGACAGACACACAGATCACACGGGACAGACACACAGATCACACAGGACAGACACACAGATCACACATGACAGACACGCAGATCACACAGCACAGACACACAGATCACACAGGACAGACACACAGATCACACAGGACAGGCACGCAGATCACACAGCACAGACACACAGATCACACAACACAGACACACAGATCACTCAGCACAGACACACAGATCACACAGCACAGACACAGATCACACAGGACAGACACACAGATCACACAGCACAGACACACAGATCACACAGCACAGACACACAGATCACACAGGACAGACACACAGATCACACAGCACAGACACAGATCACACAGGACAGGCACGCAGATCGCACAGCACACATGCAGATCACACAGGACAGACACACAGATCACACAGGACAGGCACGCAGATCGCACAGCACACATGCAGATCACACAGGACAGACACACAGATCACACAGGACAGACACACAGATCACACAGGACAGACACACAGATCACACAGGACAGACACACAGATCACACATGACAGACACGCAGATCACACAGCACAGACACACATATCACACAGGACAGACACACAGATCACACAGCACAGACACACAGATCACACAGCACAGACACACAGATCACACAGCACAGACACACAGATCACACAGCACAGACACACATATCACACAGGACAGACACACAGATCACACAGGACAGACACACAGATCACACAGGACAGACACACAGATCACACAGCACAGACACACAGATCACACAGCACAGACACACAGATCACACAGGACAGACACACAGATCACACAGCACAGACACACAGATCACACAGCGCAGACACACAGATCACACAGGACAGGCACGCAGATCACACAGCACAGACACACAGATCACACAACACAGACACACAGATCACTCAGCACAGACACACAGATCACACAGCACAGACACAGATCACACAGGACAGACACACAGATCACACAGCACAGACACACAGATCACACAGCACAGACACACAGATCACACAGGACAGACACACAGATCACACAGCACAGACACAGATCACACAGGACAGGCACGCAGATCGCACAGCACACATGCAGATCACACAGGACAGACACACAGATCACACAGGACAGGCACGCAGATCGCACAGCACACATGCAGATCACACAGGACAGACACACAGATCACACAGGACAGACACACAGATCACACAGGACAGACACACAGATCACACAGGACAGACACACAGATCACACATGACAGACACGCAGATCACACAGCACAGACACACATATCACACAGGACAGACACAGATCACACGGGACAGACACACAGATCACACAGCACACATGCAGATCACACAACACAGACACAGATCACACAGGACAGACACACAGATCACACAGGACAGACACACAGATCGCACAGCACAGATCATACAGCACAGACACACAGATCACACAGCACAGACACACAGATCACACAGCACAGACACACATATCACACAGGACAGACACACAGATCACACAGGACAGACACACAGATCACACAGCACAGACACACAGATCACACAGGACAGACACACAGATCACACAGCACAGACACACAGATCACACAGCACAGACACACAGATCACACAGGACAGACACACAGATCACACAGCACAGACACACAGATCACACAGGACAGACACGCAGATCACACAGCACAGACACACAGACCACACAGGACAGACACACAGATCACACAGCACAGACACACAGATCACACAGCACAGACACACAGATCACACAGGACAGACACACAGATCACACAGGACAGACACACAGATCACACAGCACAGCCACACAGATCACACAGCACAGACACACAGATCACACAGGACAGGCACGCAGATCGCACAGCACACATGCAGATCACACAGGACAGACACACAGATCACACAGGACAGACACACAGATCACACGGGACAGACACACAGATCACACAGGACAGACACACAGATCACACATGACAGACACGCAGATCACACAGCACAGACACACAGATCACACAGGACAGACACACAGATCACACGGGACAGACACACAGATCACACAGCACACATGCAGATCACACAACACAGACACAGATCACACAGGACAGACACACAGATCACACAGGACAGACACACAGATCACACAGGACAGACACACAGATCGCACAGCACAGATCACACAGCACAGACACACAGATCACACAGCACAGACACACAGATCACACAGCACAGACACACAGATCACACAGCACAGACACACATATCACACAGGACAGACACACAGATCACACAGGACAGACACACAGATCACACAGGACAGACACACAGATCACACAGGACAGACACACAGATCACACAGCACAGATCACACAACACAGACACACAGATCACACAGCACAGACACACAGATCACACAGGACAGACACACAGATCACACAGCACAGACACACAGATCACACAGCGCAGACACACAGATCACACAGGACAGGCACGCAGATCACACAGCACAGACACACAGATCACACAGGACAGACACACAGATCACACAGCACAGACACACAGATCACACAGCACAGACACACAGATCACACAGCACAGACACACAGATCACACAGCACAGACACACAGATCACACATGACAGACACACAGATCACACAGCACAGACACACAGATCACACAGCACAGACACACAGATCACACAGGACAGGCACGCAGATCGCACAGCACACATGCAGATCACACAGGACAGACACACAGATCACACAGGACAGACACACAGATCACACAGGACAGACACACAGATCACACAGGACAGACACACAGATCACACATGACAGACACGCAGATCACACAGCACAGACACACATATCACACAGGACAGACACACAGATCACACGGGACAGACACACAGATCACACAGCACACATGCAGATCACACAACACAGACACAGATCACACAGCACAGATCACACAACACAGACACACAGATCACACAGGACAGACACACAGATCACACAGCACAGACACATAGATCACATAGCACAGACACACAGATCACACAGCACAGACACACAGATCACACAGCACAGATCACACAACACAGACACACAGATCACAGAGCACAGACACACAGATCACACAACACAGACACACAGATCACACACTCATTACACAGCGCGCACACACAGATCGCAGAGCATTGGGGGAATCTTGAAAGCACTGGGGGGGGGGGGGGGCAGAAAAAACAGGGGTGGTGAGCGCGAGGGCTGGAGAGCACTGGGGGGTACGGAGAGCACTGGGGAGTGGAGAGCAATGGGGGGAGCTTCAGAGCACCAGTGAGGGCCAGAAAGAACAGGGGTAGAAAGTACGGGGGCAGGGGTGGAGAGCACTGGGGGGGAGTGGAGAGCACTGCTGACACCACTCACTGTCCTACTGACACAATCACTGCTCTACTGACACTGTCCACTATCCTACTGACACATCCACTGCTCTACTAACACTGTCCACTGTCCTACTGACACGTCCACTGCTCTACTAACACTGTCCACTGTCCTACTGACACGTCCACTGCTCTACTGACACCATCCACTGCTCTACTGACACCATCCACTGCTCTACTGACACTGTCCACTATCCTACTGACACATCTACTGCTCTACTGACACTGTCCACTATTCTACTGACACATCTACTGCTTTACTGACACTGTCTACTATGCTACTGACACCATCCAATGCCCTACTGACACCATCCACTGCTCTACTGACACCACCCACTGTCCTCCTAACACCATCCACTCCTCTACTGACACCACTCATTATCCTACTGACACATCCACTGTCTGACACCACTTACTATCCTACTGACACATCCACTGCTCTACTGACACTGTCCTACTGACACCGTCCACTGCTCTACTGACACCACCCACTATCCTCTGACACATCCACTGCTCTACTGACACTGTCCACTGTCCTACTGACTGACACCATCCACTGTCCTACTGACTGACACCATTCACTGTCCTACTGACACCATCCACTGCTCTACTGAACATCCACAATCCATTGCTCTACTGACGCTATCCACTGTCCTACTGACACGTCTACTGCTCTACTGACACCATCTACTGTCCTACTGACACCATCCACTGTCCTACTGACACCAATCAATCTCTGCCCTACTGACTGACACCATCCACTGTCCTAATGACTGACACCATCCACTGTCCTACTAACACGTCCACTGCTCTACTGACATGTCCACTGCTCTACTGACACATTCACTGCTCTACTGACATATCCACTGTCCTACTGACACATCCACTGCTCTGCTGACATGTTCACTGCTCTACTGACACCATCCAATGTCCTACTGACACCATTTACTGCTCTACTGACACCATCCACTGCCCTACTGACACCATCCACTGTCCTACTGACACGATCCACTGCTCTACTGACACCATCCACTGCCCTACTGACACCATCCACTGCCCTACTGACACCATCCACTGCCCTACTGACACCATCCACTGTCCTACTGACACCATCCACTGCTCTACTGACACCATCCACTGCTCTACTGACACCATCCACTGCTCTACTGACACCATCCACTGCCCTACTGACACCATCCACTGCCCTACTGACACCATCCACTGCCCTACTGACACCATCCACTGCTCTACTGACACCATCCACTGCTCTACTGACACCATCCACTGTCCTACTGACACCATCCACTGCTCTACTGACACCATCCACTGCCCTACTGACAATGCTCTAGGCTGCACACACCACCTGTGGCTCCACTTGTAACTAACATATAACCTTTGGGTGGAATGACACTTTAACCACTTAAGGACCGCCTCCTGCACATATACGTCGGCAGAATGGCACGGCTGGGCACATGCACGTACAGGTACGTCCTGTGCTAGTACCCAGCTGTGGGTCGCGTGTGCGTGCCCACGGCGCACTCTCGTGACCTGGTCCGAAGCTCTGGGACCGCGGGACTCGCGGACCCGATCGCCGCTGGAGTCCCACGATTGGTCCCCAGAGGTGAAGAACGGGGAGAGCGTGTGTAAACACGGCTGCCCCGTTCTTCACTGTTGCAGTGTCATCGATCATGTGATCCCTTTTATAGGGATACACAATCGATGACATCACACCTACTGCCACACCCCCCTATATGATCCCTTTTATAGGGATACACAATCGATGACATCACACCTACCCCTATATGATCCCTTTTATAGGGGTACACAATCGATGACATCACACATAATGCCACACCCCCCTACAGTTGTAAACACACATTAGGTCACACATAACCCCTTCAGCGCCCCCTTGTGGTTAACTCCCAAACTGCACTGTCATTTTCACAATAAACAATGCAATTGAAATGCATGTTTTGCTGTGAAAATGACAATGGTCCCAAAAATGTGTCAAAATTGTCCAAAGTGTCCGCCATATTGTCACAGTCATGAAAAAAAATCACTGATCGCGGCCATAAAAATGCAATAAAACTATCCCCTATTTTGTAAACGCTATAAATTTTGCGCAAACCAACCGATAAACGCTTATTGCGATTTGTTTTACCAAAAATAGGTAGAAGAATACGTATCGCCCTAAAATGAGGAAATTTTTTTTTTATATATATTTTTGGGGGATATTTATTATAGCAAAATGTAAAAAATATTGCATTTTTTTCAAAATTGTCGCTCTATTTTTATTTATAGCGCAAAAAATAAAAACCGCAGAGGTGATCAAATACCCCCAAAAGAAAGCTCTATTTGTGGGAAAAAGGGACGCCGATTTTGTTTGGGAGCCACGTCGCACGACCGCGCAATTGTCAGTTAAAGCGACGCAGTGCCGAATCGCAAAACCTGGCCGGGTCCTTTAGCTGCATAATGGTCCGGGTCTTAAGTGGTTAATGATATAGCTACAATTCACAACGACCCCATAATATTTTTTTGAGCATTACTAGTAATCCAATTTTCTGTTTTTTTATTGGGTGAAAGCAGAAGCCCAAATCCTTCATGAATGAAATATATAACACACCCTGCCTGAGCTATTATAATAATAAAACATCAGAGTGATGTAATCAGAGCGGAGGGACATGAATGAACGATGACGCTGCGTTGTATGCCGGCCGGGACCTGACTGACTGATGAAACACCAACATGAGATTTCACGAGACCCGTCCAGGCTGGCTGCAGGTTGGAAATCTGTCACCTCTCCTCTCATTGGCTGGTGTCTCAAAGGGAATTTCATTCACCCCGCCTACCTTTGTTACTATGGAGGGAAGCTTTGTGGGTCCTGCAGAGCACAAGCTTCCTGATTGGTCAGTCACTTGTACAGAACATGATCCCTGAATTCTCCTCACACTGTAACAATGTAATCATTGCTTTGTTACTTTTTTATTTTTATTTGTATAAAAATTGATAATATGTTTGAAAGAAAAGAAACATAATAACAGTTGTTCTCCCAGGAATTTCGGCCTAGATTCACGTAGGGCGCACGTAACTATGAGCGGGCGTAGCGTATCGTATTTACGCAACTTAGGACGCAAGTGCAGTTCTCTCAAAGCACGTGCGCCCTAAGTTACGGCGGTGTAGCGTAAATGTGCCGGCATAAGCGCGCCTAATTCAAATGGGGAAGAGGTGGGCGTGTTTTATGCAAAATAATCGTGACCCCACGTTATTGACGCTTTTAACGAACGCGAATAGGGCTGTGCGTAAGTTACGTTCACGTCGTAGGCAGTGTGCGACGTATCTTAGGCATTCTATCCGACGCATGCGCAGTGGGATACGTCCATGGACGGCGCATGCGTCGGATAGAATGCCTAAGATACGTCGGACACTGCCTACGACGTGAACGTAACTTACGCACAGCCCTATTCGCGTACGACTTACGCAAACGACGTAAAAAGATACGCCTGTTCCGACGTCCATACCTTGCATGGGCTGCGCCACCTAGAGAGCAGCTTTATCTTTACACCGGCGTATGTCTTACGTAAACAGCGTAACTAATTGCACGTATGTTCGAGAATCGGCGTATCTAGCTTATTTGCATATTTGACACGGAAATCAACGGAAGCGCCACCTAGCGGCCAGCGTAAATATGCACCCAAGATACGACGGCGTAGGAGACTTACGCTGCTCGTATCTTGGCCGAATTTATGCGTAACTGATTCTAAGAATCAGGCTCGCATATACGACGGCGTAAATTCGGACTTACGACGGCGTATGTAGACATACGCCGTCGTATGTCTATGAGAATCTGGCCCATCCTTTTTATACCTATTAATGTCCATTGTGCCTCTAAAGTCCAACCTTGGGCTACAGTGGAACTTCGGATTGCGAGTAATGCGGTTAACGAGCGTTTCGCAATACAAGCACTATGGCCCAGATTCACAGAGAGTGGGCGCACATTTACGCCGGCGTAGCGCACACACAGGGCCAGATTCACAAAAGAATTAGGCCGGTGTATCTACAGATACACCGGTGTAATTCGAATATCCCGCCGGCGTATCATTATTTTGTATTCACAAAACAAGATACGCCGGAATTCCGCTAGGATCCGACTGGCGTAAGTCACTCCTAAATGCAATAATACGCCGGCCGCTAGGTGGCGTTTACGTCGATTTCTGCGCCGAATATGCAAATGAGCCGATACGCCGATTCCCGAACATTTTTGCGCCGCGTCAACGTAGTTTACGTAGTTTCCATAAGCGTAAGGTTACCCCTGCTATATGAGGGGTAACCTTACGTCAGTCCGCCGTATGCCATGTTAAGTATGGATTTTGGGACAGCGTCGTGTTTTTTTCGTCGTTTACGTTGTTTGCGTAACTCGTGGCGAACAGGCCTGTACGTTAATTACGTTGCCGTCGTAATCGCTGTATTTGCGGCGTACGATGGAGCATGCGCAGTGGCCTACGTTTAAGGCCGGCGAATGCGCAGTTCGTTCGGCAGGGGGGCGCGCTTAATTTAAATACAAGCCGCCCCCTTTGAATTACGCGGCCTTACGCCGGGCCATTTACACGACACCGCCGCAAATTACAGAGCAAGTGCTTGGAGAATACAGCACTTGTTCCTGTAAATTGCGGCGGCGTAGTGTAAATGGCTTGCGCGACGCCGCCACAGGATGTACCTGAATCTAGCCCACAGTATGCTACGCCGGCGCAGCGCAGAGAGGCAAGCACCTGCATTCAGCAAGCCATTGCTCACCAAGATGGGCCAGCGTAGCGTATTTTCAAAGGCGCAGGCCAGCGTAAGTGGAAGTGGGCGTGATCCATGCAAATGAGGCGTGACCCCATGCAAATGATGGGCCGAGCGCCAGACAAGTACGTATAACGAACTGCCCATGCGCCGCGCATGCTCACAACCACGTCAGAACAACTGCCTAAGATACGCCGGATCACTGTGTACGCCGTTAACGTAACCTACGCCCAGCCAGACCCACGTCGGCCCATATTCACAGACGTCCAACGTACAATACGCCGGCTTGTGTTCCCTGGTGCAGACCTGAGCATGTCTGTTGCTGAGTTACACCTCCTTTATGGGGAATAACTTTACGCCGGATGGAAAACTTACGCGCACCGCGCGTGGCCTGCGTGGGGCGCACGTACGTTCGTGAATCGCCGTATTTACCTCATTTGCATGTTTGAATGGCTAATCAATGGGAGCGGCACCATGCACTCAGCCTAAATGTACGCTCACCCTACGCCGGTGTAAGCAAGTTACGTCGGCACGGTATAGCCTGGTTTTAGGCGTATCTCTGTTTGTGGGTCTGGCGCACAGATACGACGGCGCACATTTGCGTAACTTGTTATACGTCGGTCGGCGTAAGTGCTCTGTGGATCCGGGCCATTGTATTTGGAAAAAACCTGACTCGGTTTGCGTGTGTTGTCTCGCAAAATGAGCAGGATTCAAGTCAAAGCGGTGTGCAGTACCGTGTTTGGCCTGAGGTGGGGGGGCACCGGAGCTGAGCGGAGCCATTCGGAAAACCTCGGAAATACTCAGCCTTTCCAAAGTTTTCCAAGTTCAGCCAAGCTGTCCTCGGGCCTTTCTGAGGCTCTCCGGTGCCCCCCCACCTCTGGCCACATGTGGTATTGCATGCCATAAAAGACAATGCGGAGCAAATTATTTATTTCCATTGACTTCTATGGGGAAACTCGCTTTGATATGCAAGTGCTTTGGATTACAAGCATTCTCCTGGGACGGATTATGCTCGTAATCCGAGGTTCCACTGTATTTATATGCCCAATTTCTCTTTGTTTAACCAACCCCCATACGGATGTCGCCATAGGAGTGTTTCACTTATAGTTTCGAAAAAAAAATATTCCACTATGTATTAAACTAAAAAAAAGTATTTGGCGAGTGGATTTAAGCTGGGGGGCGAGTGATGACAGGGCTGCATGACCAATCTCCCTCCCATCTGTGCCTACACTTAGAGCCCTGATGCGATTGGTGGCCGAAGAGGAAAGGTGCATGCTCAGGAAAAGTAGTCTGGTGAGGCATGCACAGGCAGAGCAGTATTCCATGAGATAATCTACGAGGGCGTGTTTAGAAGCGCAATTAGGCGCAGGGCAGTGTATGAATTAGGTGGGGCAACTGGTGGCGAGTAACTCTTGAGACCTGGCTAGTAGCTCAGGGGTTGAAATTTTGAGCCCTGGGCTAACGGACATGTTTGTCCAGCGGACAAATTTCAAAGCATGCTTTAAAATCTGTCCGCCGGAGACATGTCCGTCGGATATGTCCGCTGGTTAGTACACTCACCAGCGGACATATCCTCCCGCACAAGCGTCGTATGGATTTGACGCATGCGAGGACGTTTCTCACTTCCTGGTTCGGTGACGTGGCGGCGTCAACGTCACCGCCACGTCACCGCCACGTCTGCCGGCGGGGATTTTGATCCGATGGTGTGTACACACCATCGGACTAAAATCCGATGAGACATGTCCGCTGCAAGCGGTCCGTCGGACATGTTTGAGCGGACATGTCTCATCGTGTGTACGTGGCCTAAGTCTGCATTCACACCTGAGCGTCGCGTTTTCGGTTGTTTTTTCTGGCGTTTTGTTGCGCGTATTCACGCGTATTCGAGCGTTTGCATACAGTGTCGTCCGACGTTTTTGAACTTCGACGTTTTTTATTTTAGCCAATAGGAAAAATGATCATCTCTTTCATCACTTGTTGCTATGTTTGTAGATTTTTTTATCTTCTGCCTGGGTGAAATGTTCTATTGACTCAAGCGACGAAACGCCCATAGAAACGCTCATTGTCGCGCTAGACGCTTGAATCGAGCGTTTTCCATTACTTTCTATGGGAAATACAAACGCTCAAGTACGTCCAAACCGCCCGATTCGCGCGTTCAGTGTCACCCGTTTTGTAGTGGAGATGAGAACCATCTCCATAGAGAATAATGTAATTTTATCCCCTCTAGCGTTTTGTAGTGTCGTGCTTCAGGTGACAAAATGCTCAGGTGTGAATGGAGCCTAAAAACTAAACTAAACTGCAGGCAGGGGCGGACTGACCATTGAGTCACTCGGGCACTGCCCGAGGGCCCCATGCCATGAGGGGGCCCCATCAGGGTTGCCAGGCTCAGTAAAACCAGGGGCAGTATGTAAAAACCTGTGTTTTTTTTTTTTACATCTGTCCCTGATATGTCCGAAACCGACATGCTTTTGATGTGAAAATCCCGAGATTTTAGCTGCTCCTCCTCTGCACTGCCTCCTGGCGTGGTGGCCCTCTGTAAGCCCAGGGGCCCCATAATCTTCCATTGCCCGGGGGCCCCATGAGTTGTCAGTCCGCCCCTGACTGCAGGTCCATTATATGATTGATTTTTATCTATTTTTAATCATTTTTAAAAGGAATCAGTTAACTATTATGTCTCTATACCCTGTAAACAGTCATTTCAGCAAAACATATTTTTTCCTTTACAACTCCTTTATAGTCCCCATTTCTCTCGTGTTTTCTGTATAGAAATATTGGGATCTTTCTGATCCCTCGTCATTCAGGACTCGATAGCGATGACATAAGAGAGTTGGGTGGGTGCCGAGCTCCGGGGACACACAGCAGCCTGACACGATTCTCATGCAGAGAAGTGAAAGTCTCTGGAAGGACGGGAGATTCCTGCGTCCAATCAGCAGCTCTGTCAGCCACTCAATGGGAGAGACGCTTACAATGCTCTGCCAGATTATTTGCATAGCGTACCCCGCAGGCTCGCTAGGTGCCAGTCCTGACGGCAACGTGCAGCTGCCTGGTCGCCGGTAAAGACTACTCAGTCCTGGTAATCCAACAATCCTATTGTATTATTATTTTTTATTATTATTATTATTTGCTTTCTGATGTAATAACTCACTCTGTAGTATTGTACGTTGCCTGTCATTGTGTGCTGCTGGTATTTAGAAATAACATATGTCAGCGATTGCAACATGTATCAGTGTGCGAAACCCCCCACCAACTCCAGATGCTGCCCGCCGCATGCCAAACTCGCACTTGTAGTTCCACAACTGAAGAGATACACTATACAATCTGATTGTACAATCTCCATTAGATTTAACAGAATGATGTAATAGGAGGACGGACCTAAACAACTCAATCAATTTGTATCCCATCAGGCGGCGTACACACGGCAGAGAACCTCGACGGGCAGAACACATCGTTCCGCCCGTCGAGGTTCTCTCCCGGCCATCGAATTCGGCGACCCGCCCGTCGGGAATGGCAACCAGCCATTCTTCCAGGCGGGCCGTCGAGGAAATAGAGAGCGTGCTCTCTATTTCGGCTCGACGGGCTTCCCGACGGGAAGCTCGCCGAGACCGTACACACGGCCGAGGTCCTCGCTGGAATGTGCATTCCAGCGAGGTTCTCGCTGATTTTCAGCGAGAACCTCGGCCGTGTGTACGGCACCTCAGGCTTTTTTTCTCAGAGAATAGGTGCAGGAACTCTTCCTTTTGGATTTACCCCGTCTTCACCACTACCTACCTCCGAGCACCGTTCCTTGGTACAACCCCCTACCCACCTCCCAGTACTGGGGGGGGGGGTTGTGCCGCGATTTGAGAAGCGGGGGGTTCCTTTACAAAAAAAGAAAAATATATATAAAAAAAAGCGTGGTAGCCACCCGGGGGCCCTGGGGACCTCTGGGCCCTTTAATAAAAAGAAACCTCTGGGCCCTTTAATAAAAAAGAAACAAAAATATATATATATATAAAAAATAAATAAACATTTATTAAAAAAAACAAGGGGGTTGCCTGGGGACCTCTGGGCCCTTTAATAAAAAATAAATAAATAAATATATAAACAAAAATAACATGGAAACCTGGGGACCTCTGAGCCTTTTAATAAAAATATATCTATATATAAAAAAATGTAAATAAAATATAAAACATTTTGATAAGAAAAAAGATTGTCATCTGGGGCCCTCTAATAATAATATTATATATATATATAAAAATAAATAAAATAAATAAAAAAAATATTAAATGCACCTGGGGACCTCCAGACCCCTAAAAAAAAAATTGGCCCTTAAATTAAAAAATAAAATAAAAATATATTAAATATATATATATAAAAAAAAAAAAAACACACGGGGGATTGCCTTCCAGGGCCCTGGGACCTCTGGGCTCTTTAATAAAAAATAAAATAAAAATATATAAACAAAAATAACATGGGGTCCTGGAGACCTCTGAGCCATTTAATAAAAATCTATCTATCTATCTATCTATCTATCTATCTATCTATCTATCTATCTATCTATCTATATAAATATAAAACATTTTTATAAGAAAAAAGGTTCTCATCTGGGGCCCTGGGGACCTCTGGGCCTTTTAATAATAATAATAAATGTATGTATATTTATATAAAAAATAAAAATAAAAAAATAAATAAAAATTATTTTTTTTTTATAAAAAAAGGGTGGTTGTCATCTGGAGCCCTGGGGATCTCCGGGCCCCTGGGGACCTCCAGACCCCTAAAAAAACCCATATAAAAATATATTAAATATATTTTTTTATAAAAAATAAATGAAAAAATGGGGGGTTGGCATCCGGGGCCCTGGGGGCCTCTGGGCCCCTGGGGACCTCCGGACTGCTAAAAAAATAAAATAAAAAAAATTGTAAGGGACCCCCGGGCCCCTTACAGGTGTACTGCCTGTACCCCCCTGATGGCGGCCCTGATGATAACAAGAAAAGTCAGTAAAATAGATCCCATGCAGCCAACAACAATAGACCCCCCGGCAACAATAGACCACCCTCAACTAAATAAACCCCCCCCAGCAACAAAAGATCTCCCCACAGACAGTGGGCCAGATTCAGATACAATGGTGTATCTTTCCGGCGGCGTAGCATATGCTCTTTACGCTACGCCTCTGCAACTTTTATGGGCAAGTGCCTTATTCAGAAACCACTTGCTCCATAAGTTGCGGCGGCGTAGCGTAAAGTGACCGGCGTAAGGGCGCCTAATTCAAATTACTAATGTGGGGGCGTGATTCATGTAAATTAATCATTACCCCACGTAATTTACGTTTTTTCTGAACGGCGCACGCGCCGTCCGAGGACGTATCCCAGTGTGCATGCGTGAAATCACGTCGCAAGTTGTCAATGTAAACGAAGTGAACGTAAATTACGTCCAGCCCCATTCCCGAACAATTTACGCAAACAACGTAAACGACGTACAATTTGACGCTGTCCCGACGTCCATACTTAACATTGGCTGCGCCTCATATAGCAGGGGTAACTTTACGCCAGACTAACGTTTACGCAAACGACGTAAACTACGACGCCCGGCCGCAAGTACGTTCGTGAATCGGCGTATGTCCCCAATTTACATATTCGACGTGTAAATCGACGGAAGCGCCACCTAGCGGCCAGCCTAAATATGCAACTAATATACGACGGTGTAACAGACTTACGCCGCTCGTATCTTAGCTGAATTCCGGCGTATCTTGTTTTCTGAATACAGAAAAAAGATACGCCGGCGCAGAATAGACTTTACGCGGCTTATCTATAGATCCCTTCCAGCAACACTAGATCCCCCAGCAGCAATAGACACTGTAACACAACCCAGCACCTCTTGACATCACATACATTCAGTGCTAGAGGTGCCGGAACTGCGTTCCCCCGCGTTCCCGCTGAAAAAAGGCCCTGCCTATCAGAAAGGCATTGGGCCAGATCCACAAAACTTTTACGGCGGCGTATCTCCAGTCAGTCCTGCCTGTCGGTGCCCATCATTGCCTGCTTATCAGTGCCTATTGAGTGCGAATGAAACAACGGAACTCAGTCATGTGGAGGGCTGTCCATATGCATCTGGCCATACACCATACTATTTTTTATGTCTTATGTAACTGGAGATTAGATTAGAATTCAGCTTTGAATCCAATTACTTCTGTACTACTGGCTGCACATCGTCTGCTTCACGCTGCCAAGTGTCTGTGTCCTGCCAAGTGCCCCCAGACATCGTGGTGAAAGGGCAAAATAAACTTGGGCAGCGCCAATCGAGCCACGTCTGACCTGGCAGATCTGTTCATTATTAGGTTTGGAGCAATGGGGCAGTTTGCGGAGCGTATTTTTATATTATACAATTTTCTTCAACAAGTTGTTCAGCAAACGCTGCAACCGCCGTATAACTGATTCAACGCAGATCTCTCTTCAGAGGGTGACACAGGTGTAATCGACACCTAACTCCCATGAGGACTCCTTACATAGGCACGCGCAAGGGGTGTGCCGGGTGTGCCTGGGCACACCCTAATCCAGGTTGGCAACCTGTCAATGGTGGGCAGGCGACAGGTAAACCGCAATCCTTCCTTGCCGGTCCTCAGAACCTGGACAGGAGAGGCAGCGGGGGTGGAATTTAGTGAAACCGATCTGTATTTTCCTCCTGCAGCAGCTGAAAGTAGGCTCCTCCCCCTCTCCCTTTTGTCAACATTCAGCTGCGATAGAAGGAAAATATAGGGGATCGGTACTAATACATGCCACCTCTCCTTTCCGTTCTTCTTCCTTCTGTTGCCCAAGTCCCCTCATGTGCTCCCTTGCTCCCTCTTTCTCCCATTGTTTCAGGATGGAGAGCGGGGAAGAGGCCGGTAAATATGTCAAATGCATATCTGTTGGAGCCATGGGGTGCACACCCTAATGCAATAGGCTGCACACACCTATGACTCCTTACAAGGACCCCCTTGAGGTCCCCTTTCCATGAGGACCCCCTTTAAACCCCCCTTCCCCTGAGAACTCCCTTAATGCCACCTTCCCACAAAGACCCCTTGAGGTCCACTTCCCCTGAGGACCCCCTCCCTATGAGGATCTTCTCCCCACGGGGACCCCCTTCCCCTGAGGACCCCCTCCTTATGAGGACCTTCTCCCCACTAGGACCCCCTTCCCTGAGGATCCCCTCCCTGTGAGGAACTTCTCCCCACGAGGACCCCCTTTCCCTGAGGACCCCCTCCCTATGAGGATCTTCTCCCCACGAGGACCACCTTCCCCTGAGGACCCCCTCCCTATGAGGACCTTCTCCCCACTAGGACCCCCTTCCCCTGAGGACCCCCTTAATGTTCTGAGCTACAGAGGTGCTGAGAAGAGGAGTCTCAAGAGGTGGAGTCAGTACAGGAATCACTGACAAACCTGCTCCCCCACACGTGGGAGATGGAAAGCGGCAATCAGTGGCCTTGAGGCCCCCTTCTCCTGAGGATCCACTCCCCATGAAAACTTTCTCCCCACGAGGACCCTCTTTCCCCTGAGGAGCCCCTTAATGTCCTCTTCCCACAAGGACCCCCTTGAAACCCCCTTCCCCTAAGGACCCCCTTAATGCCACCTTCCCACAAGGAACCCTTGAGGCCCCCTTCCCCTGAGTACCCCCCCCCCCCGATGAGGACCTCCTCCCCACGAGGACCCCCTACCCCTGAGGACCCCCTTAATGTTCTGATCTACAGATGTGCTGAGAGGAGGAGTCTCAGGAGGTGGAGCCAGTAGAGGAATCACTGACAAACCTGGTCCCCCGTGCGCGGGAGATGGACGGCGGCGATCAGTGGCCTTACCTCAGGAGGCCTATGCTCCATCATGCAGGTTGCAGGCTCCAGGGAAGAAGCCTGATGCTGATTCTTGCAGGCTCCATGGTGGAGCCAGGGTCTTTGCTCCTGCTCCCAGCCAAACAGGAAGTGGGCCTGATTGGCCAGGAGTCCTAAGACCGACAATAGTGAATATTAATTCACTATTGTCACACAACTGGGTGGGCTTAAGGCGCCCCAAGCCCACCCTTTTTTGAAGCCAATTAGAGCCTCAGGCTCTTATCACGTGCTTAAAAAACAAACAAACATTGGAATATATGCGTTTGGCAGCCTGCATGTAGATTAGGGGTGGAGTCCCTGTCCCCCTAGTGGGCGGGCCACCACTGATATGTAGTCCTTAGAAATTAAAAGGGTTGTAAACCTTCGTGTTTTTTCACCTTAATGCATAATGATTAAGCACAAGATGTTTGTGTGAAACGCGTCTACGTGACCTCATGTTGGTGTCTTTGGGGTTATTACTTTGAACAATAAAAGGCTATCGGAATTCCTGGATGTGCAGCCATTTCTTTTCTTAAGTGAAAAAACACCCTGCAGTGTCCGGCCCCCTGCCCCCCCCCCCCCCCGTTTTACTTATCTGTGCCCCAAATTTCCATGGGCGCATCCCCGCCGTTGTTCTCTCCACCGGTTCCCGGCTCTTGATTGGATAGATTAATAGCAGCGCAGCCATTGGGTTTCCGCTGCTGTCAATCAAATCCAATGATGTGGGCGAAGGGGGTGGGGCCGAGTCATACAATCGGCTGCTATGGACACTGAATAAATGACACAGGATCGCGCCCGCAAGGTAACCCCCTCGGGAGAGAGCTTCCCAGAGGGGGTTATCTAATGCGGGGAGGAGCCGCGAGAGCAGCCGTGGGACCCCAGAGGAGGAGGATTGGGGCCGCTCTATGCAAAACGAACTGCACAATTGAGGTAAGTATGACAAACATGAAAACATGCATGGAAAGGTGTGAACCCGACCTTAGTGCTCACCGCAAACATGCTATATTTCCTGTTATCACCCGCTGGCAGATGATCACATCCTCTGGCCTTCATCCAATGCGGATTTATTTTCAGGGAACTTGTCGTTCGAACATTTACCCTCCAGGTACAATTAAAGTTGGCAATGCAGTCATGCCTGGCAGGAACATATCCTGGGTATGTCTCTTCCTAGTGCTCTATTAACCACCTGCCATCCGGCCGCTGACTATTTACGGCCACAAGGTGGCTCTAATCTGCCGGGAGGCGTCAATATACGGCCTCTGGCTGCATGACCGCCGCGTCCGCAATGTCCGCCTGGCACCCGCATTCGTCAGTCACAGAGCCAGGGATGTGGATCTCTGTGTGTAAACATCCTGTTAGGGAGAGGCAGGGCCGCCCTGTGCGAGCTAATCCTGTGGCGCCCCCCCCCCATCTTCACCCCTTGCCCCCTGATCACCTAAACATACACAAAGAGGAAAAAAATATTTCAGTTCAGTGTAGCCCCCCCTTCAGTACCTCAGATCAGTGCGGCGGCCCATGCACAGCAGGTCCCCTCCCCCTGTTTACACATAAACAGAGAGGAGGCGGCTTCACTCGGCTGTGCCTGTGTGACATCCGGGATCGCACAGACAGGCAGCCCGTGGCCTCAAGAGGAGGGGATGGTAGGTGTAGCGGTGTCACCCTGCACCCCCCGCACACTCCCTCCCCCTCGCCACTGTAGCTAGCTCGCCTCTCCCTGCCTGTGCCAGTGTGCCGCTGCCTAAACCCGCGGCGCTGCCACCGCGGGTGTAATACAATCGCGGAGGGGGGGTGCTGGTCTGACAACCCCCCAGTGTGTGGTACCCGGGGGCGGCTCGCCCCCCCTTAGTATGCCTCTGGATGGCCGCACGGCGCACAGCGTCCCTGTTGCCCACGGCGCCCTGTGCGGCCGCACAGCTCGCACACCCCAAAGGCCAGCCCTGCGGAGAGGAGACCAATGGTGTATCCCTATGTACCATCGGTCACCTTCCCCCAGTCAGTCCCCTCCCCCCACAGTAAGAATCACCTAGCAGGGAACATATTTATCCCCTTGATCGCCCCCTAGTGTTACAGTAACCAGTGCATTTTTATAGCACTGTTCGCTGTATAAATGTGAATAGTCCCAAAAATGTGTCAAAAGTGTCCGATGTGTCCGCCGTAATATCGCAGTCATGACAAAAATCGCAGATCGCCGCCATTACTAGTAAAAAATAAATAATAATAATAATAAAAAGTAATAATTCTATCCCCTACTTTGTAGGCGTTATGACGTTTGCGCAAACCAATCACTATACGCTTATTGCGTTTTTTTTTTTCTCCAAGAATATGTAGAAGAAAACGTATCGGACTAAACTGAAAAAATATATTTTTTTTTAAATGGGATATTTATTATATGAAAAAGTAAAAAATATTGTCCCGGATTCACAAAGCACTTACGCCGATGTATCTCCAGATACGCCAACGTAAGTACAAATGTGCGCCGTCGTATCTATGCGCCGACGCACAAAGCTAGATACGTCGAAAAATAGGCTTCAGCCGCCCGACGTTACTTTCCTACGCCGGCGTATAGTGGGCGCATAGTATTGCTGGATGCATGTGGCGCTCCCATTGATTTTCGATGCAAATGAGGCAAATACGGCGATTCACGAAGGTACTTGCGCCCGGCGCATAATATACGCGGTTTGCGTAAGTCGTACGTCCCGCGTAAAGTTATTCCCCATATTGGAGGCGCAACTCATGCAAAGGTATGGAGCAGGGAACGAACGCCGTCTAATTTTACGTAGTTTACGTAGTACGTGAATAGGGCTGGGCGTAGGTTACGTTCACGTCGTAGGCAGTGATTTGACGTATCTTAGGCAGTTTCAACGTGATTGTGAGCATGCGCACTGGGATGCGTCCAAGGTACGACGCATGCGCCGTTCGTTTTAAGTACTTGTGTGAAGCTCTGCCCATCCTTTGCATGGGGTTACGCTTCATTTATATGTATCACGCCCACTTCCACCTACTTTGACTTAGGCCGGCTTACGCCTACGAATTTACGTTACCCCGGCGCAACGTTGGGAGCATTTGCTTTGTGAATTCCATGCTTGCCTCCCTGCGCTGCGTCGGCGTAGCGTAAAACAGATACGCTACGGCGGCATATATATGCGCCGATGTATGTGAACCCGGGCCATTGTATTCTTTTCAAAATTGTCGCTCTATTTTTGTTTATAGCGCAAAAAATAAAAAAGGAAAAAAAAGGACGGCGATTTTGTTTGGGAGCCACGTCGCGCGACTGCGCAATTAAATTCTGAAAATCTCATATGCGCTACGCCGACGTAAGACAGGGAGCCCAGAACAGTATTCTCCAAGCAGTCGCGCGGTACGTTGCGCCGGCGTAGTGTAAATAGGCCGGCGTAAGCCCGCCTAATTCAAAGTAGGCAGGTAGTGGGCGTGCTTCATTTAAATTAACCGTGACCCCATGTAAATAAGCGGCCGAGCGAACGGCGCATGCACGCGCAAATGCTCAGAATCACGTCGAATAGAATGCCTAAGATACACGTCGAACACTGCCTACGACGTGAACGTCACAGCCCCATTCACGTACGACTTACGTAAACGACGTAAAAACGACGGCTGTTCCGACATCCAAACCTTGCATGGGATGCGCCACCTTTTTGTTGGTTTATCTTTACGCCGGAAAAACGCCTTACGTAAACGTTGTAGATTACTGCGTCGGTGTACGTGCGTTCGTGAATCGGCGTATCTAGCTAATTTACATATTCAACGCATAAATCAACGGAAGCGCCCCTAGCGGCCAGCGTAAATATGCACCCAAGACACGACGGCGTAAGAGACTTACGTCTGCCGTATCTTCCAAAAATTCAGGCGTATCTGGTTTCCAGAATACGCGCAAAGATACGACGGCGCAGATTTGGACTTACAACGGCGTATCTGGAGATACGCCGTCGTAAGTCTTTGTGAATCTGGGCCTAAGTCTCAGAATCAGCAGGCGGAGGACTGTGTCTGTGTCTGGACTCTCGAATGAATGGAAGCTAGCAAACATTTATTGATGGGCACTGGTAGGCTGCATTGACGGTGCTGGTGAGGTTGCAGTTAATTTGAGCTGGTGAGGTTGCATTTGATGGGAGCTGGTGAGGTTGCATCGATGGGCGCTGGTAGGCTGCATTGATGGGCGCTGGTAGGCTGCATTGATGGGCGCTGATAGGCTTCATTTGATGGGTGCTGGTGAGGCTGCATTTGATGAGCACTGGTAGGCTGCATTGATGGGCGCTGGTAGGCTGCATTGATGGGCGCTGGTAGGCTGCATTGATGGGCGCTGGTAGGCTGCATTGATGGGCGCTGATAGGCTTCATTTGATGGGTGCTGGTAGGCTTCATTTGATGAGTGCTGGTGAGGCTTCATTTAATGGGCGCTAGTAGGCTGCATTGATAGGTGCTGGTGAGGCTGCATTTGATGGGCACTGGTAGGCTGCATTGATAGGTGCTGGTGAGGCTGCATTTGATGGGTGCTGGTAAGCTGCATTGATGGGTGCTGCTGGTGAGGCTTCATTTGATGGGCGCTGGTGAGGCTTAATTTAATGGGCGCTAGTAGGCTGCATTGATAGGTGCTGGTGAGGCTGCATTTAATGGGCGCTGGTAGGCTGCATTGATGGGCGCTGGTGAGGCTGTATTTGATGGGCACTGGTAGGCTGCATTGATGCGCGCTGGTAGGCTGCATTGATGCGCGCTGGTAGGCTGCATTGATGGGTGCTGGTGAGGCTTCATTTGATGGGCACTGGTGAGGCTTAATTTAATGGTCGCTGGTGAGGCTGCATTGATGGGCGCTGGTAGGCTGCATTGATGGGCGCTGGTGAGGCTTCATTTGATGGGCGCTGGTGAGGCTTCATTTGATGGGCGCTGGTGAGGCTTCATTTGATGGGCACATTATTAAAAAGGTGGGCTATACATAGGAAGGACAAAGGGGGTGGAGCCAAGGGGGCGGCAAAATTAGGTTTCGCCTAGAGTGTCAAAAATCCTTGCACCAGCCCTGGTAAGGACAAGGATCCGACTTCAATGATATTCAGTGGGCTGAAGTCGGACCCAAGTAGTACAGGGAGCATTCTCAAAGATAAGACGGCTCTCATAGGGAAACATTGATTTTCACACGTCATGTGACATGAGCTCCCAATGTCGGCGTGTTTGTCGGACAAGTGTGAACCCGGCCTTAAGCCTCATACACACGATCGGATTTTCTGCGGACAAAGCGTAGGACTTTTGTCCGAAGGGCGTTGGCCGCGAACTTGTATTGCATACAAACAGCAAAGTATTGTCGGCCAACAAACACGAAACATGGTTTTTCAGCTCTTTAGCACCCTACTTTGGGCAACTTCTGCTAGTGTTGTGTTATGGCTAACATTGCTTCTGAGCATGCGTGTTTGTACTTTAGAGTTTTGTCTGACTGACTTGTGTACACACGATCGGATAATCCGACAACACACATTTGTTGTCGGAAAATTTTAACCACTTAAGCCCCGGACCAAAATGCAGGCAAAGGACCTTGCCCCTTTTTGCGATTCGGCACTGCGTCGCTTTAACTGACAATTGCGCGGTCGCGCGACGTGGCTCCCAAACAAAATTGGCGTCCTTTTTTCCCCACAAATAGAGCTTTCTTTTGGTGGTATTTGATCACCTCGGCGGTTTTTATTTTTTGCGCTATAAACAAAAATAGAGCGACAATTTAAAAAAAAATGCAATATTTTTTACTTTTTGCTATAATAAATATCCCCCAAAAATATATAAAAAAAACATTTTTTTTCCTCAGTTTAGGCCGATACGTATTCTTCTACGTATTTTTGGTAAAAAAATCGCAATAAGCGTTTATCGGTTGGTTTTCGCAAAATTTATAGCGTTTACAAAATAAGGGATAGTTTTATTGCATTTTTATAAAAACATTTTTTTTTACTACTAATAGCGGCGATCAGCGATTTTTTTTCGTGACTGCGACATTATGGCGGACACTTCGGACAATTTTGACACATTTTTGGGACAATTGTCATTTTCACAGCAAAAAATGCATTTAAATTGCATTGTTTACTGTGAAAATGACAGTTGCAGTTTGGGAGTTAACCACAAGGGGGCGCTGTAGGATTTGAGTGTTACCTGTGTGTGTTTACAACTGTAGGGGGGTGTGGCTGTAGGTGTGACGTCATCGATCACGTCCCCCTATAACAGGGATGACGCGATCGATGATGCGGCCACAGTGAAGCACGGGGAAGCCGTGTTTACACACGGCTCTCCCCGTTTTTCAGCTCCAGGGACGGATCGCCGCACTGCAGCGGCGATCGGGTCCACGAGTCCCGCGGTCCCGGTCCTGGAGGTTTGGACCGGGTCACGGGCACGCGCCGCTGGCACGCGCCCGTGACCCACGGCTGGGTACTAAAACCAACGTATATATACGTTGATGTGCCCAGCCGTGCCATTCTGCCGACGTATATGTGCAGTAGGCGGTCCTTAAGTGGTTAACCATATCTTAAAGCGGAGTTCCACCCATAAATTGAACTTGCGCTTATCCGGCTCCCCCCCCCCCCCTCCGGTGTCACATTTGGCACCTTTCAGGGGGAGTGGGGAGAAGATACCTGTCTAATACAGGTATTTGCTCTAACTTCCAGCAATAGATCGCCGCAGGCTCGCGCAATGTTCGGCCCCTCCTCTGTTCTCCCCGCTGTCTTCTGGGAGACACACAGGTCCCAGAAGACAGCAGGGACCAGTCAGGATGCGCAGTAGGGAACCAGGCTGTGAAGCCGCAAGGCTTCACTTCATGATTCCCTTACTTAAAGGGTTTGTAAAGGAAATTAAAGGTTATACTTCCCTCCACTGTGCACATGGGCGTCCGCTCCATAGGGCAAGGGGGGGCAATTGACCCCCCCTGGAAATTCGAGACAGTGTTGAAGAGTTTTGCGGCTGCAGGCTGTCTGAGCGGTCCCGGGCCGGATGTCACACAGGCACAGTGAGCAGAGTGAAGCTGCCTCCCCTCCAGTGTTTATGTGTACACAGGAAATGCGACTGTGTATCGCCACTGCCGAAGCGCCCCTCCCTGAAAAAATTTCTGTGCAGTTTGTTTTGCACAGAGTGGCCCCAATCCTCGTCTTCTGGGGTCCCTCGGCGGATGTCTCTGGTCCTCCCCGCAATTAGTCACCACAGTCATGCGAGAGCTCTCATGGTGGTCACTAAGGCTGCATTCACACCTTAGCGCGGCGTTTTGTACCGCGATTTGCCGTGTCAAATTGCGGTGTTTTGTACCGCGGTTTGCCGCAACAAAACGCGTCGTTTTTAACCTTGTTTTTTTTAACAGTTCATTGTCAGCCATGCCGAACGCCGAAGCCGCCTGAAAAAAAGGGTCCGGGACTTGTTTTGAGCTTCAGGCGTTCGGCGTTTCGGCGTTCGGCATGGAGATGTGAACCATCTCCATAGAGAACAATGTTAAATCACCCCTCCAGCGTATTAGGGGCTGCAATAGCGTCGGGCTTCAGGCGACAAAACGCCTAAGTGTGAATGGAGCCTAATTGCGGGCGCGCTCCCGTGATACACCGAGTGGCCATAGCCGCTCGCTGTATCACTCGGCCCCACCCCTTGGCGCGCCGCGTCACTGGATGTGATTGACAGCAGCGCCAGCCAATGGCTGCGCTGCTCTCAATCCATCTGCACTAGCCAATCAGCAGCCAGGCTGAGCGGCGAAGAGTATCTCGGGACCGCATGGGACTTTCGAGGGGTCAGGTAAGTATAGCGGGGGCCGACGTATCTACAGATACGCCACATAAGTACAAATGTGCGCCGTCGTATAAATGCGCCGACTCACAAACTAAGTTACGTCGAAAAATAGACTTCTTCCGACCGACGTAACTTTCCTACGCCGGCGTATCGTGGGCGCATATTTACGCTGGATGCATATGGAAGTTTCGATTCAGATATGCAAATGAGGGAGATACGCCGATTCACGAACGTACCTGCGCCCGACGCATGTTTTAAGCGATCTGCGTAAGGGTTACGTCCGGTGTAAAGTTATTCCTCATATAGGAGGCGCAACCCCTGCAAAGGTATGGACCAGGGAACGGACGCTGTCAAATTTTACGTCGTGTACGCCGTTTACGTAGTACGTGAATAGGGCTGGGCGTAGGTTACGTTGACGTCGTAGGCAGTGTTTCGCCGTATCTTAGGCAGTTATTTCGACGTGACTGTGAGCATGCGCACTGGGATGCGTCCAAGAGACGACGCATGCGCTGTTCGTTTTTTGAAGCTCAGCCCATCATTTGCATGGGGTCACGCTTCATTTTAATATAGCACGTCCACTTCCAGCCCACTTCCACCTTGTCCGCTTACGCCGACAACTATACGCTACGCCGGCGCAACGTTGAGCGTATTTTCTACCATTCTTGCCTCTCAACGTTGCAACCGCACAAAGATGCGCCCAGGTACGTGAATCTACCCCAGGTAGAGCGAAACTGAGAGTATTGATTTCACCCAAAATGTTGGCAAAATGTTGAGAAATGCATTGGAGTGAATAGAGGAATTAAAGTACATCCATAGCCAAAACTTTTTTTTTTACGCTTAAAGGTGGTCTTTATTGGCCTTAAATGCAGGACCGATCCGCCCTATAGGCTCACTATGCAAGCCGCTTAGGGCCCCGCAAGGCTGCGGAGGGCCCCCCAAATTACTAGAGGCCCCACCTGGTGAGAAGTCATTTTCAGCCCCTCACCCCACTTCTCAACTCGCTGGCTGCATGGGAGAAGAGGTAAGAAGTCAGCACCCCCTTCTTCTCATTTTAATGTAAGTTGCCATGTTCGACAGCAGAACACCCCTCCCCCCGCTTCTCAACTTTAATCTTTAATGTGACATGTCACTGTCGGCAGCGCCCCCCGTGTGACATGTCATTTTGCTTAGGGCCCCAGGGGGGGTCAGGATCGGCACTGCTTAAATGGCTCTTTTTCATAGAAAGAAAACAGACAATGAAAAAAAAATAACAATCAAAAAAAAAAAGACACAATGATAAATAAAACCCTTAGATATGAAACAGATTTTCTACTTAATCACTTAAGACCCGGACCAATATGCAGGTTAAGGACCTGGCCCCTTTTTGCGATTCGGCACTGCGTCGCTTTAACCACTTTAGTCCCGGACCATATTGCTGTCCAATCACCAGAGCACGTTTTGCGATTCGGCACTGCGTCGCTTTAACTGACGATTGCGCGGTCGTGCGACGTGGCTCCCAAACAAAATTGGCGTCCTTTATTTCCCACAAATAGAGCTTTCTTTTGGTGGTATTTGATCACCTCTGCGGTTTTTATTTTTTGCGCTATAAACAAAAATAGAGCGACAATTTTGAAAAAAAATCAATATTTTTTACTTTTTGCTATAATAAATATCCCCAAAAATATATATAAAAAATGTTTTTCCTCAGTTTAGGCCGATACGTATTCTTCTACCTATTTTTGGTAAAAAAAATGCAATAAGCGTTTATCGATTGGTTTGCGGAAAATTTATAGCGTTTACAAAATAGGGGATCGTTCTATTGCATTTTTTTTAATATTTTTTTTTTTTTTACTACTAATGGCGGCGATCAGCGATTTTTTTCGCGACTGTGACATTATGGCGGACACATCGGACAATTTTGACACATTTTTGGGACCATTGTCACAGCAAAAAGTGCTATAAAAATGCACCGATTACTGTGAAAATGACAATGGCAGTTTAGGAGTTAACCACTAGGGGGCACTGTCGGGGTTAAGTGTGACCTCATATGTGTTTCTAACTGTAGGGGGGGAGGGAAGCTGGACATGTGACGTCAGTGATCGTCTTTCCCTATATCAGGGAACAGACGATCACTGACAGTGCCACAATAAAGAACGGGGAAGGTTTGTTTACACTCACCTCTCCCCGTTTTTCAGCTCCGGTGACCGATCACGGGACACCGGCGGCGATCGGGTCCACGGGTCCCCTTTTGGGCACGGTAATGGAGCTTCGGAACGGGTCGCAAGCGCGCCGCCGACGGCGCACTCGCAACCCCGCGGCTGGGCTTAAAGAGAATCGTACAGGTACGGGATTGTGCCCAGCCGTGCCCTTCTGCCGACGTATATTGGTATGTTAATGGTCAGGATATGACAACATATTTTCTTCTGTCTAAACTTCTGTTTTTTTGGTGTGTTTGTGATTTATCAGCAGAAGTGAAGAATCCAGGATGTGTGGGATTTGGGCTCTGTTTGGCAGTGATGAGTGCCTGTCTGTACAGTGTCTCAGTGCCATGAAAATTGCGCACAGGGGACCAGACGCGTTTCGCTTTGAAAATGTGAACGGTTTCACCAACTGCTGTTTTGGCTTCCACCGACTGGCTATCGTGGATCAGCTGTATGGTATGCAGCCTCTCCGTGTGAAGAAGTTCCCCTATCTGTGGCTCTGTTACAATGGGGAGATATACAACTACAAAGAGGTATGGCTTTTATGTGGATGGTAACAAACTATGGGAAAAATGGCCGCATACCAACTACAGTAGATGAGTCTAACCAATGCTGACCTTTAGCTTGATATACAAATGGTGGGTTAAACTTACCCATGTGCCTCCAAACCCTGAGTGTTGTCTGTCTGTCTATCCATCTAGCTATCTATCCAGGGGTCCCCAACCCGACCGGTACCAGTCCACGGCCTGTTAATGGCCGGGCCACACCGTGGGAGGTGAGCGGCGACCACGGTCCCAAAAGGGACTATCACAGATCGCGGTTGCTGCTCACCTCCTGCTGTGGGACTGTGTCACCGAGCATGTGCGTCTTCTACCGGGGTGGGAGGAGCTGGAGATCCGCTCTGGAGAGCGGGAGTCTTTCATATTAACCACTAGGGGTCCTCATTATAGCCGAATGACGGCCACAGTGAGGACCCCAAATGCCCAAATCCCCCGCACGCTGTGATCACTAAGGGCCAGATTCTTAGCGGCGATACGATGGAGTATCTCAGATACCCCGTCGTATCGCCGTTTTTTTTTGCCTCGTATCTATGCGCGTGATGCTTAGCATCACTTTGGCATAGATACGCTTCAACATCCGACAAGTGTAAAACCATTACACTTGCGGATCGTAGTTGTAATGACAACTCCGGCCACTAGGTGGCCTTTACATTGTTTTCTCATTTGCATATGCAAATGAGGCTAGTACACCGATTCCCGATCGCTTTTACGCCGCCCCGTCGTCGCGTACGTCGTTTTCGTTCGCGTAAGGTTACCCCAGCTTCTATGTGGAGTAACCTTACGAAGTACCGTCGGATGCCGTCGGGTGCCGTCGGGTGCCATGTTAAGTATGGCGTCGGGTCAGCGTCGGCTTTTTCCGTCGCTTCCGTAGTTTTACTAACTCGTTCGCGAATAGGGGCATTGCGTAGTGACGATCACGTCGTTTTGACGTCGGTTTCAACGACGTGGGCTGGAGCATGCGCACTGGGCTTTTTCCCCGGCCGGCGCATGCGCAGTTCGTTCGACACGGGGGAGCGCTTAATTTAAATACAAGCCGCCCCATTTGAATTACGCGGGCTTACGCTGGGCCATTTTCGCTACGCCAACGCAAACTATGGAGCAAATGGTTAGAGAATACGGCACCTGCTCTAGTACGATGCGGCGGCGTAGTGTAAATGGCTTACGATACGCAAGCGAAATTCTATGAGAATCTGGCCCTAAGTCACTAAGACTCGGGTGATCACAGATCCCTGCCCCCTACCACGTGATCAGCTGTCAGCCAATGACAGCTGATCATGTGATGTGAACAAATCTCAGTAATTGTTTTTTTTTCTCCTCATGCTAATAGCATGAGGAGAAAAAAGGCCGATCACGAGCTCTTGTGTAAGGGACATCAGTCCTCAGTGGAAGAGGCACATCAGCCTCATTAGTGCCCACCAGTACTGCCTGCCAGTGCCCCCTGCCAGTGCAATAAATTGCCACCTATCAGTGCCCATCACTGACACCTATCAATGCCCACCAGTGGTGTCAGTCAGTGCCTCATCAGTGCTACCTAGCAGTGCTGCCTATCAGTCTCACCTAGCAGTGCTGATCAGTGCCCATCATTGCCACCCATCAGTGCCCATTACTGCCACCTATCAGTTCCAATTGCCAGTGCTCTTCAGTGCCACACATCAAGGATGTGATGGTTGTTAAAAATATTTTTCTTTGGCGCCTGACATGGCCCTTTGCTTTCACTTATCTGGCCCTTGAGACGCTATTCCACCACCAACTGACACTATAAATTGGGTCAATGGGGTACTAATCATCTCACTGATAACAATGGGGCACTTTTCCTCAGATTAAAACTAATGATGGGGCACTGATGTAGGAACATTTTCTACTCCCACTGGCCACAGTCTGGTCCCCCTAAATCCTGAAGTACAGTAAACTACCCACTGCTTGGAAAGTTTGGAGACCCCTGATCTATTATATACCTTGTCTATCAGAGTGCTGGTCTAGGTTAAACGTTTATAACTTTGTCAACCTTTCGAAATGGTGTCCATTGGTGGTATCCAATATTTCATGTCTCACAAAAAGTATGCAGCCCTGAGGGGAAATGTTAGGCCACCAAGCTACCTGAGGGTCCACTGCTTTTTTAGTGAACAGGGGGGGGGGGGCTACAGTTGTTATTGCTAGTCCCTAGTATAAGGTGACCAGATTTTTTAAATGAAATCCGGGGACATATTTTTTCTTTACTAGAGAAGGCAACAATCAGCGACTCTCTGCCCGTCGCCTCCTTCCTCACAGCCTTTTAAGTCTTACTCTTTGGGCCCCGAATACTACTGGATATCACTCTGCCAAGAAAGGCAAGGAGATAAGCAGGTGGCTGGCCAGGATTTGAGCCCAGGCAGAAGAACATGCGAGCGAAGCTAAATGGGCATGCACCCTAAACTGAAGAAATATTCCCTCCGCTCCGACCAGCACATGATCATCAGAAAGGGGCACAGATAATGGGAAAAATACAACCCCCCTATGCTAGTAGGCACGGCAGAGCGGGGGTGTGTAATTCTATTTTTTTATTTTTTAATTCTGCACTGATTGTCTTTGAAATTGCCCCTGCCCGTTAAATCCAATCTGGGGACAAAACCAGGGACAGACTTGGTCCGGGGACAGTGTCCTCAATCAGGGGACTGTCCCCTGAAACCGGGGATGTCTGGTCACCCTACCCTAGTACCAAGATGGCAGACTTTTTGATCTATCTTTTTTTATTCTTATGCTGCGTACACACGATCGGAAAAGTCCGATGTGAGCTTTTGGTCGGAAATTCCGACCGTGTGTAGGCTCCATCGGAATTTTTCTGTCGGAATTTCCGCCAAGAAAAAATTGAAAGCTGGTTCTTAATTTTTCCGACAGGGGAAAAGTTCTTGGAGGAAATCACGATCGTCTGTATGCATTTCCGGTGAGCAAAAAAAACATGCATGCTCAGAATCAATTTGACGCATGCTCGGAATCATTGTACGTCACCGCATTCTTGACAGTCAGAATTTGGTGTTATGCCGTGTACACACGATCGGTTTTACAGATGAAAAAAGTCTGATGAAAAAAAAAAACGAAGGGAGCTGTGGTGGCTCAACGTGATTGGCACTGCGCTGACAAGCCGTTCACCTCTGCAGCCAAGGGTTCGGATCCCGGTCTCGGCTACATGTGAATTGAGTTTGGTGGTCTCAGCCCGGCTCCCGATGGGTGTGCTATGCAAGGTACGCCTGTGCTTAGTACGCCCACCCCCCCACAAAAACCACCACACTTGCACGCACACGAAATTGTTTTACCACGCACGCACATTGGCCATGCGGTCTCCTAAAAATGAGAGGCGAAGGACCTACGGGGCTGGCTGGGTGGGCTAGACCCCATCACTCCCTCATAGGGGGAGTCCCTCTGCCCCATTGGGGTCCCATTGGGCCCCAGTCGGGCTCCCAAGTGGAGCAGGTAGGGTGGGGTGAGTGGGAGGCCCCCCCTCACACCCGCCATTGCCACCGGGGGCATGGAGAAGGATGGCGATTGCCTCCGGGGGGAGGGTCTGCCTACTGCCAACTCCTGCAGTCCGGCTCCTCTCTCTCGAGTTCACGCACAAAATACACTTTCAAACATGTAATTTGGCAAATATAAAAAAAAAAAAAAAAAACGATAGTAAAACCCGATCGCCTGTGTGGAATTCCATCGGAGAAAAATCAACGCATGCTCAAAATCAAGTCGACGCATGCTCGGAAGCATTGAACTTCATTTTTCTCAGCACGTCGTTGTGTTTTACTTCACTGCTTTTTGGGCGGTCAGAATTTAGTCAGACAGGGCCAGATTCAGGTAGAAGTTACGCGGCTAATCTGTAGATAAGCCGCGTAACTTCTAACCTACGCCGTTGTATTTGTTTTCTGTATTCAGAAAACAAGATACGCCGGGATTGAGTTCAGATACGAGCGGCGTAATTGTATTTCGCCGTCGTATCAGAACTGCAAATTTAAAATGCCCGCTCGGGGCGTTCCCGCTGATTTACGCCGAGAATATG
This sequence comes from Rana kukunoris, assembly GCA_029574335.1. NCBI lineage: Eukaryota > Metazoa > Chordata > Amphibia > Anura > Ranidae > Rana > Rana kukunoris. Next base: position 3,474,085 of record CM056053.1, on the reverse strand, counting down.
TAAATCAGCGAGATACGGCAATTCACGATCGTACGCGGGCCCGACGCAGTGACTTTCCGAAGTTTCCGTAAGAGATACGCGGCGTAAAGAAAAACATGCCCCCTAGGTGGAGTATCCTATGTTAAGTATGGCCGTCGTGATCGCGTCGAATTGAAAAAGTTTAACGTCGTTTGCGTAACTCGTCCGTGAATGGGGATGGACGTCATTGACGTTGACGACGAAAACACAGACAGAATTTGGAGCATGCGCACTAGGATACATTGACAGCCGGCGCATGCGCAGTACGTTCGCCGCGGGATAGCGCCTAGTTTAAATACTACACGCCCCCTACCCGCCCAATTTGAATTCCGCCGGCTCATTTTCGCTACGCCGCCGCAACTTCAGGAGCAAGTGCTTTGTGAATAACAGTACTTGCTCCTAAAGTGTCGGCGGAGTTACGTAAATGAGAAACGTTACTCTAAAATAAAGATTCGCCCATCTACCTGAATCTGGCCCCTAGTGTGTATGCAAGACTGATGAAAAAATCCATCGGTTTTTAGACCTTCGAAATTCCGATCGTGTGTACAGGGCTTTACCGTGTGTATGCAAGACAAGTTTGAGCCGAAATTCCGTCTGAAAAAAATCCATGGTTTTCTTGTCGGATTTTCCGATCGTGTGTACGCGCCATTAGTGTTTTAGGCTAGCTAAATTTGTTCTAAAAATTCAACAACTCTTTTCAGAATCTCAGCAGGTTTTGACACCAAATTCTATTTAATTCCAGCTGCTTTCTGTCTCAAAGCATCAATGGTGGAGTGAGTCTGTCTCCCCAGCTCATGTTGTTTTTGAGTCATTGAGTCAAATCATATTGGCCCTATGCAGTGGCGGCTGGTGCTCAAATTTTTTTGGGGGGGGCGCAAACAAACAAAAAAAACAAAACAATTGCAGCCTCACTGTGCCCATCAATTGCAACCTCTGTGCCCATCAAATGCAGCCACTGTGCCCATCAAATGCAGCCACTGTGCCATCAATTGTCGCCACTGTGCCATCAAATTGTCGCCACTGTGCCATCAATTGTCGCCGCTGTGCCATTAATTGTCACCACTGTGCCATTAATTGTCACCACTGTGCCATGCCATCAAACGCAGCCACTGTGCCATCAATTGTTACCACTCTGTCATCAATTGTCACCACTGTGCCCAGCAATTGTCACCACTATGCCATGCCATATAGAATTGGCCTCTGAAGAATACATAAGGCCAGATTCAGGTAGAGTTATGCCGGCGTATCAGTGATACGCCGGCATAACTCTGACTTTGCGCCGGCGTATCTGTTTTCTGTATTCAGAAAACAAGATACGCCGGTTTGCAGGAAAGATGCGACAGGCGTAATTGTATTACACGTTCAGATCTTAAATGCAATTTTAAATTGTCCGCCAGGGGCGTTTCTGCTGATTTACGCAGAAAATATGTAAATTAGCGTTTTAATAAGGGGTTTCCTGGCGTAAAGATAAAGCACCAAAAAGATGGCACATCCTATGTTAAGTATGGACGTCGTGACCGCGGGAAATTTGAAAATTTTTACGTTGTTTGCGTAACTCGTCCGTGAATGGGGATTTACATTGATTACGTTCACGTCGAAAACACTGTCATAATTCGGAGCATGCGCACTGGGATTTTTCAATGGTCGACGCATGCGCAGTACGTTCGGCGTGGGGACGCGCCTAATTTAAATAGCATACGCCCCCTACCCACCCAATTTGAATTAGGCCGCCCAATTTACGCTACGCCGCCGCAACTTTACACGCAAGTGCTTTGTGAATACAGCACTTGCATGTAAAGTAGTGGCGGCGTAACGTAAATAGGAAACGTTACGCCACCGCAAAGAACCGCTCGCCATCCTGAATCTGGCCCATATAGTATAAGTTAAAAGTACCATCATCCAGAGTTCTAAATAGAATATAATGTGGATGCAATGCCATCAAACGGAGCCACTGTGCCATCAATTGTCACCACTGTGCCATCAATTGTCGCCACTGTGCCCAGCAATTGTCGCCACTGTGCCCAGCAATTGTCGCCACTGTGCCCATCAATTGTCGCCACTGTGCCCATCAATTGTCGCCACTGTGCCCAGCAAATTTCGCCACTGTGCCCATCAATTGTAGCCACTGTGCCCAGCAATATTGTCGCCACTGTGCCCAGCAATTGTCGCCACTGTGCCCAGCAATTGTCGCCACTGTGCCCAGCAATTGTCGCCATTGACTGTGCCCATCAATTGTCGCCACTGTGCCATCAAGTGTCGCCACTGTGCCCGGCAATTGTAGCCACTTTGCCCATCAATTTTCGCCACTGTGCCCAGCAACTGTAGTCACTGTGCCCAGCAATTGTAGCCTTCTCGCTCCTCCTTCCTCTGCGTCGAGCCAGTAGAAGAGCGCAGCGCAGTAGGGACCCGGCGTGATGCCATAATGCTTCACTGCTGGGTTCCCTTACCGGCAGTGACGGCGGCAGCACCCGACAGCTGATGGAAACATCAGCTGCAGTGCCACTGCCGACATCGCTGGACTCCAGGACAGGTAAGTGCCCTATTATTGAAATTCAGCAGCTACAGTATGTGTAGATACTGGCTTTTAATTTTTGCAGGGATGGGCAGACCTCCGTTTTAAAGTGGAATTTTAGGTAAAAGAAAAAAAGGCCATTTTGATTTTGAATGCAGAAAAGGCATACTTTGTCTCTTCTGCAATAAAGTTCCTTACTTGCCTGCACATGTGCAGCTCAGAGTACATTTTCAGCAATTCCGAGTTGAATTGTCATCTCGGCCTGGCCATTGAAAATAGGTGAAGATCGGTACCTGGAAGCCAACTGGACAAGTCAGTAACTGGGTGTCAGTGGCTGACTGGTTCCTGCACTCCGCAAGTTTCCTTGCTGTTTTCTTATACAGTGGAACCTCGGATAACGAGCATAATTCCTTCCAGGAGAATGCTCATAATCCAAAGTACTCGCATATCAAAGCGAGTTTCCCCATTGAAGTCAATTGAAACAAAAATAATTTGTTCCGCATTGACTTCAATGGCAGGCAATACCGCATGCAGCCAGAGCCAGGGGGGGAGGGGGGGGGGTATGCCGGAGAGCCTTGTAAACACTCGGCTGAACTCGGAAAACCTTGGAAAGGTGAGTATTTCTGCGATTTTCCGAGCATTACTTAACGGTTACGAACGGCGCCAATCGGCTCTGACCGGCGCAGTTCGGCTCCAGCGCCCCCCCCACATTGCACACCGCTTTGGCTTGAATCCTGCTCGTCAGATTTTTTTTAAATACAGTGCTCGTATTGCGAAACGCTGGTTAACCACATTACTCGCAACCCGAGGTTCCACTGTATTCCCAAATCAGTGTCTTGGTTAGACAATTGCCAATATGTCTGTGAATTTTTCCATTCATCTAGGTCAGGGGTCTCCAAACTTTACAAACCAAGGCCCAGTTTATTGTCCTTCAGTCTTAAGGAGGGCCAGATTGTGGCCAGTGGGGGCAGAAAATGTCCTGAGCCCAGCATCAATGAGAATAATTATGGGCTCAAGGTTGGTGGTCAGTAGAAAGGATAGTAGTGCCCCTATTAGTAAGAGGAATAGTATCCCATCATTGGTAAGGTATCAGTGGAAGAAATAGTGCCCCCTTGTTGGTGTCAGTGGAAAGAAATAGTGCTTCAAGGGCCGGATAGAGGCTAGCAAAGGGCCACATCTGGCCCTCAGTTTGGAGACCCCTGATCTAGGTCATGGTAGAGCTAGTAGTAGTTGGTCACAGTCAATCGGACATTTTCCTGTAATGTTGTAGATGTTCCACAGTGTATCCAAGCCACTTCTTCAGTTCCATTGAGTGCCAGGAACATACCTCAACATTTATATCCACACAGGTAGCAGACCTTGATCCAATAACTATGGAATGTGTCAAGGGCTCAAGGCAGGGCAATGTAGGGCCAGATTCAGCAAGACTTGCGCTGGAGTATTTCGATATGCGCCGCGTAACTGTGAAGATGCGCCGTCGTTTCTATGTGGCCGTACCCACCAAACTAGATGCGCCCGAAAACGGGTCATTTCCGATCGGCTTAACTTTCCGGCGCCAGAGTCCCGTCAGCGCATAGTTTCGCTTGGCGCATCAGTCGCGCCTATTGATTTCCCCTGCAAATATGCAAATGAGGGAGATTTCCCAATTCACAAACGGATTAGCACCATACGCTGGCTACATGCGCCGCGCGTATCTCGTCCGTCCGGCGCAAAGTTATTTCTACAAAAGGCTGCTTTATCTTTACTCCAGACGGCCACAGGTCTGCAGGAGAGCAGCTACAGCAGCGTTACCGACGAAACTAGCAAGCTGAGCACCCACACTTGCAAGGACAACACCTCTGTGTGCCAACATGCCAGGGGCAATCGTGGTCCTAGCACTACTGATGGGTCCCCCGGAACGAAGGAGGCGGGCACGTGAGAGGATATACCGCACACGTATGAGCCTCTTTGGCATGGGGATGAGGAGGTGTATCGCCTCTTCAGATTCAGCCCAGATGCAATACTTGAACTAACCACAACCCTGCAGGATGACATCACCAGCCCAACACACCGCTCACAAGCAGTGCAGCCACTGGTGAAGGTCCTGGCAACACTTCATTTCCTTGCAAGTGGATCATTCCAGCGTACAAGTGGAGTGGTGGCTGGGATGTCACAGTCCTCCATGAGCAGATGTGTGCACCAGGTTGTCCCTGCAATACTCAGACGCATGTCCAACCAGTTCATCAGACCCACCACTGAGGAGCTGCGGCTGAAGGCAATGACAGATTTCTACAGCATTGCCAGATTCCCACGCACTGTGGGGGCCATTGATTGCTCACATGTGGCACTCCAGCCCCCCAGTGCCACAGAGCACATATACCGCAATCGGAAGCATTGGCACTCCATCAACGTACAGGTGATAGCCGATGCCCAACGCCTCATATGGCACGTCCGTGCCAAACACCCCGGGTCCAGCCATGACAGCTTCATATACAATCAGAGTCCCATCCCAGCAGAATTTAACCAGAACATGTATGGGGACAGCTGGCTGGTTGGTGAGTGACATGGGAGTCAGGCATGACTATCCCCTCCCGTGATGCACAACAGAAGTGGCACATGCATGACTAACATCCTCCTGTCTTTTCCCTTCCAGGTGACTCTGCATATGCACTGGGACCCCATCTAATGACTCCTTTCCGGAACCCCCAAACCAGAGGAGAGAGAAAATACAATGAAGCACACATCAAAACCCGTGCAGTGGTGGAGCAAATATTCGGGCTCCTGAAGTCCCGTTTCCGATGCCTGGATAAGTCTGGGGGGACCCTATTGTATTCCCCTACCTTTGTGTGTCAGATCATCGGTGCATGTTGCATTCTGCACAACTTTGCTATGAGAAAAGGCCTGCAGATTGACATACGTGATGACCTGACCCCCGACCCACACAGTCCCCACCTGCCAGAGGAGACCCAGTCTGCTGATGGAAGAGCAGTCAGGAGGGTCCTCGCCGTAGGCATCTTTGGACAGTAAACCAAAACATTGATCACACAGACAGTGCACGCATGTACACCACTGATGTCCCTAGATCACACACACCACATCCACATCACATTGGATTAGCCCAAGTCCAGCATGTAGGACTTGGGAGCAGCAACGCCAGCGTCAAGGCCCCAATGATGTCACTGTCCATTCATACACCTTTCACACGTCATTCATACAGCCGTGGAGTGCCACCCCCTCACATTCACACACCATTCACACTGCAACGTGTGCAGTATAAAAAAAAAAAACTCATAACCTGAGTATAAATCCAAATAAAATAAAAAACTCATAACCTGAGTATAAATCAGAACAAAAAATAAAAAAATCATCGGGGATGCCGGGGGCTCCTTCTTGCCGAACCTCTCTGGCTCCTCAGCTGCCTGGATGGAGTGGGTGGGGGTGGGGGGGCATCTGGAGGTGGCTGATCCCCGGGTGGGCCACTCCTGGCAGGTGTGGCCTGCATGCCCTCCAAGGCCATGGCTATCCGGCCGAGCAAATTGTTTGTCTGGCCCTGCATCCTCAGCTGCTGGGCCTGCATCCTGAGCTGCCGGGTCACTTGGTAGTGTTGGGCCCGCCGACTCAGCCTCCCCTGGTCCCGGATGGCAGCACTGTTGGCCTGGACGGCTGCAGTGAGGTGCCTAATATCCCCCTGCACCTCCCCCAAACTGGTCACCACTGCAGCGCAGTTGCAGCTGACATCCTGCACTGCGTTGCTTATCTGGGCAACGGAGCCCAGGCTGTCAGCCACTTTCTCTAAGTGCCCAACTAGTTCCCCCATTTGTTGGGTCTGTCTGGCGTGATCCCTCGCCAACTGGCCCTGGACAACATCCGACACCCCCCTGGTCTTCTGGGTCGCCTTCCTGGGGCCAGAAGATGGTTGTCCCCGGGGGGATGGAGTCGCCCTTGAGGGGCTTCCAAGGATGGGGGAGGGGATGACAGACGGCCCAGGAGAAGGGGAGGAGACCTCCAAAACTAAAGAAAAGTCCTGCTCTGCCACAGCAGGATCCTCCACAACCACCTCGGCAGGTGTGGTGTGGGCACTCCCCTCCTCCACCTCGGTGTCTTCACCATCCAGGGGCTCGGGCACACTATGGCGTTGGGGGGATGGGGTGGAATGGACGCTGACAGATGATGGCCCAGCTCCGTCATCTGTGGATGACACAAAGCAGACAAATGTTGGTGGTCCCACACACTTGGCACATGTACCCTCCCCCCCCCCAAATGCAACACATCAAATAGGGGATAAAAAACACTTACCTGTCCTGGAGCCTTCCTCCATGGAGTCATAGCCAGGGACCCCCTCCACCTGCTCCCTCTCCAGGCAGCGAGAGACCACCTCCTCCTCTGCGGTCAGGGTGACCGGACATGGGGGACCACCACCTGTGCCCCTCTCATGCCTCCTGATGGTGGCCACCTTGCCCCTGACCTTGCGCCGCAGATCATTTATTTTTTTTTGAATGTCAGAAGCAGTCCGGGTGGAGTACCCCAAAATATTGACCCGGCCAGCAATGGTGTCCAGGATGCCCTGCTTCCTCTCCCGGCTGGTCTTACGGCTTTTTTTCCCATGGAGAAAATGATTAAAAGTCTCCATCGCGGATATGATCACAGACACCTCCTGTGAATTAAAGTTGAGGTTCCTCCTCTCTCTGGGGGTAGCGGGAGCAGCCATCACAGCACAAAAGTATCTTCCCTGGGGTGGGGGGAAACGGATATACTTTTGCGCCGGAATGGCGTTTCCGCCTGCGCTTTTAAGCGCCCAACGGAAGGCATTGCGCTGACGTTTCCCGGGAAGTGGTGCCGACGGAAGTTGTGAGCATGCGCACAAGGGGGCGAGTGGAGCCGCACTCACTGCGCATGCTCCGTGGATGATGCGCTGAACGTAAGCCTCTGCGCTGGGCTCCGCCTATCATTTACATATAATCACACCCACTTCCACTTGCGTCGGGTTACGCCAGCGCATTATCGTTACTCTGGCGCAAGTTTAAGCGCAACTGCTATGTGAATAACAGTACTTACGCTGAAAGGGTCGTCAGAGTAACGTAAATGAGAAGCGTTACTCCAGAGCAAAGATGCTCCCATCTACCTGAATCTGGCCCGTAGTATGTAAAAGCAAGTACTAAGGGCCAGATTCTCATAGAATTCCGGCGGCGTAGCGTAAGCCAGTTACACTACGCCGCCGCTGCTTGCTGGAGCAAGTGCTTGATTCTCTAAGCACTTGCTCCCGAGGTTTCGCTTACGTCGCGTAAATCGCGCAGCGTAAACCCGCGCAATTCAAATGGGGCGGCTTGTATTTAAATTAAGCGCGCCCCCGCGTCGAACGAACTGCGCATGCGCCGGCCGGGGGAAAAGCCCAGTGCGCATGCTCCAAAGGACGTCACATTTTCTCAATGTAAACGACGTAATCGCAGCGTACGCCAGCCCCATTGAGAATCGACGTACGCAAACGACGTAAACGACGCACAACACGACGCGGTCCCGAGGCCATACTTAACATGGCATCCGACGGGACACGACGGCATCCGACGGGACCTCGTAAGGTTACTCCACATAGAAGCTGGGGTAACCTTACGCGGACGAAAACGACGTAGGCGACGACGGGGCGGCGTAAAAGCGATCGAGAATCGGCGTACTACTTCATTTGCATATGCAAATGAAAAAACAACGTAAAGGCCACCTAGTGGCCGGAGTTGTCATTACATCTACGATCCGAAAGTGTAATTGTATTACGCTTGTCGGATGTAGAAGCGTATCTATGCAAAAGTGATGCTCAGCATCACACGCATAGATACGAGCCAAAAAAAAAGGCGATACGACGGGGTATCTGAGATACTCCGTCGTAACGCCTCTGAGAATCTGGCCCTCAGAGATTTCTATTTCCTCCAAGGCTCCTGTATACTCTATGGGCCAGATTCTCAAAAGAATTACACCGGTGTATCTACAGATACACCGGCGTAATTCGTATTTCCCACCGGCGTATCATTGTTTTGTATTCCCAAAACATGATACGCCGGATTTACGCTAAGATCCGACTGGCGTAAGTCACTTACACCGCCGAATCTTAAATGCAATAATACGGCGGCCGCTAGGTGGCGTTTACGGCGATTTCTGCGCCGCATATGCAAATGAGCCGATACGCCGCTTCCCAAACATTTTTGCGCCGCTTCGCCGTAGTTTACGTCGTTTCTGTAAGCGTAAGGTTGCCTCTGCTATATGAGGGGTAACCTTACGTCGGTCCGCCATATGCCATGTTAAAGCGGAGGTTCACCCTAAATATAGTCTTTCTCATGTGATCCGGCATACTGGCGTCAGCGCCAGTATGCTGTTTTTTTAAATCCCCCCACTTACTGTGTAATCTTTATTTTTGATTTCTTTCCCCCGTGGTGGATGGCGCCTGTATAGCGCGTCACGGCTTCCGAAAATACCCGAATTAGGACTCGGGTATTTCTGGCGCAATGCGGCGCCTGTGCACAGACCTAGGAGCTGACTGCGCAGGCGCCGTATTTCTCCGAGTCCTATGGCTATGGCGCGTCACGCCCTCTGAAAAAAGCCGAAATAGGACTCGGAGAAATACGGCGCCTGCGCAGTCAGCTCCTAGGTCTGTGCGCAGGCGCCGCATTGCACCCGAAAAACCCAAGTCCAAAATTGGCTATTTTCGGAAGCCGTGATGGGCTATACAGGCGCCATCCACCGCAGGGGAAAGAAATCAAAAATAAAGATTACACAGTAAGTGGGGGATTTAAAAAAAAATGCATACTGACGCTGACACCAGTATGCTGGATCACATGGGAAAGACTGTATTTAGGGTGAACCTCCGCTTTAAGTATGGCCGTCGGGACAGCGTCAGGTTTTTCCGTCGTTTACGTAACTCATCGCGAATATGGCTGTGCGTAAATTACGTTCACGTCGCAACCAATGTATTTGCGGCGTACTACGGAGCATGCGCAGTGGCCTACGTTTAAGGCCAGCGAATGCGCAGTTCGTTCGGCACGGGGGCGCGCTTAATTTAAATACAAGCCGCCCCCTTTGAATTACGTGGCCTTACACCGGGCCATTTAGACTACGCCGCCGCAAATTACAGAGCAAGTGCTTGGAGAATACAGCACTTGCTCCAGTAAGTTGCGGCGACGTAGTGTAAATGGCTTACGCTACGCCCCACTCATAGATACGTGGATCTACGAGAATCTGGCCCTATATATATATATATAATTTTTTTTTTACACCTGTAGCGTTACCCCCTCGGGGGCCGCTGGTTGATTTGGAATTGGCGTATTAAAGCGGAATTTCACCCTAAATATATACCCTCTCCCATGTGATCCAGCATACTGGCGTCAGCGCCAGTATGCTGTTTTTTTTTTTTTAAATCCATGTACTTACTGTCTTATGCAGAATTTTTTTTTTTTTACCCCGCGGTGGACGGCGCCAGTATAGCGCGTCACATCTTACGAAAGTACCCGAAAAGGACTCGGGTAATCGCGGTGAAAATGCGGCGCCTGCGCACAGACCTAGGAGCTGACTGCGCAGGCGCCGTATTTCTCCGAGTCCTATTTCGGCGTTTTTCGGAGGGCGTGACGCGCCATAGCCGTAGGACTCGGAGAAATACGGCGCCTGCGCAGTCAGCTCCTAGGTCTGTGCGCAGGCGCCGCATTTTCGCCGAGATTACCCGAGTCCTTTTCGGGTACTTTCGTAAGAGGTGACGCGCTATACTGGCGCCGTCCACCGCGGGGTAAAAAAAATAAAATTCTGCATAAGACAGTAAGTACATGGATTTAAAAAAAAAAAAACAGCATACTGGCGCTGACGCCAGTATGCTGGATCACATGGGAGGGCTTATATTTAGGGTGAAATTCCGCTTTAAGTTGCCTCTAAGTGTTGTCTAGGGGTGAAATCAGTGAGCAGAGCAGTAAGCGAATGTCCAGCCAGTAGATAAGGTTTTCCAAATGCTTTATTTCTTGGGTCCAACACGACCAACATCAACAGGAGGAAGACAGGAAAGGGGTTGATGAAGTAGAGAAAACCTTGCAGTATCAGGCTTGGATGAATAGGAAAGCAAGCCTGCTTTCAGTAACTGTATATTGCGTTGCCACTCTAGCCAGAGTGGGTGAAGTGATCCCCTTGCAGACCTCTGCGACAAGCCTGGCAGCCGGAGTTCTACTTTAAGGTTGCCGGAAGGAACAGGTCCTTGCTGTGGACCTGGCTCTGATTTAAGATGCCAGATGAGGCCTCTGCCACAGTCAATCACAATTGGGTGACCGATTGACAGTGGGAGTGTACCTGTCGGTGTGTCAGTCACTAGATCCCCGATGGTTCGTTCAAGTCTCTCAGATAACCTGCCTCCGGGTTCTCCTCGAGCCGACTCCCCACCGCACAGCCAGCGGCCTAGGATCTCTCTCTTGGTGGCGAGGGGACCCAGCAAGTCACTGGGGCCCCTCGGCAGCATCTGCCAGGAACTCCGCGTAACTTTCGACCCCGGCCTGGTAGGCCATATCGCCGGGGTCTGTTGGATGCGCACACCCTGAAGGTGGGTGCCGCACCTGGAACCAGGAACCCGCGATGAACCCCAAAAAATGGTGCCTGCCACAGATATACCCCTCCCCAGCATACCCCGTGAAGGAAAAACTCTTCCAATTGGCTGTTGGGGAAAAAGTGGCTCTGTTAGAACCCCTCTGACGCCATCTGTCATCCGTGGGTGAGATTGACACCCCCCCCCCCCCCCGGAGCGCAGGCTGACCCACAGGATAGTTCTAAAATGACAGCAGCCCAAATTTAACAAAATTAAGAGTGAGAGCAACATAATTCTACCACCCGCCCACTAACTTTAGTGTAGCGCCCATACTGAAAGTAAGGGGGCGCTACACGCCCTTATAAGAATTCTCAGATAAAATTAAAATGAAGTAGAAGATACTACGATCATTGCTACTACTAATTCTGCAGTATGCGGTATCAATGTTGGAGAATGCACTCTACAAATAACTTTTATGCTAATGTTTCATAGTAATATCACTGGGTTGTTCCGGCAGGTGGGAAAACATTTTGGATTCGAGTATCAGACCCTGGTGGACGGAGAGGTAATCCTCCATCTTTACAATAAACACGGAATTGAGCAAACTGCAGCCTTATTGGATGGAGTCTTTGCGTTTATTCTGCTGGATACAGCCAATAGAAAGGTCTATCTGGGTCGGGACTCCTATGGTGTTAGACCGCTCTTCAAACTTCTCACCGATGATGGCTTTCTGGGAGTTTGCTCTGAAGCTAAAGGTAATCATAATAAGATGTTGAGACCTGAATACAGAAAGAAGTGTTTTTATTTTATGTTTTGTTTAATGCAGGGAGTTATAATTGTGAAATATTTTTTCTGATTGTGACTCCATTGGGGAGGATTTACCCTCACTTCCTGATCCTGTGACCAAAAAAATTGTGTGGTTGTCATGGGGGCAGGTGGACATGGGTACAACCAGGGCCGATCCTAGGCAGGGTGCGCATGGTGCTTTGCACCCAGGAGCCTGCAGAGGTGGGGGCGCCGATGTGTATACACACACGAAAGTGCCTCAAAGAAGCTGCTTGCAGGACATTTTTGGACGTCCCGCAAGCGCACCGCTGCAGTGTGAAAGCACCCAGGCTCTCACACTGGGATTGCAGATAAGGCTTTTTTCAGGCGCTATTTTTAACGCTAAAGCGCCTGAAAAACCCCTCCAGTGTGAAAGGGGTCTAATGGACAATCTTCTGTACTATTGTCTGCACTCTCAAACCATCTTCTGTACTATTGTCTGCAGCCTCTGACCATCTCCTGTACTGTGTGTGCAGTCTCTGACCATCTCCTGTATCATGTCTGCAGTCTTTGACCATCTCCTATATCATGTCTGCAGTCTTTGTCTGTCTCCTGTACAATGTCTGCTGTCTCTGACTGTCTCCTGTACCATGTCTGTAGTCTCTGACTGTCTCCTGTACCATGTCTGCAGTCTCTCACTGTCTCCTGTACAATATATGCTATCTCTGACTGTCTCCTGTACCATGTCTGCAGTCTCTGACTGTCTCCTGTACCATGTCTGCAGTCTCTGACTGTCTCCTGTACCATGTCTGCAGTCTCTGACTGTCTCCTGTACCATGTCTGCAGTCTCTGACTGTCTCCTGTACCATGTCTGCAGTCTCTGACTGTCTCCTGTACCATGTCTGCAGTCTCTGACTGTCTCCTGTACCATGTCTGCAGTCTCTGACTGTCTCCTGTACCATGTCTGCAGTCTCTGACTGTCTCCTGTACCATGTCTGCAGTCTCTGACTGTCTCCTGTACCATGTCTGCAGTCTCTGACTGTCTCCTGTACCATGTCTGCAGTCTCTGACTGTCTCCTGTACCATGTCTGCAGTCTCTGACTGTCTCCTGTACCATGTCTGCAGTCTCTGACCGTCTCCTGTATCATGTCTGCAGTCTCTGACCATTTCCTGTATCATGTCTGTAGTATGTTTTGGGGTCTTTCTAACAGACTCTCTAACAGAAGCCCTCTCTGTGTCCATCAGAGAGGCCCCCCTCCAGGTCCCAAGAAAGTACTCTGCTTCTCTTCCTGTATTTTGTTTTTATGTAAGGATCCCGGGGTAATGAAGACTTCATGGGGGAGCATTTCTGTGGTTGAGTCATTGACATACAAACATTTGTTAAGGGAGGAGTTAGTAAAATGACCTGTGACCCTAGGATCGGCCCTGGGCACAACTTATTCAAATGTGTGTGCAATCTGTACTTGACCTAATTGGTGCTCGACATCATTTTTATTCAATTTTTTTTTTTAGCAAAATCTCTTAAACTTTCATATTTACAAAGGTAATATAATCAATGTACTGTTGTTTTCTCCAAAATTTGTAGATATAACACATTTTCTTCATCTTAGGTCTTATTAACTTGAAGCATTCTATGACCTCATGCCCAAAAGTAGACCCGTTCCCTCCTGGTCACTGTGAAGTCTTTGATTTAAAACCCAGCGGGAAGGTTGCGTCAGTTGAATTGATAAAGTTCCGCAATTTCAAGGACGAACCTCAGCACGCAGCCTACGATTCCCTGGGGAAACTACAAGCAGGTATTGTCATGTGCGATTACAGACCGTAGCTAAGCCTTGTCTTGGATTTCTGGGGCAGATGCTGTTTTTTATTAAAGCGGAGGTTCACCCTAAATTTGGACTTTATCTCAATCAAACTGCTAGGCATTAAAAGTAACTAATACGTATTTTTTTTTTTTTTACATCCTTACCCCTTTTCTGCTTCCGTTTATGCCCTGTCAATCACAATCCACCGCGGGGAGTGGGCGTGTATGTGTATTCTCCCCCGACGGCGATATGTCTCCTGGGAGTGAGTCCTGACAATCCCAGGAGACGCGCTGTGCTCAAATCGCGCGAGATATCGCCGGTCACGTGTCACGTGACAAGCGTGAGGAAACATGTTGTGTCTCGTCACAACGGGGCGGGTCATTATGACGCCGGCCGTTGCGATGGCAACTGTGCATTGTTGACGGCGCGGCTCGCCGCCAACACTGCACAGTTGCCATCGCAACGGCCGGCGTCATATTGACCCGCCCCGTTGTGACGAGACACAACATGTTTCCTCACGCTTGCCGAGTCACATGACTGGCGATATCTCGCGCGATTTGAGCACAACGCGTACATCCCGGAAGTATACAGTGGTGGGCTTCAGGAGTGCCCACACACAAGATGAAAACGTCCATCTCTCCGTTTTATAAAACATCCTTTTACTGAAAATCGGGACAATCGTGGCTGCAAAGACAGGACTGGTGAGTGTAACATTAGGTATATTAACAGCGCCCGAATCACAGTAAAAAAAAAAATTGTTTTTCCCGCAGAACGACCGCTTTAAGATTTGTCTCTGGCCTAAAATTGCATGGAAACCCAATTTGTCTTATTACAAATGCTCCCTGGACTATTAATTGTATTTGATTTTAACCACTCAAGACCCGGGCCTTTAGGCAGGTAAAGGACCTGGCCAGTTTTTGCGATTCGGCACTGCGTCGCTTTAACTGACAATAGCGCGGTCGTGCGACGTGGCACCCAAACAAAATTGGCGTCCTTTTTTCCCCACAAATAGAGCTTTCTTTTGGTGGTATTTGATCACCTCTGCATTTTTTTTTTGCGCTAGAAACAAAAATAGAGCGACAATTTTGAAAAGTTCAATATTTTTGATTTTATCCCCCCCCAAAAAATAAAAATAAATAAAAATGTCCTCAGTTTAGGCCGATACGTATTCTTCTACATATTTTTGGTAAAAAAAAATCACATTAAGCGTTTATCGATTGGTTTGCGCTAGGGCTGTTACTGATCAAAATTTTTGTGTTCGATTAATTGTTTGTTTTTTTAATCGATTAATCGACTAATTTCGATTAATTATAACGCACATACAGATCCAACTACTTTTAGCTGATCTCCTTGCAGGCTGATTCCCAGTGCAGCTACCAACCACTGGAAAAATGGATAACAGGATACAAAAAACACACAAAGGCAGCGCTCGATGGGATTAGCATTAAAACTTTTATAGTCTTCAAGTAGGTAACAAAATAAATATTGCACTGGAGATAAAATCGATGTAGCTACATAAACTGTAAAAATGGTGCAGGTAATACCAAACGGTACCAAAAGCAGTCATAAAAACATGTAGCTAAGTATGATACTGGTATAAAAATGTGTACAACGATACCACTGCTGAATCCAGATGAGGAGAGGTTAACATCAGTCCGTCGGCATGTAGATCCCAGTGGATGGCTGTGGAATCCCAGGTTGATAGAGGGAAGTGATAGAGGGAAGTGTAACAGCCCTTGTGTGTGGCAGATAGAAAGGTCCCGCCGGCATGCAGATATGAAGGCACAGCAAAGAAGCCCTTCACATGGACACGGAAAGCCCCGCCAGTGTCCGTAAAGTCACTGGATCTTCGACGGAACTCCCTGAAGACCCGGAAGCCGGCGGAGAGGTGAGTACCAATCAAAAGAATTTTAATCGATCAAAAAGATTTTGATCGATCAAAAAAATTAAAGATTAATCGATTAATTAAAAGTTAATTTGCACAGCCCTAGTTTGCGCAAACTCTATAACGTTGACAAAATAGGGGATCGTTTTATTGCATTTTTATAAAAAAAAAATTTTTTTTACTACTAATGGCGGCAATCAGTATTTTTTTTTGTGACTGCGACATTATGGCGGACACATCGGACACTTTTGACAATTTTTTTAGACCATTGTCATTTTCACAGCAAAAAATGCATTAAAAATGCACTGATTACTGTGAAAATGACAATCGCAGTTTGGCAGTTAACGACTAGGGGGCGCTGAAGGGGTTATGTGTGACCTCATTTGTGTTTCTAACTGTAGGGGGGCGGGGCTGTAGGTGTGACATCATTGATTGTGTTTCCCTATATCAGGGGACACACACGATCAATGACAGCGCCACAGTGAAGAACGGGGAAGCTGTGTTTACACACAGCTCTCCCCGTTCTTCAGCTCCGGGGACCGATCGCGGGACCGCGGAGCACGGAGCTTCGGACCGCGACCCGACCACGGACCACGGAGCTTCGGACCGCGACCCACGGCTGGGCACTTAAATAGGACGTACAGGTACGTGCCTGTGCCCAGCCGTGCCATTGTGCCAACGTAAATCTGCAGGAGGCGGTTCTTAAGTGGTTAAGGGAAGCAGGGGAAAAATGTGCTAATCTGTAGACATGTGCACACTGAATTATTTTGTTTTCGACCGAAAAATAAAATTTAGTTTCGGTAAAAAATGCATTCTTCCGAAAATCCAATTTAAGATCGAATCTGCCTGGAATATTGCATCTTTTCACAGTATTCACATTTTCTGAGATTGTGGATTTGGGGTTTTCATGAGCTGGAAGCCATAATCATCACAATTATGACAAATCAGTCACATTTATACAGTAATTAGTGCATTTTTATAGCACTGATCGCAGTATAAATGTGAATGGTGCCAAAAATGTGTTAAAAGTGTCCGATGTGTCCGCCATAATGTTGCAGTCCCAATAAAAAATTGCAGATCGCTGCCATTACTAGTAAATTACTAGTAAATAAAAAATTACATAAAACTATCCCCTATTTTGTAAGCGCTATAACTTTTTTTTTTTTTACCAAAAATATGTAGAAGAATACGTATCGGCCTAAAAAAAATGTTTTAAAAAAAAAAGAAAAATTGGTCTATTTATTATAGCAACAAGTAAAAAATATAGATTTTTTTTTCAAAATTGTCGCACTATTTTTGTCTATAGCGCAAAAAATAAAAACCGCAGATGTAATCAAATACCACCAAAAGAAAGCTCTACTTGTAAGGATGTAAATTTTGTTTGGGAGCCACGTCACACAACCGCGCAATTGTCAGTTAAAGCGACGCAGTGCCGGTGACGCGTCATACTCCACTGTGCTGTGGCGGCCAACTGCGCATGCGTGATGCATTCCAAACGCATCTGCGATGCGTTCCAATGGATTTACGACAGTACACACCAGCAAAGCCATCATTCAGGGCGAACTGGACTTAGGGGAAAGTGGGCAGTCGGCCTCACGTCCTCGCTTCGCTCGGACGGCTCGCTCCGCTCGCTCGCCCTCCTGGCTCTTTTTTTTAACATCCTCCAATCCAAGGGGATGTTAAGGAAAGAGCCTGGATGCCGAACGAGGTGTCGCTGGTGTGCACTGTCGTAAATCCATTGGAACGCATCGCAGATGCGTTTGGAATGCATCGTGCATGCGCAGTTGGCCGCCACAGCACTTCCGCAGCATTCTGTGATGGGGAGCGGAGTATGGCGGTGCAACGGAAGCTGAAATTTCACCTGGGCAGGAGGGGGGTATATGTGCCCAGTAAGCAAGCTAAGGAACAGCCAACATAAACATAAACATTAAGCTAATTAAACAACTAGTCACTTAGGTGACTCTGTGCCGACCCAGACTGTTTGGCACCAAGCCTACAACCCTGGATACAAAGTGCATTACACATTATCATAAGCACAAACATCCTACAACAGTTCAATACCAAGTACAGTGGTCACAATTAACACCTCCAAGATAGGATCAGACAGACAGAAACAATAGACGACTCAATTAACAATGGGAATGCACACATAGGGCCAGATTAAGGTAGAGTTAGGCTGGTGGATCAATGGATCCGCCAGCCTAACTGTCACTTTAAGCCGGCGTTTTTGTTTTCTGTAACCAGAAAACAAGAAACGCCGGGTTGGAGTTCCGATGCGATCGGCGTAATTGAATTTCGCCATCGCATCGTTACTTCAACTTAAAAATGGCACCGGGGGCGTTCCCGCCGATTTACGCTCAAAAAATATGTTAATGAGCGGAAATCGGCAATTCACGATCTTTTTCAGGCGCGACGCAGTCACTTTACGACGTTTCCGGAAGCGATACGCGGCGTATAGATAAAGCAGCCCCCTAGTGGAATATCCTATGTTAGGTATAGCCGTCGTCATCGCGTCGGAAAAAAAACAAATCGCGTTGTTTGCGTAAAACATTCATGAATGGGGACGTGACGTCATTGACGTTCACTGACAGAACTTGGAGCATGCGCACTGGGATGCATTGACACTCGACGCATGCGCAGTACGTTCGCCGCGGGATCGCGCTTATTTTAAATAATACGCGCCCCGTACCCGCCCAATTTGAATTCCGCCGGCTCATTTGCGATGCGCTGCCGCAACTTTAGGAGCAAGTGCTTCATGAATAACAGCACTTGCTCCTAAAATTTCTGCAGCGTAACGTAAATGAGATGCGTTACTCCAGAGCAAAGATGCTCCCATCTACCTGAATCTGGCCCATAGAAGGCACACAATGGGAGAGACATACTTAACAGAAAGACACGTAACACATAGTTACATAAACTGACTATAGCAGGAGACCCCAGTATTAGGTTGCTTTGAGCTGATCATATTATCGTCTGCTCTGACTATCACAGTCTAAAGCAGTCATTGCTGGTTTGGGCATAGAGGCCCCAAATATGTATCTGAGTCCTAAAGTTCCCAGAGTCTGTGTGTTTTGGGGTTACATAGACTTGGATCCGAAGCAAGACTACGCCAAGGGTCCCCCAAGCACACACCTCCCAAAGAGTAGGCTTCCCTTAATAGGGGGCCCATATTCAGTACCCTCCAAAAGCCCCTGTCCTGGTTGGGTCTGTCACAGGCACCAGGGCACTGCATAGTCTCCAGGCTGTGAAAAGCTTTTTCCCATCATGCACTGCAGACTCTTTATTATCTCTGCCTTGTGTCATCAATTTATAGTAGTAACTTTTTTGCCGTGGCATTTCCTAAAGGAGGGGGTCTCAAACTGGCGGCCCTCCAGCTGTTGCAAAACTACAAATCTCATCATGCTTGTGGGAGTCATGCTTGTAACTGTCAGCCAGCCTCATGGGACTTGTGCTTTCGCAAACAGCTGGAGGGCCGCTAGTTTGAGACCCCTGTCCTCAAGGGTAACCCGTGGCATTCTTACAGCGGACACTTCTAAGAACAGATGTTTATGAGTTTTTATCCATTTTTATCCATTTATAGACTGAAATCGCTATATATCAATGTTCCACGGCAGGTCAACTTTACAAGAAGTGTTCGGCTATAAACTTTTAATTAGGACATTTCTTTCAGGATCGGCTTCATGGGCTATAAAATTTAATAGAGAAAAAAGTGTTTTCTTTAAATTGTTCTTTTGCTTGGATTTGATGAGATTGCTTGTACTTGTTAAAAGAGCTCCATGTTTTTCATGGAGGGATGGACATTTAGCTATTTAGTTCTTAAAGCGGAACTAAACTATCTAAGCGCCACAAAAATAAAAATTCTATTTAATTCATTTTGCATACAGTGGAACCTCGGATTACGAGCATAATACATTCCAGGAGAACGCTCGTAATCCAAAGCACTCGCATATCAAAGCGAGTTTCCCCAAAGAAGTCAATGGAAACGAAAATAATTTGTTCTGCATTGACTTCAACGGCATGTAATACCGCATGTGGCCAGAGATTGGAGGGGGCGCCGGAGAGCCTTTGAAATACTCGAAAAGGCCTGGGAACAACGTGGCTGAACTTGGAAAGGCACGGGGACGGAGTATTTCCGAGTTTTCTGAGTATTTCCGAACGGCTTTGCTCGGCTCCGCTCGACTCCGGTGCCCCCGCACCTCTGTCCAAATGTGGTACTGCACACTGCTGTGGCTTGAATCTTGCTTGTTTTGCGAGACAACAAGCCGAGTCAGGATTTCACAAAAAAAAAATGCTTGTTAACAACGTTCAGGGCAGGACTTAGGGTGATGGGGGCCCCTGGGCTTGAGTGTTGAAGGGGCCCCCTGGAGCGAGAATTAGGGGAGATCGAAGATGTTGAGCGAGGGGGGATCATAGTTGTTGAGCGGGGGGGGGCACATTAAAGTTGTTGAGGGGGAGGTGTCAGCTCTCTTACCTTCAGCAGACATCCCCACACCGCTCCAGTTCCTACTGGGGGGAGGTTTTGCAGTTGTTGAGCGGGGGGGGGTGCCTCTCACCTGTGCCAACAACAGACTGTCATTTCTTCCCTTCAGCAGCCACCACAGTCCTCCACACACCGCTCCGGTTCCTCCTGCTTCCGTGCTGCCTCCTATTGCAGTTAAATTAAATTAACCCTTTTGCGGGACTGCAGGAAGAAGCGGTCTGTGCGGGAAAGTCCCGCAGTATCCGTGCGTGTTGGGAGGTAGGCGCAGGTCCGCCATCAGGAATTTTGGGGCCCCTTACACAGCTTAAGGCATAAGCCCCCTGAAGCAGAGAACCGGGGGGGGTGGGTGCTGTCGCCTGAAATTGAGAAGCGGGGGGCTGCCGCGAATTGAGAAGCAGGGGGGGGGGGGCATTTACAAAAAAGAAGAAAACAATATATATATAAAAAAAGGGGTGTAGCCATCCAGGGCCCTGGGGATCTCTGGACCCTTTAATAAAAAGAAAAAAAGAAACCTCTGGGCCCTTTAATAAAAAAATGAATAACAAAAATAAAATACAATTTATAAAAAATACATAAAAAAGGGAGGTTGCCATCCGGGGCCCTGGGGACCTCTGGGCCTTTTAATAAAAAATAAAAAAATAAACATTTATAAAAAATACATAAAAAATGGAGGTTGCCATCCGGGGCCCTGGGGACCTCTGGGCCTTTTAATAAAAAATAAAAAAATAAACATTTATAAAAAATACATAAAAAATGGAGGTTGCCATCCGGGGCCCTGGGGACCTCTGGGCCTTTTAATAAAAAATAAAAAAATAAACATTTATAAAAAATACATAAAAAATGGAGGTTGCCATCCGGGGCCCTGGGGACCTCTGGGCCTTTTAATAAAAAATAAACATTTATAAAAAAAAGGGGGGGGGGGTTGCCATTTGGGGGCCCTGGAGACCTCTGGGCCCTTTAATAATATATATATATATATATATATATATATATATATATATATAAATATAGAAAACATATTTCTTTTATAAAAAATAAATAAAAAAAGTGAGGGTTGCCACCCGGGGGCTCCCTATTGGGCGGGGCCTATGGGCTTGAGCCCAGTCAAGCCCAATGGTAAGTCCGGCCCTGACCACGTTACTCTCAATCCGAGGTTTCACTGTACCATGGACCATGCCACTTTTTGCGATTCGGCACTGCGTCGCTTTAACGGACAATTGCGCAGTCGTGCGACGTGGCTCCCAAACAAAATTGATGTCCTTTTTTTCACAAGAATAGAACTTTCTTTTGGTGGTATTTGATCACCTCTACGGCTTTTATTTTTTGCGCTATAAACAAAAAATAGCGTCAATTTTGAAAAAAAAACAACAATATTTTTTACTTTTTGCTATAATAAATATCCCCAAAAAATGTATAAAACATTTTTTTTCCTCAGTTTAGGCCGATACGTATTCTTCTACATATTTTTGTAGAAGAATACGTATCGGCCTAAAATCGCAATGAGCGTTTATTGGTTGGTTTGCGCAAAAGTTATAGCATTTACAAAATAGGGGATAGTTTTATGGCATTTTTATAAAAAAAAATGTTTTGCTAGCAATGGCGGCGATCAGTGATTTTTTTTTCGTGACTGCGACATTATGGCGGACACATCAGACACTTTTGACACATTTTTGGGACCAGTGTCATTTTCACAGTGATCAGTGTTATAAAAATGCAACTGTTACTGTGAAAATGACACTGGCAGTGAAGGGGTTAACCACTAGGTGGCGCTGTAGGGGTTAAGTGTTCCCTGCCTTGTGTTTCTAACTGTAGGGCGGGTGGGCTCTCTGTCCGAGTACACGGAGCCGAGATCAGCGTCATTCTCACTAGACAGAGCAAGGAGATGCTCCCCGCTCTATACCTCTGTGAGACGTTTGCGGTGATCCCCGCGGCGATCGAGTCCGCAGGACCCGCTATCCAACACATGGAAAAGGCGGCAGGGTCGCGAGCGCTCCGCCGGCGGCACGCTTGCGACCACATGGCAGGCATTTAAAGAGCCACGTACAGGTGCGTGATAATGCCTGTCCATGCCATTCTGCCGACGTATATATACAGTGGGCGGTCCTTAAGCGGTTAAAGCAAACTCCCCCCATCCATCAATCCATTAATCCATGTCTCCATGCTTTATTTTGTTGAGAAATCACCACCCCTCCTAGCAAAGATACACCTCACACTTTGCCGCGTCAGCCAGCCTGATAATGTCCTGCCTACCAGCCGACTCCCCCGCCCCCACCACCATATCAGACGCCTGCTAAACTACCGGCGCAGGGGACTCCACTACAGGCACCACAACAGAAGTAGACATGGACCCAGCCGGAGCCCCACCCACAACCGCACTTGCCCCCAACGCCCCCCCAGCCGGCGGGACCCAGGCAGCAGCCAGATCCGCCAGCTGTCTTTCCGCCATCTTAAACTTCTGCACCAACACCTTGATCCCCTCCAAAAAGGCCAACATCCCCACATTCCCCCCGGCAGCCTCTCTGACCACCGGCGTCTCAGACACTACCCCCGCCTGGCACCCATGACCTGCACTGCCAGACTCACCAACCAGAGATAAACATAAAACTGACTTACTGGGCTGCACAGGTGCTGACCCACCAGCCGATCGTCTGTTCTCCACTGCAGCCACCCTCCTCGGCAGGGGATCCACCTCCTCCTCCGACTCCGCTAGCTCACCAACCGACCATGGACTATGCGATTCCTCCTCTTCTGATGAAAGCCCGCCCGCATAACAGCCACGGCTGCCTCAGGATCTGCTGCCATCCGGCCCCTCCTCCGCGCCGCGTAGCCATGCGACAATTTCTGGACAGCCTTGCCAGGACCAGTGTGCGCGGCCTCAGTCCTGTCAGCTTCCGCTCTACCCGCACTGCCATCTGATCAACTGTCTCTTCTCCTGTCCCCTGCTGCAGAGCAAGAAGGCCTGGGGACACCCCCTGCCACCCTCCCTGGGCTAGCCCTGCACAGCTCAGGTACCGATTCGGGGACCGCCGCACAAAGATATTCGTCAACAGAATGGCACGGCTGGGTACAAGGGCCTACATGTACGTCCCCTTTAAGAACCGAGCCATGGGTCGCGAGCCAGTCCGAAGCTCCGTGACCGCGCCCGCTGGACCCGCGAACCCGATCGCCGCTCGTGTCCCACGATCGGGTCACAGGAGCTGAAGAACAGGGAGAGTGTAAACAAATCTTCCCCGTTCTTCTCTGTGGCAATGTCAGTCTGTCATAGGGAACGACGATCAGTGACGTCACACGTACAGCCACGCCCCCCCCTACAGTAAGAAACGCATATCAGGTCACACTTAACCCCTACAGCGCCCCCTAGTGGTTAACCCCATCACTGCCATTGCCATTTTCACAGTAACCAGTGCATTTTCATAGCACTTTTCGCTGTGAAAATGACAATGGTCCCAAAAATGTGTCAAAAGTGTCCGATGTGTCCGCCATAATGTCGCAGTCACAAAAAAAATGCCATAAATTATCCTCTATTTTGTAGACGCTATAACTTTTGCGCAAACCAACCAATAAACACTTATTGCGATTTTTTTTTTACCAAAAATATATAGAAGAATATGTATCGACCTAAACTGAGGAAAAAAAAAAATTATATATTTTTTGGGGATATTTATTATAGGGCAAAAAAATATATATTTTTTAAATTGTCGCTCTATTTTTGTTCATAGCGCAAAAAATAAAAACCACAGAGGTGATCAAATACCACCAAAAGAAAGCTGTATTTGTGGGAAAAAACCACACCAATTTTGTTTGGGAGGCACGTCGCACGACCGCGCAATTGTCAGTTAAAGCGACGCAGTGCCGAATCACAAAAAGGGGCCAGGTCCTTAGCCTGCATAATGGTCTTAAGTGGTTAGGCAAAGGGCAGAAGTATTTTCTACTACATAAGGGGAAAGAAAACCGCGCTACACAGATAAATTATAAAAATATAAAGGCAGGCAGCTTATAGTGGGATACACACTTGGATAAAATACTGTTTCCCCGAAAATAAGCCTGGGTCTTATATTAATTATGCCAACAAAAGACTCAGTAGGGCTTATTTTCGGGGTAGGTCTTACCATGTAATGTGATGTCTTCTCTCCCTCTCCCTCTCTGCCTGTCAGGAATCCCCAGTGTGAACTGAGTTAAAATGCTTGTAAAATCCTATAATCCACTCTACTACAGTATTATATAATGTACAATGTGTGTGTTTCTGTAATATAATTGTGCCAAATACATTTGTTATAGCGCCGCTCTGCGCTTCTGTTTCCCGCCAGAGCTCTCTTCCCCGCAATTATATTACAGAAACACACACATTGTATATTATATAATACTGTAATAGAGTGGACTACAGGATTTTACAAGCATTTTTAACTAGGGCTTATTTTCGAGGTAGGGCTTATATTGCAGCCCTCCTGGAAAATAACGCTAGGTCTTATTTTCAGGGTAGGTCTTATTTTTGGGGAAACAGGGTAGTAAAAATTGTTAAATTGGTTGTTGGGAAACAAATGTGTAAATTGAATCACATTTCATACAAGTCAGTCCTCAATGGATGGTATATGCAATACTGACGGCAATCACCCAATCATTAGTCCATATAAAAAGTCCACAAAAAAATATTATTATTAAATGTTGCAGGTCGAGGTCTTAATCCACTCTTATCCTATCACACAAGGTAAGTGCCCAACACCGCAATATGTAACCGCTTACCAAATGGCAAGCACAAAAAGCGTTTGGCTATAACCCAGCCGCGGCCTTTGGCTTGCAATGTAGATGTAAACAACACAGGAACAAGCTGGACGGTTGGAAACTTCCGGTGTCACGTGCAGTCAATACCGCGGTGTGCAGATGAACCCAAGGAAAGAGATATGGACCATAGCGTAATAACGTCAACAGTAAATTTATAAAAATATACAGACAGGTGCGTTCCCGTTCATAACGAATGGATTTTCGTACAAATTTGTTAGTATTCGTACATTTGGATCAATTCGAACATCCGAAAAGCTGAAAGAACCAAAATACGAAAATTACGGAATTATGAATAAGCAAAATAACGAACAAGCAAAAATACGAACGTATAATTGGGCAATTTTTTTTTTTTCAAATGTTTTTATTGAAAGTTTTAGGCAAACAAAAAACATGTACAAACAAAAAGATAAACAAGACACACATAGCTCAACATCATACAGTGTTTGAGGTAAAAATTGCTCATAGAACACAGTAGTAACTGCAGTGCATGCAAACTGAGTAGTTTAACATATAAAGTAAATGATTGATATTTCAAGGGGGAATAAGGGGGAAAATCGAGGTATCCACTCAACAACCGTGCCTTAACCAGCGGTTTTTGCCTCCTCCAGCCAAACCTGCCAGACCTTCTCATATTTTCGCGGGCACCCTCGGTTAGCATATGTGTCTCTATACAGCGGAAGGCTGGTGTTCACCAGTCGCCTCCACTGCATCAGAGAGGGGGGTGTAGATTTTTTCCAGTGCATGGCAATGTTTTTGCGAGCGTAAAAGAGCAATAAGCTAACTAGAGTGCGTTTCGCTGAAGTGGGGACAACATTCTCTATTATCCCTAAAAGACAAATCTCCATGCTCAAAGGCAATTGCGTCTCCGCAATTTTGTTAGTCGTTTCCATCACTGCCTCCCAGTAGTGCACCACCTCCGGGCACCGCCAGAAAATGTGGGCGAAATCTCCGGGGGAGGTGCCGCACCTCCAACACTCCTGGGAGTGCGAGGGGTTCATCCTGTGTAGCCTGTGCGGGGTGAAATATGCCCTGTGTACAATTTTAAATTGAACCAGCCTATCTCGGATTGATACCAGAGTAGTGAAGGGGAGGTCCCATATCTCGTCCCAATCGTCCGTGTCTAGGGTAGGAATGTCACTTTGCCACCTGGAGCGTAACCCGGCGAGGGGAGGAAGGGACACCAGGAGTAGATAGGAGTAAAGACGCGAGGTGGGTTTAACATCACAGTCAAATCTAAGCGTCCTCTCTAGCTCCGATTGAGCCACGACGCAGGATGAGAACGGAAACTGGGCTGAGAAAGCATGCGACAGCTGAAGATATCTGAAAAGGTAGTAGGAGGGTATATTAAACTCAGACGAGAGCTCAGCGAAGGGCTTCAGCACATTCTGTGAAGTGATATGGGAGATTAATTTGACACCACGTCTCGACCATGCAGAAGGGTCCAATAACCGATAAAAATGAGCTAGGCTTGGGTTTATCCAGATCGGGGCGTTGGGTGAGATTTCAGTGGGCTTGCATTTTTCAATGGCGAGGCCGGTTCGCCACGCCCGCAGGGTGGTAAGCATGGAGGGGGTCAGAGGGTAAGGCGCACGGGGCCCCCGAAACAGTAAAAGCTGGAGGGCCTCCAGCGAGCCAACCACCGAGGCCTCAAGGGCGGTGGAGGCATTCGTACCATCTGGCCTCAACCACCAAGCCGCCGTCACCAATTGGGTGGCGAGGTAATACCTGTAGCAGTCCGGGAACGCCATCCCACCCTGCGTCCGCGGCCTCATTAACGTAGTGAGTTTGTATCTAGGCGGGGAGGGGCCCCAAATAAAGGAGGAAAAAATTTGGTTTAATTTATTGAAAAAGGACTTGGGCACCCACTGCGGGGAGTGGCGAAAGAGATAGACAAGCTTGGGAATGATTTTCATTTTGAGAAGATTCACCCTCCCCCAGACCGACAGAGGGAGGTTACTCCATGCCTTTAACTTAGATTGAGCCTCCACCAGGACAGGAGAGAGGTTAAGTGGAATAAAGTCGGAGGCCAAAGGCGATACACGCACGCCCAGGTATTTAAAATTGTCAACCCAGCATAGGGGGGTATCGGGGGGGGGAGGTGGACCTGGCCGCCTGGTCTATCGGGAACAAGAGGGATTTGAACCAGTTCACCCTGAGTCCGGTGACCAGGGCGAACGTGTTCAAAACGGTCAGCGCGCCCCGCAGCGAGGGACCCGCATCGTTCAGGAAAAGCAGCATGTCGTCCGCATAGAGGGCCACCCTCTCCTCCAGCAGGCCCACCCGGAGACCCTTGATATGTGGCGATGTACGGAGAGCCTCCGCCACCGGTTCAATGGCAAGAGCGAATAAGGCCGGAGAGAGAGGGCAACCCTGTCTAGTGCCCCGATAAAGCCGAAAGGGGATGGATAAGCCACCCCCCAAACGCACCGACGAGGTGGGGGCCTTGTAAATCACCTGAAGCCACTCTATGAAGAGTAGGGGGAACCCCATCCTGCGCAAAGTTTCCCACAGAAAGGGCCACTCGACCGTGTATAATAATTGGACAATCTTACTAAAATACGAAACACCGAAAAAGCAAAAGAACTAAAATGACATCTATAACGAATGATTTGCATTCCGTATTTGAAATCCTTTGTCTGTTCGTATTTTCATTTGTGTGTTTTGTAAATCCGTTTCTTTGTCTGTTGGTAAATTTGTGTACTTGTATCGTTCTTTCGAATGGCCACTGGGCAGTGTAGTTAGTGAGTGATTTATCGTACCTAATATCTTAGCCAATCAGCTTATCTCTTTTGTGCTGAGTCACATTGTACAGTGTAAAGCCTCGTACACACGATCGGACTTCAAACAAACGTTTGCGTGGATTTTTGTCTAAAGGGCGTTGGCCGGACTTTTGAAACCGAAAAAAGTTTGTCCGATGGAGCGTACACACGGGCGGATTTTTTGGGAAACGCTCATTTTGAAGTTTGTTGGCAAAAAGTATGACTGTGTGTACGGGGCTTAAGAGAAAGTCTATCTTAATACGGATTAGCCGCGTGTTGCGATGTATTTACGAAAGTACAAAATTACGAATCAATTAAACGAAAATTATTATCTAACAAAATTACGAATTTCAAATCAACGAAAATAAATTAGACAGAATTACGAATTATTCAGTATAAACGAAAATACAACTGTTACGAAAATACGAACGGGTCCGAATAGGAAAACTTGAGTTCAGGAAATTACAAATCTTTACGAATCAACGAAACGGAACGAGACGAAACAAAACAAAAAAATAGGAAATTTTTTGTTGTGCACATGTCTAAATATATATATTGCACTTACTACGTGCCCTCCCAGACGCGTTTCGTCACAATCTAACATTTTCAATGGGGATAGAGCGACGCAATGTCTCACCACCTTATAAAGAACCAAACCTCGTTTTGAGACGCAAGTAACAGGCTGAAGGCGCCATATTAACCCCAGATAATATGGCGCTGGCTTACCCTGAGAGAATAAACATAAATTAAAAATTCAATTAGGGCCATTTCACACTGGTGCGTTTTTGCCGCGTTTTCGCGCTAAAAATAGCGCTATTAAAACGCCCCCCATGCCCCCTCTATTGAAATGAATTAAAAACGCGGTAAAAACGCTGTAAAAACGCGGTAAAACGCGGTAAAATCGCGGTGTTTTGCCGCGATTTTAATCGCGAAAAAACACCGAGATTTTACCGCGATTTTACCGCGTTTTAACGCGTTTTTACCGCGTTTTTAATTCATTTCAATGGAGGGGGGCATGGGGGGCGTTTTAATAGCGCTATTTTTAGCGCGAAAACGCGGCAAAAACGCGGCAAAAATGCACCAGTGTGAACCAGGGCTGACAGTAAGGCCCCTTTCACATTGAGGCGTGGAGCCGCGGTGACGGTATAGCCGCGCTATTTGTAGCGCGGCTATACCGTCGTGTTTACCGCGATATTCGGGCGCTAGCGGTGAGGTTTTAACCCCCGCTAGCGGCCGAAAAAGGGTTAATACCGCCCGCGTTGTGGGCGGTATTACCGCGCTATTACCGTGGTTTCCCATTGATTCCAATGGGAAGGTGCGCTATAGGAGCGGTGAACACACCGCTCCTATACCGCGGTAAAGATGCGGCTAGCAGGACTTTTGGAGCGTTCCTGCTAGCGCACCGCTTCAGTGTGAAAGCCTTCGGGCTTTCACATTGAACACTACAGGGCATGATTTTTCATGCGGTATAGCAGCGCTATTTTTAGCGCTGTACCGCATGAAAAACGCCTCAATGTGAAAGGGGCCTAAGGAACATGCGATTGGGGCTAAATTTTGTTAGTGCGTCTAAATCTGCTAATAATTTTACCACTAACTAAAGTCAAACTCCAGCTCACACTTTATAAGCCGTTACAGCAAACTGCTGTTTTCCTTTTGGGATAAAGTATTTACATGAATAAATAAATGCTGATCATTGTAAGCACCCCTTTTAGAGTTAAATGGTTTGTTTCATCTCTGTAAAGCCTCGTACACACGATCGGTCCATCCGATGAAGCTGACTGATGGACTGATGTGCCTACACACCATCGATTAATGATCCGATCGTGCCAGAACACGGTGACGTAAAACACAACGACGTGCTGAGAAAATGAAGTTCAATGCTTCCAAGCATGCGTCGACTTGATTCTGAGCATGCGCGGCCCTTTAACCGATGCTTTTGCTTACTAACGATCGGTTTTGACCCATCGGTTAGCCGTCCATCGGTTCAATTTTCAATTTTCGGCCGAAGGATAACGGACCGATGGGGCGTACACACGATCAGTTTTTGACCGATGAAAACTTTGAACCGATCGCGTGTACGCGGCCTAACTGATACATTCTGCTGGAGAGCTTGTTCTTTTGCAAAACAACATACTTAATGGCTGGCTCACCGGATAAAAAGAGAAGAAAAAATAGAAAATAAAGCGAATGCAGCCGTCACATCTAATGCCGCGTACACACGGCCGTTTTTTGCGATGAAAAAAAACGTCGTTTTTTAAAACGTCATTTAAATTGATCGTGTGTGGGCAAAACGTCGTTTTTTGTCTTAAAAAAAACGACCAAAAAAAAATTCCAACATGCTTGAATTTTTTGTGTCGTTTTTCAAAACGTCGTTTTTTGTTTCACAAAAAGTCACCGTGTGTAGCAAAAACGTCGTTTAAAACGACGTTTTTCAACCCGCGCATGCCCAGAAGCTAGTTATGAAGCGAGCTTCAATGGAAAAGAGTGGTGAACGTAACCTCGCTTTTTGTGAAAAAACGATGGTGTGTAGGCAACATCGTCTTTGAAAGTGACGTTTCAAAAACGTCGTTTTTTACTTCACAGAAAACGTCGTTTTTTTTTTTCATCACAAAAAACGATCGTGTGTACGCGGCATAAGAATTGGAAAGCTGCAATATCATAATCATAAATGTTTGCTTTTGGGTTTAATGCCAGAGAGTTGCACAGAAGAAGCTTTTTTTGGGTAATAAAAGTTGTAAATGGAGTACAGGTTCACTTTAAGGCCTGGGTCACCCCTATGCAGGTTGCAGTTTGTATATTCCAGGAGAATTTTGTGTTTTTTTTAATACACATCTTTAATCCATTGAAGTCTATGGAAACCAAAAAACAGAAAAAAGTCCCTGGCCCTTTCCACAAAATGCAGAGATGTGAACGTGACCCATAGGCAGGGGCGGACTGACAACTCCTGGGGCCCCTGGGCAATAGAAGATTATGGGGCCCCCGGGCTTACAGATGGCCACCAAGCCAGGAGGCAGTGCAGAGGCGGGGCAGCTAAAATGTTGGGATTTTCACATCAAAAGCATGTCAGTTTTGGACATATCAGGGACAGATGTAAAAAAAACACAGATTCTTACATACTGTCCCTGGTTTTAATGAGCCTGGCAACCCTGATGGGGCCCCCTAGTGGCATGGGGCCTTCGGGCAATGCCCGAGTTCCTCAATGGTCAGTCCGCTCCTGCCCATAGGAGACCATGTTACATGGACTGAAGTGTGTTTCTGCAAAACTGTAAGGCCGCGTACACACGTACGAGAACCTCGACGGGCAGAACACATTGTTCCGCCCGTCGAGGTTCTCGGCCGGCCGTCAGAATCGGCGACCATCCCGTCGGGAAAGGCGACCAGCTATTAATCCCGACGGGCTGCCGAGAACATAGAGAACCTGCTCTCTATTTTCTCTCGGCGGCTTTGCCGACGGGATGCTCGCCGAGAGTGTACACACGGCCGAGGTTCTCGTCAGAATTAGGGTCCCAGCGAGCTTCTTGCTGGTTTCTGCCGAGAACCTCGGCCGTGTGTACAGGGCTTGAAAGCACAAAAAAAATGCATAGGTGTGAACCAGGCCTAATGCCGCGTACACACGACCGTTTTTCATGATGAGAAAACTGCCATTTTTTAAATTGGTTGTGGAAAACGTCCGTGTGTGGGCTCCAGAGCATTTTTCTCGACGAGAAAAATGCCCGTTAAAAATTTTGAACCTGCTCTATTTATTCTCTTCGTTTTTCACGGCGTGAAAAACAATCGTGTGTACGCTTTAACAAGGGGGGAAAAAACGCGCATGCTCAGAAGCAAGTTACGAGACGGGGAAATTAGCATAAGCAGCCGAAAGGGTGGCGCCATTCGAATGGAACTTCCCATTTATTGTATCGTCGTACGTGTTGTACGTCACCGCGCTTTGCTTAAGCATTTTTTTTGACAATTGTGTGTATGCAAGGCAGGCTTGAGAGGAATCACGTCGAGAAAAACTTTTTTTTTTTTTAATGACATGAATAACGGTCGTGTGTACGCGGCATAATAATAAATGTTAACTTACAAAAAATACATTTTCGTTTTAGGAATGGACCGAGAAACAGTGAAGAGGAACATCTGTCTTTTGTTTGAAAATGCGGTCAGGAAGCGTTTAATGGCGCACAGACGAATCGGATGCCTTTTGTCAGGTACATTTTTTTTTTTTAGACGGAGCTCATAAATTTTCCTCTATTTTTAGGCTGCTCACTTAGTTTGTTTTCCTGAAAAATTTCATGAATGCATCTTAGACATTTATCTTGTGAGGTTGGAGTTATCATCGGAGATTGGGGGTCATTTATAATACTTTCAGATTTTGGATGAAACCATTTTTCATATTCTTTTCATGATTCATCTCCTCGTCTGGACGGATTCCTATTGGATAGAATGGGACACTTTTGCGCTCGTAAAACAAAAGTAGCAGGAAGAAATTCCAACATTTTTAAAACTTTGGCCCGTCCAAAACTGAAATTTTAACTTATAGACGGGCCAGCTATTGGTGGGTTCAATTATCTTGTGGCATCTCATATCTCTTGGCCATTCCAGTGAGTTCCAGGCCAATGATCTTCCATGGTCATCAGGGTTGTCCCGATACCACTTTTTTAGGACCGAGTACAAGTACCGATAATTTTTTTCATGTACTCGCCGATACCGAATACCGATACTTTTTTTGAATGCCATGTGACAGTTTGACTGATGGGCACTGATAGGTGGCACTGATAGATGGCACTGACTGATGGGGACTGATAGATGGCACTGACTGATGGGCACTGATAGGTGGCACCTATGGGCACTGGCACTGACAGGTGGTTGGCACTGATGGGCGGCGCTGACAGATGGCACATATGGAACTGATAGATAACAATTATAGGTACTGATGGCACTGATAGGCAGCAGATATGGGCACTGATGGCACTGACAGGGGGCTGGCACTTATAGGCGGCAGTTATTGGCACCGAGGGCACTAACAGGTGGCTGGCACTGATAGGCGGCACTGACAGATGGCACTTATGTGTACTGATGGCACTGATAGGCGGCAGATATGGGCACTGATGGCACTGACAGGGGGCTGGCACTTATAGGAGGCAGTTATGGGCACTGATGGCACTGACAGGTGGCTGGCACTGATAGGTGGCAGTTAAGGGCACTGATGGCACTGATGGCACTGACAGTTGGCTGGCACTGATAGGCGGCAGTTATGGGCACTGACAGGTGGGTGGCACTGACAGATGGCTGGCACTTATAGGAGGCAGTTATGGGCACTGATGGCACTGACAGGTGGCTGGCACTGATAGGCGGCAGTTATGGGCACTGATGGCACTGACAGGTGGATGGCACTGAGAGATGGTAGGCACTGATGGGCAGCACTGACAGGTGGCACTGATGGCACTGATAGACGGCACTTATTAGCACTGATGGCACTGACATGTGGCTGGGACTGATAGGTAGCAGTTTTGGGCACTGATGGCACTGACAGGTGGCTGGCACTGACAGGTGGCTGTGACCGATAGGCAGCACTTATGGGCACTGATGGCACTGACAGCTGCCTGGCACTGATAGGCGGCACTTATGGGCACTGACAGGTGGCTGTCGCTGAAATGCAGCAATAAATGGCATGGCTAAATGATACACCCTGCACTCGACATCAGTAAGTATCAGCAGAAATCTTGTTACACCCAGCCTGAACTATATGGGCTGTGTGTAACAAGATGTCTGCTGCTGGCTTACTGTGGCCAAGTGCAGGGTGTGCCAAGATGGGCGTCGGTCTGGTCTTTGCCTGCTTAGCCCACTGAGGCCGCCCGGTCTGCCCGGTCCGCCTACTGAGGCAGCCCTCCCTCTCCGCCTACTGACGTTGCCCTCCCTCTCCGCCTACTGACGTTGCCCACCCTCTCCGCCTACTGATGTTGCCCTCCCTCTCCGCCTACTGACGTTGCCCACCCTCTCCGCCTACTGACGTTGCCCACCCTCTCCGCCTACTGACGTCGCCTGCCCACTCCGCTTACTGACGCCGCCCACCCACTCCGCCTACTGACGCCGCCCGCCCACTCCGCCTACTGACGCCGCATGCCCTCTCCTCCTACTGACGCACAAATGCTCGGTATCGGTCCTGATACCCATACTAGCTTCGGTATCGGGACAACCTTAGTCATTATCATGGAAGACTAATATCCCTTTGTGGAATTAAAAATTGGAGCTCACCGGCATTACCTTCAATCATTTGTCTGTATCTTTCCCAGGCGGTCTGGACTCCAGTTTGGTTGCAGCCACTCTGCTCAAACTAACGAAGGAACGCAATCTGCCCTATTCTCTGCAAACTTTTGCCATCGGCATGGAGGATAGCCCAGACATAAAGGCTGCCAGGAAGGTAAGGTGGTATTCCGGTACTACACTAAAAGCCCAAACTTTCGATTCATGACCCTGACACCACTTCACACTCTGTAATTTGAATATTTTTTTTATTTCATCGTGACTAATGGATTTTTGTGCGGTTCCAATCATGTACGTGTAGCACTACCCCGTAGGAGCTGCTGGTTTAGATTTTGGGTGGCACGTTACCTCTATTCTCGCTGTCCAGGGTGAAAGGAGAGTCCAAAGAATTTCAATGTCCACACACAATGTATCTCTTTTCTCTTTGGGTTTATTTTGGAGAACTTTAGTAGGAAAGAGGAGTAATTGGTGGAAGGGTAGGTAGGTTCAGGTGCAAAGTACGGAAACACTCCTGCTTCCAGCAAACAGTACTCGTTGCCACTCTAGCCAGAGTGGGTTTTGCTCACCCGGAAATATGTGAAAATATGCACTGTCACTGTACTAATGACACTGGCTGGGAAGGGGGTAGACATCTAGGGTGATCAATGGGTTAAAGGGGCTGTAAACCCTCGTGTTTGTTCACCTTAACCACTTCAGCCCCAGAGGATTTGGCTGCCAAATGACCAGAGTACTTTTTGCGATTCGGCACTGCGTCAATTTAACTAACAATTGCGCGGTCGTGCGACGCGGCTCCCAAACAAAATTGGCGTCCTTTTTTTCCCACAAATAGAGCTTTCTTTTGGTGGTATTTGATCACCTCTGCGTTTTTTATATTTTGCGCTATAAACAAAAATAGAGCGACAATTTTTGAAAAAAAAAGCAATATTTTTTACTTTTTTTTTCTATAATAAATCTCCCCAAACAATATATACAAAAAATATTTTTTTTCAGTTTAGGCCGATACGTATTGTTGTACATAGTTTTTGCTAAAAAAAAAAAAAAAAATCAAAAAAAAAAAATCGCAATAAGCGATATTGTTTGGTTTGCGCAAAAGTTATAGCGTCTGCAAAATAGGGGATAGTTTTATGGCATTTTATAATTTTTTTTTTTTACTAGTAATGGCGGTGATCAGCGATATTTATCATGACTGCGACATTATGGCGGACACATCGGACACTTTTGACACTATTTTGGGACCATTGTCATTTATACAGTGATCAGTGTTATAAAAATGCACTGATTACTGTGTAAATGACACTGGCAGTGAAGGGGTTAACCACTAGGGGGCGAGGAAGGGGTTATGTGTGACCTAGGGAGTGATTCTAACTGTGTAGGGACTGGGGTACAAGTGACATGACACGGATCACTGCTCCCAATGAGAGGAAGCAGACGATCAGTGTCCTGTCACTAGGCAGAATAGGGAGATGACTTGTTTACAAAGGCATCCCCCTGTTCTGCCTTTGCCGACCGGCGACCGCAATCGCGGCCGCCCAGGAAAATCGAGTTCCCGGAATCCGCGGGCGCACTCACAAGTCATGCGGTGGGCGCGAGCGCTTGCTGGGCGGCAAATTTAAAGGGACGTGCAGGTACGCCCATTTGCCTGCCCGTGCCATTGTGTCGACAAGCGGTTAAGGTGAAAAAACTTCTGACACTGACTGGCCCCCCAATTTTACTCACCTGAGTCCTTCAATCCCTCGGCAGAGATGCGCTCTTCCTCTCTGCCCGGGGGCTCTTGATTGGATAGATGGATAGCAGCGCAGTCATTGGTTCCCACTGCTGTCAATCAAATCCAATGAGGCGGGAGCCGGGGGGAGGGGCTGAGTCTGGCATATACAAGATCTGCATTGCTGGACAATATTTTACGTGCGTGTACGCACATACCGTATATATGCATGTGTGCCACAACCAAGAGAGACACATTTTTACGTGCTTGTACACGTATGAACAAAAACATGCCAATACATGCGTTTATTAGGCCTCATTTACTTGGCCATAAACATTTTACTGTTGTTATTACACATGTGTTTTCTAGGAGAAAGGTTCCTGTGTATCGATCAGCGAAACTCTTGAGTATAGATGCGTTTAACCGCTTATAGACCGCCCCACAGATATACTGCGTGAAATCACGTACATGCGCTGACGGCAAACGGGCTCCCGCTGTGATGGACCGGGACCTGCCGATTAGTCTCAGGATAGGCAGAATGGCAGTCTGCATATGTACACAAGGCAGACCCCCATTCTGTGAGAGGGGAAGATGAAGATCTAGGGCCAGATTCAGGTAGAGTTAGGCTGGAGTATCAGTGATTCGCCAGCCTAAGGCCTCGTACACACGAGGGGATATGTCCGCTGAAAACAGTCCGATGGACCGTTTCAGCAGACATCTCCGCTCGTGTGTATGGGCTAGCGGACAGATTTCTCCACCCGACAGATTTCAAAGCATGCTTTGAAATCCATCCGGTGGGAATCTGTCCGCCCGACATGTCTGCTGGTTAGTACACTTACCAGCAGACATGTCGTCCCCCACCGCCGCCGCCGAATGGATTCGGCGCATGCGCGGAAGTGTTTAACTTCCTGGTGCGGTGACGTGGCGGTGACGTGGCAGCGTCAACGTCACCGCCGCGTCACCGCCACGTCACCGCGGGGAATTTGATCCGATGGTGTGTACACGCCATCGGATCAAACTCCCGATCGGACATATCCGATGGAAATGGTCCGCGGACCGTTTTCATCGGATATGTCCGATCGTGTGTACGAGGCCTAACTCTCACTTTGAGCCGGCGTTTCTGTTTTCTTTAGTTAGAAAACAAGAAACGCCGGGTTGGAGTTCCGATACGAGCGGCGTAATTGAATTTTGCCGTCGTATCGGAACTGCAATTTTAAAAATGGCGCTCGGGGCGTTCCCGCTGATTAACGCCGAGAATATGTTAATCAGCGAGAGACGGAAATTCACGATCGAACTCGGGTCTGACGCAGTGACTTTCCGACGTTTCCGTAAGCGATACGCGGCGTAAAGAAAAACATGCCCCCTAGGTGGAGTATCCTATGTTAAGTATGGCCGTCGTCATCGCGTCGAATTTAAAAAGTTTAGCGTCGTTTGCGTAAAACGTCCGTGAATGGGGATTGACGTCATTGACATTCACTGACAGAATTTGGAGCATGCGCACTGACAGTCGACGCATGCGCAGTACGTTCGCCGCGGGATCGCGCCTAGTTTAAATAATACACGCCCCCTACCCGCCCAATTTGAATTTCCGCCGGCTCATTTTCGCTACGCCGCCGCAACTTTAGGAGCAAGTGCTTTGTGAATAACAGTACTTGCTCCTAAAGTTTCGGCGGAGTAACGTAAATGAGAAACGTTACTCCAAAATAAAGATTCGCCCATCTACCTGAATCTGGCCCCTAGTGTTTCTGCTAAGCAGGAATGTGGATCTCTGTCTTCCCCCAGTCAAAGCACCTCACACACAGTTAGTAAGCACCCCCTAGGAGCATATTTAATCCTTTCATCACCCCTGATGTTAACCCCTTCCCTGCCAGTGTCATTAGTACAGTGATGGTGCATTTTTTTTTTAGCACTAAACACTGTGGGCCAGATTCAGGTAGACTTGCGCTGGAGTAATTCGATATGCGCCGCGTAACTGTGAATATGCGCCGTCGTTTCTATGTGGCCGTACCCACCAAACTAGATGCGACAGAAAACGGGCCATTTCCGATCGGCTTAACTTTCCGACGCCAGAGTCTCGTCAGCGCATAATTTCGCTTGGCGCATGAGTCGCGCCTATTGATTTCCCCTGCAAATATGCAAATGAGGGAGATTTTCCAATTCGCGAACGGATTAGCACCATACGCCGGCTACATGCGCCGCGCGTATCTCGTCCGTCCGGCGCAAAGTTATTTCTACAAATAGCTGCTTTATCTTTACTCCAGACGGCCTCAGGTCAGCAGGAGAGCAGCTACAGCAGCAGCGTTACCGACGATAAGAGCTAGCTGAGCACCCCCACTTGCAGGACAACACCTCTGTCCATGCTTGTCTGTCAACTTTTACAGCCATGGAGGAAGACATCATAGGTCTCCATAGCCGAGATGACGGCTGACAGCTCCTGGCCATTAGAGTTCAGCTTTCTCCTGTGTGTTTGCGGGGAACGGGAGCAGCCATCTCAGAACAAAAGTAACTTCACTGCGGGGAGGGGGAACAGGATATACTTTAGTGCCGGAACGGCGCTTCTACGGGCGCATTTAAACGCCCAACGGAACGCATTGCGATGACGTTTCCCGTGAAGTGGTGCCGACGGAAGTTGTGAGCATGCGCACAAGGGGGCCGAGTGGAGCCTCACTCACTGCGCATGCTCCGTGGATGATGCGCTGAACGTAAGCCTCTGCGCTGGGCTCCGCCCATCATTTACATATGATCACACCCACTTCCACTTGCGTCGGGTTAGGCCAGCGCATTATCGTTACTCTGGCGCAAGTTTACGCGCAACTGCTATGTGAATAACAGTACTTGCGCCGAAAGTGTCGGCGGAGTAACGTAAATGAGAAACGTTACTCCAAAGTAAAGAAGCGCCCATCTACCTGAATCTGGCCCTGTATTGGTGTCACTGGTCCCCAAAAAGTGTCAAAAGTGTCAGTTAGGTGTCTGGTTTGTCCGCCGCAATATTGCAGTCCTGCTAAAAATCGCTGATTGCCGCCATTAGTAAAAAAAAAAAAAAAAAAATGTAATTAAAATTCCATAAATCTATCCCATAGTTTGTAGATCCTATAACTTTTGCGCAAACCAAGCAATATACGCTTATTGGGATTTTTTTTTTACCTAAATATGTAGCAGCATAAATATTGGCCTAAATTTATTAAGAAATTCGATTTATTATTATTATTATTATTATTTTTTTTTTTATTAAATACGTTTTATATTATTCAAAATTGTCGGTCTTTTCTTTGTTTATAGTGCAAAAATAGGTGATCAAATACCACCAAATAGAAAGCTCTATTTGTGGCGGGAAAAAAGGACGTCAATTTTGTTTGGGTACAGTGTTGCACGACGTTGCAATTGTCAGTTAAAATTGGAATCGGTGGAATATATCCTCTCAATAGTGCCACATCTGGAAATTGTCCGATGTGTACCTGAAATAATAAAAAAAAGTTTAAAAAAATGTTGTGCTGCATATTACCACAAGGTGGCAGAACTCACCCTGGCAATCGGTTACATATAGTACATGCTGCAGATGGATCTTCCAGAATAAAAAAATACTTCCTGACTGTTTCTTCATATTTTCAAAAAGATATCAAGGAACATCTTTCAGAAAATTGGACTGTATTTAGAAAGGGAACCTGAACAACAAACTGAAAACATAAACATCAGTTGCAGCCACTGTGCCCATCATATGCAGCCACTGTACCCATCATATGCAGCCACTGTACCCATCATATGCAGCCACTGTGCCCATCATATGCAGCCACTGTGCCCATCATATGCAGCCACTGTGCTAATCATATGCAGCCGCTGTGCCCATCACATGAAGCCACTCTGCCCATCATATGCAGCCACTGTACCCATCATATGCAGCCACTGTGCCCATCATATGCAGCCACTGTGCTAATCATATGCAGCCGCTGTGTCCATCACATGCAGCCACTGTGCCAATCATATGCAGCCACTGTGTCCATCATATGCAGCCAACTATGCCCATCATATGCAGCCATTGTGCCCAGAAAATGCAGCCAACTATGCCTATCACATGCAGCCTCGGTGCCCATCACATGCAGCCTCGGTGCCCATCACATGCAGCCAACTGTGCCCATCATATGCAGCCAAATGTGCCCATCGTATGCAGCCAACTGTGCCCAGCAAATGCAGCCAACTATGCCTATCATATACAGCCACTGTGCCCATCATATGCTGCCACTGTGTCCATCTTATGCACCATCTGTGCCCAGCAAATGCAGCCAACTGTGCCCATCATATTCAGCCAACTGTGCCCATCATATTCAACCAACTGTGCCCATCATATTCAGCCAACTGTGCCCATCATATTCAGCCAACTGTGCCCATCATATGCAGATTCTGTGCCCATCAAATGCAGTCAACTGTGCCCCATAAATTGCAGCCTCTGTGCCCATTATATGCAGCCAACTGTGCCCCATCAATTGCAAAGCCCCATCTCAATCCAGTGATATGCACAAGAGCCTTGGCTCTTGGCTCTCATTCACTGTTGTAACACTTAGGTTGGCTCATCCTTAAAGGGGCCGGATGCATGAATAGGGGGTAGCGCCCATGGATCATAGAGGGTCAATTAGGATGTGGCAGCCGTGCATAGAGGGGGTGGTGCCCGGGCGCCCGTAATGGACGGGCCGCCACTGGTACAAAGGCACACCCGAGCTGCACAATTTTTGTGCATTTATGTAAGGGTGGGGGCTTTAAACAGTTTTAGTTTGTGATTATGTGATGCTTTTCACTGTTTTGGTGGGACCGCGTGCACCTGGAATGTGTTTTAAGCAGAGAGTTCAGTTGGGCATCGAATACAATGTAAATGAGATGCATGTGGCCCATTATTTAGGATTATTTGTCAAGTCTATTTTCTTGCTGGATTTTTCAAATTTCTATTATGCCCGTACAGGCATAATAGAACAGGCGCAGAAACTCCCCAATTCTGTGTCACTTCTTTTCGCCGCCCCCTACCCACCTCTGAGCAACATCCCTTGGTTCCACCACCTACCCCTCCCAGTACCGCCCCTTTTAGAGACTACATAACCAAGTATTATTTTGAGTTGATAAGTAATTTGTATGGAATTTGTTAATAATACCAAGAAAAGCAGTACGGTAGATCTACAGCAGACCCCCCAGCAATAATAGATTCCCCCAGCAACAATAGACCCTTCCCAACAACAATAGATTTCCCCCAGCAACAACAGACCCTTCTTAGCAACAATAGACCCTTTCCAGCAACAATAGATTCCCCCAGGAACATAGACCCTTCCCAGCAATAATAGATTCCCCAGCAACAATAGACCCTTCCCAGCAACAATAAATTCCCCCAGCAACAATAGACCCCTCCCAGCAACAATAAATTCCCCCAGCAACAATAAACCCTTCCCAGCAACAATAAATTCCCCCAGCAACAATAGACCCTTCCCAGCAACAATAAATTCCCCCAGCAACAATAGATTCCCCCAGGAACATAGACCCTTCCCAGCAATAATAGATTCCCCAGCAACAATATACCCTTCCCAGCAACAATAAATTCCCCCAGCAACAATAAACCCTTCCCAGCAACAATAAATTCCCCCAGCAACAATAGACCCTTCCCAGCAACAATAAATTCCCCCAGCAACAATAGACCCTTCCCAGCAACAATAGACCCCCCCCCCAGCAATAATAAACCCTTCCCAGCAACAATAGATTCCCCCAGCAACAATAGACCCCAGTAGCAACAACAAATTTCCCAGCATCAGCCAGGCATCAATAGCCTTCCAGTAGCCAGCAACAATAGACCACTCCCTCAACAGTAGACCCCTTCCATCAATAATTGATCCCCCAGCAACATAAGCCCAACCAACGACAATAGTTCACCCCCCACCAACAACAATAGACCTCCTCTGCAACAATAGATTATCATGTAAAAATGTATTCCATCCACCAACAATAAATCACCCAACAGCCAGCAAAAATAGACCCCTCCCTCAACAGTAGATCCCCTTCAGCAACAACTGACCCCCCTAGCAACATAAGCCCCCCCCCCGGCAACAACAATAGACCTCCCCCATGCAAAAATAGATCCCCAGCAGGAACAAGCATGAATAGACTCTCCAGCACACCTTGCCATTACATACATTCAGTGCCGAAGGTGCCGGAACTGCGTTTCCCTCACATTCCCTCGCGTTCGCTTGCGTTCCCGCTGGAAAAAAAAGCCCTGTGCCCTTACAGTTATGCCCATGTTCACCACTTATATACTTTTCAGGTGGCCAATCACATAGGAAGCGAGCACCACGAGGTCATGTTTGATGCAGAAGAGGGGATCCAAGCGGTGGATGAGGTCATCTTCTCTCTGGAGACCTATGACATCACAACAGTACGAGCCTCCATCGGTAAGATCCGGATCTTCGCAGGTCTTTGGAATCCTCAAGTTTTACAGATTGCTTTCATTCAATTAGACGCGTCTTTCCTGGATCGGGCTGCTCTGACCCAGGAGGAGAAATGGAACAATCCGGCCCTCTGTAATTCCCAGCATTGTCTGAGATAATAACATTCTTTCTCATTTGGGCAGTAATGTGCGTTCTTCTTTGAAGAGGAGAATCTTTTGATTTTTCATTGTGCCGAGTCTCCGACATGGCACGAGCTGCTTTTTTTTAATATTTTTAACCTCTTTTTTTATTTTAATTGAAAGAATATAAAATATTTGACAAGGAACAGACAACATTAACATAATTATGTTTTATTATGGCTCATGGTGAACAACAAAGTACTATAAAGACCAAAGTGTCTACCAGAGCTTTTTTTCTCAGAAAATAGGTGCAGGAACTCAACCACGACCCGTTCAGATTTCACAAACAGTAGAAGGGTCTTAAAGGGGCATTAAATACCAGAAATGCATTACATACAGTGTGCAGAGTTCAGGGGGTTACAAAGCAGTCACTTGTAAACACAGAAACCAGACTTCTGTGTTCACAAGTGATTGTGGTGAGCGGGCACCAAAGGGTCTGAGCCAAAGGTAGTGGAACTGAGTTCCCCCAAGTTCCCCCAGAAAAAAAGCCCTGGTGTCTACTAAATGAAAGGAATGAATTGACTGTACGTTACTGGAAAATATTACCATTAGACAGAACCAGGGCTTTTTTTCTGGGGGAACTTGGTGGAACTCAGTTCCACCACCTTTGGCTCAGACCCTTTGGTGCCCGCTCACCACAATCACTTGTGAACACAGAAGTCTGGTTTCTCTGTTTACAAGCGACTGCTTTGTAACCCCCTGAACTCTGCACACTGTATGTAATGCAATTCTGGTATTTAATGCCCCTTTAAGACCCTTCTACTGTTTGTGAAATCTGAACGGGTCGTGGTTGAGTTCCTGCACCTATTTTCTGAGAAAAAAAGCTCTGGACAGAACGTTGTTTGCATGAAATTTTATAGTTAGATTGAAGCAATTCTGGTTTGGGGTCATTTGTATTTCATTTTTTTAATTTTTTTTACATTTATATGTTTTAACCACTTAAGACCCGGATCATTATGCAGGTTAAGGACCTGGCCCCTTTTTGCGATTCGGCACTGCGTCGCTTTAACTGGCAATTGCGCGGTCGTGCGGCGTGGCTCCCAAACAAAATTGGCGTCCTTTTTTTCCCACAAATAGAGCTTTCTTTTGGGGGTATTTGATCACCTCTGCGGTTTTTATTTTTTGCGCTATAAACAAAAATAGAGCCACAATTTTGAAAAAAATGAAATATTTTTTTACTTTTTGCGTTAATAAATATGCCCCAAAAATATATAAAAAAAGCATATTTTTTCCTCAGTTTAGGCCGATACGTATTCTTCCACATATTTTTGGAGAAAAAAAAAACCCGCAATAAGCGTTTAACGATTGGTTTGCGCAAAATGTATATCGTTTACAAAATAGGGGATAGTTTTATGGCATTTTTATTAATATTTTTTTTTTACTACTAATGACGGCGATCAGCGTTTTTTTTTTCATAACTGCGACATTATGGCGGACACATCGGACAATTTTGACACATTTTTGGGACCATGGCCGTTTTAAAAATGCACTGATTACTGTGAAAATGACAATTGCAGTTTAGGAGTTAAGCACTAGGGGGCGCTGTAGGGGTTATGTGTGACCTCATATGTGTTTCTAACTGTAGGGGGGCGGGGCTGGACGTGGGACGTCACTGATCGTCTTTCCCTATATCAGGGAACAGACGATCGCTGACACTGCCACTGTGAAGAATGGGGAAGGTGTGTTTACACTCACCTCTGCCCGTTCTTCAGCTCCTGTGACCGATCGCGGGACACCGGCGGCCATCGGGTCTGCGGGTCCCCCCGCTGCGTTCACGGAGCTTTAGACCGGGTCGCGTGAGCGCACCCCGTGGCTGGGCTCTTAAAGGCGACATACCTGTATGTGCCTGTGCCCAGCCGTGCCATTCTGCCAACGTATATCGGCGCTAGGCGGTCCTTAAGTGGTTAAACTGTTATTTTGTATCCATTTTTAATGTAACATAAAAGAACTTAATTTTTTTGCTTAAAAATATGGACCCCCTTTCACATGAGGGGGCTGATCAGGTCTGCCTATCAGTTTTTTAGGTGGACCTGATTGGACCCCCCCATTCCCCCCTATGGACCGTCAGGAGTAAATGGACTATTTCCGATCTGATTCAGTCCGCTTGAAAAACTGGGGACAGGTCAATGACGTCCTGCATTCACAGGATGTCCTCGGTC
Organism: Rana kukunoris; assembly: GCA_029574335.1. NCBI lineage: Eukaryota > Metazoa > Chordata > Amphibia > Anura > Ranidae > Rana > Rana kukunoris. The sequence goes on along the minus strand of CM056053.1, from coordinate 3,429,868 downwards.
TTTTGGGTTCAGTGGCGTTATTCAACCCAGAAGACTGAGACATCTGGTGAAGGGAAATAATTACTGCAGTTGACCAGGGCCGTCTTAATAGCATCATGGGGCCCTGGGCAAAGTAATTCTCTGGGGCCCCTACAATAGAGACAGTGCAGGTAAACAGAAATCAAGTAGGTAGAAGGTAGGTGATATCTAGGGTGTAGATGGGTCAAAGTGCCGGGGGGATATCTGGGATGTAGAGGGGCAATTTTGGAGCAGCCTGGGCTCAAGGACCAGCTGCTTTGGGGAAAGGGCAGGGGGCCCCCCTGCAACTGAGGCCCCTGGGCGCTGCCCAGGTGTTCTCTCTCATTAAGACAGCCCTGCAGTTGACAGTGCCATAGAGGTGGTGAGTATTGCAGCCTGTGCATTTTTTTTTTCATCCTACACCTCTTAGGGCACTATATAAAAAATAAATAAAAAACGAATAGGTTGTTTTGCAAGGTGAGGGTTTACAATCACTTTACATCCTAACGCTTGTATTTTTTTTTTGCCCTAGGAGGTGTAGGATAAACAAAAAAAAAACAGCTCTGGCTGCAATACTCACCTCCTCTATGGCACTGTCAACTGCAGTAATTATTTTCCTCCACCAGGTGTCTCAGTCTTTTGGGTTGAATAACGCCACTGAACCCAAAAGACTGAGGACATTCTGTGAATGCACGACGCCATTGACCTGTCCCCTTTTTTTCAAGCGGACTGAATCAGATTGGAAACAGTAAAGTCCATTTACTCCTGACGGCTCCCCCGCTGGCCAGTAGGTACACGAGTGTGCCCACAAATCCCTGTGTATGAGCCAACGTACAATGACAGCGATTCGCGGGAACCAGCCACATTGCCGCAGTACAACTGTGGCTGCTGGTCCTTAAGAGATTAATTCAGTGGTGGCTGGTGCTCAATTTTTATTTGGGGGGGCCCAAACAAACTGGGAAAAAATACCATCAATTGCAGCCACTGTGCCCATCAAACGCAGCTACTGTGCCATCAAATGCAGCCACTGTACATATCAAATGCTGCCAGTGTGCCCATCAATTGCTGCTGCTGTGCCGCATCAGATGCTGCCAGTGTACCCATAAATTGCCGCCACTGTGCCATCAAATGTAGCCACTGTACATATCAAATGCTGCCAGTGTGCCCATCAATTGCTGCTACTGTGCCGCATCAGATGCTGCCAGTGTGCCCATCAATTGCCGCTATGGTGCCCCATCAGATGCTGCCAGTGTACTCATCAATTGCCGCTACTGTGCCACATCAGATGCTGACAGTGTGCCCAACATTTTCCGCTACTGTGCCCCATCAGGTGCTGCCAGTGTGCCAATCAAATGCCGCTACTGTGCCCTATCAGATGCTGACAGTGTGCCGAACAATTGCCGCTACTGTGCCCATCAGATGCTGCCAGTGTGCCCATCAATTGCCACTACTGTGACCATCAGATGCTGCCAGTGTGCCGATCAATTGCCGTTACTGTGCCCCTTCAGATCCTGCCAGTGTTCCCATCAATTGCTGCTACTGTGCCCCATCAGATGCTGCCAGTGTGCCCAACATTTTCCGCTACTGTGCCCCATCAGATGCTGCCAGTGTGCCAAACAATTGCCGCTACTGTGCCCTATCAGATGCTGCCAGTGTGCCATTCAATTGCCGCTACTGTGTCCCATCGGATGCTGCCAATGTGCCCATCAATTGCCACTACTGTGCCCAATCAGATGCTGCTGGGCACTTACCTATCTTGCATCGGGTCAGCGGCGGTCTCCTGCACGTCCTCCGTGTCTTTTTCCGTCCTCTCTCAGGCGTCCAATCACAGCGCCTGATGTTTTAGCCAATCGGGTGACCGAAAATAGACCCGGCAATCTGATTGACTGAGAAGCGGTTCAGTGTTAGCAAAGCAAATTCCTTTGTTTTGCTAACACACAGGTGAGTGAACAGAAAACGCCAGCATGGCGCCCGCTGTTCACTGTTTTGGGCACCTATTAGAGCCTATGGCCCTAATCAGGTGCTTCCAAAAAACACCCGCCACTGTAATTCAGGTGCCCTGCGCCTGAAAAGGGTCCGGACACCTAAATAGGGGGTGTCAGCGGCGACCATAGATAGATTCATACAATGCATGAATCTATCTATGATGGTAGAGCGGTGCAGGAGAGAGGGGGTGGTGCTCCTGCGCTCTTTATGGACGCACCGCCCAGGGCCATCTTAATGCAAGGGAACTCCTGGGCCGGCCCAGGGGCCCCAGGTACATGGGGGCCCCACAATAATCTTGCATTACATCAAACTTGCAGGATTTTCTGGGACAGTCATGCTTTTTACTTGTAGAAAAAAAGGGGGGGGGGGGGGATTAGGTTGCGCTAAATAATCAACACAACATGAACATTGTGCAAAAACAGAGTGTATATATATTAAATAAAAAAAAGTTGATGCCCTTTCAGAGGATAAAGACTATACACCATGAAGTCTCAACTGATAAATCAAAAATTGTGTTAAATGCTTTTTACTTAACTGCCCCCCTGACCCCCCCCACCGTAATGTTTCCATTTGTGTTAACTAGTCTTTGATTTATGGAATGTTTTCCTTTTTTTAAATCGATTTTTATTAAAAGTACTAATGAATATATGTTTAATTCTATCAACTATTTATACTTTATTTCTTAAAAATAGGTGTGTAAATTGGGGCAAGCTGGTAGGGGCCCCAGGCATTACTTTGCCCAGGGGCCCATGATGCTTTTAAGATGGCCCTGGCACCGCCACTGGTTTAATTAGTACCTGCCCACAAACTCACCATGAGCAGGGCCGTCTTAATAGCATCATGGGCCCCTGGGCAAAGTAATGCTCTGGGGCCCCTCCAATGATGACAGTGCAGGAAACAGACATCAAGTAGGTAGGAGGCAGACTGCCTCCCCTGTGTATCTATCACTCCCAGTGCCATCATGGGGCCCCCAATTTCGGGGCAGCGTGGGCTCAAGGACCAGCTGCTTTGGGGATAGTGCAGGACCCCCCCCCATGCAGCTGGGGCCCCTGGGCAGTACCCAGGTGTGCCCTCTCATTAAGACAGCCCTGACCATGAGGAATGCCAAGCAGCCTTCATTGCATAGCTCCCAACTGTCCCTGATTTCGAGGGACTGTCCCTGATTTGGAGCATTGTCCCTCTGTCCCTCTTTCCTCCTCATTTGTCCCTCATTTTGGTCTGATCTTTATAGTTGTATAGAAAATTTACTTTTTATCTATCAAAAAATGTTTTCCAGCGCTAAATCTTTCATCCAATTTCTAAATTGCTGCATCTGTAAATTCCAAAGTCCAATATAAGGAATAGTAGTGGTAAAAAAGAAAGAACTTGTGGGTTTAACCAATCTTGTTTTTTTTGTACAATTTTCCTTTAAAGTGGAAGTAAACCCATCGATTTAACAGTTTCAAAAAGCAGTTAAATTTCCGGCATGCCGGGATTGCCAACTGTCACATTGGTTGTGCTCTCAACCAAACTGTCAAACCATCCAATGGCTGGTGTCATAACTGATCACATGTGCAGCACCACGGCAGTTGAAGATTAAACAGAGGCCAAGATGGCAGCTTCCTTGGCTGAAAATGATAGAAGGGTTTACTTCCACTTTAAGGGGGAGTGGCAAGGGGGTGTGTCCTATACCTGCATACATTTTCTGATAGGTGTCCCTCATTCCCATCTCAAAAAGTTGGGAGGTTTGTTCATTGTAGTGCTTTTAGACAGCAAGTTCCTGCAAAAAAAGTATTGTTTCATGGCACAAAGTGCTTTAGCAAACTAAATATCATTCGGTTATAGCTTATAATACACCATCTGAGAATAACGTAACGCATATTATTTGTATTTGTTGCAGGAATGTATCTGGTTTCCAAGTATATTCGGAAGAAAACGGACAGCGTGGTTATATTCTCCGGTGAAGGCTCTGATGAGCTCACCCAGGGGTACATCTACTTCCACAAGGTTAATAAGTTCCATTATTTCTCATCTGAATTGTGAGTCTTGTGGGAAGATGATGGATGCATTTATGGAATGTCTGTAATTGTTCCTGACCGGAATATGGCGTGGCCCAGAGACACGCCATTAATGCTCTTGTTCCGTGTGAGGGTCGTGGACCGGCTCATTCCAACCGGGGAAAACAAAATCCAGATGGCAAAACTTTAATCAGCTTTGTGTACGTACAATGTGCATTTTAAGTAGCAGAAGCAGTGAAGGTCGATTCGATTCAGATATACAATATAAAATTGTAATATCAGCTGCAAAATCCAATTACCTCTATACTACATCACAAGGAGACTACAACAACTCAATTATAAAAACTTTGTAAGGAAAATGAAAATACATTTCAGAGTAAATACTGAAATGAAATGAACAAACATTACGGTGATTCATCACTTTTCTTTTGTTCTAAAACCTTTTAGAATTAGTTTTTTCATGAGCAAATGCCCTTTGGCTTACATCCTCCTGTTGCTTGCCTGCCATTGAATGTTACTTTTAAAGGATACCTGTCTTTATGAAATATAGAGGCTTCTCTATTGCTAATTTCCCCTTTCTAAAAAAATGTTGTTCACCTGGTTGTCATACTCACCTTAATGCATCCTATACATTAAGGTGAAAAAACATCTTGTAGTCACCCCCCCCCCCGAGCCCCCATTTTACTTACCTGAGCCCTAAATTTCCAAGGACACGATCCCCCGTCGTCAGGGCCGTTTGAAGGAATTAGGGGGCCCCCAAGCAAGAATGCCGCTGTGCTGACTCCGCCGAAAGGTCACTTGACTGGACTGGAGGTCGGAGGGAGGACTCAGAGTCAGCGGTGAGTGCTGCTGCTCTCTTTCTCTGCTGCTGCACACTGAGTGAGCACTCAGTGTGCACTTCCTGTCAGTCCGGCCGGGAACAGGACACTAAATCTCCTTTTCCACGCAGTACTCGGCCGGACTGACAGGAGGAAAGAAGAGGAGCTCGGCCACGCTATAGCCTGGAAAGGGGAAGTTGGGGGCCCCAGTCCAGCTCGTGGCCCCAAGCAATTGTTTGCTTTGCCTGTCCTGTAGCGACGGGCCTGCCCGTCGTTCTCCCAATGCCTGATCGGCTCTTCATTGGATAGATTGATAGCAGCACAGCCATTAGCTCCCGCTTCTATCAATCAAATCCAATGATGCGGCCACCGTGGTGGCGGGGCCGAGTCATATATATGGCGTCTATGGTCTCTCTGAGATTTAAATGGAGCTCATACTAGGTGAAGGTCTTCCCATATAACTAGTAGGACTTCCTGCTCAGGAGCGCACACCTGGATGGCAGTCTTCCAATACAACTAGTAGATCTTTCTAAGATTTGGATGGAGCTCATGGTGAGATGTGGTCTTTACATACAGCTGGTAGCTCGTCCTGAGTTTTAGATGGAGCTCATGCTAGAATGTGGCCCTCGCATACAACCATTAGGTCTCTGAGTTTTAGATGAAACTCACACTGGGTGTTGATCATTCAATACAGCTGGTAGGTCTTCCTGAGATTAGATAGGGCTGGTGGTTTTCCTCTGCAGCTTCGGTGTTCTTGGATTTTTATGGAACTCATATTGGGCTGTTTTTTTTTTCATGTAGCTGGCTTGCATTTAAATATACAGTAATGGACAACATCAATTCTCTCACAGGCACCATCTTCAGAAGAGGCAGCAGAGGACAGTGAGCGCTTGCTACGAGAACTCTATATGTTCGATGTTCTTCGTGCTGATCGGACAACAGCTGCACATGGGTAAGTACCGTATATACTTGAGTAGGGATGAGCTTCGTGTTTGAGTCGAACGTATGTTAAAACGGGTCGTTCACACCAAATTCGAGTGACGCGCTATGGCCCATAATTCACTGCGGCATTGCGCGCTGATGATTGACCAAGCATTCACTATGACCCGCATGCTTGGCCAATCACAGGGTGGCTTTGGCCAATTATGGCTCAGGGCTTTAGCACACGCCCCACACTATAAAAGGCCGCCTGCAGGGCGGCCTCGTGTAGTGTGTTGCGGCGCTGGTTAGATATCAGTCACAGAGCGAGAGAGTGTCTTTTTTTTTCTGGCTAGATAGAGCAGGCAGGCTAGTCAGTTAAATTTACAGTGTTTAGAGGATATATATGCATCCCATCCCGTATGTTCGACTCGAACATTGTCTGTTCGTACGTTCAACGAAATTCGAACAAAACGGGTCGTTCACGCCAAATTCGAGTGACGCGCAGCGGCCCATAATTCACTGCAGCATTGCGCGCTGATGATTGGCCAAACGTGCACTATGACCCTGCATGCTTGGCCAATCACAGCGCCCAAAAAACGGAGAGCCATAATTGGCCAAAGCCATGGTGGCTTTGGCCAATTATGGCTCAGGGCTTTAGCTGGGCGGCCTTGTGTAGTGTGTTCCAGCGCTGAACAGAGATCAGTCAGAGAGACAGAGAGATTGTCTTTTTATATAGCTAGATAGAGCAGGCAGGCTAGTCAGTTTAGCTTATTTTCCGTGTTTAGAGGATATATATGCATCCCAGGTGTTGTGCATATATTTATACACTGTATAGTTTAGCTAGATCAGTTCTTCCTAATTTACTGGTAGGTAGTTGATTGTGCTAGCTGCAGTATTCTCACGTGGTGTATTGCCTGTGTCCTCTGCAGTGTGCACCATAAAGCTACACAAGCATACTATAGACACCCAGCAGGTACAATATTTAAAGGAATTTTTCTTTTTTCTTTTTCATTTAAGCATCGTGAATGAAAAAAAATAAAAATGAAAAATTCCTTTAAATATTGTACCTGCTGGGTGTCTATAGTATGCCTGTGAAAACATCTTTGAGAACCCGGGTCTTGCCCCAGGGAACATGTATCAATGGAATTTTTTTTTTTTTTAAATGGTCGTTTTTTCTGGAGCAGTGATTTTAATGATGCTGCATCATTAAGATCACTGCTCCAGAAAAAACGACCGTTTTTAAAACTTTTTTCCATCGTTACATGTTCCCTGGGGCAAGACTCGGGTTCTCAAAGACGTTTTCCGACAATAACTTTTGAATTCGAACGTTTAAGTCCCATTGACGTCAATGGGGTTCTAAATGTTCACGGGAACGTTCGGTCCGTTCGAAGGTTCTGGTGCAAACCGAACGCGGGGATGTTCGGCTCATCCCTATACTTGAGTATAAGTCGACTCGAATATAAGCTGAAGCACCACATTTTACCACAAAAAAACTGAGCAAACGTATTGACTCAAGTAAAGGCCTAGGGTGAGAATGCAGTAGCTACAACAATGGGTCAACAATGCCCATTTTCCACCTCACTGTGCCCATAAGCAGCCTCACTGTGCCCATAAGCAGCCTCACTGTGCCCATAAGCAGCCTCACTGTGCCAATGTACCTTATCCGCTGTGTCAGTATTGATGAGGAGGGAAGGAAAGCCATATTACGCTGTACATTGTCCCCTCGGATTCACAGCAGGGCTGTATGTATCGGAAGTCCGCGCCGTCTGCGCCGTCCACTGTAACAAAGCTCCGCCTCCGGACGAGGAGGAGGTGGGACGGCATGAACAGTGTGGACTTCCTATACACACAGCACCGCTGTGAATCAGAGGGGACAATCTACTGTGTAATATGGGTTTCCTTCCCTCCTCATCAAGACTGACACGGCGGGAGACAAAATCTGACTCACGCATAAGCCGGGAGGGGGGGGGGGGGGGATTCTTAAGCACAAAAAAAATGGGCTGAAAAACTTGGATTATACTCGAGTATAAGTTATCGTGAAAGTCATGCAAGACCAGCTAAATAGGTGGAGTACAAGATTCATTGATATTATGGTTGTAGAGAGGAAACAAGCATGACACAAACTAGGCTATGACCCAACGCTGACTTTTGTTCCATTTTGCCCCCCCCCCCAGCCTAGAACTTAGAGTGCCCTTCCTGGATCATCGTTTTACAGCCTACTATCTGTCTCTGCCTCCCGAACTACGAACTCCTAAGGTAACCAATCACATTAACACAAACATTTTGATTAAATTACCCAATTATATCATGTTGCCTGTCCTGATCCACCTACAAAAGCATAACAATTCTTCCATATTTTTTAATCAAGGGGGTGGGGCGTATACACGGAAAATAATAACAATGCAGATTTTTCTATTTTTTTTCTAATCAGTGCACAACACTAGTCTATGCTCCTGGGTGTACAGGCCCTTAAAAAACAATGAGCTGCATTAGAAGGTGTTTACGTGTGTTTACGTCTGCAAATAAAAACTTCTAATGAGCTTCTAAAGAAACAAAAAAAGAAACTAAAGAAACAAAAAATAAGTTTTGGCTAGACTTTTAGCTTAAACATTTAAAAAATTGTTCTGTCTTCACAGAATGGAGTAGAAAAATACCTCCTGAGGGAAGCCTTCGAGAGCTCCGACCTCATCCCTAAAGACATTCTGTGGCGACCAAAAGAAGCATTCAGTGACGGAATGACGTCCATCAAGAAGTCATGGTTTAATATCCTGCAGGACCACATAGAACATCAGGTACTACTATCACAGTCCTTGTTTTTTTAGACATTATGTAAAAATAAATTTTACAAGTCCTCTACTGTGAAAAAAAAAATATTAAATCCGATAACTGTATGCGAATAATACTGGTAATGACAGCATTCCTTTTTCCAAATTCCTTATTTTATCCCACAGGTCTTTTTTTTTAAACTCCTATGGACTTTTAGTGTGAGGCCTCGTACACACGATGAGATATGTCCGCTCAAACTTGTCCGACGGACAGTTTAGAGCGGACATGTCTCATCGGATTTCGGTCCGATGGCGTGTACACACCATCGGATCAAAATCCCCGCCGGCAGACAGCGCGGTGACGCGGCGGTGACCACCTAGGCTTTGAAGAAGGGGGTACGCCCCAGAAACGCGTCAGCCACATTGGTGTTTAGGGTCTGACTGGCAGGTGCCGTGAGGTCCAGGTTCAGCTGTTTTAAATGCGCTTATTATCATATGTTATGTTATGTTTATCATAACATGAGGTATAAAAAGTGAGAAATCCACCCCTCCCCCACATAACACATCCTGGTAATATACAATGAACTTTGGATCACCTCATGTTATGATAAACATGTCCAAGCTAGATATGTAAATAACCTGTTACTGAAAGCAAGAAGAGAGAAACTGACTTTATAATTTGGCAAGTTTTTATCTGGAATTCTGTTAATTTGCACTGAACATTAAAAGAGGATTACTCAGCGCTGGATTAACTCTGTGTGGCAAGACTGGGCACAGATGATAGGAAATCTTATACTCTACATTGTGACATCAAAAAAAAATATATATTTTTGGGGGTTTACATCCACTTTAACTATTACTAACTATTACATTATAGGTATTTGAATTCCCTTTAAAATTTGGCTGTTAGTGAACAAATACAAATTTATCTAAAGTTACAAATTATCCGAAATAACGTATCTAAACAAGTGGAATGTAACAATCTAATAATAATAAACTTTTTATTATTATTATTATTATTTATTATTAATTTGTTCCATTCCATTTGTTTAGATGCGGCATTTGTTATTTTGAATAATTCGTAACTTCAGATGAATTTGAATTAGTTACATTCACCAACAGCCAAATTTGAAAGAACATTCCAATACCTAAAATGTAATAGTTATTATTAGTTTGTTTATTATTTAGAATTTTACAGATTTTCTTTTTTTTTTTTTTTCAAATTTTCGGATTCCAAATTTCCGAAAAATTCTAAAATCGGAAATTCTAAAATTGGAAATTTGAAAATTTTAAATTCCAAAATACCAAAATTCTAAATTCAGAAATTCTAAAATTTGAAATTTGAAAATTCTAAAAATCGGAAATTCTAGAATCGAAAATTCCAAAATGCGAAAATTCTGATATCAAAAATTAGAAAAGTCAGGAAAAAAAAAATCAGAATAAAAAGAAAAACGAATTTTTCAGCAGTGCACATGTCTAAATTTCCAAACTTTTGAAAAAAGCAAAAAAACAAATGAAACAAAAACTTTTTTTTTCTCCGGCAGTGCACATGTTTAAAAACGACTGTTCTTGCAAATCGCTGCTGTCAAAATGACTGTGGGAACTTGCTCTCTATCCCTGCAGCTGCTGAGCCTTTGCTGTGTGAAACTGCACAGCTGGAACATATACTGAACACTGTTCAGAAGTTTCATTCAGAAATACAATGTAACAACATTATTGTTACATTCTATTTAGCCAGTTTTATTATCTGCATATAAGAGATGACCTCTCATATGTATATGATCTTGGTTAAAGTAACTGTACCAGTAAAAAAACAAAAAACATCTTACTTAACCCCTTATTAACCCTGTTAACTCTAATCAGCCACAATAAAATCCTTCTTTTGCTTCTTCCTTTAGCTATTATTTTTTTTTTTTAACCACTTGGTGCCTGTGCTATAGTTAAAAGATGCCTACAGCGCAGGCTTTTTATAGATCAACGTCCTCCCATTCTCACGCCGCCCGCACGCCCCAGCAGCGCGTTCTGTGAACGCCAAGTCCATGGGACTCAGCCTATTACCGATCGGGTAAAGGACCAATAACAGCAGGCCATTTACCACATGATCAGCTGTCAGACAATGAGGGAAATCTGGGGTCTTTTTGCCCCCAGATCTCACATTAAAAAGGACCTGTCATGCTTTTTTTCTATTACAAGGGATGTTTACATTTCTTGTAATAGGAATAAAAGTGATCCAATTTTTTTTTTTTAAAGGGACAGCGTAAAAATAAAAAGTAAAATTAATGAGAAAAAATTTAATTGAAAGTGTCCCGTCCTGCTGTGCTCACGCACAGAAGCGAAAGCATACGTAAGTTGCGCCCGCATATCCAAACGTTGTTCAAACCACACATGTGAGGTATCGCCGCGATCATTAGAGCGAGAGCAATAATTCTAGCCAAAGATCTCCTCTGTAACTGAAAGCTGGTAAGCTGTAGAAATTTGTAAACGTCACCTTAGGAGATTTTTAAAGGTCAAATTTTATCGCCATTCCATGAGCGGGGCGCAAATTTGAAACGTGACATGTTGGGTATCAATTTACTCAGCGTAACATTATTTCTCACAATATAAAAAAAAAGCAACTGCGCAAATACGGCGTGACATAAAATATTGCAGCGACTGCAATTTTATTCTCTAGGGTGTCTAAAAAAAATATATATAATAATAAAAATAATAAAAAAAAAAAATATATATATATATATATATATATATATATATATATATATATATATATATATATATATATATATATATAGTTAGGGCTTTTTTTGATCAAAATTAATCGTTTATCGTTTTTTTTTTTTAATCGATTAATCGACTAATTTCGATTAATTATAACGCACATACAGATCCAACTGCTTTTAGCTGATCTCCTTGCAGGCTGATTCCCAGTGCAGCTCCCAACCACTGGAAAAATGGATAACAGGATACAAAAAACACACAAAGGCAGCGCTCGATGGGAAAAGCATTAAAACTTTTATAGTCTTCAAGTAGGTAACAAAATAAATATTGCACCGGAGATAAAAATCGATGTAGCTACATAAACTGTAAAAATGGTGCGAGTAATACCAAACGGTACCAAAAGTAGTCATAAAAACATGTAGCTAAGTATGATACTGGTATAAAAATGTGTACAACGATACCACTGCTGAATCGAGATGAGGAGAGGTTAACATCAGTCCGTTGGCATGTAGAGGTCACAGGAAGGGAACTATCATAATTCCCAGTGGATGGTTGTAGAATCCCAGGTTGATAGAGGGAAGTGATAGAGGGAAGTGTAACAGCCTTGCGTGTGGCAGATAGTAAGGTCCCGCCGGCATGCAGATATGAAGGCACAGCAAAGGAGCCCTTCAGATGGACACGGAAAGCCCCGCTGGTGGCCGTGACATCACCAGATCTCCGACGGAACTCCCTGAAGGCACAGAAACCGGTGGAGAGGTGAGTACCAATGAAAATAATTGTAATCGATCAAAAATATTTTGATCGATCAAAAAAATTAAAGATTAATCGATCAATTAAAAGTTAATTTGCACAGCCCTAATATATATATATATATATTGATTTAATGGATTTATAATGCGCCAAATACTGACCCGTCAGGGCAGTGTCTAAGCCTATATAAGCCTATATAAGTCTATATATACAGTATATAATAATGTTTGGGGGTTCCAAGTCATTTTCGATCAAAAAACTGATATTAACTTGTAAACAACAAGTTTGAAAAATAGGCCTGGTCCTTAATTGGTTAAAACACTTGCAAACCTTGTCAAATGTTTCAAGACACGGAAAACAGAGACACGGAAAACAATAGACAGAGATTAAAAAACGAACATATAACAAATTTATGAGTTGCTGATGTACAGTAAATGGGTCGTGAAAATGAACACCAATGGTAACGCCTCTCTGCACCACAAGGGGGAGATGTTGCATTGCTTTTAATGCTTGTTTTAGTAGGTTCATCTCATCCTGCCAGTAGTTTGTAGGCAGGGTATGATCCATACATTGACTCAGAGCTGTGTCTCAGTCACTGTAAAGTGTCCCAAAATGAAGCCCTTACATTATTTTTTTTATTTTCAGAGTTTGTCCGATGGTGTCTTTGCTGATTACATAGAGGAATGACAATTTCACATTCTGCTACTTTGTCATTTTATCCACTTGGCTCCGTCAGTTTATCATTATTGTGCTCATTATGTGCGGAGTCCTGCCTGGCGCTATGTCCCCAGATTTTTGTTGTCATCGTGAGTGATGTCTCTCCTGCAGCAATCAATCTCTTCTAATCTAGGATGGGGGGGGGGGGGGGGGGCAAGGGGAACCAGCGAGATCCATCAGCCCTGGGTGAACAACAAGTCACAGCATGCCAGTTCCTGCCTCCCTAGATATACTCAGTATCAGACCCTGATTGTAAAGATTCATCAATAGACCCCTGATGTCTCAATAAAGGGAAACATAGGAAGCATATAAGGATCGTTGGTCCCCTTTGTGATGCCAATAAAATGATGACCTCAAACTAACAAAAGGAAAGTTCAAAACTCATCTTAGAAAGTATTATTTTACTAAAAGGGTAGTTGATGCTTAGAATAGACTTCCAGCAGAGGTAGTGACTCAGTCAACAGTAAGTGGCTTTGCCCACTTGCTTACCGGGCACTTATACCCCCTTTTTGCCCAGGCCAATTTAATCACTGTTGGGTTTTATAATTTTTGCTAAATAAACAAAAAAAGACCGAACATTTTAGAAATGTTTTTTCATATTTTGTTATAAAATTTTGCAAACAGGTAATCTTTCTCCTTCACTGATGGGCACTGATGATGCAGCACTGATGGGCACTGATAGGAGGAACTGATGGGCACTGATAGGTGGCACTGATGGGCACTGATAAGGCAGTAGTGGTGGGCACTGATCAGGAGGCACTGATGGGGCTGCACTGATGGTTTGCTATGATGGGCACTGATAGGTGGCATGGAGAGGTGGCACTGATAGGTGGCAATGATGAGCACTGATAAGCGGCAATGATGAGAACTGATAGGTGGAACTGATGGGGACTGATAGGTGGCACTGGTGGACACTTATCAGGAGGCACCGATGGGCAATGATAGGTGACACTGGTGGGCACTTATCAGGAGGCACTGGTGACGAGGCACTGATGGGCACTGATAGGCAGCACTTATAAGCACTGATAGGAGGAACTGATCGGCACTGATAGGTGGCACTGATAGGCACTGATAAGGCAGTAGTGGTGGGCACTGATCAGGAGGCACTGATGGGGCTGCACTGATGGTTTGCACTGATGAGCACTGATAGGTGGCATGGAGAGGTGGCACTGATAGGCTGCAATGATGAGCACTGATAGGCAGCAATGATGAGCACTGATAGGTGGCACTGATGGGCACTGATAGGTGGCACTGGTAGGCACTGATTACCAGTACTGATGGGCACTGATAGGCAGCACTTATAAGCACTGATAGGAGGAACTGATCGGCACTGATAGGTGGCACTGATAAGGCAGTAGTGGTGGGCACTGATCAGGAGGCACTGATGGGGCTGCACTGATGGTTTGCACTGATGAGCACTGATAGGTGGCACGGAGAGGTGGCACTGATAGGCTGCAATGATGAGCACTGATAGGCAGCAATGATGAGCACTGATAGGTGGCACTGATGGGCACTGATTACCAGTACTGATGGGCACTGATAGATGTGATCTGTGATCAGCTTAATCCAAAGGACTTAGTACTTGGTGGAGAAACCCTTGTTGGGAAGCACAGAGGTCAGACGTTTCTTGTAGTTGGTTACCAGGTCTGCACACATCTCAGGAGGGATTTTGGTCTCCACTCTTCTTTACAGATCCTCTCTAAATTCTTAAGGCAGGCATGTCCAAAGTCCGGCCCGGGGGCCAATTGTGGCCCCCGTTCCAGTTTACTGTGGCCCCCCTGATAATTTCAATATATACTGTATTTATCGGCGCTGCTTCGGAGGGGACAAGGAGAGGGGGAATGAGTGCTGTCAAATTACATACAGGAGAATCTCCTGTTTACTTGGTGGCATCTGTAATAGGAAGTCCCGTCTACTGGGCCGTCATTGGAGGACTCCTCTGTCTATCATAGGAGGCGGGACATTGTATTAAAGAGGCTGCTGTGTAAACAGGAGATTCTCCTGTATGTAATCTTTTGGCACTCGTCTCTCCTTTCCGAGGCTGCAGGTGGGCATCAATCAGGCTGCATTCATGGCAATGGAGAGGCTGCAGATGGGCACTGATTGGGCTGCATTGATGGGCAATGACCATAATTTTGCTTCACAGTTTTTTATTTACATTTTTTTCCCCCCTGAAACTTCCCTTCTAAAGTGAAGGTGCGTGTTATACGCCGATAAATACGGTATATCCAAATAACACACAGAGCTCATCTCTTCACCACACACAGCCACAAAGGCAGGAGAATTCTTGTTGGGCCGTGTATTAGTGTTTGGGCAAACACACTTAGACCGAATTTTAATGGTTCAAAGAATGTCAGCAAAATGGTCGGCCCTCACTTCATCAAATCTGGCCCTCTTTGAAAAAAAATTGGACACCCCTGGTTTCTTGGCTGTCGCTTGGCAACTCAAAGTTTTAACTCCCTCTACAATTTTCTATAGGATTAAGGTCTGGAGACTGGCTAGGTCACTCCATGACCTTAATGTTCTTCTTGCAAACAAAAGGATCTGGACAGCCGGGTCATGGATGGGTCTTCCAGCATGACAATGACCCAAAACATACCGCCAAGGCAACAGTGGCTCAAGAAGAAGCACAATAACGAGTAGTATACCGCTCCAGGTAGCACAGAGAGGGTGCTTACACTGCATGCAAGAGACATGCAAACAAAAGGATCTGGACAGCCGCACTTCAATATGATCACCTTTATTGAATAAAAAGACAGTCCATACAGCAAATGGAGGTAGAGGAATCAGATGTAGCTAACGTGTTTCACACCCTTACTGGTGCTTAGTCATTGCTAAAATAGCCTGTTATTTTATCTATTGCTAAGCTAAGTAAAAGCACGAGTTCAGATGCACTTATTTAGGTGAATTTATTTCATGACTTGTAACGTTACTTTAACCACTTCACCCCCGGACCATATTGCTGGTCAAAGACCAGAGCACTTTTTGCGATTCGGCACTGCGTCAATTTAACTGACAATTGCGCGGTCGTGCGACGTGGCTCCCAAACAAAATTTATGTCCCTTTTTCCCCACAAATAGAGATTTCTTTTGGTGGTATTTGATCACCTCTGCGGTTTTTAGTTTTTGCGCTATAAACAAAAATAGAGCGACAATTTTGAAAAAAAATAATATTTTTTACTTTTTGCTATAAGAAATATCCCCTAAAAATATATAAAAAAAAAACGTTTTTTTTTCCTCAGTTTAGGTCGATATGTATTCTTCTACATATTTTTCGTCAAATTTTTTTTGCAATAAGTTATTATTGATTGGTTTGCGCAAAAGTTATAGCGTTTACAAAATAGGGCATCGTTTTATGGCATTTTTATTAATATTTATTTTTTACTAGTAATGGTGGCGATTAGTGATTTTTTTTCGGTACTGTGACATTATGGCGGACACTTTTGACACATTTTTGGGCCATTGGCATTTTTATAGCGATCAGTGCTATAAAAATGCAATGGATTACTATAAAAATGCCACTGACAGGGAAGGGGTTAACACTAGGGGGGGAGGAAGGGGTTAAGTATGTTCCCTGGGTGTGTTCTAACTGTAGGGGGGTGGGACTGACTAGGGGAAATGACAGATCGCTGTTCATACATTGTATGCATTTCTCCCCCTGACAGGACCGGGAGCTGTGTGTTTACACACACAGCTCCCGGTCCTTGCTCTGTACCGAGCGATCGCGGGTGCCCGGCTGCTGGGCGAGGTGAGGCAAGGTGACGTATAGCTACGCGCTCTTGCCCTGCAGAGCCGACCTGCCGCCGTATAACTGCGGCAGCTGGTCGGCAAGCAGTTAACCACTTCAGCCCCGGAAGATTTGGCTGCCCAATGACCAGGCCATTTTTTGCGATTTGGCACTGTGTCAATTTAACTGACAATTGTGCAACCAAGCGATGTTGCACCCAAACAAAAATTGACGTCCTTTTTTCCCCCACAAATAGAGCTTTCATTTGGTGGTATTTGATCATCTCTGTGATTTTTATTTTTTGCGCAGATATGTATTCTTCTACATATTTTTGGTTAAAAAAAATTGCAATCAGCGTTTATTGATTGGTTTGCGCAAAAGTTATAGCGTCTTCAAAATAGGGGATAGATTTATAGCATTTTTATTATTATTATTTTTTT
This sequence comes from Rana kukunoris, assembly GCA_029574335.1. Taxonomy (NCBI): domain Eukaryota; kingdom Metazoa; phylum Chordata; class Amphibia; order Anura; family Ranidae; genus Rana; species Rana kukunoris. Next base: position 3,413,036 of record CM056053.1, on the reverse strand, counting down.
TTACTAGTGATGGTGGCGATCTGTGATTTTTATCGGGACATTATGGCGGACACATCGGACACCTTTGACACATTTTTGGGACCATTGGCATTCATACAGCGATTAGTGCCATAAAAATGCACTGATTACTGTAAAAATTTCACTTGCAGGGAAGGGGTTAACACTGGGGGCGATCAAGGGGTTAATTGTGTTCCCTAATGTCTGTTTTAACTGAAGGGGGAGGGGGACTGACCTAGAGGACATTACTGATCATGGTTCCTAGCTCACAATCTGCATTTCCTCCGCTCACAGAACAGGGATGTGTGCGTTTACACACACACGTGCCTGTTCTGCCTCTCGTGCAACGGAGATTGCTCGTGGCCGGCGGTTTTTGCAACCGCCGGTCACGAGCATCAGCACTCCTGTGATGCAGCGGGTGCGTGCGCGCCTGCTAGCCCGCTTAAAGCGACCGACATACATCTACATCTGTTCGCCCAGTGGGGGCCAACCTGGCGCAGTATAACTGCGGCAGGTGGTCAGCAAGCGGTTAACTGATGTTCCGGGCAGATCAAATGTCACCCCTCTGATCTATACATGGAGGAAAGAGAAGAAATACAATGTAACCATATTGTTGTTGCATTGCAACTTTTTGAGATGGGAATGAGGGACACCTATCAGCAAAAGTATGCAGGCATAGGACACACCTCTTACCACACCCCCTTAAAGGAGAATTGTACAAAAAAACAAGATTGGTTAAACCCACAAGTTTTATTTTTAACACTATTATTCCTTTTTATTGGCTTTTGGAATTTACAAATGCAGCAATTTAGAAATGTTTGGCACTGGAAAACACTTTTTTGATAAAAAGTGCATTTTCTATACATCTATATAGATCAGACCAAAATAAGGGACAAATGAGGAGGAAAGAGGGACAGAGGGACATTGCTCCAAATCAGGGACAGTCCCTCAAAATCAGGGACAGTCCCTCAAAATCAGGGACAGTCCCTCAAAATCAGGGACAGTCCCTCAAAATCAGGGACAGCTGGGAGCTATGGCATTGTATTTCCCCTATATTGTACTCTAATGAGCAGGGCCCTCTGATTCCTCCTATATTAAATTGTATTGTAACTGTACTGTCTGCCCTCATGATGTAAAGCGATGCGCAAACTGTTGGCGCTATGTACATCCTGTATAATAATATTATTAATTTCTCAGTGAAACCTCCAAACACCATTGTGAAGATTTGTTTTATGTGCTATGATCTCCAAAGAGTGATCCGCTTTTGGAGTAGTTGACAGGTGGAGAGGAGGTGTTGTAATGCCTCCTCACCACCTGCTTTACCCCATTGAACCTTGCACTAGTGCATTGCACACAGTTGCAGGGGGCTTGCAGAGCGGCCCCATTAACTTGAATAGGTCACGCTCCATGGCGCTAATCAGCAGGGAGCATCATTTCTGGCACAGCTGCAAAGCAGAAAATTGGGGCCACGGCACGTATTCACCCCTGCCCGCTACTTCTGCAGCTAAAGTAGGAGTAGTTATGGGTGGTAATAATAAGACACAACCGCAGGGTTTTGCAACCTGTAGTGTGAACGAGCCTTTAAAGCGGAGTTCCACCCAACACATTTAATTTAAAGCAATCAAGGACATTATCCATCAGCATCAACATTTGGGAAAAAATAAATGACCCCCTCCTTCAGCGCTGTTGCTATGGGGTCCCATATATTCTGCCACTTCCTCTCCGTGTCGCTTGACGTCATTTCCCTCGGCGCCTGTGCTCCCTAGTGCTCCTGGGAGATGTGTCTCATCCTTTGACAGGAGTCAGTGGGCAGTGCCGAGGTCCAGTTTGCCATAACAACGTGACGGGCACTTCCGCTTCCCGTTGTGATGGCAACCAGAGAAGTTTCCACCACTATATGTGCACAGGGCACTGGAGCAGAGAACTGCCGAATTGATAAAAAAATATATAAAAAAAGGGGGTTGCCATCCCTCCGGGCCCCTGGGGACCTCTGGGTCCTTTAATAAAAAGAAATAAAAAAAATATATATATAAAAAAATGATTAAAAAAATGGGGGGGGGGGGGTTGCCATCCAGAGGCCATGGGGACCTCTGGGCCCTTTAATAAAAACAAAAAAATGAATAATAAAAAAATATAAAATTATATAAAAAAAAAGTTAAAAAAAAAAGGGGGGTTGCCATCACAGGCCCTGGGGCCCTCCGAGCCCCTGGGGACCTCCAGGCCCCTTACAAAAAAAGGGGGGGTTACCATTCGGGCCCCTGGGGACCTCAGGGCCCCTTACAGGTGTACTGCCTGTACCCCCTTGATGGCGACCCTGTGTGTGCATAATGCGCATGTGCGAGATTGGGGGTGCATGCTGGTTAATTCAGCAGCACCATACCCCGGAAGATCATCCTTGTGGGCTTTCCCTGCCCACAAGCAATATGGAAAAGCACAAAAAGAAGAATATATAAGGTACGTTTCTATATAAAATAAAAATGATAGACGCGTAATATAGAAGAGTAATGTGTGTCACATTATAATAGTATACTTATAATAGATGCATTTAAAAAAAATATTGCTAGATGTTGTTGGAACTCTGCTTTAAACAACACTGGCTGCACCTGTGATATAGAGGAAGTCCCGGCTGACATTTTGACAGCCAGGATTTGCCGACAATAGTAGCCTGGGATTGGTGGCTCGGGAAGAGGAGCATGTCCTACAATCTAGGAAATGTATTTGAGGACATATCCTGAGGGCAGGAAATGGTTACAAAAACATTAAATGTGGTTTAAAAGATTGCCAAGATAACTGTATGAGATCTCGTAATGATAACTGACACAACTTATCATTACTGAGAGCCTACCCTTTCCCACTAAAACAACTTTTATTTCCACATTTAAAACTCTCTAGGGGAAAACAATGAGTACCCAATTAGATTAAATACTTGCAAATTAAATTGTCTAAAAATGGGAATTCATTTCAAACAGATTGAGATATTCAAATGTTGAAATAAAAGTTATATTTTAGTGTGATAAATGAATAAAGTGTGTCAATCATCATTACAAAAGAAAGGACAAAATTAATCGTTCATATAACTGCCTTAACTCCGTTTTATGTTAGTCTACAATCCTCTGCACATCAGAAATCAGTGGAGGGGTCTGCACCGTGGGCCAATGAGGCTCTATGGAAAGGGGTCTCCAAACCTTTTTAAACAAAGGGCCAGTTATGCTGTCCTTTAGACTTTGGGGGGGACTATATTCAGTGGGAGTAAAAAAACATTACATAGCGTCTGTGGTCAGAAGACACATGCACTGACGAAAAATTTGTTCGTTTTCGTTTTATTTGCAAATTCGCTAATTTCCGTATTTTCGAAAATTAAAATTTTTAGATTTTCAAATTTCCGTATTTTCAAATTTCCGTATTTTCAAACTCTGAATTTTCAAATTTCCGTATTTTCAAACTCTGAATTTTCAAACTCTGAATTTTCAAACTCTGAATTTTCAAACTCTGAATTTTCAAACTCTGAATTTTCAAACTCTGAATTTTCAAACTCTGAATTTTCAAACTCTGAATTTTCAAACTCTGAATTTCCAAACTCTGAATTTCCAAACTCTGAATTTCCAAACTCTGAATTTTCAAACTCTGAATTTTCAAATTTCAAGTTTTGCAATTTATGAATAATGGATTTTTTTTTGTTATTTTTAACTTTCTAACTTCGAATTTTCTAATTTCTGAATTTCAGAAAATTAGAAAATTAGAATTTTCGAATTTCACATTTCCGAAACTCCGAAATTCATAATTTCCGTAATTTCGACAATTCGTAATTTCCAAAATACGAAAATACAAAAATTTGTAAATTAAAAAATTCAGAAATTCGGAACTAAACGAATTGCACATGTCTAGTGGTCAGTAATAATGCAGAATAAAAATAGTTTAGTAGTTTGACATGCAATGTTTTAGGAGATTCAATGTTTTAGGACCATGCAGGACCTCTTTTCCCAAGGTGAACTATCAAAGGAAAAAAAAAACTTGCACATTTCTTCATATTCACATTGGAAATAAAAAAAACAGCAAAAAGCTGAATGTGTATTTCAGGAGTGCCGTTTATAAACAACGGTCCAGAAAACACACCCAAGCCAGTGTGCCTGTGAATGGCTGTGATTTGAGCTGTCATTGGACAGCACAGATTGCAATCATGATGTGCAGAGCCCATCAGAGTGGCTCTGTTCCTTGTAATTGCTGTAAACCAATCACAGCCATCACAGGTAGTGTTTACAAACATTCAGGGGAACTTCAGAACAATGTGGGAAAAAAAAGAGGACTTTTATGTGACCATGTTGTAACTCCAGGTAAAAGAAGTGTGTATACTGAATAGTTAAGAAAAAAAAAATTACAACAGTTTATCCTAAAATGGTATAAAAACCATTACTAGTATATATAGTCTCTGATCCCCAATGGGACTGTAGCTTGATAGCCTGTCACAACCCAGCCTATATACATCATAAATACATGTGAAGTGACATAAATGTAACAGCAGTAAACACGTGTAAAGCTGGCTGGTGTGCAGGAAATGTAAATCTTGGTCTCGGATCTCTACGCGTTTTACCAATTATTGGCATCTTCAGGAGTTATACAAAATATCGGAAGCACAGAGTGCTTAGTCTCAATGGTCAGATCCAGGTATATTTTTGTTTAAAAAAAATCGCAATAAGCGTTTATTAATCGGTTTGCGCAAAAGTTATAGCATATACCAAACAGGGGATAGTTTTATGACATTTTTATTAATATATTTTTTTACTAGTAATGGCGGTGATCAGCGATTTTTATCATGATGGCGACATTATGGCGGACACATTGGACACTTTCAACACATTTTTGGGACCATTGTCAGTGCTATAAAAATGCACTGTTACTGTGAAAATTACAATGGCAGTAAAGGGGTTAACCACTAGGTGGCGTTGAAGGGATTAAGTGTGCCTAGGGATGTGTTCTAACTATAGGGGGGATGGGCTGTGTGTGACACGACAGTCATTACAGCTAGGGTTGTCCGCGCCAAATTCGAGTGACGCGCCAAATTCGAGTGACTGCGGCATCGCTGGCTGATGATTTGCCAAGCATGCGCTATGACCCGCATGCTTGGCCAATCACAGCGCACAAAAAACGGAGAGCCATAATTGGCCAAAGCCAGGTTTAGTACATGCCCCACACTATAAAAGGCCGCCTGCAGGTCGGCCTTGTGTAGTGTGTTGCGGCGGTAGTTAGAGAGAAAAGAGAGAGACAGAGAGAGTGTAATTTTTTGCAGGTTTTTGCAGGTAGATAGAGCAGGCAGGCAGGCCAGTCAGTTAGGCCGCGTACACACGATCAAATTTATCTGCTGAAACTGCTCCGACGGACCGTTTCAGCAGACATCTCCGATCGTGTGTATGGGCTAGCAGACAGGTTTGTCCATCGGACAAATTTCAAAGCATGCTTTGAAATTTGTCCGCCGGAGACATGTCCGTCTGATATATCCGCTGGTTAGTACGACGCATGCGTGGAAGTATTTTACTTCCTGGAGTGGTGACGTGGCGGCGTCAACGGCACCGCCACGTCACCGCGTCCTCAGACCGAGGTGATTTTTCGTCCGATGGTGTGTGCACGCCATCGGACCAAAATCCGATGAGACATGTCCGCTGCAAACGGTCCGTCGGACATGTCTCATCGTGTGTACGCGGCCTAAATGTTACAGTGTGTGGAGGATATATATACATCCCATGTGTTGTACATATATTTATACACTGTATAGTTTAGCTAGATCAGTTCCTCCTAATTTGCTGGCAGGCAGGTGATTGTGCTATTTAAAGACGTTTTCACAGGTATAGACACCCAGCAGGTACAATATTTAAAGGAAATTTTCATTTTTTTAATTTAAGCATCATTAAAATCACTGCTCGGAGCAGTGATTTTAATGATGCTTAACCACTTAAGACCCGGACCAAAATGCAGGTAAAGGACCTTGCCCCTTTTTGCGATTCGGCACTGCGTCGCTTTAACTGACAATTGCGCGGTCGTGCGACGTGGCTCCCAAACAAAATTGGCGTCCTTTTTTCCCCACAAATAGAGCTTTCTTTTGGTGGTATTTGATCACCTCTGCGGTTTTTATTTTTTGCGCTATAAACAAAAATAGAGCGTCAATTTTAAAAAAAATGCAATATTTTTAACTTTTTGCTATAATAAAAATCCCCCAAAAATATATAAAAAAACTTTTTTTTTTCCTCAGTTTAGGCCGATACGTATTCTTCTACGTATTTTTGGTAAAAAAAATCGCAATAAGCGTTTATCGGTTGGTTTTCGCAAAATTTATAGCGTTTACAAAATAAGGAATAGTTTTATTGCATTTTTATTAATTATTTTTTTTTTTACTACTAATAGCGGCGATCAGCGATTTTTTTCGTGACTGCGACAATATGGCGGACACTTTGGACAATTTTGACACATTTTTGGGACAATTGTCATTTTCACAGCAAAAAATGCATTTAAATTTGCATTGTTTACTGTGGAAATGACAGTTGCAGTTTGGGAGTTAACCACAGGTGGCGCTGTAGGGGATGTGTGCCTATGTGTTTTGTTTACTACTGTAGGGGGGTGTGGCTGTAGGTGTGACGTCATCGATCGCGTCCCCCTATTACAGGGATGACGCGATCGATGCTACAGCCACAGAGAAGCACGGGGAAGCCGTGTGTACACACGGCTCTCCCCGTTCTTCCGCTCCAGGGACGGATCGCCGCACTGCAGCGGCGATCGGGTCCGCGAATCCCGCGGTCCCGGTCCATGGCTGGGTACTAAAATCAACGTATATATACGTTGATGTGCCCAGCCGTGCCATTCTGCCGACGTAAATGTGCAGTAGGCGGTCCTTAAGTGGTTAAATAAAAAAATAAAAAAATTCCTTTAAATATTGTCCCTGCTGGGTGTCTATAGTTTGCCTGTGAAAACGTCTTTGAGACCCCGGGTCTTGCCCGAGGGAACATGTATCAATGGAAAAAAAGTTTTAAAAACGGTAGTTTTTTCAGGAGTCTTTAAAACTTTTTTCCATTGATACATGTTCCCTGGGGCAAGACCCGGGGTCTCAAAGACGTTTTACGACAATAACTTGAATATTAGGCTTTAAAATGAGCACTTTTGAGTTCGAACGTTCGAGTCCCATTGACATCAATGTGGTTCTAAATGTTCACACGAACGTTCGGTCCGTTCAAAGGTTCTGGTGCGAACCGAACGGGGGGGTTCGGGTTCAGGAAGCAGTGTACACTGTCCTGTCACTAGGAAGACTGGGGAAATGCTTGTTTACTGTACATAAGCATTTCCCCCCTTCTTCCTCACAGTGACACGATCGCGGGTACGCCCGCAGACATCGAGCCCGCGAGACCTGCAGTCGGAGTCACGGATCTCGCGGCGTGCATGTCCACAATGCCGCTTCTTAACCACTTAAGACCTGGACCATTATGCAGGTTAAGGACCTTGCCCCTTTTTGCGATACAGCACTGCGTCGTTTTAACTAACAATTGCGCGGCCGTGCTACATGGCTTCCAAACAAAATTGGTGTCTTTTTTCCCCCCCCCCACAAATAGAGCTTTCTTTTGGTGGTATTTGATCACCTCTGCGGTTTTTAATTTTTGCGCTATAAACAAAAATAGAGCGACAATTTTGAAAAAAATTCAATATTTACTTTTTGCTATAATAAATATCCCCAAACAATTTATAAAAAAAAAAAAAATTTCCTCAGTTTAGGCCGATAAATATTCTTCTACCTATTTTTGGTAAAAAAAAAAAAATCGCAATAAGTGTTTATCGATTGGTTTGTGCAAAATTCATACCGTTTACAAAATAGGGAATAGTTTTATGGCATGTTTATTAATATTTTTTTTTTTTACTACTAATGGCAGCGATCAGCAGTTTTTTTCGTGACTGCGACATTATGGCGGACACATTGGACAATTTTGACACATTTTTGGGACCATTGTCATTTTTACAGTGAAAAGTGCTATAAAAATGCACTGATTACTGTGAAAATTACAAGTGCAGTTTAGGAGTTAACCACAAGGGGGCGCTGTAGGGTTTAAGTGTAACCTCATCTGTGTTTCTAACTGTAGGGGGGGGGCGGGGCTGGACATGTGACATTAGTGATCGTCGTTCCCTATATCAGGGAACAGACGATCACTGACATTGCCACAGTGAAGAACAGGGAAGGTGTGTTTACACTTACCTCTCCCTGTTCTTCAGTTCCTGTGACCGATCGCGGGACACCGGCGGCGATGGGGTCTGCGGGTCCTGCGGGCGCAGTCACGGAGCTTAGGACCGGGTCGCAAACGCGCCGCCAGCAGCGCGCTCGTGCCCTCACGGCTGGGCTTAAAGAGACACAGGTACGTGATTGTGCCCACCCTTGCCGACGTATATCGGCATGAAGGGGTCCTTAAGTGGTTAACACGATTGCATTTTGAGGGAAAAATAAATAAACGATTGTCTAGTCCTAAATATTTGCCAGACTAAAGCCACGTTTGCCATGTCATTACCATTGTTTGCTTGATTCTTTATCTACAGGTCGATGACATTATGCTGGAAAAGGCTGCTGAAAAATATCCTTTTAATCCACCCAAGACAAAGGAGGGCTACTTCTACCGGCAGACCTTCGAGAAGTACTACCCGGAGCGTGCCAACTGGATGACCCATTACTGGATGCCTCGTTGGACTCACGCCACAGATCCCTCCGCCCGCACTCTCACGCATTACAAGTCGGCCATCAATGCCTAAACGCTATTCTTCCTCTGAGATAAAGAAATAATTAGCTTAGTTGCTTTAAAGTACAGCGAGTGCCAGAGGTGGTTTACCGACCGATCGACCGGTGGAAATAGCAGATGGACCCAATGCCCGGGTTTTTATTATTTCACTCTGAAATGACATCCAATTTTAGTCTGACTTTCAATAAATTGATGTTTACCTCCAGAATACCTGAGTGACAGATTTTATTATTGGAGAAAATTTTGCTGCTTCTGTCTTGGGGATTTCTGAATCACAAAAGTTACAAGGTTTCCAGAATTGTAAATGGGAACTGCAGTGTTTTTACGTTTTTTTTTTATTTATAGGTATACATGTGAAAAAGAGCTGAACTCCAGGCAGATATAAAAGATACACATGGGGCCAGATTCTCAGAGGCGTTACGACGGAGTATCTCAGATACCCCGTCGTATCGCCTTTTTTTTTGTCCTCGTATCTATGCGAGTGATGCTTAGCATCACTTTTGCATAGATACGCTTCTACATCCGACAAGTGTAAAAGCATTACACTTGCGGATCGTAGGTGTAATGACAACTCCGGCCACTAGGTGGCCTTCACGTTGTTTTTTCATTTGCATATGCAAATGAGGCTAGTACGGCGATTGCCGAACGCTTTTACGCCGCCCCGTCGTCGCGTACGTCGTTTACGGACTCGTAAGGTTACCCCAGCTTCTATGTGGAGTAACCTTACGAAGTTCCGTCGGGTGCCGTCGGACGCCATGTTAAGTATGGCGTCGGGTCAGCGTCGGCTTTTTCCGTCGCTTACGTCGTTTTACTAACTCGTTCGCGAATAGGGACTTGCGTAAATGACGCTCACGTCGTTTTGACGTCGGTTTCAACGACGCTTCCCGACGTGAGCTGGAGCATGCGCACTGGGCTTTTTCCCCGGCCGGCGCATGCGCAGTTCGTTCGACGCGGGGGCGCGCTTAATTTAAATACAAGCCGCCCCATTTGAATTGCGCGGGTTTACGCTTGGCGATTTACGAGACGCCGGCGAAAACTACGGAGCAAGTGCTTTGAGAATAAAGCACTTGCTCTAGTACGCAGCGGCGGCGTAGTGTAAATGGCTTACGCTACGCCGCCGAAAATATATGAGAATCTGGCCCATGGTATCTAGCTCTAAATTAAATATTAAAGAAGAATCCCAAGAAAAGATATTGATATATTTTTAACCAAAAAGTAACGGCGCTAGTGGAGTGATGTACCGTATATACTCGAGTATAAGCCGAGTTTTTAAGCACATCTTTTCATGCTGAAAATGCCCCCCCTGGCTTATACTTGAGTCACCTTTTTTGCGCCTGATCCCCAGGACTTTGGGGCCCCCGGTACACTTCCTCTACAAGTGTTCAAAGTTTGTTGTCCGGGGGACCTAAGGCCGGGGAGCACTGATTTTTCAAAGTCGGGCACCCCTTCTATACAATTTTTTTTCTTTTGTAAGCCTGCAAGGCAAAAGGCATAATCAGCTAGTATGCACCGCATACTAGCTGATTATGAAATACTTACCTTGGAACGAGGTGAAGAACACTTACCTGGTCCACGCCGAGCGAGATGTCATCTTGCTCCGGCGTATTTTCCGGGTATCGCCGCTGCAGCGCTGTAATTGGCTGGAGCGGTGATGACGTCACTCCCGCGCGTGCGCGCAGGAGATTTCAAATTGGCAAGGGTCGGCGGCTGCCGGTCCTTTCGCCGTGTATTCCCCCCTGCGCATGTGCCGCTGCAATCAGCGGCGCATTGCGGGGGAATATTTCCTAAACCATACAGGTTTAGGAGATATTCTTTATTCCTACAGGTAAGCCTTATTATAGGCTTACCTGTAGGTAAAAGTCAAAAAGTGGGTTTACAACCACTTGAAACAGTCATTCTTCGGTAAATTTGGGGACTTAATACCAGCCAGGCGTAGGTTCCCTGGACCCTGAAACTTAGCACACATGTAGCCCCACTCTTCCTCTACAAGTGTCCAAAGTTTGTTGTCCGGGGGACCTACGGTCGGGCATCCCTTCTATATACTCCCATGTTAAACGTAAGTCTAGTCATGGACACAGTGAGGCATGGACACAGTAAGGAATGGGCACAGTGAGGCATGGGCACAGTGAAGCATGGACACAGTAAGGAATGGGCACAGTGAGGCATGGGCACAGTGATGCATGGACACAGTAAGGAATGGGCACAGTGAGGCATGGGCACAGTGAGGCATGGGCACAGTGAGGCATGGGCACAGTGAGGCATGGACACAGTAAGGAATGAGCACAGTGAGGCATGGGCACAGTGAGGCATGGACACAGTAAGGAATGGGCACAGTGAGGCATGGACACAGTGAGGCATGGGCACAGTGAGGCATGGACACAGTAAGGAATGGGCACAGTGAGGCATGGGCACAGTGAGGCATGGACACAGTAAGGAATGGGCACAGTGAGGCATGGGCACAGTGAGGCATGGACACAGTAAGGAATGGGCACAGTGAGGCATGGGCACAGTGAGGCATGGGCACAGTGAGGCATGGACACAGTGAGGCATGGACACAGTGTGGCATGGACACAGTGTGGCATGGACACAGTGAGGCATGGACACAGTGAGGCATGGGCACAGTGAGGCATGGACACAGTGTGGCATGGACACAGTGAGGCATGGACACAGTGAGGCATGGGCACAGTGAGGCATGGACACAGTGGCATGGCATGGACACAGTGAGGCATGGACACAGTGGAATGGGCACAGTGGACACAGTGAGGCATGGGCACAGTGAGGCATCACACATGGCACAGTGAGGCATGGGCACAGTAGGCAGGACATGAGGCATGGACAGTGAGGCATGAGGCACAGTGAGGCATGGACACAGTGAGGCATGGACACAGTGAGGCATGGGTGGGCACAGTGAGGCATGGGCATGGACAGTGAGGCATGGACACAGTGAGGGCATGGGCACACAGTGAGGCATGGGCACAGTAAGGCATGGGCACAGTGAGGCATGGACACAGTGAGGCATGGACACAGTAAGGCATGGGCACAGTGAGGCATGGACACAGTAAGGCATGGGCACAGTAAGGAATGGGCACAGTGAGGCATGGACACAGTAAGGCATGGTATACAGCATATGGTAAATTTAAAAAGGAAGCAGCTAGCGCTCTATGAGATATTTTTAATACCAACACAATATTGTTATGCGTTCTGTGCTACATAAACAGATACCGTAAAACCTTGGTTTGAGAGTTTGAGAGCATTTGGCAATTCAAGCAACATTATTTTTAAATACGTTTTGATATGACTTGATATACAAGCGATGTTTTGATATACAAGTAGCATCACGTCACAACTGAGTATAAAAGAGAAGAGAGGCGCCTCTAAGGCCGCGTGTATGCATGGATTTCATGCTCGTTATGGGCTATTTACCCGACAGATTGAAGGAAATACCGGTGGGAACATTTTGGTTAGAAACTCTCCTAGTTCATGATTAACCACTTCAGCCCTAATTTGTCCGAGGTGTGTATTTCCCGATCGGACATTCCCCTTCCTGACCAGGCAATATGGTTACTTTATTTGCGATCCGGCACTGCGTCGCTTTAATTGACAATTGCGCGGTTGTGCGATGCTGTACCCAAACAAAATTTACATCTTTTTTTTTTTCCCCCACAAATAGAGATTTCTTTTGGTGGTATTTGATCACCTCTTCTTTTTTTATTTTTTTAGGGGCTATAAACAAACAAAGAGAGACAATTTTGAAAAAAAAAAATATTTTTTTACTTTTTTGCTATAATAAATATCCCCCAAAAATAATATATAAAAACAAAATTATTCCTCAGTTTAGGCCGATATGTATTCGTCTACATATTTTTGTTAAAAAAAAAAACCAATAGTCGTATATTGATTGGCTTGTGCAAAAGATTTAGAGACTTTTATTTACTTTTTATTGATTTTACAAGTAATGGTGGCAATCTGCGATTTTTAGCAGCACGGCGATATTGTGGCGGACAAATCTGACCCCCAAATGACACTTTTTGTGGATCAGTGACATTATTACATTGATCAGTGCTATAAATATCACTGGCAGGGGAAGGAGTTAACACTAGGGGGCCATGAAGGGGTTAAATGTGTCCCCTGGGTGTAGGGTGACCACATTTCCACACTGCCATTCAGGGACACCCTGCCCCCCCCCTCACCTTATAAGGGGGGCGGGGGGTAATGTAGTCTTGGGGTTGATGGGGAATTTGGCGGCGGGTTATTTGTCAGGTGAATGTGCCACTTGCCACCAGATGCAGTGCTGCTGTCACTCCCTCTGCCTGAGCCACGTGCGAAGAAGGAAAGGAGTGGAGTCACTATCTGAAGAGTGAAGATCACACCAGTCCCTGCTGCTTGCCGCTGGGTGCCGGAGAAGGAGGAGGTGCCGAGTAGTGTTGAGCAGAATATGCCATATTCGATTTTGCGATATATCTCGAATATATAGTCGAATATTCGAGATATATTCGCTAAATACGAATATTTGTGATATTTTTTGGAAATTAAATGATTGCGAATTTTCGCTATCGCGAATGCGAATTGCGAATGCGAATATTCGAGAAATGCGGAATGGAGCACTCTGATTGGCTCAGAATATTTGTGATATATTACAATACAAAATAATTGCGAATATTCGGCAAATGCGGAAGGAGCACTCTGATTGGCTCAGAATATTCTTGATATTTTATCGTAATTTCGCAAAAATGCGAATGAGAAATTTATTGCGGAATTTCGACAGTAACATTCTGAAATCGAATATATGTGTTATTTTAGCTAAAAACAATATTGCGAATTTCTCGAAAATAATCGCGCGATATCGCTATTGCCGAATAATCGCATTGCGATTTTTCGGCAATATAAATTGATCGCTGCAGCTACTCGGCCCAGGGTCTCTAATCATACCAGCAATGCTTTTAGACGTCGATGGGGATCTCTAGGATGTGATCTGTTCTAAAAAAAAAATAAAAAAAATACGAATATTCGAAATAGCGAATATTCACCGCGAAATTCGCAATATATCGCGAATACTCGAATATGCCATATTCGAGCCGAATATTCGCAATACAAATATTCGTGAGCAACACTAGTGCCGAGTTGGGTGGGGACAGCAGTGCTGCACTAGGCGCAGGCCTCGCTCCCGGCCTCACTGTCTGAGAGTAAATTGTCACTGGTTGCAAGATGCCAGGCAGCGCTGGCCCTAGAAACCAGTTCCGGAAATGTAGTTATTAGTTAGTAGGGGGTGGCTGTGTCCTCTATTTTATTCTATTTTTATTAGACATTGTATTGTCCCGGAAGGAAGGTGCCCGGGACCCGGGACAGACAGGTCAATTGCGGGACAGTCCCGGGCAATCCGGGACTCGTGGGTAGTGTTGCTCACGAATATTCGTATTGCGAATATTCGGCTCGAATATGGCATATTCAAAGTATTCGCGATATATTCCGAATTTCGCGGTGAATATTCGCTATTTCGAATATTCGTATTTTTTCAATTTTTTTTTTTAGAACAGATCACATCCTAGAGATCCCCATCGACGTCTAAAAGCATTGCTGGTATGATTAGAGACCTTGGGCCGAGTAGCTGCAGCGATCATTTTATATTGCCGAAAAATCGCAATGCGATTATTCGGCAATAGCGATATCGCGCGATTATTTTCGAGAAATTCGCAATATTGTTTTTAGCTAAAATAACACATATATTCGATTTCAGAGTGTTACTGTCGAAATTCCGCAATCAATTTCTCATTCGCATTCTTGCGAAATTACGATAAAATATCAAGAATATTCTGAGCGCTCCATTCCGCATTTCTCGAATATTCGCAATTATTTTGTAGTATAAAATATCACGAATATTCTGAGCCAATCAGAGTGCTCCATTCCGCATTTGCCGAATATTCGCAATTATTTTGTATTAAAAAATATCACGAATATTCTGAGCCAATCAGAGTGCTCCTTCCGCATTTGCCGAATATTCGCAATTATTTTGTATTGTAATATATCACGAATATTCTGAGCCAATCAGAGTGCTCCTTCCGCATTTGCCGAATATTCGCAATTATTTTGTATTAAAAAATATCACGAATATTCTGAGCCAATCAGAGTGCTCCATTCCGCATTTCTCGAATATTCGCAATTATTTTGTAGTATAAAATATCACGAATATTCTGAGCCAATCAGAGTGCTCCATTCCGCATTTGCCGAATATTCGCAATTATTTTGTATTAAAAAATATCACGAATATTCTGAGCCAATCAGAGTGCTCCTTCCGCATTTGCCGAATATTCGCAATTATTTTGTATTGTAATATATCACGAATATTCTGAGCCAATCAGAGTGCTCCTTCCGCATTTGCCGAATATTCGCAATTATTTTGTATTGTAATATATCATGAATATTCTGAGTCAATCAGAGTGCTCCTTCCGCATTTCTCGAAATTTCGCAATCGCAATAGCGAAATTTCGCAATCATTTCATTTCCAAAAAATATCACGAATATTCGTATTTAGCGAATATATCTCGAATATTCGACTATATATTCGAGATATATCGTGAAATCGAATATGGCGTATTCTGCTCAACACTACTCGTGGGCACCCTACCTGGGTGTGTTCTAACTGTAGGGGGGATGGCTGCCAGAACATGACAGATCACTGTAAGCAGTAGATCCCTGTCAGCAGGGCTGTCTTAATGAGAGGGCACACCTGGGCATTGTCCAGGGGCCCCAGATGCATGGGGGGCCCCTGCACTTTGCCCCAAGCATCTGGTCCTTGAGCCCACGCCGCCCCGAAATTGGGGGCCCCATGATAGCACTGAGAGTGATAGATACACAGGGGAGGCAGTCTGCCTCCTACCTACTTGATGTCTGTTTACCTGCCCTGTCATCATTGTAGGGGCCCCGGAGCATTACTTTGCCCAGGGGCCCAAGATGCTATTAAGACGGCCCTGAGCGGACATCTTGTTACACCCAATGTAGAATTCACAGTTATTTTAACCCCTTCAATACCGGGTCCGGGCTTTTATACCCGCCTCCATACCGGGGGGCCTATTCTGGCACTTCTCTCCTACATGTACAAATCATCATTATTTTGCTAGAAAATTACTCAGAACCCCCAAACATTAAGAAAGGTTTTTTTTAGCAGACACCCTAGGGAATAAAATGGCAGTCATTGCAACATTTTATCTTGCACGGTATTTGCGCAATCATTTTTCAAACGCCTTTTTTGGGGAAAAAAATAGTTTCATGAGTTAAAAAAACAGTTAGCCCAATTTATTTTGTAAAATATGAATGATGATGTTACACTGAGTAAATAGATACCTAACATGTCACGCTTTAAAATTGAGCACACTTATGGAATGGCGCCAAACTTCACTACTTTAAAATCTCTATAGGCAACGCTTTGAAATTTTTTACAGGTTACCAGTTTAGATTTACAGATGAGGTCTAATGCTAGAATTGTTGCACACGCTCTAACGCGCGCGGCGATACCTCACATATCTGGTTTAAACAGCGTTTACATATGTGGGCGGGACTTGCGTGTGCGTTTGCTTCTGCGCGCAAGGGGCGTTTTAATTTTGTTTCTATTTATTAATTTTTTACGCTTTTTTTATTAAATTTTGTATCACTTTTATTTCTATTACAGGGAATGTAAACATCCCTTGTAATAGGAAATGTGTGTGACAGGTCCTCTTTATGGAGAGATGCGGGGTCAATAAGACCTTCCCTCCCCCCCCCATATCTCCCCTGCAGGCTGGAAATCATGAAAAAAAATTCACCGATCTCATGCTTGGTATTGCTACTAGCTACTAGCTGTAATCACAGCTTTGTTTACTCACGGGTACCTGGGCGTGACAGCATCACATCGCGCCCGGGTCTCCGACGGTTATAGAGATGACTGGTGGCCATATGGTCACCAGTCATCTCTATGCTTCCTGCCTGCGCCGGACAATTCTTTCTCCGGGCCCCCGATCGCACGGGAGACGGGAGAGCCCGGAGAAGCACCGGATGGCGGCGGGAGGTGGCAGGACCGCCGCTATGATCGTTCTTATCGTGCACAGAATCGCCGTCACTAATGATATCTGAATGATGTCTCTAGCTGCTCCCATCATTCAGATATCACTGCACAAAGTCAAGGACGTCATATGACGTCCACCCAGGATGGGAGATCCCCTCTGTGGACGTCAAATGACTATGGGCCAGTATTAAAGTGGATAACCACTTAAAGCAGGGGTTCACCCCCAATTTTTTTTTTAACATTACATTTCATTGCTGTACATACCGTATTTTCACAGCGGCTTCCGGGTATGTAATCTGCAGGACTGGGCATTCCTAATTGATTGACATGCTTCCGACAGGCGCATACAGCGCGTCACGAGTTGCCAAAAGAAGCCGGACTGCGAGTTGGCTCTATATGGTGCCTACGCACCGACATTCGGCTTCTTTCGGCAACTCGTGACGCACTGTATGCGCCGGTCGGAAACATGTCAATCAATTAGGAACGCTCACGAGGAGGCTTCACCAGCATGTGACGTTCACGAGGAGGCTTCACCAGCATGTGACGTTCACGAGGAGGCTTCACCAGCATGCAACGTTCACGAGGAGACTTCACCAGCATGCGAGGTTCAAATGGAGACTTCACCAGCATGCGAGGTTCAAACGGAGACTTCACCAGCATGCGAGGTTCAAACGGAGACTTCACCAGCATGCGAGGTTCAAACGGAGACTTCACCAGCATGCGAGGTTCAAACGGAGACTTCACCAGCATGCGAGGTTCAAACGGAGACTTCACCAGCATGCGAGGTTCAAACGGAGACTTCACCAGCATGTGAGGTTCAAACGGAGACTTCACCAGCATGTGAGGTTCAAACGGAGACTTCACCAGCATGTGAGGTTCAAACGGAGACTTCACCAGCATGTGAGGTTCAAACGGAGACTTCACCAGCATGTGATGTTCACATGGAGACACCACCTGAATGTTACATTCATGTTGAGACAGAAAAGGATAGGCAGATCCTGGTGGTAGGGGATTCTGTCATTAGAGGGACAGAAAGGGCAATCTGTCAGAATGACGGTGATCGACGAACAGTATATTGTTTCCCGGTCGCACGAGTTCGGGACATAGCAGATCGGATGGACGGATTGTTGGATGTGGCTGGGGAGGACCCAGCTGTCATGGTACATATTGGAACCAACGACAACATTAGAAGAAAATGGAGCTCCCTACAAAATGATTTCAGGGACTTAGGAGCTATATTGAAGAAAAGAACCTCCAAGGCAGTATTTTCAGAAATACTGCCTGTACCTCGAGCCGCACCAAGGAGGCAGCAGGAGTTTAGGGAGCTTAGCAGGTGGCTGAAGAACTGGTGCAGGAAGGAGGGGTTTGGCTTCATGGAGACCTGGACTGACTTTTCAATTGGTAACTTGCTCTACAGCAGGGATGGACTGCACTTAAATGAACAGGGTGCCACTCTGTTGGCAAAGAAAATAGCCCAAAAGTTGGTAATTTCTTTAAATCAACCACGTGTCATTCACATGAAGACTCCTTCAGCATGCAACGATTCTGTTGAGACTCGGGCAGAACGTAACTTTCCCACCAAGACTCCAGCAGATTGTAGCTTTACCATGGAGGCTTCACCAGCATGTGGCGGCCACACGGAGGCTTCACCAACATGTGACGGCCACACGGAGACTTCACCAGCATGTGACGGTCACACAGAGGCTTCACCAGCATGTGACGGCCACACGGAGGCTTCACCAGCATGTGACGGCCACACGGAGGCTTCACCAGCATGTGACGGCCACACGGAGGCTTCACCAGCATGTGACGGCCACACGGAGGCTTCACCAGCATGTGACGGCCACACGGAGGCTTCACCAGCATGTGACGGCCACACGGAGGCTTCACCAGCATGTGACGGCCACACGGAGGCTTCACCAGCATGTGACGGCCACACGGAGGCTTCACCAGCATGTGACGGCAAGGTTACCAGAAAGTATAGGCACATACTAGTGGTAGGGGATTCAGTTATTGGAAGAATACAGAGGGCAATCCATCACAAAGACCATTATCGTCAAACAGTATGTTGTTTACCGGGCGCTCGGGTTCGGAACATTGCAGATTGCATGGACAGATTATTGGATGGCGCTGGAAAGGACCCAGTTGTCATGGTATATATCGGTACCAATGACAAAGTTAGAGAAAGATGGAGCGCCCTACAAAATGATTTCAGGGACTTGGGGGCCATATTGAAAAAAAGGACCACCAAGGCAATATTTTCTGAAATACTGCCTGCACCTCGAGTCACACCACAGAGACAGCAAGAGCTTATGGTACTTAACAAGTGGCTGAGTAACTGGTGCAGGGAGGAGGGGTTTGGCTTCATGGCTAACTGGACTGACTTTTCAGGCCGTTACCATCATTATAGTAGTGACGGATTGCACTTAAATGAGAGGGGTGCAGCTTTCTTGGGAAGGAAGATGGCCAAAATGTTGGAAGAAAATTTAAACTAGACGATGAGAAGAGGACGATTTGCTAGTGAATATGAGAGAGAGGATCTTCATTTTAAGCCATCATGACAGGAATCCACTACGTCATCAATCTCCTAAAAGATTCTCATAAGCAGCTTCTGAATCACCAACTATCAACGTACCTGGACAAACAAGACAATTGGCTGTTCCTAGAAGAAGACTCAACAAAAAGTTTGAGGGACGCTCCCAGGGGCCAGGTACGGCTGTACCAACACAGGTCCCTACACTGGTGGCGGCTGCCACTCCAGTAACCGGAGGGTCTTCCCATCAGCCCTCTATTTACCTTTCTGTAGCTTCTGCAGAAGCTTTAAGGTTCGACAATACATCGCCCAAACATAATCACCTGTAAAAAAAAAGTGTCTGAGATGTTGGTGGTAAACAGCCTGCTAGGTCCGAGGGGAACCGAACCAAGCCCTCCAAAAGTTGCCAAGAGTGTAAATGTAGACATTAAGCTTTAAGGTTAATCAAAAATATAACACTTTAAAGGGAAGGTAGAACAAAGGGGGAGTATGAAAGAGGGAGAGAGGGAGGAAAGGGGGGAGAAGGAAAGATTGGGGGAAGAAGAAGGGGGTGAGGGTTTGGGGGGATCCCCACACCTTCCCTACCCGCAACCTTCCATCCCCCCTACTTTCCTCCCTCTCTGCCCCTTCCTTTTTCCTTCCCCCCTTGTTCTACCTTTCCCTTTAGAATGTGATATTTTTGATTAACCTTAAAGCATAATGTCTACATTTACACTCTTGACACATTTTGGATATGAGGCGGCTTTTGGAGGACTCGGTTTGGTTCCCCCCGGACCTAGCAGGCTGTTTACCACCAACATCTCAAGCACGTTTATACAGGTGATATGTTTGATCTATGTATTGTCGATCGGTATAAAGAAATTGATTATGTTGTGAAGTTTGAAGGCCGGTATGTTTTTAAGGCGTGTGTTGGACCAGCTATATAAGGAGGTTGAAGGCCGGTATGTTTTTGAGGCGTGTGTTGGACCGGCTATAAGAGGAGGTTGAAGGCCGGTATATTTTTGAGGCGTGTGTTGGACCGGCTAAGGGGAGGTTGGAGGCTGGTATGTTTTTGAGGCGTATGTTGGACTGGCTATAAGAGGAGGTTGAAGGCCGGTATATTTTTGAGGCGTGTGTTAGACCGGCTATAAGAGGAGGTTGAAGGCCGGTATGTTTTTGAGGTGTGTGTTGGACCGGCTATAAGAGGAGGTTGAAGGCCGGTATATTTTTGAGGCGTGTGTTGGACCGGCTAAGGGGAGGTTGGAGGCCGGTATGTTTTTAAGGCGTGTGTTGGACTGGCTATAAGAGGAGGTTGAAGGCCGGTATATTTTTGAGGCGTGTGTTGGACCGGCTATAAGGGGAGGTTGGAGGCCGGTATATTTTTTTAGTAGTAAATATTTTTATTGTTTTGAGGAAGGACATTACAGCGTTAGAACAGTAGTATTCATAACAGATGTCACCACCAGAACAGTCTTATACCATCAAAGACATTGAACGCAGTGTAAGTATAACAATAAAACTGGGTGAAAGAAAAAAAAAAAACAACAAGGTGAGAATATAAATTTGCAACATAGGGTTCCAGTGGTAGGGAAGAGGGAAGGGGGGGGGGGGAAGGGGAGGGGGTAGGGGAGGAAGAGGGTACCAGCATGAGCAGACAAAGGGAACAAGAGCAAGATGTCATTATTTGACAGAACATTTTGGATGTTGCAACCATTGGGACCACATAGTCAGGAATTTCTCAGAACGTAAATTCTTCCTAGCTACTATCCTCTCCATTTCGCATTGGTAGTTTAGATCAGCAATGGTGTTAGAAATGGAAGGGACAGTAGCAGATTTCCAAAGTCTAGTAACATTCAATTTGGCAGCATGAAGTAGGTGGATGACCACGCATCTGGCCGGTTGAGGGACCTTATCTATACCAATATGTAGTAGGGCTAGAGCTGGGGATGGGGACCAGGGCGTCCCAACGATTGAGGAAATCAACCTAAATACTTGGTTCCAGAAGGAGCTCAAGGATTTGCAGAACCAGAGAATATGTGCCATGGAGCCAATGCTTCCGCAGTTCCTCCAACAGGAGGGGGGGTGGCCAGGGTACATTTTGGACAACCGGTATGGCGTGAGATACCACCTGTGAATGGTTTTCTGATAAGCTTCCCAGTGGTTGGAACAGTGGGATGCTTTGTGGGTTTCCCTAAAGGCCTGTAGCCACTGGTCGTGGCTAAAAGGGATGCTTAGTTCTTCTGCCCATTTATTCAAAGAGTGCACTTGGGAGCAGGGTCTAGCGTCACTGAGGCAGGAGTACATTTGGGAGATGCCTTTAGGGGGAGTTTGTGGTGAGGAGTAATACAGGTATATTGGTGCTGGGATCTGTACCGTGGAGGATAGTTTAGTTGTCTTTAAGAAGTTGGAGATTCGAGTATAAGCAAAAAGTTCGGAGCTAGGTAGACTGAATTTGCGTTGGAGAGCCTCAAAGGTATGCAGCGCATTGTGGTGTAAGATGTCGCCGACGTTTAGTATGCCTGAAGAGTGCCATTGGGAGAGATTCAAGTCAGGAATGCAAGGGGTCAGGGCTCTGAGAGGTATCTGTAGTGTTTTTTGAGGTGAGTTGGGAGGGTATACAGCGAGAAGTTTCTTCCAGGCCATAATAGAAGCGGAGATCATTGGGTTAGTGTAATGAGGGGTAGGGGAGTAGCCTGCTGATATTAATAAGAGGCGGTCTGGAAGGTTTGCGGGCAGCTGGTAGGAGGCTTCCATGGTGGACCATTGCTTCTCAGGCGAAGGGTGCCACCAAAAGTACAGCTGGTCCAGAAGGGAAGCGTAGTAGTAATTGGCAATATGGGGCAGTCCTACCCCACCCTGTCGATGGGGTCTGGTAAGTATGTAGCCCGCACATCTTGGTGGTTTGGAATTCCAGATATATTTAGTTAATTGGCTTTGAATAGAGGACAGAAGGGAGCTAGGGATCGGTAAACTTAGGGTCCGGAATAGGTAGAGAAGCTTTGGCAGGATTATCATTTTGAAGGTGGCTATGCGCCCCATTGTGGAGAGGCCTACACTCCGAAGAGATTTCAGTAGTGTGGGTAAATTACGGGTGAAGGTGTGGAAGTTCAGTTGAATCAGTTGCTTAGGGTTGGGCGTGATCTGGACACCCAGGTAGGGGATGGACGTTTTCGCCCACATGTAGGGTAAGTCAGCTTTCAGGCGTGCAGTCGTGTGGGGTGGAAGATGTATGGGGAGGATTATGGATTTTGTAGCGTTAAGTTTGTAGTAAGATACAGAGCTAAATTGGTGGAGGATGTCTTGTATGGCTCGTAGAGACTGTGTGGGATTGGTGACCATCAGGACCACATCATCAGCAAACAGGCTGATCCTGTGGTCCGAGCCATTACACAAAAGGCCTGAAATTCTCGGGTCAGATCTGATTTTAGAGGCCAAGGGTTCCATTATCAGGGCGAAGATAAGTGGGGACAGGGGGCACCCCTGACGTGTGCCGTTCGTGATGTCAAAGGGGGTGGATAGCATCCCCCCAGTGAGCACCTTGGCAGTGGGGTTCGAGTAAAGGGAGAGGATGGCGGTTTGGAACCATCCAGTAATACCGAATTTGGTTAATACCTCCTGGAGGAAAGTCCAGTGAACTCTATCGAACGCCTTCTCTGCATCAAGGGAGAGAAGCAGAGAAGGCGTTCGATCTTGAGCGGCCCGGTGGATGAGGTTGAGCACTCTTCTAGTAGCGTTTGGTGCTTGTCTGCCCGGGACAAACCCAACTTGGTCAGGGTGAACTATCTCTGGCAGAAACGACATCAATCTGTTGGCAATAACTTTGGCGAGTAGCTTTATATCAGTATTCAGGAGCGAGATAGGCCTAAAGCTAGAGGCAACAGTGGTGTCCTTTCCAGGTTTAGGGATGGTTGAGATAAGTGAGCGCAGCATATCCGTAGGTAGAGAGCCAGAGGAACCAGCAGCATTGAAGAGGTCCGTCAGTTTGGGAGACAAGAGCTCGGCAAATTTTTTATAGAATGGGTTAGAAAAGCCATCCTCTCCCGGGGATTTGTGGAGAGGGAGGGCTTTGATTGCTGCGTGTACTTCAGCAGTGGTAAAGGGCTTGGAGAGAGTTTCAAGTTGCGTCTCTGAGATCGAAGGTAATGTGATCGGATCCAGAAAGCTACGAATCTGTTCTAACGTGGGCTGGGGAGTAAGGGGGTCTTTATGAAGGTTATAGAGTGATGCATAGAATTCGCTAAACGCATTAGCGATTTCTTGGGGGTTAGTTAAAAGTTGCTGCGAAGTGGGGTGCTTGAGGGAGGGAATTTTGGCTTTCGTACGTTGGGCCTTGACTTGGCGCGCTAGGAGTGATCCAGCTCTATTGCCCAATGAGTAGAAGTTAGCTTTAGAGTATTTAAAGTTACGTTCAAATTTGTGTAGCAAGAGGGTACGCAGTCGTTGTCTAAGCTCCAAGAGCTCAATAGAGTGTTTGTGGGAGGGGAGGGATTTATTAAGATTTTCTATATCTGAAATTTGAGATATGACCTCGTCAATCTGCCGGGTCCTCTGGCGTCTCGCTCGTTTACTCAGCTTAATAAAAATTCCTCTGAGGTAGGCTTTGTATGATGACCAGAGTGTAAATCTGTCGGTGTCGGGTAGATCATTAAATTCGAAGAAAGATTGGTGCTCAAGTTCTATTTCTTGGAGGACTTTGGGGTCCTCTAGTAAGGAGGTGTCCAGCCTCCATATCCTTGGTGGTCCAGGACGGAGATCACCGACCAGGATATGATACCAATGTCAGAGTTCATGACATTCTGGAGAGTCCATTTGTCCACCAGGAACAAGTCAATTCGGGAATAGGAGAGCTGTGGGTGAGAAAAGAACGTATAATCACGTTCCGAGCCATGTTGTGCTCTCCATACATCAAAGAAATCCAATTCACGGAGCAGGGGGTTTAGGGTTGGTCGGCGGCGACCTTTAATGTTGGAGGTGTCCATACTTGGGTCGCCAATCATGTTTAGGTCACCACCCATGACTAGGTTACCTTGCCGCAAGTCGTTCACCCTCTTAAAGAGACGACGTAGAAATCGCAGTGGTCTGGAGTTCGGGCCATAAATGTTCACCAGGGTATAGGTGGTTTGAGCGATGGAGCAAATGAGAATTATGTATCGGCCTTGCGAATCTGCATGGGTATGGATGTGTTGAAACTGCAGGGTATCCCGGACAGCCGTCAGTACACCATTCTTTTTCTTAACATTTGAGGCGAGATAAACGTTGTCATAGCCTTTGAGACTAAGTTTAGGAGTTTTTGAGTCCGCAAAGTGCGTCTCCTGGATAAAGACAATGTCAGCATTTTGTTTTTTCAGTTCTCTTTGCAAAGTAGATCGTTTCTGAGGACTGTTGAGGCCCTTAGCATTTAGGGAAAATATTTTGATCGGCATGGTACGTTGAAGGATGGCGGTCCACTAGGAGTGGTCAATAGTGCCAGGTGTGGGGGAGGGTAAGCGCTGCGGGGAGAGATTCGGTAGTTCGTAGAAAGCTGGTGTAGAGCAGGTAGGGTAGTAGAAGGGGTGATAAAAAGGAGGAGCCCGTGATCAATATGGGATCAATGTGCAGAAACACTGCTAAACTGTACAACCAGGGGGGTTTTCCTTCAGTGGAGTCCAGATACTCGGACCCAGTGAATGGAAAGAAAGGCTCGGAGAGAAAAAAAAGAAAAAGGACTCGTCATAGATCCGCTGTGACCCGGCTATGGATCAAAAAGAATTGTAAGCGTAAACAGGATAGGTTAGGCATCTTGTAGGGACCAGTCGCCTTCCATTTGAGAGGGGGAGGTGGGTGGCGGTTTAGGATTTTCCTCAGGAATTATGCGCCAAATTTTCAGCAATTGGAGGCCCGCTTGCAGCGTGCGTACCACGTGGGTTTTGCCTTGAAAAGTAATCAGCAACTTGGTGGGGAACCCCCATTTGTATGGGATGTGGTGGTTCTGAAGGCCTTTCGTAATTGTGGCCAGTTGTCGCCGGTTTTCCATAGTTGCCTTGGAGAGGTCCGTGTATAGTGCTACCGCAGTGAAAGGTTCCGGGAGGTTCGGATTACGCTTAGCAGCATGCATTACTTTCTCTTTAGCGTTGTAGAAGTGTATGCGCGCTAGTACGTCTCTGGGTTTCTCAGCTGAGAGGTGGGGTGGTTTGGGCAGTCTGTGCGCTCTGTCTATTTCTAGGTCCCTGTCGGACAGGTCAGGTGCTAGCGCGCGCATCAGAGATTGCAAGAAGCGTATCAGCTCGGGCTGTTGGATCGCTTCAGGTACATTGCGGAATTTAATATTATTTCTGCGTGATCGATCTTCAAGATCGGCGAGCTTGAGATTGATCGCCCGCATTTCATCGTCGTGCTCAGTGCAGACATCTATCACTTCATTATGTGCAGTGAAAAGATCAGACATTTTGTGCTCAATGTGCTGTAGGCGCTGATCCTGGTGTTGCACAACAGTAGCCAGTGAGGAGACTGCAGCTGAGAGATCAGAGTACAGTGTCTGTTTGAGTGATATCAGCATGTGTTTCATCGTCTGCTCTGATATGGGCTGGTCAGAGGCAGGGAAGTTGTCTATGGCTGCTGCGTTATGGATGTCAGGTGGAGGCAATATAAATGGTATCCTGGGGCTGCTTCCTGGAGCATCGTCCTCCCTCCTGGGTTTGGATTTGACAGGGGAGGACGAGGAAGGTGAACGGGGCGGTGAGTACTCACTGTGAACATCTGGGGAGAAGCCTGGGCTATAGTGGCCGCCGCTGGTGTAGTGAGGTAACGGCTGAGCCGCGAGGCTGAGGGAGCCGCCGGCGCCATCTTGATTTCGGCTCGCTCCGGCCAGAGGGAAAAAATCAGTAAGCTTTTGCGGCATTGCAGGCTGTTTTCGTCGTTTGAGCATGGCGCTCGGGTGTCACTGGTCCCACCGGGATGAGGTACGGGCTGTTGGAGTGTAGTTTACTGCGCTGTGGAGTCGCTATTAGCCGGGTGTAGAGCGGAGCTATTCGTTCAGGCAGCCATCCTCGTTGCCGGCAAGCCACGCCCCCCAAAAACCGGCCGGTATATTTTTAAGGCGTGTGTTGGACTGGCTATAAGAGGAGGTTGGAGGCCGGTATATTTTTGAGGCGTGTGTTGGACCGGCTATAAGGGGAGGTTGGAGGCCGGTATATTTTTGAGGCGTGTGTTAGACCGGCTAAGGGGAGGTTGGAGGCCGGTATGTTTTTGAGGCATGTGTTGGTCTGGCTATAAGTGGAGGTTGGAACTCTTTTTGTCTTCAGAGGTCGGAGAAGTCTTTCCAGCTTTCTTTAGGCTTTCTTTGCTGGAGAAATGAGAACTCTTCCCGCCAGTGAGGTCCTTCATGGAGAAGTCCGAGGCCTCAATCACACGGGTGTATGAATCTGTATCCAGTGTGGGGGCTGTGTTAACCCCAAAAAGGACATCCATGTGTAGTGCAGCTGTGCGACGCACCCTGGGTGGGTTTGGGGCCGTGCAACGGCACCCACACCGATGTCACATTGGGTACAGTCACTGCACCCCAGTTGACAGCAATAGGACTGCCTACACGGGATGCTGGGAACACCTGTGCATCCCCATTGCGGTAAACACGGCCCTCCCATGGGGTACGGATTCATACCCCCGTGTGAATGAGGCCTAAGGGTGAATGGAATATTTAGCTCCATTGTGTTGCTAATTTGGGGAACACTGAACCCCTCTTTGTTATTTGGGGTGTTTTATTACAGGAGTGTTATAGATTGTAGTTTAGGAGAAGTTTGGATTTCTTCTAAAGGCACTTTGAGTAAACATAAGTGATTTACCCTGCTCAG
Organism: Rana kukunoris; assembly: GCA_029574335.1. Lineage (NCBI taxonomy): Eukaryota > Metazoa > Chordata > Amphibia > Anura > Ranidae > Rana > Rana kukunoris. The sequence goes on along the minus strand of CM056053.1, from coordinate 3,385,910 downwards.
CGGGGGCGGGCCTTAGAGAACAAAGGCCGCATATGGGCAGCACAGAGGCTTATTGGTAAGCCTTGCAGCACTGGGGTCCTTGTTTCAGATTCTGACCAGGACACTATCTGCATGGAGTTTGCATGTTCTCCCTGTGCTTTTGTGGGTTTCCTCCGGGTACTCCGGTTTCCTCCCACACTACAAAGACATGCTACTTTTGCGTTGGTGGTGTAGTGGTAAGCATAGCTGCCTTCCAAGCAGCTGACCCGGGTTCGATTCCCGGCCAACGCCATCTCCAATACTTGGAGTCCTCAGAGAGAAAAGCGATATACAAGGTCAATGCGGAGTATAGATTAGCGGTGGAATAAAGAATGAAGAGAACGTGTGGAATGTTTGAGGAAGAAAACGTTCCCCCAGAATCTATAGAAGGAGAACCCAGCAACTGATAGAAGACGCTTAGCTTAGGCTGCGATCACACCTAGGTGTTTTCCGGATCGCGGGCGGAATTACCGCAATTTCCCGAATTGCCCCAAACGTGCGACACACTTGTGATCCCGTTACTTTCAATGGCCCCTTATTCATGGGACAATATTGACACCTGACAAATCACACAAAATGACGGGACGCCCATTTCCCAAAAGCAGTCCTGTGATTTGTCAGGTGACAATCGCGGCAAAAATCTCCCCATCGATCGGGGTGATATTGAAAGTAAGGGGATCGCATATTCCACCCAGCGGAAATATTACACCCCCCAACTGTCTAGATTTACATTAAAAATTTCAAAATCCAAACTTATCAGTGCCCACAGTGCCACCCATCAGTGCCCACAGTTCTGTCCACAGTGCCACCCATCAGAGCCCACAGTGCCACCTATCAGCGTCCACTACCAGTGCCGCCATTAGTGTCCACTACCAGTGCCCATCAGTGTCAACTACCAGTGCCCATCAGCGTCCACTACTGGTGCTCATCAGTGTCACCTACCAGTGCCCATCAGTGTCACCTACCAGTGCCCATCAGTGTCACCTACCAGTGCCCATCAGTGTCACCTACCAGTGCCCATCAGTGTCCACTACCAGTGCCCATCAGTGTCAACTACCAGTGCCCATCAGCGTCCACTACCGGTGCTCATCAGTGTCACCTACCAGTGCCCATCAGTGTCACCTACCAGTGCTCATCAGTGTCACCTACCAGTGCCCATCAGTGCCGCCTTATCTGTCCCTATTAGTGACGCCTTATCTGTACTAGTGAGCCTGCACACTATGATGCCATTCCAGTATCCAAAAATTGCCTCTCTCCTAAGGAAATTTCTGTTTGCCTGCCTCACGGAATGGACCGTTGTCTCAAGAAATGCCCCTTTCCTCACAGAATAGCCTTCATAGAAGAAACCTTGCATCACGGAGTGGCCCATTCCTTACGGGAATGTCACTCTGCTTCATATAACTGTCCCTTGCAATAAAGAATGGACTCAACTCATAGAATGGCTCTTTTGCCTCGTACACAAGAGCGGTTTTCTTGTCGGGAAAAAAAACTGATGGTTTTTCCAACGCAATTCCTCTCAAGCCTGACTTGCATACACACGGTCACACAAAAGTTCTGTGAACTTTTGACTGCCAAGAACATGGTGAGGTAAAAGACTACGATGACCTGAGTAAAATGAAGTTCTATGCTTTTGAGCATGCGTTGATTTGTTTCCGAGCATGCTCAATTTTTTTGCGTGTTGGGAAAGCATAGAGACGAATGGTTTTCCCGCTAGGATTTTTTCCGACTGGGAAAAAGGAGATCCTGCAGTTTTCCTGTTGGAAAATGTCTGATGGAGCATACGCATGGTCGGGATTCCCAGGCCAAAAGCTCTCATCTGACTTTTTTTCTGACGGGAAAACTGGTCGTGTGTACGGGGCATGAGCCTCAAAAGGGCCCCCGTGACTCAAGTAATGGTCTTTTTCCTCACATACAGTATGACCCCTTGCCCCAAAGATTGTCCACTTGCCTCATGGAAGGCCTCTATCCTCCTAGGCTAACCCCTTGCCTCAGGCCTCGTACACACGAGCGAGGAACTCGTCGTAAAAGACACATCGTTTTCCTCGACGAGTTCCTTGTCAGGCTTGTCGAGAAACTTGACAAGCTGTCTTTGCGTACACACTGTCAAGACCAAATCTCCTCGTTCTCAAACGCGGTGACGTACAACACGTACCACGGCGGGGGAAGTTCGATTCCACTGGCGCCACTCTTGGGGCTGCTTTTGCTAATCTCATGTTACTACGTGTTAGATAAAAGTTTGGTGAGAGACGATTTGCGCTTTTCAGTCTGTTACAGCGCGACAAATGTGCTATCTCCATTACAAACGCTACTCTTACCGAAGGTGCGCTCCCGTCGCATACTTTATTCTGAGCATGCGCGGGTTTCTAAGCATACACACGAACACTGGCGTAGCGGGGGGGGGGAGGGGCAGGGGGGGCTCCTGCACCGGGCGAAAAATTGCGGGGGGCGAAATCCTGGCGTCCGCGGAATGCGCCGCCGCCTTAGGAAAGGCCGCGGCTTTGGCCTAGCTCTGGAGCTGTCGGCCATCTTTGTACACCCAGCGGCGGCGCGCCTGGTTGGCTGGTGGAACTGTCTGTCTCCCTTGATGTGGGAGTGGCGGGAAACACCAGCCAACCAGGCAGAAGGGCGCGCTGATTGGCCTGGAACATGTGTTTACAGCGCGGCGGCCATCTCCATCTCCAGCAAGGTAAGTGGGGGGGGGGGGGGGTCAGTGTAAATCTAAAGGGGTGCTCTGCCTGATCTCCACCTATCCACCTCAGAGCCTGTCATTTTAGTTAAACTGCTGGGACTTGTAGTTCTCCATCTTCTCCTGGGGCTCATGGAGATTGGAGAACTACAAGTCCCAGCAGGTTATACATTATCATACAATAAGGCTCTGAGGTGGATGGGTGTGGATTGCATGCACCTAAACCCCAGGAGAAGATGGAGAACTACAAGTCCCAGCAGGTTATAATATAAGGCTCCGAGGTGGATGGATGTCCGGACACCCATCCACCTAGGAGCCTTATATTATAATCTGCTGGGTCTTGTAGTTCTCCATCGTCTCCTGGGGCTCAGGTGCATGCGATCCACCATCTATGGGACTACAAGTCCCAGCAGTAAGAAAAACTGAACAAAGATGGTGGATTGCATGCACCCGAGCCCCAGGAGACGATGGAGAACTACAAGTCCCAGCAGATTATAATATAAAGCTCCGAGGTGGATAGATGTCTGGACAGTGACAATTGGTGGCACAGTGGTGACGATTGATGGCACAGTGGTGACGATTGATGGCACAGTGGTGACGATTGATGGCACAGTGGTGACAATTGGTGGCACAGTGGTGACAATTGATGGCATGGTACAGTGACTGCATTTGATGACATGGCGCCCTGTGATTGGGCGTATGTGGTTATGCGCTAGCGCTGGGGGGGGGGGGGGGGGGGGCGAAAAAAAAGTTCTGCCCCGGGCACCCATAACTCTGGTTACGCCACTGCACACGAATGTGTTTCTCATCGAAAACCAGCCCGACGAGAAACACAACGAGGAAATTGAGACTCCCGACAAGGAAAAAGAGAACTTGTTCTCTTTTTTTCTCGTCGAGTTCCACGTCAGTTTTCTTGATGAAGAACATACACGCGACCGTTTTCCTCGGCAAAAAAGTTCTGCCACCAAGTTTCTTGATGGATTCTGTCGAGGAAAACGGTCGTGTGTATGAGGCCTTACTCAGTGTCTCACCTGTGGTTAATGACCACTTTCTGAAAATACACAGTTCAGGAAATCACTTAGAAAAGAAAATGAAACTCCCCATTATCTTGTCACAACATGTCATCCATTTAGACCTTGGGGAGAAATATTGCCTTGTGGTATTTCTGCATTGACCTTGGATATATTTAGAAAGGGTCATCCCTGCAAACTAATGAGGAGTATATTCTAGGATTGCAAACAACGATTGCACCGAGGTCCCGGTAACAATTTACGAGCTTAGAAAATATATCCACTTTCTCAAATGAGTGTTTCTGGATGTCCTATCTTCACTGTGAACCCAGAAATAGACTCGGTACATGGTCCTATCAATTATGCTTATAAATTTAGCATAGTGGGTGACATTTGCAGTCTTGGGGTGGAGATCTTAGGAGTGGTGAGGTCAGGGCAGGACTTAGGGTGGTGGGGGCCCCTGGGCTTGAGTGTTGAAGGGGCCCCCTGGAGCGAGGGGGGGGATCATAGTTGTTGAGCGGGGGGGTGCGCATTAAAGTTGTTGAGTGGGGGGGCGAATTGAAGAAGTTGTTTGAGCGGGGGGCATTAAAGTTGTTGAGAGGGGGGGTGCGCATTAAAGTTGTTGAGCGGGGGGTGGAGTTAAAGTTGTTAAGCGGGGGTATTAAAGTTGTTGAGCGGGGGGTGAGCTTTAAAAAGTTCTTGAGCGGGGGGGGGGTGACTCATCTGTGCACGGGATGTGTCGGCTCTCTTCCCTTCAGCAGACATCCGCACACCACTCCGGTTCCTCCTGGGGGAGGTTTTGCAGTTGTTCAGCGGAGGGGGGAGTGCCTCTCACCTGCCATTAGCCCGGCTGTCGGCTTTCTCCCCTTCAGCAGCCACAGTCCTCCACACACCGCTCTGGTTCCTCCTGTTTCCGTGCTGCCTCCTATTGCAATGCGGGGAAATTAACCCTTTCGCGGGACTGCGGGAAGAAGCGGAAAGTCCTGCAGAATCCGTGCGTGTTGGGAGGTATGCGCAGGGCCATCAGGAATTTTGGGGCCCCTTACACAGCTTAAGGCATGGGCCCCCTGGAGAACTGGGGGGGGGGTGCTGCCACCTGAAATTGAGAAGCGGGGGGGCTGCCGCAAATTAAGAAGCAGGGGGGCCTTTACAAAAAAAAGAAGACATAAAGAAAACCTCTTCGGCTTTCAGCTTCACGGCCGGGGACACACTGCGCATGCGCGAGCGGTGTTGCGCCATCTGATTGGACAGGCGATTGCCTGGTACCTGTCACGTGTCCCAGGCGATCGCCTACAGGGAGGGGCTGCAGTAAGGCAGTAAGGCGATTGAGCTAATCGCCTTAGCAGCCCCTCGACGGAAGGAGGAAGTGGGACAGGAAGTCCCACTCCTCCTGAAGCCCACACTCCCCCCCCCCCCAAAAAAAAATGACATGCCAAATGTGGCATGTAAGGGGGCGAGGAGTGGATTAAGTGGAAGTTCCACTTTTGGGTGGAACTCTGCTTTAAGTGAAGAAAGGTGAACCTCTTCTTTAACCATGTAAGGACCATTATGCAGCTTAAAGGGTCACTAAAGGAATTTTTTTTTCTGAAATGACTGTTTACAGGGTATAGAGACATAATAGTTAACTTATTCCTTTTAAAGATGATTAAAAATAGATAAAAATCAATCATATAATGTGCTTAGTTTCACTTTTAAACTGGTTTCATGTTTCTGTGAAGTAGAGAGACACACAGAACAAAAACAAACAGATCCAGGGCAGTGTTTTGTTTTTAAAATGAATCTGATTGGTTCTGAGGAGTTTTAGACACACAGTAATGACAGCTTGGACCACAGTAAAAATCTACCATGAGATTTTTCATAAGGAGCCAGACAAGCAGGAAGTGTGGAGATCAGGGCAGAATTACAGCAACTTCAAAGCAAAAAACGAACAATGAGGACAGGAAACCAGGACTGCAGTAAGGTAAAGGAAGCTATTTAGCTAAAAAAAAAAATGTTTCTTTAGTGATCCTTTAAAGACCTGGCACTTTTTGCGTTTCAGCACTGCGTCGCTTTAGCTGACAATTGCGCGGTCATGCAATGTGGCTCCCAAACAAAATTAGTGCCCTTTTTTCCCCCACAAATAGAGCTTTCTTTTAGTGGTATTTGATCACCTCTGCGGTTTTTAGTTTTTGCGCTATCAATAAAAATAGAGCGACTATTTTGAAAAAAATGCAATATTTTTTACTTTTTGCTATAATAAATATCCCCCAAAAAAGATATAAAAAAAACATTTTTTTCCTCAGTTTAGGCCGATGCGTATTCATTCTTCTACATATTTTTGTTAAAAAAACGCAATAAGCATTTAACGATTAGTTTGCACAAAATGTATAGCGTTTAACAAAATAGGGGATAGTTTTATGGGATTTTTATTAATAATGGCGACGATTAGCAATTTTTATCGTGACTGCGGCATTATGGCGGATACATTGGACACTTTTGACAATATTTTGGGGCCATTGTCGTTTTTACAGTGATCAGTGCTATAAAAATGCACTGGTTACTGTAAAAATGACACTGGCAGTGAAGGGGTTAACCAGGAGGGGGCGCTGTATGGGTTAAGTGTGTCCTGATTTGTGTTTCTTACTGTGGGTGGGGGGGGGGCGTGTCTGGGCATGTGACGTCACTGATCATCGTTCCCTATGACAGGGAATAGACGATCAGTGACAGCCACACTAGGAAGCACGGGGAGAGGTTTGTTTACACTCACCTCTCCCCGTTCTTCCTCTCTGCGACCCGATCGCGGGACACCGGTGGCGATCCGGTCCGCCTTTCCCGCAGGGACGGCCACGGCTGGGCTCTTAAAGGGGACGTACATGTATGCCCTTGTGCCCACCCGTGCCATTCTGCAGACGTATATCTGCGTGTGGGGGTCCTCAAGCGGTTAAACCTTGTTGTATAAGAGGGAGACACATCAATTTATTATATAAAGGGGAAAGAAAGCGCCAATAATAAAAAATTTTATTTATAAAGTCCAGAAAGAGCAGCAGCTTAATGTGAGATATACACAACTACGTAAATAGATAGGAGAAGTTGCGCTAATTTAGAGATGGATTCATCTAGTGTTAACACCACAGTGATTATTCCATGAAGTGCACCGCCACCATATAAAAAACTTGCTTACCAGATGGCAAGCAAAACCAGGCATGTGGCTAGGCCTTTGCTTGCATGGATGATCGTAAGGAAAACCCTGGGTAGATGGTTGCACTGATTCTCATAGCGATACCACCATAGAGTCCGTGATTGTAACATTCAGGATTGGACCCAAAAAGAGAAACCTTCAGAGCATGTCCGTGTTGTGCAATCGTGTGCCCCAAAGGAACCTAATGGTAGCCTGTTGTAGCTCTGGCCACTGGGACTGATGGGCAGTGATAGGTGGCACTGATGAGAAGTCATAAGGCGGCATTGATGGGCACTGATGAGGCAGCGCTGATATGCGGCACTGCTAGGCGTTCCTGATTAGCACTGATCGGCGGCACTGATAGGCGCACTGATTGCATAGACAGGCATCACTGATGGGCACTGATTAGCACTGATAGGCATCACTAATTATATATATTGTAGCAGAGCGTCCCAGAGAGAGCCTGGGAAAGTCCAGTTCGGGGTTTATACCTCTCCCAGGCTCCTCTCTTACACGTTCAGAGATCTCTGATCCCTGATCCAGGTCAGGTGTTGGCCCTCTCCCCCAGGCCAATTTAAGCTCACCTGAGCTAACAGCCATTGCTCTGTCCTGGGAAACAGATAGTGTGGATCTGTAGGAGCAAGGAGGTTGTTAAAAGACTGGTGAGCAGTTTGTATTTGAGCTAACAAGCGTAGGCTTGTTTAGCTTAGTAGTTAGGGCCTACATATCGTGTAGTTAGAGCCGAGACACGGCTAGGTGTTTGTTTAAACTACTTTTGTTTGTTTTGTTTTCTGCACACTGTACCGCACCTGTAAATAGACTTTGTATAGCACCAATAAAAATCCCACTGTTGTTCACTTATCCTATGGACTTTGGTATCTGTGCTGGCTCATCCCAGGGAGCTTTTGTACCCGCTACCTATCCCCAGCTTACATATGGTGGAGGCTGCGATCAGCAGTAGTAAGTTACTATTTTAAAAGGCCAGTACCTAAAGTGACAACATGGAGGAAATCCTCAAAACAAATGATGTTATCCAATGCTGCACAACAGCAAACTAACGCTGCATTGCAGCAAGCCAATGCTATCGCACAGGAGCAAACCAAGGCGCTGTACAAACAGATTGGTGCTGCACAGGAGCAATCGCAGAGGCAGATTAGTGCTGTACAGGAGCAATCGCAGAGGCTGTTTGAACAGCTTGCCACTGCTGCAGAAGTGGATAGGAAAACCCTGACTAAGGTTGCAGAGACGCTAGCACAGTGGGCACCTGCGGAAATTAAGGATATGGGAGACAAGCCTTCAGCCATCCATGTGGCTCGCTTTCTGTCTAAAATGATACGGATGATGATCCAGAGGCCTTCCTGTTTACGTTTGAACGGACCGCTGAGAGGGAATGTTGGCCTAAAACCAAGTGGGCAGGACTGATTGCCCCCTTACTTTCTGGTGAATCGCAGAAGGCCTACTATGATCTGGAGTCAGCAGAAGCAGAAGACTACGAAAAGGTCAAGCAGGAAATTCTGGCGCGACTCGGCGTCACCTTGGCCGTTCGAGCCCAACGGTCCACAGCTGGTTCTTCAAAATCGAGAGGCCCCCAAGATCGCAGATGTTCGACCTAATCCACCTGGTGCGAAAATGGCTACAGCCTGAGTCCCTGTCTGCGCCACAAATAGTGGAGCGTGTGGTCATGGACCAATTCCTGAGGTCACTCCCAATTCCCCTGCAGAAGTGGGTGAGTCAAGGGGACCCCAAATCGGCAGATAACCTGGTGGAACTCGTCGAAAGGTACTTTGCTGCAGAGAACCTGGTCACCACCCCAACAACCGCACGGACTTTCCACCCAAAGCCACGGTCTCCCCAGGCAACCGGTAAGACTGTTCCAGGGGAAGTGGGTGGTAAGCATGGCAAGGAAATAGGGGGGAGGATTTTTGGTGCCAGGACTGAAGTTTGGCGTCCCAAGCAAGGGAAACCACTGCCTGTCAGCAAACCAACTTGGGGAAACATCAGGTGTTTTCGTTGCAAGAGCTGGGACATGTTTGCAGCAAACTGTCCATTGACTGATGAACCAATGCAGTGTGATCTGTCTATTAGATGGCATGCGTCCATGTTTGCTGCTGTTTCTATGCGCTGCTGCGCCAATGTGGGTAACACATGTGTCACATGACTGTTAATGATAAGCCTATTACGGCCTTACTGGACTCTGGAAGTCTGTTACTTGGTTACAGCTGAGATGGTTGAAACTGTGAATTTTCATGCTAAAAAAGTTGCTGTGATCTGTGTACATGGGATACCCGGGAGTATCCTATAGCCACAGTTCAGTTTAAAACTGGCTTTAGGTACGGTGTCCCATGCGGTCGGACTTGTGCCCCACTTGGTGCACGAGGCCATCATTGGTTGGGACTTCCTAAGTTTTGGGAACTGTGGGATCGTCCCGACCCGGTCGCAGTACCTGACTCAGTCGCAGAGCCAGAGCTCCTGACTACTTCCGATATTGTGGGTTCAGGGGACTCATCTCAGGGCTCTCCGAGTTTTCCTTTCTCGGTTATGGCAGGAGAGCTGGAGGAGCCTGAGGAAGTCCCCACAACCAGTAGAGCCGGACAGCCGTCTGCCGACTCGGAGCCTATGTTGGAGTTTACTGACCTTAATGTGCACAAGGAAAATTTTGGTACTGAGCAGAGAAAGACACCTACCCTTGCCAGGGCCTGGGAAAATGTAATGGTGATTAATTATGTACCTGTTGACCCAGGGGATAGGCCCTGTTAACCCCCCCCCCCCCCCCCACCCACCACAACCCCCCCACCCCCCCCCCCCCCCCCCCCCCCCCCCCCCCCCCCACCCCCCCCCCCCCACCCCCCACCCCCACCACCCCCCCCCCCACCCCACAACCCCCCCCAAACCACACCCCCCCCCCCCCACACACCCCCCACCCCCCCCCCACACCCCCCCCACCCCCCCACCCCCCCACCCCCACCACACACCCCCCCACCCCCCCCACCCCACCCCCCACACCACCCCCACCCCACACACCCCACCCCCCCCACCACAACCCCCCCCCCAACCCCACCCCACCACCCCCACCCCCACACCCCAAACCCCCCAACCACCACCCCCCCCCCACCCCCACACACCCCCAACACCCACAAACAAACCCCCCCCCCCCCCACCCAACCCACCCCCCCCCACCCCCCCCCCCCCAAACCACACCCACCCCACCCCAACCCCAACAACCCAACCCCCACCCCCAACACCAACAACCACCCCCCCCCACACCCAAACACCCCCCCCCCAAACCCCACCCCCCCACCCCCCCCCCCCCCCCACCCCCCCACCCACCCACCACCCACCCCCACACCACCCCCCCCCCCCCCCCAAACCCCCCCACCCCACCCCAAACACCCACAACCCCAACCCCCCACCAACCCCCAAACCAAACCCACCCCCCCCCCCCACACCCCAACCCCCCACCCCACCACCCCCCCACCCCCCCCACACCCCCCCCCCCCCCCCCCCCCCCCCCAAACCCCCACCCCCCCCCCCCCCAAACACCCCCCCCCCCCCCCAACACCACAAACCCACCCCCACCCACCCACCACCCAACCCCCCACAAAAACCACACCCCCACCCAACCAAAACCACCCCCCAACACACCCCCCCCCAACCCCCCAACACCCCCCCCACCCACCCCCCCCCACACCCACCCCACCCCACAACCCACCCAAACCCCCCCAACCAACCCCACCCACCACCCACCCCCACCCCACACCAACCACCCCACCACCCCCCCCCCCAACCCCCCCACAACCCCCCCCCAACCCCACACACCCCCCCCCACACCACCAACCCCCCCCCCCCAAACCCCCACCCCCCACCCCCACCCCACCCCACAACACCCCCCCCACCCCCCCCCCCCACCCCACCCAACCACAACCCAACCCACACCCCCACACCAACCCCACCCCCACCACCCACAAAACCCCACACAACCCCCACCCCACACCACCCCCCCCCCCAACCCAACCCCCAACACCCCACCCCACCCACCCCACCCACACCCCCCCCCCAACCCCCCCCACCACCCCCAACCCACCAAACCACCCACCCCCCCCCCACCCCCCCACCAAACCAAACCCCCACCCCCCCCACCCACCCCCCAACCCCAACCCCCCCCCCCACCCCCCACCCCCCCACCCCCACCAACCCACCCAACAAACCCCCCCCACCCACCCCCCACCCCCAACCACCCCCCCCCCCCACCCCACAAACCACAACCAACCCACCACACCCCCACACACCCCCCACACCCACAACACCACCCCCACCACACACCCCCCCCACACCAACCCCACCCCCCCCCCCCCCCAACCCCCACCCCCCCCCCCCCACACCCACCAACAACCACCCCCCCCCAAACCCCCCCCCCACACACAAACCCCCCCAACACCCCCCCACCCCCACCCCCCCAACCACACCACCCCCCACACCCCACAACCACACCCCCAACCCAAACCCCCCCCCCACAAACCCCCCCCCCCCACCCCACACCCCCCCACCCCACCCCACCCCCAACCACCACCCACCCCACCCCCCCCCAACCCCCACCCCCACACACCACCCCCCCCCCACCACACCAACCCACACCCCACACACCCCCACACCCCCCCCCCCCCCCCCCAACCCCACCCCACACCCCACCACCCACCCAAAACCCCACCCCCCCCAACCCCCCCCCAAAACCCACCCCCCAACACCCCCACCCCACCCACCCCCACCCCACACCCCCCCCCCCACCCACCCCACCCCCCCCCCCCACCCCACAAAACAACCAACCACCCCCCCCACCCAAAACCCCACCCACACCCCCCCCCACCCACCCACCCCCAACCAACCCCCCCCACCAAACCCCAACAAAACACCCCCAACAACCCCCAACCCACCCCCCCCCCAACCCCCAACAAAACCAACCAAACCCACCAACCACCACCCACACCCCCCACCAAACCAACCCACCCCCCCCAAAACCACCCCCCCCACCACACAAACAACCCACACACAACCCACAACCCAAAACCCCCCACCCAAAACCCCCCCCCCCCCCAACCCCCCCCCCACCCACCACCCCCACCCCCACCAACCCACACAAACCCAACCCCCCCCCCCCCCCACCACACCCCCCCCACACCACCAACCCACCCCCACAAACACCAACACAACAACCACCCCACCAACCCACACCCACCCCCACACCCCCCCCCAACCCAACCACCCCCACCCCCACCACCCAACCCCACACCAACCCAAACCCACCCACCAAACACACCCCCCCCCCCCACCACCCACCCCACCACCACCCACACCCCCACCACCCCACCCCCCCCCCCCCCCCACCCCCCCCCCCCACCCAACCCCCCCACACAAACCCCCCCCAAACACCCCCCACACCCCCCCCCCCACCCCCCCCCCCCCCCCCCCCCCCCCCCCCCCCCCCCCCAACCACCCACCCCCACCCCACCAACCCACACACCCCCCCACCCCCCCCCCCCCACCCCCCCAAACCCACCCCCAACCCAACCCCACCCCAACCCACCAAACACCCAACCCCCCACCCCCCACCCACACCCCCCCCCCACCCCCCCCCCCCCCCCCACACCCCACCCCCACAACCACACCCCCCCCACACCCCCCCCACCCAAACAAACCCCCCCCAACCACCCCCCCACCCCCCCCCCCCCCCCCCCCCCCCCCCCCCCCCCCCCACACAAACCCACCCCCAACCCCACCCCCCCCCCACCCCCCCCACCCCCCCCCCAACACCCCCCCCCCCCCCCCCCCCCCCCACCCCCCCCCCCCCCCCCCCCCACAACCCCCCCCACCCAACCCACCCCCCACCCCAACCCCCCCCCCCCCCCCCCCCCCCCCCCCACCCCCCCCCCCCAAACACCCCCCCCCCACCCCCCACCCCCCCCCCCCACAACACCCCCCCACCACCCCCACCACCACCACCAAACCCCCCCCCCACCCCACCCACACCCCCCACCCCCCCCCCCACCCCCCACACCCCCCCACCCCCCCAAACCAACCCCCACCCACCCACACCCCCACCCCACCCCACCCCCCCCCCCACCCCCCCCCCACCCCACCCCCCCACCACCCCCCCCCACCCCCCACCCCCCCCCCCACCCCCACCCCACCAACCACCCCCAACCCACCCCACCCCCCACCACCCCCAACCCCCCCACACCACCCACCCCCCCCCCCCCCCCCCCCCCCCCCCCCCCCCACCCCCCCACCCCACCCCCCCCCCCCCCCCCACACACCAACCCACCCCAAACACACCACACACCACCCCCACCCCCCCCCCCCACCCCACCACCCCCCCCCCCCCCAACCCCCCCCCCCACCCCCCCCCCACCCCCCCACACCCCACCACCCCCCCCCCCCCCCCCCCCCCCCCCCCCCAACCCCCCCCACCCCCAACCCCCCCACCCCCCCCCCCCACACCCCCCCACCCCCCACCCCCCCCCCCCCCCACACCCCCCCCCCCCACCACACCCCACACCCCAACAACCCCCAACCCAACCACCCCACCCCACCCCCCCACCACACACCCCCCACAAACAACCCACCCCCCCCACCCACCCCCACCACCCCCCCCCCCCCCCCCCCCCCCCCCCCCCCCCCCCACCCCACCCCACCCAAACCCCCCCCACCCCCCCCCACCCCCCCCCCCCCCCCCCCCCCCCCCCCAACACACCCCACCCCACACCACCCCCACCCCCCAACCCACACCCCCACCAAAACCCCCCCCCAAACCACCACCCAACAACCCCCCCCCCCCCCCCCACCCCCCCACCCCCCAACCCCCCCCCACCCCCCCACCCCCCAACACCCACCCACACACCCCCCCAACCACCCCCCCCCCCACCCCCCCCCCCCCCCACCCCCCCCCCCACCCCCCCCCCCCCCCCCCCCCACCCCCCCCCACCACCCACCACCACCCCCCCCCCCCCACCACCCCCCCCCCCACCCACCCCACCCCCAACCCCCCCAACCCCCCAACACCCCACCCCAAAAAACACCCCCCCCCCACCCAACCCACCCCCCCCCACCCCCCCCCCCCCCCCCCCCCCCCCCCCCCACCCCCCACAACCCCCCCCCCCCCCCCCCCCCCCCCCCCCCCCCCCCCCCCCCCCCCCCCACCCCCCACCCCCCCCCCACCCACACCCCCCCCCACCAACCCACACCCCCCCCCCCCACCCCCCACCCCCCCCCCCCCCCACCCACCCCCCCACCCCCACCCCCCCCCCCCCCCCCCCCCCCCCCCCCCCCCCCCCCAACCCCCCCCCCCCCCCCCCCCCCCCCCCCCCCCCCCCCACCCCCCCCCCCCCCACCCCCCCCCCCCCCCCCCCCCCCCCCCCCCCCCCCCCCCCCCCCCACCCCCCCCCCCCCCACACAACACCAAACACCCCCCCCCCCCACAAACCCCCCCCAACCACACCAACCCCCCCCCAACCAACCCACCCACAACCCCCCACCCCCACAACCCCACCCCCCCACCCAACCCCACCACCACCCCACCCCCCCCCCCCACCCCCCCCACCCCCCACCCACCCCAACCCCCCCCCCCAACACCCCACCCCAAACCCCCCCCCCACAAAACCCCCCCCACCCCCACCCCCACCCCCCACAACCCCCCCCACAACCACCCCACCCCCACCCCCCCCCCCACCCCAACACCCCCCCCCCCCCCCCCCCCCCCCCCCCACCCCCCCACCCCCCCCACCCCCCCCCCCCCCACAAAACCCCACCCCACACCCCCCCCCCCCCCCCCCCACCCACCCCCACCCCCCCCCCCAACACCCCCCCCACCCCCAAACCCCAAACCAACCCCCCCCCCACCACACCCCCCCCCCCACACCCCCACCACCCCCCCCCCCCACCCCCCCCCAACCCCCCACCCCCCCCCCCAACCACAACCCCCACCCACACACACCACCACCCACCCCCCAAACCCCCCCCCAACCAACACCCCACACCCCCCCAACACCCCCACCCACCCCCCACCCCCCCCCCCCACAACCCCCCCACCCACCAAACCCCCCCACCCAACCCACCACCCCCCCCCACACCCCCCCCCCCCCCACCCCCACACCCACCCCCCCCCACCCCCCCCCCCCCCCCCCCACCCCACCCCCCCCCCCCAACCACCCCCACACCCCCCACCCCAAACCCCACCCCCACCACCCCCACCCCCAAACCACCCCCCAAACCCCCCCACCCCCCCCCCACCACCCCCACCCCCCCCCCACAACAACCCACCCCCCCACAACCCAACCCCCCCCCAACCCCCCCAACCCACCCACCCCCACCACAACCACCCCCCCACCCCCCACCCCACCCCCCCCCCACCCCCCCCCCAACCCACCCCCAACCCAAAACCCCCAACACCAACCCACCCCCCACCCCCACCCCCCCACCAACCCACCCCCACCCCCAACCCACCCAACCCACACCACCCCCACCCCAACCCCCCACCACACCCACCCCCCCCCCCCCCACCCCCCCCCCCCCCCCCCCCCCACCCCCCCCCCCCCCCCCCAACCCCCCACCCCCCACACCCCCCACCCACCCCCCCACAACCCCCACCCCCCCCCACCCCCCCCCCACCCCACCCCCCCCCCCCCCCCCCCAAACCCCCACCCCCCCCCCCCCACCCCCCCAACCCCCAAACACCCACCCCCCCACACCCACCCCCCCCCCCACCCACCCCCAAACCCCCACCCCAACCCCCCCCCAACCCCCCCCCCCCACCCCCAACCCCCCCCACCCCACCCCACCACCCCCCCCCCCCCCCCACCCCCCCACCCCCCCCCCCACCCCCCAACCCCCCCACCCCCCCCCCCCCCCCCCCCCCCCCCCCCCCCCCCCCCCCCCCCCCCACACCCCCCCCCCCCCCACCCCCCCCCCCCCACCCCCCCCCCCCCCACCCCACCCCCCCCCCCCCCCCCCCCCCCACCCCAACCCCCCCCCCCCCCCCCCCCCCCCCCCCCCACCCCCCCCCCAACCCCAACCCAACCCCCCCCCCCAACCCCCCCCACCCCCCCCCCCCCCCCACACCCCCCCCCCCCCCCCACCCCCCCCCCCCCCACCACCCCCAACCACCCCCCCCCCCCACCCACCCCCCACCCCACCCCACCCCCCCCAACCCCCCCCCCCCCCCCCCCCCCCCCCACAACCCCCCCCCCCCCCCCCCCCCACCCCCCCCCACCCCCCCCCCCCCCCCCCCCCCCCCCCCCCCCCCCCCACCCCCCCCCCCCCCCCCCCCCCCCCCCCCCCCCACCCCCCCCCCCCCCCCCCCCCCCCCCCCACCCCCCCCCCCCCCCCCCCCAACCCCCCCCCCCCCCCCCCACCCCCCCCCCCCCCCCCCCCCCCCCCCCCCCCCCCCCCCCCCCCCCCACCCCCCCCCCCCCCCACACCCCCCCACCCCCCCCCCCCACCCCCCCCACCCCACAGTGTGTTTCAGTGCCAACCCTCCGTGCAAATAAATGCCCAGTGCCCACCTATCAGTGCCCATCTGTGCCACCCATAAGTACCCATCTGTGCCACCCATAAGTACCCATCAGTGCCACCCATGAGTGCCATTCTGTGCCACCTATGAGTTCCCAGTGCCGCCTATGAGTGCCCATCAGTGCCGCCTATGAGTGCCCATCAGTGCCACCTATGAGTGCCCATCAGTGCCGCCTATGAGTGCTCATCAGTGCCACTTATAAGTGCCCATCAGTGCCGCATACCAGCGCCACCTATCCGTGCCCATCAATGCCACTCATCGGTGCCCTCAGTACTACCTACATCATGAAGTGCCCATCAGTGCCGCCATATAAGTGCCCGTAATTGAAAGATAAAACATACTGATTTACAAAAAAGTTAACAGAAATTTTCTAAATTTTCAGTCTTTTATTAGTTGTTGCGCAAAAAATAAAAACCGCAAAGGTGATCAAATACCACCAAAAGAAAGCTCTATTTGTGGGGAAAAAAGGATGCCAATTTTGTTTGGGTGCAGTGTAGCACGACCGCGCAATTGTCATTCAAAGTGCGACAGCGCTGAAAGCTGAAAATTGGCTTGTGGGGGACGGTGCGTAAGTGCCCCCCGGTATGGAAGTGGTTAATGTAACATCTTTATCTGTGACTGACGTGTACTTTTAATTACTCTCCGAGTTCTTCATAATACCTGGAAAGGCCACAATACAAAGAAAGTGGATGAAATCATCTGAGGGAATGAGAGAGAACGAGAAGATTCATTTATCGGAGATTGAAGAGAAACCTTTCCACGTCTACGGGAACAAAGTGACACGGGAACAAAGACACCCAATCTGCTCTTAATGATTGCTACTTATCTGACGTGGGGGCAATTTACCATCGAATTGTACAATGCGTGCTCAGCTAATGATGCGAGTGACAGGTCGGAGGATTCATTGGCATGCTTGATGATGGTGTGTTTAGTAAGAGCTGGTTAAGTAGAACGGATCTAAGAGTAATGGAAGACAATTTTTCTCCCGAGCCGTTTTCTTTTTTTTAGTATTTTAGATTGTTAGCTCTTTGGGGTATTTAAGATTTTAAACTGGTAGTCCTTTAACCCCTTCATGCCCTTTAAGACCCCTTTCACACTGGGGCGTTTTTCAGACGCTTTAGCATTAAAAAAAAAAAGTGCCTGAAAGAAACAAGCCCGAGTGTTTTCACACTAAAGCGCCTGAAAAACGCTCCAGTGTCTTAAAGGACACGAAGGGGTTAAAGGACTACCAGTTTAAAATCTTAAATACCCCAAAGAGCTAACAATCTAAAATACTAAAAAAGAAAACAGCTCGGGAGAAAAATTGCTATAAAAATGCACTGATTACTGTGTAAATGACACTGGCAGGGAGGGGGTTAACCACTAGGGGGCGAGGAAGGGGTTAAGTGTGTCCTAGCGAGTAATTTTAACTGCGGGGGGGGGGGGGGGCTGGGCTACATGTGACACAACATTGACCACTGCTCCCGATGAGAGGGAGCAGGAGATCAGTGTCCTGTCACAAGGCAGAAAAGGGAAATGCCTTGTTTACACTGGCACCCCCCTGTTCTGCAGCTTTGTGACACGATCTGCGGGTCCTGCGGGCGCGGTCACAGGGCCCTGTGCGCTCGCACGGCGGGAATTTCAAAGCAATGTACCTGTAGGTTGCTTATCGCACAGGAGCCATTCTGCCGATGTTTATATACTGCCGGCGGTCGGCAAGTGGTTAAACTACAAACATGTAGCTAGTGCAATTAGCAATGTGCTTAAAGTCTGAAAAACATGCAGCGCCCCCTACTGTTCAGTTATTTGTACTCTACAGTTTGCAATTAAGTTTCTCTCTTTTTCCTCCTTTTTCTTTACTGTTTAGCAGACATCAGGCTGGCATTCAGGCTTGAATGCCTTAGGACACTGGGGACAGTGTCATTTCAAGTGGGGGAGTGTGTAGCGCCCCCTACTGTTCAGTTATGGGCGCTATTGTAAATTTAGTGGGGGGATGAGAGCGTTACCCTGCTCTCATCCATGTTAATTCCCTAAATTTGTGTTTCGGGCTGGGCTGCCATTCTCTGTGCTGAGGAGATGTTACCATCCTTGGGCAGCAGATGGCGCCAGAGGAGTTCCAGAACAGAGCCGCCTTTCCTCAGCAGCCAATCAGAGGAGTGTTTCCCTCGCTGGGCATGCTGGGAGAGGGTATATCTGATGCGGGCGCTTTTTTGTCCGGGTCTTCTACCCGGGTCTCCTACCCGCAGCTGGTCGCAGGTGCGACACCCACTTTCAGGGTGCGCGCATGCCACAAGGCTGCCACTATGGCCTACCTGGCAGGGGCCTACACTACGCGGAGCTACGAACTTTGGGTCTCATGGCTCAGAGCAACTGATGCTGTCAGGGACCTCAGCGACTTACTGGGTTCCCACTTCTACTGAGAAGATCCCAAGCTGGGTGCTGTTCGGTGGGGGATCGGTCTGAGGAGAACCCGGAGGCAGGTGATCCAACAGGGCTTGAGCGAACCATCGGGGATCTGGTTGCCAGAAGCTGACAGAATCAGACTCTGGTTACCAGAGCCCCCCTTACATCAGAGTCTGCAACATTCCCCTTAACATCTTCTCCTTTTACATGAATGATAAGATATGCTGTGAAACCCGGCACAGAGTTCCCCCTTAAATCAGAGTCTGCAGGGTTCTCCTTTACAGTACAAGGGGAAACTCTGCAGACCCTAATTTAAAAGGGAAATCTGTGGACTCTGATGTAATTGAGAACTCTGAGGACTCTGATGTAGGGGGGAAACATCAGGTCTCCAGTGTAAAGGGGATCTCTTATGTAAGATACTCTCTGGTCACCAGAGCCCCCTCTTGCATCAGAGTCAACAGAATTCCCCTTTACATCAAAGTTCCCTTTACATCATGGTCTGCAGAGTTCCCCCTGTCATTTTAAGGGGGGAATCCTGCAGACTCTGATGTGAAGGGGAAATCTAAGACCACTAGTTTAAGGGGGAACATTATGGCTATTTATATATACAGAATATTCCTGTAATTGAAAAGCCACCCTAGGCTGGGTCCACACCTGAACATGAGCTTCTTTAAGCATTTATTTTTTTAATACGTGATAAATGTAAGTATTTTTCTGGTGTCTTTAGTACATTTGCTTTATCCAATTGGGAGCTCATTAGTAGGAGAAGTTGCCCAAAAAACATGAATCATGTGCACTTTATTTAGCGTTTTTCATGCTATAGGGACCAAAAACATTCTACTCTACCCCAAAGAAGCTCATGTACTTTTTCGAGTACAAGCTTTAAGCAACACAACCAGTGCCGGCCCAAGACATTGTGCTGCCTGTGACCAAAAATGAAATGCTGCCCCCCCCCCCCCAAAAAAAAAACACGCCCACCAAAAGGCCCCCACGCTGTTTTGTTGTTTATAGCGCAAAAAATGTAAATAAATAAAAACGCATAGGTGATAAAATATCACCAAAATAAAGCTCTATGTGTGGGAAAAAGGACATTAATTGTATTTGGGTACAGTTTCACATGACTGCGCAATTGTCAGTTTAAGCTACACAGTGCTGTATGTGATGTGTGTTTACTTACAAATTTTGCTTCGGATTCTGCCACACGTTGCAGATTGTCACTTGCTGTGTCCCTGAGTGAAGGCAGGCAGCAGAGAGATGATGTAATCGATATTCTGCCTGCGGCTGCACAGTGAGGGCGGAACTGCAGGGCGAATAGTGAGAGATGACATAATCTCTCTGCTCCCCCGCCCGCATTCTCCCAGTGGCGTAGCGTTGGTTGTCAGCGTCTTGGGTAAGGCAAGAAATTTGCGCCCCCCCCCAACATGTGGGATTTTTGCACTCCCCGAGTCCTGTTCCTTTCCTTCCTACAATAGTACTGACCTGCCTGATTCCTACACTCCG
This sequence comes from Rana kukunoris, assembly GCA_029574335.1. Taxonomy (NCBI): domain Eukaryota; kingdom Metazoa; phylum Chordata; class Amphibia; order Anura; family Ranidae; genus Rana; species Rana kukunoris. The sequence continues at coordinate 3,365,598 of CM056053.1, read as the reverse complement.
ACCACTACACTAACCTACCCGACCACTACATTGACCCTTCACGATTCCTATACGAACCACTGCAATGACCTGAGTTATACACTGTCCACTACACACTGACCAGACCACTGCACTACACACTGACCAGACCACTGCACTACACACTGACCAGACCACTACACACTGACCAGACCACTGCACTACACACTGACCAGACCACTACACACTAACCAGACCACTACACTACACACTAACCAGACCACTACACACCGACCGCTACACTACACACTGACCTGACCTGACCACTACAGACTGACCACTACACTACACTACACACTGACATGACCTGATCACTACACAATGACATGACCTGACCTGACCAGACCACTACAGACTGACCACTACACTACACACTGACATGACCTGACCACTACACTACACACTGACATGACCTGACCAGACCACGACAGACTGACCACTACACTACACACTGACATGACATGACCACTACACTACACACTGACCAGACCACTGCACTACACACTGACCAGACCACTACACACTGACCAGACCACTGCACTACACACTGACCAGACCACTACACACTAACCAGACCACTACACTACACACTAACCAGACCACTACACACCGACCGCTACACTACACACTGACCTGACCTGACCACTACAGACTGACCACTACACTACACTACACACTGACATGACCTGATCACTACACAATGACATGACCTGACCTGACCAGACCACTACAGACTGACCACTACACTACACACTGACATGACCTGACCACTACACTACACACTGACATGACCTGACCAGACCACGACAGACTGACCACTACACTACACACTGACATGACATGACCACTACACTACACACTGACATGACCTGACCAGACCACTACAGACTGACCACTACACTACACACTAACATGACCTGACCACTACACTACGCACTGACATGACCTGATCACTACACAATGACATGACCTGACCTGACCAGACCACTACAGACTGACCACTACACTACACACTGACATGACCTGACCAGACCACTACAGACTGACCACTACACTACACACTAACATGACCTGACCACTACACTACACACTGACAGGACCTGACCACTACACTACACACTGACAGGACCTGACCACTACACTATACACTGACATGACCTGACCAGACCACTACAGACTGACGATTACACAACACTACAAACTGACATGACCTGACCACTACACCTGGCTTACACTCCCCCGGGTCAACAATACGTCTCACGAGGGAGTCTCTCATCTGCTGTTTTTCTTCCATCTGCACTCTGCCACAGTTACACTGCCTGCCACGATGGGACAATGATCTGGCATCCAATCTGGAAGAGAAGACAGCCGCGCTGCCGCGGCTCACAGCTAAGTGGAGGCAAGCCCCGCTCACCAGCAATCAGGGAAAGGCCAGCCCTGCCGCCACACGTGACCCAATTTAGCCAATCACAGAGCACCAGGGGGAGTGTAAGCCTGAAATGAAATATTGCACGGGGACACAGATCAAAGTTAGGAGGACTGAGCCGGGGGTGACTTATTGGTACGGGATGTCGCACCCCAAATCTTGCGCCTGGTGCCACGATGACCGCCTCCCACCCCCCCGGCTGCGAGTGTTGTGCACGCCCTCACCACTGACAACAGCAGCGGCGCCGGGCTCCTAACTCACTGACTGCGGGTTGAACGAGCTGGCTGGCGGGTGTCAGTTTGCCGCCCCCCTAAAAGTGCCGCTTGGTACCCATGGTACCACCCGGTCCCATCATAGGGCCGGCCCTGAACACAACGCTCAAGTGGGAAATGGGCAGCATAGGATACAATGGAAATCCTTATGTCAAGCTTTGAAGCACTTTTAGAAAAACACTGAAAATTACTTAGGTGTGAAATAAGTCTTAGGCCTTATACACATGATCAGTCCAAACCGATGGAAACGGACTGAAGTTCGTTTTCATCGGTTCAAAAAACAATCGTATCAGAACGCGGTGACGTAAAACACAACGACGTGCTGAAAAAAACGAAGTTCAATGCTTCCAAGCATGCGTCAACTTGATTCTGAGAAAGCGCGGGTTTTGAACCAATGCTTTTGCGTACTAACGGTTTTGACCGCTGGTCAGGCGTCCATCAGTCCGATTTTAAAGCAAGTTTTAAAACTTTGGACTGAAGGACAAAAGACTGGTGGGCCGTACACACAGTCGGTTTGGACCGATGAAACTGAACTTTAGTCCGTTTTCATCGGTTTGGACTGATCGTGTGTATGCGGCCTTACAGCATCTCAGAGAGAAAATATCAAAGGCATAACTAGAACTGTCAGGGCCCCCCTTTCAGTGCAAGAAATCATAAAGAACCCCCTGGCCCCCGACCACTGATCCTGGGGCCCTTCAATCCCATTGTGGGACCCTTTATTATGGTCCAGCGGTAGGCCACCTTCCTGCCATCTTGGGGTTCCCCCAATGGTGGCGGAATGCCAGAGCCCAGTCACAAGTGTGACCCTGGTAGTTCCGCCACTGGTGTCAGTAGTTTTTTTTATTGTTTTTTTGTTGGTTTTTAACATTACATATTTTTTTTTATTATTATTTTTTTACATATTTTTTAGGATCCACGTTGGGGGGCTTTGGTGAACTATCAGGGATCTAAACAGACTCTTGATGTCTCACTTCTGAGACAGAGAAAGGGACTGGTGGCCGAGTGCCAGAGACCAGTCACAAGTGTGACCCTGGTAGTTCCGCCACTGGTGTCAGTTGTTTTTTTACAATTTGTTGGTTTTTAACATTACATTTTTTCTTTTTACTATTTTTTTTTACATATTTTTTAGGATCCCCTTGGGGGGCTTTGGTGAAATATCAGGGATCTAAACAGACCCCTGATGTCTCACTTTTGAGACAGAGAAAGGGACTGAGGACAGATTCATCAATCCCTTTTCAAGCCTCAGCTGCACAGAATGAATGAACAGGAGTAGCGCTGTATAGAGCTTCAGGTTCATTCATGAACTAAGGAATAGTAAAATGTGAAATAGAAATGAATACATTTAACTCTGCGCTCAACAAATCCAAATCATGTGATATAAATTACTCATGTATACATATGCATGTGACAAATAATATAAATGAACTTTAAAAATACAACAATAAAATTATAATGTAAAGTCCATGAACCGCCAACAAATGATTCTTCAATCCAGTGCACCGTGAAAATACAGTTCTGCGTAAGAGAAAAGTGCCGTCCTCCACCAATCTAGGCAAACATCCTACTCACCGGATGGATGTGACACCCATGACAGGTGTCAAACAAGCAGAGAATGTTTATCATGATGCCCCCACCGAATATAGGTGTCTCTCCCCAACGATATGGACAAACGAGATTTGTAAATCAGAGAAAGAAAAGCTCCTCATAGTGTAGCTTGTAGTCGTTAATTTGAAAAAATTTACTCATTCCATTAAGAACACATAAATGGAGCCGGTGCGCCAAGTTGCACTCCACCTGGGATTCAAACACGATGGCAGAAGTAACGTATCACGTACGTAACCCTATGCGTTTCGTCACCATGTCTGACGTCCACAGTTTACTATGCCTCAATTATGAATGAGTTAAAGAAATTAAAAAAATCAGTGTTTGGTACCGATCACTGACTCTATTTATGAAGACAAGGAAGGGGTTATTAAATGTGTGTGTGTGTGTGTGTGCTACTTCCCCGCTCTCTACCCTGACAGTATCCCCCCGCAGCTGCCGGTGGGAGGGGGAAACACAGCAGTATGGGGGAGTGAGGGAGGAAGGGAAGGACACAGGAGCCCCGGGGAAGGACACAGGAACATAGGGAGGCGTCAGGAGCGAAATGTGGAGGAGTCAATGCCCTCCATTTACCTCTTGCAGCCACTAAAGGCTGCGGAAGGGGGGAGGGGAAGAAAAGCGCCATTCAAAGGCTGCATGGGGGGGATTGGTTCTTCTAGATACCGACACCCGCGCTGCCCTCCTATCCAGACGTACAGAGGGCTGCGTGGCCCCCCCTGGAGCTTGGGCCAGGTCACAATGGCAATCCCTGTACGTACACCTCTGGATGATGTCATTAGTCTACGGCAGGAAGGAGGAAGCATTTCCTCAGTCTCTTTCCCCCAGTGATCAGACTGTACATTGTAACTGTGTATCAAGTGTATCTGTAGCTGAACACAGCCAGGTGCTGCACAAGCACCAGAGTTTCCATGATTGTGTTATCTCTGAGCTGGCATCTCAGTCTAGAAAGTAGACATTGACCCCGGATAATTTCTGAACAAAGGTGTCCCCATCGTACCGAGGTAAAAGACAAAAAAGGCATTGTCAGGGGGAGTACCATGATCTCTGTGAAATATAATAAATTATCGTAAGTGGCATACTTACACAGCACTTAGCATGCAGGCACTTAACACAGAACATTATATCAGATACCAGGTCTGTTTTAGGACAGAATTCTCATTCTTAGTGCATTTGTATATGTTTTAATGTTCTTACAACCACATCTGATAATAAGTGTAAGTAATGGCACAAGACCTTAAGTGAGATGAGGAACTGTATTTAGTCCATTATTAAGAAAATTGAATTCGGAACAATTTGTAAACAGTAATAGGCCATAACAAGGAGCAGTAATATTAAGCAATGCCGAAATTACAAAGCAGGCTATAACTCATAATGGTACAGTGCTAGTCAGCCATCATGCAGTCTGCTGAATCTATATACCACAGATGTCCTTTAGCTGGTGGCTGTGACAGCCCTTTTCATTATACGTTTTCTGGGTTTCCTCAAAGGTGTGGTCTGTGGCGTTTATAATTAACTTTCTGAGGGATCCTCAAGGGTGTCACCGTGGTCTTTTAATTATATTTTTATGGGGGATTCTCAGGGGTGCAGCCTTTGGCCTTTTCACTATACTTTTTTCTGGGGGATGCTCAGGGGTGTGGCCTGGGGCCTTTTCATTATACATTTTCTGGAGGGTGCTCAGAAGTGTGGCTTGTGGCTTTTTCACTATGCTGTTTCTGGCAGATCCTCTGCGGTGTGACCTGTGGCCTTTTCACTATACTTTTTCTGGCGGATCCTCAGAAGTGTGGCCTGTGGACCTTTTCACTGTACTTTTTCTTGTGGGTCCTTAGGGGTGTGGCCTGGTGTTGTGGGTGATAGTGCGAGTACAACAATCAGCGCTCATATCTGTACAAGGGGCCTGTTATATGAATAGCATATTAATATAAACAGAGAAGGTGCACAGGGACAGGGGCGAGAACAGACTTTGTTGCTTCTCATTGGAATTTTTATTTTTTTTTTTTACTGTTTGTTATAAAAATGTAAATACTTAAATGTGCAAAGCCTAGTCACAGTTTTATTTTAAATATACCCTCCCCATTGACTGTCACTTTCACAAACCCCCAGTGGTACAGTATTATGTTCATTAGCGATTGCAGTCTTTATGGGTTAGGTTTACTTAAAGGAATATGTTTAGTATCTTTAAGTTTAGGGGTTAAAGTATGTCAAGACAAAATAAAAAAGACATTTGCAGCATATATTTGTAATACATGCACATTTCACTGTGTCTTATACATTTAAGTGGAGATCCACTCAAAAAAACTCAAAATCATCAGGTAAATCACCATTATTACCTATAATAGGAAATCCCAACTTCCCACCAGGGCTGGAGAGGGACACAGCTGGGAAGTTTAGAGAGAGAGGCCTTAGTCAGGCCTCAGATTTTGTGATATCGGGTTCGTGGCCTTCCATAGGGGAGCTAATGAGGGTTGGTGGCCCATTTGGAGCTTAGGATGTGGCAAGCACTGCAGGTAAGCCATTTCCTGAGATCATTGGCCATGCAACGGAATTTTCAAAGGCAATTGACGTCACTGGAGAGAAGCTGTAGTGGGGTGGAGCCACTCTCAGGATGTTATCCCAAAATGTACGGGTTTTGAACACACCCCCAGAAGAATATGTGATGCCAAGCATTAGTAAGTGGAGAGGGATCTGGGGAGAAGGTTTCAGTCCAGACCAGCATAAGTAAATAATTGCTCTGGCTCTTAACACCTCAAGATGTTCGAAAACCCAAGAAGCTAACTACAAGCATCTCACCCAGTGGTATTTATACCCCACATTGAAAGGCTACATAAAACGATAACGAAGTAGAGAAAAACTGCTGGAGATGTGAGAGGAACAAGGAACGCTTTTACATGTGTTTTGTCATGCCGAAAGGTCAGACAGTATTGGGAAGAAGTACGGAGAATCTCCCAAAAATGTATTGAAGATCGGATCCAGATGACCCTGCTTCTTCTGCTGCACCTATCACAGATTCCGGGCAGAAGTAAGGAAGACAGTAGTGTGTCATCTGGTTAATACAGCAAGGGCGGGAATTACCTTGAATCACTGGCGGCCTTTCGCCGGAGTTTAAAAACCTGGCTATTCCATCAAGCCTACCCGGCTTAAGGCGTCAGTTTTGGCCTGATGTAACATCCGAGCGGGAACATCATCCAAGTCGTACCATCTGTTGTCCACTTTGTCCCTGGGTTTACCCAGGGACGTCGCCAGCGTGTCGGGATCCTCCGGGGTAATTGACCACGCTATAGAAAGTGCACCTCAACTCAACTCAACTCAAGGTGGAGGGACCCAAGGCCCTCATCTGTCGCGGGATGGCTTAATCGGACCCAGGAGGTAGGAGCAATGGAAGATCTGGTTCTTTCTGCTCATAATAGGAGGACGCAATATAAAGAAACTTGGTCAAATTGGAATCATTTTACAAGAACAGAGGAAGGGAAGAGACTTATGGTGGAGCAATGAGGGGAGAGATGGTAAGGAGAGAACCTAGGATTGATATACATCCTTTTTGATATGGGTCCTTTTTTTTTCCTTTTTGTTGTGGGGTTGGGGGGCGGGCGGAGAGGGGGGTAATTTAAGAGAAATAAGGGAAATAGAAAGGATAATGTATAGACCAATATTAGGTATATGGTGAAGTATAAGGAATTGGTATTTTGGTTTGTAAATGTATGTATACCAGCTATAAGATGTTGTATACAATTTTTTCTTTTTCTTGAAAACTAAAATAAAAGATAAGTAAAAAAAAAAACTCAAAATCCACAAAAAAAAAAATAATACACAAAAATCCTGTAAAAAAATGAAAATGGTGGTTGCTATGCGGAAGTTCCTAATCTGCCTCTTCCCATATCGCGGCAGGTCTTCTTCCTCGTCCTCCCCGCGTTGTCTTCTGGGGAATGGGGCGCGCTGCTTTCTGGGAACTGTGTGCATCCCAGAAAGCAGCCGCCCATTCACAAAAGCGCCGCGAGATTCGCGGATGCGCCGTACGAAACGGGCAGTGAAGCCGCAAGGCTCCACCGCTTGTTTCCCTCAGTAAGGATGGCGGCGCTGGGAGCTGCCAGGATCAAGTGATCGGCCTCGGGGGATGGGGGGGGGGGGGGGCGACATCGCGGGCGCCTAGGACAGGTAAGTGTCCTTATTAAAAGTCAGCAGCTACATCTGGACTTTTAAACCACTGTAGAGAAGAGAGGGCTGAAGATAAGCAGGAACAACTTAGGTAGGAGGATTTGTTTCATTTCTGTGTATCACCTGAGGCCAGTCACTTCACTGGGTATATGTGAGGGTTTACAACCACTTTAAGTCCCAGAGCATTTTTTTCCTGTTTCAGTGTTGTCTTGGTTCTGCACATTATACCTTTTAGCGTTTGTAGTCTACGCAAGCATAATGTATGTTGTTTTTTTAGGGGTGGCTTTAATATGGTAGCAGATTTGGTTACTGAATGGCAAAGGAGCCAGCAGCACAAACTCAGTCCCAGTAACACTGGTGGACATCGTCAGGACAGATTCCCAAGTACAGTGATTCAAGAGGTGTGGCATTGCTCATAGACCCTGGACTGCTTTACCACAAACTTCTTTAGCTTTACCTACGTGGAGCCTGTTGTGTGGTTCCTGTCCTGAACTTCCTGGGCTAGTAGGGCTGGGCTTCTGCAGCTGGTCCCTTAACTGGAGAGAGGCTGCACTCTTTTGCAGGGCACTGCACATATTTGCCTTAAAGAAGAATTCCAGTTATGCTATATTTTATATATAGTTATATTGCTAATGTAACTTTGTATATACCATACCCAGGGGCGGACTGACAACTCATGGGGCCCCCGGGCAATAGAAGATTATGGGGCCCCCAGGCTTACAGATGGCCACCAAGCCAGATGGCAGTTCAGAGGTGGGGCAGCTAAAATCTCAGGATTTTCACATCAAAAGCATGTAGGTTTTGGACAGATCAGGGACAGATGTAAAAAAAAAACCAGATTTTTACATACTGTCCCTGGTTTTAATGAGCCTGGCAACCTTGATGGGGCCCCCTAGTGGCATGGGGCCCTCAGGCAGTGCCCAAGTTCCTTAATGGTCAGTCCGCCCCTGACCATACCTGCCCAATACCCCTGGAAGCTTGAGATCACTGTATAGACACACTGCTACTCTCTCATCTTCACTTCTGGGTTCCATGCCGAGTTTCCAGCCTAATGCTTTGTGAACACCATCGTCACCATTCAGAGAATGTATTTTCTCAATGAATGCAAAGCGTTCTTTGATTAGATAAGGTTGAGAGCATGGCGTCACTGTCCCACCTCTACACCTTGTCAAATTGGAGAACGTTTTGCATTTATTCAGAGAATCCCCCCACCATCCACTTTTTCAGGCAAAGCTTCTCCACCTCTTACAAACAGGACAGTGCTTTTTTGGGCATATAATTGTAAGCTCTCATGGGCAAGGCCCTCCTAAACTTTTTATTTTGTAAAGTGCAAACTACTGACACTATATAAATCCAGGAGAATTAGAAAAGGAAAAAGTAGAATGAGAAGAAGAGGGAGGGGATGAAGGAGAAGGAGAAGGAGAAGGAGAAGAAGAGGGAGGGGATGAAGGAGAAGGAGAAGAAGAGGGAGGGGATGAAGGAGAAGGAGAAGAAGAGGGAGGGGATGAAGGAGAAGGAGAAGAAGAGGGAGGGGATGAAGGAGAAAAAAGGAGAAGGAGAAGAAAGAGGATGAAGGAGAAGGAGAAGGAGAAGAAGAGGGAGGGGATGAAGGAGAAGGAGAAGGAGAAGAAGAGGGAGGGGATGAAGGAGAAGGAGAAGGAGAAGAAGAGGGAGGGGATGAAGGAAAAAGTAGAAGGAGAAGGAGAAGAAGAGGGAGGGGATGAAGGAAAAAGTAGAATGAGAAGAAGAGGGAGGGGATGAAGGAAAAAGTAGAATGAGAAGAAGAGGGAGGGGATGAAGGAAAAAGTAGAATGAGAAGAAGAGGGAGGATGAAGGAAAAATAGAATGAAAGAAGAGGAGGGGATGAAGGAAAAAGTAGAATGAGAAGAAAGGGAGGGGAAGGAAAAAGTAGAATGAGAAGAAGAGGGAGGGGATGAAGGAAAAAGTAGAATGAGAAGAAGAAGGGAGGGATGAAGGAAAAAGTAGAATGAGAAGAAGAGGGAGGGGATGAAGGAAAAAGTAGAATGAGAAGAAGAGGGAGGGGATGAAGGAAAAAGTAGAATGAGAAGAAGAGGGAGGGGATGAAGGAAAAAGTAGAATGAGAAGAAGAGGGAGGGGATGAAGGAAAAAGTAGAATGAGAAGAAGAGGGAGGGGATGAAGGAAAAAGTAGAATGAGAAGAAGAGTGAGGGGAGAAGGAAAAAGTAGAATGAGAGAAGAGGGAGGGGATGAAGGAAAAAGTAGAAGAGAAAGAAGAGGGAGGGGATGAAGGAAAAAGTAGAATGAGAAGAAGAGGGAGGGGATGAGGAAAAAGTAGAATGAGAAGAAGAGGGAGGGGATGAAGGAAAAGTAGAATGAGAAGAAGAGGGAGGGGATGAAGGAAAAAGTAGAATGAGAAGAAGAGGGAGGGGAGAAGGAAAAAGTAGAATGAGAAGAAGAGGGAGGGGGATGAAGGAAAAAAGTAGAAGAGAAGAAGAGGGAGGGGATGAAGGAAAAAAGTAGAATGAGAAGAAGAGGGAGGGATGAAGGAAAAAGTAAATGAGAAGAAGAGGGAGGGAATGAAGGAAAAAGTAGAATGAAGAAGAAGAGGGAGGGGATGAAGGAAAAGTAGAATGGAGAAGGAAAAAGTAGAATGAGAGGAGAAGGAAAAAGAAGAATAGAATGAGAAGAGAAGGAGAAGGAGAAGGAGAAGAGAGAGAGAGAGAGAGAAGAGAGAGAGAGAGAGAGAGAGAGAAAAGGAGAAGGAGAAGAAGGAAAATAAAAAAGCAGAAGAAGATAGAGGAGAAGGAGAAGAAGACGTGGAAGAAGAAAAAGAAGAGGGAGAAAAAGAAGATGAAAAAGGAGGAAGAGAAAAAGAAGGAGAAGCAGGAAGAGGAGAAGAAGGAGAAGGAGGGACCAAAAGAGAAGAAATGGAGAAGGTGGAAGAAGGAGAAGGGTAAAAAGTAGAAGGGGAAGGAGAAGAAGAAGGCAAATGAGGAGATGGAGAAGCAGAAGCAGAAGGGGGAGATGGAGAAGGAGGAGATGGAGAAAAAGGATAAAGAGAACAAGGAGAAGAAAAAAAAATAGAAATAGAAAAAAAAAGAAATAGAAGGAGGAGGATTAATGTGCTTAAGTTGAAAGGGAAGGAAAAGAAGAAGGACTAGGAGAAAGAGAAGAAGAATAAGAGAGAGAAAAGGTGAAGAAGGAGGAGACAGAGAAGAATAGCAAGGAGAAAAGGAGAAGGATAACGAGAACAAGAAGAAGGAAAGGAGAAAAAAAAAAGAGATGGGGAAGGAAAAGAAAAAGGAGGGGGATAAAGGAGAAGGAACAGAGAGAGTGTGGGAGAGATGGAGAAGGAAAAGGAGGAGAGAAAGGAGAAGGAGAAGGAGGGGGGAATGGAGAAGAGATGGAGAAGAAGAGGAAGATGAAGAGAGAAAGGAAAAGTAGAAGGGAAATGAAAAGAAGCAGACAAATAAGGAGATGGAGATGGAGAAGCAGAAGGGGAAGATGGAGAAGGAGAAGGAGAAGAAAAAGAATAGAAGAAGAAGGGGAAGGAAAAGAAAAAGGAATAGGAGAAAGAGAAGGAGACAGAAAAGGTGAAGAAGGAGGAGACAGAGAAGAAGAACTAGGATAAAAGGAGAAGGATTACGAGAACAAAGAGAAGAAGGAAGGGAGACGAAAAAGGAGAAGGGGAGGGAAAGAGAGAAGTAGAAGTAGAAGAAGAAGAAGGAGGAGATTAAGGAGAAGGGGAAGAAGGTAAATGAGAAAGAGATGAAGGAGAAGGAATAGGAGAAGGAATAGGAGAAGGAGAAGAATGTGTGCTTATAGACCATGAAAGTTGTCATACACAGCCAGATGAGATGTACTGTGTATGTGATTGTCTGGATCGAAGCAATATACTCTACAATGAAAATGAAGTGTTCAGGGGTCCCCTACTCCCCTTACCAGCTCACAGAGCAGATGGAATCAGCAGTCAATGGCAAATCTCTGCCTCCCGTGGACGGATCTGCGGTAAATCACAGTTTGCGGACAATGACTGGTTCATCACTAGTAACAAAAAGCTCTAGTCCAGTAACAGGTACTGCCAGTCCTCAATATGCTACACGTTTCACCCGCGCTCATTACTTGTTTATCATCCCAAACCTCCAGACAGCTTGTCAGGAAGCAGTGTTGACAGGCAGCTTATTATTTAAAGTTGCAGAGGAGTCAAAATAAAAATAGCTGGTTTAAAAATAAGAGTGGAGAGAGCACATACAAGATACAATCCAATTCTCTGAGCTGCTGATAAATATTTACTGATTAGGGTTTTCTGAATAAGAATTGGGAACATTGCGCCTGTGTCATATATTTCTGTAAACCCAATTCATACGATCTTATATAAGATTATAACATGTTACTGCCGTTTCAAAAGTCATTTTTCAATAATTAAAAATTTTCAGCTATCGTTAAAGTGATAGTAAAGTCTTGTTTTTTTCCTATAAAAAATAACAAACGTGTTATACTTGCTCTGTTACAGTGGATTTGCACAGAGCAGCCCAGATCCTCCTCTTCTCGGGTCCCTTTTCTGTGATCCTGGTCCCTTTCTCCTGTTGGGTGCCTCCACAGTAAGCAGCTTGCTATGGTGGCACCCGAGTCACGTCACAGCTCTCTGTATCCATTCAGACAAGGAGCCCTGATGCGGCCACGCCCCCTTCACCCCCTGATTGGCTAGCTGACTTTGATTGCTTTGTCTCAGCCAATCAGGAGGGAGAATCTCAGAAGGCTAAGACACTTGTGTACCTTGCAGGCCAAAGAGGGACCTCAGGTAAGTGCTAGTCTAGCTGAGGGGGCTGCTGCACACAGAAGGCTTTTTATCAAATGCCCAATGACCGGGCCATTTCTTGCAATTTGGCACTATGTCGCTTTAACTGACAATTGCGCGGTCGAGCGACGTGGCTCCCAAACTTAATTGACGTCCCATAAATAGAGCTTTCTTTTGGTGGTATTTGATCACCTGTGCGGTGCTTGAAAAAAAAAGCAATATTTTTTACATTTTGCTATAATAAATATCCCCAAAAAATATATAAAAAAAAACATTTTTTACCTCAGTTTAGGCCGATATGTATTCTTAAACATTTTTTTTGTTAAAAAAAAAATCGCAATAAGCGTATATTAATTGGTTTGCGCAAAAGTTATAGCATCTACAAAATAGGGGATCGTTTTATGCCATTTTTATTATTCATTTTATTTACCAGTGACGGCGGCGATCTGCGATTTTTATCTTGACTACGATATTGCGGCGGACACATCAGACAATTTTGACACTATTTTGGGACCATTATCATTCATACAGCGATCAGTGCTATAAAAATGCACCAATTACTGTGTAAATGACACTGACAGGGAAGGGGTTAACCACTAGGGGGAGAGGGAGGGGATACGTGTGTCCTAGGAAGTGATTCTAACTGTGTGGGGGGCTGAGCTACAAGTGACATGACAGCGATCACTGCTCCTGATCACAGGGAGCAGAAGATCACTGTCCTGTCACTAGGCAGAACAGGGAAATGCCTTGTTTACTTAGGCATCTCCCTGTTCTGCAGCTCTGTGACATGATCGTGGGACAGCGGTCGCGGAGCAGCAAATTTTAAGCATCGTACAGGTACGTTTCTTTGCCTGCCCGTGCCATTCTGCCGACGTATATCTATGTGAGGCAGTCGGCAAGTGGTTAAAGTGACACTAAACTCAGTTTTAAAAAAAAAAAATTCTATTCAAGTACATATTCTTAACTCAAAAAAGTTCCTCCTCCAAATTCTTTTATTTTTTCCTTTTTTTTTGGCTGCTGTGATCCAACTTCTTGGCCACTTTCATTCTCAAACATGATCCCACTGTAGGAATGTAGCCACCCTCTCTTGCTTATCCATGAATGGACTATGAGCTATGGACTATGGGATGTGTAGTGTGCCTAGAGCAGTGTACATGACCGCCACTAAAATGCATTGCTCATTCCAAACAAACAGAATCAAGAGGGGAAAAGGAGAGGTACAGGAGTGTTACAAGGAGGCAGAAGTAAGAAATGATTTCATGAAAAATAGATTACAGGGCCATTAGGTAGTGGATATGTATGGGTCATTATTGGAGAATAAGGATATTACTTTGTGTCATTTTAATTTCAGGCACAATAAGATTGAGGCCGGGTTCACACCTATGAGAATTGGTTGCGGCTTAAACCGCATCCAATTCGCATAACATTATAAAATACATTGATTTCAATGAGGCCGGTTCACATATGTGCGATGCATAAGCACTGCGCATTGCCAAAAAAACACATGCCTTTTCTAGGCATTGCGGTGCGGCTCAGGTGCGAATTCAGCCCATTATCTTCTATGGGCACGCATCTGATTCGCAGATGTGTTCATTTCTCTTCAGGATTTCTCTCATTCTCCTCAATACACCTCCCCCTCCCCTCTCCCAGGTCTCCAAATTCGCAACTAAAACGGAGATGATCTGCTGAACAGCTCTCTTATCTATCTGCAGAGATAACAAAGCTGAAATTCGCACTGCACAAGTGTGAATCCAGCCTAATAGTGTTAAGCTGACAATACACCAGCAGAATTTTGTTGGATTTTTTTTTTTTCAATTTTATAATAGTTAGTGAGGTCAAATCAATATCTGATTCCTAAAAGAGAAATTTCATAGCATTTACCCTCCCCAGGCCACAGCCCAGGGGAAATATAGGTGTGTTCGCTCACCCCCAAATATTTATACCCTTACCCAGCACGCACCACTGGAACAGGAAAGTCCTATTGGTTGGCTGGAAGAATAAAAAAATAAAAAAACATAATGGCGACTTACGATGAATCCTCCTACTGGTGTCAGAGATACCAGTGACACCTAGTGGCATAAGGGAGAACTGGCAGCCAGGCTTCCCTAAGGGGTAACTGAGCAAAACAAAACTACAAATTAGCACTGGCTGCCTACAGCCATGCAGACTAAATTTAGAAGGCATTTCTGCATATGGCTGGGTGGCTACACGTAGGGTGACATCGTTTCCCGGATTGCCCGGGACAGTCCCGCATTTTGCAGGTCTGTCCCGGGAACATTTATTCCAGGACAATACAGTGTCCCGGAATAAAACTGACACAGCCATCTGATACCAATCTGATACCCCCAAAAAAGCCTGCCACATCACCACTTTACTCACTGACAGTACCTGTCCTGCTCGGGAATGCCTGGAGGAGCACAATCCCCGCCCCCTGATTGTGATTGGAGAAATCATAAACCCCGCCTCTTTTGTCCAATCACTGTGCTGTAATTCGGTACAGCACAAGCTGATTTTTGGGGAAGGAGGGTATCCCTGAATGGTAGATTGGAAATGTGGCGGCGAGTTATATTCTGTACATTTAGGAAAGTATCCAGGCCTTTTTTTGTAAACACACATATCCCTGTTCTGTCAGGGGAGAGGAGGCAGGTATATAGGAACAATGATCGGTCTCCTCCCTAAGTCAGTCCCATCCCCAACAGTTAGAACACACAGTGGGGGGACACATTTAACCCCTTGATTGCCCCCCTAGTGTTAACCACTTCCCTGCCAGTGACATTTATATAGTAATCAGTGCATTTTTATAGCTCTGATTGCTGTATAGCTCTGTATAAATGTCAATGGTCCAAAAATGTGTCAAAAAGTGTTGCAGTCTCAAAAAAAATCGCAGATCGCCGCTATTAATAGTAAAAAATAATAATAATAAAAACTTCATAAATCTATCCCCTATTTTTTAGATGCTATAACGTTTGCACAAATAATATAGAATATACAATTGCAACACAAATCATATTGTAATTGAATGTTATTAAAAATGACTTTTCCTTTTCAATCTGCAGCTGCTGTAATTGTCTATAAACAGGGAATTATGGGGCCCCTTACACAGCTTCAGACATGGGACCCCTGGAGCAGAGAACTGGGGGGTGCTGCTAATTGAGATGTGGGGGGGTGCCACGAATTGGGGGGGTTGCCCTGGGGACCTCTGGGCCCTTTACGGAAAAAAAAGGAAATAAAAAAAATATATATAAAAAAAAAAGAAAAAGGGGGGTTGCCATCCGGGGCCCTGGGGACCTCTGGGCCATTTAATTAAAAAAAATATATATATATATAAACATTTATTTTATAAAAAAAATAAAAAATAAAAAAAAGGTTTTTTTTTTTTTAAAGGGACCCTCTGGACCCTTAAAAAAAATAAATAAATATATATATATATATATAAAAATAAATAAAAAAAAATTATAAAAAAAAGGGGCGTTGCCATCCGGGCCCCTTACAGGTTTACTGCCTGTACCCCCCTGATGGCCTCCCTGTCTATAAATGTAAAGCAATAGACATGTGCATTTGTTTTCGTTAGAATGCATTTTCGTCCGCAAGAAACGAAAACCGAAAGATCCAACATAAAAAATGCTTTATGTTCGTTTTCGTTGCGGTAAAAATTCGATATAGAGAGATTCGACATTATAGAGAAAAGATTCGACATCATAGAGAAAAGATTCGACATTATTACTAGTCATACAACATTAGAATTCTTGTAAGCGGATTTGACGTAAGGTTTCGAAGTTCCGTAGAATATTCTTTTGACCATTCGACAGAAACCAAGTATTATTGGATTTTCGGACGAAAGCTATTCCCCAACGAAAAACGAAATAAATCAAAACGATTTTCGGGAGTAAATAAATACATTTATTTTCCAGACTAAAACGAAAAAACGAAACAAAATATTCCAGTCTGCACATGTCTATAAGGGTCCTTTCACACGGAGCGGACCGTTTTTCGGTCCGCTCCGTGTGCCCATCAGCTCAGCGGGGGGGTCTCCGCTCAGCTGTCGGCGGACGGGGCGGTCCCCGCACACTGTGCAGGGACCGCCCCGTCTCTCCTCCGCTCTCCCCTATGGGGAGTCGGATGGAAACGGACCGTCTGTCCGTTTGCATCCGATCCGTTCGGCCGGACGGAAGAAAAATAGGACATTCTTCCGTCCGCAAAAACGGATGCGGATCTGGCGGACGTTAGCGGATGCATCATCCGCTAACGGATCCGCTCCCATAGGGAAGCATTACTGTAATGAGCGGACCGTTCATCCGCTAGTGTGAAAGGGCCCTAAAGCAATATGGCTAAATGGAGTTCTGTACACAGAATGAACAAACTCTACTTAGGCTATGCTCATTCAAGTAGTCATTTATTCTAAACAAGCAGTAAAGCACTTTAAAACAGTCTCTCACTGACCTCTAGGGATTGTGAAGCAATACATCTTCAAAGATCATACCAAAGATTCTGAAACCCCTTTTTTTCTCAGGAAGCAGAGACTTGCCAGCCTTCTAATGTAAACAAACAGTAGGTGCTGTGAACTGTTAGAAACTGAAAGTAACCAACTTTATATTCTTTGTTGTGATATTTGAGGATGAATTGTTTCATAGTACATGCAGCTAGAGAGATTAGGCTTGTGATCTCGCCGTTTCATTGCTTGTATAGAATATGTAAATACTTTTTAATGCCCATAGTCTGGGCACAACTTCCCTTTAAAGGTGAACATATCCTTTAAGCTCATCAGAATATGTCACTGCTCCGAAAATAGATTAAATAAATAGCTTTTGTATTCATCCACAATATTCCTAGTATTACCGTTCTCATAAAAGACCAGTAAACCTGTGAGGCTAACACAAAATATTTATTACATTTTCTGTGAAGAAACATTAATATTGGATACATCTGACACAACTTTTAAGCTAATGTAAATGCTAAAGTAAATCAATGCCGTGTGTAATAAACGCACTGCATTCTTCTGGTTATTTTCCTTCTGTATTTTAGTAACGCTTAAAATCTTGCAATTTTTGGGAAATTCGATGCTGTGTTTTCCTGCTTCTAAAAGCTGTTTTCTGTAAAACACTAATCATAGGAGGGTTTGCCTGACTAGAAAACATGTGGGTGTTTACCAATTTCTGGGATAAAAGGAAAACTAAAATGATAAAAGAAACCAACATTAGGGTAGTAAAATGAAAAATGACTATCTAATTGAAGAAAGTGTTATAAGATATAACATATATACAGTAGAACCTTGTATTACGAGCATAATCCGTTCCAGGAGAATGCTCGTAATCCAAAGCACTTGCATATCAAAGCGAGTTTCCCCATAGAAGTCAACGGAAAAAAATAATAATTTGTTCCGTATTGACTTCTATGTTATGCAATACCGCATGTGGCCAGAGGTGGGGGGGGGGAGGGGGCAGCGGAGAGCCTCGGGAATACTCGGAAAGGCTTGGGCTCACGGATCTCTCTTTTCCTTCAGTGTGACACTACCCCACGCAGTTAGTAGGCACCTCCCTAGGGAACATTTGACCCTTTGATTGCCCCTGGTGTTAACCTCTTCCCTGCCAGTGCCATTTATACAGTAATCAGTGCATTTTTATAGCACTGATCACTGTATTAGTGTCACTGGTCTCTAAAAAGGGACACTCAGTGTCAGATTAGTCCGCCGCGATGTCGCAGTCCCGCTAAAAATTTACAGATTACCAGTAAAAAATAAATTAAAGTCCCTAAATCTATCCCATAGTTGGAAGGCGCTATAACGTTTTTGCAAACCAATCAATATACACCTATTTTTTTTTTTAACCAAAATATGTAACAGAATATACTGTATATTGGCCTAAATTGATAAAGATTTTTTTTTGTGGATATGTATTATAGCAGAAAGTAAAAAATATAGTTTTTTTTTTGTCTTGTTTTGTTTAAAGCGCAAAAAAATAAAAAGAGCAGACGCGATCAAATACAGCCAAAAGAAAGCTCTGTCTATGGGAAAGAAAGGACATTAATTTTATTTGGGTATATCATCGCACAACCGCACAATTGTCAGTTAAATCGACGCAGTACTGTATTGCAAAAAACGGCCTGGTCAGGAAGTGGGTAAAACCATCTGGAGCTGAAGTGGTTAAAAATGTTACACACTACCAGTTCAGATAAACAATAAAAAATGCAATAAAAATGCAATAAAATTTTTTTTTTTTTTTTTTTTGAAAAGCCTGTGGTGTGCAAAACACAACCCAAAAACTCCACCCGGTGCAGGAAAAATGTGCACACACATAAAGAGTGACACAAAAAACTGTGACGGGTGCATCGTCAAATAGTCCTCCAAGGAGAACCCAGCTCTGATCCCCCGGGGCGTTAGGCTCCTGGCAGGGAAAAGAGTATAGGAGTCCAAGCAGCCGAAACCACAAGGACCCCACTAAGGCCCATGCAGCCGAAACCACATGGCCTAACATCCTCAGAGGGACTGCCGAAACAGAACCCTCCTCAGTGAGGCTCCCCCGAAGGGAGACCCCATGAGAGCAGGTGAACTAAGCCAGAAGGCCATGTCCACCTACTCCCAAGACTTTCAGAGCCAGCCCGAGGACCAGCACCCTACTCATCACAAAAAAAGTGCAGGTGCACCAACATAAAAAGAAGAAACGTGACAAACGGGGTAAAACAAAAGAAAGTGGGGGAGAAGGAAGGTGGGAGAGGTGAGTGGAAAGTGATCAACGTGCAATACGTTGACCGGCCCTCCGGCCAGGAAACAAAAATTCCCCTGGTCCTAGCCAAAAGGCTCGGCCCTAAGGGCAGGTGTTAAAAAGGTGTATGTGGAGATATGTGACCTAAGGTGCCACACGTTGAGTGCCCCTCAAGCAATGTATGGCACCCCTGGACTGCAATAAAAAAATATATGTCATCAAGCGGCCTTTGTAGCAATACCTTTCCCACCACTAGATGTCCCCAGTCTTCCGGGTTGAATGAGATGCAGAATCATTCCACTCAGTGTGACCTTAGTATGTCATGTACCCAACCTGTAACCGAATAGTGAGAGAAAGGCAGCACAGTGATAAGCCTCTCTCTCCATTTTGCTTTCTTCTCCTTTCAGCATGCTCCTCGTCAGCACATGAACTGATTGTGATACATAACAAATACAAACAAATGGCCACTGCCCCACCTATTACTGGTCTTTGCGGCAAGGAGCTCTGGAAGGGCGACGCATGTCAAATACAAGAAGAGATTTCCAAACTCAAACTTACCAACCAGCCAGCGACCAACCAAATTGACCTGTCTAACAATATGCGTTAAAAACAGGGGTTTAGTCTGCACACATTTGCAAGTACACACGTAAGCTAGAGGTAGGGTTGGCACTTTTTTTTCAAGCCAAACCCAAACACTTTAGCAGCGCACGGCAATTTTTTATTTATTTTTTTGTACATTAAATTCATTACAATTGTACAATGCAATGCACAGCATTTTTTTTGTAGTATAAACTAGAAATAGATTTTTGTGATTAAATAACATTTCTGATCATATGGGGTTAATCACAAGAGTCCCCCTTTACATCTAACTCTGCAGAATACTCTACATCTGAATCCACAGAGTTTTCCTTTACATCTGAATCTGCAGGAGAGTGTGGAGGAGGCATGTGGAGGGTATGACCAACGGCAGATCCAGGGGGGGGCAACAGGGAAATTGCCCCCCCCGAGACAATCATGTCACATTGGCTTTTTAAAAAAAAATGTTATCATTTTTTTTAACTGCTTTGCGGTGCCTGCAGCTGCCGCTGCCGAGTCTCTCACTCTCTCTCATCACCAGGGCCAGTAGGCTGCCTGTCCCGAGGCTGCTTTGAGCTGTAGCTGACTGCCGTGCTTCCCCTCTCTCCTGTGTGTCACATATACTCCAGGCATCTCTGGCTGTGTGTGAGAGCTGGATCTGTGTTCGGCTGTACTGCCTGTGCTAGACCTGCTCGTGTGATAGTAGATGGAGATGGAACACTGATTGAATCAGTGTTTTGTCTATCACACGAGCCCGAATAGGGGGGACCTTGCTAGAGCACACTGCCCTGCCAAACACAGACCTACAGCTCCTGTTTGTTCCATGACACACATCGGGAGAGGAGATACCTGCTGTGTGTGATCGAGGCAATGCCATGGTGAGTGCCATGCACAGTGTGGCTGCATTAATAGACACAAGTGGGACTGCATTCATAGACAAAAGTGGGTCTGCATTAATAGACACAAGTGGGACTGCATTCATAGACAAATGTGGGACTGCATTCATTGACACAACTGGGACTGCATTTATATACAAAAGTGGGTCTGAATTTATATACAAAAGTGGGACTGAATTTATATACAAAAGTGGGGCTGCATTTATATACAAAAGTGGGTCTGCATTTATATACAAAAGTGGGACTGTATTCATATAGAAAAGTGGGACTGCATTTATATACAAACGTGGGACTGCATTTACAGTATATACAAAAGTGGGACTGCATTTATATACAAAAGTGGGCTGCATTTATATACAAAAGTGGGACTGAATTTATATACAAAAGTGGGAATGTATTCATATACAAAAGTGGGGATGCATTTATATACAAAAGTGGGACTGCATTTATATACAAAAGTGGGGCTGTATTTATATACAAAAGTGGGACTGCATTTATATACAAAAGTGGGACTGCATTTATATACAAAAGTGGGACTGCATTTACAGTATATACAAAAGTGGGACTGCATTTATATACAAAAGTGGGGCTGCATTCATATACAAAAGTGGGACTGAATTTATATACAAAAGTAGGACTGTATTCATATACAAAAATGGGGTTGCATTTATATACAAAAGTGGGGTTGTATTTATATACAAAAATGTCTCCAGTCTCTGACCATCTCGTGTACCATGTCTGCAGTCTCTGACCATCTCTTGTACCATGTCTGCAGTCTCTGACCATCTCTTGTACCATGTCTGCAGTCTCTGACCATCTTTTGTACCATGTCTGCAGTCTCTGACCTTCTCTTGTATCATGTCTGCATTCTCTGACCATCTCTTGTACCATGTCTGCAGTTCCTGACAATCGTCTACAAACTATGGGATAGATTTATGGCATTTATATTTAAATATTTTTTACTAGTAATGGCCGCGATCATTGATTTTTTAGCGGTACTGCAACATTGCAGCGGACACATCGGACACCTAATTGAGTTCTGTAAGCTACACCTTATTTTCTGGCAGTGCCCCTCCCGAGACTAGACTCTGGATCCGCCCTTGGGTATGACTGGGGGCGGTATGTACAGGAGAGGAGTGTGGAGGGCATGATGGCGACAGTATGTACAGGAGAGGAGTGTGGAAGGTATGATGGGGGCAATATGTATAGGAGAGGAGTGTGGAGGGTATGACAGGGCAGTATGTATAGGAGAGGAGTGTGGAGGGTATGATGGGGGCAGTATGTACAGGAGAGGAGTGCAGAGGATATGATGGGGGCAGTATGTACAGCAGAGGAGTGTGGAGGGTTTGCAGGAGCAGTATGTATATGAGAGGAGTGTGGAGGGTATGATGGGGACAGTATGTACAGGAGAGGAGTGCAGAGGGTATGATGGGGACCATGTGTACAGGAGAGGAGTGTGGAGGGTATGATGGGGGCAGTATGTACAGGAGAGGAGTGTGGAGGGTATGACAGGGCAGTATGTTCAGGAGAGGAGTGTGAAGGGTATGACGGAGCAGTATGTACAGGAGAGGGGTGTAGAGGGTATGACTGGGGGCAGTATGTACAGAAGAGGAGTGTAGAGGGTATGATGGGGACAGTATGTACAGGAGAGGAGTGCAAAGGGTATGATGGGGACAGTATGTACAGGAGAGGAGTGCAAAGGGTATGATGGGGACAGTATGTACAGGAGAGGAGTGTAGAGGGTATGATGGGGACAGTATGTACAGGAGAGGAGTGTAGAGGGTATGATGGGGACAGTATGTACAGGAGAGGAGTGTAGAGGGTATGACTGGGGACAGTATGTACATGAGAGGAGTGTAGAGGGTATGATGGGGACAGTATGTACAGGAGAGGAGTGTAGAGGGTATGATGGGGACAGTATGTACAGGAGAGGAGTGTAGAGGGTATGATGGGGACAGTATGTACAGGAGAGGAGTGTAGAGGGTATGATGGGGACAGTATGTACAGGAGAGGAGTGTAGAGGGTATGATGGGGACAGTATGTCAAGGAAAGGATTGTGGAGGGTATGATGGGGACAGTATGTACAGGAGAGGAGTGTGGAGGGTATGATGGGGACAGTATGTACAGGAGAGGAGTGTGGAGGGTTTGATGGGGACAGTATGTACAGGAGAGGAGTGTAGAGGGTATGATGGGGACAGTATGTACAGGAGAGGAGTGTAGAGGGTATGATGGGGACAGTATGTCAAGGAAAGGATTGTGGAGGGTATGATGGGGACAGTATGTACAGGAGAGGAGTGTGGAGGGTATGATGGGGACAGTATGTACAGGAGAGGAGTGTGGAGGGTTTGATGGGAGCAGTATGTACAGGAAAGGAGTGCGGACAGTATGACGGGAGCAGTATGTACAGGAGAGGAGTGCGGAGGGTATGATGGTGGCAGAATGTGGAGGGGTTTCTTGCAGTGTCTATGGGGTGACCAGGGAGCGATGTTGGAAAGATAAGGGACGGAAAATGACCATGGAATGATGTCCCTCAGCTTGGGTGTAGGAGGCAGCTCTGAGTGATGTCTGCCATCTGGATGTATGAAGTGTTCTGGGGGTGATGCACGCTGGGGACAGTCGGGGGTTGAGAATTGGTCAGATAGTGATGTCTATAATCAAAAAAAGCTCTTGTGCTCATCTACTAATATATACAACAATAAATTATACAACAGTACTACTCAATTAAAACAATTTCCTGTTATAAGATGCCAGTCCCCAGCACTCTGTATGTCCACATGATGTGATGGCACTTGATGACCATTCATGATGTAACCCTGTGTTATCCCGGCTCTGAGTCTGTATAATCAGAGGTGTAGGCTCACCACATAAACACAGGTTCATAAATTACTTTCACATTATCTGGGCTGAGCAATTGTGGAATGTTTGCATAGACAGCTTAGGAGATATCTGTCAGATGTGATCTGGCTGCAGACTCCCCCCACACACTCACTCACTGTCTCTTCAAATTCTTCTTATCCTAACCCTTCAATGCAGTAGATGCAAAATAAATCCTTTCCACCCATGGAGACTTTCCTTAGAAAGCTCACCTCCTCCCTGCCGGCAGTGTGAGCAGTGGGCCGCCTGACAGTAGCTACAGTGAGCTCCGTCTCCTGGTTCACTCAGCACATGCACTGTTGATGGGGGGGGGGGGGGGTCAGAGATAACGAGTGCAGGAGACTGGATGGGGGGGGGGGGGGGGGGGCAGAAAGGAGCATCTGAGATTCCCAAAACACTCTGTCAAGACAGTGTATTTCTTTAGAAGCAATGACACTGCTTCTGCCTCCACATCGGCTAGTATGCAAAATGACACCCCCTGCTTGAATGGTCTGCCCCTGGTCTTAGCTGAATAATGTGCTCAAGTCTCAGGCAGTACAAAACCCGGGCACATGATTCAAGACCCGGACTGTCCAGGTGAATCCCGGACATGTGGCAACCCTAGCTACAGGCCCCTGTCAAGGCACCCTGTTTTCTGTAGTCCTAACTCTAACTTCTTAGTCTCCACAATAAAAGCACATGCATTTTAATGGATAGGCAGAGGACAGGTGGGCCTGGAAGGAACCCACCCCTCCTTAAAGATACAGGGGTGCACTGAACACCCAGCACAGAGCACTATGGCAGCAAAGGGAAAATGATTGCTGTGTTAATGTGAAAAAAAAGTAAATCTTTACATTCCACAGAATTGCATTAAAAAAATAATGTTCGCGATATTATTATAATAAACAAACAAACAAACAAACAAACAAACAAACACAATGTACATAAATGTGTTTTGTGCTGATAACACCAAACAATAAAATGCACATGTGCTAAATTCCAGATGTTGCCTCAGGCGGACTGACCATTGAGTCACTCGGGCACTGCGGGAGGGCCCCATGCCACTAGGGGGCCCCATCAGGGTTGCCAGGCTCAGTAAAACCAGGGGCAGTATGTAAAAATCAGTGTTTTTTTTACATCTAGCCATTATATGTCTGAAACCGACATGCTTTTGATGTGAAAATCATGAGATTTTAGCTGTTCCTCCTCTGCACTGCCTCCTGGCGTGGTGGCCATCAGTAAGCCCAGGGGCCCCATAATCTTCTATTGGCTGGGGGCCCCATGAGTTGTCAGTCCACCCCTGATCTGACTATCACCAGTGATATTGAAAAACTGTGATCACAACATCTAATAAACATTCCAAATTGTCCATAAACAATTTTGAAATCCTCCACTCATGGTACGCTATTGTCACATATTGCAGTGAGACCTTCACCATCACCCTTAGGGCACTTTCTCATCTTATTAATATGACCCTTAAATAAGGTCTAAAACATGATCCCTTAGCTCCGCTTAACACAGAGTTTTTCACATTAGTACAACATTTATTTTATATTACATTTGGGTGATTATTTCTTTCTTGGGACTATCACTTGTAGCACCCTCAGTGTTACAGAGTAGGTCAATTTAATTTAGCTCCTCTATAGGCAGAAGAGCTGGGGTTCATTTGTTTGTGCTTAACTGTGCAGAGCTCTGAGGGATGGGTCTCTGTTACCTCCCCCTGGCTTCTAGAACTTTCTGGATAGTTCTGGAACTTAGAGGGTGGAGGAACAGAGGCTGTAAAGCCTGAATATTGAATATGAATTTCCACCAATTCCTGGGGAGGTAAGGCCCAGAAGGTGGGGAAATAGGTCACAAATGTTGGGTAGTCTCTGGCAGTGAGGCAGTGAGGGTGCAGAATCCAAGGTCCAGTTGTCTGGAAGGGACCCCTGTGCTAAGGGGCTTTGCCCCTGGGCAGAAGGAAGGAACAGGGGAAGGAAAAGAGATGGTGCAGCTGGGAGTTTCACCCCTTTACCAGCCTCAGCTAGGCTTAGTTGAAGCCATCCAAGCCTGACAAGACAAGATCCCATAGCTCCCTGTCCCCCTGTCCCTCATTCCTCCTCATTTGTCCCTAATTTTGGTCTGATCAATATGTAGATGTATATAACATGTATATAAAATGCACTTTGTATCAATCAAACAGTGTTTCCCAGTGCTAAACCTTTCATCCAAAATCTAAATAGCTGCATTTATAAATTCCAAAAGCCAATATAAAGGAATAGTAGTGGTGAAGAAACTGCACTTGTGGGTTTAACCAATCTTTTATTTTTTTGTAAAATTCTCCTTTAAGAGGGCGTGGCAAGGGGGTGTGTCCTACATACTTTTGCAGATAGGTGTGCCTCAATCCCATCTCAAAATGATGTACCCTCTCCTGTACACACTGCCCCCATCATACCCTCCGCACCCCTCTCCTGTACATACTGCCCTCATCATACCCTCCACACTCCTCTCCTGTACATACTGCCCTCATCATACCCTCCACACTCCTCTCCAGTACATACTGCCCTCATCATACCCTCCACACTCCTCTCCTGTACATACTGCCCCCATCATACCCTCTACACTCCTCTCCTATACATACTGCCCCCATCATACCCTCCACATTCCTCTCCAGTACATACTGCCCTCATCATACCCTCTACACTCCTCTCCTGTACATACTGCCCCCATAATACCCTCCGCACCCCTCTCCTGTACATACTGCCCTCGTCAAACCCTCCACACTCCTCTCCAGTACATACTGCCCTCATCATACCCTCCACACTGCTCTCCTGTACATACTGCCCCCATAATACCCTCCGCACTCCTCTCCTGTACATACTGCCCTCATCAAACCCTCCACACTCCTCTCCAGTACATACTGCCCTCATCATACCCTCCACACTGCTCTCCTGTACATACTGCCCCCATCATCCCCTCCACACTGCTCTCCTGTACATACTGCCCCCATCATACCCTACACACTGCTCTCCTGTACATACTGCCCCCATAAAATCCTCTGCACTTCTCTCCTGTACATACTGCCCCCATCATACCCTCCACACTCCTCTCCTAAACATACTGCCCCCGTCATACCCTCTACATTCCCACTATAAGTCACTGATCACAGCCATTACCAGTATACTTTTTTTTTTAAAATAAAATAAAATAAAAATGACAGTATATATCCCATCATGTGTAAAAGCTTTAACTTTCATGCCAACCAATCAATACACAGTTATTGGGATTTGTTTACCAAAGACATGTAGCAGGATACATTTTGGCCTAAATTTATTAAGACATTTGATTTTTACATTTTTTTTCATTGAATATGTTTTGTAGCAGAAAGTAAAATATGTTGTTTTTTTATTTCAAACTTTTTGGGCTTTTTTCCTTTATATAATAATAATAATACTAATAATAAAAAAAAAAAAAACGCAGAGGTGATTAAATACCACCAAAAGGACACTATTTGTGTAAAAAAAAACATGACATATGTTTAATTTGCGCACAGTGTTCCATGACTGCACAATTGCCAGTAAAAAAGCGCTGTGCCGATTATCAATAAACGAGATGGTCATGAAGGGGGTAAATTCTTCCGGAGGTCAAGTGGTTAAAGGAGACAGTGTGTCTAGTGTCCTGAAGAGCTCAGTCTATTTAATTCTCAGTGAAAGGACTGTCCAAAGAGGAAGATTAATCTCCTCGAGTTGCTACTACAAAGCTTAGTCCATCATTTACTTGTGCAAGGACTTGACAGTTCAGTGTCCTCAAATCCTTACTCGCATATTACCCACTTTGGCCAGATTTACAAAGACTTACGCTGCTGTAATTTCAAATGTGCGCCGTCTCATCTTTGCGCCGATTCACAAAGCGAGATACGCCGAAAAACATGGCTTCAGCCGGCGTATCATGGCCGCATAGTTACGCTGGACGCATTCGGCGTTCCCATGTTAAATATGCAAATGACCAAGATACGCCGATTCACGAACGTACGTACGCCCGACGCAGTAATCTACGCCGTTTACGTAAGGCGTTTTTCCCGCGTAAAAATAAACCACCACAAAGGTGGCGCATCCCATGCAAAGGTATGGACGTCGGAACAGCCGTCGTTTTTACATCGTTTACGTAAGTCGAACGTGAATGGGGCTGTGCGTAAGTTACGTTCACGTCATAGGCATTTACGCCGACGTATCTTAGGGAGTTTATGCGATGTGATTCTGAGCATGCGCGCGCATGCCCAGTTCGACCGGCCATTCATTTACATGGGGTCAAGCTTAATTTAAATAGATGCCGCACACCTCCTTCCTACTTTGAATTAGGCGGGCTTACGCCGGCCAATTTACGCTATGTCGCCGCAACTTACGGAGCAAGTGCTTTGTGAATACAGCACTTACCTCTGTAAGTTGCGGTGGCGTAGCGTAAAGAAGATACGTTACGCCCGCACAAAGGTACGCCGCTGGACCTGAATCTGGCCCTAACTATCCAAGTTCTTATTAAAGCTTTTTTTTTTTTTTGCTGGGTTGTTTGATGGGAAAGTTTTTGTCTTATGAGTTTTGTTCTAAACTGGAAAATGTATTAAAAATAATTTGACTAAAAAAAAAAAAAAAAAAAAAGTATCAGAAAAAAACACACCCGTAGATTGGTTAATGGGAGTGAAGAGTGATCAGGAAGTGATAGGAACTCTATGCAAATTAAGGTAATTTATTGCTCCACCCAGGCCCTCAGAACTAGTGTCCCTGCTCGAAAATTTCAGGGCAGGTCTTAAACAGAAAAGGGGTGTGGCCCTGACAGGAAGGAGTGGGTCATATTTAAATTAGCAGGTGCACGAGTTTAGTCAGGCCTACGGCAGCACAAAACCTAAATACACCACTGGTGCCCGAATGTCAGTTTTGAAATGTGGTCACCTCACCCTAGTGTACGGGGCATTACAGGTGCGAACTCTTGCACACTCTGCCTGCTGGTTTCTGGTAAAATCTGGGCACTGGATTGCAGAAGCATTTTAAAGTCTCCGAGCTCCAGCCCCTGATCCTGGAATTACAAGACCTGGAGAAAGATGAAAGCCTATCGTTCGCCACTCAGAACTGACATTCTGGATCCATTCAAAGTGTAATCTCGATAACCGCATGTCTATTTCTCCTATTTTTTCACCCAGGCAGGGCCTCGCACTGCCATAATATACATATATATTATTTATAGGTAACTTCACATTAATTTGTACCAGAAACAGCATTTAAGTACATGTATAAAAAATGCAAAATTGAATAATAATTGATGAAGTATTATTTACATTAGTCCCCAGATGGAAGAACAAATGTTGGCTCTCATAATTAGTGTTGCTCACGAATATTCGTATTGCGAATATTCGGCTCGAATATGACATATTAGAGTATTCGCGATATATTCCGAATTTCGCGGTGAATATTCGCTATTTCGAATATTCGTATTTTTTTTATTTTTTTTTTAGAACAGATCACATCCTAGAGATCCCCATCAACGTCTAAAAGCATTGCTGGTATGATTAGAGACCTTGGGCCGAGTAGCTGCAGCGATCATTTTATATTGCCGAAAAATCGCAATGCGATTATTCGGCAATAGCGATATCGCGCGATTATTTTCGAGAAATTCGCAATATTGTTTTTAGCTAAAATAACACATATATTCGATTTCAGAGTGTTACTGTCGAAATTCCGCAATCAATTTCTCATTCGCATTTTTGCGAAATTACGATAAAATATCAAGAATATTCTGAGCCAATCAGAGTGCTCCATTCCGCATTTCTCGAAATTTCGCAATTATTTTGTATTATAAAATATCACGAATATTCTGAACCAATCAGAGTGCTCCTTCCGCATTTGCCGAATATTCGCAATTATTTTGTATTGTAATATATCACGAATATTCTGAGCCAATCAGAGTGCTCCTTCCGCATTTGCCGAATATTCGCAATTATTTTGTATTGTAAAATATCACGAATATTCTGAACCAATCAGAGTGCTCCTTCCGCATTTGCCGAATATTCGCAATTATTTTGTATTGTAATATATCACGAATATTCTGAGCCAATCAGAGTGCTCCATTCCGCATTTCTCGAATATTCGCAATTATTTTGTATTGTAATATATCACGAATATTCTGAGCCAATCAGAGTGCTCCTTCCGCATTTGCCGAATATTCGCAATTATTTTGTATTGTAATATATCACGAATATTCTGAGCCAATCAGAGTGCTCCATTCCGCATTTCTCGAATATTCGCAATTATTTTGTATTGTAATATATCACGAATATTCTGAGCCAATCAGAGTGCTCCTTCCGCATTTGCCGAATATTCGCAATTGTTTTGTATTGTAATATATCACGAATATTCTGAGCCAATCAGAGTGCTCCATTCCGCATTTCTCGAATATTCGCAATTATTTTGTATTGTAATATATCACGAATATTCTGAGCCAATCAGAGTGCTCCATTCCGCATTTCTCGAAATTTCGCAATTATTTGGTATTATAAAATATCACGAATATTCTGAGCCAATCAGAGTGCTCCTTCCACATTTCTCGAAATTTCGCATTCGCATTCGCAATAGCGAAATTTCGCAATCATTTCATTTCCAAAAAATATCACGAATATTCGTATTTAGCGAATATATCTCGAATATTCGACTATATATTCGAGATATATCGCGAAATCGAATATGGCATATTCTGCTCAACACTACTCATAATGTAAATGAAAACCTCCCTCTGTTCTTTCACCTTTATGACTGGGCTGGGGCTACATTAGCAATTAAATCCCTTCTGGGACTGAGAGATTAACTTGCTTGTTTCCCATTAACTGATTAGCAGGACATTGATTTAAATGTATTGCAAATGAGGGTGCTGTTATTGAGTACTTACATTTTACGTCAGCACAGCGATTTCATCATCAGTGTAGCACTAGCCTTAAGCCGGCCATAAAAGGAATACAATTTGGCCAGTTCATTAGGGACCGGCTGAATTTTGATCCATGTATGGGGCAGGCTGATTGTATCTTAATCGATTGCACCTGTGAAAAGGAAAGTGGATGTAAACCCAAAATCTTTTTTTTTTTTTTTGATGTCACAATGTGCAGTATACGATTTCATATCATCTGTGCGAAGTTTTGCCACCAGAGTTAATCCAGCTCTGAGCAATCCTCTTTTATTGTTCAGTGAAATAAAACGGACTTACAGAGAAAAACCTTAGTCCGTTCTGCCCCCCTTGCTGTGACGTGACAGGTTATTTACATATCTCATGCACTAGCCTGGAGACAGGCATTATTTTTTAATTCCCACCCCCGCTCCTTTTCTGAAGTCATGTGGTTACTTTTCTGGATTTTGACTGGATGTTAGTGATCATAGCAGAATTTAGTGTAAGGAATACACAGGAAAAAATTCATGTTGATAAGGGGAGCGTAGAGGTGAGCGGGGAGTCTACTGACATCACGACTCCACCCACAGAGCTCCAGACAACAGACCCACCCACAGAATCTGCAGTTTTTCAGTTCTTATAACGGACAGAGGGGAGATATTTGACAGGTAAGGATACATGCAGGAGGCATCTATATCCTTATAGATCAGCACCGTGGCAGGAGATTAGAAAGGATGAGAGTGGCTTTACATCCACTTTATTTTATGGCTTGCCTTTAGTCACAACTGTTAATACAATCCAGCGAGGTTAAAAAGAATCCCAAAGAAATGTATCTAGTCTCCAGTGACGCCTCTCCTGACATGGGGTCTCCTCACACCAGTGTTGCCAACCTACCAGACTGAAATTTACTGACGCGGCACCTAAAATTTACTGGCACAGCCAAGCTTTTACTGTTACAAAAGTTACAAAATTACAGTTTTAAGTGCAAACTCCAGTACTTAGGCTACAAAAACTGAAAATATGCAACTAGCAATGTGATTTAACCACTTAAGGACCGCCTCCTGCACATATATGTCGGCAGAATGGCATGGCTGGGCACAGGTACGTACAGGTACGTCCTGTACTAGTACCCAGCCGTGGCTCACGGGCGCGCAAAGCTCCGGGACCGTGGGACTCGCGGACCCGATCGCCGCTGGAGTCCGGCGATCGGTCCCCGGAGCTGAAGAACGGGGAGAGCCGTGTGTAAACACGGCTTCCCCATTCTTCACTGTGGCGGCAGCATCGATCGCGTGATCCCTTTTATAGGGAGACACAATCGATGACATCACACCTACAGCCACACCCCATTACAGTTGTAAACACACATTGGGGAACACATAATCCCTTCAGCGCCCCCTTGTGGCTAACTCCCAAACTGCAAATGTCATTTTCACAATATACAATGCAATATAAATGCATTTTTTGCTGTGAAAATTACAATTGTCCCAAAAATATGTCAAAATTGTCCGAAGTGTCCGCCATAATGTCGCAGTCACGAAAAAAATCGCTGATCGCCACCGTTATTAGTAAAAAAAAAATTTTCTACAAAAATGCAATAAAACTATCCCCTATTTTGTAAACGCTATAAATTTTGCGCAAACCAACCGATAAACGCTTATTGCGATTTTTTTTTTTTTACCAAAAATAGGTAGAAGAATACGTATAGGCCTAAACCGAGAAAACATTTTTTTTTTAGATATATATATTTTTGGGGGATATTTATTATAGCAAAAAGTAAAAAATATTGAATTTTTTTCAAAATTGCCGCTATATTTTTGTTTATAGCGCAAAAAATAAAAAACGCAGAGGTGATCAAATACCACCAAAGGAAAGCTCTATTTGTGAGAAAAAAGGACGCCAATTTTGTTTGGGAGCCACGTCGCACGACCGCGCAATTGTCTGTTAAAGCGACGCAGTGCCGAATTGCAAAACCTGGCCGGGTCCTTTAGCTGACTAAAGGTCCGGGTCTTAAGTGGTTAAGTGCAAACTCCAGTACTTAGAAGAAGAGGGGTAGGTAGAACCCGCGCTATGGACCTAATATTTCCAAGCGTTAATGTGGTACTAATAAAGGTATATTTGGTAATTAAGTGGCTGCCCCTACGTGTAATTCCACCAAAGTGGAATGTAGAAAGTGAATTACCCAATTAAGGGTAAGAAGCCTTCACAGTATTAGCCCTGTGTCGCTCTCTGGCAAGTATCCACTTGTTTGGACCCCTTCAGTCTAACGTATAGCTCAAAAGAGAGAGAATGCCCACATAGTATAGTATAGTTGGTAAAAGTTTATTTTACATAAAAGGTCAGGTACTCACATTTGAAAGGTTAAAATCAGGCGTATCTTAATAGATATCTCACGAGTGTTTGCGTCTGGATGCTATCCTGCTCGACCGGTTTCGTCTGGTGACGTCATCTGGACTGTAAAAATTAGCATCAGTTGATATTCACGGCACAGAGCACTTTAACCTATTTATTTTCTCTGTACCACCATAGGATTACTTTGTTTATAAGTTTTATGGTTTAATACATTGTTTGATTTACACACCATAATCAAGTCTCATGTGGACTTCACTTTAAGGATAGATTGTATAAGCACTTTATAATTAGTACATCTTTCTATTATATAATTTTTTTAAATCTTTTTACCTATCAATTAAGAGGCGCCATTACCTACTAAACTCAAGTACTTAGGCTACAAAAAAGGAAACTATGCAATTAGCAATGTGATTTAAGGTAGATATTAAGAAAAAAAGCATTTATCTTATTTTATTTTCTGTTGACAACACACGAGGCTCCAGGTGCTCCGCTCCCTTGCACTATGACATCACACGACGGGCTCAGACACCGCCATTACCAGGCCCGCCCCCCACCGACACCGCCCGAACACACTGTAGCAGGCACTTGGATGGTCTCGGTCGGCTCCAGGCCCTAGGCGAGCGTCATATTTTTTACAGGCAACCTTTTCCTCTTACTGGCATTTAAAGGCAGGAGAAAAGTGTCCATTTTCTACTGGCTGGCAGTAAAAATACTGATGGCTGGCAACACTGCCTCACACAGAGAGCTACTCTCTCTTCATTCTACTTGCCCGTCAGCAGAATTTCTCCCCCAGTTTCCGCCTCCCAACTAGGGTGACCACATTTCCAAACTTCCATTCAGGGACATCCCCTTCCCAAAAATCAGCTTGTGGTGTAACAAATCACAGCACAGTGATTGGACATAAGAGTCGGGATTTATGATTTCTCCAATCACAAGCAGGGGGCGGGGATTGTGCTCCTCCAGGCATTCCCGGCCAGGACAAGTAATGTCAGTGAGTAAAGCGGTGATGTTGCAGCCTTTTTTAGGGGCATTAGTTTGGCTTGGGGGATGGCTGTGTCAGTTTCATTCCGGGACACTGTATTGTCCTGGAATGAAGGTGCCCAGGACAGACCTGCAAAATGCGGGACTGTCCCGGGCAATCCGGGACATGTGGTCACCCTACTCCCAACATGGCATGTCTATAGCAGAGAACTCAATGGGTGGAGAGGATAGGTGGGCAGTTCGCCATGTGGATATGGCAGTGACAGTGAGAGAGTGTACTATCCCCCATCAAAACTAGAAGAACCGGCAGGTGGTTAGCGGGCCGCCCCACACAGTGATTGAGGCCTGCAGTCTGGGCCCCTCGGGATGCCCAGGCCCCCAACATGTATATGGGCTGTCCCACCCTGATTGTGGCCCTAGATGGGATATAATTCCAGCCACGGCCGTAAAGCAAAGCATCATGACTGCGGCATGTGTACACCCCCGCCTGCTGCCTCTGCAGCTAAAGAGGGAGCTCTTGGGGGGTGGTAAAACCTCAACACAACCACAAGGTTTTACCACACCCCAACCGCTATTGTGAACAAGCCCTATTTACCTTTAGTAAATCAAGTCCATGAGGCATTGGAGAGTCAGGTAGTTTAATTCTTCAAAAAATACCAAACACCAAAATATCAGTTTTGGGTTAACTGATTCTTCTAAAAGTCAAAATGCAGTTTTCAGTGTGATAGAAAATTTCTCTCTAATGGGTTTTAATGTCCCTTGGATGTTTATTAACTTTTCAGAGAAGCTGCTTGGCGTTCTCTCATGTGTTTTTGTTCCGAGGAAAGGAAAAGAAGAGTTTTGCAGTAAAAGCTTTCCAGAATCCATTTTAGCAGTAATTTATCACATCGAATCCTCCAGAGGCCTTTACAACAAGTGGAAGGAAGAACTGTGGCTTTATGCAGAAAACATTCAGCCTTGTAGGAACGAGACGATGAAGAGCATGCGTTACAGGTAATCAGAATAAAGGCATGGTCACCAAGGAGAGCTGGTCTACCAGTGCTGGACTCGACAAATGCACAGCAATTATAAAAAATAAAATACAATGCATAGTGAATACTATAGTCAAGCACAACAATGGCACATCCCTCCAGCCCACATGCAAGTATAATCAGGGCCAGCCTTAGGTGTTCAGGCGCCCTGTGCGAGCTAATTCTGTGGCGCCCCCCCCCCCACATCTTATTTGTAACAAATAATTTGTTTTAATTTAACTTTACATTACACAGCACCCTGCAGCTCTGGACCCCCTGCATGTTACACAGACCCCTCTTCAGTGCAGACCCCCCCCTTCAGTGTATCCACCCCTTCAATGCAGAACCCCCTGTTAAGTGCAGACCTTCCTTCAGAGTAGCCTCCCCGTTCAGTGCAGCCCCCCCTTCAGTACCTCAGATCAGCGTGGCGGCACCTGCACAGAAGATCCCTTCCCCCTGTTTACACATAAACAGAGAGGAGGGTGGGTGACTTTACTCGGCTGTGCCTGTGTGGCATCCGAGATCACACAGACAGGCAGCCCGTGGCCGCAAGAGGAGGGGATGGTAGGTGCAGGGGTGTCACCCTGCACCCCCCCCCGCACACCTCCTCCCCCTCGCCACGGTAGCTAGCTCACCTCTCCCTGCCTGCGCCGCTGCCACCGTGGGTGTAATAAAATCGCGGAGGGGGGTGCCGGTCTGACACCCCCCAGTGTGTGGTACCCGGGGGTGGCTCGCCCCCCCTTAGTACGCCTCTGGATGGCTGCACGGCGCCCCTGTTGCCCATGGCTCCCTGTGCGGCTGCACAGCTCGCACACACCAAAGGCTGGCCCTGAGTATAATGCCTCCTACACACGACCAGTTTTCCCGTCTGGAAAACTGCTATGACATTTTTTTTGCCGGGAAAACTGTCCGTCTGTATTCTCTATGGCAGTTTTCCCGACAGGGAAACCCCCGGGAATCGCGACAAGAAAAATTAAAACATGTTCTCTTTTTTTCTGCCGCGATTCCTGGCGGTCTTTTTCCCCACAGTTTCCCTATAGGAAACACTCCGGTGGAGCATACACATGGCCGGGATTCCCGACCAAAGCTCTCACCGCAGTTTTCCAGACGAGAAAACCCCTGGTGTGTACACAGAAAAAGTGACCGAGCAGGTTCTCGTTTTCCCCCTGGGATTCCCGGCGGACTTTTTACCGCCGGGAATCCCGATCGTGTGTACTGGGAATGATAGTGTTGAGATTTGAATTCAGGTCAAAATCAAATTTAATAACATTTCTCATGTTCAGGCTTGTTGGCCATAATCAGTGCAGTGTATGAAAACATTGTAAGGCAAGGGGTCCCCAATCCCGGCCCATGGACCGGTGCCGGTCCACAGCCTGTTGATAAGTGGGCCACACAGCAGGAGGTGAGCGGTGACCGAGGTCTGCACAAGGCTATCACAGATCGCAGTCGCTGCTCACCTTTTGCTGTGAGGCTATGCTTGTGTGTCCTCTCCCGGCTCCTCCGCCCACCTGGCCGATGATGTCATCCAATCAGCAGGGTAAGGGAGCAGGAGGAGCTGCAGATCGGAATCGAGAGCTCCTCCTGCCCCCTGCCCTGCTGATCAGTACCCATTTACATCACCGTGCTCCCTTTACAGTGCAGCCCCCTTACAGTGCAGTTCCCTTTACATCACCTCACCCCATTACATTACAGTGCATGGAACTGGTCCCTGGTGCCAAAAAAGTTGAGGACCACTGCTGTCGTAAGGGCTAAATGTGACCATCAAAAACCGCCCCCCCCCCCCCCCCCCCCCCCCCATCAACTTCAATGTAATTCTAACCAGCAAAATTATGGTGGGATGGGCCAAAGGGAATACCCCTTTCTATGCCAGTACTGATTTTGGCATACAAGCCAACAACAGTGGTATGCAATTGAAGAAACAAAGGAAAAGATTGGATAGCCGCACTCCAGGGGAACTTCCAGAAAAGTTGTCTTTATTCAGTAAAACTTAAACATGCAAAATCAAAAACAGTCACAGGACAGGACAAAACAGCCGACCCGTTTCACACTACATTAGTGCTTAATCATGAGCCATGATTAAGCACTAATGTAGTGTGAAACGCGTCGGCTGTTTTGTCCTGTCCTGTGGCTGTTTTTGATTTCGCATGTTTAAGTTTTACTGAATAAAGACAACTTTTCTGGAAGTTCCCCTGGAGTGCAGCTATCCAATCCTTTGCTCTGTTTCTTCAATTGCTACGTGCATTGCTGGCACCCTGGTGTTCCAAAGGTTCTTTGATTGCTTGCAGCGCTTACCTGGAGCGGTGACTCTTCCCTCTCTCCCTGTTTGTTTTGGATTTTGCAACAGTGGTATGCAGTTTTGAATGTAAGGCTTTGTAATATTAGGCTGTAGTTGTACCCTACAGTGGTTTCAGATGCACAAATGGTTAAAAGTGGGTGTCGGCAACAAACTGACCGTGATCTACTTGTCGATCAGGAGCAGATGATGGGTAGATCGTCTGCCTTCCTTGCTGACCCCCAAAACCTGGACAGAAGTGGTGGCTTTACTGTAACTGTTCCCCTGTGTTTTCGTCCTGCAGCAACAGAATTCCGGTTTCTTCTCCCCCCCCCCACCCCCACCACTGCCATTCAGCTGCCACAGGAGGAAAATACAGAGAATTGGTTCCAGCAAATGCTGCCCTTCCACCCCTCCTGTCCAGGTTCCAAATCCGTCTGATGCCCAGGCTCCCCATGTGCTTCCCCCTTCCTTGCAGTGGTGCCAGCTTCCCCTCCTCTCCTCTCCTGCCAGAACTGCCGTGCACATTGGGTCCCCTGCCGTCCCCGGGTCCCCCGCTAAGGCTCTTAAAGGAGCCGACGTACCTGTACATCGTTTTGCGCAGGAGAGTCAACCTGCTGACATATATGTATGTAAGCCAATCGGGTAGTGGTTAAAAATAACAAACATGTTATACTTACCTGCTCTGTAGAGTGGTTTTGCACAGAGCAGCCCAGATCCTTCTCTTCTTAGGTCCCTCGCTGGCGCTCCTGGCCCCTCCCTCCTGCCCCCATACAGTAAAGGAAAAAAGTATTTGATCCCCTGCTGATTTTTTACATCTGCTCACTGACAAAGAAATGACCAGTCTTAAATGTTAATGGTCGGTTTATTTTAACAGTGAGAAACAGAACAACAACAAAAATATCCAGAAAAACGCATTTAAAAAAAGTTATGAATTGATTTGCATTTTAATAAATAAAATAAGTATTTGACCCCTTTGCAAAATATGACTTAGTGCTTGGTGGCAAAACCCTTGTTGGCAATCACAGAGGTCAGACGTCAGAGGGCAGATCCTCTTGAAGTCATTAAGGTTTCGAGGCTGACGTTCGGTAACTTGAACCTTCAGCTCCCTCCACATATTTTTAATGAGATTAAGGTCTGGAGACTGGCAAGGCCACTCCAGGACCTTAATGTGCTTCTTCTTGAGACACTCCTTTGTTGCCTTGTTCGTGTGTTTTGGGTCATTGTCATGCTGAAATACCCATCCATGGAGGTTCTCACCCAAGATTTGACAGTACATGGCCCTTGTGGGCGCTCCAGGATTTCAGTTCTTCATGGCGTAAGTAGAAACCTCTTGTTTTCTTGGTGACAATGGTCCCAGCTGCCTTGAGATCATTGACAACATTCTCCCGTGTAGTTCTGGGCTGATTCCTCACTGTTCTCATGATCATTAAAACTCCACGAGGTGAGATCTTGCATGGAGCCCCAGACCAAGGGGAGTGACAGTTATTTTGTGTTTCATCCATTTGGGAATAATCCCATCAACTGCTGTCACCCTCCCACCAAGCTGCTTGGCGATGGTCTTGTAGCCCATTCCAGGCAGTTACGTGGGTGGTTATCACCGCGGGCCGGCTCCTCCCACTCTGTGATGGCTACACTATTCCTGATGTTTCATTGGTTTACTTAGGGCCCCTCCTGTTACCACGGGGGTGTCTTTGGTTAACGTTATATTATTGGTTTAACATGTCATGTGCCGGCTCTCCTCCAATCACTGACCTTGATTGGATGATTGACCGGATTGGCCCTCTCTGTGCTTTTTTCATGATTGTTTTATATTTATATGTGAGCAATGTGAGGGAACAGGTTGATGCCCCAGTTGAAGTCCCTCTAGGACGAAATGCGTAGGACTTGGTTTTTACCTTTTCCCACATTGTCTTTTATTTTATGTGATGACTTTTAATGTTCTTTATGGTTTTATTACAATAAAACCGTTACCTTTTGACCTGCACCATTGGGGTTGCGTTTTCTTTCTCTCCCCCATGGTAATCAGAGTCATCCAGCTTCATTCATCTTAAGCCCCGTACACACGACAGGGAACCTCGACCGGCGGAACACATCGTTCCGCCCGTCGAGGTTCTCTGCCGGCCGTCAGAATCTGTGACCCGCCCTTTTGGGAATGGCAACCAGCCATTCATCCCGACGGGCCGTCGAGCAAATAGAGAACCTGTTCTCTATTTGCTCGACGGGTTTCCCGACGGGCGGGGCGAGCAGAGAGCGTACACACGGCCGAGGTTCTCGCTGGAATGCAGCTCCCAGCGAGGTTCTCGCTGGTTTCTGGCAAAAACCTTGGTCGTGTGTAC
The DNA here is from genome assembly GCA_029574335.1 of Rana kukunoris. Classification (NCBI taxonomy): domain Eukaryota; kingdom Metazoa; phylum Chordata; class Amphibia; order Anura; family Ranidae; genus Rana; species Rana kukunoris. The sequence continues at coordinate 3,326,478 of CM056053.1, read as the reverse complement.
GGGGCCTGACCCTTCCAAGGGTTTTACCATCATCTTTCCACACTCCCCCTGAGAACGGATTACTTGGATGATAAGGATACCATTCCAGGATACCGTGCACTTCAGGCCCTTCATCGAGGATTGGAATCATCTTCATCCAGTTGGTGAGAGCCGAGCAGACTGTGCCCCGGGAGTGTTCATGCCCTATCGATCTGCTGTCCACCACAGACAGGTCCAACATTTCTGGTAAGCGCAACATATCTTCATTTGAGATAAGTGTCATTCTGTCTCCAAGGATCTACGAGGTCATGTAACATCCATTCACTTGATTGGTGTTGGTGGACTATCACCTTACATTTTTTGTTATGGACTATTATAGCACCACTTCACGTTTTTCACTGTTGATTTTGTTCAACATTATTATAATCATTGTTTTACTTCAGTGATTATTGATTTTGATTCACCTAGTGACATTACAGTCCTATTGGTTTCACAGCGCTACATTCTTCCTTCACAACGCGTACGACGGCACTATAAAAGGGAAGTTCCATTCGGATGGCGCCACCCTTGGGGGCTGCTTTTTCTGATTTTGTGTTAGTATAAGTTTGGTTTCCCTCTTTTCAGTCTGTTACAGCTTGATGAATTTGCTATCTGTGCTCCTGTCTCATAACTTGCTTCTGAGCATGCGCATTATTTTCACGTCGTTAAAGCCTACACACGACCATTTTTTACGGCGTTCTAACCGACAACGTGAAAAACGTCACGAAAATTTAGAGCATGTTCTAAATTTTTAATGCCCATTTTTAACGTTGCAAAAAATGCTCTGGAGCCCACACACGATCGTTTTTAATGACATTAAAAAGAAATTCACATCGCGAAAAACGGTCGTGTGTACACGGCATTAGCCATATTGGATTATGCATTAAGATAAAAAACTTCTGACTTTAGAACTACTTTAAATGTATTTTGCATGCTTAATGTTTCACTTTAGGAATTAATTAAAAAAAGAAAAAGGACATTACATTTTTTAGTTAATTTTACCTCATCCAATCAGTGAATACTTTGGTCTGGATTCACAAAGCACTTACGCCGACTTATCTCCAGATATGCTGCGTAAGTACAAATATGCGCCGTCGTATATGTGCGCCGGACGCACAAACTAAGATACGCCTAAAACAGGCTTCATCCCACCGACGTAACTTGCCTACGCCGGCGTAGAGTGGGCGCATATTTACGCTGGACACATTTGGTGCTCCCATTGATTTTCTATTCAAATATGCAAATGAGGGAAATACGGCGATTCACGAACGTACTTGCGCCTGGCGCATGATTTAAGCGGTTTGCGTAAGTTTTACGTCCGGCGTAAAGTTATTCCCCATAGATGAGGCGCAACCCATGCAAAGGTATGGACCAGGGAACACAAGCCTACGTATTGTACGTTGGACGTCTGTGAATACGGGCCGACGTGGGTGTGGCTGGGCGTGGGTTACGTTCACGGCGTACACAGCGATCCGGCATATCTTAGGCAGTTGTTCCGACGTGGTTGTGAGCATGCGCACGGGGATACGTCCATGTCCCGACACATGCGCAGTTAATTTTAATTACTTGTCTGGCCCATCATTTGCATGGGGTCACGCTTCATTAGCATGGATCACGTCCACTTCAACCTACTTCCACTTATGCCGGCCTACGTGTGAATTCCATGCTTGCCTCTCTCCGCGCTGCGCCGGCGTAGCATAAAAGAGATAAATATGCGCCGATGTCTGTGAATCCGGGCCTTTGTGTTCATTGAAAAAAATATAAGGCATTTGGTGAATGGCAGCAAGTGACCTCTTGTGGTTACTATGCAGTAGGGAAGGCAAGCCATTGACCACGGGTGGAATGAAAGAAAATCTATCAACCCATCGGGAGGAATTCCCCATCAACAGTCAGTGTTGATGGGGAATTCCTCCCGTGAGGCTATTGTGTTCTGCCAGCAGGCAGGGGTGGACTGACCATTAAGTCACTCGGGCACTGCCCGAGGGCCCCATGCCACTAGGGGGCCCCATCAGGGTTGCCAGGCTCAGTAAAACCAGGGACAGTATGTAAAAATCTGTGTTTTTTTTTACATCTGTCCCTGATATGTCCGAAACCGACATGCTTTTGATGTGAAAATCCAGAGATTTTAGCTTCCCCGCCTCTGCACTGCCTCCTGGCGTGGTGGCCATCTGTAAGCCCGGGGGCCCCATAATCTTCTATTGCCCGGGGGCCCCATGAGTTGTCAGTCCGCCCCTGCCAGCAGGGAGCCTTCCCTGCCGGCAGAACACAATAATTACTGCTAGCGGCTGTAGTCGCCGGCAGTAATCGCATGTAAAAATCCGACAGGCTGGTTGTACTTAAGTTGATCAATGAATCAACTTGCGTACAACCAACCTGCCCATAGACAGATTGAATCTCCCCGAGTCCCTACTGAACTGGATGACATTCGAGCCATCTATGGTCGGCTGAAGCCCCTCGGCACGGGACCATAATGATAGTAGCTATCATATTTGTAGAGCCAACACAACGATCACTGTATGTAATATGAATACTTAGATATCTTTCAGATGGGTGATCAGGGGGCAGTAAAAATGGAAGGTTGAGCCTGGGTTTTATGCCTCCCCCATTCACTGACCCCCAATCCAATCTATAATAACAACCAGAGAGGGGACCAGGGGGGCCCCAGGAGAAGAGTATCGGGGCTGCTCTGTGCAAAACCATTACACAGAGCAGGTAAAAAGTATAACATGTTTATATTTATGGAACAAAAAAAAAAAACGTTTATTATTTTAATTTAAAAAAAACCTGAAGCTTTAGGGCCAGATTCTCAGCGGCGCTACGACGGAGTATCTCAGATACCCCGTCGTATCGCCGTTTTTTTTTGCCTCGTATCTATGCGAGTGATGCTTAGCATCACTTTGGCATAGATACGCTTCAACATCCGACAAGTGTAATACCATTACACTTGCGGATCGTAGATGTAATGACAATTCTGGCCACTAGGTGGCCTTTACGTTGTTTTCTCATTTGCCTATGCAAATGAGGCTACTACGCCGATTCACGATCGCTTTTACGCCGCCCCGTCGTCGCGTACGTCGTTTTCGTCCGCGTAAGGTTACCCCTGCTTCTATGAGGAGTAACCTTACGAAGTTACGTCAGGTGCCGTCGGATGGCATGTTAAGTATGGCGTCGGGTCAGCGTCGGCTTTTTCCGTCGGTTACGTCGTTTTACTAACTCGTTCGCGAATAGGGCATTGCGTAAGTGACGATCACGCCGTTTTGACGTCGGTTTCAACTACGCTTTCCGACGTGAGCTGGAGCATGCGCACTGGGCTTTTTCCCCGGCCGGCGCATGCGCAGTTCGTTCGACGTGTGGGCGCGCTTAATTTAAATACAAGCCGCCCATTTGAATTACGCGGGCTTACGCTGGGCCATTTTCGCTACGCCAACGCAAACTACGGAGCAAATGGTTAGAGAATACGGCACTTGCTCTAGTACGATGCGGCGGCGTAGTGTAAATGGCTTGCGATAGGTGGTGAGAAGGTGATATAATGCCTCCCCATCAGGGGTGGCCCATCCCATCCGTTAGGGGGGGAAACCACACCCTCTGTCATGCCACCCCCCTATATGACTAATGAATAGATTCATGCATTGCCTGGATCTATCCATGACCGCCACAGCCACCCCCTATTCAGGCGTCTGGCCCCTTTTTGGATGCCAGGTACCTGAATTCCAGTGGCAGGGGGTGTTTTTTTGAAACACCTGATTGGAGCCATAGGCTATAATAGGCTTCAAAAAAGGTGTACTGCGAGCGCAAATTATTGCGCTCACAGTCCACGCAGATATGTTAGAAAAGCAAATGAATATTTGCTTTTCTAACACTGAACTGACTCTCCGCCAAACAGATAGCGCGGTTGCCTGATTGGCTGAAGGCACAGATGCTCCGATTGCACAATAGCTGCAATTTATGTTTTTTTTCAGTATTTTCTAGTTTGTTTCTGCCCCCAAAAATTTTGAGCACCATGCCCTCTGAAAAGTGATCAAAATGCAGATAGCTATTCAGAGGGCACCATAAGCCTGGAAGAGCCCTTACATTGGCGATCGCTGTGAGAGATATTCATACTTACATATCCAAGATGGACCAATGTAACGCTGCAATAAAAATCATATGTACAGTTCAGCTTTTCTCCCTTCCATTGTAACAAACCTTGCAGGGTTTTCCCTTTTCATTTACAGATTCCTCACTTTAGCGGATCTTATTTAGTATATAACTTCAAGCGGCATCAAAAAGGATAATCGCGTTTTTTGACAGTTTGTCAACCTTTTTTATTTTTATTTTATTATATAACAAATTCCTCTTGTGTAAAGAATTGCGATGACTCATGTCCCTCCTCCGGGGATAACACTTGTCTTGCGCCCCGGTCTCCCACTTGAGTGTCACCGACGAGCGCGGCAAACCCTGTACCGCTGATGGCTCTTGACGAATCGCTCAATTTTAATATACGATCGTATTCCAAAATAACCCGCGATTAACATAAACAGGTCGTGACTTGCGCCTTGCCTATGATCACATCTATCATTGTCTTTTCTTTTATGATTTAGCTCGGGTGACAAATCTCGAACGCATTTTATGTCATCAGGAGAGCGGTTTATAGTGCACGGCCCCGAATGACGTCACCGTTGACAAATTGCAACAGAAGGGGTCATCTGCTGGGGGGGGGGGGGGTCATAATTACGTCTATATAGGCATAATAGGAAAAAAAAAACAAGGTTGGATTAAAAAAGTTCTTGGGAAAGCCTCCAAGTCTAATTGAATATTGATAAGGGAATATTAGCGTGCAGACGTCACACTGTCCCCCATATGGTGAAGTGAGTTGGTTGGAATTAGGTAATTAGGTTTGGAACACGAACGTTCTTTAGTCCTGCCCATCCTCTCCTTATATATAGTTGAGCTCTGGGGAGTGCAGTGAACAGCAACACACGAGCTGAACAGGCGAGAGCTGCCAGAGATCTTCCTATCCAAGTACAGTAAGTGATCACATCTTCCTCTTGGCTTCGTAATTGTAGGAGAAATCTTTTACACTAGACTAGGAATTTAGGTGTAGCGAAAAGCTTGCACTTTAATCGCTATTTTATGTTATAATGTTTGCAGCTAACATGTTGAAATGCAGTAAAATAACATGCTTTGTATGTTAAAGCAACAGCACTAGTTTTATGTGCATTTTATGTGTTTCCTTTTTTTCTTTTTTATCTTTTTTATCTATTTATGGATGACTTTTTTCTCTTTTGTATCTATATATGGATGACTTTTTTTTTTCTTTTGTTTTTACGTATGAATGACTTTTTTTTTTTGTATCAATATATAGATGACTTTTTTTTTATTTTATTTCATATTTATATATGGATGACTTTTTATTTTCTTTCATATTTATGTATGACTTTTTTTTTCTTTCGTATTTATGTATGTACGACTTTTTTTTTTCTTTCGTATTTATGTATGTACGACTTTTTTTTTCTTTCGTATTTTTGTATGGATGATTTTTTTTTTCTTTCGTATTCATGTATGTATGACTTATTTTTTCTTTCGTTTTCATGTATGGATGTTTTTTTTTCTTTCCTATTTATGTATGGTTGGTTTTTGTTTTTCTTTTGTATTTATGTATGGATTACTTTTTTTTCTTCCTGTTGATTGACATTTTAAACTTTAACATGCTCACACTTTAAAAAAAAAAAAAAAAACAGCTGCTTCCACATTTTTTCAGCTATGTTGTTGTTGCTTTGGATTGTGAATGTCTATATTTTTTGAATGTGTTACTTTTTTTTTTTTTTTGTTTCTGTTGATTGACACCTCCTGTCTTCTTTTGCAGAAACTGCATCTCCTGACTCTTCGATTCGCAAAGATCATTACTTCTCTTGTCTCTCGGGTTTGAAGTGTCACTTGTGTCAGAAGCAGCGCCGGTCCCGTTGAAAGGGTTCTGTGGCGAAAGCAGGGAAAGCATGAAGATCCTCGTAGCCTTTGCTGTCATTATGTTGGTTTCAGCGCAAGTGTTTGCGGCAGAAATAGGACTAAACGAAGAGCCGGATTGGTACAACGACCAAATTCAGGTAAGATTGTTGACTCATCAAAATTGGAGAAGTTAGGCTAAAAGTTTATTTCTCTTGTTCCTTCTTTTTTTTTCTACTCTGTATAGATAGATAGATAGATAGATAGATAGATAGATACAGTGGAGATAGATAGATCAATTAATACAGCAGAGATAGATAGACAGATAGATAGATAGATAGATAGATAGATAGATAGATAGATAGATAGATAGATAGATAGATAGATAGATAATGGATGGGTGGATGGATGAGATAGATAGATACATACATGCATACAGTAGATATAGGTAGATCAATCAATACAGCAGAGATAGATAGATAGATAGATAGATAGATAGATAGATAGATAGATAGATAGATAGATAGATAGACCATTACAGTAGAAATAGAGAACTAGGTCAATTACCTATATAAGGGGTTATTTATATCAGATATTTTGCTTCCAAAATTCTCTAAAATTAATTTGTTTTGTCAACGATTTAATAATACTGGAGTATCTGATTATCTCCAAAAATGATATTTAAAAAAATAAATTGGCATAATATAATTTGGAAAGTTACATTATTGCACCTGTTAGCTGCAAACCCAAACAAGATAGCTAGATATTGGATGGATGGATGAGATAATGGATAGATAGATAGATAGATAGATAGATAGATAGATAGATAGATAGATAGATAGTGGATGGGTGGAAAGATGAGATAGAGGATAGATAGATACATACATACAGTGGAGATAGATCAATCAATACAGCAGAGATAGATAGATAGATAGATAGATAGATAGATAGATAGATAGATAGATAGATAGATAGATAGAGATAGATAATGGATGAGATGAGGATAGAAAAATAGATAGATACATACATGCATAAGGTGGAGATAGATAGATTAATCAATACAGCAGAGATAGGTAGATAGATAGATACATAGAAATAGATAGATAGATAGATAGATAGATAGATAGATAGATAGATAGATAGATAGATAGACAAATACAGTAGAAATAGAGAGATAGGTCAATTACCTATATAATAGGTTATTTGTATCAGATATTTAGCTTTCAAAATGCTCTAAAATTAATTCATTTTTTCTACTTTTAATACTGCAGTATCCGATTATCTCCAAAAATTATATTTAAAAAAATAAATTGGCATAATATAATGTAGAAAGTTAAGTTCATGTACCTGTTAGCTGCAGCCCCAAATGAGATAGATAGATAGATAGATAGATAGATAGATAGATAGATAGATAGATAGATAGATAGATAGATAGATAGATAGATAGATAGATAGAAAAGTTAGTAGAAAAGAAGATATGGAGAGCCACACTCCAAAGAAACCTTGATGGTTCTCTTTATTTTAAAAGGATATATATAATAATAATAATAATAATAATACAGAGATGAGCAGCTGACACGTTTCGCACTATCAATTAGTGCTTAGTCATAGCTGATAGATAGATAGATAGATAGATAGATAGATAGATAGATAGATAGATAGATAGATAGATAGATAGATAGATAGATAGATAGATACAGAGATAGATAGATAGATAGATAGATAGATAGATAGATAGATAGATAGATAGATAGATAGATAGATAGATAGATAGATAGATAGATAGATAGATAGATAGATAGATAAGTGACAGCAAAAAAAGACTGAATAGTCTATCGAGTCTACCCATTCAAAAATAAAATCTTTTTTTTTTGTTCTTGATTTATTTTAATTTTTACTTTTTTGTCTGAGTATAGATCTATGTTTGTCCCAAGCATGTTTGGAGCCAGATGTGTAGATGGATAGATAGATCATGGATGGATGGATGAGATAGATGATAGATAGTTAAAATTTTCCAGCTTATTTGATAACTTTTGATGTACCATCTGCCTGCCTATAGATAAATATTTGCATAAAAAAATAATAATCATAATATATATATATATATATATATATATATATATATATATATTTACAAGCAGAAGGTAAATATAAAGGTATTAAAATAAGCAAATAAATATATATAAATAAAAATATGAATATATATATATATATATATGTATGTATATCTCTTAATAAATAAATAAATACATAAATCCAAATGTTTTTTTCTAGCTGAAGCTGTCGCTGCTCCTGCCTTAGTATTTACTTTAGATTGCAGAATCATTATTCTTCCCATTGCTGGATAGGGCATGTCACAGCAGTGAACAATACTATCATTATATATAATATTCTCACATGTGTCGTATAGCAAGATCATCGACGATGTTATTACAGAAGAGTATAGAAAATAACACGTTATCAGAATGATTTTTTGAGTCTAAACATCTCCTTTTCTGCTTAAGAAAGTATGCAAAAAAAAAAAAAAAAAGGCGTACTTATTTTTTGCACATGATCAGACAGAATTTATAGGATCTTATCTTGATGTGTATCTCGCTCTCTTTAGAACATACAAGCTTATTTTTGTGTACAAGGAGAAATGTTCAGATTTCGTATGGTGCCATAAGGGTAAATGTAAACATCAGGAATTGTGTGCCTGTTGAATTATGGATGACACACAGGAAGCAAAAAGCAGAATTTAAATGCAATGATTTATGAGCACCATTGACACTTTCAATTCTTGGCTTAATGAAATGAGATAGATCACATGTATTATTTACCTAATAGGATGCAACAACATAGAAATCACTTTTACTTTGAAAATTAACACTACCCCTGCCGAGTACACAACCGTGTAAAAATAGCCTTTCTGACACTTAATTTCCTGACTCCTAGGTGCATACAAGCTGAATAGGATAGTCATGACCAGCCATTCTCAGGCAGGGATCCATGGAACTCTAGGTTTCTTCAAGGGGTTGCTAGGGGCTCCTTAAGCTGTGGGAAAATGAACTTCCTTTTGATTGTGCATGCATACTTGTGGGTCTAACACCACTTTGCAGAGCCAGCGGCATAAACCCAGTGACCTTTTTAGCTGTTTGTAAGGGCAGCATCATGACCACCACTTTGGAGGAAATTTATTCCATTGACTACCAATGTAAGGGGCATCCTTCTTACTGACCCCTGAACAGTTAATATTAGCAGGCATTCCTTGAGACCTGAAAAATATTTTAATGGTCCGTCTAGGGCAGTGGTTCTCAACCTTTCTAGTGTCGTGACCCCTTGATAAAATTTCCCTAGTTTTGGGGAACCCTAACAGTAAAATCAGGAGATAGGCTCCCTTCCAGCCCCTCCGACTTCACATTCCTCACCAGTCAGATGAACTCTAGTCTCTGTCCCCCAGCCATGCCGTGAACTGAATAGGCGGCTGCGAAGAAGATGAGTGGGTGGCCAAAGGGTCTAGGGACAGCCCAGCTGGACAGCCAAGAAAAGGCTGGGAGAGAAGTCCGGGCTTCCTGCCAAATCGTGACCCCTGGCTAATCGTCATTCGACCCCCGAGGGGGTCCTGACCCCCAGGTTGAGAACCACTGCTCTAGGGTAATAAGATTGAGAAAGACTGGTTTGGACTCTACCATGTGCCCATGTGCTGCACATGTATGTAACATAAGCAAGGTAACATAGAAAGGTACTGTGGTCTTCAGGTGAGATGTAGAAGCTATATGGTTGAAGAAATCACTGAAAATGATTACATTGTTAATAGCAACATCTATCTATCTATCTATCTATCTATCTATCTATCTATCTATCTATCTATCTATCTATCTATCTATCTATCTAATTTTGGGGCTGCATTCTATTGTGTTGGTAATTTCTTTTTTTTTTTATACCATTTTTAGAGGTAATTAGGTCTTTAGATATCCAATATTTACTCAATCATTAAAACAAACAAATCCATTTTCCAAGTACTTTGGATGCTAGAATATCTGATGCAAATAACCCCTTAGCGACAAAAACGTAACTGAAATCAATAAGTAGCATAAATGAGATGTTCATCCCCAAGAGGTTAATCAAATGCTGTTAACAACGGCTATCTATAAAAACACAGGAGGGAAGAAATCTACAAGTACGATCCACAATGTTTCCTAACCAGGTTCTGGGGAAAACCCAGGGTTCCTTCAAAGGTTGCTAGGGGTTCTTTGAGAAATGAGCTATGCCTGCCTCTAAGATAGGTTACATACAAATGCTTTTTTTTAGCTATCTGTATGGGGGGAATCGTCCACCAATGGTCAGTAGAAATAACCCACTAATCTAAAGGGGTCCTTCTCTACTCACCACCAATGTAAGGGGGCACTTTATTGACCACCAGCGTAAGGGAGCACTTCATTGATCGCCAATGTAAAAGAGCTCCTCACGGTTCAACAATGTAAAGGATTATGTCACTGACCCCCAAATCTAAAAGGGCATTTCAAAGACCTCCGATGTATAGGGGGTTCTTTACTGACTACCAATGTAAGGGAGCGCTTCACTGGCCACCGGTGTAAGAGGGTGCTTTACTTACCACCAATGTAAAGGGAAATGTCACTGATCACCGAGTAAAGGGAAACTTTACTGACCACCTATGTAAGGGGGACCTTCACTGACCACCAATATAAGGGGATACTTCATTGACCACCAACATAAGGGAGCATTTCATTGACCACCAATGTAAAAGGGCTCCTCACAGTTCAACAATGTAAGGGATTATGTAACTAACCCCCAAAGTAAAAGGGCATTTCAAAGACCACTGATGTATAGGGGGTTCTTCACTGACTACCAATGTAAGGGTGCTCTTCACTGGCCACCAATGTGAGGAGGTTCCTCACTGACCACCAATGTAGAGGGACATGTCACTGATCACTAAGTAAGGGAACACTTTACTGACCGCCAATATAAGGGGGCACTTCATTGACCACTAAAGTAAGGGAGCATTTAATTGATCACCAATGTAAGAGAGCTCTTCACTGGACAACAGTATAAGGTGGTGCTTCACTAACTACAAATGTAAAGAGACATGTCACTGATCACCAAGTAAGGGAATAGTTTACTGACCACCTATGGAAGGGGGCACTTCATTGACTGCCAATATAAGTGGCCATTTCATTGATCACCAATGTAAGAGAGCATGTCAATGATCACTAATCTGAAAAAAGTTCTTCACAGACCATCAATGTAAGGGAACACTTCACTGACCTCCACTGTAAGGGGACACTTCAATGACCCCCAATGTAAGAGGGCACTTCACTGACTACCAATCTGAGGTAGCTTTTCTCTGGCCACCAAAGTAAGTGGGCACTTTACCATTCACCAATATAAAAGGCCACTTCACTAACCACCAATGTAAGGGGACGATTCACTGATCACCAATGTAAGGGGGCACTTCACTGACCACAGATGTGAGGGAACACTCCACTAACAGCCAATGTTAAGGGGGAACTTATTCACCACCAATTCACGTAGAAAGCATTTTTCCACTGACCGCCAGGAAACAATACAATGTTCACTGTCTGTCTGTATTTCTTTTATGGTCTTTTATTGATTTTGCTTAAAGTCATTTTGCCACAGAATGCTCTTTAATGTATTCCTAAATGTCGGCTTACTGTTCATGCTAATGTACCGTAAGTTGTAGATGAAGTAACTATTAGCAGGGTTTCCCTGGGACCTGAAAGTCATTTCTGTAAGGTTGCTGGTTCAACTAGACCCGGGTTTTTTAGGACTATCTGGATGTATGGAACTCTCAATGCATTAGCCAGTGAAAAACATCCACACAGAGATATGGTATGTCAAAACTAGGCTTTGTTTCTTCTGCGTACTTGTTCATAATCAAATCATACAATAAAGGAACGCCCTTGTCTCAGCCAATCATATTTAAGTAATTAGGTTATACAAGTAATATTCGTCACAATTTTACACCGTGTGTAAAATATAGCAATCTGTTTTCTGGGTGCCTGACTAAATCTGGTTTCTACTGCAGCTTATCTAATGTTATTGTTCTATGCCCAGTACATTATAACATTGAGCCAAGGTTGTTTATTAGCTTTTGTGTAACTAATCCTAGAAGCTCAAGGATACATCTTCATACACGCATTAATTACTATGGGGGAAGTCTAGCAAGCCTTATAATGCATTGATATTATGGGGGAACTCTAGCAAGCCTTATAATGCATTGATATTATGGGGGAACTCTAGCAAGCCTTATAATGCATTGATATTATGGAGGAACTCTGGCAAGCCTTATAATGCATTGATATTATGGGGGAACTCTAGCAAGCCTTATAATGCATTGATATTATGGAAGAACTCTAGCAAGCCTTATAATGCATTGATATTATGGAGGAACTCTGGCAAGCCTTATAATGCATTGATATTATGGGGGAACTCTAGCAAGCCTTATAATGCATTGATATTATGGAGGAACTCTGGCAAGCCTTATAATGCATTGATATTATGGGGGAACTCTAGCAAGCCTTATAATGCATTGATATTATGGGGGAACTCTAGCAAGCCTTATAATGCATTGATATTATGGAGGAACTCTGGCAAGCCTTATAATGCATTGATATTATGGGGGAACTCTAGCAAGCCTTATAATGCATTGATATTATGGAAGAACTCTAGCAAGCCTTATAATGCATTGATATTATGGGGGAACTCTAGCAAGCCTTATAATGCATTGATATTATGGAGGAACTCTGGCAAGCCTTATAATGCATTGATATTATGGGGGAACTCTAGCAAGCCTTATAATGCATTGATATTATGGAAGAACTCTAGCAAGCCTTATAATGCATTGATATTATGGAAGAACTCTAGCAAGCCTTATAATGCATTGATATTATGGAAGAACTCTAGCAAGCCTTATAATGCATTGATATTATGGGGGAACTCTAGCCTTTCAATTTCATTGGTTTCTCTAGGTTAAAAGGTCGAGAAAGGATGCTCTACGATTACACAGCAGGGTCGATTTGGGTAGTGATCAACGTTTTTTTATCTTTTGGAGAAAGATAGAACATGCAAATGCCACACAGATGTCATCCCTGCTGGGAATCAAACCATGGACCCCAGTACTTAAAGCCATGAGAGCTAAGCGATTTATTCATAGGACTGCCTTGCTACTTTTGATTGTCTATACAATACAATGTCAGCACTGGATATATCATATGTATGGCCAATATGTGTGATTATATTTACTTGTGGAAGAACACATTCCTGCATGCCCTTAACTAACTCCTAGGGACTTGTCTTTCACAACAGTTGGACACTAGGGATGAGCCGAACGCCCCCGCGTTCGGTTCGCACCAGAACCGTTGAACAGACTGACCATTCGCGCGAACATTTAAAACCCCATTGAAGTCTATGGGACTCGAACGTTCGAATTCAAAAACGATAATTTTAAAGACCAATATTCAAGTTATTGTTGGAAAACGTCTTTGAGAACCCGGGTCTATATTGTATATTGTACCTGCTGGGTGTCTATAGTTTGCCTGTGAAAACGTCTTTGAGAACCCGGGTCTTGCCCCAGGGAACATGTATCAATGGAGAAAAGTTTAAAAAACGGTTGTTTTTTCAGGAGCAGGACTCCTGAAAAAAAGACAGTTTTTAAAACTTTTTTCCATTGATACATGTTTCGTCGGGCAAGACCCGGGTTCTCAAAGACGTTTTCACAGGCAAACTATAGACACCCAGCAGGTACAATATTTAAAGGAATTTTTTCATTTTTTTTTTAAATTTAAACATTATTAAAATCACTGCTTCAGGAACAGTGATTTTATTGATGCTTAAATAAAAAATAAAAAAATGAAAAATTCCTTTAAATATTGTACCTGCTGGGTGTCTATACCTGTGATAACGTCTTTAAATAGCACAATCACCTGCCTGCCAGTAAATTAGGAAGAACTGATCTAGCTAAACTATACAATGTATAAATATATGTACAACACCTAGGGATGTATATATATCCTCTACACACTGTAAATGACGCTAAACTGAGTAGCCTGCCTGCCTGCTCGATCTAGCTATATAAAAAGACAATCTCTCTGTCTCTCTGACTGCTCTCATTAACAACCGCAACACACTACACGAGGCCGCCCAGCAGGCGGCTTTATATAGTGTGGGGCGTGTGCTAAAGCCCTGAGCCATAATTGGCCAAAGCCACCCTGGCTTTGGCCAATTATGGCTCTCCGTTTTTTTGTGCGCTGTGATCGGCCAAGCATGCAGGGTCATAGTGCATGTTTGGCCAATCATCAGCGCGCAATGCCGCAGTGAATTATGGACCGTTGCGCGTCACTCGAATTTGGCGCGAATGACCCGTTTTGTTCCAATTTCGACGAACGTACGAACAGACAATGTTCGAGTCGAACATACGTTCGTATCGAATGCGGAGCTCATCCCTATTGGACACCCACAGTTCAGCCATTTTTTCTGATTTGATTTTTCATTTTGAATATGATCATAAGATCTTTGTATTCCCAGTGTCCCCAAAGACATGGAATGCTAGCCTTAGATTCAATCTTTGGAGGTGTTTTAAGCAAGTGTAAACTATCCATCTTTAAAGGCTAACCTACTATTAGAAGTCTTATCTACTGGTTCTTCCACACCATAATGCATGCAGGAACGTGCAATAAAATGTGCCTGACCTCATGCATAGTAATGCATTCTATAGAGTTAATTTACTAAAGGCAAATAGGGAATTTTCACCACCTTCACTAAGTGCATCGCAATGCAATGATGTAAATGCTATGTGCATTACGGTGTGCTGAGTGATTAAAAATCATACAAGAGCTTGGCTGCTTAAGGCACTTAACCCTCAAAAACATGTCTGCTCATATGTTGTGGTGTGTGAACAATAAATGAAAGTTATTTTTACCAAGGGATAATTACAGTATTTGAAAATCCTCTTTACTGGGCTGGTCATTGGCTGAGCTTGCGTTAAATTCTAGAGTGAAAATTATTCCTTTGGTAAATCAAACAACTTAATCCACATTAGTATAACGTAGTCTTTTTTAACCTTTTCACCCCAGAGAATTAATTTTCAGGTGTCTGGGAACCCCTGTTAAGATTAATCCATCAGGGGTCATAAGGAAAATGCCCCTTACATTGGTGGTCAGTGGCAGGAATGACCACTTACGTAGCTGGTTGGAATGGCATCCTTACAGTTAGCTAACCTGGAACTATTAACCACTTGCTTACTGGGCACATATACCCCCCTCCTGCCTGCCAGGCGAAATTTCAGCTTTCAGCACTGCGTCGCTTTAACTGACAATTGCGGGTCGTGCGACGTGGCTCCCAAACAAAAATTTTTTCCCCACAAATAGAGCTTTCTTTTGGTGGTATTTGATCACCTCTGCAGTTTTTATTTTTTGTGCTATAAAAAACAGCATCAATTTTGAAAAAAAAAACACAATGGGGCAGATTCACAGAGAATTAGATTCTCGTAGAGTATCAGAAATACACTACGCCAAACTAGTGATACGGCGCGCAAAATTTGAAATTACTCCTGTCTAACACCAGTTAGACAGGCGTAATTGCTCTGTGAATCTGGGCCAATATTTTTTTTCTCAGTTTAGATCGATACGTATTCTTCTACATATTTTTGGTGAAATAAAAATAAAAATAAGCGACTGGTTTGCGCAAAAGTTATAGCGCCTACAATTTTTTTTACTAGTAATGGCGGCGATCTGCGATTTTTATTGGGACTGCGACATTATGGCGGACACATCGGACACTTTTGACACTTTTTTGGGACCATTCACATTTATACAGCGATCAGTGCTATAAATATGCACTAATTACTGTATAGAAGGGGGAAGGGGTTAACACTAGGGGGCAAGGAAGGGGTTACATGTGTACCCTGCATAGTGTTTCTAACTGTGGGGGGAGGTGACCGATCTGTGTCCCTGTATACAAGGGACACAGCATCAGTCTCCTCTCTCCCTGACACCTTGTCTGTGTAACCGCCGATCGCAGGTGCCTAGCAGACATCGCTGCTGCCAGGCACGCGCCATGGCACTGCAGTGATGCGACGGGTGCTCACGCCCCCCAGTGGCCGGAGCAGCCGAGGACGTCTATAGATGTCCTCCCGGCAATTGAGAGCCATCTTGTGGCTGTCTTTTGACAATAGGCAGGATATCAAGTGGTTAAAGCACCATCGGATGGAAGGCCCATCAGCCACAGCTCAAGGAACTCCTAGCAACCTCTGAAGGAACCCTAGAGTTCCACGGAACCCTGGTTAATAATGCCGGATATAGAGTTTTAGGCTGGATTCACACCTCTGCATTTTTTGTGCTTTTTGCATTTTGCAGATTTGCACTACAGTCCATCTAACACGGTTTCCTATGGGTCACGTTCTGTAGTGCAAATCTGCAAAATTCAAAAAGCACAAAAAATGCATAGGTGGGAATCCAGCCTAAAGGATCCCTCTAAACAAGAGCAGACTAACATTTTCCTAAAGAGAAGATATTTCACGTTTGGCTTAATCTGCTGTCCATGGTCCTGAAACATGTTGTTGTTACTAACAGACCTGAATTGAAGTGCTATGTACATCCTGCAAAGCTCCAATTCACATACTTATAAACGAGTTGCAATGGGTGGCTTCTTCATTAAAGTGGTTGTAAACCCACTTTTTTGACTTTTACCTACAGGTAAGCCTATAATAAGGCTTACCTGTAGGTAAGGAGAATATCTCCCAAACCTGCACGGTTTAGGAGATATTCCCCTCGCAATGCGCCGCTGCGCATGCACAGGGGGACTCCACGGTGAAAGAACCGGCCACCGCCAGACGCTGCGCGGGAGTGACGTCATCGCCGCTCCAGCCAATCACAGAGCTGGAGCGGCGATCCCCGGAAGACACGCCGAGTCAAGATGATATCTCGCTCGGGGTGGACCGAGGTAAGTAGGTAAGTATTTCATAATGAGCTAATATGCGGTGCATATTAGCTCATTATGACTTTTGCCTTGCAGGAGAAAAAAATAATAATAATTTTGATGCGGGTTTACAACCGCTTTAAAACAGAGATTAGAATTCCAATATTTGCATTGCATGTTCCATAGCACTGAAACAATTATGTGCAATTATCCACTGACCTCCATCGAGCGAATATCATTAGCTTTGTTAGTCCTGCTCCAAGAGGATTATATTCATTCAAGGGCACCGTATTCTGGATACTTATCTCAGATCTTTTATCACAGCTTGAAAAATTTAGTCCCAGAGAGTCGGTTCGTAGATGAGAATATTACACGGGTGTATGCAGGTGTGACCCCCATGTTTGATGGAAACTACTGATAAAATCATAATTATTGAAAAAAATAAAATAAACATTGTGTCTAAATACAAATTCAAATGCCATAAAGACAGTATCAGTGGTGGGAATCCAAACCAAGGACCCCGATACTTCAAGCCGGGAGAGCTAGCTATTTAATCATAGGACTACCTTGCTAGTTACAACTGTATATTTGATTTCAGCACTGAACATATCATACCTATGGCTAGGGTTGTCCCGATACCACTTTTTTAGGACCGAGTACAAGTACCGATACTTTTTTTCATGTACTCGCCGATACCGAATACCGATACTTTTTTTTAAATGTCATGTGACAGTTTTCAAACCACAATACAGACTAAGGATATTTTCTTTAGAATTATGAAGAACTCTAACTCAAGACATTATAAAAGAATAAAAATGAGTAAAAATGAATAAAAATGTTTTATTTGCTTGTCACGCAGTAGTAAAAAACTCAAAGAATTTTCACAGAACATGTTGATAAAAAAAAGTATTCTGTTTAGGTATCGGGAGCATTTGCGCGAGTACAAGTACTCCCGCAAATACTCGGTATCGGTCCCGATACCGATACTAGTATCGGTATCTGGACAACCCTACCTATGGCCAATTTGAGTTATTATCTTTACTTGTGGAACAACAAGTTCCTGCATGTCTCCCAACCAATGGTTAGGGAATGTGGCAAAATACTCATTTTAAAATCAACATTCCCCCCTAAATTATTAATTTATTAATGCGCATAAGTAGTTTTTAGTCAACAAGCACCTTTTTTGAAATCTGGAACAAGCAATATCTATGTTACTTTAGTAATAGGCATTAGATATTTTAGATCCTAGCATGTATTTTATATTTAATTTTTAACCAAAAGACTCCGGGGTCCATTTACTAAGTGCAAATTGGCTTTGCAAGGGCATTTACCCTTTACTTAAAGTGGATGTAAACCCTTTTTTTTTTATGTCACAATGTACAGTATAAGATTTTCTACCATCTGTGTCCAGTCTTGCCACACAGAGTTAATCCTCTTTTATTGTTCAGTGAAATAAAACAGACTTGCAGAGAAAAACCTTAGTCCGTTCCGCCCCCTTGCTGTGAGTGACAGGTTATTTACACTCATTCACTAGCCTGGAGACAGGCATTTTTTTTCAATTCCCATCTCCACTTCTTTTCTGAAGTCATGTGGTTACTTTTCTGGATTTTGACTGGATGTTAGTGATCATAGCAGAAGTCAGTTACTGACATCACGACTCCACCCACAGAGCTCCAGACAACAGATCCACCCACAGAATCTGCAGTTTTTCAGTTCTTATAACAGACAGAGGGGAGATATTTGACAGGTAAGGATACATGCAGGAGGCATCTATATTCTTATAGATCAGCACCATGGCAGTAGTTTAGAAAAGATGAGAGTGGCTTTACATTCACTTTAATGCAGCCGTTCTCAACCTTTTTATCCTAAAGCAGGCATATGCAATTAGCGGACCTCCAGCTGTTGCAGAACTACAACTCTAATGAGGCATAGCAGGACTCTGACAGCCACAAGCAAGACTCTCAGAGGCAGAGGCATGATGGGACTTGTAGTTTTGCAACAGCTGAAGGTCCGCTAATTGCATATCCCTGTCCTAGAGGAACCCATAAAATAATGTTCAGATCTCAGTGAAACCCCTGCTAAAACCATTTTTTTGGGGGTCAGTGGGAAAATTGTCCCTTTCATTACTGGTCAGTGGAAGAGTGCCCTTTTTACAGTGGTTATCAGAATGTCACAGTTACAAACATCTCAAGAGATCATTGGTCCTATGCTGCTAACTTTACCAATTGCCATTGGCAGGCACCATCAAATGGCAGGTCAATCATCCACAGCTCAACGAACCCCTACCAGCCTCTGGAGAAAAAATATTGGGTTCTATGGAACTCTGGTTGAGAATGGCTGGTTTAGGGAATGTTGGGAAAATTCACTTTGCAAAGTGTATCCAAACACATGCAAGGAAACTTGAAAACTATGATAATAGAATAGAGCGCCAACTCATTCACTAAGCTAAGGGAAGATTATCTTGCAACAAAAAGCAGCCTATATGTCTTTAAGGCCGCGTACACACGATCAGTTCATCCAATGAGAACGGTCCGAAGGACTGTTTTCATCGGTTAACCGATGAAGCTGACTGATGGTCTGATGTGCCTACACACCATCGGTAAAAAATCGCGTCAGAACGCGGTGATGTAAAACACAACGACGTGCTGAAAAAAACAAACTTCAATGCTTCCAAGCATGCTTCGACTTGATTCTGAGCATGCGCTGCTTTTTAACCGATGCTTTTGCATGTTAACGATCGGTTTTGACCCATCAGTTAGGCGTCCATTGGTTAAATTTTAAAGCAAGTTCTCTTTTTTTTTGACCGAAGGATAACTGACCGATGGGGCCCACACACGATCGTTTTGGACCGATGAAAAAGGACCTTCATTCCGTTTTCATTGGTTTTGACCGGTCGTGTGTACGCGGCCTAAAAAATCAACCCCATTCTTTATAAATAAGCCCAAAATTACAATGCTAGCAATCCCTTAATATACGTATGCATTTGTTATGTTGTATATTAGGAATTTGAAAATTGTCTAACAATCATGCCCAGTGGTCCCACAGGTCACGTTGTAGATTGATGGTCTTAAAGAGCACATAAACTGAATATTATTAGTCATACCAGCTGGGATGCTTTATTTTACAGTGAGAGTGATGAAACAAATTAGGAAATCTTTGGCTTGGCCATAATACACCTATGTAGATTGCCCCTAAACTGGTCAGTGGTCTACAGGGAAAACACAGCTGTGATAGAATTCTTTAGCAGTTAATCTCAAATAGAGTCATTTTATGTATTCCCAGCTGGGATTGTATGTATTAGACAGCCAGACTTATTAATCAAACCTTCCATGTACAAAATAGCAAATGCGTTTTCCATTTAGTATAAATTGTGTTGATAAGGAGCTTTGGTGGATGGCTGTCCGACTCATGCAAACTTATGTAAATTTCAGGTGAACCTATGACCTGTAAAATATTCATGACCCAACAAATGCCATTTTGTGAAGTCCCAGATGAGAGCACTAATCTAAATATAATGGCTCCTAATTTGCAAAATTCAATACACCAGTTAGATTGGGGCATAGGGGCTGATCTATTTTATTAACTTTCTTAACCGAATACTCTTGTACAGCCCTGGCTGTTAATTGAAGTTATTAAGCTTTTATTCTAAAGTAGATGTAAACCAAATTTTATATAAGCTTTAACATGTTATTGCAATTTCAAAAGTCAATTCCAATATTTTTAAATCTACAGCATTCATGACTATAATACCTGGTGATAAGGGATGAGCAAATCTTGCTGGTTAGGTTTTTAAAATCTTGCTTGATTTTACTGCAAACCGCAAGGACATCTTTCAGAGAGGTTAAATCTTGTTCCTCAATTCTGGCAATTTGTAGGGCTAATAAGGAAGCTATTATCAAACAAAAGGCATGGGAAGCCAGGTACTGCCATTGGGGATATGTACTATGGTAAAATTTCAAAGCACAGTCTAACACAGGGGTGCCCAACCTTTTGAAGAGCGAGGGCCACTTAAGCAACTTGGTAACCAGTAGAGGGTCACAATGAGCGTAGCGGGCGGATGACAGGTCACGGCTACTCTATAGGCCCTCCTATCCACCCAGATGAAAGGGGATGAATTCTCTTCTGTTTTTCGGATTGGAGGTAGGCGGGCGTAAACGGACATCTGTCGCTCTATAGAGGTAAATTGAGGGTCCCATTTGATCGGGCCGATCGTGTGAAAAGTGCCTAAGACTACTTTCACACTGATGTGCTGCGATTTACCCACCCCACAGGTGCAGCGTAGTGCACCTGTGTCTATCCTGCGAGGTAGCAGAACTTTGCCATAGACTCCACCTGTCGCAAAAGCCGACGCTGTAGAGGAAGCATCGGCTTATGGGGCTCTGCTCTGCAGCCGCTTTCTTCCTCTACCACCAGCTTCATTCACAACACTGATGCTGTGGTATGGCGGGTCGGCAACCTGCGATCTGGGCTTGCCAACCCTCCATTCCAGAGGAAGAGGTCGCGGGCCACATCAGAGGGCTCCGCGGGCCCCCCCTCTCAAGTTATCGTATTATAACAGAAAACAGAGTGGGGCAAAGATGAGGAGGCCTGGCGGTGATCCACAAGACTCACCTCTCGATCACTAAACCAGCCCTTCAGTACTCACTTCCATTCATGGAAACCCTCACTCTGCAACTGCAAACAAATCCCCAGGAGACCATCCATATTCTACTCTGCTATAGACCACCGGGTCCAAAATCGCAGCTTCTCACATCATTGACAGAGTTCATCTCCACTTATACCCTAAACAGCAATCACCTTTTGCTGCTCGGGGATTTCAACCTCTGGGCCAACTCCTCACAGGATCCCGTCGCCGACGCCTTCATTGACCACTTGGAAGGATTAGGTCTGCAGCAACTAGTATGTGGGCCCACACATGCTTCAGGTCTCAATTTCATTTCCAGACAAGATCTGGAAATTAACTTTCTGGAAAATGAGCCATTACCACGGACAGACCACCATGCAATTAAATTCATAATTACCAAAAACGCCCCCTTAAAAAAAACTTTAAAACCGGTGAAAATTGGATGACAAAGAGTTATCTTAAACTCAACGGTTCGAAAACAGAACTTCTCCTGTTTCACGCCAATCAAAAGAATCATCCCGCAACAACATGGACACCTCTGCCCATTCTGGGCAAAATCATCACCCCTAGCACCAAAGTCAAAAGTCTCGGAGTCATCTTTGATACCTACATGACAATGGACGCACAAATAGGGTCAGTAGTCAGCAGATCGCACCATCTGCTGCGCCTACTACGCAGACTTATTCCAGTTATCCCAAAAAAAGACATAGCAGTCATGGTTGGAACAATTGTCAACTCCAGACTTGATTAGGGAAATGCCCTCTATCTCGGACTCCCAAAGTACCAAATCTCTCGTCTACAAGTCGTTCAAAATACGGCCGCAAAACTGGTGACTGGAAAAAAAAACATGGGAATCAATCTCACCTTCACTAAGAACCCTTCACTGGTTGCCAGTAAAAGACAGAATTACTTTCAAAGCACTCTGTCTGAAGCATAAGTGTATTCAAGGAAATGCCCCCCAATATCTATGCGAAAAAATAAAAGCTCACAACCCTAATCGCGTTCTGCGATCCACCAACCTAAATCTACTCCAGATACCCAAAGCCAGATGCAAGTCCAAAGGAGAAAGAAGATGTGCGGTCCAAGGTCCCAGACTATGGAACACTTTACCAACCAGAATTCGGTTGGAGGAGAACCACTTGATCAAAACCCATCTCTTCTGAGGTCAAAGGAGAAATGGACAACGAGCGCCCAGAGGCGATTTAGTTTGCATGTGCTGCGCTATATAAGTTTCTCACTCACTCACTCAGAGTACTGGGGGGATATCTGGGATGTAGAGGAGTCAGAGTGCTGGGGGGATATCTAGGATGTAGAGGGGGTAGAGTGCTGGGGGGATATCTGGGGTGTAGAGGGGTCATAGTGCTGAAGAGGCATTAATCTAGCGGATATATTATATGCGCAGGACAGCTTTCTTATATGTGCATTGCCATGCATCGTCCTACATTGACAGTTATAACTAGTGTTGCTCACGAATATTCGCATTGCGAATATTCGTTACGAATATTGCATATTCGAGTATTCGCGAATAACTCGAATATCGCGGCGAATATTCGCTATGGCGAATATTCGTATTTTTTCAAATTTATTTTTAAAACAGATCACATCCTAGTGATCTCCATCGACGTCTAAAAGCATTGCTGGTATGATTAGAGACCCTGGGCCGAGTAGCTGAGGCGATCCTTTTATGCTGCCGAATATTCGCAATGCAAATATTCGTATTACGAACATTCGCGAATACTTTCTCTGCCCTTCTTTTGCATCAGAGCCAATCAGAGTTCTCCTACCACAGTTGTCAGAGGTTTGAAACCATCATAGCAACCAATAGGAACCTGCCTGCACGACCATTATATAAGATCACTCCCAGCAGTATTTCAGTGCAGATTCACAAGGTGGATAGAGAGAGTGGAGTGTTTCTGTGCGTTTTTCCTGTGTATTGCGATCTTAGAGCTTAGCATTGTGCTTCCTATAGGAAATGATCTCCGTTTTTGCGTGTTGTTCGCGCGCATGCGCAGACGAGAATTTCGCAATCAATTTCGCATTCGCATTAGCGAAATTTCGCATTCGCATTAGCAAAATTTTGCAAATTTTTTTTTTTGATTAAATATCACGAATATTCGATATTAACGAATATTTCACGAATATTCTTCTATATATTCGTGAAATATCGCGAAATCGAATATGGCTTATTCCTCTCAACACTAGTTATAACCCAATGCACATCTACAGTGGGCTGCCACACATTAGCGCCATCACGATCTATAGATGCAAATGCTGTATGCATTACAGTGTGCTACAATTGACCAAAAAAACCGGAGCTATTCTTCCTGTGTTGGGGCATTGATAGACAACTTTAAGAAAATAGACTGTCTAAAGCACCACACTGAGGTCTTAAGACAGTCCATGGTCTTTAATGGTCTTCAACTGCTTGCCGACTGCCTCACGCACTTCGGCAGAATGGCATGGGCAGGCAAAGCAACATGTATATACATTGCTTTGTATCTGCCACCTAGCGGGCACGCGGACTCGATGTCCGCCGTTGTCCCGCGATCAGGTCACGAAAAGGCAGAACGGGGGGATGCCTTTGTAAACAAGGCATCTCCCTGTTCTGCCTAGAGACACAACACTGATCGTGTTGCCACAGGTGAGCCACTGTGGAACGATGAGTACTAAAAATTAACCGACAGCTGAGCAACCTGAGCACAGAGAAGGAAGGGCTGAGAGCCCAGCCCTGAGTACCCAGCCCTGACAATAACACCTTAGGCCCCTTTAACACTGCTGCGACTTAAAAGTCACGCGAGTTGACGCAATTTGGCCACAATTTTGACACAATTTTGCAGTGATTTCAGGGAATGCCTGTCTAAATTTAAGGTCTATGGATCTCAACTTACATCAAAGTTGGACCAAATTAGTACAGAGACTACTTTGAAGTCGGTGGGACTTGAAGTCACACAGATATAAATGGTACTCATTGGAAATCATGGGGTACCACTTGTCATGCGACTTTGCAGTCCCAAGTCCTACAAGTGTGAAAGGGGCCTTAAACAGACTATAGCAGGAGACCCCAGTATCAGGTTCCTTTGAGCTGATTATATAACATCTGCTCTGAGCCTCACAGTCTATAGCAGTCATTGCTGGTTTGGGCACAAAGGCCTCAAATCTGTATCCCGGATTCCCGGGCCTAGAGTTGCAGAATTTGTGTATTTCAGGGGGAGACATGGACCCAATTCCAAAGCAAGACCACTCCAAGGGGCCCCCGGGCACACACCTCCCAAGATCAGAGCCCCCTCAAAAGCCAAGGCCCATAGTCAGTACACAAGAGAGTACCCTGCAGTCCCCTCCAAAAGGCCCTGCTCTGGTTGGGCCTGTCACAATGTGTATGTATGGATGTGAGTTGGGGACCTTCGATTGTAAGCTCCTTCTGGGGTCCCCGGCTGCTCTCACGGCTCCTCTCCGCATCAGATAACCCCCTAGGAAAAGCACTCTCTCGGAGGGTTACCTTGTGGGCGCGCTCCCGAGTCCAGCATTTGGCTTCCATAGCCGCCAAATTCAGAACTCGGCCCCGCCCCCCAGTACCCGCAATATTGGATTTAATTGATAGCAGCCGGAGCCAATGGCTGCACTGCTATCAATCTATCCAAGCAAGAGGTGAGAACCCTGGGCAAAGATGCAGCGCGTTCTCACTGTGGGACATTACAGGGCTCAGATAAGTAAAACGGGGGGGGGGGGGCTGGGGGTGTCGGTGGCTGTCAGATGTTTTTTCACCTTAATGTATAGGAGGCATTAAGGTGAAAAAACAGGAGGGTTTACAACCCCTTTAAATACAGCAACATGACATGTCCCTTTAAATCCAGCAGAGCTAAACAATCCTGCCCGCTCACAATGGCTTTTCATACAATACGTTTTAATAAAAGTCTGAAAAGGTTGTGAGCGTGAAATGTATGTATCTCTTCTTGCATGCCAGAGCCCTTTCATCGCGGCAGCTGTTTATTCGTGCAATATTCCGCTCATTATAATAAGCTATTTGTCCGTAAAATACTGAGCGCCTTATCTGCAGCATGGCTGCTCGAGGACATTGTCTTCCCTCCGTATTTACTCGGATTCATTTAGTCATCCGGATGAATTCAGTTTTGCTGATGTGCGGGACCGCCGCGTGGTTTGAGTATGGCGGGTGAAGGAACAAGGAGACGTCAGGGCAGCCAAGGGCAGCCAATCGGGAAGGAGTATTTTAATTTGTTTGTATTTTATCTCTCTAATCAAATGAACAAAAAAAAATTAATTTCTTTATGGAAGAGATACGAGACGTTGATGTTCAGATGCTGGAGACATCCTTGTCTATATATTCAGAGACTCATCTGGGAAGTGGTTGTATACATCAGACATGAAATATGAACAAAGCACATCCCTCTGTCGTGTGTACCTGTCTCAATTAACCACTTACAGACCAGAAGATTTTCCTGATTAATGACCAGGCCATTTTTTGCGATACGGCACTGCGTCGCTTTAACTGACAATTGCGCGGTCGTGCAACGCTGTACCCAAACAAAATGTATGTCTTTTTGTTCCCCCACAAATAAAGATTTATTTTGGTGGCATTTAATCACCTCTGTGGTTTTAATTTTTTGCGCTGTAAACAAAAAAGAGCCACAGTTTTGAAAAAAAATTATGATAATGATAAATATCCCCAAAAAAGTTTTTTTTTTTTTTTTTTTAATTCTTCATCAGTTTAGGCCAATACATATTCTGCATATTTTGTGTTAAAAAAAAAAAGAAAAAGAAAAAAGGGCAATAAGCGGCGTATATTCATTGGTTTGGGCAAAAGTCATACGATTTTATACGATTTCTGTCATTTTTATGGCATTTTTATTATTATTATTTTTTTTTCTAGTAATGTAGTAATGCCAGTGATCTGCGATTTTTAGTGTGATTGTGTCATTGCAGTGGACGGACTGGACACTTTTGACCCATTTTTGGGACCAGTGACATTTATACAGCGATCAGTGCTACAAAAATGCACTGATTACTGTGTAAATGTCATTGGTAGGGAAGGGGTTAACACTAGGGGGCGATCAAGGGGTTAAATGTGTTCCCTAGTTAGCGTTTCTTACTGTGGGGGGGATAGGACTGAGTGGGGGAGAAGACAGATGGCTGTTCCTACTTGCTATTCATACTTACTAGGAACAAATGATCTGTTTCCTCTCACACAAACCTCTGCTCTGGCTCTGGTGCCCGCGATAGCGAGTGGCCGGCGGCGACTGCGCCGCCCACATGTATGCAGAGGACCCAACTTCAGGATATTTGTATTTTTGCTGCTACCAGGGCTGTGGAGGTGAAGGCATTTATTGGGACCCTACTGCCCTCTTCCTGATTAAAGAGGCCAGGAAGACAAATTGCTGGAGGACACAGCGCACCCATGACTGCATGCTACAGATCATATACAACCTAACCCATCTTTTTCTTGGCTGAATCCCTGCTTTGAAGTGCAATGTTGTATGGATACCTTAATGCCATAGTTATATCACAATCTGCATGTGTGCAACTAGAACATTAGACTGTATATCTCTATTCCGTATCTAACTTCTATCCAAGGTGGAAGCTGTTGTCATATCTGACATGGATGTGATTGATTAGGACTGAGAAAAAAGTGGTTAAGAAGACATTAGGAAAATGAATCCAGGGCCGGCCTTTGGGGTGTGCGAGCTGTGCGGCCGCACAGGGCACCCTGTGCAACAGGTGCGCCGTGCGGCCATCACAGCTCGCAGAATGTGAGCTGAGTAGGCAGTGCTGTATTCTGGCCTAGGTCGACAACATTTTTTGCCATGCGCCGCTAAAGTGTTCGGGTGTGGCTTGAAGAAAAGGTGGCAACCCTAGCCTGTAAGCGCCACAGGATTAGCTCGCACAGGGGCGCCTGAACACCTAAGGCCGGCCCTGAATCGATGATAGTGGTAATAGGCATTAATCTGTCCAGTAATTACCACCAACCACAACCAGGGCCGGTGCTACCACTAGGCAAACTAGGCAGCCACCTAGGGTGCACTGATGCCTAGGGCACCTGGCTACTGTTGTTCCTACTCTCTTCTCTCTGCAGCAAGCAACTAAGTTTCAGCATCAGCAGGTAGACAACGCTCCGTTCACACATAGTGTCAGAGGCGCAGCAGTGATGGAGGACTGTGTCTGTGTCTCCACTCCCAAATGAATGGAAGCAAGCAAACATTCATTGATGGACGCTGGTAGGCTGCATTTGATGGACGCTGGTAGGCTGCATTTGATGGGTGCTGGCGAGGCTACATTTGATGGGTGTTGGTGAGGCTGCATTTGATGGGTGCTGGCGAGGCTACATTTGATGGGTGTTGGTGAGGCTGTATTTGATGGGTGCTAGTGAGGCTGCATTTGATGGGTGCTGGCGAGGTTGTATTTGATGGGTGCTAGTGAGGCTGCATTTGATGGGCGCTGGTGAGGCTGCATTTGATGGGTGCTGGCGAGGCTACATTTGATGGGTGTTGGTGAGGCTGTATTTGATGGGTGCTAGTGAGGCTGCATTTGATGGGTGTTGGCGAGGTTGTATTTGATGGGTGCTAGTGAGGCTGCATTTGATGAGCGCTGGTAGCCTGCACTTGATGGGCACTGGTAGACTGCATTTGATGTTTGCTGGTGAGGCTGCATTTGATGGGTGCTGGCGAGGCTGTATTTGATGGTTGCTGGTGAGGCTGCATTTGATGAGCGCTGGTAGCCTGCACTTGATGGGCACTGGTAGACTGTATTTGATGGTTGCTGGTGAGGCTGCATTTGATGGGTGTTGGTGAGGCTGTATTTGATGGGTGCTGGCGAGGCTGCATTTGATGGGTGCTAGTGACGCTGCATTTGATGGGTGTTGGCGAGGTTGTATTTGATGGGTGCTAGTGAGGCTGCATTTGATGGGTGTTGGTGAGGTTGTATTTGATGGGTGTTGGCGAGGTTGTATTTGATGGGTGCTAGTGAGGCTGCATTTGATGGGTGTTGGTGAGGTTGTATTTGATGGGTGTTGGTGAGGTTGTATTTGATGGGTGCTAGTGAGGCTGTATTTGATGGGTGCTGGCGAGGTTGTATTTGATGGGTGCTAGTGAGGCTGCATTTGATGGGTGTTGGCGAGGTTGTATTTGATGGGTGCTAGTGAGGCTGCATTTGATGGTGTTGGTGAGGTTGTATTTGATGGGTGTTGGCGAGGTTGTATTTGATGGGTGCTAGTGAGGCTGCATTTGATGGGTGTTGGTGAGGTTGTATTTGATGGGTGCTAGTGAGGCTGTATTTGATGGGTGCTGGCGAGGTTGTATTTGATGGGTGTTGGCGAGGTTGTATTTGATGGGTGCTAGTGAGGCTGCATTTGATGGGTGTTGGTGAGGTTGTATTTGATGGGTGTTGGCGAGGTTGTATTTGATGGGTGCTAGTGAGGCTGCATTTGATGGGTGTTGGTGAGGTTGTATTTGATGGGTGCTAGTGAGGCTGCATTTGATGGGTGCTGGCAAGGTTGTATTTGATGGGTGCTAGTGAGGCTGTATTTGATGGGTGC
The DNA here is from genome assembly GCA_029574335.1 of Rana kukunoris. NCBI lineage: Eukaryota > Metazoa > Chordata > Amphibia > Anura > Ranidae > Rana > Rana kukunoris. The sequence goes on along the minus strand of CM056053.1, from coordinate 3,297,436 downwards.
TGGCGAGGTTGTATTTGATGGGTGCTAGTGAGGCTGCATTTGATGAGCGCTGGTAGACTGCACTTGATGGGCACTGGTAGACTGCATTTGATGGTTGCTGGTCAGGCTGCATTTGATGGGTGTTTCAAAAAGTTGGGGTATACATGGGCAGGGAAAAGGGGGTGGAGTCAGGAGTGGAGCAAGGGGGGATGGGGTCGGCAAAATGAGGTTTCGCCTTGGGTGTCAAAAATCCTTGCACCAGCCCTGACCACAACCTAACCATCGGCTGTGCTAGGATCCTTGTAGTGCCCCTTGCTGGTGGTTAATTCAGTTCTGGCACTGGATACTACTGCATTATTCATAGTGATTGAGGATCCAAAACCCAAGTCTCCATTGTTCCCGCTCTACAATTCTTAGCCTACAGGTCACGTCAGGATAAACACAGTCAATGGTGAGGGGCCCCTCGGATTCCAGTGGTTACAGGCCAATTTCATTTGGGATCCAAACACCAGGACCCAGAAATCACCAGGGTCATGGGTTACAAGGTGCGTGGTCTCATCGGGGAGCCCATCCCACCACTTTCTGGCTGGTTCTCTTAAAAAAAAAAAAAAAAAAAGAAACTGACATTCTCCATTGAGCAAAAAAGTAGCCCGGCCTCATTTCTCTTATGTGATTAGTGCCATTTATCAGGAGCGATTTGGCATTGTCCCCTCTGGATTCCAGGCACGCTCCATAGACATGGTGTTTCACCTATTTCACCGTACTAACGACTACAGACATCTCTCCCAAAAATCCCCCCCAATTACTTTAAATAATCAATGCAACTCAATTACTGACCTCCAACTAAAATGTCCCCCCCCCCCCCCCCCCCCCATGATATATAGCTGAATGTACAGATTGATATGCAGGCTGCGGCTCATGTCAGGAGTGACCTTGAAAGGATGGCTGCAATTATGTTAAAAGAGTCGTCTAATTCCGCCAGGAACTCTTTGTCATGGTTTAAATACACTGGCGGGACTCGCAACGCAATATTGCTAATTGCCTTTAAAACAAACGGTCGATAGATAGAGTATGGCGGTGGGAAGAAATGATTTGTAGATCCATTTTATCTGCAATTTTGCTTAGGATGCGTTTAAAGGGGATGCTATTAATTATTGTATATAATTATATATTACTCCCTTATATATAAATTAGTATCAGTAAATTTTAGGGCACAGATATGCAATATATTACACATTAAGGGCCAGATTCTCAGCGGCGATACGACGGAGTATCTCAGATACCCCGTCGTATCGTCTTTTTTTTTGCCTCGTATCTATGCGCCTGATGCTTAGCATCACTTTGGCATAGATACGCTGCAACATCCATCAAGTGTAAAACCATTACACTTGCGGATCGTAGGTGTAATGACAACTCCGGCCACTAGGTGGCCTTCACGTATATTTTTTTTTTTCATTTGCCTATGCAAATGTGGCTACTACGCCGATTCCCGATCGCTTTTACGCAGTCGTCGCAGTACTGTCGTTTTCAGACGTTAAAGCGGAGTTCCACCCCTGCTTCTATGTGGAGTAATCCTTACGAAGTTCCGTCGGATGCCATGTTACATCCAGCATACTGGCGTCAGCGTCCAGTATGCTTTTTTTTTTTTTTTTTTTAATGCACGTACTTACGTCTTTTATCAAATCATTCGCGAATTCCAGGGAGTTGCGCACCGCGGAATGACGCTCACGTCGTTTTGACTATAAGGCGGTTTCAACGATGCTTTCCGGAAACGTGAGCCAATTGGAGCATGCGCACTCGGCTTTTTCCCCGGCCCTGCGCACAGACCCAGGAGCTGCTGCGCAGTTCGTTCCGACTTAATTTAAATAAAAGCCGGTCCTAGTTCGGGTTTGAATTCGGAGGGCGTGGGGTTACGCTGGGCGATATACGCGACGCCGGCGAAAACTACAGCAAGTGCTCCTGAGAATAAAGTCTTGCTCTAGTACGATGCGGCGGCCGTAGTGTAAATGGCTTACGCTACGCCGCCGGAATTCTTAGAGAATCTGGCCCTATGTTTGTTCTGATTAAATCGATACCCAACATGGCAAGCTTTAACCACTTCAATACCGGGCACTTTCACCCCCTTCCTGCCCACACCATTTTTTCCAGCTTTCAGCACTGTCGCACTTTGAAGGACAATTGCGCGGTCATGCTACACTGTACACAAATTCATTTTTCATATGCTGGATGGCTAATGCAAAAGACACCATATTTTAAGGGTGCAGACTGTGATCAGACTTAAAGGGTCACTAAAGGAAATGTATTTTTTTGCTGAAATGACTGTTTACAGGGTATAGAGACATAAAAGTTAACTGATTCCTTTTAAAAATGATTAAAAATAGATAAAAAATCAATCATATAATGTGCCTCTAGTTTCACTTTTGTTTTTAGACTGGTTTCATGTTTCTGTGAAGTACAGAAGACACACAGAACAAAAACAAACAAATCCAGGGCAGTGTTTTGTTTTTAAAATGAATCTGATTGGTTCTGAGGAGTTTTCGACACACAGCTTAGGAGCCAGACAAGCAGGAAGTGTGGAGATCAGAGCAGAATTACAGCAACTTCAAAGCAAAAAATGAACAATGAGAACATGAAAACAGCACTGCATTAAGGTAAAGGAAGCTATTTAGCTAAAAAAAAATCCTTTAGTGACCCTTTAAGTTGCTGTCCAGGTTCAATCGAGTGGTTGGGAGACACGGGGTGCTAAAACCATGACTCAATCGCCTGCTTGTAGCTCCCCCTAGCTGCACATGTGAATGAAGCTTTAAAAACGGATAAGCTGTAATAATGTAACATTTTTGTTCTTGGGTTTAGTTACATTTTAAAATATTAAACATATTTTTTGTTTGTAAGCTGATCAAATACCGTGTTTCCCCGAAAATAAGACCTACCCTGAAAATAAGACCTACTGGGATTTTCAGGGAGGGCTGCAATTTAAGCTCTACCCTGAAAATAAGCCCTAGTTTTAAAGTGCTTTTAATTATTTTACAAAAACATTATAAACTACTACTGTAATAGAGAGGATTCTAGAACTTTAGAACTCTAAACTCTGACAGGCAGAGGGGGAGAGGGGGAGAGAAGACATCACATTACATGGTAAGACCTACCCTGAAAATAAGCCCTTCTGTGTCTTTTGTTGCCAAAATTAATATAAGACCTGGGCTTATTTTCAGGGAAACACAGTAAGTGAGAACCTCTGCCACCACCCATCAGCCATAACATTATGACCACTGACAGGTAAAGTGAATAACATTGATTATCTCATTACAATGGCACCTGAAAGTGAGTGGCATGTATTAGGCAGCAAGTGAACATGTTGCCCCTGAAGTTGACTTGTTGAAAGCATATAAGATAGACGTCAGGATTTGAGCAACATTGACAAGGGCCAAATTCAAATTCAAGCAAATTCAAAACTGCAGCTCTTGTGAGATGTTTCTGGTCTGCAGTGGCGTGGACTTACCAACAGTGGTCCAATAAATGAACACCAGAGAACTGAGGACAGGGTCATGAGCGGCCAAGGCGAGGGGAGTGAAGGCGTGCCAGTGTAGTCCGATCCACTACTGGAGCTCAAATTACTGAAAAAAATGAATGCTGGTTCCAATAGAAAGGAGTGAGAACATACAGAAAATGGCAGTTATCATTATTATACAGGATTTATATAGCGCCAACAGTTTACGCAGCGCTTTACAATATACAGTTACAATACGATAAAATACAAGAGGATTAAAAGGGCCCTGCTCAGAAGAGCTTACAGTCTAATAGGGTTTGGCAGATGGTACAAAGGGTTGTTAGGCTCCATTCACACTTACGCGTTTTTTGGTGCATTCTGCAGAAAAGCAGGGACATTTTTTAACATGGGTTCCTATAGAACATGTTCACATCAATGCATTTTTGTGCCTCTGCGTTTTTGGAAAGGGCGGGGACTTTTTTTTCCCGCAAAAAGCAGCATTTTGCATGTAATAGAATTCAATTGACCAACATCCAAAACGCAAGTACTGCGTTTTTGCTGCTTTTTTTTCCGCATTTTTGCTTTTTTTTTTACCTGTTTATAGCTGGTTGTTAAAGGAAATGTAAAAAATCAAAAATTGATGGCTAAAAAAAAAACAAAAAAAACGCAATTCGCGGTAAAAACGCATCAAAGAACCGCAAAACATGGTAAGACCTACCCTAAAAAATAAGACCTACTGTTTCCTTTGTTGCCAAAATTAATATAAGACCTAGGCTTATTTTCGGGGGAAACACAGTAAGTGAGAACCTCTGCCATATACACCCATCAGCCAAAAAGCACTGCAAAAACGCTCAAAAGCAACATGCATAGGTGTGAATCAAGCATAACTGTGGGAAATGAGCTGATGGAAGTGGTAAAAGATTCGTTGGAGACAGAGATAGGTTTCCCTGAAAAGATGGATTTTCAGGGATCGCCTGAAGGTAGCAAGAGTAGGGGATAGCCGGTTGAGCTAGTGAGTTCCAGAGGATGGGGGAGGCTCTGGAGAAATCCTGGAGACGAGCATGGGAGGAGGAGACGAGCGAGCTTGACAGTAGGAGGTATTGAGAAGAGCGAAGAGGACGGTTTGGTGATGTTTGGAGACAAGATTGGTGATGGAGCTCGGGGCAGAGTTGTGGATGACTTTGTATGTTGTGGTGAGTATTTTGAATTGAATTCGCTGGGTGATCGGGGGGCCAGTGTAGGGATTGGAGGAGAGGTTTGGCAGACACTGAGCGGTTGGTAAGGTGGATAACTGGCAGCAGCATTCATGATAGACTAAAGTGGGGGATAGCCTATGGAGAGGCAATAGGCAGTGTGCTGTGCATGAGGCTGTGTATCCCCAGACCAGTCAGGGTGCCCATGCTGACCCGTGTCCACAGCCAAAAGTGCTTACAATGGGCACATGAGCATCAGACGTGGACCATGGAGCAATAGAAGAAGGTAGCCTGGTCTCATGAATTTAAGAATGGTTTGAGGGACACAACAACGAGTTTGAGGTATTGACTTGTCTCTCAAATTCTCCAGATCTCAGTTTGTATCCGTCAGTAGTATCTGCTACTGACGGATCGGCGCCAGACACCACGTCATACCTTCCGAGGTCTTGTTGAGTCCATGGCTTGGTGGATTATGGTGGGATGGCATAATGCTATGGTTGATGCCTACCAGTGACATACCTAGTATGTTGATGGCCTTCAAGTGGTTATACTGGGATAATGCCAGCACCTGCAGGCATCACCCTTGTACCGTTTTATAGAGTCAGTTCTCTTGTAAAAGCAATCCTAGCAGCTAAATAGCCCCTGGATTGCTTTTGCAAGCAGTGGGAGGGGATGTCTCCCCTCTCCTGCCACCTTCTACAGCTTTACCAGAATCTCCCATCCCACCGAGAGTCCCGATTAACCAGCCGGAACTATCGCCAGCTGAATGGAGAGCCACACAAAGACAGGATCAGTTTTGTTCGGCTTTGGGCTATGGTAACCCAGAAGCGGTGACCTGCTTTTACTTTACCCAGATGTAAACGGCGGCATTTTAAAAATATCAAAAGCATTCGAACATACCGATCTTAGTGTGATCAAAAGTTTTTAAGGGCGGAGGAGGGAGTTGGGGTCTTATAGACCTCAGATCTCTCCATAAAGAGGACCTGTCACATGCCTATTGCTGTCACAATGATGTTTACATTCCCTTTGACAGCAATGAAAGTGCTAAAAAAAAATTATAAATCGACAGTGTAAAAGAAAAATGTAAAAAATGATCTGCGTGCCCTCGTGTTGACTCACAAAGACGAACGCACGTGTTGGTCCTACAGCAATCGTCCCACACATGTGAGGTATCAGCATGAACATCAGATCATGGGCAGCGATTCTAGAACCAGTCCTCCTCAGTGAATTTAAATTGTTACCTTGTACTTTAAAAGCATAGCCTATGGCTAGTAAAATTTACGTTTGTTGCCATTAAACGGGCATGCAAAATTTGAAAGCGTGACATGTTTGGTATCTCTTTACTCGGCGTAACATCATCTTTTATATTTTACCAAAAATTGGGTTATCTATGTATTTTTTTTGCATTAAAATTCAAAAAGTATATTTTTTCAAAACAAGTTGAGTTTGAAAAACTACTGCACTCTTTAATTAGGCAAATTTGCCTTAGGCCTTGCATGCCCAGGGGCCTCGTGGCCGCCTAATTTGGCTGAAGTGTATGTAGGAGTGGGAGGAAATGTCCCCTGGTGACCCTGTCAGTGTCCCCACTGAGTGAGCTGGATGGATGAGTGAGGATCCTAGTATAGGGTGACCAGACATCCCCAGTTTCAGGGGACAGTCCCCTGATTGAGGACACTGTCCCCGGACCTAGTCTGTCCCTGGTTTTGTCCCCAGATTGGATTTAATAGGGGGCGGGGCAATTTCAAAGACAGTCAGTGCAGAATTAAAATAAAAACTAGGGTTGTCCCGATACCACTTTTTTAGGACCGAGTACAAGTACCGATACTTTTTTTCAAATAGTCGCCAATACCGAATACCGATACTTTTTTTAAATGTGTCCCCAAATGCAGACATGTCCCCCACATATGCAGCCATGTCCCCCACAAATGCAGCCATGTCCCCCCAGCCATGTCCCCCACATATGCAGCCATGTCCCTCCAGCCATGTCCCCCACATATGGAGCCATGTCCCTCCAGCCATGTCTCCCACATATGCAGCCATGTCCCCCACATATGGAGCCATGTCCCTCCAGCCATGTCTCCCACATATGCAGCCATGTCCCCCACAGATGTAGCCATGTCCCCCACATATGCAGCCATGTCCCCCACAGATGTAGCCATGTCCCCCACATATGCAGCCATGTCCCTCCAGCCATGTCCCCCACAGTATGCAGCCACTTTCCCCCACATATGCAGCCGAATGTCCCCCACATATGTAGCCATGTCCCCCACAAATGCAGCCATGTCCCCCACATATGCAGCCATTTCCCCCCAGCCATGTCCCCCACATATGCAGCCATGCCCCGCAGCCATGTCCGGGCGGATTCCCATACCTAGCCGCCGCACGGAGAACATACAGCATTAATTTGAATAGCATGCTTTTGCCCGCGCGTAAGACACTCCCCCTGTCGGGATTGGACAGATCACGATCACCCATCCAATCCCGAGCAAGGGGGAGTGTCTATACGCAGCGGGTACACACAGCTATCGGATCAAATGAAAGCTGCTGATGTTCCAGCACGTTCCCGTTTAACCCAGCGGTGGCCATTTCGATGCGGCGCCGGCAGCAGCCGGGGGGTGGGGGGTGGGGGGGGAGTATTCTATCGTGTGTATCGAGGCCTAAGTATTTGCGGGAGTACTAAGTACTCCCGCAAATACTCGGTATCGGTCCACTGCACAAATACTGTTATCGGTGATCGGGAAAATCCTAATAAAAAAATCGAATTACACCCCCCCCGCTCCGCCGTGGCTACTAGCATAGGGGGGTTGTATTTTTCTTCATTATCTGTACCCCTCTCTGATGATCATGTGCTGGTCGGAGCAGAGGGAATATTTCTTCAGCTTCGGGTGCCCATTCAGCTCCTCTCACATGTTCTTCTGCCTTGGCCAGCCGCCTGCCTATCTCCGTGCCTTCCCTGGTGGAGTGATATTCCTCCGCTCCCCATCCAGTAGTAGCCGGGGCCCGGAGAGTGACACTTGAGAGGCTGTGAGGTGGGTGGTGGGCGGAGTCGCTGATTGTTGCCATTACTAGTAAAGAAATAATATGTCCCCAGTTTTCATTTAAAAAATCTGGTCACCTTATCCTAGTATGCAGCCACTCTGACCTGAAGAGTCTTCCCTCTGCCACTCTCGGCTCTCTCCAGCGCCCCCTCTGTGTCCTCCAGGTACCGCCACATGCAGACCGATTATAGAAGTGGAATGGGAATTATTTTTCCCATTATGGACGTGAGTGGGGCCTTATGTCTAAGTTTTGCCTAAGGCCTCACAAAGTCTACAGCGGCCACTGCACAAATACTGTGTGACATAAAAAAAGACCCACCAATTTATTCTCTAGGGCCTTTGCCTAAGAGCCGGTTCACACTGGGGCGTTCCATTCTATTCAATAGAACCGTTCTAACAGGAGCGACGCAGAAAAAGGTCCTTGTACGACTTTGGGGCGACTTGGGGCGACTTGCATCGACTTCTATACAGAAGTCATTTTGCAAGTTGCCTCTGAAGTCGTCTTCAGGATGCCTTGCCGAGTCGCCCCCGAAGTCGTGCCGCCCCCAGTGTGAACTGGCTCTAAAAAGAAAAAAAAATATATATAATGATTGGAGGTTATAAGACATTTTTGAGGAAAAAAAATATTAATTGTAACATGTAAACAAAAAGTGCCAGAAAAGGCCTGGGGGGTTGAAGTGGATATACACCACTGGTCAAAAGTTTTAGAACACCACAATTTTTTTTAAAGTTTTTATTGACATTTATGGAGTATATATATATATATACATAGGCGTGCGCACAGGGTGTGCCAGGTGTGCACAGGCACACCCTAATCACTCCCTGCAGTGCAGATTCCCCCTGCTGCCCGGGGCACCCTCCCACAGTATGGCTGGCTTCCCTCTTCTTCCATTGGCTACTGCAGTGGGCACACATACTGTAGATGATATTTCAGGATGAGTGGGGGAAGGGGGAAGGGGTAATGTCATGTACCGGCCCCTTCCCTTTCTGAATGAACACAGTGAGAGATCCGTACTGTATTTTTGAGCTTTTAGGTGCACACCCTAATGCAACAGGCTGTGCACGCCTATGTATATATATATCTATATTTATATCTACAGTATATATCTTATGATGAGATATTTTCCTTGCTAATAATTCTGTTTGCTGTGATATGTTTTAGTAATAACCTCTATAATTATATAATCTATAATTTCTATGTAATATTACTCATCACCCGTCCTCAGTGCTTGGCCTCGGTTTAGGCCCCATACACGGGGCTCTTCATACATAAAGAATTACCTGGGGCTTCATTCCAGCTCTGAATTTAATTTGACTTAATGAGTCCTGTGCAGATTAGGCAGCGAAGGGTGATCTGGGCTGAACTATTTTAAGCTCTCTGTAATGGACTGAGTTACAGGGCCACCATGGACCTGATTGACCAAACCTACTGAACACTGACAACATTACATAGAAAGATTACCATGTGTGTATACATGAGTCCGTTAGAAAAAGCTGACCTCCGGTCTTCCCTTCAGTCTTGCACCGTTGTACAGGTTCCTCTTTTGTGCTGAAATGGCTTAGGCCCCGTACACACGACTAAATAAATCCGATCAAATCGGTCTGACAGACCGATTTGATCGGATTTGTCTGCTGGGCTATTTTGGTTTGATTGTGTACACACGATCAAACCAAAATCCCCGCCGGCAGACATCGCGGTGACGTGGCGGTGGCGTTGACGCCGCCACGTCACCGCACCAGGAAGTAAAAAACTTCCACGCAGGCGTCGAATCCATTCGAAGCAGGTGCGGACAGATATGTCTGCTGGTTAGTGTACTAACCAGCAGACATGTCGGACGGACGGGTTCCCAGCAGACAGATTTTAAAGCATGCTATAAAATTTGTCTGCTGGAAAAACCTGTCTGTCCGCCCGTTGGACCGTTTCCAGCAGATAGATTCGTTCGTGTGTACGCGGCCTTACTCTGATTGCACTGCACACTGTGAGCTCCTCACAATTAATTCACATTCATTTCAAAGGCCCGGTTCACATCTAAACATTTTGTCATCTGAAGCAAAATGCCTGAAGCTCAAAAAAGTACAGGAGCTTCTTTTGTGGCAGATTACAGGCGTTTTTCTGCTTTTTACATTGGTGACCTCTTGACCTATACAAATCGCGGCAAAAATCTTGTGTTCCCACCATAGTGCCAATCAGTGTCCATCACAGTGCCCAGCATTAACACCTGTCAGTACCTGCCCAATCAGTGCTTCCCATAAGTGTCATCTATTAGTGTCCATCAATGCCACTTATCAGTGCCAATCAATGCCCATCAGTGCTGCCAGTCAGTGCTCATCAGTGCCACCAGTCAGTGCCCATCAGTGCTGCCGGTCAGTGCCCATCAGTGCCGCTGGTCAGTGCCCATCAATGCCACCTATCAGTGCTCATCAGTGCCGCCTGTCAGTGCCACCTATTAGTGCCCATCAGTGCTGCATATCAGTGCCACCTTATTAGTGCCAACTCATCAGTGCCCATCGGTGCCGACTCATCAGTGCCTGTCGGTGAAGGAAAAAACAAAATGTTATAACAGAAACAAAGTAAAACTTAGAGTCTTTTCACACTAGGGCGACACGACTTCCAGTACGACTTTCAGAAGCAACTCCAACACGACTTGAGCATGAACCACAGGGCGATGTGGGGCGATTTACAACACGACTTGAAGTCGTCTCCAGGACAGGAGACCAGGGCTGTCTTTTCCATTGGGCACACTGGGAAATTGCCCGGGGGCCCCACTTGCCTGGGGGGCCCCCATCGGCTGCCCAGCGACCCCAGTAAAAAATGGTGGAGAATGGCGGGTCAGAACTGTAGAACTGTATCGTGTCTACAGTCTCTGAGGAAGAGTCTGGAGAGGAGTTAAGAGTGGGAGCGCCACTGGGATGGGGGTCACAGGAGAAGTCAGACATGAAGGGACTATAGGATAAAACCAGAGCAGCCAAGCTGGAGCCATCTGACTGAGCCTTGCATGGTGCACCTGAGAGGAGGTCAGTGATAGCACCACCAGGCCAGTCTAAGGGCGGGTGGTTGCTAAAGAAAGGGGGGAGTGAATACAAAAATATTAGTGCCCCCCCCTTACCTTAGTGTATTTACTCTACGGAAGGTGGTTCCCCTTTACATCAGAGTCTGCAGGATTCCCCCTTACAGTGCTAGGGGGAACTCAGTCTGAGGACGACCGTGATGTAAGTGGGAACTCTGATGTAAAGAGAAAGCAGTGGATCCTGATATAAGGTGGTCTCTTGTCACCAGAGCCCCCCTCCACATCAGAGTTCCTCTTACATCATGATCTGCAGTGTTCCCCTTTACATAAGAGTTCCCTTTCACTGTAAGCGGGGAATCCTGCAGACTCTGATGCAAGAGGAAACTCTGATCAGGCTGGGTTACAGTAACCTAACCTTCATGCCAATGAAGAAATTTGTAAAACTGTAATTTTAGGTACTTTTTTGCAGTGCCAATAAAAAATTGTGGTTCTGCCAGTAAATTTCATGATTTTTTGGCAGTAAATTCTTGTGCGTGGTTGTGTAGACAGGGCCCCAGTGCCCTGTATTGCCCGGGGGCCTGTAATGCTCTTAAGATGGCACTGCAGGAGACATTCCAGTGGCCAATAAAATAACAATCAGCTCTGGGAGAGGGAGGGGTTTGCCTGAGAAGTGTATGTTATCTTCCTGGAAAGTAGCTTCAGTTAAGACAGTGATCAGACTTGGAAGCGACTTCCATTGAAATCAATGGGTACAAATCGCCTAGAAGTCTGATTGAAGTCGTACAAGAACCTCTTCTGAAGTCGGAGCGACTTAAGTATTAACACCGCTCCCATTCACTTACATTGCTTTTCTTGACAGTGCGACTTGGGAGTGGGACGACTTGAGACGACTTCAAGTCGGATCCAAAAAATATAGGAAGGGGGACATGTGGGACTTTAAATGAGGTGTATGAGTATAGCACTTCCATCCCTGGTTCAGGAGGTAGAAAAACTGGAAAGGGAAAAAATTGGGACTTTGAGCGAGGCTGCAGACAAGGTGGGGATAGTATAAAAGTACAAATGTATTCATGGAAATGCAAGCATACATCAACATACAGAAAAACATGTAAATGAAAACATATGTATTTCAAATAGAGGACATTACTTTATATTGAAAGCACGTAATATGTGCATATACAATAAGCGCAGCAACAGGTGCAGCAATGCCTGGCCAGGTGCCACATGCTAGTGTGCATGGATAAATGGATGCATCCAATGACAATATATGTACAGAAGGCATATTAACAATTATAGCGAAAAGGTTACACATGTGAGGAACTGGTAAAAAGCATATAAAAAATACCAATGCTAAAATATAAAACATAGAATATGTATAGCATCCATACTAGCCCAGGATATGTATAGCATCCATACTAGCCCAGGATATGTATAGCATCCACCAAGCTTGTTATAGCTTGTAGGACTTTGCACTGAGGACAGTCTAAATTACAGTAGGTTCTTGTTTGCGCCAGCATTGTGAATCTTTATGTATAGCATCCATACTAGCCCGACGCGTTTTGTGTCTATGGGCACTCTTCAGGGGCGGGATGCTTGAATTATATAGGGACTAAGGCAAAAAGATATGGGATGTATGGAGCCATAGCCGAAAGGATAAGTCCGCCAGGGGAAGCTGTGGCGGCATTACAGCACACACGGGACAGGGACAGCAGGAGACCTCCCAGGCAAAATAAGTGCAGGATCAGGTGTGCATGTGGTATATAAACCAAAGTAGGTGGCCAGACGGAGTCTAAAACAACGAGATAAAAAAATAGAAACAAGTGTTAGGGCCAAACCGAAGACAGCCAACCCAAACATAGGGGTAGGTAAGGTAACCTGATAATGGGCGTCCAGGGCTCCTCTGACATCCAGCAAAAATATGGTGTAGCAGAACCTAGCAAGCTAGTAACCAAAGGGATCTTAAGGGAGGGCATTTATACAGCCGCCCTGCACACGTGGACGCTAGTAAGCCTTCAATGTCATGTGGGCGGGACGAAAATCCGGAAGAGCGACGGAGTGGGCGGGACTGTCCGGGTAACGCCCGCTGAGATGGAAACCGCATCCAGCGTGGTGACGCCAGCACTGACGTCACGAGCTGGGCAGGACACATGGCGCTGACGCGAGATGCGAAAGGACCACACCACCGGGCAACCCCCCGCCCAAAGAGGGCGGGGAGAAGGACAGGAGGGGGCAGTGCATAGCGCACGTCGCAGCTCCCGAGTTGCAGACAGATTAAGGCAATGGACATACAGTGACCATAATCAAATTACCAGACCCATGGCATCCCGCTACAACATTGTTAATCTCAGGAGATGTCCTGAGTGAGCTATGTCTGGGACAGGTAATCCAACCTGTCCCAAACTAGATCATCCACCGTGTGGCACACCTCCATCCCTAGACAAGAAATGAAGGAAGGGGGACATGTGGGACTTTAAATGAGGCGTATGAGTATAGCACCTCCATCCCTGGTTCAGGAGATAGAAAAACTGGAAAGGGAAAAAATTGGGACTTTGAGTGAGGCTGCAGACAAGGTGGGGATAGTATAAAAGTACAAATTTATTCATGGAAATGCAAGCATACATCAACATACAGAAAAACATGTAATCCCAAGTAATCCCAAGTCGCTCCAGTGTGTGAACCGACTCTTAATTTCTTTCAAAAATGTTGTTTGTTTAGCAAAAAATAAAAACCGCAGAGATGATCAAATATCACCAAAATAAAGCTCTTTTTGTGGGAAGAAAATGATAAAAATGTAGTTTGGGTACAGTGTAGCATGACCACGCAATTGTCATTTAAAATGCGACAGCGCTGAAAGCTCAAAATTGACCTGGGCAGGAAAGGGCAAAAGTGCCCGGTATTGAAGTGGTTAACAAAAGTGGAATTACACTTTAAGACTGAAAATTTCGATTCTTGTACTATTATCATCTCGGAGTTGTTGTTTTTTAATGACCCGAATCTTGCAGTAAAAGGGGACATTATGTGAGATGGATTATGGAAAATTGAGTTAAAAGCGGAGTTATTCCTTTGAGGTCTTCCTGAGCCGTTTTCACCTCCTACCTCCTTGTAACTGTACACTATTTATCTGCATTATACTGTACTACCAGCACACTTCCACTGCAGGGATTTCTGTATAATGTGTTTTTCTGCTTGTAATGTGCGGATTGCCATTGGTGTAAATATTTTTATCATTGCAATTATGTGTAATGCGATTTTGTTTTACGGTCATACAATATATATGGACTGTGAAGAGGTTTTGCATTACTGGAGAGGATAAAGCACTTCCGTTCATTAACTATATTATCCTTGTAGGAAGCAGATGTTTGGAGGCAATGCTTTACAACCTGATCTTGTTTAAGTACTATGCGATAAATTATTTATATTTAAAGTGATTCTCAGGCTCGGTTCACATATATGTGAATTGGACGCGTTTTGAACCGGATTATGGAGCCAGTTCACATATGTCCAGGCCGGCCACAGTCCGTTTTTAAAAAGAGCCCTGCACATTTTTCAGTCTGGTGTAGGTTGCGATTAGGGTTGTCCAGATACCGATACTAGTATCGGTATCGGGACCGATACCGAGTATTTGCGGGAGTACTTGTACTCGCGCAAATGCTCCCGATACCTAAATAGAATACTTTTTTTGTATTTATCAACATTTTCTGTGAAAATTCTTTGAGTTTTTTTACTACTGCGTGACAAGAAAATAATTTTTTTTTATTCATTTTTACTCATTTTTATTCTTTTATAATGTCTTGAGTTAGAGTTCTTCATAATTCTAAAGAAAATATCCTTAGTCTGTTTTGTAGTTTGAAAACTGTCACATGACATTTAAAAAAAGTATCGGTATTCGGTATCGGCAAGTACATGGAAAAAAAGTATCGGTACTTGTACTCGGTCCTAAAAAAGTGGTATCGGGACAACCCTAGTTGCGATTTCATGTAAAAATTTGCACCTCAATCGCACCTGGAGCAGTGAACGAAACCACACCGGACTCCTTTTAAAAATCGCAATTAAACCGACATATGTGAACCGAGCCTAAGACCACTTTCACACTGGAGGCGTTTTTCAGGCGCTTTAGTGATAAAAATAGCACCTGTAAACAGTGGCGTAGTGTGGGGGGTGCGAGGGGGACCACCGCCCCAGGCGCAAAATTTAGAGGGGCACTGTCACGAGTGTGAAGAGGAGGGAGCGCCAACAATAGATGGGACATAGGAACATATGCATGATTTCACCACTAGGCTTTACCAGTCAATATCAAGCACGCTTTCCTTTTCCCTACAGCCACTGCTGTCTCACATAGTGTATCATGTGACCAGACTAGACTAAAGATAGCTGAAAATAGATAAGTCCATGGGTCAGGGGGGCGCAAATTACTTGCCTCGCCCCAGGAGCTGACAACCCACGCTGCGCCACTGCCTGTAAAGCCCCTGAAAAAAGGCCTCAGCTGCAAACCCAGAGTGAAAGCCAGAGTGCTTTCACACTGGGTCGCTGCACTGGCAGGGCGTTAAGAAAAGTCCTGCCAGCAACTTCTTTGCAGCACTTTAGGAGCAGTGAACTTAACGCTCCTAAAGTGCCTCTACCTATTGAAATCAATGGGCAGCGCCACCAAACCCCCAGCCGCTAGTTGCGATTAAAAGCGCCCCGCTAATGGGGATGCAAAACCCATGGTAAAATTATGCTAAAAAGCATGCTAAACCTTTTTTATTTACTTTGTAATGACAAACATGTTATACTTTCCTGCTTTGTGGTTTTGCAGCCTAAATCCTCCCTAGATAGCAAGTAATTGTGATTGAAAATGACTTGCTAAGTTATTGCTAGACTTGCCAGGCTTCACAAGTTTGTTTAATAATTGCAGCGAGTCCACATTGTGTGACTCCGGATCAACTTTCTTTGCAAACATTCTGCAAGTCTGCTGCAAGTTCTGGTTCAGTTGTGTTGCGCAATAGTCATCCCACCACAGGGGGTCACCGTGGCTGAATGTTCATGTTGTAGACTTGCAGAGCTCTTGCTGTAGACTCGCCACTGCAACTTTGCTCTTGCTGGAGACTTGCCACAAATTTGAAAAGTGTAAACTAGACACTTTGGGCCAGATTCCCGTAGAATTGCCGCTGGCGTAGCGTAAGCCATTTACACTACACCACCGCAATTTAACAGAGCAAGTGCCGTATTCCCAAAGCATGCGCCGGCCTCAAAAATAGCCCAGTGCGCATGCTCCAGCTCACATCGGAAAAAGTGACTGAAACCGACGTGAGCGTCGTTTACGTAAATCTCTATTCGCGAACGACTTAGTAAAACAACGTAACCGACGGAAAAAGACGACGCTGACCCGAATGCCATACTTAAGATGGCATACAACAGAACTTCGTAAGGTTACCCCTCATATAGCAGGGGTAGCCTTACGCGTACGGAAACTACGTAAACTACGACGGGGCGGCGTAAAAACGTTCGGGAATCGTCGGATTAGGCTCATTTGCATAAGCAAATGAGAAATCAACGTAAAGGCCACCTAGTGGCCAGCGATGTCATTACATCTCCGATCTGACGGTGTAATTGTTTTTACATCTGTCGGATCTTCACTGTATCTATGCGTAAGTGATTCTAGGAATCACACGCATAGATACCCAGTAAAAAAAGAGAGATACGACGGTGTTTCCTACGAAACGCTGGCATATCTCTTTTGAGAATCTGGCCCTATGTGCTTAAAGTGCTCTGCAAGTGTACAACTTGCCAGTGAAAATTTGAAGCAAGTGAACAGACTTACAATTCAACACTGGCCCCAAGTTAGCCTTGCTATTTGAGTCCTCTCCTGAGGTTTCCCGCCGGTGTCTTGTCGATAAATGCTGTCCGTTTTCTTTAGCTCTCTCCATAGGAGACAGCGCCGCTGGACAGGCCCCTCCCCGCTCAGTGAGCAGAGAGGGACTTGTCATCCGCTGGCTCAGCGGAGATCTGCGGAGAGATCTTCCGCTGAGCTGGTGGACCACTGAAAGCGGATACGTCCCTGTGTGAAAGGGGCCTTCGTTTTTCCTTTATGTTCCCTTCTCCTGTGGGGCTTAGGTCAGTATAGTTCCGCTCAGGATGATATGTCAGGTAATTAAGGAAAGTATGGAGCAACAAGGAGTCTCTATGGTGAAGTATGTACAGCTTAGTAATTTATTTGTAGCAGAAGAACATAATAGAGGTACTTACATTTTAAAAAGTTTACAAACGTGTAAAACAAAGTGAGCAGCGGCAAAGACGTCACTTCCGGTGTCCGTATGTTCCTATGTTCCTACGCGTGTCGTCACAGTCACGTGACTTCATCAGGGAAACTTATATATCCGTGTAGTTATGTATTGTTAGAAAGTGAAAGTTGCGCAAAGCTTTTGTTAAAGATTCAAATGTCAGGATAGCACCATATCCTCACTGTGTCCTTACCATGATGTGGCCTCAGGTTAAGGTTTCTCAATCAGGGTTCCTCCAGAGGTTGCTAGGAGTTACTTAGGCAATGAGCAATTTCTGCTTCTCAGATAAGTTCCCACTGACACCATTGATCTTTTTAGATATCTGTCCCAATGACCATAAGTGTAAGGAGCATTCTTCCCACTGACTAGTGCACTAATGTATTATTATTTCAAGGGTTCCTCTGTGTTGAAGAGGTTGAGAAAGGCTGGGTTGGGGTCGTCTCACGGCCTTCTTCCAAATGTATCCCCTCTTCATAGAGTTAGTTTGGTTTTGCTTTGTTTGCTTGGGTTTTATTTCTGCCTTTCTCTTTCCATCCAAGTCATACTAGTAGTAGCTAAATCAGTTTCCACCCAAACTGACCCAATTTATAACTAGGGTGGACATTAGATTGGCACTCTACTAGAGTCAGAACTGAAGTTTTCTATAGTGCCTGTCTACATCCTTTTTTTCTGTGTATGAATATCTCAGATATTTATTTGGCATTGTAATAGCAATTTAACAATTTTATTGTGCTCAGACCCAACAGGATATAACAAGTATATTTTTGGTCAATTTTAGGAGGATCTCCCCGTGTTTGAAAATTTTCTACAAAGGATCGCAAGGAAACCAAGTCCAGACAGATTCTATGGGTTAATGGGAAAAAGGAATAATGGTAAGATTGCCCTTTGTTGTATTTATTCAATTTACTGTTTTAAATGTATGAGAAACTTGGGGCTGCCATTGTTGGCCTCCTTTTGAAAACCCTAGCTGACTGGCTTTGTCTGAGTCACTGAGAAGCATGCACCAAATGAAAGTCAAAGAACAGTATGGTGGATGAGTCTGGCAGAGGCATTCATGATAGACTGAAGGGGAAGTCTGCATGATTTGGGGCTGAAATGGGGCTGAAATGACAAGTCAGATTCCAGAATTATACCTAGTACCCTGGCATGCAGGTCAGGACTGATGGTTGTTTTATTGATGTTGATAAAATCAGGGCAGCAGGGGGCACGGGCTGGAGGAAAAATGTTGAGCTCAGTCTTAGAAAGATTGAGTTTGAGCAAGTGGTGTGACATCGATGCTGATATGTCAGTTAGTAAGTTAGTAATGTGAGAGGAGCCTGAAGGAGTGAGGTGAGGAGTAGAGAGATAGATGTGTGTGTCCTCAGCATAGAGGTGGTACTAGAAGCTATGGGAGTTTATTCATTGACCAAGGGAGGAGGTGTACATGGAGAAGATAAGGGGTCTGAGGACAGGACCTTGAGGTACCCCTACAGAAAGAGAAAGTGGAGAGGCAGAAACAGAGTAATAAATAATACTGAGGGAGCGCTGTGATTAATAGGAGTGGAACTAGGAGAGAGCAAAGTCTTTAAGGCCAAGTGAGTGGAGTTTTTTGAGGAGGAGGGGGTGGTCAACAGTATTAAAGGCTGAAGAGAGGTTTAGTAGTATGAGTATAGAGTAGTGGCCATTAGTTTTAGCAGTTAGTAGATCATTAGTGAGTTTCAGTAGGGCAGTTTCAGTGAAGTTCAGTAAGCGAAAGCTGGACTGTAAGGGAGTCAAGAAGGTTGTTGTCAATGAAGTAGGTGCTCAGACGGTTGTAGACTAAAGCCCTGTACACACGATCGGACCTTTGTCTAACCAAAATCACATCGGAATTCCATCGGAGTAAAAGAGAACATGTTCTCTATCTAAACTCTGATGGAATTCATCGGAATTTCCGATGGAATTACTCCGATGGGGCATACACATGGTCGGAATTTCTGATGGAAATAGTCCGTCTGACTTTTTCTATCGGAAATTTTGATCGAGTGTACAGGGCTTCAGCGTTCTAAAAGTTTTGACAAAGAGGAAAAAGATGGGTCTTAAGTTGTTCAGGCTGGTGGGGTGCAATGAGGGCTTTTTAGGCATTGGGTTGATCGGGATATGTTTTGGTGGGAAGGGGAAGGTGCCAGTAGAGAGGGGGAGATTGAAGATGTGAGTGAGTGAGCATAGGATAGAAGAGGGTTACTGTAGTAGATCATGTTGTAAAATAGAATCCAGGGGACAGGTGGTAAGGCGGCTTCTGAGAAAACTTTATCAACCTCTTCGGTAGTAGCCAGGTCAAAAGATGAAAGTGTTGAGAGTGGATTTGTACAGGGAATGTTAAGTGGGATAGGTGTCTGTGCAGTAGAGATGCCCCCTTAAATTGCATTAATCAATTTTGTTTTTGAAGTGATTGGCAATCTTGTGAACAGTGAGTGAGTTACTGGGTGGAGGTGGTGGTGGAGAAAGTAGAGAGTAAAAATTTACGACAAGGACTGAAAGAGTATTAATGAGAGTGACACAGTAAGCTTGTTTGGCAGCATGGAGGGAGGAACTGTATTTTAGGAAGGAAGATTTATATTGGGTGAATGCATGCTGGGATTTGCTTTTACGCCACAACTTCTCCAGCACACGGCTATCCCTATGTCTGTGTCGTCAGTCTGCCAAGGTTGTAGTGTTTGTGGGCCTGCCTTTTTTTGTAGTGAGAGGAACAAGAGAGTCCAGTGGGGATGCAAGTGAACTGTTGTAGACAGAAGTGGCCAAGTCAGGACAAGACAGGGGTGAGATTTTGTCATGGAGGTGGTCAGTAGCAGAATAGAAAAGAGAAGGATTAAAGTGGTGAAGGTTTCTGTGGGTAATCGTTTTCTGCTTGGAGGGGCAGGTGGTTGGAGACAAGGACATTGTAAAAGTGATGAGGTTGTGTCAGAAAAAGGAAAGGGGGTGTTGGTGAGGTTGTAGGGGGTACAAAGATGGGAGAAAACAGGGTCAAGGGTATTACCATCGGAGTGAGTGGGGGACTGTGTCCTTTATATGGTGCACACAGAGTGAATTTATATCCTATCTGACTTTCAGGGATATATTTTAATGAAAGTTTTGTTGTGAAAGTTTAGCTTTAATGTAAGCTTGAACCACTGGTCTGGATTGCAGTTACTTGTCTTTCCAAGTCACTTAATTGCAGATAACATTGCAAGAAATGTAGACTGGAGTTTTAATAACCCCTCCCTATCTGACCCAGCTTCACTTTAAACAGTTTGAAAAACCCAGGGGTGGGAAGGATCAGCAATCACGTGGTCAATGCCAGAGTGATCACATGATCAGAAGCTGGTCCCACTGGCTCCCAATCTGTAGCCTGGACCAAAAGCTGTCTGTGTGTGTAAGGGTCCTTTCACACGTGCGGACCGTTCGTCCGTTTTTTAAACGTCCGTTTACGGACCGCAATGCTTTCCTATGGGTCCTTTCACACCCATCCGTTAACATCCGTCTCCGTTAAGCTCCGCTTTTTTGAACGGGAGAAAACCCTATTTTTCTTCCGTCAAAAAAACGGAACGGACGAAAAACGGATGTTTAACATCCGATCCGCTAACATCCGTTTTTCATCAAAATATGTAATAAAAATAAAGTTCTAACAACAAAAAAAAACAAAAAAAAAAAACGGATGAAAAAACGGATGAAAAAACGGATGAAAACGGGTGAAAAACGGACGAAAAACGGATGAAAATATGGATGAAAAAATGGATGAAAAAATGGATGAAAAACGGATGACAACTGATGAAAAACGGACGAAAAACTGATGAAAAAACGGATGAACTGATGATAAAAAACGGATCTAAAAAACAGTCCGCACGTGTGAAAGGACCCTAAATAAGAAAAAAATATCAGCGGCACTCCAATGGGCTCTTCTTGCAGTATTTTTTATAATCAGTGAATTGACTACATACGGCAGGGGTGCCCAACCTTTTGAAGAGTGAGGGCCACTTAAGCGACTTGGTAGCCGGTCGTGGGCCACAATGAGTGGAGCGGGTGGATGGCAGCCCACTCTACTCTATAGAGCCCACTCTACTCTTTTTCTAACTATCGGATTGGAGGTAGGTGAGGTAGTCCATTTACATCTGCCACAATTTAGAGGTGAATGGAGGGTCCGATTGGATCGGACTGACTGTGTGAAAGGGGCCTAAGGCTACTTTCACACTAATGCACAGTTGTTTACCCACACCAACGAGTGCAGCACAGTTCATCTGTGGCTTTCCTGCAGGTTAGCTTCACTTTTCCATAGACCTCTATTATATCCTGTAGGTGTGGTGAACCTTCAGAAAGCACATCAAACTCACAGGTAATAGAGGTCTATGGCTCAGTGCAGGTAATCCGCAGATGCGCTGCTCTGCACCTGCGGATCAGTTTGAAAGAAGCCCAGTAACCACTGCAGTACAGATATGCCCATATATACACTGTGATTTTAGTAATAAACTTACCTTTAATAACAGTATTCTATTCTATTCCAACCCAGAAAAGGAGGTTGCAGGCCACATCAGAGGGCTCCCCGGGCCACATGTAGCCCTCCCCCTCCCCCCCCCCCCGGGCCACTGTTTGGGCACCCCTGACATACGGTGTACATATTTCATCACTATTGGCTTGCTCACAAGGGGACTTCCCCTATCCTATTGAGCAAGCCAAGAGTTGTGAAATACGTCAAGGTGGGTTGGTTTTTGTTTGGAGACGACATCACCATATGCAGTCAATTTACTGATTATTAAAAATACTGCAAGGAGAGTTCATTGGAGTGCTGCTGATATTTTTCCTATTTTCAATGAGGAGTGGAGATGGACTGTGATGGCTGGCTCCCAGTTTGTCGATGTGCAGGAGAGGCTGGTTTTGAGCAGAGATATGGATCTGAGGGTGTTTCAGCTCAGTCTTTGGCCCCATACACACGAGCGGACAGATTTGTTCAAATCTGTCCGTCCGACAGATTTGAACAAATCTGTCTGCTGGGATTTTGGTTTGCTCGCATGTACACACGAGCAAACCAAAATCCCCGCCAGCAGAGAGCGCGCTGACGTGTCGGTGACGTGGCGGTGACGTTGACGCCGCCACGTCACCGCACCAGGAAGTAAAACACTTCCGCGCATGCGCCGAATCCATTCGGCGGCGGTGCGGCGGCGGAGCGGGACGACATGTCTGCTGGTAAGTGTACTAACCAGCAGACATGTCGGGCGGACAGATTCCCACCGGATAGATTTCAAAGCATGCTTTGAAATCTGTCGGGTGGACAAATCTGTCCGCTAGCCCATACACACGATCGGAGATGTCTGCTGAAACGGTCCATCGGACCGTTTTCAGCGGACAAATTCGATCGTGTGTACGAGGCCTTTGTGTTGACAGCAAACAGTTAGCACGCTCTTAGCACATAAACAACAGCAGCCCAGTGACGCATATGTGCGGTGTGCGGCCTTTAAAGCCCAACCTTTTGCCACCACACATATGCGTCACACATTCATTAAGGGGTTAAATACATTTCTAGCCTTGCTGAATAATGGATTATTTTTCTCAGTGAAAGTAGTAAGTCCATTTTTGGATATACCGTAGCTCCTGGTTTAATATCTAATGTTTTTCTTCATTTATATTTTTTTCTAGGATTTGGACAGATGTCCCGCAAAAGTAAGTTGATGAGATTGTGAAACATTTAAGACCCCTTGTCCCATTTGTGTGTCCTCTGTCCTTTTTATGTGTCATGCATCACCATACTCCCTGTTCTCTTTCTTTACATTCACCTGTTTTCAGCTTTTGGCATTTTTCATTCTGTCCCATAAACTGTCTTACCAACCAGATCTAAGTAGAAGTTGGGTATACACTATATGGCCAAAAAGATGTTGACATCCCTCTAAATCATAGGTGTCAAATACAAGGCCTGCGGGCCAAATCCAGCCCTCCAGGCCATTTCATGTGGCTCTCGTACCTCTCCTGCATCTGCAGGAGAGCTCCAGCCCTGCTCTGGTCCTACTACAGACCCTTACTTTCTGCTTTCAAGCAATGCATCCAGCTTCTTCCCAGCAGCAGCATAAGAAAAGGGGGTACACTGTGATGTAAGGGAGAGTGGGGGACTCAACCTCTGATGGGGGGTGGCTCTTGACATCTAATGTAAGGGGAGGGGATGTGCTGGACATCTAATCTTACAGATACAACTGGCCCTTTTGGGGAGAATAATATTGCTGATGCGGCCCATGATGAAATTGAGTATGACACCCTTGCTGTAAATGTTTGAGTTCAGATGTATCCAATGAGGGGTGCTGTTAATACTACAATATACAAAGATTTTTTAGACTATGATTTCTCAACCAGGATTCCATGAAACTCTAAGGCCGCGTACACACGATCAAATCTATCTGCTGAAAACGGTCTGACAGACCGTCTCAGCAGACAGATTCCATCGTGTGTACGGGCGAGCCAACGGATTTGGCCAGCCGACAGATTTTAAAGCCTGCTGGGAACCCTGCGGACCGATATGTCTGCTGGTTAGTACGCTAACCAGCAGACATATCTGCCCGCACATGCGTCGAATTGATTCGACGCATGCGCGGAAGTGTTTTACTTCCTGGTGCGGTGACGTGGCGGCGTCAACGTCACCGCCACGTCACCGCGCTGTCTGGCGGCGGGGATTTTGGTTTGATGGTGTGTACAGCGATCAAACCAAAACAGCCAGCAGACAAATCTGACCAAATCGGTCTGTCAGACCGATTTGATCAGATTCATTAGCTCGTGTGTACGGGACCTAAGGCCGCGTACACACGATCAGTCAAAACCGATGAAAATGGACCGAAGGTCCGTTTCATCGGTCAGTTATCCTTCGATCAAAAAAAAGAGAACTTGCTTTAAAATGTAACCGATGGATGCCTAACCGATAGGTCAAAACCGATCTTTAGTATGCAAAAGCATCGGTTAAAAAACCTGCGCATGCTCAGAATCAAGACGACGCATGCTTGGAAGCATTGAACTTCGTTTTTTTCAGCACGTCGTTGTGTTTTACGTCAACACGTTCTGACACGATCGTTTTTTTTAACTGATGGTGTGTAGGCACATCAGACCATCAGTCAGCTTCATCGGTTAACCGATGAAAACGGTCCTTCGGACCCTTCTCAACGGATGGACTGATCGTGTGTACGCGGCCTAAGGTTCCTCAGAGGTTGCTAGAGGGTTCCTTGAACAATGAATCAGTTCCTAAATCAGTTCCTACTAACACCAAGATCCTATTAGCTATGACTACAAATGTAAGGAGCATTCTTCCCACTGACCATCACACTAATGTATCATGAGTTGTAGATAAAATAATTCATATCAGGGGTTCCCAGAGACAAGAAATTTATTTCCAGGGTTTTGTGTTGAAAACTGTTTTAGATCATTGTGAACTTCCAACCTTGTGGTAACAGTTTGGAGAAGGTCATTTTTAGTTCCACTCTCTTGATTGCTCACACACAGATGCTGTAGTAGTAGTAACTCTTCAAATCCAACAATTAACTTCCCCACATAGATTCACTCAAGAAAGCAACATTTTCAGTCCATTAAATCTCTTATCTAACCCTGATGAATTGGAATGTTTTCTGCCCCCTCAATCATGTTACAATAAATTCATTTGGACTCTTTTATCACTGGGTCTGACGCTCTTTCCTTTGGTGAATGATTTTTTTCTGTTTCACCATGACTGTACTCCTGTGTACAAAGCCAGCTCCATAAAGACATGGTTTGATGAGCTTGGTGAAGGAACTTGAGTATCCTCCACAAATCCCTAACCTCAACCCTCCTGACCACCTTTGGGATAACTTAGAATGCCACTATTGAGCTAAGGTCTTCTAATCCAACATTAGTACCTGACATCACAAATGTTCTATTGGCTGTATGGACACAACTTCCTACAGACACACATAAATCCAAAAAGTGGAGGCTTCTTCACAATTAATAATGATAATACCCACGGTTTTTGAAATAGATTGATCAACAAGCTCATATCAGTAGGGTGGGATGGCCAGGTGTCCACACTAAACTCTGATTAACAAACATATTTTCAAGTATGTATTCTTCTCTTGCTCTCAGCTTTCTCCATTTCTCCAAATTCCTTTTACTTTGCTGCTGTGATCTGCCTTCCTGCTTGAGGGTGACTACGTTCACTCTCCATGATCTCCATTTAGAAATGTTGACACGCCCACTTGTTCACCCCTGAGATGGACTATAGACTTTGGACTATGGGATTTGTAGTGTGCATAGGTCAGTGGGCGGTAGGTTACAGGACTATTGCATGTGTATGGATTATTTTAGGAGAAGTATAATGTTTAATGTCATTTTAAGGAATTTTATTTCCATTTTATCTTAACAAGTACACCATATTTATAGGAAAGCACATTTGTAGGATTAACAGCATATGTTAAGCAGAAGGGCGAGTGGGCCTTAGCCCAGGTTCACACTGGGTACGATTTAGTTCGATTTGAGATGCGATTTCACATGTGAAATCGCATCTCAAATCGGCGGCAATTGCCGGCAATGACACCGTCCTAATCGGTGCGACGCCGCATCTGCGGCGCTGCACCGATTTCAAAAAGTAGTTCCTGTACTACTTTTTGCGATTTCAGGACGCGATTTACATTGACATCTGTGCAGAACCCTGCACAGATGTCTCCTAAATCGCGCCGAAATCGGGACTGCCAGAGGGAGTGAAATCGTGCAAAATCAGCTGAAATCGCGCGATTTCACTCCCGCAGCCCAGTGTGAACCAGGGCTTAATGGCCAAGTGCTGAAGATACGCATCCAGGATGCTACGTTGTTCTGTTCTGACAGTGTGTTCCCAGCAATCTGTCCCAGCTGTAAACTCCTGGTCACCGTTTACGGTCAGGAAATTGAAGGGGCTTCAGATCATGTGATTGTTGTGTAATTAGACATGAGCAGAGTTTGAAATTATGGCAGGGGGGGCCTCATTTCATACCAGATTACCAAGGAGAGTAGGCACGACCTTTGGGCCCCTATGCCATTTAAAGGGGTTTAAACCTTCCGTTTTTTTCACCTTAACCACTTGCTTACTGGGCACATAAACCCCCTTCGTGCCCAGGCGAAATTTCAGCTTGCGGCACTGCGTCGCTTTAACTGACAATTGCGCGGTCGTGCGACGTGGCACCCAAACAAAATTGGCATCCTTTTTTTCCCCACAAATAGAGCTTTCTTTTGGTGGTATTTGATCGCCCGTGCGGTTTTTATGCGTTATAAACAAAAAAAGAGCGACAATTTAAAAATATATATATATTTTTTACTTGTTGCTATAATAAATATCCCAATTTTTTTTAAAAATTTTTTTTTTTCTCAGTTAAGGCCGATACGTATTCTTCTACGTATTTTTGTAAAAAAACTTTTGACACATTTTTGGCGCCATTCACATTTATACAGCGACCAGTGCTATAAATATGCACTAATTACTGAATAAATGTGACTGGCATTGAAGGGGTTGACACTAGGGGGTGACGAAGGGGTTAAATGTATTGCCTGGGTGTGTTCTAACTGTGTGGGGGGAGGGGGGTGACTGGGGAAGGTGATCGATGCTGTGTCCCTATGTACAAGAGAAACAGCATCTGTCACCTCTCCCTGACAGGACGTGGAGCTCTGTGTTTACACCCCATCATTACACACAGAGCTCCACGTCCCTGCTCTGTCACCGACGATCGCGTGTACCTGAGGGACATCGCGGCCGCCGGGTACACGCATCGAATCCTCGGTGATGCGTCGGGACTGTTTTTTCCCGCCGCGCGCCACCCTGTGGCGCGTGCAGGGAATTACAAGTAAATCACGTCCAAAGACGTGACCCCGGCGCCTTAGGTCCGCGCTGCTGACGTATTCTGTCAATAGCGCGGACCCAAAGTGGTTAATGCATCCTATGCATTAAGGTGAAAAAACATCTGATAGTTACAGGCCCCCCGAGCCCCCGTTTTACTTACCTGAGGCCCGAATCTCCATGGGCACGATCCTGCGTTGGTTTCCCCCAGCTCTTGTGGCCTTGTCATTGGATGATTGATAGCAGAGCAGCCATTGGCTCCCGCTGCTGTCAATCAAATCAATGATGCGGTCCCCTGGGGTGGGGTTGAGTGATGCACTTGGCGACTATGGCCGCCACTGTATCACACAGGAGCATGCCCGCAAGCTAACCCCCTTGGGAGAGCGCTTCCCAGAAGGGGGTTAGCTCTTGCATGGAGGAGCCGAGACAGCCACTTGAAGGACCACCGAAGACGTGGATCGGGGGCCACTCTGTGCAAAACGAACTGCACAGTGGAAGTAAGTATGGTATGTTTGTTATTTTTTATTTTTTTAAGTTTAACCTTTACAACCCCTTTGAGGACCCCACGACAACGGATTAAAATAATACTGATTTGATCTTGAAAGAAAATTACAATGAAGGTTTCTTAAATTGTTTACAAAAGATTGAAACATGAATCAACTCAAAGAAAATAAAACTTCATAACAAACACTCTAAAAGAAAATACTTTATTAATGTAATGTGTACTAACATAACTTAAAGTACATAAACCATAGACATCAGGTTCACATTACAATTTGTCTCTTATAAGCTTATCTTCTCAGGTGTCTTTTTATTTTATTTTGGTCTAACCCACGGCTCGTTATGTACAGTAGTGATGGTCATCTCCATCCTGCGGCTAACGTGCACACTAAGGGGAAAGGAAATAGCCGCTCCAGGTGGGAACCCAGATGAATATCCACCGCTGCAGACAACTCAGGTGCAGGCAATGCACTTAGCAAAGCAGGAACAAAAAATTGTCTCTGGACAGCCGCACTCTGAACAAATTGTAGCCTTTATTTAAAAAAAAACAAAGGAACAGCACTACAAGTTACAGCAAAATAAAGAAAAATCCCGAGCTCCGTACGCGTTTCGCACTGAAACTAGTGCTTAGTCATAAGACTAAGCACTAGTTTCAGTGCGAAACGCATCAGCAGTCGGGTTTTACTTTAATTTGCTGTGACTTGTAGTGCTGTTCCTTTTTTTTAAATAAAGGCTACAATTTGTTCAGAGTGCGGCTGTCCAGAGACAATTTTTTGTTCCAACATGCACACTACTTAGTTCAATGTTATCCCACTAAAGGGCAGGCATGAGAAACCTCCAGAAACCTGTGAGGGGGTCCAAAGATTTCTACTGCCTAGGGATCTCTACAGGATTGAATCCAGCACTGATCTCATTGATGGAATATCCAAGACCTAAAAAAAGCCAAGAGCTGCCTAGCCCATTAGGCTCCATCAATATATAAACAATCACCTTTGGGAGGACTGGACACAGGACAATGTAAACAGCTAAAAGAATCTATATATTCACTCATGTGGCAAGTGTATGTGAAATCCTAGGGAGAATAAATTCCAGTTAAGAGATAACTCCAACCAAAGAGCTAACTACAACTATATAGGGACTTTTTTTCCCTAAAAACAGCTTACTTAAGTAGCATACATATCATCCACATAGTTCATCTGCTTTAGATGGCTTCCTAGCAGTGGAAGGGTGACAACCCTAATTCTACATATCCTAATGGCGTAACAACCAGGGGGGCAGGGGGTGCGCCTGCCCCGGGCGCTGAGCTGAGGGGGGGCGCCAGCGACCGGCAGCTCTGCGGATAGTATAGTGAGCGGCTCCTCCACTGAGCGCACAGCCCCCCGCCGGTACCTCCCAGTGGCCGGCACGGGCACTCCTAGAAGGATACAGGGGATGCCCTGTTTGGCAAAACACCGGCACGTGCTGCGGAGGCTCCAAGATGGCGACGCGCTCTGCAGTCCGGCGGCGCCTGCAGGGACTCCCGCTCAGCCAAGCAAGTAAGTGTCGCTGGGATGTGATGCAGGGAGAGAATGGTTTAGCAGAGGCAGGGTGTGCTGGGGAAGACCTGGGACAGGCTGCCTGTCCCAAGTCTTCCCCAGCACACACCCTGCCTCTGCCACAGGCTGAGGCTGGGACTCCGCTGGAGTAGAGTGTTGGCCCGGCCCGGTCCATAGCTTAATAGGGAGCTCCACACTGCAGCCCTGATATCATGTTTATATAAGGGGGGGCGGGGCGGAAAAAAAAAATCTGCCCCGGGCGCCCATGACTCTGGTTACGCCACTGGTGTCACCTCCCCACCTCCTCCCTGCTCTGTGATTGCTTGAGAACTGCTGTTGCCTATACTGAGCTTCCTCCATCATTTCGAAGAATCTCTTCCTCCTGTCTATCAGTTAACAAATCAGCTACACCCACCACATGCCTGATATTTTCTTTAGATTAGCTTGTGGCCAGGCATGACTCAAACGCCGGCCATGGATGACATGATTTTCTGCAACCCATTGCTGTAGGTGTAGCGATACCCCCTTAGGGGCCGCTGATTGATATGGGATCGGCGTATTGAGTTACCTCTGTATGTTGTCTAGGGGTGGTTGCAGTGAGTAGAGCAATAAAAGAATGTCCAAACCTGCCGCTGAAGTCTTCTGATTGCTTTATTTCCTGGTCCAACACGACCAACATCAACATGAGGTCGAGAGAAAAGGTTGATGAAAGGAGATAACGTTGCGGTATCAGGCTTGGATGAAAAGAAAGCAGTCCTGCCTTCTGCAATAGATCAGTTTGTTGCCACTCTAGCCAGATTGGGTGAATTCCCTCAGGACAGACTTCTGCCACAAGCCTGGCACCCGGAATGTCACTTAGGGTTGCTGGGAGGAACAAGTCTCTCTCACTGATTTGGCTCTAGTTGAATTTAGTGTTTTAGGATGAAGACCTCTGCCACAGGCCCAATGTTGGTCTGTAGAGCGAATCCTCCCAGAAAGTTCTCTTCTCAATGGTGGTCACCACCAGTTGACAGTCTTTGGTTATCAGATCCCTGGTGGTTCGTTCAAACCCTTTTGGATCACCTGCCTCCTGGTTCTCCTCAAGCTGATCCCCCACTGAACAGCATACAGCTTAGGATCTCTTCAATAGGAATGGGCCCCCAGCAAGTCGCTAGGGCCCCTTTCAGCATCAGCAGGGAACTCCGCGTAGCATGCGACCCCGGGCTTGTAGGCCATGTCGCCGGGGTCCGTTGGGTGCGCACACCCTGAAGGTGGGTGCCGCACCTGGAACCTGGAACCCGCGAAGAACCCCCGAAAAATGGCGTCTGCCCCAGATATACCCCTCCCCAGCATGCTCCGCGTGGAAAAACTCCTCCAATTGGCTGCTGGGGAAAAGTGACTCTGCCTGAATCCCTCTGGCGCCACCTGCCACACAGAGATGGAACTACATCTCTGGAGCACAGAATGACCCACGGGATAATTCAGGGCTGACAGCAGCCCAATTTAGCAAAATTAAGAGTGGAAGCAACATAACTCTCCCACTCTCCCACTAAATTTTAGCGTAGCGCCTTTTCTGAAAGAAAGGGGGCGCTACATAGGAAAGACAATCGATTGATTCCCCTATAAAAACAGTCAGTATAGATGGAGGAAACCCTTCCACTGAGCTATTGTGAAATGAAAGAAGAAATGAAAACTAACCACCTATAGGCTTCTTTCAAGAGGCAGGAAAGGAGCAGTAAAAACACCACTCCCCAACCGCCCAACTACAAGTAGACCTATAAAAGATCAAGGAATCTGGACAGCTACAATCTGCAAAAAGCACCCACCATTATTAAACGGTAAAAACACTCAAATACAGCACCTTACACATTGGGAACAGAGGAGAAAGTCAACGCATTTCCCCCCTTTGAAACGCGTTGACCTTCTCCTCTGTCCCCACTGGCCTTGCCTGGAACAGCGGCTCTTTGTTCATTATATAAGAAGACCTGGTGATGCTCGGAGTAGTATACATTGCTGCAGCAATTTTAACACTACATGTAGAGTTTGACAGGTAACACCCACTGTCAAACTCTACCATGTAAGTCAAATATTTGGCTTGTAATTTCAGCAGGGCCCACTATATTCAATTAACATCGGACAAAAAAGAAAAGTATAAAAAAAAACAGGCATCAGGAGGTGGCAGTATGGCCTCCCTTTGCCTGTTAACCTCCCTTTGCCATCCTTGGAAAAATCTACTGCAGTTTGCTATGGGGGCACCCAGCAGGCTTGCTCCTGAGCTGCTGCTCTGTGTGTCCATTCACACATAGAGTGCAGCTCGGCCCCACCCCCACTCTCTCCTCATTGGCTCACTGGCGTTGATTGACAGCAATGGGAGCCAATGGCTCCATCTGCTGTCTCAGCCAATGAGGAGGAAGAGACCCAGGAGAGCCACTGCTGTCGTGTATATCGCTGGATCGAGATTGGGTTTAGGTAAGTATTAGGGCGAGGGGGGAGAGGGCTGCCTTCATGCATTCTATGCAAAAACCTTAAACCTTTACAACATGGGTGCTCAACCTGTGGCCCTCCAGCTGTTCCAAAACTACAAGTCCCATGAGGCATTGCAAGGCTGAACAGTTACAAGCATGACTCCCAAAGGCAAAGGCATGATGGGACATGTAGTTCTGAAACATCTGGAGGGCCACAGGTTGAGCACCCTTGCTTTACAACCACTTTAAAGTGGTTGTAAAGGCAGAAGTTTTTTTATATCTTAATGCATTGTATGCATTAAGATAAAAAACCTTCTGTGTGCAGAAGCCCCCTAACAGTTACCTGAGCCCCCTAGCAATACAGCCACTGTCCACGAGTGCCTCGACCGTCCAGGACTCTCCCTCATGATTGGCTGAGACACAACAGCAAAGCCATTGGCTCCTGCTGCTGTCCATCAAAGTCAGTTATCCAATGCTGAGAGAGAGGGGGGGGGGGTGCCGAACCATAGCTCCATGTCTGAATGGATACAGGGAGCTTTGGCTCAGCTTGGGTGCCCCCCATAGCAAGCTGTTTGCTGTGGGGGCACTGAACAGGAGGGAGGGACCAGAAAGGGCCAGCAAGGGACCTGAGAAGAGGAGGATCTGTGCAGCTCCTTGCAAAACCATTGAACAGAGCAGGTAAGTATAATATGTTTGTTATTTTTATAGAAAAAAACAATACTTTACAATCACTTTAAGTATTGATAAGCTGCAAAAACAAATATACATTCAGTCTCATTTTTTTGTCAAATGCTATTTGTAGCTACATAAATCACTGAGTGACTAGAGAGCTCTGGGCCCCTATACTTAGCAATTGTATGGTACGTTATGTCAGTTGTTACATCCTTTCACTTAGGAAAATGCTCGTCAGTATTGAAACACATGGCCCTAAGAAAAATATATTATTAGGTCAATAATTCAATTACATTCCTTTGTGAAATGAACATTTTTTTTTTATTAATATAAGTAGAATTTAATTATTTGCAATATGAAGCAATGCCTCTTTGAAGCACAGTGATCTCTCAGTGCACCACATGCTCATTATACACAGAAGATGCATTGGCTGCACACTCTTGTCTTTTGTTCTCCCTGTAGGATTTGGTCCGATATCCCGCAAACGTAAGTTGGAACATCGGTGGTGTAGAATATGGATCAAAATCAGTGATTGCTTAAGATTTATTGATTAAACGACACAGAAATTGATTGCATGTTAAAGGGGAATGTATAGTATATTTTCAGGAATCAGATACTTACCTTTTCATAAGGCTTTGACTTTTTTTTTTTTTTTTACAAGCTTGTCTTACAAGTTTGTGTTATTGCATTAAAAAAAAAAAAAAAAAAAGAAATTTGCAGAATGGCCTCTCCTATGGTGGCAGAATAAATAACAGATATGAAAAAAAAAAGTAGAAAATTGAAAAGCTATAAGTATGGAACTCTCAAATCAGGGTGGAAAACGATTTATAGACTGCACTCTAGATTTGGTGGAGATATAACAATGTATGTTCATGTTTAGATATAGATAAATTAGAGTATTACACCAATGCTGTTATTATTTATAGTCTGGGTAACCTGAAACTTAAGGGTCACTAAAGGAAAAACATTTTTTTGCTGAAATGACTGTTTACAGGGTATAGAGACATAAAAGTTAACTGATTCCTTTTCAAATGATTAAAAATAAATAAAAATCAATCATATAATGTGCCTGCAGGTTAGTTTCACTTTTGAACTGGCTTCATGTTTCTGTGAAGTAGAAATAGACACACAGAACAAAAACAAACAAATCCAGGGCAGTGTTGTGTTTTTAAAATGAATCTGATTGGTTCTGGGAAGTTTTAGGCCTCGTACACACGAGGCAATCCATTTGTTCAAATCGGTCGGACCAACCGATTTGAACAAATCTGTCTGCTTGGATTTTGGTTTTCTCGCGTGTACACAGCGCGCTGACGTGTCAGTGACGTGGCAGTGACGTTGACGCCGCCACGTCACCGCACCAGGAAGTAAAACACTCCGGCGCATGCGTCAAAATCATTCGGCGCGTGTGCGAGAAGACATGTCTGCTGGTTAGCATACTAACCAGCAGACATGTCGGGCGGACGGGTTCCCAGCCGACAGATTTCAAAGCATGCTTTGAAATCTGTCGGGTGGCCAAATCCGTCGGCTCGCCTGTACACACGGTCGAATCTGTGTGCAGAAACGGTCTAGCACAGGGATCTCCAAACTACGGCCCTCCAGCTGCTGTGGAACTACACTTCCCATGAGGCTTTGTAAAACTCTGACATTCGTAGACATGACTAGGCATGATGGGAATTGTAGTTCCTGAACACCTGGAGGGCCATAGTTTGGAGACTCCTGGTCTAGCAGACCGTTTCCAGCAGACAGATTTGATCGTGTGTACGAGGCCTTAGACACACAGTAATGACAGCTTAGAACACCGTGAGAAAGCTCCCAGTATGGTGGTTATAAGAAAAAAGACAAGCAGGAAGTGTGGAGAACAGAGCAGGATTACAGCAACTTCAAAGGAAAAACGAACATTAAGGACATGAAACCAGTACTGCAGTAAGGTAGAGGAAGCTATTTAGCTAAAAAAAAAATTCCTTTAGTGATCCTTTAAAGCGGAGTTCTGCCGAAAAAACTAAATGTCAGCAGCTACAAATACTGCAACTGCTGACTTTTAATATATGGACACTTACCTGTCCTGGGCACCCGCAATGTCGACACCCCAAGCCGATCTGTGCCTCGGTTCTCGTGTGTTGCCGCCACAATCTTCGGTAAGGGAATCAGGAAGTGAAGCCTTGCAGCTTCACTTCCTGGTTCCCTACTGCGCATGCGTGATCCGACTGGTCCCTGCTGTTTTCTGGGACCTGTGTGTCTTCCAGAAGACAGTGGGGGGGCGAAGAAGGCGCCGGACATGGCGTAGGTCACCGCGGCGACCTATGCCCGGAAGTGGGAGCAAATACCTGCATTACACAGGTATCTGCTCCCTCCTCCCCCCTGAAAGGTGCCAAATGTGACACCGAATGGGGGAAGAATTCCGAAAAGAGGAAGCTCCATTTTTGGGTGGAACTTCGCTTTAACTCATTGTTCCCAGAAAATTACTCATGTTCATTGAAGTGGAGCCCAAAATGGAAATCTCTGCCCTCCACTGCCACATCTGACACTTTTTTTGGGGGAGTAGGTACCTGGCTTGGACAGGTACCCGCTCTTATTTCCACTTCAGATCACCTCTGATCTACAAGCATGTTTGGCCCCTCTTTCTTCCCTCCCGCAGCCTTCTGGGACACACATATAGTTACATAGTTAGTCAGGTTGATAAAAAGACATAAGTCCATAAAAAAAAAAATATATATATATATATATATATATATATATATAAAAAAGAATTTGGGGATTTTTAAGGTGATAATATTTGTAAACAAAAAATATGAAAAAGTCAGATATATCTTAGTAAACACATATATACAGATTAAGGGGTATTGCCTCACTGGAAATATTTAAAGTGTAGGGGTGGCTACCATCATCCTATATTTAGACAATGAAGGGAAGGGAAAGGGTTAACAAGGGCTACTCCAAAGTGTTGCACTATAACGCCAGTAGTGTTGAAGGACTATCTCAGTACCCAGAAATTGAAACATGTTTTGATAAAAGTTAGACATTTATTAAAAAAAATACATAAAATACAAAAACAACAAGACAATACAGGCATACCCCTCTTTTAAGCAAACAATGGGGTTTATTTACTAAAGCTGGAAAGCGCAAAATCAGACTCACTTCTGCATAGAAACCAATGAGCTTCTAACCCAAGCTTGTTCAATTAAGCTTTGGTAATAAAACCTGAAAACTCATTGGTTTTTATGCAGAAGTGAGCCTGATTTTGCGCTTTTCATCTAAAGTAAATTAACCCCATTGTGTACTTAAAAGTGGGGTATGCCTGAAGTAGAATTGTTTTATGTGATTGCATTAAGTTAACACCTAAGAAGCATAGAACCCAACTGGTAGGTGGGAACACAAAGATGTAGGTACAGACGTAGTCCTCTACATGTTTCGCAACTTGTGTCTTTTCTTCAGGAGGAGTCAACCAAAAAGATCTAATTACGATATCGGGAAACAGTTGAAAAACATTAATGTAGCAAATCAATTTCTTTTATCAATTAATCGACTAATTTTGATTAATTATAAAAGAAGATGGCAATATCCACAATCTCCCGCACTGTAATATATCCACGTCATCTCCCCCACTGTAATATCCGCAATCTCCCCCACTGTAATATCCGCAATCTCCCCCACTGTAATAGCAATCTCCCCCACTGTAATAGACATCTCCCCCACTGTAATATCCGCAATCTCCCCCACTGTAATAGACATCTCCCCAACTGTAATATCTGCAATCTCCCCCACTGTAATAGACATCTCCCCCACTGTAATATCTGCAATCTCCCCCCACTGTAATAGACATCTCCCCCACTGTAATATTCACAATCTCCCCCACTGTAATATCCGCAATCTCCCCCACTGTAATAGACATCTCCCCCACTGTAATATCCGCAATCTCCCCCCACTGTAATAGACATCTCCCCCACTGTAATATCTGCAATCTCCCCCCACTGTAATAGACATCTCCCCCACTGTAATATCTGCAATCTCCCCCACTGTAATAGACATCTCCCCCACTGTAATATCTGCAATCTCCCCCACTGTAATAGACATCTCCCCCACTGTAATATTCACAATCTCCCCCACTGTAATATCTGCAATCTCCCCCACTGTAATATCTGACATCTCCCCCACTGTAATATCCGCAATCTCCCCCACTGTAATAGACATCTCCCCCACTGTAATAGACATCTCCCCCACTGTAATAGACATCTCCCCCACTGTAATATCCGCAATCTCCCCCCACTGTAATAGACATCTCCCCCACTGTAATAGACATCTCCCCCACTGTAATATCTGCAATCTCCCCCACTGTAATATCCGCAATCTCCCCCACTGTAATATCCGCAATCTCCCCCCACTGTAACAGACATCTCCCCCACTGTAATAGACATCTCCCCCACTGTAATATCCGCAATCTCCCCCCACTGTAACAGACATCTCCCCCACTGTAATAGACAATCTCCCCCCACTGTAACAGACATCTCCCCCACTGTAATATCCGCAATCTCCCCCCACTGTAATAGACATCTCCCCCACTGTAATATCCGCAATCTCCCCCCACTGTAATAGACATCTCCCCCACTGTAATATCCGCAATCTCCCCCCACTGTAACAGACATCTCCCCCACTGTAATAGACATCTCCCCCACTGTAATATCCGCAATCTCCCCCCACTGTAACAGACATCTCCCCCACTGTAATATCATCTCCCCCCACTGTAATAGACATCTCCCCCACTGTAATATCCGCAATCTCCCCCCACTGTAATAGACATCTCCCCCACTGTAATATCCGCAATCTCCCCCACTGTAACAGACATCTCCCCCACTGTAATAGACATCTCCCCCACTGTAATATCCGCAATCTCCCCCCACTGTAATAGACATCTCCCCCACTGTAATAGACATCTCCCCCACTGTAATATCCGCAATCTCCCCCCACTGTAACAGACATAATGTGTGCTATGTTTGGTAAGGATGTCCAGCCCAGAATGAAAAAGGAGCTTTGCTTCCTTCGGCCTCCCAGGAAATTACATATAGGACTCGCATTACGAGAACAGCAATGTCTCATTTGGTGATATACTTGCCTAGTGTTATGTTTATTCTACACAACATCTCTGTAATTGTTTATTTGATGTTACTGGTTCATATAATTCATATTATTCATTATTTACCAGATTTGGCAGCAGATTTTTTTTTTTTTTTTAAGATAGATACCTTACTCTTCTGAAAGAGGCCAAATCTACATACAGTGGAACCTCGGATTACGAGCATAATCCATTCCAGGAGAATGCTCGTAATCCAAAGTACTCGCATATGAAAATATTTTGTTCCGCATTGA
Source organism: Rana kukunoris (assembly GCA_029574335.1). Lineage (NCBI taxonomy): Eukaryota > Metazoa > Chordata > Amphibia > Anura > Ranidae > Rana > Rana kukunoris. Next base: position 3,260,165 of record CM056053.1, on the reverse strand, counting down.
CTTCAATGGGATGCAATACTGCATGCGGCCAGAGGCAGGGGGCTCCGGAGAGCCTTAGAAACAGCCGAAAAAGCCGGAGGACACTACGACTGACCTCGGCAAACCTCGGAAAGACTTCCTACCCGAGATTTGCAGAGGTCAGCCGTGCTGTCTTTGGTCCTTTCTGTGCATTTCCGAACGGTGCTCAGCTCCGGCGCCCTCCCCACCTCAGGCCAAAAGCGGTACTGCACACCCCTTTGGCCTGAATCATGCTCGTTTTGCGAGACAACACCCGCAAACCGAGTCACGATTTTTTTTAAAATACAGTGCTTGTATTGCAAAACGCTGGTTAACTGCGTTACTCGCCCCATCCGAGGTTCCACTGTGTTGGTTAGATCTGAATTTTATTCCATAAGCCTATTTTCCAGTGACCACAGCATGGTACAGCCGGTGTACTACTATACCAAGGACCATGCAGTTCTTTCTCCCAAGCCACCCAAGCTCAGAATAACATGTATAAATCTGTGGTTCCCAACTATGGCGGAGTGAGGTCGCCTTTCCATACACACACATGCTACACAAAGTTGTATTTTCTGAGCCCATGATACATTGACCAGTTGGCAATTAGCTTACAAGATCATACATGAAAACACACTTATTATACCTTTACATAGTCCAGCCCTCAAAAATTCCACTCTTTGCTCGCAAAATGCGAGTAGAATTTAGTCCAGGGCGAGTGAGGAGCGGGGGTGAACCAGGCTGACAGTTTTCTGGCTTAAAGCGGATCTCCACCCTAAAGTGAAGATCCGCTGATCGAAACCCTCCCCCCCTCCGGCGTCACATTTGACACCTTTCAGGGGGAAGGGGGGTGCAGATACCTGTCTAAAGACAGGTATCTGCACCCACTTCCGGCCCGCAGTCTCGGGCAAAAGACAGGCTTTTCCCGTTGTGTGCTGGGAACTCTCGGCTCCCAGCACACAGCGGGAGCCAATCGCCGGGCGCAGCGCGACTCGCGCATGCGCCGTAGGGAACCGGGCAGTGAAGCCGGAGCGCTTCACTTCCTGGTTCCCTCACCGTGGATGGAGGGGGGAGCAGCAGGGAGATTAGCGAACGCTCCTCCTCTGCTGCGGACGCCGCTGGAGTCCAGGACAGGTAAGTGTCCTAATATTAAAAGTCAGCAGCTGCAGTATTTGTTGCTGCTGGCTTTTAATATTTTTTTTGGGTGAACCATCCGCTTTAAGCGATCAGCCAGGAAACTGTCAGCCGAATGACACAGCGAGCGGCAGGGCTGGACTGCCCTGGCGCCGCTTTGAGCCGTGGATGCAGCTCTCTCCTTCTCCTCCTCCCATACCACAGACACACAGCGCTTCCTTTGTGTGTCATGGAGCTGGGTCTGTGTCTGAGAAAACATTCAAGACTCTGAGGCACCCGGGTAACCAGAGCTGCGGTCAGGAAAACTCGCGGCCGAGTGGCGAGTAACTCTTAAGGCCTGGCTAGTGGCTCAGGACTTGAAATTTTGAGCCCTGCCATAGTCACTCTAAGTAATATGGTTGATTTAATAAATCACAGATGATTTCCATGTTATACCCTTTTATGAACTCTCTACCATATGTCTTTTCATTTGTCTGTTATGCCCAGTCTTCTTTAATCAACCTCCTGCCCTGAGCAAAGAGCTATTGTGATTATAATCAAAATTGTAATGCTAACATTTTTATAATTGTATTTTTAGTATAAAGGTGTCCACATACAATGATAGATACAATACTGTCATAGCACTTTAAAAGGTTTGATTCCTGAGAAATATAAGGACTGTATGACCACAGTCTACCTGTAGCTGAGCTGGAGAAGGTACAAAGTTGTCAGGTTCAGCCCACCACCAACCACCAGCAAAACTATCTTTGGATCTTCTCTCCATGTATGCTTGGGTTTCATGTGGGTTCTCCTGAAATCCAGCACCATACTAACAGGTTTATTAGCTTCAGTATTTGTATAAAACTTTAGATTGTGAACTCTTGTGGGGGACTGGTGTAATTTTTGTATATAAATATTAGACATGTGTACACTTAAATATTTAGTTTTGGAAATTTCGTTTTCATCCAAAAAAAATACATTGATTTAGCTACTCCCGAAAATTCCTTGTTATTTATTTAGTTTAGTTTAAAAAATGTATTTGTCCGAAAATCTGAAATAAGTTCAAACCAATTGAAGGCTTATGGTGTCGGTCGAATTTTCTAAGAAGTTTAGAAGAAACAGTTAAACTGTACGATGCCGCAATCGTACATTTCCAGTCGAATGTCCGCCCACAAGCTATAGTAAAATTCTAATGTTGTATGACTAGTAATAATTATATTTATTAATTATTATTACTAGTTAACCAACAATCTTCTATAGCCTATGGGCAGAGCATTTGACCATAAATGTCCACTCGCGGCGATCGTATGTTTTTAGCTGCTTCATCGAATCTTCATGTCTCTATAATGTCAAATCTTTTCTCTCTATGTCGAATAATCTTGGACTAGATAGAGTTAAGGTTAGACACATTCGACCGCAGGATCAATAGACACAGAACGCTATTGTCACCGTCATTTCAAATCTTCTATCTATATCAAACTGTTGTCGCAACAAAATTAAAATAAAGCATTTTTTATGTCGGATCTTTCGGATTTCAGATTCTGCACGTTCGTTATCGTTTGTTAAAACGAACGCGAAAATACCTGAGATTCAGACGAAAATGCATTGGGACGAAAACGAATGCACATGTCTAATAAATGAGGAAAATATATTTAAAGTGAACTGACTATTTGAACTCTCTCACTTTTGACCATGACTGTTTATGAACGTTAAGGGCCAGATTCTCAGATGCGATACGACGGTGTATCTCAGATACACCGTCGTATCTCAGTTTTTTTCAATGGGTATCTATGCGTGTGATTCCTAGAATCACTTACGCATAGATACACTAAAGTTCCGACAGGTGTAAAACAATTACACCGTCGGATCGTAGATGTAATGACAACGCCGGCCGCTAGGTGGCCTTTACGTTGTTTTCTCATTTGCCTATGCAAATGAGCCTAATACGCCGATTCCCGAACGTTTTTACGGCGCCCCGTCGTCGTTTACGTCGTTTCAGTAAGCGGAAGGTTACCCCTGCTATAATGAGGTGTAACCTTACAAATTTCCGTCGTTGCCATGTTAAGTATGGCGTCGGGTCAGCATCGTCTTTTTCCGTTGGTTACGTCGTTTTACTAAGTCGTTCGCGAATAGGGCATTGTGTAAATGACGATCACGTCGTTTTGACGTCGGTTTCAACGACGCTTACCGACGTGAGCTGGAGCATGCGCACTGGGCTTTTTCCCCGGCCGGCGCATGCACAGTTCGATCGACGCGGGAGCGCGCTTAATTTAAATACAAGCCGCCCCCTTTGAATTACGCGGGGATACGCAGGGCCATTTACACTACGCCACCACAAACTACGGAGCACGTGCTTGGAGAATACGGCACTTGCTCCATTAAGTTGCGGCGGCGTAGTGTAAATGGCTTACGCTACGCCAGCGGCCATTCTATGAGAATCTGGCCCTAAGTGTCAACATTTAGATTTGGACAGAGTAGGGGATGATTAAAACTTGTTTCTGTTTGTGTCACATTGGATAAATTTCACTTTCTGTCCCAGAGATGCGTCAAGAACTTCCAACAAATCTCCTTTTAGGCAGCAATCGCCATAACAGGTGTCCCAATTGAAAATGTACCCTGACTGCATATTCTGGTGACAACATTAAAATTTTAGATTTCCCATCACTTTATGTCTTGTTGACAATTAGTAATGAGCTAAGCTTTGGGCAAAACCCAGTTTAGCCTAAACCTGTGGGAAATTGTCACATGATAGCTGACCACCAGTCCAACTGTTCGAAACCTTTGGAAATTCCAGAAAGAGGCAGTGATGTGGTCATATTGGGGTTATTATGTCACCAGTATCCCTGCCTCTTTGATACATGAGTGGAGTTGAGTTGAGAGGTATCTTAATATAGCGCGGAGACCCAGAGACTAGGAGCTGCAAGAAGGCTGAGGGGCAGGAAATTCCCCAATCGCAACTCATTGGGATGGTGGCTTGCTATCTTGTGAGAGTACCAGCTGAACTGAGTTGGACCCCAACCTTATGCTGGCCATACACTATATGAAAAATCGTTCGAAATTCGGTCGTTCAGACAGTTTGTTCGTTTTTCGAACACTTAATGGGCACAAAATCGATAAACGTTGGGACGTTTTTGAGCCAAATAAAACGAAGGAAGAGTTTGGAAATTTTCTGCGAGGAACAAACGATAAATCGGAAGGTTAATGTGTTTCCCGTCCGAACTTTCTGCACTAGGTATATGTAAAATAAACAAACCAAATTTTTTTAATTTATGTCCACTGAACGATTTATCGGTCATTACATGATGGCTATATTCGTTTTTCGAAAGTTTGTTCGGACGATTGTTCGTAGAGTGTATGGCCAGCATTAGCTCATTACTAATTGTCACCAAGGCATAAAGTGATGGGAAATCCCAAATTTTACAGTAGCCACCAGAATATCCAGTGAGGGTAAATTTTTAATTGAGACACGTGTCACAATGACTATTTGTTGTCCTTATCAGAAGCTTGCATGACAAGCAATACAAAACAGGAGCACAAATGGGAAACAGGGATGGAGTGTGTCAACCTGTAAAAGGAAATGCCCAAACCTTCATGGCAAGTAATATTTTGATGTAAGCTTCGGATTTTAAAATATTCAAAAAGACTTTTGAAGTTACATTAACACGTTAAGCATATCTGAGATTTTAGCAACTGGCTCTTTATATACAGTACTTTAACAGAATATTTGTGTTTGGACACCTTTATTGCTAATAATATATTAATAGTGCTTATTTAGATCATGAACTTTGACATAAAGCTTAATGTTTTCTAAGACTCATATGGCCTCTAAACAAAATAAAATGTTTTTAAAAATGCAAAGTTCACAAACATTATATAGTAGTTTTTACTAAATTAATTAGAACACTCTATATACCGTATTTATCTTCGTAGTGCGCGCACCGGCGAATAGCGCGCACCCCCAACCTAGAAGTCAAATTTCTGCAAAAAAAAAGAAAATACTTACAGTTTGGATGCCCCTCGTCGGTGTCTTGCCCGGCGTCCATCGGCGGCCTTGCCCGGTCCGGCGTCCGTCTGCGGCCTTCGTGGAGTCCTCCCCGCTGTTTCTGTGCCGATCCCCGCATCCCGCGCTGTGTTTGAACGCCGCCGCCGACATATACCGAGCGCAGTACACTCGGGCACGCTCGGCCATGCTCGGCTCCTTTCGCAATAGAGGCTAGGAGGCGTGACCGCGAGGTGAGCCGAGCCTGGCCGAGTGTACCCGAGTGTACAGGCATACCCCACTTTTAAATACACAATGGGGTTTATTTACCAAAGCTGAAAAGTGCAAAATCAGGCTCACTTCTGCATTGAAAAACCAATGAGCTTCTAACCCCAGCTTGTTCAATTAAGCCTGGTAATAAAACCTGAAAGCTCATTGGTTTCTGTGCAGAAGTGACCCTGATTTTGCGCTTTCCAGCTTTAGTAAATAAACCCCATTGTGTACTTAAAAGTGGGGTATGCCTGTATTGCGCTCGGTATATGTCGGCGGCTCAGTTCAAACACAGCGCGGGAAGCGGGGATCGGCGTATAACGCTCACCTACGATTTCCCCCTGATTTTCAGGGGAAAAAAGTGCGCGTTATACGCTGATAAATACGGTAGGTCTTCTCTTACTTCTGATAATATTATAGTGATAAAACTGGAGCACTCAGACTCTAGTGCAGCTGTGCATGGTAGCCAATCAATGTCTAACTTCAATAAAACCTGGAAGCTGATTGGTTACCATACACAGGTGAACCAGATTTTGCACTTTTGCACTGGTTTTAGTAAATCCCCCCCAATATGTCAATTGTTACACAGTCAAGTACAAGACTATATTATGTCCATTCACTGACCTGAATAAAAAAAAAAAACTTCAAATGTATATTTTTTCAGGGTATAAATCAGATTCCTTTTATGGACTAATGGGCAAAAGATCTTTATTGTCTGGTATGTATTCCTCCCTTGTATCATTTATAGGAAATACTATTTGTGAATGTCCCAGATTGAAACTTATAATTTGTGCCAATGTGAAATTTTAATATATTTTTTTTTTTTAACTTAAACCTTCATCATCTATTAAATATACTTCTAAATTAAAAAAGACTTACAAACTCTAAAATAAATAACATTTGTATTTATGTTTTGTTTATATATGAAGGCAGTTTGGTAGCCATATTGAGAGGTATACATGACCCCCAATCCAAATTTGCTGTACTGTACTAATAGTTAACTTTCTGACATTTCCTCTGCAGTAAACCTTTGAGGCCGCGTACACACGATCGGTCCAACCCGGTGAGAATGGTCCGACGGACCGTTTTCATCGGTTCACAGACTGATGGTCTGATGGTCTGATGTGCGTACACACCATCAGTTCAAAAACCGATCGTGTCAGTACGCGGTGACGTAGAACACAACGACGTGCTGAAAAAAAAAATGAAGTTCAATGCTTCCAAGCATGCGTCGACTTGATTCTGAGCATGCGCGGGTTTTTGGACCGATGCTTTTGCGTACTAACCATCGGTTTGGACCGATGGTCAGGCGTCCATTGGTCTGATTTTAAAGCAAGTTTTAAAACTTTGGTCTGACGGATGACGGACCTATGGGCCGTACACACGGTCGGTTTGGACCGATGAAACTGGACTTAAGTCGATCGTGTGTACGCGGCCTAAGGCTTTGTGTAAAGGACAGAAGAAAATATCCTTTAAGAGTCAATCCATGCACAAAATATAAGATTGTTATAGGTGGAGTCTGGTGGGCTAAGTCAGCCCCTGGCTTCTTATATGTCTTGGGTAATCAAACATTGAGATCTCCCTTACCTAATTCCTGACTGTCCTCCTATCCAACTGGGAGTGTGGAGTTTCCAATTTTGTGTCTTCAGGCTCCTCCTGTTAACTTCCCTATAATAGAAAATACATTAAAAAAATCAGCAGAGATGGTGGGATTCCCCCATAATGGGCACAGCAGGTATGCAAAGACTGGAAATCAGCAGAGATCCCACCAATAGAATCTCCAGAAGGCAGGAGAAACTGTCAACTGGTTTAAACAGAAAAAATATCATTATGGAAAATAATGAACCTAATAGCTTAGGTTTTCATAATGATCATTTTTTTATCAACAACGTCAAGGGATAAAAAAACACATACAGTAGCTACATAGGTTTAAAAAATATACAAGTTCATCTAGTTTAACCAATAGAAAAAAATTATTAATTAATTATATTTAAAAAAAAAACATCCGTTTACAGAATCCTATAGCCACATATGATCCTGAGGAAGGCAAAAAAAAACAAAAAATAAATAAATCACTGTTTAATGTTGTCCAGCAGGGGGAAAAAAAACTTCCTGATCCCTCTGGAGACAATTATATATTCCCCAGATTATCAATCTCGTGTGTTAATAACTACAAATGTTAATATCCACCTGGCTTAATTAATGTTATGACAAAGTAACACATTCATTAATTGCATAGTGAAATGAGTCTAATATATTTTGTTTTCTCCTTGCTGCAACCATTACTTTTTGTAACTAAGTCACAAATGCAATTTAATTCCATTTAACCCCAATTTTTAGTTTTCAACGCTGTTGCACTTTGAATGACAATTGCGCGGTCATGCAACACTGTACCAAAATTAAATCGTTATGTTTTTTATTTTTTGCGCTATAAACAAAAGAAGAGCGACAATTTAAAAAAAAAAAAACATTTTTTTTTTTTACCTTTTTAATTAATAAATACCACATTTAAAAATAAAAAAAAAATAAAAAAAAAGTTTAGGCCGATACGTATTCTTCTACATATTTTTCGTAAAAAAAATTGCAATAATCGTATATTGATTGGTTTGCGCAAAAGTTATAGCGTCTACAAAATAGGTGATAGATTTATGGCAATTTTGTTTTATAATTTTTTTTTACTACAGTGTTTCCCCGAAAATAAGCCCGGGTCTTATATTAATTTTGGCAACAAAAGACCCAGTAGGGCTTATTTTCAGTGTAGGTCTTAATATATTCGCGCTCTCCCTGTCTGTCAGGAATCCACAGTTCGAACAAACTTAAAATGCCCAAATTCTTTCTTTTACAGCAGTAGCACACAATACAAAATGTGTGTGCTTCTGCAATCCAACAGTGCTAAACACCTCAGCCTTCCTCCACCTCTCCCAGCCACCAGCGAGGGACCCCAGCCCCCCTCCCTCTGCAATGCTCCAAGCAGGGAAGAGGGCACACCAGCATGTGAGGAAAAATAAACTGTAAATACCTTGTGGAGACCAGATTATCCATGCTGCATACCACACACGTTGATTGCAGAGGCTCTGTACCGTGGATTCAGTGACACGGCGAAGCTCTGTGAAGGGAGGGGGACCAAGCTCCCCGCAGACAGGCAGGAGAAGAGACCGGAGTATCCGTGCTGCGTTGATTGCAGAGGCTCCGCACCGTACAGTGCTTTCAATTACCCGCCAAAGCTCTGTAACAGGCAGGCGGGAGAAGAGGAGACCAGGGGAGATCAGCTGAGCGCCGCTCTGCATTAAAGGCACATGACACCCGACACACGCCGTACCAGGATTATACCGTGTTTCCTCAAAAATCAGACAATCACCTCGAACTAGGGCTTATTTTCGGGGTAGGGCTTATATTGCAGCCCTCCTGAAAAATAGCGCTAGGTCTTATTTTCGGGTAGGTCCTATTGTCAGGGAAACACGGTAGTAATGGCAGCGATCTACAAATTTTTATTGTGACCATGACATTGCGGCGAACACATCGGACACTGTTGACACGTTTTTGGGACCATTCACATTTATACAGCGATTAGTGCTATAAATATGCACTAATTACTGTGTAAATGTGACTGGAAGGGAAGGGGTTAACGCTAGGGGGCGCTGAAGGGGTTAAAATGTTCCCTAAAGTGTGTTCTAACTGTAGTGGGGAGGGGACTCACAAGGGGAGGAGACCGTTGTGTGTTCTTCTGTACTGGGAACACAGCATTGGTCTCCTCCCCTCTGACAGGAGGTGGATCTGTGTGTTTACACACAAAGATCCACACTCCTGCAGTGATCAATCGCGGGTGCCCAACTGCAATCGTGGCCGCCAAGCACATGCCGGATCACGAGCAGTGCCACGCGCGCACGCGCGCCCTAGACCCCCGGGAACAAGGGACGTCATATGACATCCACCCGGATTGAGGGAGGGTTCCTGCTGGCGTCATTTTACAATGCGCCGGTAAGGAAGGGGTTAAAAGCAAAATGGTCTAAGGATTGTTTGCTACTGCAGCAAATTGTTGGGCCATGTTGGGTCATACTGGGGCCATGATGGGTCAATCCCAGGGCCATGTTGGGTCATGTTGGGTCATGCCGGGGGCCATGGTGGGTCATACTGGGGCCATGTTGGGTCATACTGGGGCCATGTTGGGTCATGTTGGGTCATGCCGGGAGCCATGTTGGGTCATACTGGGGCCATGTTGGGTCAATCCCAGGGCCATGTTGGGTCATGTTGGGTCATGCCGGGGGCCATGGTGGGTCATACTGGGGCCATGTTGGGTCATACTGGGGCCATGTTGGGTCATGTTGGGTCATGCCGGGAGCCATGTTGGGTCATACTGGGTCATGCCAGGGCCATGTTGGGTAATGTTGATTCATACCGGGGCCATGTTGGATCATGGTAGGCCATTCATCTCATTGGGTATTACAGGGGCCTTCTCTGAATGCAATAGGGCTATGTGCAGGATCATAAGTTGAACCCCTTTCCTCAAGAAAAATGTACACAGTGAAAGAAATATGTAACATAAAGAGTGCAGTGGTCAGGAAAATGTAATGTACAGAGTGCAGGGGTCAGGAATATGTAACGTAAAGAATGCAGGGGTCAGGAATATGTAAAATGCAGAGTGCAGTGGTTAGGAATATGTAATGTACAGACTGCAGGGGTAAGATAATATGTAACTAACAGAGTGCAGGGGTCACTAATACATAATGTACAGAGTGCAGGGGTCAGGAATATGTAAAGTACAGAGTGCAAGGGCCAGGAGTATATAAAGTTGCCTTGTTATCCTAAAGTATATAACATGTGTAGAATCAAATCAGATCAGAGCTGTTCTCAAACCTGATACTGTAGGATCCTCAGAGATATTGACATTAAAGGATGTTGTAGAAGCTCCATGCTGGGAGGCAGAGAAGTCACAGCATCCTCGGTAAACTTTTAGAGATCTGCTAGGAAGACAAGCAGCAGCAGAGGGACTTGGCAGCCCAGCCAGTGAAGTGTTTGAAATGAAACAGGAAAAGAGGCCGTATGGATCTCCTTCTTCACCTCCTGTGTCTATGGTAAGTACACTTCAGAGGAGAGGAGGGGAGACATCTGCAGATGGTCACAGGCATAAAGCTGGGATTTAAACCTTACTAGCAACAACAGGGGCGGACTGACAACTCATGGGGCCCCCCAGGCAATAGAAGATTATGGGGCCCCCGGGCTTACAGATGGCCACCATGCCAGGTGGCAGTGCAGAGGCGGGGCAGCTAAAATCTCGGGATTTTCACATCAAAAGCATGTCGGTTTCGGACATATCAGGGACAGATGTAAAAAAAAAAAAAACACAGGTTTTTACATACTGCCCCTGGTTTTACTGAGCCTGGCAACCCTGATGGGGCCCCCTAGTGGCATGGGGCCCTCGGGCAGTGCCCGGGTGCCTCAATTATCAGTCCGTCTCTGAGCAACAATTACTTTTATCTATCTCTTATAAGAAATCAAGGTGCTTGAAAGAACAGCCCAAAACAATGAAAATAGTACTGCGCGAATGCCCTCAAAAAGGGAAAAACGCGTCAGTGAAAAAGGGCAAAACCCATCTCAGGAGTTCTCTGCAGGAGCTGAAGCCATCTTTTACCCATTTCACTCACATTTATGCAACAAGGGGTTGGTGACAGGGGCGTTTTAATAGCATCATAGGCAGGGCCGGATTTGCTCTCCCCGCCACCTCAAGGCCAGGTTCCGCAATGCACCCCCTCCCCGCCAACTGAACCACCCACCGTATTTTTTTGTTTATTTTTTACTTTTTTTATTTGTAGCTTGTCGGTTAATTTTTTTTGTATAATTTTATTATTTTTAATATTTTTCTTATTCTATACTTTTTAATCATTTTATTAATTTAATTATTATTTCTTCTTATTTTATTTTTTTCACTTAACTTTATTGCTATCACACAGGAGAAAACACTTCCCTGTGTGATAGCAATTGAAGGTGACAGGTTCTCTTTATTGACCATGTCACCTTCAAAACAGGAGTCCTAGCACTGTGCTAGGAACTCCTGTCACAGCTGAGATTGGAAGAGCACAGCTCACCTCTCTCACTGTGTACATCGGCGGCGGGGATAGAAGACAAGTTCGGCGGCTGGGGGGAGGACAGAGTCCTGAAGACAGAGCCAGCAGAGAGAGGTATGTGGGGGGGGGGGGGGGGGGGGAGAGAGACGGACGGAATGCAGCACACATTTTACAAGTGATTTTGGCGACATTGCTGCAATCACTTGTTAACGAGCGAGCGGATTCCCCCACACTACATTTAATCCTTCTGGAAAACAACTTGCCGCCCTTAACTGTTTGTCCGGGCGTCGAGGGGCTCCATGCTGCCCCTCCGCGCCCTGCCGCCCCTTGGCCTGGCCTCTGTGGGCCTGATCATGGGCCCCTGGGCAAAGAAATGCTCTGGGGCCCCTACGATGATGACAGTGCAGGCATTGCATTAGGGTGTGCACCCCAAAGCTCAAACACACATGCGTGTGTATGTGTCTACATGTATATTGTCCCAGTACATTAATCTTCCTGTTGGCAAAGTGTAAGAGAAGCAAGTAATCACTTTTCTTATGGCAGAGTGGGTGAGAGGGAGATCTTTCACATCTCCCCACTGGCACACAGAGCAATAATGCCAATGTGCACTAGATGATTAGGGTGTGCCCAGGCACACCTGGCACACCCTGTGCGCACGCCTATGAGTGCAGGTAAACAGACATCAAGTAGGTAGGAAGCAGACTGCCTCCCCTGTGTACCTATCACTCTCAGTGCCAATTTTGGGGCAGCGTGGGCTCAAGGACCAGCTGCTTTGGGGAAAGTGTGGGGCCCCCTCCATGCAGCTGGGGCCCCTGAGCAGTGCCTAGGTGTGCCCTCTCATTAAGGCAGCCCTGGTTGGTGACTGTGTTCAGACGGCCACTATTCTACATCATTCAACAGTTATGTCATCATCGTTTCCCTAATGATCATTCTCTGATGATAAAGGGTGCTGTGTACTCAGTGAAGGCCTTATGCCGCGTACACACGGTCGTTTTTTGCAATGAAAAAAAACGTCGTTTTTTAAAACGTCATTTAAATTGATGGTGTGTGGGCAAAACGTTGTTTTTTGTCTTAAAAAAAACGACCAAAAAAAATTCCAACATGTTTGAATTTTTTGTGTCGTTTTTCAAAACGTCGTTTTTTGTTTCACAAAAAGTCACCGTGTGTAGCAAAAACGACGTTTAAAACGACGTTTTTCAACCCGCGCATGCCCAGAAGCTAGTTATGAAGCGAGCTTCAATGGAAAAGAGTGGTGAACGTAACCTCGCTTTTTGTGAAAAAAACGATGGTGTGTATGCAAAATCGTCTTTGAAAAGTGACGTTTCAAAAACATCGTTTTTTACTTCACAGAAAACGTCGTTTTTTTTCATCGCAAAAAACGACCGTGTGTACGCGGCATAAGGCCTCTGAAGGCAAAGCTCTACTGAAAGAGGTCATCTTAGGAGCGTGTCAGGCGTCATGTAATTAATAATGCACCCTGATTTATTTTGATGCCTTTTTTCTTCCCATTAAGTATGTACAGCTCGTACATTACTGATCAAACCCTGCTTAATTAGGGACCCCAAGGGAGCGAGTTTTTTTTTTTTTTTTTTAAAGCTTCAATTCAAATGATGACAAATTGCTCAACGACTGCAGGGGAGGTTTTTGCTGACGAGACAGTTACAACTCCGAAGTTTGGGTGTTTGATGTCAAGTTTTAATGCTTATTGCTGGGAAGGGAAGTTGCAGAAGTCATTAAGGAAAAAAAAAAAAAGTTAGGAGTGAGATGATTAACATCACTTATAAACATAATCTGGCATCAAGCCTGCCTCTTAATTTTCTAGGTTTGTCATCATAAGAATGAAAGCACACCGCAGAATTGTTGTGTTTGCTAGTTTGCATGGACGTGCCGCCACCTTCTATTAATCGATTCCGTAAACAGACAGAAGAGTGCAATCATGTGAAGAAATATTTCATTCGAAAATGCATATTTAAATCAAGTGTATACAATCAGCGCCACCTGAACGTTGATACTTCTTACCAACTAAACTAATCCAAACAAAAAACACAATGGGCCAGATTCAGGTAGATGGGCGCTTCTTTACTTTGGAGTAACGTTTCTCATTTACGTTACTCCGCCGACACTTTAGGAGCAAGTACTGTTATTTACAAAGCACTTGCTCCTAAAGTTGCGGCGGCGTAGCGAAAATGAGCCGGCGGAATTCAAATTGGGCGGGTAGGGGGCGTGTATTATTTAAACTAGGCGCGATCGCGCGGCGAACGTACTGCGCATGCGCCGACTGTCAGTGCGCATGCGCCGACTGTCAGTGCGCATGCTCCAAATTCTGTCAGTGAACGTCAATGACATCAATCCCCATTCACGGACGTTTTACGCAAACGACGCGAACATTTTTTAAATTCGACGCGATGACGACGGGCCATACTTAACATAGGATACTCCACCTAGGGGGCATGTTTTTCTTTACGCCGCGTATCGCTTACGGAAACGTCGGAAAGTCACTGCGTCGGGCCCGAGTACGATCGTGAATTTGCAATTCTCGCTGATTAACATATTCTCGGCGTTAATCAACGGGAACGCCACGAGCGCCATTTTTAAAATTGCAGTTCCGATACGACGGCGAGATACAATTACGCCGCTCGTACAGGAACTTCAACCCGGCGTTTCTTGTTTTCTGCAGAAAACAGAAACGCCAGCTCAAAGTGAGAGTTATGCTGCAGTATCACTGATACTGCAGCCTAACTCTACTTGAATCTGGCCCAGTAAATTTATATTTACATTACATATGTTTATACCTATATATATATACAGAGCTTTTTTTCTTTGAAAATAGGTGCAGGAACTCAACCACGACCCTGTTCAGATTTCAAAAACAGTAGAAGGGTCTTAAAGGGGAATTAAATACCAGGATCGCATTGCATACAGAGTGCAGAGTTCAGGGGGTTACACACAGAGTGCAGAGGTGTCACTTGTAAACACAGAAACCAGACTTCTGTGTTTACAAGTGATTGTGGTGATCAGGCACCAAAGGGTCTGAGCCAGAGGTGGTGGAACTGAGTTCCCCCAAGTTCCCCCTTTTTGAGGGCTTTTTTTCCTCAAACAATAGGTGCTGGAACTCCACCCAGACACCCCCAAAACCTCTCCCCCCACACACACACTCCAAATCACATCAAATAGTGGGTGTGGTCAGTCAAATTTCACGAACAGTAGGAGAGTCTTAAAGGAACATTAAAGTGGATGGATGTCACAATGTGTAGAGTATAAGATTTCCTATCATATGTGCCCAGTCTTGCCACACAGAGTTAATCCAGCGCTGAATAATCCTCTTTTAATGTTCAGTGAGAATTAACAGAATTCCAGATAAAAACTTGCCAAATTATAAAGTCTGTTTTCTCTCTTCTTGCTTTGAGTGACAGGTTATTTACATATCTAGCTTGATTTATCATATGTTTATGTGATGTTTATCATAACATGAGGTGATTCACAGTATAAAAAGTGAGAAATCCACCCCTCCCCCACATAACACATCCTGGAAATATACAATGAACTTTGGATCACCTCATGTTATGATAAACATAACATAAAATATGATAAACATGTCCAAGCTAGATATGTAAATAACCTCTCACTCAAAGCAAGAAGAGAGAAAACGGACTTTATAATTTGGCAAGTTTTTATCTGGAATTCTGTTAATTCTCACTGAACATTAAAAGAGGATTACTCAGCGCTGGATTAACTCTGTGTGGCAAGACTGATGATAGGAAATCTTATACGCTACATTGTGACATCCACTTTAAATACTAGGATTGCATTATATTACATACAGAGTGCAGAGTTTAAGGGGGGATAAACACAGAGGGCTAGATTCAGAAAGACTTACGACGGGCATATCAGTAGATACGCCGTCGTAAGTCCGAATCCGCGCCGTCGCAACTTAAAGCGTATGCTCAAACTGAGATACGCTTAAATGTTGCTAAGATACGACCGGCGTAAGTCTCCTACGCCGTCTTATCTTAGCTGCTTATTTATGCTGGCCGCTAGGGGCGTGTACACTGATTAACGCCTAAAATATGTAAATCAGCGAGATACGCCTATTCACGAACGTACGCCCGGCTGTGGCAGTAAAGATACGCCGTTTACGTAAGGCGTTTTCAGGCGTAAAGATAAACCACCAAAAAGATGGCGCAGCCAATGTTAAGTATGGACGTCGGGACCGCGTTGAATTTTTCAAGTTTTACGTCGTTTGCGTAACTCGTCCGTGAATGGGGCTGGGCGTAAATTAAGTTCACGTCGAAACCAATGAGTCTTAGCGGCGTAATTTGGAGCATGCGCACTGGGATACGTCCACGCGCGTGCGCCGTTAGTAAAAAAACTTCATTTACGTGGGGTCACACTTAATTTAAGTAAAACACGCCCACATCAAACACATTTGAATTAGGCGGGCTTACGCCGGCCCATATACGCTACGCCGCCGTAACTTCGGTCGCAAAATCTTTTGGAATACCATACTCGCCTCTCAAAGTTACGGCGGCGTAGCGCATATACGAAACGCTACGCCCGCCTAAATGTATCTGAATGTGGCCCAGAGTGCAGAGCTGTCACTTGTAAACACAGAAACTGGACTTCTGTGTTTCGACGGTAGCGCGGGCCTGAAGTGGTTAATTTACTTTATTTAAACCAGGATTCCACCCACAAATTTTTATTTTTTTTAAAGTCAGCAGCTACTGTTACTTTGAATAAGGACACTTACCTGTCCTACTTGCCCGCGCTGATGGCCCCCCGATGCCGATCCTCGATCCTGGCAGCTCCAGACGCCGCCATCCACAGTAAGGGAAACAGGCAGTGAAGCCGTGCCGCTTCGCCGCTCGTTTCCTACTGCGCATGTACGAGCAGCGCGGCGCTTTGTGAATGGTCCGGCTGCTTTCTGGAATACACACAGTTCCCAGAATGCAGCGCGCCCCATTCACAAGAATCCACCGAGTGTAGGAGGAGGAAGAGAATCCACCGCGGAAGATAAGGGGCAGATTCGCGACTTCCGCACAGCTATTTAGGGTAAGTAAAAAAATGTTTTTTTCCATTTTTTTTTTTTTTTAGATTTTTGGAAGAACATTTTTTTCCAGGGTGGAACTCCGCTTTATTAAGGATAAATTACGGTTTCATTAAGATCTCCCTTAAAAAAGTGCACTTTGGATTCATTGGTAGTATTTTGGGGTTTAAAATTCTTCTGTGGGTTTTTTATTTTTATTCAATTTTTTTTTTTTCTTTTTGGAGTGCTCAAAACAAAACATCTACTTACCATCTATTTTTGAAGCCACCTTTTGTTTATTAAATTTAAAACGATTACGTTAAAATAATAGATTAAATTAATCAATTGAATAATGAATAAACTTAGCACACCAATTACATTTCATGATGTAACAATGAGCGATGCATGGTAAAGATGTAGTAAAAATATACAAACATATATTACGTAGTGTACACCCAAGATTGTAATAAAATGTACATGAAAGCAACAATATGCATACAAAGTATCTAATTACAAAATTATATTACAGGACTAAGCATATTAAAGTATGGTGGCCACAAAGGTCCAGTCAGGCAGAAAGCGAGGTCCTATAAAGAAGCAACATTTTTGGGGGGCTGCTCATTTTGAGGGGGCCCATACCTACAGGATTACCAACTCCCGCAGCCTAGAGCTGAGAAATATAGATGTAAATTTCATATAGATGTAAATGTAGACAAAAAAAATCCCAAGCTGGTCCACATAAAATATATATTTCTTTCCCATTAAGAGTTTCTAACCACTGTGCAACACTAATTGCTTGTTTGTTAGTAATGGAAATGATCCTTCAGGATGTGTCCTTAAATGTTCTTGCATGGCCAGTAAACGTTCTAAAATAAATTAGATGTCTGCTCGTAAACATCCCATTTATATTTTTTTTTTATAATCAAGTTTATTGAGGATTTTACAAATGCAACAGGTTACAAAGCAAATATTGAATAACTCACAGTTATACAGGTGTCAGTCAAGTTATTACATCAATGGAGGGTCTACCTAGTGTTGGGAGTCAGCTAAGTGGAAGTTCATTCATGGGGGGCTATCCATTTAGGGTGTTTGAGCCGAAGGTCCCAGTTCTTTTGGAATCTAGGAAGTTGTAAGCATGCTTTCAAGAGGGCAGTTATTTCCGTGGTAGAGGGGGAGTTGGGAGATTTCCAATCCTTGGCAATAGTCAAGCATGTTGCAATGAATACATGGGAGATGATCATGCGTGAAGAGAGAGGCCAAAGTTCCATGTCTAGGCCTAATAGTACCATTTGCGGTGTTAGGGGCACAGGATCTGGTAGGATGGAAAGGAGGAGTTTGGAGAGCATAGTCCACGATGTTGTGATGATTGGGCAGCCCCACCATTCGTGAAGTGCGGTTCCTGGGATCCACAATTTCTCCCGCCTAGATTAATTGAATTTGGGTAGATCCGGGCAAGTTTAGATGCTGTCAGGTACCAGTTGTGGAATCAATTTTGGACAGTTTCCCAGTGGAGGAGACATCTGGAGATTTTCAGAGGCGCCCTTAATGAGTGATGCCACTGTTAGGAATTTTAGTTTTTGCTCCCATTGTAGCATCGTTGGTGACTTCGAAGTGTGGCCGGTGTCAGTAAGATGTTTATAGAAAAAGGCGATTCCAGGTTGTCGAGATATTTTGAGGTTGAAGAATGTGGTTATATGCCATGGTAGTAGGCCCATTTATAATTTTATTTTATCATTATTTATTGTTGAGCTTTGAGATTACCTTTGCCATTGGACCCCCTTACTAATTCATTCATATTCTGGAAGGCAAACACCCTGCCCTTAATCCTCTGAAACATGAGAGCCCAGGATCTGATTGGACTTCGTCTGAGTTATTGAATTATGAAGATATTGGGCTATGGAGGGTACTGGGGTTCTAAGGGATTTTGATAATATATATAATTAGGAAGTACTATGCTTCTTTACTACTGTAGGTGCTGGGGTATTCTAAAAGCAGTTATCCTATGTGCAAGAATATAATTTGGGTTCCCTTCCTCTAGAAAAGTAGAACCTAAGCTTCATTCACACTGGCGTTTGTGGTGCTGCATTCAAATGCCTAAATCTCATGGATCTGGATGTGGCACCACTCAAATCGAATCTCTAATGTTGAAATTAACAAAGCAGTTGTAAGTGGGCAGTTCCCACAGAGACTCCCCAGAAAGTAAATGTGATCCGGTCGGGGTCACCCAGGAAGCAGTCATGATCTGGGCTGAGGTGACAGTGTCAGGGCCGTCTTAATAGCATCATGGGTCCCTGGGCAAAGTAATGCACTGGGCCCCTACCCGTATGTCCCAATTTACGCACCTAGGGCCAGATTTAGGTAGAGTTATGCCGGTGTATCAGTGATACGCCGGCATAACTCTGACTTTGCGCCGGCGTATCTGTTTTCTGTATTCAGAAAACAAGATACGCCGGTTTGCAGCAAAGATCCGACAGGCGTAATTGTATTATGCCGTCGGATCTTAACTGCAATTTTAAAATGGCCGCTAGGGGCGTTCCCGCTGATTTACGCCAAGAATATGTAAATCAGCGAGATACGCCAATTCACAAACGTATGCTCGCCCGACGCAGTGACTTTACGGCGTTTACGTAAGGGTTTTCCCGGCGTAAAGATAAAGCACCAAAAAGCAGGCGCATCCTATGTTAAGTATGGATGTCGTGACCGCGGGAAATTTAAAAAATGTTTACGTTGTTTGTGTAACTCGTCAGTGAATGGGGATTTACGTCAATGTTCACGTCGAAAACACCGTCATAATTCGGAGCATGCGCACTGGGATTTTTCAATGATCGATGCATGCGCAGTACGTTCGGCGTGGGGACGCGCCTAATTTAAATAGCATACGCCCCCTACCAGCCGAATTTGAATTAGGCCGTCCAATTTACGCTACGCCGCCGCAACTTTACACGCAAGTGCTTTGTGAATACAGCACTTGCGCGTAAAGTTGCGGCCGCGTAACGTAAATAGGAAAAGTTACGCCGCCGCAAGGAACCGCTCGCCATCCTGAATCTGGCCCCTACTCTCAAGAATTAAAGTGTAAATAGTTGATAGAATTCAACATATGTTTATTGGTACTTTCAATAAAAATCTATTTTAAACAATATTAAAAGCATTCCATAAATTAAAGACTAATCAACACAAAGGGCACAGTACAGGGAGGTCAGGAGGGCACAATACTGGGATCAGGAGGGCACATCCGTCCTGGGACAGCTTAGTAAAAAGCGTGACTGGCATGGTAAAACTGGGACAGTTGTAAGTATGATGCAATGCAAGACAATCATGGCAATGCCCAGGGGTGCCCATGCATTAGGAGTCAAGACAGCCCTGGACGGTGTCCTGGAGCAGGGACTAATATGTTGACAAGTATGCAATCAGGAAGTTTGTCTACAACAGTCTTTCTCAACCTTTTTACCCCACAGGAACCCTTGAAAAAGATTTTGGGTCTCGGAGAACGATGCTAAAACCAATTCAAAGGGGGTCCATAAGAAAAATGCCTCCAGAACCGTTTCACACATTCTTGAGCTTGTAAAAAAGCAGTGTGAACAGCTTGGCCCAGATTCAGAGAGAATTGGATTCTCGTAGCGTATCAGAAATACACTACGCCGCCGTTTTTTACCTGGCTCTACGTGGAATCCAGGTAGATTTTGTCCAGTAAACGACGGCGGCGTAGTGTATTTCTCCCGTCGCAATCCATCTACGCGAGAGGGGGCGTGAAGGATTTAAAATAGGCGCGTTCCCGCGGTGATCGAACTGCGCATGCTCCGTTCGCAAATTTCCCGCCGTGCATTGCGCGAAATCACGTCGTTACGTCATTCGTTGTTTGAGTAGCGTCGTTTACGGACATTTCTATTCCCGAACGAGTTACGTAAAAAAAAAAAAAAAAAAAATTAAATTCGACGCGGGAACGACGGCCATACTTAACATGGGCTACGCACCGTTAGACCAGCAAAAAGCTGGTCTAACAGTACGTAAAAAAAATTGACGTAAGCGATTGCGAAGACCGCTCGTATCTTCGTGGATCGCCGTAAAAACACATTTGCATATCCCGACGCATCAAAACGACGCAAACTCCTCCCAGCGGCCGCAAAAATATCGCAGCGTAGATCCGAAGACTTACGAAGACGTAAGCCTCTCGGATCGAAGCCCGAAGCCGCCGTATCATGGTTTGAGGATTCAAACTAGTGATACGGCGCGCAAAATTTGAAATTACTCCTGTCTAACACCAGTTACACGACGTAATCGCTTTATGAATCTGGGCCCAAGTTTTTATAAAAATTTTAGCAAGCTTTTGGTATGTTTTTAGCAAGCTTCAAGCAGATTTCTCTAAGCTTTTAAAGTGTCCTCACCTAGCGTTTGGAAATGTTATACACAGATCTGAAAATAATTGTAAACTCTGTACAACCACTTTTACCTACAGGTAAGCCAATATTAAGGCTTACCTGCAGGTGCTGGAAATATCTCCTAAACCTACACGTTTAGGAGATATTTACAATATATGCTTGCACCAACGTCATCATTGGCAAATGCGCACTTCAGAAAGGGTACAATCGCGCCGTTTCTAAAAGGATTGTGCCGTTACTGGAGGCTCCTGCAACGCATACTAGCCCATTATGCTTTACCTTTGCAGGGAAATAAAGAGGAAGTAACACCCATGGGAGTGCTGATTACCATGTTAACAAGCTGCTAGCAGGCTTCAGCAGGCCTTTAACAAGCTTCAAGTGGTGCTGAAGCCTGCTAGCAGCTTGTTTGGCGTTGCAGTCAGCTCTCCCTTTAGGATCTGTGTTCAACATTTACAAACTGGAGTTAAATGGTACTTTAAAAGCTTCAACAAACCTTAGGCTGTGTACACACGGCAGAGAACCTCGACGGGCAGAACACATCGTTCCGCCCGTCGAGGTTCCCTGCCGGCCGTCGAAATCGGCGACCCGCCCGTCGGGAATGGCAACCAGCCATTCTTCCAGGCGGGCCGTCGAGCCAATAGAGAGCGTGCTCTCTATTTCTGCTCGACGGGCTTCCCGACGGGAAGCTCGCCGAGAGTGTACACACGGCCGAGGTCCTCGCTGGAATGCAGCTTCCAGCGAGGTTCTCGCTGGTTTCCAGCGAGAACCTCAGTCGTGTGTACGCCGCCTGACAGTGGTGCTCAGAATGCCACCCAAACAAATAGCCAAAAAGACAATTGGTGTCGTTCTTCTGGCTCTGCCAAGTGCATTGGCCCCAGAACTACGCATACCTGTTACATAAGTGTGCTGTGGTTCTCAAACTATGTGGGAGGTCAAACAGCCACAGATCATGGAAACCCCAAACAACTCTGGAGGAATCTTGGGATTCCACAGAATCCTGTTTGAGAATGGCTGGTCTAGAGCAATACAGAAAGTGAAGGAATGTAGACAACAAGCAGGGCTGGACTGGGACACAAATTTGGCCCTGGACTTCATCCAGACCGGCCCACTTTAATTCAATAAAATGCTGCCCCCCACCCCCCGAAAAATCACGCCCACCAAAAGGCCCATACATCCATTATTGTATATTATGAGAGGGTGAGAGAAAGGGGAATGAGAGAGAGAGAGAGAGGGTTGAGGGAAAGGGGGTGAGAGGTGATGGGTGAGAGAGGGGGGTGAGTGTAAGAAAAAGAGTGAGTGTAAAAGAGAGGGGGTGAGTGTAGGACCCCTTTCACACTGAGAAGTTTTTCAGGCGCTTTTGGGCTAAAAATAACGCCTGTAAAGCGCCTGAAAAACGCCTCCGCTGCTGTCCCAGTGTGAAAGCCAGAGTGCTTTCACACTGGGGCGCTGCCAGGGCGTTAAAAAAAGTCATCAAGCAGCATCTTTGGGGCAGTGGAGGAGCGGTGTACAAACCGCTCCTGCCCATTGAAATGAATGGCCACCGCAGCTGAAGCGCCTGCAAAGCACTTCGGCAGCAGCGCTACACGGGCGTATTTACTGTAACCTTGAATTCGGCTGCTAGCGGGGGTTAAAAGCGCCTGCTAGACGCAGCCTAAGAGTCAGGGAGTGAGTGAGACAGAGGGGGGGGGGAGCTGAGAGACAGAGGGGGGGGAGCTGAGAGACAGAGGGGGGAGCTGAGAGACAGAGGGGGGAGCTGAGAGACAGGGGGGGAGAGCTCAGAGACAGAGGGGGGAGCTGAGAGACAGGGGGGGAGAGCTCAGAGACAGAGGGGGGAGCTGAGAGACAGAGGGGAGAGCTCAGAGACAGAGGGGGGAGCTGAGAGACAGAGGGGAGAGCTGAGAGACAGGGGGGGAGAGCTCAGAGACAGAGGGGGGAGCTGAGAGACAGGGGGGGAGAGCTGAGAGACAGAGGGGGGAGCTGAGAGACAGAGGGGAGAGCTGAGAGACAGAGGGGGGAGCTGAGAGACAGAGGGGGGAGCTGAGAGACAGGGGGGGAGAGCTCAGAGACAGAGGGGGGAGCTGAGAGACAGGGGGGGAGAGCTCAGAGACAGAGGGAGGGAGCTGAGAGAGTCTCCGTTTAAACAAAAATGTAATTTAAAACGCCCCACTGAGCCATCGGCCCACCGGGAAACTCCCTGTAGTCCCTATGGCCAGTCCATCCCTGACAACAAGTGGCTGAAAACAGTTTGGGGAGATCAACGGCACTAAAATGCAAAAAAAAGAAAGCATACTAAACATTATCTTTTTTTTTTATTTTTTTTTTTAGTTTAAATCGAATAAATAATAATTATAATGCTGCAGTTGCTTGGACGTAGGACGTAGGTGTAAGAAAGACACAGAAATCTCTTCCTTCAGTTTTTAATCCATAAATGCTTCTATTCTTTCCAAAAATCATCCGGTCTTGGTCTTGTGAATGTCAGTTACCAATTCTTTTCTTTATGGGATTTTTTTTTTTTTTTGCTCTTGTTTTAAAAAATAAAATGTCTTGAAGTTTTTGATTTGGATGGTTTAGTTTCTTCTTCAAAGTCAACGGGGGGAGAAAAACTCAATTTCATCCCATTTTATATGTTTTTTCCTTTTTAGTACAGATATCAGAGAAAAAAGACTCTAGAAATTAGGATTTAAATAGAGTGCTTGAAACAAAGTATAGTGAAAAAAAATAAGCATTGGAAAGTGAATAAAAATGGAGCAAAGAAGGAGTAAAATCGATTGTGTTTTTTCTTATAGTTGTTATTCCTGCTTTCTTATGCCGCGTACACACGATCACTTTATGCGATGAAAGAAAACGGCGTTTTCTGTGAAGTAAAAAACAACGTTTTGAAAAACGACACATAAAATTGAAGCATGCTTCAATTTTTTTTTGTCGTTTTTTTACAAGACATAAAACGAGGTTTTCCCCCACACACGGTCAATGAAATTGACGTTTCTAAAAACGTCATTTTTTTTCATCACATAAAGTGATCGTGTGTACGCGGCATTAGGCAATACAAAGAACAAATAGATGATCAGTTTTAAAATCATCTATTTTATCCCTTTTATGTAACTCTACCACAAAGTTGGACATGCAATGGAGACCTCATTCCAGGCATTGCTAAGATGCACTTCCTCCATTATATGTGTCTGCCCTCCATGGTCAAGGAAGCTGGGTTATAGGGCTCTCCTCTGGATAAGGTAGACTTTAAGAGAACATGGGTATACGGTGTGGTCCAAAACTGAAGATGGGACGGGCAGGTAGTGTCAGGTACAGCCAGATGCCCAGCTTGAAGCTTGTGGGCCCCCGATGCAAAAGTTAACCTGGCCCCTGGGCTGTTCTCACCCTGTGCTCCTCTCCATTTAGGAAATGTCTCACAGCTTGTCCCCAGCCAATGAGAATGGAGGGGCGTGGACCATGGAAGTTTAAGCCCAGTACTGGAGCATGGCTGTGGGGCCATTGGGCAGATCGGAGCTGGACTTTGTGGAGGATATAATAATATCACAGGGAGGCTGCAAGGGCCCCCTGGAGTTAGGGGTGGGGTTGAAATTGTGACCCCTGCAACCCCTTATGCTACACCCATGGGTACAGCACCTCAGGAGCATACTCTAACAGAAACAAAGCAAAGGAGAAGGTGCTTCTAAGCGAAAGAGAAACTAAACTTTAATAGCCCAAACAAGGTTAAAAACACTTACAAGATACACAGGTTAAAAGGCTCAGTATGTGTAATGGCGACCAGCGGGAGGAATCCTTCTAGGATGTGACAGCTGCAGATGGAGTCCAGACTGGCCAGTGGTGGAGAGCTTTGTGGGGTATTCCAGGGAGGGTGGCCACGCTGTCGGGACCAGCATGGACCTGCAGGAACCCAAAAGTACCGTCAGAGTGGGCGGGATGCATTTTGGAGCATGCCCAGTTCACTACTTCATAAAAGCCAGTGTAGTTGCCCTTCCTGGATTACAACAGCTCTTCACTGCTGGCCAGTCTGGACTCCATCTGCAGTTTTCACATCCTAGAAGGATTCCTCCCGCTGGGTGCCCTTAAACATTGATGAGCCTTTTAACCCGTGTATCTTGTAAGTGTTTTTGATCTTGTTTGAGTTAAAGTTTAATGTCTACTGCACTTAGAAGTGCCTTTGCTTGCTCTCCATGGTCAAGCATACTATAAGTTCAAAGAAGTTGAAGTTGCACCGAGAAGAGGAGGAGCATAGAAGGCCAACGGGGGACCCGAGAAGACAATAACCAGGGATGCTCTATGTAATGCCATTGCACAGATCAGGTAAGTATAACATGTTTTCTAATTTACAATCACTTTAAAAGAGAAGTATAGGATTTAGAAAAATAAATGGACACTCACTTAGGTGGATACAGCATCGATCCAATGCTGCAAATGTCCCCCACAGGCTCTTCACTGGGAACTGAGCGATCAAACACAGCTGATCGCTCAGTTTGTCAGCATTCTATGGGCAGAGAGCTTGGAACTGTCAGTCTCAGGCTTTTTGCTCTTCCCCCTCCCCCTCACGAGAGTGCTGAGCTGTGGAGGGGGCAGGAAAGGCTGGCTCTGGCTTTCAGTGGATCACTAAGAGGCTGAGCCAGGTGCTGGTCCAGGCTTATGGGTGGATCCTGATCATATGGTCGTGAGCCTGCTGACAGCTGAAAATGGATCACAGATGTGCAGAACAAACTTCTCAAGTGATTTATAGGAGAAGTATAGCCAAAATTGCTTTGGCTATACTTCTTCTTTAAGCAATAACGGCAGTTTTTGTGATTCCAAAGTGCTAATGAACAAGATTAAAGTCTTTTTCAATGAATTGCAAAACTTTTTTTGGGGTAGAATAAAGGATCTTACTGGACCCTGTAAGAACTTTGAACTTCACAAAGTCAAAATCTGCACGAAACCATTAGGGTCACATGGTGGCAGATCAAGTGGAAGAGCGTGGAGAAGGTAAGTTCCTCCTGCCTGTATTTGCCGCTGTACGGCAAAACCTATAATTTTGTCTTACATGAGCTAACTAGTCGGGTTCTTTCAAAAGCCCAATTGTGAATCGTTCTTTTTAACAAAATATCACAGGTTAATGGAGCGCTTATAAAATTTATTTTAGACAATAATAACTAAATTTTTCATTAATATGTTAATTAGATTTGCTGTTTTTTAAAATTGATTTCTATTTTCCCCCCTCAGGATCAGCAGAAAGAAACACGATACATAACTATGAAAGAAGACGCAAATGAATTATCCTCCCCGGTTGCATTGGCCAGGCTTCATTGACTAAGACAGAAGATGAAGTGTAATATACTATATCCAGTGTAAAATGAATATCTATTTATTTTAAGATTGATTGTTTTAGCTTGTATATTCAATAAATTTATTATTTTTAATAGTGTGGCAATGATACTTGTTACATACGTGTGCTGTGGTTTTCAAACTTTGTACAAGAGGTGAATGTTTCTGGGGTGAGCTACCGTAGACGAATGAGGCAATATGGTTGCTCTGTAGGGGTAGAGTTTCTGTAGACTTTCAATGTGGAGTGCGATAGAACTGTATTCAATTTACAAGGTTGTCTACTACTTAAAGGGATTTCTAACGTTTTTTTTCCTAGTTAGGTCTGTTGATTTAAGATGGGGTAATATTCCCTTTAGTGCTCCGTAGGGGTAGAGTTTCTGTAGACTGCCATTGTGATATTTAATGGAACTCTTTTATTCTATAAGTGGGTTGTCACAGGTTCTCTACCCAAGGGACACTCCACTCAAAGTTTTTTTGTTGTTGGGTTGGTTGAAGTAAGATGAGGTAATATTCCCTTTAGTGCTCTTTAGGGGTAGAGTTTATTTTAATCTATAAGTGGGTTGTCACAGGTTCTCTTCCCAAGAGACACTCCACTCAAAGTTATTTTTGGGGGTTGGTTGAAGTGAGATGGGGTAATATTCCATTTAATGCTCTTTAGGGGTAGAGTTTCCATAGACTGCCATTGTGGTATATGATGGAACTCTTTTAATCTATAAGTGGGTTGTCACAGGTTCTCTTCCCAAAGGACACTGCACTCAAAGTTATTTTTTGTTGGGTTGGTTGAAGTAAGATGGGGTAATATTCCCTTTTGTGCTCTGTAGGTGTAGAGTTTATTTTAATCTATAAGTGGGTTGTCACAGGTTCTCTTCCCAAGAGACACTCCACTCAAAGTTTTTTTTTGGTTGAAGTAAGATAGGGTAATATTCCATTTAATGCTCTTTAGGGGTAGAGTTTCCGTAGACTGCCATTGTGGTAAGATGGAACTCTTTTAATCTATAAGTGGGTTGTCACAGGTGGGCACTCAAAGTTATTTTTTGGGGTTGGTTGAAGTAAGATGGGGTAATATTCCCTTTTGTGCTCTGTAGGTGTAGAGTTTATTTTAATCTATAAGTGGGTTGTCACAGGTTCTCTTCCCAAGAGACACTCCACTCAAAGTTTTTTTTTTTGGGGGTTGGTTGAAGTAAGATAGGGTAATATTCCATTTAATGCTCTTTAGGGGTAGAGTTTCCGTAGACTGCCATTGTGGTATATGATGGAACTCTTTTAATCTATAAGTGGGTTGTCACAGGTTCTCTTCCCAAGGGACACTCCACTCAAAGTTTTTTTTGGTGGGTTGGTTGAAGTAAGATGGGGTAATATTCCCTTTAGTGATCTGTAGGTGTAGCGTTTCCGTAGACTGCCACTGTGATAGTTGATGGAACTCTTTAACCTATAAGTTGGTTTTGTCGCAGTTTGTCTACCCCTTAGGCCCTGTACACACGATCAGTCCAAACTGATGAAAACGGACTGAAGTTCAGTTTCATCAGTCCAAACCGACCGTGTGTACGCCCCATCAGTCTGTTGTCCTTCAGTCCGAAAATGTAGAACTCGCTTTAAAATCGGACCGATGGACGCCTATTGATTGGTCAAAACCGATGGTTAGTACGCAAAAGCATCGGTTCAAAACCCGCGCATGCTCAGAATCAAGTCGACGCATGCTTGGAAGCATTAAACTTCATTTTTTTCTGCACATTGTTGTGTTTTATGTCACCGTGTTCTGACACGATCGGTTTTTGAACTGATAGTGTGTATGAACCATCAGACCATCAGACCATCAGTCTGTGAACCGGTGAAACTGAACTTCAGTCCGTTTTCATCAGTTTGGACTGATCGTGTGTACAAGGCCTTAAAGGAACACTCCACTCAAAGTTTTTTTTTGGGCTGGTAAGATTGGGCAGTATTCCCTTTAGTGCTGTGTAGGTGTAGAGTTTCTGTAGGTTGTCATTGTAAAGTATGATGAAAATGTTTGCAAGCTATAAGTGGCTTGTCACGGGTTGTCTACCCCTTAAAGCAGGGGTGGGCAACCTCGGCCCTCCAGCTGTGATGAAACTACAAATCCCATCATGCCTCTGCTTTTAGAAGTCATGTCTGTGATTGTCAGGGTCCTGCAATGTCTCATGGGACTTGTAATTTCACCACAGCTGGAGGGCCGATGTTGCCCACCCCTGCCTTAAAGGAACAAGCCTATTCAAAGTTTTTTTTTTAGTTAGATGACATAAGATAAGATAATTTAGTCTGGGTTTCTTCCATGCTCCCCTGCTGACTGATTTCTCTTTTAGTCCTTTTGTAGCCATGTTACCTATGGTGTGTCAGACAAGAGTGTTTACCACCTTTTTAACTCCTGGCACACAAGCTTGTGGACTGCAAGAAGAACGGAGAACATGCTAAAATAGGGGGCATGGAGGAGCATCAGATTAAAACTTTTGCCCTGGTCCACCCAACTTGGTTTAATGTGAACTTGAGCTTTGTTTATGCAAGGAAAATCATCAGGTTCAGTTAATTTGCCTCCTCCTCAGCGGCACATACTTCCCTTTTCTCCAATGACGCTCTTTTGAACTATTGGGAACAAAAAGAATGTTTAAACGTAGAATTGCTTTAGACAGAGCATACACAGGGCTGAAGACTTTTCCTGATCCCAGGTGACGGAGTTAGGCCAATCACCAAGCACCAATGCTGTCACATGAGAGGAAGGGTATTGAGTCACATACTCCCTCCATACCCAGATGACAGCATTAGGCCAATCACCAAGCACCAAGGCTGTCACATGAGAGGAAGGGTATTGAGTCACATACTCCCTCCATATCCAGGTGACAGCGTTGGGCCAATCACCAAGCACCAATGCTGTCACGTGAGAGGAAGGGTATTGAGTCACATACTCCCTCCATACCCAGATGACAGCATTAGGCCAATCACCAAGCACCAATGCTGTCACATGAGAGGAAGGGTATTGAGTCACATACTCCCTCCATACCCAGGTGACAGCATTAGGCCAATCACCAAGCACCAATGCTGTCACATGAGAGGAAGGGTATTGAGTCACATACTCCCTCCATACCCAGATGACAGCATTAGGCCAATCACCAAGCACCAAGGCTGTCACATGAGAGGAAGGGTATTGAGTCACCTACTCCCTCCATACCCAGATGACAGCATTAGGCCAATCACCAAGCACCAATGCTGTCACATGAGAGGAAGGGTATTGAGTCACATACTCCCTCCATACCCAGATGACAGCATTAGGCCAATCACCAAGCACCAAGGCTGTCACATGAGAGGAAGGGTATTGAGTCACATACTCCCTCCATACCCAGATGACAGCATTAGGCCAATCACCAAGCACCAATGCTGTCACATGAGAGGAAGGGTATTGAGTCACATACTCCCTCCATATCCAGGTGACAGCGTTGGGCCAATCACCAAGCACCAAGGCTGTCACGTGAGAGGAAGGGTATTGAGTCACATACTCCCTCCATATCCAGGTGACAGCGTTGGGCCAATCACCAAGCACCAATGCTGTCACATGAGAGGAAGGGTATTGAGTCACATACTCCCTCCATACCCAGGTGATAGCATTAGGCCAATCACCAAGCACCAATGCTGTCACATGAGAGGAAGGGTATTGAGTCACATACTCCCTCCATACCCAGATGACAGCATTAGGCCAATCACCAAGCACCAAGGCTGTCACATGAGAGGAAGGGTATTGAGTCACATACTCCCTCCATATCCAGGTGACAGCGTTGGGCCAATCACCAAGCACCAATGCTGTCAGATGAGAGGAAGGGTATTGAGTCACATACTCCCTCCATACCCAGATGACAGCATTAGGCCAATCACCAAGCACCAATGCTGTCACGTGAGAGGAAGGGTATTGAGTCACATACTCCCCCCCCCCCCATACCACAAGTATGGGTATTTATCTTTGCTTAAATAAAGTTAAGGAAAGTTAAGCACATGCTGGGAGAGGGGGCAATAAAGCACATACTGAAGTGATATATTTTTCTATAAAACATGTTGGGAAGGAAGTCTCCTTTCAGTAAACCTACCACCTATTAGGGCACATATTGTGGCCTGAAGCAACAGTCTCTTGAATTGTGGCTCTTCTCCTGCGGGGATACCCAATGAAATAAGCCATTTCCATGGTCGTCAGTGAGTGACAGAAATGCAAATGTTGTTTCAATGTTGACACATGAAAATAAATGATGTTGTATCTTTGTTATTTGGAATAAATTGATATCATTGCAGCATGTTTATTTTACTTTTATCCTTTTTTTTTGTCCTGAATGTGAATCCAAAGTCTTCATTTCATAGTACAGATGTTTTTTCTGATAGTGGCACTTTGAATAAAAAAAGAGATTTTGCAACATTTCTTTTGGTTTGTGGCTCGTTCATTGTGAATTTGTTGTGTTGAATGGCGAATGGGCGAGCATTTATGGCTAAAAGCCCGTAAACACGATCCAACTTTATGGCTGTGTTGTGTCGGATAATCCGACCATGTGTATGCTCCATCAGACAATTGTTGGCTGAATTAATGACAACAAAAGTTGGCTGTTCCTTCTCACCAATTGTTGGGCAATAAATCTGTTACGTCGGTTCATCCAAACATGTGTACGCAAGTCCGCCCAACTAAATCCAAAGTACAAACACGCATGCTCGGAACCAATGCTAAACATCAGACAAAAATAGCAGAAGTTGCCCAAAGGGTGGCGCTAAAGAGATGAAAAACCAAGTGGTTTGGTGAATGTTGGCTGAAAATGTTGCGCTGTGTGTATGAAGAACAAGTTTACGGCCAACGACCCTTTGGACAAAAATCCACAGAAAAGTCAGATGGAAGTCCGATCGTGTGTATGAGGCTTCGGAGGGATCAAGTTGTAGAAGCAATCTAACCCAAAGCCCTAGGCATATCTGGTGAAACTGTTTGATTGAACGCGCACCCGGACAATGTACTTTTTGATATTGAACAATGACCGCACCCCATCCAATTGTTTACATCAGACCCGTCCTGTGCTCATTTTCAGACAACAATGGGGTAAAGACAAAAACCATGAGGGACAGTCCTGGATGGATGAGGACAGGGGGACAGGGTGATCCTTTGGTGCCTGCTCATCACTTGAGGACAGGTGGACAGCGTCTGGGAACCCTCCTGAACTCTGCACTCTGATGTAAAGCAATCCTGGTATTTAATGCCCCTTTAAGACCCTTCTACTGTTTGTGAAATCTGAGGGTCGTGGATGAGTTCCTGACATTTTCTGAAAAAAAAGCTCTGCCTGCCGTATGTATGCAGAAAAAAGTTCACGGCCAACGCCCATGGGAAAATCCACGCAAAAGTTAGATGGAAGTCATCGTGTGTATGAGGCTTCAGAGGGATCAAGGTGGGATCTAACCCAAAGCATATCTACAGGGACAATTTTACATTTTCATTGGAATAGAGCATAGAATGTTAGGCCCAACACACGAGGACTTTTTGACAACAAATGGATTGTGGGACGCTCCATCGACAATTGTTATAGCTTTTTCACAGACAAATGGTGTGGAATGCTCTCAAACTTCTCGGACAAATGAGGGACATAATCCGATCGGTGTACACAAGGATGATCGGACAAAGAAAGGGACAAACATGCATGCTCAGAACCAATGTTAAAGATCAGACAACAATAGCAGAAGTTGGACCCAAAGGGTGGGGTATGAGCTGACAGGGGGACAAAAAGTCCTGGTGGGATGAGCACTTGGGGGACAGGGTGGGATGATCACTTGTAGGGGGGCAGGGTGCGTTTTTTTTTGCCGCCCCCGCAAAGTGCCGCCCTTTAGGCCTTCTACTGGGCCTTGTGAAATCTGGCCTAGGCCATTTTCTGGAATACATCTCTGGCTGTGTGTATGCAGAAAAAAGTTCACGGCCAACGCCCATTCGGAGCAAAATCCACGCAAAAGTTAGATGGAAGTCCGATCGTGTGTATGAGGCTTCAGAGGGATCAAGTTGTAGAAGCAATCTAACCCAAAAGCATATCTACAGACAATTTTACATTTTCATTGTGAATAGAGCATAGAACTGTTAAGGCCCATACACACGATTGTCCGACGGACCTGTTTGATCGGACAATCCGTCCGTGTGTACGCTCCATCGGACAATTGTTATAGCTTTTTCATCAGACAAATGTTCGCTGTGAATGCTCTCAAACTTTTCGAGAACAATTGTCCAATGGAGCATAATCCGATCGTGTGTACACAAGTGCATCGGACTAAAGTCCAAAGTTCCAACATGCATGCTCAGAACCAATGTTAAAGATCAGACAACAATAGCAGAAGTTGCCCAAAGGGTGGCGGTAAAGAGCTGAAAAACCGCGTGATTTGGTGAAAGTTAGCTGAAAAAGTCCTGCCGTATGTATGCAGAAAAAAGTTCACGGCCAACGCCCATTCGGAGCAAAATCCACGCAAAAGTTAGATGGAAGTCCGATCGTGTGTATGAGGCTTTAGAACCACCGCTAGGCTATTCGTACTAGGCAAACAGGATGAATGGCACTGGAACCCTGAGGTTTCTTTGTATGTTTATTTTTATATTATGGTTATTATCCAATAGCATGGTGATGGTTTAGATCTATAGAATCTGAATACTGGACTGGCAACTTCTGCACACCGTAGGGTTTCGGCAACCACCTTGGGTTGTATTAGGTTAGAGTCATTGAAGAGCCTAGACCTGATACAAGTTTATTCCAATTACTTTATTTCAGACTCTTTATAGAGGCAACACATTCTTATGGGGCTGTAAATTTGCCTCATTAACCACTTGCCGACCGCCGCATGTACATATATGTCGGCAGAATGGCACAGCTGCGCAAACCAACGTACCTGTACATTGCTTTGAATTTGAATGTGCCCCCGCCGCGTGCACAGTGAGCATGCCCACGGGTCCCGCGGACTCAATGTCTGCCGGGTGCCCCGCGATCATCTCATGAAGCCGCAGAATGGGGCATTCCCCTGTTCTGCCTAGTGACATGGCAGGGATCTACTGCTCCCTGTCATCGATAGCAGTGATCGCTGTAATGTCACTGGTAGCCCATCCCTTCCACAGTTAGAATCACTCCCTAGGATACACTTAACACCTTCATCGCCCCCTAGTGTTTAATCCCTTTCCTGCCAGTGTCATTTACACAGTAATCAGTGCATTTTTATAGCACTGATCGCTGTATAAATGACAATTGTCCCAAAATAGTGTCAAAAGGATCCGATGTGTCCGCCATAATGTCGCAGCCATGATAAAAATTGCAGATCGCCACCATTACTAATGAAAAAAAAAATGTAATAATAAAAGTGCCATAAAACTATCCACTATATGGAGTGCTGGAAGAAGAAGGCTGTGCTGCATCTTGACATGGGATAACTAGGACTAGAGCTCTTAGGAGAAGGAGACAGCATGTAAGTTGCCATACTGGCCAATCAAGGGAAGGACTTGCAACCGTTGGCCTGGGGGACAAACACAGCCAAGTGACCTTTTCATGACAGGCTCAAATTTCTGTGGGCCAAAGAAAGTATACTATGCAAAGGGTTCTATGGTGCTGCATTGACTGGTGGAGTATAGTAAAAGACAAGGGGGTAGATTCATGTAGATCAGAGGATCTTTTGATCCGCGCGGTCTATCTTTTTTACGATCCGCCTGCGCCAGTTTTTGAGGCAAGTGCTGTGTTCAGAAAGCACTTGCCTCGTAATTAGCCCTGGCGGATCGTAAATCCCCCGGCGGAATGCAAATTCCGCGGCTAGGGGGAGTTAACTATTTAAATCACGCGCGTCCCCGAGCCGATCGTACTGCGCATGCGCCGCCGGCTAAATTTCCCAGCGTGCATTGCTTTAAATGACATCGCAAGGACGTCATTGTTTTCGACGTTAACGCAATTAACGTATGGCCGTATTCCCGGACGACTTACGTAAACGACGTAAAAAATTCAAACCTCGACGCGGGAACGACGGCCATACTTAACATAGGATCCGCCGCACTTACCCTGCATATAGCAGGGGTAACGATCCGCCGGAAAAAGACGAACGCAAACGACGTAAAAAAAAAAGCGACGGCCGGGCGTTCGGTTCTGAATCGGCGGTTCTCCTCATTCGCGTAGAAAAAAAGAAGCGCCACCTAGCGGACGGCGGGAAAATGCAGCCTAAGAACCGACATTGTAACTCACTTACACCAGTCGGCTCTAAGGGAGATCTATGCGGAACCTGATTCGAGGAATCAGCCGCATAGATCCGAGCGTCGGATCTCACAGATCCGACGGTGTATCAGTAGATACACCGTCGGATCTCTACATGAATCTACCCCAAGGTCTTTTGAACAAAAAATTCTCCTGCGCTCTGGTATTTCCTACTATGGGGTGGCGTGGTCCAATTAAAAGGTATCTTCAAAAAATCTTGCAGCCCTCCTCAGAATCGTGGTAATTCATATGACTAGAAAAAGAAAAAAGAATGGAGGGCTCACCGACCTAGTGTGATACCGCATAACAGGGTTTTTATTAAAATAATTAAAATCAATAGTTATACTATCAAAAATGAGTTGTAAAACACGCCTTGACAGACAACACAGCAAATGTACAGCAACACCAACAGAACACGGTGACTTCTCGAATCGAATGGTATCTGACCGGTAGTATGGCTGACGAGTTTCGGGGGTGTACCCCTTTCCTCAGAGCGTTGGTGGTCTGCAATTGCTCCGTCATAGTGAAACTTGCGGGTATATATATATACACACATAACTGGGCATGTGCTGGAAGGTCAGGACCAAAGGCCACCCCTCCTTCGAAGGGAACTCCCACCAGACACACCCCCCCGTCCTTCTAGCCACTCCCATCATCTACAGTGTGGTTAAGAGTTTTTCCACAGGGGCTAACCTTAATAAACGGTGGGATCCCTTATAGCATATAGTGCATCGATGGATTAGAGCACGCATATATGGTATTCTTATATATATGTGTATGTATATGGGAGGTGGGAAAGGGAAGAGTCAGGGCATTAGGCAAGATGTATGCTCTATTGCGGATTATTATCAATCACACCTGTAGAGTTATAACTACCTTATCTGCCGGGGGGGTAGTTTTCCTCCATGCAACTGGGTCCTCTCTATCCATATTGACCCGCTCAAGCCGGAAGTAAGTGCGTTCCAGCCCTCGGATGGGCCCGGAAACGTCACTACCGCTTCTGCGCGTGCGCGTGATGTGAGGCGCACCGCACGCAGCGATAGCCTAAAGTGTGCCCGTCCTCCACAGGAAGTAGATGCGTTCCAGCCTTCATCCCTGGAGGGCCGGAACGCCACTGCCGCTCGTGCCATGCGCATAAGGTACAGCTAGCAATTGGTGGTGTTCGTTCTAGCTGCTGAGACTGCACGGGAGCGCGAACCTCTCCTCTAGATGTTGCCGCAACTGTAAATGACAACGTTGGTGACAATTCCTGTGGGTGATGCCTTTGTCCCTGGTACAGCGCGGTGTTTGGTCGGCCTGAGTGGGTGGATAGAATGAGCATACACCCACTCCCATGCCGTCTCAGCAGCTAGAACGAACACCACCAATTGCTAGCTGCAGGGGCGGACTGACAACTCATGGGGCCCCCGGGCAATAGAAGATTATGGGGCCCCTGGGCTTACTCATGGCCACCACGCCAGGAGGCAGTGCAGAGGCAGGGCAGCTAAAATCTCAGGATTTTCACATGAAAAGCTTGTCAGTTTCGGACATATCAGGAGGGACAGATGTAAAAAAAACACAGATTTTGACATACTGTCCCTGGTTTCACTGAGCCTGGCAACCCTGATGGGGCCCCGTAGTGGCATGGGGCCCTCGGGCAATGCCCGAGTGACTCAATGGTCAGTCCGCCCCTGGCTAGCTGTACCTTATGCGCATGGCACGAGCAGAAGTGACGTTCCGGCCCTCAAGGGATGAGGGCTGGAACGCATCTACTTCCTGTGGAGGACGGGGCGCACGTTAGGCTGTCGCTGCGTGCGGTGCGCCGCACATCACGCGCTGAAGCAGTAGTGGCGTTTCCGGCACATCCGAGGGCTGGAACGCACTTACTTCCGGCTTGAGCGGGCCAAAATGGATAGAGAGGACCCAGCTGCATGGAAGAAAACTACCCCCCCGGCAGATAAGGTAGTTATAACTCTACAGGTGTGATTGATAATAATCCGCAATAGAGCATACATCTTGCCTAACGCCCTGACTCTTCCCTTTCCCACCTCCCATATACATACACATATATATAAGAATACCATATATGCGTGCTCTAATCCATCGATGCACTATGCTATAAGGGATCCCACCGTTTATTAAGGTTAGCCCCTGTGGAAAAACTCTTAACCACACTGTAGATGATGGGAGTGGCTAGAAGGAAGGGGGTGTGTCTGGTGGGAGTTCCCTTCGAAGAATGAACTTTTGGTCGTGAGCGCAAACGATAGTGCCATCATGTAATGACCAATAAATCGTTCAGTGGACATAAATGAAAAAAAAATTGGTTCGTTTTTTTTTTTTACATATACCTAGTGCAGAAAGTTCGGACGGGAAACACATTAACCTTCCGAATTTATCGATCATTCGGCAGAAAATTTCCAAATGTGTCCTTTTTTTTTCGGCTCAAAAACGTCCCAACAATTTTCTATTTTCTGCCCATTAACTGTTCGAAAAACGAATTTTCGTATAGTGTATGGCCAGCATAAGGCAGTAAAACTTGGTAACCGCCCCATAGGAAAAGTACGTCCTGTTTTTAACCACTTGACCACTGGGCACTTAAACCCCCTTCCTAACCAGACCAATTTTCAGCTTTCGGTGCTCTCACAATTTGAATGACAATTACTCAGTCATACAACATTCTACCCATTTGAAATTTTTGTCCTTTTTTTCACACAAATAGAGCTTTCTTTTGGTGGTATTTGATCACCTCTGGGTTTTTTATTTTTTGCGCTATAAAAGAAAAACGACTGAAAATTCTGAAAAAAAAAAAAAAAAAAAACTTGTTTCTGTCATATTAGCGGGTTATTTCTCACACACAGCATATGCATACCACAAATTACACCCCAAAACACATTCTGCTATTCCTCCCGAGTATGGCGATACCCCATGTGTGAGACTTTTACACAGCGTGGCCACATACAGAGGCCCAACATGCAAGGAGCGCCATCAGGCGTTCTGGAACACCCAGACCAATTCTGACATTTCTCTCCTACATGGAAAAATCATCATTTATTTGCTAGAAAATTACATAGAACCCCAAAACATTATATATGCTTTTTTAGCAAAGACCCTAGAGAATACAATGGCGGCCGTTACAACTTTTTATCTCGCACAGTATTTTTGCAGAAATTTATTGAACGCGTGCTTAAAACAAAACAAAACAGTAAAGTTAGCCCAATTTTTTTTCATAATGTGAAAGATGAAGTTACGCCGAGTAAATAGATACCCAACATGTCACACTTCAAAATTGCGCACACTCGTGGAATGGCGCCAAACTTCGCTACTTAAAAATCCCCATAGGCGGTATTGCAGAGTATTGGGGTATTGCAAAGTATCATGCAGGGTATTGGGGTATTGCCGAGTATTGGGGTATTGCCGAGTACTGGGGTATTGCCGAGTACTGGGGTATTGCCGAGTATTGGGGTATTGCCGAGTATTGGGGTATTGCCGAGTACTGGGGTATTGCCGAGTATTGGGGTATTGCCGAGTATTGGGGTATTGCCGAGTACTGGGGTATTGCCGAGTATTGGGGTATTGTTGAGTACTGGAGTATTGGGGTATTGCCGAGTATTGGGGTATTGCCGAGTATTGGGGTATTGTTGAGTACTGGAGTATTGGGGTATTGCCGAGCACTGGGGTATTGCCGAGTATTGGGGTATTGTTGAGTACTGGAGTATTGGGGTATTGCCGAGTATTGGGGTATTGCCGAGTATTGGGGTATTGTTGAGTACTGGAGTATTGGGGTATTGCCGAGTACTGGGGTATTGCCGAGTATTGGGGTATTGCCGAGTACTGGAGTATTGCCGAGTATTGGGGTATTGTTGAGTACTGGAGTACTGGGGTATTGTTGAGTACTGGAGTATTGTTGAGTACTGGAGTATTGGGGTATTGCCGAGTATTGGGGTATTGTTGAGTACTGGAGTACTGGGGTATTGTTGAGTACTGGGGGGATTGCTGGGTACTGGGGGGATTGCTGGGTACTGGGGGGATTGCTGTGTACTGGGGGGATTGCTGGGTACTGGGGGGATTGCAGAGCTGGGATGTTTTGAGGGATGGCTGGATCTGTGACTGCATTTGTCACAGATCCAGCCACAGCTCAGCTGCTGACACCCCGCTCCCCCCCCCCTCTCCTCGCACACTGTACAGAGAGGAGAGGGAGGAGAGGGAGGAACCGGCGTCATCAAATGACGCCGGTTTGTTTACAAGTGATCGCGCCGTCATTTGACGGCGCGATCACGTGGTAAACGGCCGCGATCAGCGGCAATTTACCGTGATCCGTGATGCGCCGGGTCTTCTAGACCCGGCGAGCATGGACACTTTCGCGAGCGCGTCCCAGGGGACGCGCAATCGTGAAAGTGAAGGACGACGTCCCAGGGACGTCGTCCCAAGATAACCCCGCCGCGCCGTAGCAGTAAAATGCTTATGGCGCGGTGGGAAAGTGGTTAAAGATGGATATCTCGGTAACGGCAGCAGCTGCTGCCACAACCGAGGTATCCATTTTTGCAGTGGGCGGTACTGTACACGATAACTGCGGTCTCCACTGTGGATTCGCCGCGAGATCGCCGTTATCGGTGGCGGGAGAGGGGACCCCCCTCCCGCCGTCGGTAGCGGCGGAGGCGATCGGGTCTGTTCGGCTCCTCAGCGAGGATGCGACTGAGGGAAAAATCGCCCCCACCCGTCCCCATAGCTCTGCTGGGTGGAAGTGACGTCAAAACGTCAGTCCCGCCCAGCGTCTTAAAGAAACATTTTTTTTTCTGTCATTTGAAAAAATGACAGTTTAATTATTTTTTCTTTTTTTTGCATTTAAGCCTAAATATGAGATGTGAAGTCTTTTGACCCCCCAGATCTCATATTTAAGAGGACCCGTCATGCTTTGTTCTATTACAAGGGATGTTTACATTCCTTGTAATAGGAATAAAAGTGATAATTTTTTTTTTTTATTTCAGTGTAAAAAATTCTAAACTAAATTAAAATAAATAAGAAAACAAAAAAAAAATGTTTTTTAAAACGCCCCGTCCCGACGAGCTCGCGCACAGAAGCGAACGCATACGCGAGTAGCGCCCGCATATGAAAACTGTGTTCAAACCACACAAGTGAGGTATCACCACGATCGTTAGAGCGAGAGCAATAATTCTAGCCCTAGACCTCCTCTGTATCTCAAAAAATGCAACCTGTAGAATTTTTTAAATGTCGCCTATCGAGATTTTTAAGGGTAAAAGTTTGACGCCATGCCACGAGCGGGCGCAATTTTTAAGCGTGACATGTTGGGTATCATTTTACTCGGTGTAACATTATCTTTCACACTATATAAAAAAATTGGGCATACATTTATTGTTGTCTTATTTTTTAATTCAAAAAAGTGAATTTTTTTCCAAAAAAAGTGGCTTGTAAGACCGCTGAGCAAATACGGTGTGACAAAAAGTATTGAAATGACCGCCATTTTATTCTCTAGGGTGTTAGAAAAAATATATATATAATGTTTGGGGGTTTTAAGTAATTTTCTAGCAAAAAAAAACGGGCCAGAGAGCACCCGTTTCACATGTCATTAGTGTGGAGGACGCTGGTTCACACTGGGCTGCACGGGAGTGAAGCCGTGCGACTTCAGCTGAACTCGCACGAATTTCACTCCCGCTGCACTCTCCATGCTAGACAAGGAATCCCAAAGGTACTTCTACGGCCACGATTTAAGAGACATCTGTGCG
This sequence comes from Rana kukunoris, assembly GCA_029574335.1. NCBI lineage: Eukaryota > Metazoa > Chordata > Amphibia > Anura > Ranidae > Rana > Rana kukunoris. Next base: position 3,220,096 of record CM056053.1, on the reverse strand, counting down.
GGTTTCTGCACAGATGTCAATGTAAATCGCAGGCTGTCACGAAATCGCAAAAAGTAGCACAGGAACTACTTTTTGAAATCGGTGCAGCGCCGCAGATGCGGCGGTACGACATAAAAGAGGCAATGACTGATGTGTCTTTTAAAAAACTCTCCGCAATAGTCACGGATGGAGCACCGTCGATTTGGCTCAGAAATGGACTTGTGGGTCTTTGTAAAGGTTGACGCCTTTCCTGGCACTGCATCATCCATCGCAACTTGTGTCCAAAACACTGAATTTAGACCACGATGAAGCCTGATTTGTGAACTACATCCGTATTAATCACCGGCAATTCAAGATCATTGCAGAACTTGCGCAGACTTGCCCGGTGATCCACTGCACAGCGCAGTGAGATGGCTCTCAAGAGGCAAAGTAGTTTCGTGCTTTTTTGAGCTTTTGGAAACAGTCTATCCTCTGTTTCAGAACTTATGGATTTGGCCATGCTTTCACACTTGGATAAACTAAACGTGGAAAAATTAAAAACAGCTGACACAAAGTGTATTCTCCTTTGTAAACAAGTTGAAGCTTTTTAAAGCAACATTCAAAACAGTGCGCAGCACCTTGCAAAGACAAAACAGATATAGCTGGATACGTGAAACAACTTACACAACTGCAAGAGAAGTTTACTTTGCGGTTTGAACTTGGACCAAAAAAGACCACAGATGACCCGTTTAATGCACACCGACTGCCTGAAAACCCCACTTGTTACTGGGGCAGCGAGTACTTGAGGACTAGAGTTGAGAAATGTTACATTTATCGAAACCATTCCATTGTAGCTCTGGCTGTATGTTTAGGGCTCGTTGATTTGCAGAAGATTACTGAAAACAAAAGATGCCAGAAATCCCACTGAGATTATCATCCCATCACTCCAACAAGGTAACAAAAAACACCTGACTGAGCACTTTTGTGTGAGTGTTTGTCCAGGTCACTGCGTGGTGTGGCTCTCCGAAGTTTAAAATTTTGGCTCTTTTTGTCGAACTTGATTCTAGGGTGTTAGACTAGCAAAAAAAAACAGTTTTAGTCTCGTAAACACCGAATCTGAAAAACAGGCTCGGTGATCAAGTGGTTAAATCACCTGTGCAAAATAATGGAATGCCTGACAACATGACCTGTTGGGGGTACTTGAGGACTAGAGTTGAGAAACATTTATCGAAACCATTCCATTGTAGCTCTGGCTGTATGTTTAGGGTCGTTGTCCTGCTGGAAGGTGAACCTCCACCCCAGTCTCAAGAGATTTTAACCAAGATTGCCCTCCCCTCCCTCTTCCCATCAACTCTGACCAGTTTCCTCCTGAAGACACTGGCGCCATGCAGAAGCCCTGTAAATCCAGTGCAGGGTCCTGCATGGCACCTGACTTGCAGGCAGTTTACACTGTCCTATGCCAACTGCTGGGAGTGTCAATACAAAGTTAATGCCACCCCCAGATTGGTTCGCATATCGCAGTGTGAACTGTCAATTCGGACAGGAATCGGATCGCATGTGAACACTCATGCGATCGATTCTGGTGCGGACAAAAAAAAGGGTCCTGTACGAGTTTGGTCGAAATCAGCCATACGATATATATGGCTGAATTTGCATCGCACAGACATTGCATGTAATCTGCACAGCAGTGTGAATCACACGTGACGTCTCACATCGCTGCAGTGTGAACCGCCCTAATACCGTTCTAAAGTTCCATTGGGTTTTAAAAATTCCAATTAGTTGCGTGATTGTTATTTCTCTTTCACTGTGTCTAGAGTTCTGCTTTAGCTGTGATCAATGGAGTGGAACTGGATGTGATACGCACAAAAGTGAACAGGGGAAGATAAAAACTGATAAACTGGACAATTTTTAATTACTTCAATATGGAGAGTTTTCACTTCAAACAACCCTTATAAATCATTGAGCAGGAGTTTAATCCGGGGAAACAAAGAATAGGAAGCACAATCATGTCTTTACCTAATGAAGCGGAAGATGGTGACCAGGCAAAGCCATCGTAAAAACATCCGTTAGAAGAAACGCAATATAATATATATAAAGGCTGTACCGAAAGTAATGCAAAACTGGGCATAACCTTTTTTTATCAACTTACATAGGTCATTCAAATTTCACATGTTGGAAGAGTATAGCCCTGTACACACCGGCCGGAATCTCGTCAGGAAAAAACTGTCGTTTTTCCTGACGAGATTCTTGGCAAGAATCTTTTGCCGCCCGAGTGTACAGACACTCAGGGCTTTTTTTCTGGGGGAACTTGGTGGAACTCAGTTCCACCACCTTTGGCTCAGACCCTTTGGTGCCCGCTCACCACAATCACTTGTGAACACAGAAGCCTGGTTTCTGTGTTTACAAGTGACTGCTTTGTAACCCCCTGAACTCTGCACACTGTATGTGATGCAATTCTGGTATTTAATGCCCCTTTAAGACCCTTCTACTGTTTGTGAAATCTGAACGGGTCGTGGTTGAGTTCCTGCACCTATTTTCTGAGAAAAAAAGCTCTGCAGACACTCCATTCAAAAGAACCGTGTTTTTTTTGAATGGCAAGAACGCGGTGACGTCATCGCGTACAGCGAGCATGCGCTCGTCACATTCCATGCAGTCGCCGCCATCTTGCTGCACCCTACCTAAGCCTAGGAAGCTACCGTGCATGCGTCAAAGTCATTTCGAGCATGCACAGGTTTCCACGGCGACAGGTAAGTATATACACTCTCGGGTTTCTCGGCAGGAAAACACTGCTGAGAATCACAACGAGAAAATAGAGAACATGTTCTCTATTTTTCTTGTCGAGATTTTAGGCAGTTTTCTTGGAGAGAAACCTGAAAGCCTCGTACAGACGCCCGGGATACTCGGCAAGAAAGCTCTGGCAGCAGTTTTCTTGCTGGTTCTTGCCGAGTGAACCGAGCGTGTGTACGAGGCTAAACTCTTCCTCTATACAAAGGTACTACTCAGCTAATGCCTCGTACACACGATTGGAATTTCCGATGGAAAAAGTCAGACGGAATTTTTTAATCGGATATTCCGACCGGGTGTATGCCCTATCGCACTTTTTCCATCGGAGTTAGAAAGAGAACATGTTCTCTTTTTTTCAGATGGAAAAAAATTATATCGGAAATTCCGTTCGTCTGTATGGAAAAAAAACATGCATGCTCAGAATCAAGTCGCCGTATGCTCGGAAGCATTGAACTTCATTTTTCTTGGCTCGTCGTACGTGTTGTACGTCACCGCGTTTTTGCCCTTCGGAATTTGGTGTGACAGTGTGTATGTAAGACAGCTTGAATGAATGAATGAATGAATGAATGAAAACTTATATAGCGCGGCACATTGAATCGCCTCTGGGCGCTTGTTGTTCCTGTCTCCTTTGGTATCAAAAGAGACGAGTTTGATTTTCTCCTGAAAGCTAGGTGGTTCTCCTCCAACCGACTGGTTGGTAAAGCGTTCCATAGTCTGGGACCTGGACCGCAAATCTTCTATCTCCTTTGTGTACAGGGTATAAGTCTTCTTCGCAAGCAATGCATTTGCACCATCGTTGAACACAACTCTTGAATCCTCTTTGAAGTGTTGTACTCAATTCTTCACAATCACTTTCACATCATCTGTGTCAACCAATCTTGTCCTCAAAGACTGTCCTTCATTAGACTGAACAAGTGGGAGTATTAGGAAGCGAAATCTGGGCTGATGGAGGATGAAGGAACTCTGACCAGCAGAATTTGCAGACTGCATGATTTGTAGCCTTTTCCTCCTAATGGCTTCTTTAAGTTTCTTAAGTGCTCCAATGTACCGCTCACTGGTTATGGTATGGCAACATTCCAGAATATCAACACCCTTGCCATCCCAAAAAGCAGCCGCTATGACTTTCTTTGCTTGGCTCCATTCCATGGACTGATTCTTCCTTTCCAAAGACGGCATGCCTACGTATTATCCCTTGTCAACCGATTTGTCTTCATTGGCTTCAAATGCTTCCAGCATATCAGAGTAGACTATCACCCTTCCCTCCTTCAAATCTGGTGTCAAAAGCCAAGGTACCCACTTTGCACACATCAGGGTTCATTTACACTTGCTTTGATTTTAACTAGATGCCGACCGCCCGTCGTCATATTACTGCGGGAATGCGGCTCTCCTGGGCGAGAGCCCGTAGCTCTACGTCGGCTACTTTGCGGCTACTTTGCGGCCACTGAACAGAAGATCAGTGATTTCCCCTAGTGAGTCCACCCCCCCATACAGTTAGAACACCCAGGAACACACTTAACCCCTTTGCTTACAGTCCGGTTTACACCTTGCGTTTGCTTTGCTTCGGCTTTGCTTCAAAATGTTTACTTCATGTTGCTTTAATTGTGCTTGAAAGTGTCTTCAAAGCCTCCATAGACGTCTTAAGGCAAAGCTCGATGGAAGCCCCACTGAAGCCCATCAAAGCCTCACCAAAGCTTCATCGAAGCCCCACCAAAGCCTCATCGAAGCCCCACCAAACACCCACCAAAGGCTCATCGAAGCCGCATTGAAGCTCCACCAAAGCCTCATCGAAGCCTCACCGAAGCCTCATCGAAGCACCAAGCAAAAGCAAGGTGTAAACAGGACTGTAAGCTAACCATTTTATTTAGTGCCAGGAGCTTTGACTGGCGTTCAGAGAGCTTTAACAAAGCAAGTGTAAACTAGCCCGAAGTCTTCCATCATCGTCTATATGGCATTGTGACCACAGTCTAGTTGTGCAGCAAGCTCACCTATTGTGATCAACTTGTCTGTTCACATTAATCAATTAATTCACTCAATGGTTGCAATTGATGGTCTCTCACTGCGTGGTTTGTCTTCAATTCTGGTTTCCTCTTTTTTTAAAAACGTCTTCATTCATCTGTACACATTGCCAGGGGCGGACTGGGCCAGGTGGAAAGAAGGAGATTGCCCCCCAGGCCGCTCACATTATATTTAAAACTCGGCAGCAGTGGCCGTCAATTGGCTGGCTGCTGCCGCGCTGCATTGTGGGAGTTGTAGGAAGGCAGGGCCGGCCTTAGGGGTGTGCCCGCCTGTTGAGTCCTGTGGCCAGTAGCAGATTTCTCCACGATATGCGATGTGCTTTGAGCCAGTGGGTGCTCTGTGATTGGCCGAACGGGCCATGTGCGATGTGCGGGGCGGGGGATGCCGGGAAGCAGACAGGGTCTGTGAATGGCCATGCTGAGCTGGTGCTGGTCATGTGTGGAGGCGGGGGCGGGGCTGCACTGTGGATTCGATGATCGTGCCTGCTTGCTCCTGGATCTGGAGTCCTGCCTCCCGATGTGTGTCTGCTGAGGGCTCATCTGCCAGGTCAGCTTACCCCCCCTCCTCTATGTCACCAGAAAGTCAGTGTATAACGTGTGATGCCTCCATAGTAAAATGCTGGGCCTTTTACTATAGGGGGCTCTGGTGGACTACAAGGCCCAGCATTTTACTATAGGAGGCATTGGTGGGACTAAAATTCTGGTCGTTGTAGTCCACCAATGCCTCCTGAGCCCCCTATAGTAAAATGCTGGGCCTTGTAGTCCACCAGAGCCCCCTATAGTAAAATGCTGGGCCTTGGAGTCCACCAGAGCCCCCTATAGTAAAATGCTGGGCCTTGTAGTCCACCAGAGCCCCCTATAGTAAAATGCTGGTCCTTGTAGTCCACCAGAGCCCCCTATAGTAAAATGCTAGTCCTTGTAGTTCACCAGAGCCCCCTATAGTAAAATGCACCAATGCTGTAGTGTCAGTGTGTATTGTGTAGCAGTCAGTGGGTAATTTATTGTGTAGCGGTCAGCGTGTATTGGTCTGTGGGTAGTGTATTGTGTAGCGATCTGTGGGTAGTTTGTGTAATGGTCAGTGGCGGCCCGCCCATAGGGGCGCCCGGGCGCCGCCCCCCTCCCCTCCTGTAGGAAAAAAAAAAAAAAAAAATCTTTTTTTTTTGGCCCCTTTAAGAAATACACTAAAAAAAAAATATATATATATTTATTTAATGCACTCTGATTGGCGCCGGCCACCACTGCCCTATGAAGCGCCGTGTCACTGCAATCTAGACACCTTCATTTGCGGGCTTCTAGATTTCCTATGGGCCATTGGAAAGCGCTATAGTTCCCGTTTCCTCTCTATGGGTGCCAAGCATTACTACTTTGCTTCCGGCGGCATTTCGCAAACCGGAAGTGACGGCAGGCTGCAGGCTTTCTGAAGTTTACACTGCCCGAGCGGAGCTGGCGCTGGTAAGGTAAGCACCAGTGAGCCCATGATTATTTTTTGTATTTTCTTTGATTGATCGCCCCATAGGTATCAGCCTATCCCCACCCATCCACCTCAGAGCCTGTCATTGTATTTAGACTGCTGGGACTTGTATTCTCCATCTTCTCCTGGGGCTCATGGAGAAGATGGAGTGGAGAACTCAGTCCCAGCAGGTTATACATACAATAAGGCTCTGAGGTGGATGGGTGTGGATTGCATACACCTATCAATCCGGAGGGGGGGGGGGGCAGGATCAGTAACACTATCTGATCCTGCCCCCCCCGGATTGAAGGTGCATGCAATCCACACCCATCCACCTGGAGCCTGTATTGTAGTTAGACGCTGGGACTTGTAGTTCTCCAATCTCCATCTTTCCATGAGCCCCAGGAGAAGATGGAGAACTACAAGTCCCAGCATGTTATACATACAATAAGGCTCTGAGGTGGATGGGTGTGGATTGCATGCACCTATCAATCCAGAGGGGGGGGCGGATCAGTAACTCTATCTGATCCTGCCCCCCCCCCCGGATTGGTAGGTGCTGCAATCTACACCCATCCACCTCAGGCCTGTATTGTTTATAACCTGTGGGACTTGTAGTTCTCCATCTCAATCTTCTCCATGGCCCCAGGAGAATATGGAGAACTACAAGTCCCAGCAGGTTATACATACAATAAGCTCTGAGGTGGATGGGTGTGGATTGCATGCACCTATCAATCCCCAGGTGGGGGGGCAGGATCAGATAACCCACACATGGGCAGTGGATCGCCCATAAAGAATTATCAATCTGAAGGGAAAAGGGTTTTATGTGGTGTTATCTGATCCTCCCCCCACCCGCTCTGGAGTTTGTGCTTTGGGCTCTGTATGTGTTAAATTTTAAATTACATAATGACAACATTGATTTTTGTGGTGTTTGGAGGTTTTAAATGGACTGGTTTTGCCTTTTTTCAATCTGTTTTACGTACAATAATCCTATGTATTTTGATAGCATACTGTCTGGGGTCCTGTATACCAATCTTTTGGGAATCTGCCCACTTGTTTGGGAAATTGTCTTTCTGGTATGTTGATCCACACATGGCCTTGTAAAATGACAGATTCAATATAAGTCCTCCGGAGATTCCCCTTCATTAGGGTGAGTCACCTAATCTGTCATGTAATAGATATATGCTTATTTGCCTGAACTGAAATGTGTGCTTGGTTGCATTGGACACCCATCCACCTAGGAGCCTATATTATAACTTTGGGACTTGAGTTCTCCATCTTCTCCTGGGGCTCAGGTGCAGCAATCCACCATCTATGGGACTACAATTACCAGCGTAGAAAAACTGGACAAAGATGGTGGATAGCATGACCAGCCCCAAGAAGATGGAATCTACAAGGAGGATGAGTGGTCTGCCTTGTTTTTTTAATGCTGGGACTTGTAGTATGTCGTACTGGAGCCTGGAGGAGTGTGTCTGTCTGCCCTGCCACCCTGTGTTAGTCTGGGGGGGGGGGGGGGTTGATTGCTGTGTCCATCACCCCCCTGACATTTATAGTGTAGCACTGTAGCTGACCTGATTTGGGGGGGGGGGGGTGCTGCTGGGCTGTACAGGTTGCTGATATGTTTGATCGAATGCTATGTACAGGTTGTAGATATGTGCATGTACAGGGTGCATATGTGCAAAGGGTGCAGATATGTGCAAAGGGTGCAGATCTATGTACAGGGTGCAGATATGTGCTATGCAGGGTGCGATATGTGCAGACAGCGATATGTGCGGTGAGATATGTGCGTACAGGGTGAGATATGTGCGCAGGGTGCGATATGTGCTATGTACAGGGTGCGTATGTGCACAGGGTGCGATATGTGCACAGGGTGCAGGAAGTAAATGTGCTATGTACAGGGTGCTTGTGCTATGTACGGGGTGTAGATATGTGCATGTACGTGTAGATATGTGCTATGACGGGGTGTATCTATGTACATTAGTTATGTACTCAGATACTATTTACAGGTTGCAGATGTGACAAAGTTTTATATAAGGGGTGTGGTTTAAAGAAGTGGGAGGAGTCAACGTGGAGGGGCTGCGCCCCCCCATTAAAACTTCACCAGCCCACTTTGCGTTGCTCTTGTCAATGGTGTCACCTTAAACACTTTGTAGCCTTCTGTGTATGTTGGACAGCCTAATCTCCTTCGTCAAAAACTCGGTGAAGGACGTTGCTCCTGAAAAGTACTTTAGAAAGGCCGCGTACACACGACCAAATAAATCTTTTCAAATCGAAGACCGATTATCAGATGTCTGCTGGGCTGTTTTGGTTTGATCGCTGTAACACCATCAAACCAAAATCCTCGCCGGCAACCGCGGTGACGTTGACCCGCCAGTCACCGCACCAGGAAGTAAAACACTTCTGCGCATCTTTATTATACCAAGTCAACAACCTATTAATAAAAAAGATGCCCACTGTCTTTTCTAACAGCCGTTGTACAAATATAATAAAAGTGAATATAGAATTATTGTAAAGAACCACCCAGTGTAAATATCTTTATTATAGTCAACATATTGATTGTCTGCAGACTTTTCCTGTTTTACTCTGTGTGAATAAAAAACAAACTGACATTTTTTTTTTTTTATTTGAAATATAAATGAAATTAAAATATATAATTAAAGGAGTTGTAAAGGAATTTTTTTTTTTTTGCTGAAATGACTGTTTACAGGGTATAGAGACATAATAGTTAACTGATTCCTTTTAAAAATGATTAAAAATAGATAAAAATTAATCATATAATGTACCTACAGTTTAGTTTCATTTTTGCATGTTGTTTCCTGCTTCTGTGATTTACAGAGCCACAGAGCCAATACAGGGCAGTGATGGTTTGTAAAACGAAACTGATTGGTTCTGAGGGGTTTTAGACACACAGTAATCACACCTCCTTGATAAGTGACCACAGAGAGAAAGCTCCGAGTACTGTGGTCATCAGGAAATAGACAACCAGGAAGTGTGGAGATCAGAGGAGAATTACAGCAACTTGAGAGCAAAAACTAACAATGAGGACATGAAAACAGCACTGTATTAAGGTAAAGGAAGCTATTAAGATACAAAAAAAAATAATTTACTAACCCTTTAACAGTCAAAATATAACTAAAGGCAAAACGTATTTTTGTAGGTTTGGACAAAAGTGGAAAGGAATTAAAAGCCTTGGCCCAGATTCACAGAGCGGTTAGACAGGAGTAATTTCAAATTTCGCGCGCCGTATCACTAGTTTGAATCCTCAAACCATGATACGGCGGCTTCGGGCTTCGATCCGAGAGGCTTACGTCTTCGTAAGCCTTCGGATCTACGTTGCGATATTTTTGCGGCTGCTGGGTGGAGTCCGCGTCGTTTTCACCGTCGGGGTATGCAAATTAGTATTTATGGCGATCCACGAAGGTACGAGTGTCCTTCGCAATCGCTTACGTCATTTTTTGGCTACGTAATGTTAGAGCAGCTTTTTGCTGGTCTAACAGTGCGTAACCCATGTTAAGTATGGCCGTCGTTCCCGCGTCGAATTAAATTATTATTTTTTTTTTTTGCGTAACTTGTTCGGGAATAGGAATGTACGTAAACGACGCTACTCAAACAACGAATACGTAACGACGTGATTTCGCGCAATGCACGACGGGAAATTTGGGAACGGAGCATGCGCAGTTCGATCGCCGCGGGAACGTGCCTATTTTAAATGCTTCACGCCCCCTAATCGCGTAGATGGATTGCGCCGGGAGAAATACACTACGCCGCCATCGTTTAGTGGACAAAATCTACCGGGATTCCGGAGCCAGGTAAAAAACGGCGGCGTAGTGTATTTGGGAAACGCTACGATAATCTAATTCTCTCTGAATCTGGCCCCTTGTCTCCAGGCTCCTTCAGAAAAAAAGTAGTTAGTAGCTACAAATACTGTAGCTGCTGACTTTTTATATTAGGACACTTGCCTGTCCCTGAATCCAGCGGTGTCTTTACTCCAGTCGATTTTTCAATCCACTATCGCAGGGATCTCCAAACTATGGCCCTCCAGTTGTTCAGGAACTACAATTCCCATCATGCTTAGTCATGTCTGTGAATGTCAGAATTTTACAATGCCTCATGGGAAATGTAGTTCCGAAACAGCTGGAGGGCCGTAGTTTGGAGACCCTTGCACTATCGGGTGCTGCCACCTCCACTATGGGAAACCGGCAGTGAAACCTTGCGGTTTCATAGCCGGTTCCCTACTGCGTAAAGGACTTCCCACTGGTGAGTCACTACCTTTCTTTAAATCTTGACGACTGATGGGGGACACTAGTTGTCTCAAGCTTATGCGCAATGGGAGATTGCACTTGTTGAGGGACCTTAGAGAGGAAAATGGCAAGTTTCCAATGGTTACCTGGAGGTATCAGCAAGTATTTTTGTATTGTTCACCTACAGGGGATTAGAGAGGCAGAACCTCGCTCTGATTTTGAATCTCTATGGCATAAACAGCCAACGGATTGGGGTTTGCTCTCTATCTCTTATAAATTGCTGAATAGACGTAGTGTCACCACAGTCCTTAGACAGAGTTAGACCGTCACTAAAATAAAGGAGACAAATTATAAAGTTCTGTCTAGGTGGTACAGGGTCCCCGAAGATGCTGGCCGTTGCATACTAGACATGTGCACACTGAGTATTTTGTTTCGGAATTTAGTTTTCGTCCGAAAAATAAATGTATTTAGTTACTCCCCAAATTCGTTTTTATTTATTTAGTTTTTCGTAAAAAAAAAATGCATTAGACCGAAAATCCAAATTAATTAAAGAGGAGCTCCAGCCGCGGGAATTTTTTTTTTAATGTCAGCAGCTACTAACAGTGTAGCTGCTGACTTTAAATAAGGACACTTACCTGTCCTAGGCGCCCGCGCTGACGGCCCCCCCCCGATGCCGGTCCCACGATCGCTCCGGGTCCCGCGCCGCCATTCACACTATGGGAAACAGGCAGTGAAGCCGTACGGCTTCACTGCCCATTTCCTAGTGCGCCTGCGTGAGTCTCACGCTGGCTTGTGAATGGGCGCGCTGCTCTCTGAGAACACACACAGTTCCCAGGAAGCAGCGCGCCCCATTCACAAGGAGAAGAACAAGAAGAAAACACACCGCGGTTCAGGAAGAGGCAGATTACGGACTTCCGCATAGCAACAGCTATTTCGGGTGAGTATTTTTTTTTTTTTTTTTTCAGGTTTTTTTTTTTTTTTCAAACAACATTGTACAATGTTGTTATCCTGGGTGGAGCTCCGCTTTAAGGTCGAATCTGTCATTGAAGGCTTATGGTGTCTGTCGGATGTTCTAAGATTTGACGGAATCTTGAAAAAAAAAGAAGAAAAAAAAAGATTAGACAGAATCATTAAAAAAAAAAAAAAAAATTTGACAGGGCAACGAAACTGTACGATGCCTCAATCGTACATTTCCGGTCAAATGTTCTGGCCCATAATGGCCCATAATTCACTGCGGCATTGCGCGCTGATAATTGGCCAAACATGCACTATGCACTATGCACCCTGCATGCTTGGCCAATCACAGCGCGCAAAAAACGGAGAGCCATAATTGGCCAAAGATCTGCCAATTATGAGGGCTTTAGCACACGCCCCACACTTATGCCTGGGGCGGCCTATGTAGTGCTTCCAGCGCTGTACGTCAGTAGAGGGACAGAGAGATGTCTTTTTATATAGCTAGGGAGGCACATCGTTTAGAATGTTACAGTGTGTAGAGGATATATATACTTTTGACAAAATTTTACACTGTATAGCTTAGCTAGATCATTCACCTATTTATGGCAGGCAGGTGATTGTGCTATTTAAAGACGTTATCAGTATAGCACCCAGCAGGTACAATATTTAACCACTTGCTTATGCACTACACCCCCCTCCTGCCCAGGTGAAATTTCAGCTGGCATTGATCGCTTTAACTGACAATGCGCGGTGTGCGACTGGCTCCCAAACAAAATTGACGTCCTTTTTTCCCCAGGGCTTTCTTTTGTTAATCGCCTGTGCAACTTTTTTGCGCTATAAACAAAAAAGGACAATTTTGGAAAAATACAATATTTTTTACTTGTGATAATAAATATCCCAATTTAAAAATATATATATATATTTTTCTCAGGAAGTATTCTTCTACATATTTTTGGGTTAAAAAAAAAAAAATGTGTGGTTTGCGCATTATAGCCTAGGGGAGAGAATTATTATTTCTTATTTTTTTTTTTTACTAGTGGCGGCGATTCTAACTGTTATGGGGGACACATGGACACTTTTGACAAATTTTTGGCGCCATTCACATTTATACTGACTGCTATAAATATGCACTAATTACTGTATAAATGGGGGGGGGTTAAAACTAGGGGGTGAGGAAGGGGTTAAATGTGTATCCTAGGTGTGTTCTAACTGTGGGGTGGGGTGACTGGGGGGGGGGGTGACCGATCTGTGTACCTATGTAGGAAGGAACACAGATCGGGCTCCTCCTCTCCAGAGACAGGACGCTGTCTCTGTCTAAAACGGCAATGAGAGATGATCTATGAGATCATCTCTCATTCGCCCACAGATCGCATCGCAAATGGCCACTCTGACTGGCCATTCGCCGCGATCTGTGATTGGCCGTGTCCAAGGGACAGGGACAACACAGGGCTTCCCCGCAGCGCGCTCTACAGCGCGCGCTGAGAACGCCCAAAGGGGCGGCCGTCAAAAGACGGCATGTTGGATATTCAGACCCGCGCTGTTGCCGTCATCCCTAGTTCTAAGTAATTTGCTAGCAAAAAAATTAAAAATACAGATTTTTACATGTATGTTAGAAACGTTAGAATTGGCCCATATGGCAGGTGGTTAAATATGATGTGAATATATCATAATGCCATGTATGAGCAAAAAAAAATAAATGAGCAGAACAAGAAGACGCGGCACAGTTTTCCTGCTCCATTCTCCCTTTGACTGCTCATCCACAGTTGTCAGCTCGCCTTTGCATTAATACGGTGATGGATTATAATGTATTCCACACACAATGGGTCATTTATTATGGGCATTATGAGGATCTGTCTGCACTGGATTTCGTAATTAACTTCTTAAACAAACAATTATTTTCTGTTGGAAGGAGCAAGATAATAACAGCGGTACAAGACCAAAGCCGAACGGTTTAAATCTCCGAACAAAGTACCTTCCTTTAGAATTATAGATTTACATAGTTCAATGTTCAATTTTGGCATCGTTTTTGGACAAATTAGAGCTGAATTTAGTAAAAGAGAAAAAAAAGACATTCAGAGAAGACTGTTTAGGAAATTAAAGGGATCGTGTGCTGAGAGAAGAACACACTTACTAATTTACTTCTGACTGTCATGTTGATTTCCTGGTTTCCAAACTGCAGCCTGCCGGGCATGGGCCATATGTAACACTTTGTATGCCTCTATCCAGCCCCCAGAGTACTAATTCTCCTACTGACATCAACAATGGGGCACTATTTCTCCCACTGATACCAATGATGAGTCACTATTACTTCCAATGATACCAATGATGAGTCACTATTCCTTCCACTGATACCAATTGTGGGACACAATTCCTTTCACTGATACCAATAATGGGGCACTATTCTTTCCACTGATACCAATGATGGAGCACTATTCCTTCCATTGATTCCAATAATGGTATACTATTCCTTCCACTGACACCAGGGATGGGGCATCATTCCTTCCACTGATACCAGTGATGAGATGCTATTCCTTCCCTTGAAACCAATAATGGGGCACTATTTCTACCACTGATACCAATATTGGGGCCATAGGTGTGCGCAGCCTTTGGCATTAGGGTGTGCACCCCAAAGCTCAAACACACTCTACCGATCACTAACAATGTTCATTCAGAAAGGGAAGGGGCCGGTAAATGACATATATACTGGCCCCTTCATCCTAAAACATCCACAGCAACAACCAGTGGGAGAGGAGGAAATCCGGCAGTGCTGTGGGGGGGAAGGAAGGTGAGCCAGGTCAGTAGGGGGAATCTGTTCTGCACAGGGTGATTAGGGTGTGCCTGGGCATACCTGGCACACTCTGTGCGCACGCCTATGATTGGGGCACTATTTCCCTTACTGATACCAATGATGGGACACTATTCCTTCCACTGACACCAATGATGGGGCATCATTCCTTCCACTTATACCAGTCATGAGACGCTATTCCTTCCCTTGAAACCAATGATGGGGCACTATTTCTACTAGGGTTGTCCAGATACCGATACTAGTATCAGTATCAGGACCGATACCGAGTATTTGCGGGAGTACTTGTACTCGCGCAAATGCTCCCGATACCTAAATAGAATACTTTTTTTGTATTTATCAACATAATTATTTTTTATTCATTTTTACTCATTTTTATTCTTTTATAATGTCTTGAGTTAGAGTTCTTCATAATTCTAAAGAAAATATCCTTAGTCTGTATTGTGGTTTGAAAACTGTCACATGACATTTAAAAAAAGTATCGGTATTCGGTATCGGCAAGTACATGAAAAAAAGTATCGGTACTTGTACTCGGTCCTAAAAAAGTGGTATCGGGACAACCCTAATTTCTACCACTGATACCAATATTGGGGCACTATTTCCCTTACTGATACCAATGATGGGACACTATTCCTTCCACTGACACCAATGATGGGGCATCATTCCTTCCACTGATACCAGTGATGAGACGCTATTCCTTCCCTTGAAACCAATGATGGGGCACTATTTCTACCACTGATACCAATATTGGGGCACTATTTCCCTTACTGATACCAATGATGGGACACTATTCCTTCCACTGACACCAATGTTAGGGCACCATTCCTTCCACTGATACCAATGACAGGGCACTACTCCTTCCATTGATACCAATGATGGAACACTATTCATTCCACTAATACCAATGATGGGACACAACTCCCCCCACTGATACCAATTATAGGGCACTATTTCTACCGCTGATACCAATAATGGGGCTTTATTTCTTCCACTGATACCATTGATGGGACACTGTTCCTCCCACTGATATCAATGATGGGGAACTATTTCTACCACTGATACCAATAATGGGGCACTATTCCTCCCACTAACACCAATGATGGGGCGCTATGCCAAATCTAAAATGAAATGGAATTCTATGGGTAGAAGCACCCTGCATATCAGGTAAGTGAACGGGCAGGGGGAATTTGGTTTGAGGGGCTGGGGAATGTTCCCATGTTTCATGTTATACCCCAAATGTGGGTGAAACATGGAACATGGTCCAAAATATAGAATTAGCCTTTAAGCAGTATTGAAACCAAAGGATCACACATATAGCTGGGAGAATGTACAATATATACAAGGGTCGGAGGATGGTGTTGTTTTTAGTGAGTCAATTGACTCATGGAGGTTGATTACTATATAAGTAGAGGTTGTTCTGTAGTGAATAAGGTGAAGCTGTGTCAGGGCCGATCCTAGGGTCACAGGCGCCTGGGTGCAATGCACCCTGCCTAGGATCGGCCCTGAGCTGTGTTCACTTCATTCATCAAACCGTAGACAAGCATTTTTTTTTAAGTTACATGACTTCATGTAAAGCTCAACCACTGCTAGGCTGTGGCCTTCTTCCTCCCAGGCCTCCAGTGCCTCCCACCCAGGGCCAGACTTACCATTGGGCTTGACTGGGCTCAAGCCCATGGGCCCCGCCCCAATAGGGGGCCCCTGCCTTGTTTCAACATTATGCTGTGTCTAAGGGTTGTGCTCCAGCGGCACAGCTTAGCAGACACACAAGACTTGGCAGTCATTCTCAGCATCCACGTTCGGTTGCCATAGTAACGTCAGTGAAGAAAGAGGCAGGGTAAACATACAATCGCGCATGCGCAAAATTTCAGCAAGGGGAAGCATGGAAGGGGCGGAAGTGATTTCCACAGGGGACTAATGCCCCGTACACACGATCACTTTTTGTGATGAAAAAAAATGACATTTTTAAAAATGTCATTTAAAATGATGGTGTGTGGGCAAAATGTCATTTTATGTCTTCTGAAAAACGACCAAAAAAAAATTTGAACATGTTCGAATTTTTTATGTCATTTTTAAAAATGTAATTTTTTGTGTCATAAAAAATGATGGTGTGTGGGCAAAACGAGGTAAAAAATGACGTTTTAAACCCGCACATGCCCAGAAGCAAGTTAGGAGACGGGAGGTAAAACTACCATACATAATGGAGATCGCACATTCATCGCGCTGTAACAGACAAAAAAGCAGGAATCGTCTTTTACTAACAAGTAACCAGCTAAAAGCAGCCTCAAGGCAAATAGAACTTCCCCGTCGTTTTGTTCATCATTTTCCAAAAATGGTGGTGTGTACGCAACGTCATTTTTGAAAAGTGATCGTGTGTACGAGGCATAAGAGAAAAATACATACACAAGATGGTGCAGGCGCGGCCTAATCTCGGAAGTAGAATTTATAAAAATATTACTAAAACACAGTAAGAATTGTTTTTACATACATTAGACTGGGCAATATTGTAAATAATGTTACACATTACATGGCATGAAAAGCCTGATATGAAGTGCTGAGTTTACTTCCTCTTTAATTTTTCATTTAAAGTTTGTTGATTGGTCTAGCATTTTTATCTGGCCCTGCCCTGCAATGAAAAATGACATTTAATTAGCTAAATTAAATGTCAGTCATCTTGAGGTTTGCTGATTGGTTATTATTTTTTTGCAGATACGTAGTGCCTTGTTTACTGCCTTTGAGAAATTCTGTCTGCATTAGACAGTGATGTAATGGCGGACAAACAGTATCAGAGTGGTGCTCAAAAGGTCCCGTAGGGGCCCGAAAGTGACTCAAGCCCAGGGGCCCCCACCACCCTAAGTTCTGCCCTAATCACACCTGTCAATTTGTCATGCAACCTTCCAGAGTGGCCCACAGTGCCCCTCAACTTCTCACAATGCCCACAGGCCTCCTAAGGCCGTACACTGCTGCTGGTAAACGGACGTTTAGGAGCAGTTGGGCATTTTTTTCAACTGTTCCTGAACTCTCCTCTTTATTTATCTGATCAGAACATGTACACAGGGTCATTTATAGTCATTTCTAGGCAGTTGAGCTTAGAGGCTTTTTCTGGAACCTAAAAAAATGCGTTCAGAAGCTGTTCAGAGGCATTTCAAGCGCCAAGCGAGGCTAAACAGGGCTAAACACGGCTAAACGCGGTTACTCACATTTAGCAGCGTTTTGTTTACAGACATTTTTCATTTTAACCAAAAAAAAAACAATGAAAAAAGTATTTTTGTTTTTACAATGCTTCTAGATGCAAACGCGGCTAAACTTGGCATGTAAACGCGGCAAAACGTGGCATTTAAATGCGGCTAAATGGACGTTTTTAGACGCCAGTTTCTAGCTGTCAAGGCTGTCTAGCGTCCAGGAGAGGTTGAACAATGTCCCATGTACATGAAGCCTAAACCTCCTTACTCTGGACAGCACCTGATGAGTTCCCAGAGTGTCCACAACCCTCTGAATGCCTCTAGCTAATGCCTTCAACAGTGTCCCACAGTGCTCCCTACCCATGCAGTACCATTCAGTCTCCCACAAAAGTACCAGCTTCTTGAAGAGACCCCCCTAACCCCCTCCAGAGACACCCCAACCCCCACTAGAGACCACAATCCCAACAGTTACTGCCAGCTTCCACCAAAAACCTTATCCCCTACAGGTCCACCAAGTCTGCTGCAGAGTCCCCTAACCTCCTTCAGCACTCCTACCCCCCATAGTGACACCCAGCCCCATCCAGAGCCTTCTAAAATTTCAATACATATTTTGCATTTCCATACTTTACATATTTTGTAAAATAAGTTGCGCTAAATCAAAAACAAAACAAAACAAAAAGGGTACAGCAGCTGACACAATATTGTTGGATGCAAAAAATGATAATGAAAAAAGAAGTGTAGCGCTAAAGTAATAAAAAAAGTTCAAATCGATCACTCCAAAATGTTGCAAATTAAGTATGAGTCCAATCCAGAGACAGATCAAGTGAAAAAGTAATAGGAGAGCCGGCACCAACACCCGAACACACTGACCCTGAGCCCAGGTTCGCACTGGGTACGATTCGGTACGATTTGAGATGCGATTTCACATGTCAAATCGCATCTCAAATCGGCGGCATTTGCCGGCAACTGTCAGCAATGACACCACAATAATCGGCGACGCCGCATCTGCGGTGCTGCACTGATTTCAAAAAGTAGTTCCTGTACTACTTTTTGCGATTTCGGGACAGATGTCTTTTAACCACTTAAGGACCCCCCGCACGCACATTTACGGCCACAGAATGGCACGTACAGGCACAAGGGCGTAAATTTACGTCCCCTCCTAAGTGCGGTTCGGGGGTCCCATCGGGACCCCCTCCGCGGCGTGCGGGGGTCCCCCTGGCTCCGGGAGCGATCCGGGACGAGCGGGCGGATGTCGGCGTTTACCCGCCCCCCCGCGATCGCTCCCAGCCAATGCGCGCGCTCCAGGTTCTGTCACTTCCTCCTCCTGTGTAAACACAGGAAGGGGGAAGTGATGTAATCTCCCATCGCAGCGGTTGGAAATACCTCACAGTAAGTCCTGCACCAACACTACACTGACATACACACACATAGGCATACTTAACCCCTTGCGATCTGCTCCCCCACCCCCCCTGTCACAGTGTCACTGAATGCAGTGATCTAATCACTGCATTTAGTGTCAGTGTGACAGGTAGTGTAAAATCAGTTAGTGTTAGGTTCAGGATAGCCCCCCCCCCCCCCACCCCCCCTAATAAAGTTTTAACCCCCTGATCACCGCCCTAGTTAACCCTTTCACTCCCTATTGCCAGCGTCACTAAGCGATCATTTTTCTTTATTGCAATTTTTTATTTTTTACTAAAGACATGTGGCTAAATAAATTTTGGCCTAAATGTTTGACTAAAATTTAGTTTATTTGATTTTTTTTTAACAAAAAGTAAAAAATAGTGTTTTTTTAAAAAAAATGTCGCTCTATTTTTGTATATAGCGCAAAAAATAAAAATCGCAGAGGTGATCAAATACCACCAAAAGAAAGCTCTATTTGTGGGAAGAAAAGGACGCAAATTTTGTTTGGGAGCCACGTCGCACGACCGCGCAATTGTCTGTTAAAGCGACGCAGTGCCGAATCGCAAAAACACCTTGGGTCATTTACCAGCGTATTGGTCGGGGTCTTAAGTGGTTAAATCACGGCCGAAATCGGAACTGCCAGCGGGAGTGAAATTGTGCGAGTTCAGCTGAACTTGCACGGCTTCACTCCCGCAGCCCAGTGTGAACCTGGGCTCACCGTCAGTACATGGGTAATGCACATATAAGAAATCCCAAATCAAGGAACATGGAAACTCTCAATTCATCAGATCTTTCCTCTTCCAAAAATCTTCCACCAAAACTTTCCATACAGACCCAACAGGTTTACACGTGTTTTGATATCAGCAAGGGGTTAAACAAAGCAGATCCAATGGTGAACCAATAAGAACATGTTTAAGGAATGAGAAAAAACAACAACTCATTGTGCAAACATCCCATCAATATTAAATATTTATTGATAAGATGTAAACCTGTTGGGTCTGTATGGAAAGTTTTGGTGGAAGATTTCTGGAAGAGGAAAGATCTGATGAATTGAGAGTTTCCATGTTCCTTACTTTGGGATATCTTATATGTGCATTACCCATGTACTGACGGTAAGGGACAGTGTGTTCGGGTGTTGGTGGCGGCTCTTCTATTCCTTTTTCACTTGATCTCTCTCTGGATTTGACTCATACTTCAATCGCAACATTTTGGAGTGATCGATTGGAACTTTTTTTATTACTTTAGCGCTACACTTTTTTTTTAATTTACATATTTTGTATTTGATTATTTTTGTGTGAGCATAAACTTTTTTGGACCGTTGAGCCTGGAAGGTTTTGGAGGTTCTTACTGGGCCCTTGTCTAAATAAGGTTGAGGACCACTGCTCTAAGCACCACAAATCAAAAAGCCGTATCTGAGTGGGTGATAAGCAAACATGGCTACCTCTATGTGTACAAGTATAACATTTTTTTTTTTTCTACATGAAATTGTACGGTGTAGGTCTTGGGGGTCTACCCCAAAGTCTAAGGGAAAGATGTGTGGCTATTAGGTTCCCATCTCCCCTGCTTTGGGGGCTCTTTCTTTGGGAGAGCACCTCAATTAGTACCTGTTGGTTTCAGATGATTGTGAGGATAGGGATCTGCTGGGCCTTTTGGTTAGATGGAATTAAGTGTGCCGGGGGGGGGGGGGGTTAAAAGTGGATTCCTTGCTCTTCATGAAGGGACCAATACTAGTCACTTTTTGGTTGACTTACTGGGCCAGATTCTCAAAGAAGTTACGTCGGCGTATCTCGAGATACGCCGCGTAACTTCTAGGATGCGCCTGCGTATCTATTTTTGGTATTCAGAAAGCAAGATACGCCGGAATTTTTCTTAGATCCGACCGGCGTAAGTCTCTATTTACGCTGGCCGCTTGGTGGCGCTTCCGTCGATTTACGCGTCGAATATGCAAATGAGATAGATACGCCGATTCACGAAT
The DNA here is from genome assembly GCA_029574335.1 of Rana kukunoris. Classification (NCBI taxonomy): domain Eukaryota; kingdom Metazoa; phylum Chordata; class Amphibia; order Anura; family Ranidae; genus Rana; species Rana kukunoris. The sequence continues at coordinate 3,199,339 of CM056053.1, read as the reverse complement.
GTACTTGCGCCCGGTCTAATTTTTTTACGTCGTTTGCGTAAGCGTAAGTCCGGCGTAAAGTTACCCCTGCTATATGAGGCATACGTAATGTTAAGTATGGACGTCGGGACAGCGTCAAATTTTCCGTCGTTTACGTCGTTTGCGTAAAACGTTCGCGAATAGGGCTTTGCGTAAGTTACGTTCACGTCGAAACCAGTGAGTATTTGCGGCGTAATTTTGAGCATGCGCACTGGGATACGTCCACGGACGGTGCATGCGCCATTTGTAAAGAGCGTCAATTACGTGGGGTCACGATTCATTTACATGGAGCACGCCCCCCTACCTGCCAATTTTGAATTAGGCACGGTTATGCCGGCCCATTTACGCTACGCCCCCGTAACTTTGGGCGCAACTTCTATGTGAATACGGGACCTGCCTCTCAAAGTTAAATGAGATACGCTACGCCCGCACAAAGATATGCGTCTGTACGAGAATCTGGCCCACTGTGTTTTGTTTTTGCTAACCATGCCTGGGCTTGTAAAAGAAAGAAAAAAAATTACAAACTTTACAGAAAAAAAAGTGTTTAAAAACATAAACACACATCAATGACATTACTGACATGAGGCTCATCTCTTTTAGAAATAAATATTAAAATAACGGAAAAGATGATACATTCACTTGAAGGCGCCTTTCATTTTTCTTTGGGAGCACGACACACTTTGTTCCAGTGCACCGCTGTTTAGGTTAATACCTGTCATTTGATGTAATGTGTACCTGTTGGAGACATCTGTAGTCTCTGCAAACACAAAGATGGAAAATTTCATATATTTAGAGATTCTAAATGTGGAGGCGCTTTGTAGCTCAAGGATACAAGATGACCTAATGTTCTGTATAAACTGGATGAAAAGACTACTAGAAGATTTGTATTACATAACTTCTGAAATAGGACAAATCCTTTACAGGCAGGACAATATAAATCGGATTTTCTTATCATCACATCAAATTATTTTTATATTTTTGATTTTTGATCCTTAGATTTGGTTACTATTTTACGTAGTACGTGGGTGTTATTTAATAATTACCTTTAAAGTAACACTAAACTCTGGTTAAAACTAATTCTATTGAAGTATGTATTCTTAACTCAAAAGGTCTGTAAATATTGCTCTTAGCTGCCTCCAAATCTCCAATATTTGTTTTTATTTTGCTTCTGTGGTCTACCGGTAATTTCCTTTTAGAGGGTGGCTACATTTGTTCACCATGGTCCCACTATATGTAGGTAGGTAGCCACATTCTCTTGCTGGCTCCTGAGACGGAATATGAATTATGGGTCTAGGTCTTCTTATCCAACATCAGTATCTGACCTCACAAATATGTTTTTTGGGCTATGTAGACACAAACTCCCACAGATAGACAAAAATCTGAAGAGCAGAGGCAGTTATAGCAACAAAGGGAAGGGCAGCTCCTTAATAATGATAATTTCCATGGTTTGGTTTTGGAAAGGGATGTCCAACAGCTCATATTGGTAGGATGGTCAGGAGTCTACATTCTTTTGGCCATAGAGCATTTTTCAAGTGACACTAATCTCTTTTTTATATATTTTTAAGCTACATAGTTAGTCTGGTTGAAAAAAAGTCACATGTCCATCTAGTTCAACCAACAAAAGGGGGGGGGGGGTTAAACAATCCTATATACACAATCCTTTACCCGCAGTTGATCCCAGAGGAAGGAAAAAAAACAACAGCAAAGCATAATTCAATTTGTTCCAGCAGAGAAAAAAAATCCTACCTGATCCCAGAGAGTCAATCAGATATTCACTGGATCAACTTTAGTTATACATGTTGGTATCTGGTTATATTATGTGAATTTAGGAAGGATTCCAGGCCTCTTTTAAAGCAATTTACTGAGCTGGACAGAACCAGCTCTTGAGGGAGTCTATTCCACATTTCACAGCTCTTACCGTGAATAAATCTTTCTCTAATTGGAGATTAAATCTCTTTTCCTCCAGACGTAAAAAGAGCTCCCTTATCCTCTGTGATGACCTTAAAGTGAACAACTCAACACCAAGTTCAGTATTTGGACCCCTTATGTATTTATCATATCCCCCTTAATCTCCTCTTCTCGAGAGAATAAATTCAGTTCTTCTAATATTTCCTCATAGCTGAGCTCCTCCATGCCTCTTATCAGTTTGGTTGCCCTTCTCTGCACTTTTATCAATTCCCTGATATCCTTTTTGAGAACTGGGGCCAAAAATTGAACTGCATATCCCAGATGAGGTCTGATGCCCTGTACACACGATTGGTCAAACCGATGAGAACGGTCTGATGGATTTTTCCATCAGTTAACCGATGAAGCTGACTGATGGTCAGTCGTGCCTACACACCATCGGTTAAAAAAAAAGATCGTGTCAGAACGCGGTGACGTAAAACACAACGACGTGCTAAAAAAAATGAAGTTCAATGCTTCCAAGCATGCGTGGATTTTTAACCGATTTTTAGCCTACAGACGATCGTTTTTTTTCTATCGGTTAGGTATCCATCGGTTAATTTTTAAACAAGTTTGAATTTTTTTAACCGATGAATAAATAACCAATGGGGCCCACACATGATCGGTTTGGTCTGATTAAAACGTTCCATCAGATCATTCTCATCGGTTTGACCGATCATGTGTACGCGACATTACTAATGATTTGTACAGGGGCAAAGTTATATCTCTCTCTTTGGAGTCCATACCTCTCCTAAATACAAGAAAAGACTTTGCTTTCTTTGGAAACTTGGCTTGGAATTGCATGCTATTATTAAGCTTATGATCTGCCAGAACCCCCAAACCCTTCTACCCCCAGTATGTATGATGCATGCACATTCTTAGCCCCAAGTGCATACCTTTACATTTATCAACATTAAACCTCATCTGCCACCCAGTTGCCCAATTAAATTGTGCATTGTAAATTGGAAACATCCTGAAAGGACGTTATTCCACTACATTGCTTAGTGTTATTTGCAAAGACTGAAATTGTGCTTTTAGAGTTGAAAATATTTTTATTGAAAATTGAACATAGTAAAAATGAACAACATGTGGCGTCACAGTCAGGGAACAGTCCTAGAAACATAGTGGTGAAGAGTCAGCCAAGTGGCTATCGCCCGCAGCTGGACCTCCACCAACGCATAACATAGCAGGAACAATTATGACAAGAACCCGAAACAAAAATTGTGAGCGGCCAAAAAGGCCTCTTAACAAGTGACAGCATTGCAATTAGAGTCTCCAGGAGGGAAACAACAAAAAGAAAAATTCAAAAGAAAAAATGACAAATAGGACAAAAAGGACAAAGACCGAAATAAAAAATAACCAGAAAAATAATTATACAAATGGGAGGTAAAGAATCAGGGGCGTGAAAGGGCGGGGAGAGAGGGGGAAGAAGGAAAGAAGGAGAGAATGGGGGAGAAGAGAAGGAAAGAGAGAAGAGAGCTAGAGGGGGATCATACAGTATAGTGAGAGTTGCTGATATAGCAATTGGAGGAGACCGTGTAGAGTAAGCGGGGGGGGGGACCTAGTCTGTGCCCAGGAGGAGAAATAAATCAACTGAGGTGGCTCCAACCCGGAGCCATGTCTGGGGGGAAACCCCTGGGATGGCAGGGCAAGTGGCATGACTAGTCCAACCAGAGTATATTCAATCTTCCGAGTCCCGGCGAGGCAGAGGTTTGGGGTTGCGTTTGCGGCCCTGTGTCTGCCACGGAGAGGCAAAGGGCAAGCCTGGAGTGGTCGGCGTGAATGGCCAATTCGGGAGGGATACTTGTGGAAGACCTAGTGTGCTGAGGAAAGTAGGTAGGTCTCCAAGCGTGCGGAAGATGGCTGTCTTGCCCTCGTGGTACACTCGCAGGTGAAACTGGAATCTCCATTGGTATTTTATCTGCTTGGATATCAACAGTTGAGTAAGCGGCTTCAGTGCTTTCCTCATCGTCAACGTTTGACGTGACAGGTCTGGAAGAAGCATCACTGGGGTATCATTAAACAAAATAGTGTCCTGTGAGCTGGCAGCTCTCATGATGGCTTCCTTGACATTATAGAAGTGGACCCGGCACAGGGTGTCATGGACAAAGGAGGGGTCCTGGACCCGAGGGCTGGAGGTTCTGTGGGCCCGGTCCAGCTTAATTGGGTCGTCCTTAGGATTGTGCAGCAATTGGTTAAAAATGGCGGTCACAGCTTTTGGTAGGGCTTTGGCGTCTACTGTTTCGGGAATTCCGCGAATGCGAATATTGTTTCGGCGGTTACGGTTTTCGATATCGTCCTGTTGGTACGCCAATTGCTGCAACATGACGGTATGGGTGTTCAGGATTTTGTCATGCGTCTGCACCGTACTACTAAGACTGTCTGTGGTGGCATCCAGGTCCTCAAAACGAACGCTCACATCCTTCTTGAAGTCAGAGATTTCTTTCTTGCAGGCCTTTTCAATCCTGTGGACACAGTGTTCAAAGTCAGCCTTGGTGGGGAGAGATCTGATATAGCTGTGTAGGGAGCGTATCTGTGCCTCCAGATCCCAACCCTCTCCTGAGGCCAGAGAGGCATTAGAGCGGCTTCTGGTGAGCACAAAGTCAGAGTCCCCAGGGAGGGGGAGATGATTGTGTGTGCTCGCCAGAGAGTGTAGGGATGTTTCAGAGCGGGCCGGGGACAGAGGTGCCTGCGCCATCTTAGTTTCAGAACGGCGCTGTGATGTGGCTCGGGATCGGGCAAAGTAGTCTTCCAGATCACCTCCTCTACGATCCCCACCGGATCCCTTATGTGTCCGTTGCTTGTCTTTCCCCATGTGCCAGGGTTTGGGCCGGTGTCCAATAATGATATGTTCCGCGGGGCTGGGGGTTCAGGGGGTCAGGGTAGAGTCCATCTCACTGCTCCATGTGAGAAATCATGTCCCACTACCTGCTCCTATGCTGAAGGACGTGGGGAGGGTGTAAAATAGCCAGAGAGCTAGTTCTTTTGGGGGGGGGGGGGTGCAAGGTGGAGAAGGGGAGAGGGGCAAAGTCTGCGGGGAACTAGCTGAGTGAGGCAAGGTGACAGTTACTCACTGTTTAGAAGCAGGGGCCCCAGAGACATTGCTGTGGGTGCTGTGGAGAGCAGTGCCGGTCACAGGGATCCCCAGCCACTTGCGAGGAGAAGGTTAGGCAGTAGGGTGGGAGGGTGGACAGGATGCCAGAGATCCCAGGTGCAGCAGACTGGGCGCCGTCTTCCGCAACTAGGCCGGAGCCGCGGTCTGTCCTAAAGGTGCCGCCGGCCGTCAGGAGGTCTCTTGCGGGTCCCGACCACGGCAAACCACGATAGTTTCCTCCGGATGTGCTGCGGGCGGTGGACAGAATGAGACAGCTGCCCGCTCCGCAGACAAGAAGTATCCAGATGCGGGAGACGCCGGAGGTCTCGTAGGCCCCAAGATGGCGGCGGACCGTGACAACGTGGAGCCGGCTGGAGACTCGGGGAAGGAGGGATCCGACCGGACACCGCGAAACAGGCCGGGATCCGAGCACAGGACGTCCAAGTGCAGGTGCAGTTGGTTTAGGAGCCCACTGGAGCAGATCTTGCAGGGGATGGCAACAGATCGTGCCGGGCCTGATGGAGCTCTGCAAGAGGCCCCCTCTGAAATTGTGCTTTTAATCCCAGACCCAATATAATTTTTACACATATTTAAGAATAAGGGTCCCAACACTGAACCTTGGGGTACACCACTATACTAGTACATTCGGAGTAGGGATCATTAACCACTGCTCTCTGAATTCTGTCTTGTAGACAGTTTTCTATCCATTTATAAACAAATCTTTCCAAGCCTGTAGACTTGACCTTACACATTAGCCATGTTTGGGGAGCTGGGTCAAACACTTTGGCAAAATCAAAATATACCACGTCCACAACCACCCCTTTTCATAAAAAGAAATCAGGTTTGTTTGACAACTTCTGTCTTTCATGAATGTCGTTTAAATATTTTTTTCTAGCAAGAACTCATCTATGTGGCCTATTATTAAACTCTCCAGTATCTTCCTGACTATAGAAGTTAAACTAACAGGTCTATAGTTAAAGACTTTGGGCCAGATTCACAGAGCCATTACGCCTGTCTAACTGGTGTTAGACTGGAGTAATTTCAAATTACGCGCGTTTTCTAGCTAGTCGGAAAGCTCAAACCATGAATAGAAGGCTGCGGGCTACAATTCGACTGGATTACGTGTTCGTACGCCTTCGGATCTACGCTGCAATAAAATTGCGGCCACTGGGAGGACTTCCCGTCGTTTTCCGCGTCGGGGTATGCTAATGAGCTTTTGCCGGCGATCCCCGAAATTACGATCTTCATTCGCAATCTCTTACGGCACCTTTAGTCATCTTTTTTTTGCGTAACACTATACCAGCTTTTTGCTGTCTGATATTAGACAGCCCATGTTAAGTATGGCCGTCGTTCCCGCGTCGAATTTCTACGTTTTCTGACGTCTTTTATTATTTTTTACGTCCGGGAATAGGAATGTTCGTAAACGACGCTACTCAAACAACGAACGACGTAACGACGTGATTTCGCGCAATGCACGGCGGGAAATTTCTGAACGAAGCATGCGCAGTTCGATCGCCGCGGGGACGCGCTTAATTTAAATGCTTCACGCCCCCCAATCGCGTATTTCGATTACGCGGCGAAAAATAGACTACGCCGCCGTAGCGTACGGGCAAAAATCTTCCAGGATTCGGTGTAGAGCCTGGTAACATACAACAGCGTAGAGTATTTCGATTACGCAGCGCAATATTAAGTGTATCTGAATCTGGCCCTTTGATTTCTTTTTAAATATAAGCACCACATTGGCCTTATGCCAATCCAGTGGTACCATTTCAGTCATTAAAGAGTGACTAAATATGAGAAACAATGGCCTTGAAATGAAAGAGCTCAATTCTTGTAGGATCAGTGGGTGGATGCCATCTGGTCCAGGTGCTTTATCCACCTTTATTCTGTCTAAATATTTCTGGACCATAAACATTTTGAGCCATTGTGGATCATTTGGTGTCAATACCATCCCCGTTATGGACATGAGCTCCACCATGCTCCTTTGTATACACAGAGCTGAAGAAGGTACTTACTAAATTTGCCTTCACTTTGTCCCCAGTCACCCACTCCAGATTACTTTGTAAAGTGCCTATATGCTCAGACATGACATTTTTACTATTGGCACTGACCAATCCCCAACTTGGGTTGGCAGGGGTCAGGCCTCCTCAAATACCCAGGGTCAGCCCAGCTGGGGTGGAGTTGTGATCAGGTGGAAGCTTGAGATGGAGTGTTAAGCAGTCGGAGCCTTTGAGGGAGCTCCCCAGTCTTGCGGGTGACCTTGGGCCAGGGCTCTGGTGTGGATTGTACCCTCTCATTACACATGGACAGGAGGCACTGGGAGCAAGAAAAGCACAGCAGGAGAATACTGCCAGGCAAGTCTTCTGGAACCAAGAGGGCTGGTGAGTGACACACAGTCAGGAGGACTGGGAGGCACGCCTGAGTGGATTGGGTGCAAGCAGTCTGGGATGGGTGCAGAGCCAGTAAGGAGGACAATGCTGGTACGGGCAGTGGAAAGAGGCAGCTGCAGCCAGGAAGGTTGGCAGGGCCTGAAGATGTGGTGCCTGGATCAGTAGCCTCATGAGACAGTTAGAACTAGGACTACTACCATTTTTACTACACTAAAGAGACCCATGGTCCCTGCCTGCAAAGGACATTTGCTGAGCAAGTGTCAGGCCTTACACACAGTGCTAGCTGGTCCTGGAGGAAATAGTTTGCAACTAAGTGAATGTGCTGGAGGTGAAGTGAGGAAGTATGTATATACTGGAGGTGTATATAGTTTGTCCCTGAAAACCTATTGTTCAATCAAGTGGGCATCTCATATCTACCCCATCCCCCTCAAAAAAAACAAAAAAAACAAAGTGCAAGGACTGCTTCTTGACTAATGTGTGCCTGGCTGTGCAGGGTGAGAGACGGACCACAATAACCAGCAGCACCCATGGGGGTACCGCTTCACAACTTTATAGAAAAACGCTTCACACCTTCAGTTGTATAAATACTTTATTGAATATACATTTGGCTAATTTCATTGAATTAGCAACTGAAAGAGAAGAAAAGACTTTCCAGCCAACGAACCATAACTCATTACAGCGAGAGATCATTTATCTACGTCTTCTGATGAAATCCATTTCATTGCTGCTTTCCTGCGAGTCTGAAAAACAAAATCGTGTTTTGGTCAGCAGTGAAATAATTCAGGTATCATTTTCCTAAAAGTCATTGAAAGTGTTCTGAAAGGCTAAATATATTATTTTATCTTGAAAATGTTTAAGTGGACCTTTCACCTTCACCGCATGAGCACCTTAGTAAAATGAAGCATATGGAGGAATAAGACTACTTCTTCTGGGATTGGTGAAGGAAGTGCGACATGTAAGTCCATTTTGAAAAGCTTTTACTGTCTGTTGTCTTTTTTTTCCAAAATTGTAATTTTGCTTACGTCGTTGCACCTAACTGCTGGTAAATTTGGCAGAAATGTAGCGATATCAACCCAAAAGTGTAGCCACCCAGCTATATCACCCCAAATGTGTAGCCACCCATTCTTATCTATGCTAAACCCTCCCCACTCAGTTTCCTACTTACTTCTTCTGGCCTCCTGTAGTGTTTATGACCTCAAAATCCTGTTCCTTGCTGCCCACCCCTGCACAGTAACTTACCACTTAAATGGGCTGTACCCGTAACATTAAAGTAAAGCCCCATTCAAGTCTTTAGGGGGTCTTTTGGACTGCGTCAGCCTCCTGCAGGAATCTTGTCCCGCTTCCCACACCTGTGTAGCACCTCTATAGACTTGAATGGGGACTTAATTCTATGGTATGGGTAGGGCCCCTTCAAGTCTAGGGTAAGTTACTGTGTAGATGCAGGCAGAGCAGGACAAGATTCCCGGGACAAGAAACAAGGAGGTTGCCAACTTTGGAAAAAGGTAAGTAGGGTCCTCATTTGGAAACGGGGTTACGGTGTTTAAATGAGAATAGGTTTGGGGCTAGGAATTTTTGATTTTAATGTGATTCTGTCCTTTACAATTATCAGAATGTGGTATTCAAAGATCTAATAATAAAATAAATAGCTTTTCCTTTTTTTTAATATAGAGATATTGGTGTGAAATAGTACCGGTAAAAGCAAAAAGCAAAAAACTAATTATGATTTTTTAAATAGGCCCATTAATGTGGCTATTTGAATATGTGATGCTTTTTGGATTATAATGCATGTACACTATATTATCAAAAGGTTTGGGACACCTGCCTTTACACGCACATGAACTTTAATGGCATCTCAGTCTTAGTTCGTAGGGTTCAATATTAAAGGGTCACATTAAAGAAAATTTTTTTTTTGCTGAAATGACTGTTTACAGGGTATAGAGACATAAAAGTTAACTGATTCATTTTTTTTTTTTTTGCTAAATCTTTTTTATTATTAAATCAATCATATAATGTGCCTCCAGGTTAGTTTCACTTTTAAACTGGTTTAATGTTTCTGAGACACACAGAACAAAAACAAACAAATCCAGGGCAGTGTTTTGTTTTTAAAATAAATCTGAGTTTTAGACACACAGTATTGACAGCTTGGACCACAGTGAAAAGCTGCCATGAGATTTTTCATAAGGAGCCAGACAAGCAGGAAGTGTGGAGATCAGAGCAGAATTACAGCAACTTCAAAGCAAAAATTAACTATGAGTAATGAAACCAGCATTGCAGTAAGGTAAAGGAAGCTATTTAGTTAAACAAAATATTTCCTTTAGTGATCCTTTAAGTTGGCCCACCATTTGCAGCTATAAAAGCTTCAATTCTTCTGGGAAGGCCATCCACAAGGTTTAGGAGTGGGTCTATAGGAATGTTTGACCATTCTTAGAAGTGCATTTGTGAGGTCAGCACTGATGTTGGATGAGATAGCCCGGCTCGCATACTCTGCTCTAATTCATCTCAAAAGGTGTTCTATCGGGTTGAGGGTTGAGGTCAGAACTCTGTGCAAGCTAGGCAAGTTCCTTCACCAAAAACTCGCTCATCCATATTTTTATGGACCTTGTGGTGTGGGGTTTGTTTTTCAGGGGTTGCGCTTGTCCCCTTAGTTGCAATTAAGGGGACTCTTAAGGGGTCAACATACCAAGACATTTTGGACAATTTCATTCTCCCAACTTTGTGGGAACAGTTTGGGGATGGCCCCTTCATGCTCCAACATGACTGTGCACCAGTGCACAAAGCAAGGTCCATAAAGACATGGATGAGCGAGTTTGGGATGGAGGAACTTGACTGGCTTGCACCTCCTGACCTCAACCCGATAGAACACCTTCAAGATGAATTAGAGCGCAAACTGTGAGCCAGGCCTCCCCGTCCAACATCAGTGCCTGACCTCACAAATGCACTTCTGGAAGAATGGTCAAACATTCCCATGGACACACTACTAAACTTGTGTACAGCCTTCCCAGAAGAGTTGAAGCTGTTATAGCTGAAAAGAGTGGGCCAACTCAATATTGAACCCTACAGACTAAGACTGGGGTGCCATTAAAGTTCATGTGTCGCAATACTTTTGACAATATTGTGTATAATAGAAAATAATTATGGTGATAATATACGAAGCCTAAATGCCTTCCCAATTTGCCATTTTTTTTCTTTATTCCATAGATAATGATGACTAGAATCCCTCATGCATAAATAACATTCCCCCAGGAATTTGTCAGCCCTTTCAATAAAAGAACTATACAACAAGTTCCAAGGAAGGTGAACTTGAGTTAAATTGTAGACTGCAAACAAAAGGTGTACCGTTTCTGTTGGCTCGTAACTCTTATTTCTGTTATTAATTATCAACTTAGGCTCTGGATGGAGATAATGAGTTGCATACACTTCAGAGGCATGTTATTGTTGTTCGTAGGTAATCCTTAATTTAATAGGGCTTTGTTTGGGCTTTGTTTTTTTGGTCACCATGGAAGTTTAATTTTTCAAAGGCTTGTTATAGACAACAGGTGTCTCTTACAGCCCCCCCCCCCCCCAGGTTCCGAGTTCCATAATGACAGAAGTTGGCTTCCTTTCAAGACCGGGAATATTCTACATTAAGGGCTAGTGAAGGCTTTCCAGGAGCCAAGTCTTTAGTAATTTTAAGGAATGGGATTTTGCTCCTTTTAGGCTTTGGTCTAGGCATTATAAGTACCGAATAGGCTTTAAACAAGATATCAAAGGACATTAACGAGAAAAATTGCTGTGCCGTACAAAATGCATGGTTAATGTATTTTTTCCCTCGTAATGGATCATTCAGGAGAGAAGAAAGGTTTTAATGGTCCTGTTTAGTAATTTCTTCTCCTTGTCTGCTTATTCTGCTCCTGATATGGACAAGGCGATATTATTTTAGAGGGGGAATTACATGGTCGTGCCAAATCCATTTTGTCATTTTAGTATCCTTTGGAGTGTAATGGATTCAGAACTAGTTATACCTGGATTAGAAAAGTTGTAGGCTTGGCACTGTGGTTTAGAGAGTTTTCTAATCAACAAATATTAGTCAAGGTGATATTAAAGGGACATTAGCCCACAATATGTATGCATATGCCTGCTTGCTCTGGGTTGGTCACATATTGAAGCTGTTATGCCACGTACACACGATTGGAATTTCTGACAAAAAATGTTCGATGGGAGCTTTTTGTTGGAAATTCCGACCGTGTGTAGGCTCCATCGGACATTTGCTGTTGGAATTTCTGACAACAAAAATTTGAGAGCTGGTTCTCAAATTTTCCAACAACAAAACTTGTCTATTGAACTTAATTTTTCTCAGCTTGTCGTATGTGTTGTCTGTCACCACGTTCTTGACGTTCGGAATTTTACGACAACGTTTGTGTGACAGTGTGTATGTAAGACCAGTTTGAGCCAACATCCGTTGGAAAAAAATCCACAGTTTTGTTGTTGGAATGTCTGATTATCTGTACGGGGCATAAGTATTGGAGCCATTAGTCCAACATGGGAGCCAGGCAACTAGCAATTTTTAAGAAGAAATAGCAGCAACAGCAGCCCCTGTATTTCGTTAAGCAAAGGTTTCAAATAGGGTTGTCCCGATACCACTTTTTTAGGACCGAGTACAAGTACCAATACTTTTTGTCATGTACTCGCCGATATCGAATACCGATACTTTTTTTAAATGTGTCCCCAAATGCAGCCATGTCCCCCACATATATTGCAGCCATGTCCCCCCACATATATTGCAGCCATGTCCCCCCACATATATAGCAGCCATGTCCCCCCCACAGATGCAGCCATGCATGTCCCCCACATATTGCAGCCATGTATGTCCCCCACATATTGCAGCCATGTCCTGTCCCCCACATATTGCAGCCATGTCCTGTCCCCCATATTGCAGCCATGTGCTGTCCCCCACATATGCAGCCATGTCCTGTCCTGAGTATTCTAATTAGGTATCGGGGGTATTTGCGGGAGTAAAAGTACTCCCGCAAATACTCGGTATCGATCCCGATACCGATACAAGTATCGGTATCGGGACAACCCTAGTTTCAAACAAAGAATACCATCCCTTACAATCGTCTGTCAGGGCCCGGAAACACAAAGGATCAGTGACCACCTTGGAGCTATGCCCTGTCCACTCAACTAAGTCATGCTCTTGTTTTTCAACAGCTCTTTGAGAGAGTCTAAGGAGTCAGTAGAGGCTGTAAAATCAGATGGTGGAGGCTGGTTTGGCCCCAGGGTTGGAGCACTAGACTTTAGATAGATGTTCAAGGCCCTGTGTATAGCTGAGGCCCTTCTCCACACAACCACTTAAAACCTACTAAGGATTCCCATACATTATCCTCCACACTTTGACACAATTAAGGTGATTTTCAAAATCCCAAATGGCTAAAATGAAGTTAAAGGCTCAAACAACTGTCTTTTTCTAAAACATATTGCTTAAACTTTTTTCATCATGTTTGTTATCTCACTAGTGTTGATGTCATCCAACCTTTTTTAGCCACTTTCTGTCTTCGTCCTTTTGCTCCAGCATTGGTCTGGACTGGCTTCCTGATGGTGACAATGGTGGTGCTTTTGGAATGTGCCTCAGGTGCATCATGCTGTGCAGTCTACACCAGGGGAGCATGTGACATGGTGACAATGCAGGGGCAAAGTCATATCGCATACACACGATCGGATTTTCCTTCGGAAAAACCTTGGATGGTTTTTCCAACGGAATTCTGCTCTGGTTGGCTTGCATACACACTGTCACACAAAGCTTCTTTGGACTTTTGACCGACAAGAACGCAGTGACGTACAACACTACGACAAGCCGAGAAAACAAAGTTCAATGATTCTGAGCATGCATCGAATTGTTTCCGAGCAATGCTTCGGAATTTTGCACGTTGGAATTGCTACAGATGATCGGATTTTCCGATAGAAATGTTTTCCGTCTGAAAATTTGAGAACCAGCTCTCAATCTTTTGTTGGCGGAAATTTCCGACAGCAAAAGTCCTATGGAGCATACACATGGTCAGAATTTCTGTTTAAAAGCTCACATTGGACTTTTGCTGTCGGAATTTCGGATCGTGTGTACAGGGCATTAGGAGACAGTTGCCATCCTATAACGGTAATGCTTGCTTCCATTACAGTGGTGAAAGACTATGGCTGGCTAGTGTAGCTTTACTTATAGCAGCCTTTTATTTGCCCCCAGGACCGAACACAGAGTGCTTTAATTTTTGGCAAAATGGTACTAGGGGAAGAGGAAAGACATAAAAAGTACATAAGCTTCTTAGAAGAGGCACAGTGGGCGAGTGATATCCAGAGGGAGGCAGAAGTCACCGCTGAGGGCAGTCATTTGAATAATCCAGGATCAGGCTAAGATCAAGGCAGGTGGTAGATAGTAAACATTATCAAGAGACAGACAAAGGTCAGGACAGGCAATAAGGATAATACAGGGGCAGGCAGAGGTCCGTGCAGGCAGCATATAAAAAGAATTATCAAGGGACAGGCAGTGGTTAGGGCAGGCAGTAAGGGTAATTCAGGGATGGGCAGAGGTCAGGGCAGGTAGCAAACTAGAGAGTATTCCAGGGACAGGACGAAGTTGGGGCAGGCAGCAGACAAGAGAGTACTCCAGGATCAGACTATCTATAGATAGTATCAATAGCGATCAGATCAATAGAAATCAAGAGACAGTCAGTCTAGCAGCAGACCGTAAGCATAACCCAGGGAAAGGCTGATGTCAGTGCAGGTAGCAGACTAGAGAGTATTAAAGGGACAGACTATCTAGGGTCAGAACTGAGAATTTAAGAATCAGTGATCATAGCCACTATTGACATAATTATCACAAGCCCAGAGCAGTGCACTTGGGATGCTTAAAGGGGTTGTAAACCTTTGTGTTTTTTTCACCTTAATGCATCCTATGCATTAAGGTGAAAAAACACCTTGCAGTCACCGCCCCCCCCCCCTGAGCCCCCAATTTACTTACCTGAGCCCCGAATCTCAATGGGCGGGATCCTGCGTTGCTTTGCCCTCTTGTGGGCTCTTCATTGAATGATTGATAGCAGCACAGCTGTCAATCAAATCAATGACGTGGCGCGCCGGGGGGGGGGGGGGTGGGGCTGGGTCATACACTTGGCAGCTATCACATGGGAGCATGCCCGCAAGGTAACCCCTCATAAGAGAGCTTCCCAGAGGGGGTTAGCTCCTGCAGGAAGGAGCCGCAAGTGCCGCCGTGGGACCCCAGAAGATGTGGATCAGGGCCACTCAACTGCAACAGTGGAGGTAAGTATGACATGTTTTTTTTAATTTAAAACAAACCTTTAGTATCCCTTTAAATTGACCAATGAGGGCAGAAGAGTCGGTTCACACTGGGGCGACTTGGGATCAGACTTGAAGTCGTCTCAAGTCGTCCCAAGTCGTGCTGTCCAGAAAAGCAATGTAAGTGAATGGGAGCGGTGTTAATACACACTACTCATGTCGCTCCGACTTCAGAAGAGGTTCCTGTACTACTTCAATCAGACTTCTAGGCGATTTGTACACATTGATTTCAATGGAAGTCGCTTCCAAGTCTGATCACTGTCTTAACTGAAGCTACTTTCAAGCAAGATAACATACATTTCTCAGGCAAACCCCTCCCTCCCCCTCCCTCTCCCAGAGCTGATTGTTGTTTTATTGGCCACTGGAATGTCTCCTGACCTGAAAAGGACTTCCAAGTCGTGTTGTAAATCGCCCCAGATCGCCCTGTGGTTCATGCTCAAGTAGTGTTGAAGTTGCTTCTGAAAGTCGTGCTGGAAGTCGTGTCGCCCCAGTGTGAACCGACTCTAAGGGGCAAAGTGGCTCAAGGTTTTGAGGGCATGCCAGTCAGAGTCAAGGGGGCACCACGTGTAAAGCAGGGCTTGCTGCCTAGAAAATGGAAGAGACAGTGGCTGAGTGGGCTTCAGGGAGGTGGAGATGGGCAGCACAGGAGCATACAAGATGCTCCTAGCAATAACAGGAATTATCCGAACAATGACCTTCATAGTAGGATCACCAGGTATTTTCTAAATACTTTTGAAAATACTTTAACATTAGGTTAAAACCTATATGCATTTTTAGTAATTGGGTTTAGACCTACTTCAGGTGGAATTACCCTTAAATGGTCAAAATTAGTTAAGCTTTGAATGCGTAACAATGTGAAATAATACATTGGATCAATACATGGTAGCACTGGGACATAATTAGTAGTAATAAGCATGACAAGTTAAGCTGTTTCTTCGTTAACATCTGGATTGGCCGCAGGGGAGCCAAACACCTGACATATGATGGCAAATAAATCCATGGAGGGCATAAGATTATAAGGGTTAAGCTTGAATGACCTCTCTAGAACTCACAACATTAATCTGTGTTAATCCTCGACCTCAAATGTCAGGAGACTTTGCCATGAATATTGAACAAGTCAAAAAGTGACAATTTATGAGCTTGTTGCTATTTATACTGTGACGTGCATAATATCGATCGCTGTATATTATTTCTGTGGGAAAAGAGAATTTCTGCCAAAGGTGGATGTCTTGATGATGGAAAAACTGAATTTATGTTTAGAAATATTAACCAATTAAAGCCTACAACTTTAGCATTTGAAACCAATGAGGGGCTTTTCTGGTTGTCTCTGTTAATAAGTTATTGAATCTGAGAAATTCAGCACAATATTCCATAAGGCCTCATTCAGGCCGTGTACAGACGGCAGAGAACATCGACGGGCAGAACACATCGTTCCGCCCGTCGAGGTTCTCTGCCGGCCGTCGAAATCGGCGACCCGCCCGTCGGGAATGGCAACCAGCCATTCATCCAGGCGGGCCGTCGAGCAAAAAGAGAGCCTGCTCTCTATTCGCTCGACGGGATTCCCGACGGGCGGGGCGAGCCAAAAGCGTACACACGGCCGAGGTCCTCGCTGGAATGCAGCTTCCAGCGAGGTTCTCGCTGGTTTCCAGCGAGAACCTCGGTCGTGTGTACGCCGCCTCACACATGGATCCGTTCAGGTCCGTCTGTCAGTTTTGACGGCGGACCTGAACGGGCGCTCCATGCATCTCTATGGAGCGTCGGATGTCAGCGGAGACATGTCCACTGACATCCGACCTGATCCAATCCACTTGGGTAAGATCTGATGAAAACGGACATGCTGTCTGTTTTCATCAGATCGCTCCATAGGAGACAGCGGCGCTGCACAAGCCCCTCCCCGCTCAGTGAGCAGAGAGGAGTTTGTCATCTGTCGGCTCAGGGGAGATCTGCGGACTGAGCACTGGGGGGCATTCCCTGGTGGTCCAGTGTGGAGATCTGAGGGGGGCTGCGCTGATAAACAATCAGCGCGAACCCCCCCATTCAGGAAAGCCGCTGATCGGCTCTCCTCTACTCGCGTCTGTCAGATGCGAGTGAGGAAGAGCCGGTCAATGGCTCTTCCTGTTTACATCGTGATCACCGCGCTGCGCTGCGTGCCCCCACGGGCGCGCGCCGGCATGAAATCCTGCAGGACGTCAATGGACGTCCAGTCAGGATTTCACAACCACTTCCCGGACGTCAATCTCCTATTGACCGGACGGGAAGTGGGTAAAATGATCGTGTGTGGGCTTTCCATCATTTTTCGGGTTCTGAAAACTGACAGTTTTTTTTTTCCGAACATGCTGCATTTTTTAACGATGTTTTGAACTATGTCATTTTTTGGGTTGTAAAAAATGGTAGTGTGTGGGCTAAAACGACGTTAAAAAAACGCGCATTCTCAGAAGCAAGTTATGAGACGGGAGCGCTCATTCTGGTAAAACTACCATTCGTAATAAAGTAAGCACATTTAGCACGCTGTAACAGACAGAAAAGCGCAAATCGTCTTTTACTAACATGGAATCAGCCAAAGCAGCCCAAAGGGTGGCGCCATCCGAATGGGACTTCCCCTTTATAGTGCCATTGTACGTGTTGTACGTCACCGCGCTTTGCTAGAGCATTTTTTTAAGACTATGGTGTGTGGGCAACGTCGTTTTAATGATGAAGTTGGAAAAACGTTGTTTTTTCTAAATGCCGAAAAACATAGTTTTTTTTTTTCATGATGAAAAATGATCGTGTGTACGCGGCATAACTCATTTTAAGGATGTACGCGGCATAAGGGTGCCTAATCGGTCAAATCGGGACTATATAAATGGACATGGATGGTTGGTTGGTTATATCATGCCAGGCTTTAGCCTAAATATTAGGAAAATAAAACCTGTAGTAGCAAAGTAAAATTGGCATCAGAATGGTGCACAGAAGAGGCTAAAAAGCCAGTAGTACACTTCTTGAGGGCCTTACTCCTAGGCATGACTTTTCCTTTTGAATGTTTAACCACTTGCCAACCGGGCCATTTCTGACACTTCTCTCATATATGTAAAAATGTAAAAAATATGCAACATGTCACGCTTTAAAATATGCTAGTGGAATGGTGGCAAACTATAGTACCTTAAAATCTCCATAGGTAATGCGTTAAAAATGTCTACAGGTTACAGGTTTGGAGTTACAGAGGAGGTCTAGGGCTAGAATTATTGCTCTCACTCACTGTATAAATATATAGAGCAACATCATTACTACATCTCCAGAGAGTTACCAATCAACCTACAAAAATAAACAAAATGTAGACACATTGGGCCAGATTCAGGTAGATGGGAGCATCTTTGCTCTGGAGTAACGTTTCTCATTTACGTTACTCTGCCGAAATTTTAGGAGCAAGTGCTGTTATTCATGAAGCACTTGCTCCTAAAGTTGCGGCAGCGCATCGCAAATGAGCCAGCGGAATTCAAATTGGGCGGGTACGGGGCGTGTAGTATTCTAACTATGCGCGATCCCGCGGCGAACGTACTGCGCATGCGTCGAGTGTCAATGCATCCCAGTGCGCATGCTCCAAATTCTGTCAGTGAACGTCAATGACGTCACATTCCCATTCATGAATGTTTTACGCAAACGACGCGATTTGTTTTTTTCCCGACGCGATGACGACGCCTATACCTAACATAGGATATTCCACTAGGGGGCTGCTTTATCTTTACGCCACGTATCGCTTCCGGAAACGTCGTAAAGTCACTGCGTCGCGCCCGAAAACGATTGTGAATTTCCGACTCCCGCTGATTAACATATTTTTTCAGCGTTAATCAGCGGGAACGCCCCCGGCGCCATTTTTAAGTTGAAGTAACGATGCGATGGCGAAATTCAATTACGCCGATCGCATCGGAACTCCAACCCGGCGTTTCTTGTTTTCTGGTTATAGAAAACAGAAACGCCGGCTTAAAGTGACAGTTAGGCTGGCGGATCACTGGATCCGCCAGCCTAACTCTTCATGAATCTGGCCCATTGCACATTTATGTTACATTTACCTAAACATTAAAGTGGATGTGAACCTGATTCATGATTTGAGCTGGGCACATATATCTGCAGTACTTTGTTATCTCTCTTCAATGAGCTAAGTCCCATAGCTCTCTCCTGAACCGTTCCTCTGTTATCAGCCTAATAACTCCTGGCAAATTCTGGGACACTTTAGACAAAAGCAGCCTGAAATTTCTATGCGGGGAAATTGCTACAATAGATTAGCAGGGAGCAGGTCCTATTACAAAACACCTCTGAGAGTCTCTGCCTATGATGAGAGGGGGTATGTGCCTTTCCTTCAATCAGCAATGTTAGCTATCATTAGGGTGACCAGACATCCCCGGTTTCTGGGGACAGTCCCCAGGTTGAGGACACTGTCCCCGGAACAAGTCTGTCCCCGGTTTTGTCCCCGGATTGGATTTGAACAGGGGTTGGGGCAATTTCAAAGAAAGTCGGTGCAGAATAAAAAAAAAAATATCTGAATTGCACCTTGTATTTTTTTCTACTATCTGCGCCCCTTTCTTATGATCATATGCTGGTCGGAGTGGAGGGAATATTTCTTCAGTTTCGGGTACATGCCCATTCAGCTCCGCTCACATGTTCTTCTGCCTTGGCTCAAGTCCTGGCCAGCCACCTGCCTATCTCCTTACCTTCCCTGGCGGAGTGATCTTCCTCCGCTCCCCACCCAGTAGTAGCCGGGGGGCCGGAGAGTGAGACTTGACAGGCTGTGAGGTGGGCGACAGGCAGAGAGTCGCTGTTTGCCGCCATTACTAGTAAAAAAATATGTCCCCGGATTTAATTTTAAAAATCTGGTCACCTTAATATACGTGTAAAACGTATGTAGGAAGATTTGGTTCATCTCTGTGTATCATCTGAGGCTGTTCACTTCACTGGGTGTATGGAGGGTTTACATCCACTTTAAGAATAAAATCCTATGCAACTCTACTATGTAGCGTAATGTCTAACTATTATTCTCCTCAACGGCTTTACCCTAAATTCTCAAACCCTGCTACGATAGGAGTACGTATTTCTTATTCTGTTTTCTCTATCTTAAAAAAAAAAATACCACCATTCAAAACAAACCAAAACCCAAAAAAAGCTCCCCCCTAGCATTTTTCTCTGGTCTTGTGTATCGCCCTACCCTCCTGACGATTACCCCTCTCCAGCTGTTGCGGACGTCCCATCACACCTCTGCCTTTGTAACTGTCTGCAGCTTGCAATGTCTCACTGAACAGATGGAGGGCCACAGGTTGAGGATCCATGGGTTAGCCCCTTCTCCTGCTCTCCATCCTGAATCATCCCCCATAACAGCCAGGGGGAGAGGAGAGGAAAGAAACCAGAAGCACTGTGGGGGGAGCCCGGGCAGTTGGGGAAATTGGCACTGCACACCTGCCACACCTGGCACACCCATGCGCACCCCTATGCTTGCACGCAAGTACTTTAAGAAGCCCTGGGGTTGTTTAATTGATAGTGACTGCAACAAAGAAATCAATCGGGGCATAGCATTCATTTTAATAACGTTAGTCCGTTAGAACATCTTTTGACCATTGCCCGTTTGACAAGTGGATTTAAGAAAACCTGATAAGTTTACTTTAAGATGCTCAGTTTATATAAAATAAAATACTTTTTATTTGACGTCACAAACCTTCATTTTTCTAAGTGGATGAGTAACAGAAGGCTCTCAAAGCTCAGGGATAGTTTATGTATTCTGGGTATTGTTTTAATCAATGTGAAATCTATCTAGCAGTAAATTCAACTTTTAAATCCATCGTTTTTTCACTTAGATACATTTTATAGCTTACGTGATATAGACACTTTTATTAAGGGGAATCCCCCCCACATTCTTCTCATAAATCAGCAAGCCATTAACATTATTCTTCTACTGCTGAGGTTATTGGGTAAAACATAAAGTTTTGCTTGATTGACAGGTTCCACTTTCCATTAAGGGATGACATCAGAGGTGACACTGACTGAGTGATGTCATTACAGATTTAAGGTTATGAGAATCTCTGGGTGCTCTATTAATCCATAGCCTGTTTCAAACATAAAAAAAAAAAAAAATCTTAAAGGGGATGTAAAGGTACAATTTTCCCCCCTAAATAGCTTCCTTTACCTTAGTGCAGTCCTCCTTCACTTACCTCACCCTTCCATTTTGCTTTTAAATGTCCTTATTTCTTCTGAGAAATCCTCACTTCATGTTCTTCTGTCTGTAACTCCACACAGTAATGCAAGGCTTTCTCCCTGGTGTGGAGAAAAACTCTTGAGGGGGGAGGGGGCGAGCAGAAGTGTCAGGACGCCCACTAACACACAGCTCCTTTCTCTATCTATAAAGTAGAGAGTGTCCAGACTTGCCTACTCGCCCCCTCCCCCCTCAAGAGGCTTTCTCCACACCAGGGAGAAATCCTCGCATTACGGTGTGGAGTTACAGACAGAAGAACAGGAAGTGAGGATTTCTCAGAAGAAATAGGGACATTAAAAAGCAAAATCGAAGGATGAGGTAAGTGAAGGAGGACTGCACTAAGGTAAAGGAAGCTATTTAGGGGAACATTTTTTCCTTTACAACCCCTTTAAGAGTCCACACTGACTAACTATGTAACTATGAGACAGGACTGTATGGAGGCACAGATCGGGGGAAGGGTACAGAAAAGTTTCTGCAGCATTGAAGGTCCAAATGAGCACAGTGGCCTCCATCATCCGTAAATTGAAGAAGTTTGGAACAACCAAGACTCTTCCTAGAGCGGTCCACCTGCCCAAACTGAATGAACGGGGGAGATTGGCCTTAGTCAGGGAGGTGACCAAGAACCTGATGGTCACTCTGACAGAGCTTCAGTGTTTCTCTGTCCAGAGAGGAGAACCTTCTAGAAGAACATCTATCTCTGCAGCTCTCCACCAATCAGGCCTGGATGGTAGAGTGGGCCAGACGGAGACACTCCTCAGTAAAAGGCACATGACAGCTCGCATGGAGTTTGCCAAAAGGCACCTGAAGGACTCTCAGACCATGAGAAACAGAATTCTCTGGTCTAATGAAACAAAGATTGAACTCTTTGGCCTGAGTGTCATGTCTGCAGAAAACCAGGCACCGCTCATCACCTGGCCAGTATCATCCCTACAGTGAAGCATGGTGGTGGCAACATCACGCTGTGGGGATGTTTTTCAGCGGCAGAAACTGGGAGACTAGTCAGGATCGAGGGAAAGATGAATGCAGCAGTGTACAGAGACATCCATGATGAAAACCTGTTCCAGAGCACTCTGCACCTCAGGCGGCGCACACACGACCGAGGTTCTCGCTGGAAACCAGCGAGAACCTCGCTGGAAGCTGCATTCCAGCGAGGACCTCGGCCGTGTGTACGCTCTCGGCGAGCTTCCCGTCGGGAAGCCCGTCGAGCAGAAATAGAGAGCACGCTCTCTATTTGCTCGACGGCCCGCCTGGATGAATGGCTGGTTGCCATTCCCGACGGGCGGGTCGCCAATTTCGACGGCCGGCAGAGAACCTCGACGGGCGGAACGATGTGTTCTGCCCGTCGAGGTTCTCTGCCGTGTGTACACGGCCTCAGACTGGGGTGAAGGTTTATCTTCCAACAGGTCCACGACCCTAAGCACACAGCCACGATAACAAAGCAGTGGCTACGGGACAACTCTGGGAATGTCCTTGAGTGGCCCAGCCAGAGCCCAGACTTGAACCCGATTGAACATCTCTGGAGAGATCTGAAAATGGCCGTGCACCGACACTCCCCATCCAACCTGATGGAGCTTGAGAGGTCCTGCAAAAAAGAATGGGAGCAACTGCCCAAAGATAGGTGTGCAGAGCTTGTAGCATCAGAAGACTTGAGGCTGTAATTTGTGCCAAAGGGGCTTCAACAAAGTATAGAGCAAAGCCTGTGAATACTTATGTACATGGCATTTTTTTCCCTTTTTTTATTTTTAATTGATTTGCAAAGATTTCAAACAAACTTCTATTGTTTGTAGAATTTTGAGGAAAAAAATGAATTGAATCCATTTTGCAAAAAAGGCTGTAACATAACAAAATGTGGAAAAAGTGAAGCGCTGTGAATACTTTCTGGGTGCACTGTATATACTATCTGCTCCGTAGTATTTCCGAATGGTTCTGATTATTTATGAATATCTTTTTGAGTATCTGTGAATATCAATGGGAAAATTCGATGTTATTGTTTGGAACGGTGATTTGACTTTGATCTTTATTTTGCAATTAGGAAAAAGTTTTTTTTTTTTTTTTTTCAATTTGCATTCTTTAGGTGTTTATTTTCTAAACCTGCACTTATATAGAGAGAAATGTTTGAAAATTCATAGCAGTACTTACCAGAACGTAATGATCTTTTGCCCATCAGCCCAACAAAAGAATCCAATTTGTGCCCTGAGACAGAAAACAAGGACCAATCATTATTTGATGGAAATGAAAGAACATCTTTTGGTGCCGGTTGTTTTTACATGTGTGATGTGCATTAAATGAGTGACCTGGAGATATCATGGTGTTGATTATTTTTGTTTATTCAACATTTATACCTGATTTTGATTAAAAAAAAAATAATCTTTCATTACAGTGGAACCTTGGTTTACGAGTAACGCGATTAATGTTTGCGAGTGTTGTCTTGCAAAACTAGCAGAATTCAAGTTAACTACTTAAGACCTGGACCAATACGCTGGTAAATGACCCAAGGTGTTTTTGCGATTCGGCACTGCGTCGCTTTACCAGACAATTGCGCGGTTGTGCGACGTGGCTCCCAAACAAAATTTGCGTCCTTTTCTTCCCACAAATAGAGCTTTCTTTTGGTGGTATTTGATCACCTCTGCGATTTTTATTTTTTGCGCTATATACAAAAATAGAGCGACATTTTTGAAAAAAAAACACTATTTTTTACTTTTTGTTAAAAAAAAATCAAATAAACTAAATTTTAGTCAAACATTTAGGCCAAAATTTATTTAGCCACATGTCTTTAGTAAAAAAAAAAATTGCAATAAAAAAAAATAGCTACCTAGCGGGAACAGCGACACTAATACAGCGATCAGAAAAATGACGCTGGCAATAGGGAGTGAAAGGGTTAACTAGGGCGGTGATCAGGGGGTTAAAACTTTATTAGGGGGGGTGGGGGGGCTATCCTGAACCTAACACTAACTGTTTTTTACACTGCCTGTCACACTGACACTAAATGCAGTGATTAGATCACTGCATTCAGTGACACTGTGACAGGGGGGTGGGGGGGGCGATCACAAGGGGTTAATGTGCCTATGTGAGTGTGTGTCAGTGTTGTGTTGGTGCACACTTACTTGTGATGTCTTCTCTCATCAGCAGCGCTGGGAAACAGCGCTGCGATGAGAGGTGACATCATTTCCTCCTTCCTGTGTAAACACAGGAGGAGGAACTGACAGGATAGGAGCGCGCTCCCATTGGCTGGGAGCGATTGCGGGGAGGCGGGTAAGCGCCGACATCAGCCCGCTGATCCCGGATCGCTCCCGGAGCCAGGGGGACCCCCGCACGCCGCGGAGGGGGTCCCGATGGGACCCCCGAACCGCACTTAGGCGGGGACGTAAATTTACGCCCTTGTGCCTGTACGTGCCATTCTGTGGCCGTATATGTGCGTGCGGGGGTCCTTAAGTGGTTAATGGGGTGTGCAGTACCGCATTTAACCAGAGGTGCGTGGGGCGCCGATGACACTCGGAACGGTTCAGAAATACTCGAAATCAGTTCCCGAGTGTTTCCTTTCCCTTTTCGAGGACTTCCAAGATCAGCCGAGCTGCCCCCGGGTATTTCCGAGGCTCTCCGGT
Organism: Rana kukunoris; assembly: GCA_029574335.1. Taxonomy (NCBI): domain Eukaryota; kingdom Metazoa; phylum Chordata; class Amphibia; order Anura; family Ranidae; genus Rana; species Rana kukunoris. Next base: position 3,174,760 of record CM056053.1, on the reverse strand, counting down.
GCCCCCCCCCACCTCTGGCCACATGTGGTATTGCATGCCATAGAAGTCAATGAGGAACAAATTATCTTTGTTTCCATTGACTTCTATGGGGAAACTTGATTTGATATGCGAGTGCTTTGTATTACAAGCATTCTCCTGAAACAAAATATGCTTGTCATCCAAGGTACCACATAGACCAGGGAATGCAATTAGCAGAGTCACTTGCTATGACTCATAGGACTTGTAGTTCTGCAACAGCTGGAGGTCCACTAATTGCTTATCCCTGACATAGATGTAACCATGTTGAGAAATTCAGGAAGAGATGGACAGCCACACTCCAAAAAGACTTTGAAAGTCGTCTTTTATTTGTAAAAATTTAGGATTACATCACAAAGCCACAGAAAAGAAAAGGGGAACAGCCGACGGGTTTCACACTTAGTAGTGCTTAATCATGGCCATGATTAAGCACTACTAAGTGTGAAACGCGTCGGCTGTTCCCTTTTCTTTGCTGTAGTTTTGTGATGTACATCCTACATTTTTACATATAAAAGACGACTTTCAAAGTCTTTTTTGGAGTGCGGCTGTCCATCTCTTCCTGAATTTCTCAACATTGCCTAGTGCATTGTCAGCACCTTGGTTCCTGGGAGGCTCCTTAACAATCTACAAGACCCACCTGGAGCCGGTGATTCTTCCCATAGATGTAACCATATTGCTACACTTAGCCACCTCTCTTCTCTTTTATATTCTGGAGCTCCTGATGGATTTTTACTTCTAATCCCCTTGAGGAGGCTTCCATTTGTGGATAGGCATTTTATGATTACACGCCCCATCACATTACTATACTCTTTTTACATGGACTATAAACTGAAAAGCTTATAAATTAATGGTTGTGGAACGAATCATGTGAGTTTTCCATTATTTCTAATGGGTAAATTTGCTTTGATATACAAGTGCTTTGGATTACAAGCATGTTTCCGAGACAAATTATGCTCTCAATCCAAGGTTTTACCAGTACCATGCTTTACAGACATGCCTTGCCATGGCATTGTGTGGCTTCACATATATCTCCAAACGCATGTTACAAAACCTTTCTTTCTGATGCAAACTGTTGAAAGAGTTTAAACTTTTGTGTTTGTGTGCTATGACTACCGTGTTTCTCCGAAAATAAGCCCGGGGCTTATATTAATTTTGGCAACAAAAGACATGGTAGGGCTTATTTTCGGGGTAGGTCTTATCATTTAATGTGTTGTCTTCTCTCTCTCCCTGCCTGTCAGAAATCCCCAGTGTGAACTGAGCTAAAATGCTTGTAATATCCTATAATCCACTCTATTACAGGAGTATATAATGTACAATGTGTGTGTTTCTGTAATATAATTGTGCCAAATACCTTCGTTATAGTGCCGCTCTGCACTTCTGTGACCCGCCGGAGCTTTTTCCCCCGCAATTATATTACAGAAATACATTGTACATTATATATTACTGTAATAGAGCGGATTATAGGATTTTACAAGCATTTTAAACTAGGGCTTATTTTCAGGGTAGGGCTTATATTGCAGCCCTCCTGGAACGTAACGATAGGTCTTATTTTTGGGGTAGGTCTTATTTTCAGGGAAACAGGGTAAGCACTAGACCTTAGACTATATATCCTACTGCTTGCTGTGTTTTGTAGTGCTTATTCCTTTTTCATCATTAAAGGCTACCTTTTAACCACTTGCTTACTGGGCACATAAACCCCCTTCGTGCCCAGGCGAAATTTCAGCTTCCGGCACTGCGTCGCTTTAACTGACAATTGCGCGGTCGTGCGACGTGGCACCCAAACAAAATTGGCGTCCCTTTTTTCCCCACAAATAGAGCTTTCTTTTGGTGGTATTTGATCGCCCGTGCGGTTTTTATTTTTTGCGTTATAATGAAAAAAAGAGCGACAACATAAAAATATATATATATTTTTTTACTTGTTGCTACAATAAATATCCCATTTTTTTTTTTTTATATATTTTTTTCTCAGTTAAGGCCGATACGTATTCTTCTACGTATTTTTGTAAAAAAAAAAAAAAAAAATCACAATAAGTGACTGCTTTGCGCAAAAGTTATAGCACCTACAAAATAGGGGACATGATTATGATTTTTTTTTTTTTATATATTTTTTTTACTAGTAATGGCGGCGATCTGCGATTTTTATTGGGACTGCGATATTGCGACGGACACATCGGACACTTTTGACACATTTTTGGCGCCATTCACATTTATACAGCGACCAGTGCTATAAAAATGCACTAATTACTGTATAAATGTGACTGGCATTGAAGGGGTTAACACTAGGGGGTGAGGAAGGGGTTAAATGTATTGCCTGGGTGTGTTCTAACTGTGTGGGGGGAGGGGGGGTGACTGGGGGAGGTGATCGATGCTGTCTCCCTATGTACAAGAGAAACAGCATCTGTCTCCTCTCACTGACAGGACGCGAAGCTCTGTGTTTACACTCAGAGCTCCACGTCCCTGCTCTCTCACCGACGATCGCGTGTACCTGACGGACATCGCGGCCGCCGGGTACACGCATCGGATCCTCGGTGATGCGTCGGGACTGTTTTTCCCCGCCGCGCGCCACAGGGTCCCCGCGGGGAATCACCGAGGATACACCCGGCGGCCGCGAGCAAATCACGTCCACCCCCTAAACCCCTTCAATGACACATTTATACAGTAATTAGTGCATATTTATAGCACTGGAATTACAAGCAAATCACGTCCAAAGACGTGACCCCGGCGCCTCAGGTCCGCGCTGTTCACGTATTTTGTTAATAGCGCGGACCTGAAGTGGTTAAAGTTTTTTTGGTGTGTGGCTGTCCATATTTTCTTTTTCCAATTCTGTGTGCCAGGGTACCATTTCCTGCCATATACAGTATCTCGGCTTCATTATAAACAGCTGTTGTGTCTCCAGCACCGGCTCTCCCCGCTCTGCATCTGTTAATCACGACTCGAGCCGTTCAGTTCAAACATCCTGGGCCAGGTCTATGATTAGCCTTGTTATTAATCTGGGAACTGACCTATCCATACCTATCCATCCCCCCTCCCCCTCCATGTTCATATCTACCTTTTTTGGCTTGATAACAAGCTAAATTAACCTGCGTCTGCCAAATGGGAAAATGTCATCAAAAAGATTTAAAAGAGTTTAGATTTTACCATTTAACAAAAAGGTTAAATAAAAATGGTGTTTTTATGCAAAAATAGAATTTATAAATACAATAAACACATAAGCACATTTGAAATCAATTTACACAGAGCTTATCATCTATGATTGCTACTCTACATAACATTAGTTAGATGAGAGCATCTTTGAAGAGGTCTCCAGATACCTTCTGTAACCACAATGCTTCTAGAGTTAGGCATTTACGTTACTCTGAAGACCCTTTCGGCGCAAGTACTGTTATTCACATAGCAGTTTCTTTTGGTGGTGTTTCATCACCTCTGCGTTTTTATTTTTTTTGCTAAAATGAAAAAAGAACAAAATTGCAAAAAATAATAATTTTTCCATTTCTATTATAAAATTTTGAGTAATTTTTCGATAATGCGCTGGCCTAAAATGTAACCCATATCTTTGACGCAAAGGGGAATTATTTAGTGGGTGAAAGTGATGGGGTCACAAGCTATGTAAATGAAAATGGGCGGAGCCCAGCGCAGAGGCTTACGTTCAGCGCATCAACCACGGAGCATGCGCAGTGAGTGCGGCTGAGTTTTTTAAAGTTGTAATTTTTTCCACTCGCCCCCTTTGTGCGCATGCTCACAACTTCCGTCGGCACCACTTCACGGGAAACGTCAGCGCAATGCCTTCTGTTGGGCGTTTAAATGCGCCCGTAGAGGCCCAACATGCGCCAGGCCAATTCCGGCACTCTCCTAAAGTAAAAATATCCTGCTAGAAAAATACATAAAACCCCAAAACATGATATAAAGATACCCCCCAGTGATGTTACACCGTTTTGTTCTGAGATGGCTGCTCCCGTTCCCCGCAAACACACAGGGGCGCTGTAGAAATTGCTAAGTATGCTGAACTTTAATGGCCAGGAGCTGTCAGAGTATTGCCGTCATCTCGGAGTATTGCCAGAGTATGGAGACCAGAGTATGATGTCTTCCAGAGTCCATGGCTGCCCAGAGTATGAGAGTATGCAGAGTATTGCAAGCATGGAGTATTGCAGAGGTGTTGTCCTGCAAGTGCCCAGGGTATTGTGCTCAGCTAGCTCTTATCGTCGGTAACGCTGCCCAGAGTGCTGTAGCTGCTCTCCTGCCAGAGTGACCTGAGACCGTCTGGAGTAAAGATAAAGCAGCTATTTGTAGAAATAACTTTGCGCCGGACGGACGAGATACGCGCGGCGCATGTAGCCGGCGTATGGTGCTAATCCGTTCGCGAATCGGGAAATCTCCCTCATTTGCATATTTGCAGGGGAAATCAATAGGAGTATGCGAGTATTGCGACTGATGCGCCAAGTATTGCGAAATTAAGCGCTGACGATACTCTGGCGTATTGCGGAACGTTCCGCCGGTCGCAAATGGCCCGTTATTGGGCGCATCTAGTTTGGTGCCCAGGTACGGGCACATAGAAACGACGGCGCATCTTCACAGTTACGCGGCGCATATCGAAATACTCCAGCGCAAGTGTTGCTGAATCTGGCCCATAAGCACATTTGAAATCAATTTACACAGAGCTTATCATCTATGATTGCTACTCTACATAACATTAGTTGCCCAGATATTGCAGAACGTTGCCTGAGTATTGCAGCATGTTGACCAGGTGATTGCAAAGATATGCAGCAGGGATGAAGAGGGAGGGATGGATGGATCTGTGCATTTCATAGATACCCGCAGCACTGGCGCTCTGCTTCCCCTCTCCTCTCACACTGTACCGACAGAGAGAGGAGGGAGGAACCGGCGTCACAATGGGCTGTTTACAGATCGCGCCGTCAGGACGGCGCGATAGAAACCGCCGCTTAGGCTTTACCGGAGTATCGCCGGGTCCTCTGGACCCGGCGGTGATGTTCCCGTGTGCGCGCCTCACTCCAGCCTAACTGTCACTTTAAGCCGGCGTTTCTGTTTTCTGTAAGCAGAAAACAAGAAACGCCGGGTTGGAGTTCCGATGCGAGCGGCGCAATTGAATTTCGCCATCGCATCGCAACTTTAATTTAAAAATGGCGCTGATTTACGCTGAAAAAATATGTTAATCAGCGGGAATCGGCAATTCATGATCGTATTCGGGCGCGACGCAGTGACTTTCCGACGTTTCCGTAAGCGATACGCGGCGATACACGGCGTAAAGATAAAGCAGCCCCCTATGGTAAGTATAGGCGTCGTCATCGCATCGAAAAAAAAAAATCGCGTCGCTTGCGTAAAACGTTCATGAATGGGGACGTGACGTCATTGACGTTCACCGACAGAATTTGGAGCATGCGCACTGGGATGCATTGACACTCGACGCATTCGCAGTACGTTCGCCGCGGGATCGCGCTTAGTTTGAATACTACACGCCCCGTACCCGCCCAATTTGAATTCCGCCGGCTCATTTGCGATGCGCTGCCGCAACTTTAGGAGCAAGTGCTTCATGAATAACAGCACTTGCTCCTAAAATTTCGGCAGAGTAACGTAAATGAGAAGCGTTACTCCAGAGCAAAGATGCGCCAATCTACCTGAATCTGGCCCAATGTCAATCCTCACACATTGAGCGTTTTACCACTTCAATACCGGGCACTTTCACCCCCTTCCTTCCCAGACCAATTTTCAGCTTTCAGCGCTCTCGCACTTTCAATGAGAATTGCGCAGTCATGCTACACTGTACCTAAATGAAATTGTTATCATTTTGTTTGCACAAATAGAGCTTTCTTTTGGTGATATTTATTCATGACTCCGTTTTTTTTTTTTTTTTTTTGTCGATAGAAGCGAAAAAATAGCATAAATTTGGAGAAAAAAAAAAAATGATATTTTAAAGGAAATCCAATCAAATCTAATTTTGTCATAGATTTAAGCCAAAATTTATTCTGCTACATGTTTTTGGTAAAGAAAAATTGCAGTTAAGTGTATAATAATTGGTTTGTGTGATCACGGAGATATGTACGCAAATGATCATGTACAGATGTGCGCAGGAGATCACAGACATATGTGTGCCTGAATTCCATACAGACAAACGGGTTTTCCGATAGGAGTGTTTTTTTCTGTCTGAAAAATAGAGAGCCTGCTCTCTATCTAAGGGCCCTTTCACACTAGCGGACGAACGGTCCGCTCATTACAAGTCCGTTTACGGACTTGTAATGCTTCCCTATGGGAGCGGATCCGTTAGCGGATGATGCATCCGCTAACGTCCGCTCGATCCGCATCCGTTTTTGCGGACGGAAGAATGTCCTATTTTTCTTCCGTCCGGCCAAACGGATCGGATGCAAACGGACACACGGTCCGTTTCCATCCGACTCCCCATAGGGGAGCGCGGAGGAGAGACGGGGCGGTCCCTGCACAGTGTGCGGGGACCGCCCCGTCCGCCGACAGCTGAGCGGAGACCCCCCCGCTGAGCTGACGGGCACACGGAGCGGACCGAAAAACGGTCCGCTCCGTGTGAAAGGAGCCTAAGTCCGTCGGAAATTCAGATGGAAAAATTACGATCTGACTTTTTACATCGGAAATTCCGACCGTGTGTATGTGGCATTAGTCGCGATGACTAAAGTTTATAAACGTCTGAAAGTACACAAAAAATAAATAAATACAGTAAATACTAAGAATATCATCATTGGTTATATCCAGGGCCGCCATTAGGGGGGTACAGGCATTACACTAGTAAGGGGCCTGAATGTACCCAGGGGCACGCAGGAGAGATGTGAGCTGACACTTTCAGATTTTCGACAGCACCCAACCCCGATTCTCTGTCCACCCCCACCACAACATTGGAGCCAGGGTCCCCCCCCACCACTAGAGTGCAGCCAGAGTCCCCCCCACCACCAAATTGCAGCCAGAGTCCCCCCCACCACCACATTGCAGCCAGAGAAAGGGGCCTGCCAACCACCAGTTATTTTACAGGCAGCCAGTAAAAAACAGGCAATTTTCTCCTGCCTGTAAAAGGTTGCCAGTAAAAAATATGGCTGTGACTCTCGGTTTGGTCCGGAGACAACTGGGGCCATCCGAGTGCTCGGTACAGTGTGATGCAACTCTGGCGGAGGCGGTGCCTGAGCATGTCGTGTAATGTCATGGTGCAATGGAGCCAAGCAGAGTGGCCAGAGCCTCATGTGCGGGTCTGTGATATGGGAGCAAGGCAGGCTGGGACCTTGGGGAGAGACTGTCACTGTGACTCAGGAGAGGACATGTCATATCGTGTGGTGTTATCATCATCTGTGCTGCTACAGACTGCTTTCAGTGTCACTGTGAGAGTACATTTTTTGCGGGTGTGCCGCCTTTTCTGATTTCTTGCCCTCCTGAGGCCTGTCCCTGGGCTACTTTCTACGTCAAAAATTAATAAATATATATATGTTTTTTTGCCTTATTATCTACTATGCCAGTAAGTTTTGGGTGTTGTGTCAGTAAATTTCAATCTGGTAGGTTGGCAATACTGGATGGTGTAACAATGGCGTTGTAGGCCATCACATGAACAGCCCCAATCTACGTACAGCAAGCAAGTATCTCAGCCCAACAGTCATGCCTCCACCCTCTACCTTTATGTTTAATCTTTTTGCAGAATGTTCTGTTTATGGCTGACTGTTTGCATAACACCAAGTGTATTCCAGAGGAAGGGGAACTGAACACTGAACTGTCAACTAGAAGAAGAGAAGACACCTTAGATGGTGTAACATTGGCATTGTAGGCTGTCACATGAACAGCCCCATTCTATGTCTAGCTTGCAGGTATCCCAACCCAACCCTCATGCCTCCATGCTTTGTGTTTAGTCTTTTTCCAAAGTGTTCAGTTTATGCCTGGCTCTTGGATACCACAAAGAGTATTCCAGAAGGGAGGGAAGAGAGCACTGATCAGTCACCTAACAGAGAAGGATACCTTAGATGGTGTAACAATAGAATTAGAGGGCCAGATTCTCAAAAGAGGTACGACGGTGTATCTCCAGATACACCGTCGTATCTCTGTATCTGGCCCTGGGTATCTATGCGACTGATTCTTAGAATCAGTTACGCATAGATTTTGCTTAGATCCGACTTGCGTAAGTCACTTACACCGTCGGATCTAAGTTGTAATGTTACGCTGGCCGCTAGGTGGCGTTCCCGTTGATTTCATCGTTGAATATGCAAATGAGCATGATACGCCGATTCCCGAACGAATTTGCGCCGTCGACGTAGTAGGCGTACACGTAAGGTTACCCCTGCTATATGAGGGATAACCTTGCGTAGGTCCGGCGTAAGCCATGTTAAGTCTGGACGTCCAGACAGCGTCGTGTTTTTCCGTCGTTTACGTAGTTTGTGTAACTCGTGAATAGGCCTGTACGTTAATTACGTTGCCTTCGAAATCAATGTATTTGCGGCGTACACATGTGGCGTGCATGCGCAGTGGGCTACGTTTAGGGCCGCATGCACAGTTCGTTCAGCACGGGGGTGCGCTTAATTTAAATACAGCACGCCCCCCTCCTTCCCTATTTGAATTACGCGGCCTTACACCGTTCCCTTTACGCTACGCCACCGCAAATTACGGAGCAAGTGCTTTGAGAATACAGCACTTGCCCGTAAATAGTGCAGAGGGGTAGCGTAAAGGGGATACGCAGAAAAAGGGCAGATCTACGAGAATCTGGCCCAGAGGCTCTAAGTTGGGCAGCCATATTCTATGTCTAGCAAGTAGGTATCTCAACCAATAAGTCATGGCTCCAACCTTTATCAATCCCCCCCAGGCCTACCCATGAAGTATCAATTCCATGTAACAACTTATCCTATGTCTGACAAGTAGGTATCTCAACCAATAAGTCCTCCATGGCCTAACAACTGTATCCTATGTCTACAAGTAGGTATCTCAACCAATAAGTCATGGCTCCACCCTTTATCAATCCCCCCAGGCCTACCATGATATCAATTCCATGTAACAACTGTCTATCTCAACCAATAAGTCTTTCTCTAAATCCCCCCAGGCCTACCCCAATGGTATCTCAACCAATAAGTCTTGGCTCCACCCTCTATCAATCCCCCCAGGCCTACCCCATGAGGTATCAATTCCATGTAACAACTTATCCTATGTCTAGCAAGTAGGTATCTCACCCAATAAGTCATGGCTCCACCCTTTATCAATCCCCCCCAGGCCTACCTCATGAAGTATCAATTCCATGTAACAACTTATCCTATGTCTGACAAGTAGGTATCTCAACCAATAAGTCATGGCTCCACCCTTTATCAATCCCCCCAGGCCTACCCCATGAGGTATCAATTCCATGTAACAACTTATCCTATGTCTGTCAACCCCAGGCCTACCCCATGAGGTATCAATTCCATGTAACAACTTATCCTATGGCCTCACCCTTTTCTGGCCTAGCTGGTCTTATGTCCTCCACCCTGGCCTACCTCCAATTCTGTATTATCCTATGTCTGACAAGTAGGTATCTCAACCAATAAGTCATGGCTCCACCCTTTATCAATCCCCCCAGGCCTACCCCATGAGGTATCAATTCCATGTAACAACTTGGTACACCATCTGAGAGATCTAAGGTATCTTCTCTTCTGCCAGCTGACAGTTCATTGTTCTCTTCCCTTCCCTCTGGGGTATTCCTGGTGGTATCCTAACCTCTACCTTTAGGTTCAGCCTTTCTGCAGAGTGTTATGTTTATGCCTGGCTATTTGAGGGTAGACTTGTGATTGGTGTCATTAGTGATGGGGCTTGGGCCCTAACGTGTTATTTGTTATATCTCAAATCTGTACAGGTGTCAGGAAGGCTCTGCCAGAAGACAGAATAACGCTGCATACAATTAAATCCTTGTTCCTCGAAGCTTCCAAAGAAGATGCAAATTAGTGCACGCTAACGTGCGCGCATTTGCGCATGCGCACCAATGTGAGCCAGAATGTGAACGAATATCCGCATGCACGTACAAATGTGCGTGGCGCATCCCCGTGAAAGATAAGGATGCCAAATGGGCTATTTAAGATGGATCAGCACCGTCAAAAACATTCTGTGATTGTCCTGTTTCTTGTGACCCGCATCCGTTCTTAGAATACTGACCCGGCTTGTTCCTGACTGTCCCTATTCTCCACCTGCATATACCCCGGCTTGTTCTTTGACCATTCTCCTGCCTCCACATCTGTACTTGATCTGATCATTTTATGTATGACCCGGCCTGTCTGACTCTGATTACGTTTCAGTCCATTGGGAGCTACCAAGTTGTAAGCACCTGTCTATCTGCCACTGGGCCCTGCTCTTTGGCTAAGCACCAGCCTGTCCCTGCCCTCGGGAGATCCACTGCCATCTGGCGTACTACTCCACCAGCAGCCCAGCAGCAATTACATCTACCGGCCCTCGTCAAGTGCTACACTCCTGCGCCACCTGTATACTCTACCAGGGGCCCAAAGTCAGAGGTGTAAGAGAGGCCTTACTCTGCATAAACCAGGCTCTACCCAACAAGTAGAGTTCATGAGTGTTTTGCAATACAAGCTTTTTTAAAAAAAAAATCTGACTCGATTCGCAAGTGTTGCCTCGCAAGATGACCAGGATTCAAGCCTCTGGGGTGTGCAGTCCCAAATGTGGCCAGAGGTGCACCAGTGACGCTCAAAGACCACTCAGAAACCCTCGGAGACACTGGGGATGGGGAACCAAGCATCTCTGAGTGTTTCAAAGTATCACCGGCGCCCCCCCCCCCACCTCTGGCCACATATGGTACTGCATACACCAGCAGTGGCACTGGAAAGCATTAACTGAATTTCCATTGATTCCTATGGGAAAACTTGCTTTGATATACAAGTGCTTTGAATTATAAGCATTATTCTGGAACGAATTATGCTCCTAATATAAGTTACTACTGTATTCATTTTTACTCTGTATCCCAAAGGCAATTTTTTGTTTATTTTGAGCATGTGACCAGTAGTGTTGCTCACGAATATTCGTATTGCGAATATTCGGCTCGAATATGGCATATTCGAGTATTCGCGATATATTCCGAATTTCGCAGTGAATATTCGCTATTTCGAATATTCGTATTTTTTCAATTTTTTTTTTAGAACAGATCACATCCTAGAGATCCCCATCGACGTCTAAAAGCATTGCTGGTATGATTAGAGACCTTGGGCCGAGTAGCTGCAGCGATCAAGTTATATTGCCGATAAATCGCAATGCGATTATTCGGCAATAGCGATATCGCGCAATTATTTTCGAGAAATTCGCAATATTGTTTTTAGCTAAAATAACACATATATTCGATTTCAGAGTGTTACTGTCAAAATTCCGCAATAAATTTCTCATTCGCATTTTTGCGAAATTACGATAAAATATCAAGAATATTCTGAGCCAATCAGAGTGCTCCATTCCGCATTTCTCGAATATTCGCAATTATTTTGTATTGTAATATATCAAGAATATTCTGAGCCAATCAGAGTGCTCCTTCCGCATTTGCCGAATATTCGCAATTATTTTGTATTGTAATATATCACGAATATTCTGAGCCAATCAGAGTGCTCCTTCCGCATTTCTCGAATATTCGCAATTATTTTGTATTGTAATATATCATGAATATTCTGAGCCAATCAGAGTGCTCCATTCCGCATTTCTCGAATATTCGCAATTATTTTGTATTGTAATATATCACGAATATTCTGAGCCAATCAGAGTGCTCCATTCCGCATTTCTCGAATATTCGCAATTATTTTGTATTATAAAATATCACGAATATTCTGAGCCAATCAGAGTGCTCCATTCCGCATTTCTCGAAAATTTCGCATTCGCAATTCGCATTCGCATTCGCAATAGCGAAAATTCGCAATAGCGAAAATTCGCAATCATTTCATTTCCAAAAAATATCACGAATATTCGTATTTAGCGAATATATCTTGAATATTCGACTATATATTCGAGATATATCGCGAAATCAAATATGGCATATTCTGCTCAACACTAGTGACCAGCAGCAGAAGACTAGAAGACTAGAAGCTCCTCCTGCCTATGTTTCCCTGCAGACAGGCTGGGAGAGAGCTGGGTCATGTGACAGCTGTATAGCAATTAGGAAAAAGGGTACCGCTGTTTCTTTATTAAAATAATGACAGTGCCATCATCCACATATGGAAATAGAAAGGACAATACAAATTAAACAGTGTGTATGTGTGTATGTAGTATCACTTTAAGTGGTTACTTACTTTTTGGAGATGACCGTTTAAATTCTGAAAAAGGAAAAAATATGTTACATATAAATAACAGTAGCAACTATAGTACAAGTTGTTTTTTTGTACAAGACAAAATGGGCAGTGAGGGATGAAGAATGGAATATAATCAGTTAAAGCAAGGGTCTCCATACTTTTAAAGCAAAGGGCCAGTCTACGATTTTTTTAGACTTCAGGGGGGCCAGATTCTGACCAGTTGGGGTAGAAAATGCCCCAGGGCCGAGCATTGGTCAGAATAAACATGACCCCAGTGTTGGTGGGCAGTAGGAGGGGGAATAGTGCTTCATCATTGCTATGCGTTTAAGAAATAGTGCCCCATTGTTGGTGCCATTGGGAGGAATAGAGCCTCATATCATTGGGCGCAATTCTGCCCCAAGGGCCAGATGAAGGCTAGCAAAGGGCCACATCCGGCCCTCGGGCCACAGTTTGGAGACACCTGAGTTAAAGGAAAATGATAATGGTTAGCTGGTCACTTTAATTTATTTATTGTTAAGCTGAACTCCAGACAAACAGTCCAATACACAAATGGAATGCATATCTGGGAGTTGTTTTACCTGCCAAAGGATTTGTATTTATGTCCATCCAGGTATAACTGCAAGAGGATAATACCAAGTCATATTTAGATCTGGGTTGCTGATAAGGCAGTACAACCAGCCCTCCTGTACCGGGCCCGAGCCCCATCAGTTCAAAAGGGGGGCCTGGGCACCAAGTCTTGTGGCTCCCCCTGTAGCTCTGCTGTCCTCTGCTCTTTTTTTCCTCTGGCTGATCTGCAGGGGGAATGGTATCTGCGTACATACCCCCTGTTGTCTGGGACTCCCTGTGTGCCCTCCTCCCCTGCAGCATTTGTGACTTCCCTCCTCTCCTCTTCCACCTGGACCTGCTGAGGGCATACTGGGGAATATTTCAGGATAGAGAGTGGGGGGGGGGGTGAGAGAGAGGCAAATATATTCTATTTATCAGACCCTTCCTTTCCTGAAGAAACACAGTAAGGGATTGGCCCCAATCACTCACTGTACCCATTTATCAACGTAGGATAGTAAATTGTGTTTACTATGCTTCCGTTTGTGAATGAACAGGAAGCCTCAGAGCACTTCTTATTAATACACTGTCCAGTGCAGCTGAGGCTGCAGTGCGGAGAAAAGGACTAGGGAATCTCTTTCTTAATTTCCTTTCCCTGGCTTAAATGTGAGACATCAGAGGTCTGTTTAGACTCGAATGAATATTCACTATTGTAACACTGATTCTCCCGGCCAATTAGGAAGTTGGTCATGACCTGTCACTAGGGTTGTCCCGATACCGATACCAGTATCGGTATTGGGACCGATACTGAGCATTTGCGGGAGTACTTGTACTCCCGCAAATACCCCCGATGCCGGATCCGATATTGGCTGCATATTGTGGGGGACATGGCTGCATATGTGGGGGACATGACTGCATATGTGGGGGACATGACTGCATATGTGGGGGACATGGCTGCATATGTGGGGGACATGGCTGCATATGTGGGGGGACATGGCTGCATATGTGGGGGACATGACTGCATATGTGGGGGACATGGTTGCATATGTGGGGGGACATGGCTGCATATGTGGGGGGACATGGCTGCATACGTGGGGGACATGGCTGCATATGTGGGGGACATGGCTGCATATGTGGGGGACATGGCTGCATTTGTGGGGGGACATGGCTGCATATGTGGGGGACATGGCTGCATTTGTGGGGGGACATGGCTGCATTTGTGGGGGGACATGGCTGCATTTGTGGGGGGACATGGCTGCATTTGTGGGGGGACATGGCTGCATATGTGGGGGACATGGCTGCATATGTGGGGGGACATGGCTGCAATATGTGGGGGGACATGGCTGCAATATGTGGGGGGACATGGCTGCATATGTGGGGGGACATGGCTGCATATGTGGGGGGACATGGCTGCATTTGTGGGGGACATGGCTGCATATGTGGGGGACATGGCTGCATATGTGGGGGACATGGCTGCATTTGTGGGGGGACATGGCTGCATTTGTGGGGGGACATGGCTGCATATTGTGGGGGACATGGCTGCATTTGTGGGGGACATGGCTGCATATGTGGGGGGACATGGCTGCATATGTGGGGGGACATGGCTGCATTTGTGGGGGACATGGCTGCATATGTGGGGGACATGGCTGCATATGTGGGGGACATGGCTGCATTTGTGGGGGGACATGGCTGCATTTGTGGGGGGACATGGCTGCATATGTGGGGGACATGGCTGCATTTGTGGGGGGACATGGCTGCATTTGTGGGGGGACATGGCTGCATATGTGGGGGACATGGCTGCATTTGTGGGGGGACATGGCTGCATTTGTGGGGGGACATGGCTGCATATGTGGGGGGACATGGCTCCATATGTGGGGGACATGGCTGCATATGTAGGGGACATGGCTGCATATGTGGGGGACATGGCTGCATTTGTGGGGGGACATGGCTGCATTTGTGGGGGGACATGGCTGCATATGTGGGGGGACATGGCTGCATTTGTGGGGGACATGGCTGCATTTTGGGACACATTTAAAAAAAAGTATCGGTATTCGGTATCGGTGAGTACTTGAAAAAAAAGTATCGGTACTTGTACTCGGTCCTAAAAAAGTGGTATCGGGACAACCCTACCTGTCACCCGATTGGCCAGAAAGGAGATCTAATCTGATTGTCCACCAGTAGGAGGAGACACACAGAGGAGGCAGGAGATGCAGGGGAATATGATAAAGCAGCCACCCACAGCCCGGAGAGAAGCCACCGCCACGCTGCCCGCGAGATGGAGTAAGTGCGGGACCCCAACTGACTGACCACCCGGGGGTCTGTGGCAACAAGTGGATTATATGCGGGCCCCAAAAAAACAAACACTGGCCGCCACGGGAAATGGGACATTACACTAATTACCCTATTAACACACATATATAAAAATCTGCTTCTTACCAAAGTTACCAGAAGTCCTCTTCCCCATGGTTCCGTAAAATTGATCTGGATTGGGTTTTCGTGCGAATCTCAGACGATATCTGTATATTGGTTCATCTAGATCTACCTAAAATTGAAGCAAAGATACAAAAGGTAATAACTTAAAGGGGTCAGGTCCTTGAAAACGAATAGATGAGTCATTGGTCAATGCTAAAGGTTCCCAACTTCACCATCTAAACCCTCACATAACGTATACCCAGTGAAGTGACTGGCCTCAGGTGAGACACAGAGATGAAACAAAACCTCCTACTAAAGTTGTACATGTTCATCTGCAGGCCTTTCTTCTCTACAGTTGTTCAAAGTCCAGAATTTACACAGCATTTCTCAACTCCAGAAGGAAGGGGGGGGGGTTCTGATATCACAAACTGCACAGCATAGAGCAGGGAGCTGAGTGTAATCTGAGAACTGAGTGGAGAAAACGTTCACCCCCCCCCCCTTTACACAGTCTCATAGGGAAAAAAATGCACAGCTAAGGCTGTCAATCACCTGCTGTGTGCTGCAGGGGGCAGATTTGTCTCCCAGGATTGTCTAGTGTCAGCATAGACGGTCAGCAGTGACTCATACAGATAGTAGAGGAATGAGAGAATAGACAGAAATCACACTTAGTGCCTTGGTTAAAAACAAGTAAACATATAGACCAGGGGTAGGCAACCTCGGCACTCCAGCTGTGGTGAAACTACAAATCCCATCATGCCTCTGCCTCTAGGAGTCATGCCTGTGATTGTCAGGGTTTTGCAATGTCTCATGGGACTTGTAGTTTCAAAACAGCTGGAGGGCCGAGGTTGGCTTCCCCTGATATAGAAGGATATGCCTTGTTCATTTTTTCATTTCACAGGTTTACACCCACCCACAGTCTACATTAAAGTGTTTGCAAAGTCACATTGTGACTTTATTGTATTCTGTTCTATTCCATTTCTTTATTTTCTATTCTATTCTATTCTATTCTATTCTATTACATTTCTTTATTTTCTACTTTATTTTTGTTTCTATGCTTTTATATTCTATTATTTTCTTTTTTTATTCTATTATATTCTTTTCTATTTTATTCCTTTATGTACTATTCTTTTTATCTTATTCAGAAATTCAAATTCAAATCAAATTAAAAAAAATATTTTAATTAGAAAACATTTAGAGGGTTTCTAAGTGCTATCCACTTCTCACAAACCTACCGGAAACCCCCTGGTACTCATATCTACAGATGCAGAAAAAGCGTTTGATCGGGTTGACTGGAACTTTTTAAGAGCAACTATGCAACATATAGGATTGGGAGAAGGGATGCAAAAATGGGTTATGAGTTTGTATTCACTACCGAAAGCCAGGGTCAAGATAAATGAAACACTATCTGAACCTTTTTCCATAGGTAACGCGACACGCCAAGGATGCCCCATTATCACCCATTATTTTTATTTTAACGTTAGAACCTTTCTTAACCACTTTAGCCCCGGGCCTGTTTTTCAGATTCGGTGTTTACGAGACTAAAACATTTTTTTTTGCTATAAAATTACTTAAAACCCCCAAACATTATATATTATTTTTTTCTAACACTCTAGAGAATAAAATGGCAGTCATTGCAATACTTTTTGTCACACCGTATTTGCGCAGCGGTCTTACAAGCGCACTTTTTTTTGGAAAAAATTCACTTTTTTAAATTAAAAAATAAGACAACAATAAATCTGGCCCAATTTTTTTACATATTGTGAAAGATAATGTTACGCCGAGTAAAATGATACCCAACATGTCACGCTTAAAAATTGCGCCCGCTCGTGGCATGGCGTCAAACTTTTACCCCTAAAAATCTCGATAGGCGATGTTTAAAAAATTCTACAGGTTGCATTTTTTGAGATACAGAGAAGGTCTAGGGCTAGAATTATTGCTCTCGCTCTAACGATCGCGGCGATACCTCACTTGTGTGGTTTGAACACCGTTTTCATATGCGGGCGCTACTCGCGTATGCGGGCGCTACTCGCGTATGTGTTCGCTTCTGCGCGCGAGCTCGTCGTAAAGGGGCGATTTAAAAAAATAAATTTTTTGTTTTCGTATTTATTTGTATTCATTTTACCAATTTTTAACACTAAAATAAAAAATAAATAAAAAATATCACTTGTATTCCTATTACAAGGAATGTAAACATCCCTTGTAATAGAAAAAAGCATGACAGGTCCTCTTAAATATGAGATCTGGGGTCAGAAAGACGTCACATCTCATATTTAGGCTAAAATGCAAAAAAAAAAAAAAAAAATTTTAAATGTCATTTTTCAAATGACATTTAAAAAAAAATGTCTCTTTAAGACGCTGTTTGGAACTGACGTTTGACGTCACTTCCGCCCAGCAGAGCTACGGGGATGGACGAGGGAAATTTTTTTCCCTCACTCGCATCCCCGCTGAACAGACGAGCGCACCCGATCGCCTCCGCCGCTACTAACGGCTTGGGGAAAGCGGCGGAGAGCGCGGGAGCGCAGCGGGAGGGGGGGGGGGACGCTCGTCCGCCACCGATAACGGCGATCTCGCGGCGATTCCGCCGCGGAGACCGCCATTATCGTTTACCCGACCGCCCACAGAAGAGATGGATATCTCGGTTGTGGCAGCAGCTGCTGCCGTTACCGAGATATCCATCCTCAAAGTGCCGACGTATACCTGCGGTGGGCGGTCGGGAAGTGGTTAAGAACAATAAGAGCTAACTGAGATATTAGGGGTATCTCTGTAAAAGGCAGAGAACATAAACTTGCAGCGTAGGCAGATGATCTTATGTTTTTTATAACTGATCCAGCACTGTCCCTCCCCCATTGTTATCCGAGATTATTAAATACGGGGAAATTGTCTAATTTTAAGGTAAACTATAGCAAATCAGAAGCAATGGGAGTCGAGATGAGTATAGCCCAGCAACAACAACTGACAGCGTTGTTTGCATTTAGATGGACAGACTCACACATAGGATACCTGGGGACCAAAATACCAAAGAAATTGAACACAATCTTTAAACTGAATTTAGCACCTTTAGTAAGACAAATTAAATTAGACCTGCAGAAGTGGGACAAGGAAGTTTTTACCTGGTTTGGCAGAATTAACATCATAAAAATGAATGTAATGCCGGGATTATTATATCTGTTACAGACACTTCCGATTAGGATTCCCCAAGGGTTCCTGAGAGATTTGAGAGCAAATTTTGCTGGATTTATATGGGCTGGAGACATTCTGACGCTACCAAAGGAAAAAGGTGGGGTGGGATTCCCAGACCCAGTCTCTTATTATAAAAACAACACACCTATCGAGAGTATTGGATTGGTGTGTAGCTCCAAGAGATAAGACTTGGATCCATATGGAACAAGCAATGTCGGAGATACCCTAAGGCCTCGTACACACGATCGGACATATCCGATGAAAATGGTCCGCGGACCATTTCCATCGGATATGTCCGATCTGGAGTTTGATCCGATGGCGTGTACACACCATCGGATCAAATTCCCCGCCGGCGGACAGCGCGGTGACGCGGCGGTGACGTTGACGCCGCCACGTCACCGCACCAGGAAGTAAAACACTTCCGCGCATGCGCCGAATCCATTCGGCGGCGGCGCGGCGGCGGTGGGGGACGACATGTCTGCTGGTAAGTGTACTAACCAGCAGACATGTCGGGCGGACGGATTCCACCCGATAGATTTCAAAGCATGCTTTGAAATCTGTCGGGTGGACAAATCTGTCCGCTAGCCCATACACACGATCGGAGATGTCTGCTGAAACGGTCCATCGGACATATCCCCTCGTGTGTACGAGGTCTTAGAGGGCCTAGTGTGGCTTACAGACCCCGTGATACCACAGGCAGTGAAGCGCCATCCCACGATAGGGGCGACTATTAGTTTGGTTAAGAAGATGTATAAAAAAATAAACATAGTCCGATGACACCAATCCTAGGTAACCCGGCCTTTGAGTCTGGTCTGAAAGATCAGGGATTCATCAATTTAAAACGACGGGGCAAAACTAGACTGATAAATTTTTGGAAGGATAACTGTGTAAGGGCCCTTTCACACGGAGCGGTCCGTTTTTCGGTCCGCTCCGTGTGTCCGTCGGCTCAGCGGGGGGGTCTCCGCAGAGCTGTCGGGCGGACAGGGCCTGTCTCTCCTCCGCTATCCCCTATGGGGAATCGGATGGAAACGGACCGTCTGTCCGTTTGCATCCGATCCGTCGGACAGAAGAAAAATAGGACATTCTTCCGTCCGAAAAAGCGGATGCGGATCTTGCGGACGTTAGCGGATGCATCATCCGCTAACGGATCCGCTCCCATAGGGGCCCATTACAAGTCCGTAAACGGACTTGTAATTAGCGGACGAACGGAGCGGACGTCTAAAAGGACCCTAATATCGAGCGAGGAAATCGAGCATGAATTCTTAGAAGAATTAGATCCATTTAGGAGAAGGCAGTTAAGTACTTTTCTTCGCTCAATTTCAAGGCAGGTGACGGAGATAACGACTCCTACGGAATTTGAGAAGCTATGTTTAAAAGGGGATTCAATGAGAGACTCGCTGTCGCTACTGTATGCCCTGGTAAAAGAACTAAAAGCACCACAAGAATTCGGTTTTATACAGGCACGGGAGAGAGATTTGGGAGTTGCCTTTTCCGAGACTCAGAAGAATAAAATATTCAGGTTCACCCAAAAGGCTTCACTGGCAACTAGATATCAAGAAGGGGGGTATAAGATCTTGAGTAGGTGGTATAGAACCCCAGTAGCTCTGAATCTGATTTTTCCCCAGGTATCGAACCTATGCTGGCGATGTCAAAAGGAAGTGGGAACTTTGATACACATATTTTGGGAATGTGAGGGTGTAAAATATTTTTGGAAAATGGTTTCAGAAACGATTAAAGAAATAACCAAGTATCTCTTGGAGAGAATCCGGCAGCTTTTCTGTTATTCGATATACTAATATCGATAGAAAAATATAAAAAATCATTGGTGAGACATCTGCTTACAACGGCAAAAGCATGCATTCCTGTGCTGTGGAAAAGCAATATCTCACCAAGTAGACCACAAAGGCTTGCGAAAATGACCGAAATTCAGCAAATGGAAAACCTTACCATGATGTTAAGGGAACAGGAGGATAAGTTCAGAGAAACATGGGCCCCCTATATTGTCCCTGAGGAAGAGGGGTCACACTCGAAAACGTGTTAGCTAACCTTGGACTAATCTCACCCCACTAAAGTTTAGTGGCCAGCAGACCATGTTGGACGAGGTTACTGTTCTGTTGTTACTACACGTTTGCCCCTGGCGCGTATGTAGCTTAACATTAGACATGTGCATTCGTTTTCGTTAGAATGCATTTTCGCCCGAAAATCGGGTATTTTCATTATTGTTTTAACAAACTAAAACGAAAGCGCAAGAAACGAAAACCAAAAAATCCGACATAAAAAATGCTTTATTTTCGTTTTCGTTTAGATCCGGCGATTTTCGATGCTTTGTCGAATTTCCGTCTTTCAATTTCACAAAGTCACCGAAAATCGTCGTTCTGAATACAGGTATATTCACTGTATTCAGAACGACGATTTTCGATACTTTGTCGAATTTCCGTCTTTCAATTTCACAAAGTCATCGAAAATCGTTGTTCTGAATACAGGGAATTCCCTGTATTCAGAACGAAGATTTTTCGATGCTTTGTTGAATTTCCGTCGTTTAACCTCCCTGGTGGTATCCCCGAGCGTGACTCGGGGTGGGTTTTTTCTGCTAAGAACGGTATCCCCGAGTCACGCTCGGGGTAGCCATGCAGAGCCTGCAGCACGCGCTGTCTTACCTTCTTCCTGGATCCAGCGATGCATCCACGTTGTGTGAGCGAGCGGGTGCTTGCTCGATTCACACAGCGTCCCCGTGTGCCGCCGATCTCCGTTTCCTGCGACGTTACGACGCACGGAAGCGGAGAACGGCGCCAAATTCAAAAATGTAAACAAACACTTTACATACAGTACAATGAAATCTTATAGATTACAGTACTGTATGTAAAAAATACACACACCCCTTTGTCCCTAGTGGTCTGTCCAGTGCCCTACATGTTCTTTTATAAAATAAAAAGTGTTCTTTCTGCCTGGAAACTGTAGATTGCCCATAGCAACCAAAAGTGTCCCTTTATGTCAAAAATGGTTTTAGATCAGCTAGAAAACAGCGATAATAAATTTTAATCACTTGCAGAATTGAGCGATAGCGATTTGTGGGGAAATTCGTCGCAACTGAGCAAATTTCAGTGTTTTTGAGTTGATTACATTATTGAATATTTTTTATTATAATTACATTATAATTTGTTATAATTATTTATAGTTTTTTATTATGTAAAAAAATATGATTTTGTTTTTCAAACTTTATCATACCCGGGATGTCTTGTTTGGACAGATTTAAGCAAGTTATTCCTAAGAATTGCAGGCCTACAGTATAAAACGCCAAATTTCCATGCAAATAATTGTACCGCTTTTGGTACGTAATTGCAGACAGAATCATACCGCCAGGGAGGTTAATTCGACAAAGTCATCGAAAATCGTCGTTTTCGGACGAAAACTTTCACAACGAAAACGAAATAAATCAAAACGATTTTCGAGAGTAACTTAAAAAATGTATTTTCTGGACGAAAACGAAAAAACAAAACAAAATATTCCAGTCTGCACATGTCTACTTAACATACAGCTTAAACCTTGCATCCTAAATAACCAGACTGTCTGTAACTTTGGATCTTTATTACGATGAACAGGTGTTGGCCATATAAGATGCGTATGAATAATGGTGAAACTAGAGATAAACAAATAAATGAACATATAAGAATTTTATGAACACAAACAAATGTCTACTCGGCCTATAAGTAAACAGTCTTTATCATACCAGCGATGCTGCCCTAGGAGGATCAGGACCTAGGAAAACATGTGGTGCAGGCTTAGCTGACTCCATGTGGACTGTCCAGTGGAAAAGATAAACGAGTTGTGATAGAAAGTGAAGACAGTCCTTTGTTAAGAGTGACATCTAGTGGACAATATTTGAATTACAAGTCCAGAAGATATTACTGTATTTCCTTGTAGGCCAAAGGCATGACAGTTACTGATGGACTTTGTAAGTTTCTATCTTGATTTTATCACTCCTTTGTGAGTATAATACTTTATTCAATAAAAATCATCTTTTGTGGCAAAGGTAATGCACAAGGTTGGTGTGGCCTCTGTCCTTGTTTTTCTTGAAGTCCCCAGAACTAGGGTGACCACATTTTCAAACTACCATTCAGGGACACCCTCACTTCCCAAAAGTCAGCTTGTGCTGTAACGAATCACAGCACAGTGATTGGACACAAGAGGCGGGGTTTATTTCTCCAATCACAAGCAGGGGGGGGGATTGTGCTCCTCCAGGCATTCCCGGCCAGGACAAGTACTGTCAGTGACTAAAGCGGTGATGTGGCGGCCTTTTTTGGGGGCATCAGATTGGACCCCCGGGGGGTGTCTGTGTCAGTTTCATTCCGGGACACTGTATTGTCCTGAAATGTATGTGCCCGGGACAGACCTGCAAAATGCAGGACTGTCCCGGGCAATCCAGGACACGTTGCCACCCTACCCAGAACCCTGGTTGAGAATGGCTGGTGTAAAGTTTGAGATTTTTTCAGTTTCTAGCTCAGCCTGGTCTATTACTAAACCGCGATCGCTGGCACGGTGACAACATCTCTAAAGCTTTTGTAGGAGGAATGTTTCAGATTTGAGATTCACATTGACAATTACATGCAGTAATGGCTTATTCTTCTCTTGTCACTGTACGGCCGTCTATTCAGTCACGGTGAAGCTTCTTTATTTATCACAGCCTTTGTGAGATCAACTTTATCACATTTACCGTGTCAGCCACAATTAACTTCTCTGGAACAATGCCAAGAGATCCCACCACTGCAGACAACCGAGCGGGCTGCCGGAATTGTGTTCTGATAATAGTCTATTAATGGGTGGTGTGCTTTGTGTTGTATTCATATATAATATATTCTAGATCTGAAGCCGCATGCTAATTATGTGTATGCAGCCTACATATAACACTAGTGCAATACAATACTGAGCGCCTATACTTCATTTTCCATCGCTTTCTTTTGGGTTCAATCTGAATTTACGAATGTTCAATGGTGGCGCTTACGTACTTACTGCTTTGTTCAATCCAATCCAAATTATGATAGAAATAATGATTGTTATTAGAAATAAACTTCAGAAGTTATTTCTATTGCATACTTACATAGTCCAGCATGGCACAATGTACAGTGGAACCTCGGATTGCGAGTAATGCGGTTAACGAGCGATTCACAATACAAGCTATTGTTTTAAAAAAAATCCTGACTCGGTTTGCAAGTGTTGTCTCGCGAAACGAGCAGGATTCAAGCCTTTGTGGTGTGCAGAACCACATTTTGCCAGAGGTGCGGGGGTGCCGGTGACGTTCTGAGTGTTTCCGAGTGCAGCTGAGCGGTCTTCGAGTATATCCGAGTCTCTCCAGCGCCCCCCCCACCTCTGGCCACATGCGGTATTGCATGCTATAGAAGTCAATAAAGAACTAATTATCCTTGTTTCCATTGACTTCTATGGGGAAACTCGCTTTGATATGCAAGTGCTTTGGATTACAAGCATTCTCCTGGAACGGATTATGCTCGTAATCCAAGGTTCCACTGTACAAATTTAACGCAGCACCCTGATGTTTAGGTTACATTTACCTGCCAGGTGTAGTTGCCTTGGCCAACTGTTAAAGGGGTAAACAAGGTTATCATATTTACCTCCAATGTGCAAGTTTGTTATGCACAGTGTGGCCCCGAACCTCGTCTTCTTGGGTCCCCCGGTGGCGCTCGTGGCTCCTCCTCACATCGGTAAACTCCCTGGGAGAAGTGCTCTCCCTGGGGGTTACCGTGCGTGGGGGGCGTTCCCGAGTCCATCATTTGGCCTTAATAGACACAAATGCCGGACTTGGCCCCGCACCCCGGCACCCGCGTCATTAGATTTGATTGACAGCAGTCGGAGCCAATGGCTGCACTCCTATCAATCTATCAATTCAAGAGCCTAGAACCCTGGGCAGAGAGGTAAAGCGCCTCTCCGCCGAGGAAACTAATCGGCTCAGGTGAGTAAAACGGGGGGGGGGGGGGGGGGGCAAGGGAGCAGGTCACTGTCAGATGCGTAGGATGCAATAGGGTGAAAAAACATGAGGGTTTACAACCCAGCCACTGTGCCATAAAACGCTGCCTCTGTGCCCATCAAACGCTCCAGTGTGCCCATCAAATGTTGCCAGCGTGCCCATCATGTGCTGCCAGTGTGCCCAACTGCCCATCATATGCTGCCAGTGTGCCCATCAAATGCTGCTAGTGTGCCCAACTGCCCATTTTATGCTGCCAGTGTGCCCATCAAATGCTGCCAGTGTGCCCATTAAATGCTGCCAGTGTGCTCCCACCCTCTTGTCGTCTGCCCGGCACTTACCCGGTGTCTGTGGGGCAGAGGGTGATGGCGACGAGCGGGGTCCTTAATGCGTCTCCTCTCCTGCCTCATCTCCCATCCTCTCCTCTTGATAGGCGTCCAATAGTGGCGCCTGTCATTTCAGCCAATCAGGTGACAGGTAACAGTTTTTTTTCCCTTTGGGAGAGGGGATGTGATCAGCACAGGGCTAATTAGCACTGTCCAGATAGAGGGTCAGGGGTCCTGCAGCCTTATAGGACAATCAGGGGAGAATGAAAACTCCTCTTACTATAAGGTGACCAGATTTTTAAAATGAAATCCGGGGACATATTTTTTCTTTACTAGTAATGGCGGCAATCAGCGACTCTCTGCCCGCCGCCGCCCCGCCTCACAGCCTCTCAAGTCTTACTCTTCGGGCCCCGGCTACTACTGGATGGGGAGCGGAGGAAGATCACTACTGCCAGGGAAGGTAAGGAGATAGGCAGGTGGCTGGCCAGGTTTTGAGCCAAGGCAGAAGAACATGCGAGCGAAGCTGAATGGGCAATGCGCCCGAAACTGAAGAAATATTCCCTCCGCTCCGACCAGCACATGGTCATCAGAAAGGGGCACAGATAATGGGAAAAATACAACCCCCCTATGCTAGTAGGCACGGCGGAGCTGGGGGTGTAATTCAATTTTTTTAATTTTAATTCTGCACTGACTGGGGTAGATTCATGTAGATCAGCGGATCTTTTGATCCACGTGATCTATCTTTTTTACGATCCGCCTGCGCCAGTTTTTGAGGCAAGTGCTGTATTCAGAAAGCACTTGCCTCGTAATTAGCCCTGGCGGATCGTAAATCCCCCGGCGGAATGCAAATTCCGCGGCTAGGGGGAGTTTACTATTTAAATCACGCGCGTCCCCGCGCCGATCGTACTGCGCATGCGCCACCGGCAAAATTTCCCAGCGTGCATTGCTTTAAATGACGTCGCAAGGACGTCATTGTTTTCGACGTTAACGCAATTAACGTATGGCCGTATTCCCGGACGACTTACGTAAACGACGTAAAAAATTCAAAACTCGACGCGGGAACGACGGCCATACTTAACATAGGATCCGCCGCACTTACCCCGCATATAGCAGGGGTAACGATCTGCCGGAAAAAGACGAACGCAAACGACGTAAAAAAAAAGCGACGGCCGGGCGTTCGGTTCTGAATCGGCGGTTCTCCTCATTTGCATATTCGTCGCGTAGAAAAAAAGAAGCGCCACCTAGCGGACGGCGGGAGAATGCAGCCTAAGAACCGACAGCGTAACTCACTTACACCAGTCGGCTCTAAGGGAGATCTATGCGGAACCTGATTCGAGGAATCAGCCGCATAGATCCGAGCGTCGGATCTCACAGATCCGACGGTGTATCAGTAGATACACCGTCGGATCTGTACATGAATCTACCCCACTGTCTTTGAAATTGCCCCTGCCCCTTATTAAATCCAATCTGGGGACACAACCAGGGACAGACTTGGTCCGGGGACAGTGTCCTCAATCAGGGGACTGTCCCCTGAAACTGGGGATGTCTGGTCACCCTATCTTACAAGCTTTAACCAGACACTGATAGAAATCAAAAGACTGCTGATGAGAAAAGGTATTTATCAGTTTATATTTACTAAAATAATTACATTTCCATGTTCTGTGTACTGTGGGAGACCAGATATAGTGAATGCAGAGCCCTGGGTTTAGTAACACTTTAATGACCATTCAACCCTTGTGGGTCGGGGGACGTTTTTTGTTTTTGTTTCTGGAGTTGCGCTTTCATATTAGCTATTTATTGAAATGAGCAAATATATACATATTTTTTAGCTTGTCTGAAAATTACACATTTGTACAGACTGGCAAGAACCCTGAAAAACAAACACTCACAGATTCCCAGCAATTTGGTCCATCATGTTTAATGAAAAATGAATTCTAATTTGTCAACACGTGCGGGAGGGATGGCGGCGATCACAAAGCACTTCCGCACGTCTCGCAGCGTTTTCTGAGAAGCGCTCAACCTCACATGTCACGGGGGAAAAGAAAGGTTTCTTTAAATTCCTTTCTTCTATTGTGATAATTCCCAGCGCATAACAGAATGAGTTTAATTCAAGTATATTCTGCTTAGGCAGAGAGAGAGCGCGGCGAGATGAAATAAACATTAGCCTCATTTAGGCTTAATGGATTCCTCACCCATCCTCTCCTACTCATCCCGGTCTCCTGATAATTCCTGTCAATTGCATCTTCTTCAATCCGTTCTTCATGGTAATCAAGACTTCATTATCATCATCACCGCATTGCCCGGATTTTTTTCTTTTTTTTTTCTTTGTCTCTCAATGGCATCAAGTTAGCTAAGGGCTCTTTTAGGCCGCGTACACACGAGGGGATATGTCCGCTGAAAACGGTCCGATGGACCGTTTCAGCAGACATCTCCACTCGTGTGTATGGGCTAGCGGACAGATTTCTCCACCCGACAGATTTCAAAGCATGCTTTGAAATCTATCCGGTGGGAATCTGTCCGCCCGACATGTCTGCTGGTTAGTACACTTACCAGCAGACATGTCGTCCCCCACCGCCGCCGCGCCGCCGCCGAATGGATTCGGCGCATGCGCGGAAGTGTTTAACTTCCTGGTGCGGTGACGTGGCGGTGACGTGGCGGCGTCAACGTCACCGCCGCATCACCGCCACGTCACCGCGCCGTCCGGCGGCGGGGAATTTGATCCGATGGTGTGTACACGCCATCGGATCAAACTCCTGATCGGACATATCCGATGGAAATGGTCCGCGGACCGTTTTCATCGGATATGTCCGATCGTGTGTACAAGGCCTTACACTTGTGGTTGGGGGGTGGTAAAAAAAAACAAAAAACACATGGCTAAGGTACTTTTGAACTGTTTTCCCAACCGCTCCCCCTTAAAGGGGTTGTAAAGTAGGTTGACCAGACATCCCCGGTTTCAGGGGACAGTCCCTGGATTGAGGACACTGTCCCCGGGCCTAGTCTGTCCCCAGTTTTGTCCCCGGATTGGATTTGAACAGGGGCTGGGGAAATTTCAAAGACAGTCAGTGCAGAATAATAATAATAAAAAAAAAATTACACACCCGCCGCTCCTACTAGCTTAGGGGGGTGTATTTTTTCCATTATCTGTGCCCCTTTCTGATGATCATGTGCTGGTCGGAGCGGAGGGAATATTTCTTCAGTATCGGGCGCATGCCCATTCAGCTCCGCTCGCATGTTCTTCTGCCTTGGCTCAAGTCCTGACCAGCCTATCTCCTTGCCTTCCCTGGCAGAGTGATCTTCCTCCGCTCCCCACCCAGTAGTAGCCGGGGCCCGGAGAGTAAGGCCGCGTACACACGATCAAATTCATCTGCTGAAACTGGTCCGACGGACCGTTTCAGCAGACATATCCGATCGTGTGTATGGGCTAGCGGACAGGTTTTCCCAGCGGACAAATTTTAAAGCATGCTTTGAAATTTGTCCGCCGGAGACATGTCCGTCGGATATGTCCGCTGGTTAGTACACTAACCAGCGGACATAAATCTCAGCGCATGCGCCGAATGGATTAGACGCATGCGTGGAAGTATTTTACTTCCTGGAGTGGTGACGTGGCGGCGTCAACATCACCGCCACGTCACCGCGTCCTCAGTTCAATACAAAAGGTACAGGAGGGCCCGGCTCGTAGAGCTTACATTCTAAGGCTGCATTCACACCTAGGCGACACGATACGCCGCGTACGCGGCTTATCTTGCCGCCT
Organism: Rana kukunoris; assembly: GCA_029574335.1. Taxonomy (NCBI): domain Eukaryota; kingdom Metazoa; phylum Chordata; class Amphibia; order Anura; family Ranidae; genus Rana; species Rana kukunoris. The sequence continues at coordinate 3,146,317 of CM056053.1, read as the reverse complement.
GTAGATTAAACTTTTTTTTTTTCTTCTTTCTTTAACATTGCGGTCTATGAGCGAACGCCAATGTCGCCTGAAAAAAAGGCTCCGGGACTTTTTTTCAGGCGACAGGCGTTGAGATGTGAACCATCTCCATAGACCGCAATGTTATTTCACATCTCGAGCGACAAGAGCGTCGGGCGACCGGCGTTTTTTCGCTCAGATGTGAATGGAGCCTAAAGGGAAGGGCATTATGATGGATTTACTAAATTGGTTAATATTGTCCTTTTGGGAATGTGGACGGAGCTAGAAGGACTTTGCAAAATGAGAAACAGTGTCAAAGTGGATTAAAAGGTAATTAAATATAACTATGAAGGCAGGGGCGGACTGACAACTCATGGGGCCCCCGGGCAATAGAAGATTATGGGGCCCCCGGGCTTACAGATGGCCACCAAGCTGGGTGGCAGTGCAGAGGCGGGGCAGCTAAAATCTCGGGGTTTTCACATCAAAAGCATGCAGGTTTCAGACATATCAGGGACAGATGTAAAAAAAAAAAAAAAAAAACACAGATTTGTACATACTGTCCCTGGTTTTAATGAGCCTGGCAACCCTGATAGGGCCCCCTAGTGGCACGGGGCCCTCGGGCAGTGCCCGAGTTCCTCAATGGTCAGTCCGCCCCTGTATGAAGGTAAAGACCACAAATACAATGATGAACTGAGGCTTTCATGATCTTACAGCTTGCATGACTAAGGGCCGTTTCACATCTGTGCAGTGCGTTTTAGGCAGAGTCATCTTAATAGCATCATGGGCCCCTGGGAAAATTAATGCACTGGGGCCCCTACCAGCTTGCCCCAATTTACACACCTATTTTCAAGAAATAAAGTACAAATAGTTGATAGAATTAAACATATTGGCCCGGATTCACATACATCGGCACATATTTATGTCACCGTAGCGTATCTCTTTTACGCTATGCCAGGGCAGCGCGGAGAGGCAATCATGCAATTCACAAAGCAAACACTCCCAACTTTGCGCTGGCGCAGCGTATATTTCATAGGCGTAAGCCGGTGTAAGTGAAAGTAGGTGGAAGTGGGCGTGATCCATGTTAATGAAGCGTGACCCCATGCAAATGATGGGCCGGGCGCCAGACAAGTACTTAAAATGAACTGCGCATGCGTCGAACGTGGACGTATCGCCGTGCGCATGCGTACAACCACGTCGGAACAACTGCCTAAGATACGCTGGATCACTGTGTACGCCGTGAACGTAACCCACGCCCAGCCAGACCCACGTCGGCCCATATTTACAGACGCCCAACGTAAAATACGTAGGCTTGTGTTCCCTGGTCCATACCTTTGCATGTGTTGCGCCTCATCTATGGGGAATAACTTTACGCCGAACGTAAAACTAACGCAAACTGCTTAAATCATGCGCCGGGCGCAAGTACGTTTGTGAATCGGTGTATCTCCCTAATTTGCATATTTGAATAGAAAATCAATGGGAGCGCCACATGCGTCCAGCGTAAATATGCGCCCACTCTACGCCGGCGTAGGCAAGTTACGTCGGTGGGATGAAGTCTGTTTTTAGGCGTATCTTAGTTTGTGGGTTCGGCGCACAGATACGACGGCGCATATTTGTACTTATGCGGCGTATCTGGAGATACGTCGGCGTAAGTGCTTTGTGAATCCGGGCCATACTCATTAGTACTTTCAATAAAATTGATTTTACAAAAGAAAAACCTTCTATAAATCAAAGACTAATCAACACAAAGGGCACAGTACAGGGGGGAATGCAGAAGATACAGTACTGGGGGGGGGGGGTCAAGAGGGCACAATACTGGGATCAGGAGGGCAGAGTATAGGTTCTGGGATGCTTCCTGGGGCACCACCATTTAGTAAAAATCATGACTGTCCCAGCAAATCCGGGACAGATGGCAAGTATGATGTAATGCAAGATTATTGTGGCCCCCCCCCATGTACATGGGGCCCCTGGGCAGTCCCCAGGTGTGCCCTTGCATTACGATGGCCCTGGTTTTAGGCGCACTACTATTAAACGCTGTTCTACCTGCCAAATGATTTGTATTTCTGTCCCTTCGATTCTGAGATTTATACCGCTCTGCTACATGGCACAGCTGTATCCCATAGGGCAGAGAATTGATTTTTACCTGCTGCAGTTCAGTAATACATACAGATCTTGTCCCTCCCCCCAGGCTGTGACTGGACAGTGAAAGGAGAAGCAGCAGACTGATGAGCTCATCTCTCTGTCACTATGACCTTTTCTCCTATGAACATGCTCCTTGTTAGCACATGAGCACTGGAGCACAGCTGATTGATGCCTTATGCTGCTTCTCCCTGCCCCGATATGAGCTCTTCTGTACAGAGGATGACACCAAGTCAAATTCTGGTACTGAGGACACCAGTTACATATCAAAAATACATTGAGCCCTGGTTCACACTGATGCTACTTTGAAATCGTGCTACTTTACTTGAAGTAGCGCAATTTCAAAGTAGCAAGGTCAGCGCGATTTCAGGTGCTACTTTTGCAACTACTTTTGCAAATAGGTGCGGCGCCGCAAAATCAGTGTCGCACCGATTGGAACAGTGCCATTGCCGCCAATAGGCTGCGATTTGTCATTCGATTTGATCTCTCAAATCGCATGATAAATCGCTCCAATGTGAACCTAGGCTGAATGATGTAATGTAAGGCGCTGTGTCTGTTATACCTGCCTGAAGTACAACTTTAACATTTTAGTTAAACAACGCTCTGGTCATCAAAGAATGGGCAGACCTTTACACTCAGATGTCCATAGAAGTATCCCAGAAGTCTTACCTGATTTAATTCACTTTCTGGCCATAAGCTGCCTTCGGTCCACTCCATATCCTCCGCCAGTAACTGTGTCGCGGAGAGGAAGAACACTAGACATGCTACTACGAGGTTCATATTGGAATACTGGTCTTCTCCTTCCCAGGGTTATCAGCGTTGCTCCTTAAAAGCAGAACGGTTGTGGTTATTCATTTATCTGTCGTACTTATATAGTGCCAGTTATTACACAGCTCTTTACAAAGTACATAGAACCAATGACATCAGCCTCTGTCCCCAAAGGAACTCACACTTCCGTAGTCACACACTCTAGTGCCAATCTGTTCATAAGCCAAATACGTTAATTCTGTATCTTGGGAACAATTAGTAAACTCCAGTACTTGGAGGAGGACCATCAAACTCAGGGAGAACCTTCAGCCCTATGTAGAAAATACTCTGATTGGGGTTTGATTTCAGGATCATGACTCTATAACCCAAGGTTCCAGTTCTTTAGTACGCAGTTAAAGGGGCTTTGTGCAACCAAACATGTTTAAAAGGCCAAACGAGGAGTGCATTTCCACCTTTGCAGGCAATTTTGTGAAATCATATGCTTCTGAAGCTTCGTACACACGATCGGTTTTCCCGTCAGGAAAACTGCCAGGAGAGCTATTGGCCGGGAAAACCGGCTGTGTGTATGCTCCATCGCAGTTTTCCCAACAGGAAAACTGCCGGAAAAAAAAGAGAACCAGCTCTATTTTTCCCGCCGGGTTTCCTGGCAGTCTTTTTCCTGGCAGTTTTCCTATGTGAAAGACCAAAGCTCAATCGCAGTTTTCCTGCCGGGAAAACCTCTCGTGTGAAGGGGGAAAAAGTTATCGAGCAGGTTCTCGGTTTTCCCCTCAGGATTCCCGGCGCTTGAGCATGAGGTCACGAACTGATGGCCAAACATTCTCCTTTGGGATTTTCTGGTAGAAAATCATTTGCCATCAATTATGGTAAGTTGTCTAGATCCTGAAGCTGCAAAGCAGCCACGGGCCATCACGCAACCACCGCCATGTCTGACTGTTGATATGATGTTCTTGTTATGAAATACTGTATTAGTTTTATGCCAGATGTCGCACACCTTCCAAAAGTAAATTTTTTTTTGTCTCATCAGTCCACAGAATATTTGTCTTGGATAATCAAGATGTTTTTTGGTAAATGTGAGATGAGCCTTTGTGTACGTTTTGGTCAGCAGTGGCTTTGGCCTTGGAACTCTCCCATGGATGCCATTTTTGCCCAGTCTCTTTCTTACTGTTGAATCATGAACACGGATATTACCTGAGGCAAGTGAGGCCTGCAGTTCTTTAGATGTTGTTCTGGGTTCTTTTATGACCTCTTGGATGAGTCGTCCTCATGCTCTTGGAGACATTTTTGTAGGCTGGCCACTAATGGGAAGGTTCACCACTGTTCCAAGTTATCTCCATTTCTGGATAATGACTCCCCCCGTGGTTCATTGGAGTTCCAAAGCCTTACAAATGGCTTTGAAACCCTTCCTAGACTGATACATGTACATTATTTTGCTTCTAATCTGTTCTTGAATGTTTTTAGATTGTGGCCTGATGTGTGGCTATTTGTGATCTGTAAGTGTGCTTCACTTTGTCAGACAGCTTCTATTTATGTGATTTCTTGATTCAACAGGTCTGGCAGTAAACAATCCTGGGTGTGGCAAGCGAAATTTAACTCAGCTTTCCAAACAATTGTGGTTAATCAAAGGCACTACTATAAATGTGTTATATGATATGGAAAGGGCACTAATAGGTTAACTGGTAATTCTCCCTTTAGCTCTGCCCACTGCCCACCCCCTTATGGGCTTTAAATGCCTAGTTGCCGTCATTCCTGTGACTTGAAAAAATGAATGCATGCAAAATGGGCACCCCTTATAGTGCAGGCCCCTTTTATATCACAGTACCGTCCCCCTTTATATCACAGTGCCCCCTTTAAATCACAGCATCCATTTACATTACAGCGCCCCCTTTACAGAGCAGTCCCCTTTACCTCGCAGTGTCCACTTTAAATTACAGTGCAGACCCCTTTACATCACAGTGCCCCCTTTACATTACAGTGTCCCCTCTACAGAGCAGTCCCTTTTACATCACGGTGCCCCCTTTACAGAGCAGTCCCTGTTACATTAACGTAAAGAGGGGCTGTGATGTGAAGGGGAACTGAGGACACTGATATAAGGGGGGCTGTACTGTACTAAGTGGGGTTGTGGTGTATAGGGGTGCTGACTCATATCCCACCCATGAATATCCCATCTCGTCCACCAAACACCCCCCGGTCCCTGGGGATGGCTGGTCAACTCAGAGAACTGAGAACAGTGCAACAGATAACAGTGCAGCACAAGCAGAGAGCCCATGAAGATAGAAGCTCACTGAGGGTAAAAAGTAAAAGTGCTTCCTACATTATTTCAGGCTTTTATACAACCATGTGATCATACATCATGTGTCAAGCCTCGTACACACGACCGGTTTTCCTGGCAGGAAAACTACCAGGAGAGCTTTTGGCTGGGAATCCCAGCGGCGTGTATGCTCCCTAGCAGTTTTTCCAACAGGAAAACTGACGGAAAAAAAGAGAGAACCTGCTCTCTATTTTCCCGTTGAGATTCCCGGCAGAGTGTTTCCTGTCGAGAAAACCGGCCGTCTGTATGCTTACCTGAAGGGGAAATAAACCGTGCATGCTTGATAACAATTCGACACATGTGCAGTAGCATAGAGCGTAATTTAGCCGGCTTGTCGTAGTCTTTGACGTCACCGCATTCTTGCCATTTAAAAGAACGGCCGGTCTTTTGTGTGGCCGTGTGTATACATGGCTTTTTAAGGCAAGCTTGGCAGGAATCCGTTGGGAAAACTGACGGTTTTCGAACAGACGGGATTCCTGGCCGTGTGTACAGGGCTTAACACATTTGCGTAAAGTGAAAGTATGAGAAATGTGAAAGCTGTTTTTTTTAAGTAATAATATGATTAGAGAGTCTCTGACCTTACAGTCACAGTCTTGCTAATTAGTGAACCCAGGATTAGAACACAAAGCTTGCAATTCATATAAGCTGTAACTGAAGATACCAAATTCCTGACAGGATCAGTTTAAAGCGGAGGTTCACCCAAAAAACAAGTATATAACACTACATTCTGTATACCTCAAACATGTACAGTATGCAGTTTTTTTGTGGGGGGGGGGGGTGTACATACGGTATTATCGCTATTTTTCACCTGGCTCTCGGGTACTAGCTCCCGCGGGAATAGGCGTTCCTGTGCAGTGACGCAATGTTATCTGGGGCTTCGCCCAGATGATTGACGTGCCTGAGAAAAACTCCCCCCTGGCGGATAAGGCGCGTCATGAGTTTCCTTAACTAGCCGGACTGCGAATCGGCTCTATACGGCACCTGCGCAGTCAGCTCTACATGGCTCCTAGTCGGTGCGCAGGCGCCGCATAGCGCCGTAAAGAGCCGACTCGTAGTTCGGCTAGTTACAGAAACTCGTGACGCGCCTTAGGGGGAGTTTTTCTGAGGCACGTCAATCATCTGGGCAAAGTCCCAGATGACATTGCGCCACTGCATAGGAACGCCTACTCCCTCAGGAGCTAGTACCCGGAAGCCGGGTGGAAAATAGCAATAATACCGTATGTACACCCCCCCAAAAAAAAAACAGCATACTGTACATGTTTGAGGTATACAGAATGTAATGTTATATACTTGTTTTTTGGGTGAACCTCCGCTTTAAAGCTATATGCAGACAAATCATTTTAAACCATTTGGATAGCATGGTTAAAAACTAAGTACATTTTTATTTGTTTCCGTGTTCCATTGTAGAGAGTTCGCCTTTTGGGGACACAAAAGGAAATGAGAATAAATCTTTGAAGTGAATGGACGTCTTATCTTGGACAGTTGTAATTGCCCCAAATGTCTATATTGGACAACTGTTAAATGTTGGATTTCCCAACATTTTTGGCCATCAGGACAGAGAGTGTGAATTTTCCAATGGAGACAGAAAAGCATTAAAACCCTAGAAAGTTTTTAAAAACCTTTTGGGAAAAACAACAGGAAATGAAAGGAAACCTTCAAAGTGAATGGACTTCTTCTTTTGGACAGTTTTCCTTGGGACAGATGTCTCCTTTAGAGGACTACAGTAAAATGTTGGATTTCCCAACATTCTGGGCCATCAGGACAGAGAGTGTGAATCTTCCAATGGAGACAGAGAAAGCATTAAAAACCTAAGAACGTTTTTAAAAACCTTTTAACTTTTTGGGCACACTACAGGAAATGAGAGGAAATCTTTGAAGTGAGTAGACATCTACTCCTGGACAGTTGTCATTGGCACAGGTGTTAAAGGACAACTGTAAAATGTTGGATTTCTCAACATGATGGGCCATCAAGAGAGAGAGTATGAATCTTCCAATGGAGACAGAGAAAGCATTAAAAACCTGACAAAGTTTTAAAAAAAAAAAAACTTTTGGGGACACAACAGGAAATTAAAGGAAACCTTCAAAGTGAATGGATATTTGCTTTTGGACAGTTGTCCTTGGGACAGGTGTCTCCATTAAAGGACAACTGTAAAATGTTGGATTTCTCATCATTTTGGGTCATAAGGACAGAGAGTGTGAATCTTCCAGTGGAGAAGGAAAAGCATTAAAACCCTAGAAAGTTTTTAAAAATCTTTTGGGAAAACAACGAGAAATTAAAGGACAGTTGTCCTTGAGACAGATGTCTCCTTTAGAGGACAACTGTAAAATGTTGGATTTACCAAGATTTTGGGCCATCTGGACAGAGAGTTTGAATCTTCCAGTGGAGACAGAGAAAGCATTAAAAACCTCACAACGTTTTTAAAAACCTTTTAACTTTTTGGGCACACTACAGGAAATGAGAGGAAATCTTTGAAGTGAGTAGACATCTACTCCTGCACAGTTGTCATTGGCACAGGTGTTAAAGGACAACTGTAAAATGATAGATTTCCCGACATGTTGGGCCATCAGGACAGAGAGTGTGAACCCAGTGGAGACAGAGAAAGCATTAAAAACCTGACAAAGTTTAAAAAACCTTTTGGGGACACACCAGGAAATTAAAGGAAACCTTCGAAGTGAATGGACATCTTCTTTTAGACAGTTGTCCTTGGGACAGGTGTCTCCATTAAAAGACAACTGTAAAATGTTGGATTTCCCAACATTTTGGGCCATCAGGACGGAGAGAGTGAATCTTCCAGTAGAGACAGAGAAACCATTAAAAAGCTGACAACGTTTTCGAAAACCTTTTAACTTTTTGGGCACACCACAGGAAATGGGAGGAAATACTTGAATTGAGTGGACATCTACTCCTGGACAGTTGTCTTTGGCACAGGTGTTAAAGAACAACTGTAAAATGATGGATCATCAAGACAGAGAGTATGAATCTTCCAGTGGAGACAGAGAAATCATTAAAACCATAACAACATTTTAAAAAACCTTTTGGGGACACAACAGGAAATGAAAGGAAACCTTCAAAGTGAAAGGCCATCAAGAAAGAGAGAGTGAATCTTCCAGTGGAGACAGAGAAAGCATTAAAAACCTGACAACGTTTTTAAAAACGTTTGGGGAAACAACAGGAAATGAAAGGAAACCTTCAAAGTGAACGGACTTCTTCTTTTGGGCAGTTGTCCCTGGGACAGCTGTATCCTCTAAAGGACAACTATAAAATGTTGGATTTCCCAAGATTTTGGGCCATCAGGACAGGGAGTGTGAATCTTATGCCCTGTACACACGATCGGTTCGTCTGATGAAAACAGACCGATGGACCGTTTTTATTGGAAGAACCGATCGTGTGTGGGCCCCATCGTTTTTTTTCCCATTGGTGAAAAAAAATAGAACCTGTTTTAAATTTTTCTTATGGTTAAAAACACAGATAGAAAAAAAATGATCATCTGTGGGGAAATCCATCGGTCAAAAATCCACGCATTCTCAGAATCAAGTCGAGGCATGCTCGGAAGCATTGAACTTCATTTTTCTCAGCATGTCCTAGTGTTTTACGTCACTGTGTTGGACACGATCGGATTTTTAACCGATGGTGTGTAGGCAAGACTGATAAAAGTCAGCTTCATCGCATATCTGATGAAAAAATCCATCGGTTTAGATTCCATCAGATATCCGATGGTGTGTACAGGGCATTACAGTGGAGACAGAGAAAGCATTAAAAACCTGACAACGGTTTTAAAAACCTTTTGGGGACACAACAGGAAATTAAAGGAAACCTTTGGAGGCGTGAGTGGACATTTGCTTTTGGACAGTTGTCATTGGAACATGTGTCTCCATTGGAGGACAATTGTAAAATGCTGGATTTCCTCAAAATTTGGGCCATTGAGACAAATAAAGAGTGTGAATCTCCTAGTAGAGACCAAAAGGCAATAAAAACCTGACAAAGGTTTTAAACCTTCCAAAAACGTAGGCTATAGATACAGTTTAAGATGGATCCAAAAACCATCATCAAGCCAACAAGCCACTTAACATCATATTCAGTACTTACTCCTTTGTAGAGCAGATCAGCTTCCAGCCTTAAGAGTTTCTGAACATCTCCAGACAGCCTCTTCGTTTTTATATCCCTGATGACCAGCCCAGCAAATGAGTCTAATTTGTTTAAAGCTAATAAACTTTGAAAATGTTCTTCCCAAAACAAGGAACAGTGGCAGCTTCCTCGTGTTTGTTTTTAATCATCATTTGATTACCTAGCCATGTTGAAGAATTTGTTCCTATGAGTGAGCATTGGAAAAAACAGAAGGCTGGCCTAGACCTTCTAGTTACATTTGGAGCTGTGAAGTCATGACCTGGCACCACCTAGGTGCGTAGTCTGTAAACGTCAAGTCGTGTCTCTGCTAGCTTCTAAGGAATCGTGGACAATGCTTCCATGTTGCCCGGTATCGTGACGTCATGCTGCGCCGTAAAGTTTAAAAACATGTATTGACTTCATTAATTTCACTGGAAAATCATGCCCCGTGTATACAAAGTAACATACATGCATTCAGTGGGTGTCACGTAAGCTTTGTTTATATATGACTCTTTTATGTTGAGTACTATGGGTGCTTTCCAAAAAATTGTTGATACAAGGCAGTAGGATATGATTTGTTTGCCGTAATCAGCTAGAAAGGAAATGAGATGTGATTTCTAAACAGGTACCGCTGACCACATGAAGGAAGTCTGATATCCAAGAACATATTTAATTTGTTGCAAAGCTACCAGGAAAATGATTAACAATAGAGCGACAGACAGATTTGGAGTGGTTTGGTTGTAGCTATTAAACGTTATCACAGAAAAATCATTTTGAGGTTTTAAGAAGATTCTTTCATATCGTACATTTTATTTACATTTTATGTCTTTTTAAAAGATGATAAAAAAAAATGATATGATGAATCCTAGTCTGAAGGATAGACTTACAGTCCATGTAAAATAACAGTGATTATTGAACAATGGCATTGGATATTACAGAGAAATACATACGATAATAATATGATAACTGTAATGCCGCGTACACACGGTCGGAAATTCCGCCAGCAAAAGTCCGATGTGAGCTTTTGGTCGGAAGTTCCGACCGTGTGTATGCTCCATCGGACTTTTGCTGTCAGAATTTCCGCCAGCAAAAGATTGAGAGCTGGTTCTTAAATTTTCAGATGGAAAAACGTTCAATCGTCTGTAGCAATTCCGACACGCAAAATTCTGACGCATGCTCGGAAACAATTCGACGCATTCTCAGAGGCATTAAACTTAATTTTCTCGCCTCCTCGTAGTGTTGTACATTACCGCTTTCGGTCAAAAGTTTAGAGAACGTTTGTGTGACCGTGTGTATGCAAGCCAAGCGTGAGCGGAATTCTGTCAGAAAAACCTGAAGCAGAATGTGGAGAAGCGGTAAACTAAAAGTGATGAGAAGCTATAGGCAGGGAAAGGAGAGGATAGGTGAAGGGGAAGGAGAGGCAAGGAAAGGAGAGGATAGGTGAAGGGGGGAGGAGAGGCAAGGAAAGTAATGGATAGGTAAAGGGGGAAGGAGAGGATGGGAGTGGAGGGGTGGTGAGGGCAGAATGAGTAGAGCAAAGAGAAGGGGAGAGAAGACAAGAGATGAGGTGAGACGAGGAGAGTAGGATAGGAGGGAAGGAGATCAGGGGAGAAGAGAGGAGGATAAGGAAGAGGAAAGGAGAGGAGAGAAGAGGAGTAGAAGGAGGGGTAGTTAAGGAAAGGAGAGGAAAGTAAAAGAAATGAAAGAGGAAAGGAGAGGAAAGTTGGATAGGAGAGGGGGGAGCAGAGGGAAGGAGAACAGAAAAAAGGAGAGAAGAGGGAATGAGGGTGGGCAGGGGAGAGGAAGGAAGACAAGAGGAGGGAAAAGAATAGGAGGGAAAAGAATATGAGTAGAAGAGAACGATAGAATGGGAAGAAAAGTGTAGGCTATAAAGAAGAGTAGAAAGGAGATGGAAGAATAAAAGAAGGGAGAAGAGGAGATCAAAAGGAAGAAGAGAGAAGATTGGGGAGGGAAAGAACAGTAGGGATAGGAGAGTTGGGGCAGAATGTGGAGAAGGGGGAAACTAAAAGAGATCAGAAGCTATAGGCAAGGAAAAGGGAGGACAGGTGAAAGGGGAAGAGGAGAGGAACATAGAGGAGTAAGGCCTCGTACACACGAGGGGATATGTCCGCTGAAAACGGTCCGATGGACCGTTTCAGCAGACATCTCCGCTCGTGTGTATGGGCTAGCGGACAGATTTCTCCACCCGTCAGATTTCAAAGCATGCTTTGAAATCTATCCAGTGGAATCTGTCCGCCCGACATGTCTGCTGGTTAGTACACTTACCAGCAGACATGTCGTCCCCCACCACCGCCGCGCCGCCGCGGAAGTGTTTAACTTCCTGGTGCAGTGACGTGGCGGTGACGTGGCGGCGTCAACGTCACCGCCGCGTCACCGCCACGTCACCGCGCCGTCCGGCGGCGGGGAATTTGATCCGATGGTGTGTACACGCCATCGGATCAAACTCCCGATCGGACATATCCGATGGAAATGGTCCGCGGACCGTTTTCATCGGATATGTCCGATCGTGTGTACGAGGCCTAAGAGGGAAGGAGATTGTCATGGACCTTGGAATGCTAAAGTGTTTCTACTTGAAATCTGTTACACAGTGGGGGGTCTCTGTCATGTCTTAAGGCTAACTCCCTCTCCAGACGGCCTCATTGTTCTGTGTATGGCTAGTTTGTACATTGATTGCCCCCTGGGGCTTCTGTCTCAATACACATAGCAGTACTTCTATTCAAACTATCCGACCAATTTCTGCTGAGTCATTTTGAAGTCCTCATTTGCATGGAAGAGGACCTGAAGGGGGACTGCATGGAGATTACACTGGATCTGGATGACAGCGGCTGCGAGGTACAAGGTACAGCAACAAGCTGTATAGGCTACCTACGGGGGGAGTCAAGGAGCTGGAAATACCCAGTGCACTGAAGGGAGAAGAAATCTGTGGCTGCACTGGATAGAAGACATCTACAGAAAGTTCTTTCTCTCCTTTTTATATCTTTTTCCGCTGTGATATATATCGATCAGCAACATCACTTTTGTCCACTGAGTCACTTTTTGAATCCTTGGTCGTGAGCACAGTCTAAAGCTACTGGATGCCTTCTGTCTTCTTGATGACATCACACAGAGGATAAGTGAAGACGGCCACTAGTCTGTCCATGCTCCTTAGACCCTCCACCGTACGGTGAGTCATCGGTCCACCGGATCTGGTAAGAGTACCTAGATTTATCTACATTACCAAGCTTTTTGGAATGTATTTCCTCGAATATACAAGTGTGTCCATACTTACCAGGAACAGTGGTTCAATACACGCGGCCCTCAGGGCGGATGGACTCCTATTTTTCCATTTTTTGTGACTGTAACTCTGGTTCAAGCTGAGGTGTCCTGGGTGGACTTTCTTAGCCCATATGGTCCATATCAGTATATTCATGTGTGCTGTTTGACCTAAAGGACTACTTTGTGCTCGAAACCCATTTACACCATATTTGGAGTTGTGTATTAGACATGTTTGGGGTGTTATTGTGATCACTTCAAGCCCATCACTTGTTCACCTACTCACCAGTTTAGGTTCTGTTTTTGAGTTTAACAATTGTGTGACATGTTCCAACAGGATTGTATGTAACTGTTTCACTGTCTCTTATGATAAGTTTGCACACCGTTTTATACTGTGATACGCACAGGTTGCTATATATGCATTTGTCTTCACTTTATGATACACAGACCACTTGAGTGGGATACACTTTTTAGTTGGTTAAGGAAAAGGAGCGCAAGCTTTGGTTTCAATTAAACATTCCACTTTATAAGTGGAGTTTTTTCATTTGGCGCTACACTTATTCTTTTACATCACTTTTTGCAACTTTCTTTGTTGTGTTGGCTGCCTACATATATATACATTTTAGGCTTTGCGCAATATTTACACACATGTATATTGTGTACATTGATTGCCCCCTGGGGCTTCTGTCTCAATACACATAGCAGTACTTCTATTCAAACTATCCGACCAATCTCTGCTGAGTCATTTTGAAGTCCTCATTTGCGTGGAAGAGGACCTGAAGGAGGACTGCATGGACTTTACAATTGACCAATAGGAAAGCGGTTGTTGGAGGCGGGATGTTCCAAATTCTGTATAAAAGTGTGTTGTGTACTTCCATTAAATGAGTCCTGTTTGAACTTACATACAGCCTGCCTGGTGTTTGTTCTAATGGATCCTAAATGGCACATAGCTGTAGTTCGGATCCCGGAGCCTTGGATGACTGAACCATCAGACATTGCGATCGGCAATCAGATCCAATAGTAGCAGAGGAGTGTCGGGAGAGCGGAAGCGAGCGAGCAAGGGTCTCGTCACAGAGATAATGGGAGTGGAGGGTTGTGATTGTGAAGGCAGAATAAGTAGAGAGAAGAGAAGGGGAGCAAAGACAAGAGATGAGACAAAAGGAGAGTAGGATAGTAAGGAAGGGGATCAGGGGAGAAGAGAGAAAGATAAGGAAGAGGAAAGAAGAGATGAGAAGAGAAGAAGATGGAGGGGGAGTTGAGGAAAGGAGAGATAAAGAAAGGAAAGAGGAAAGGAGAGGAAAGTAGGATAGAAGAGAGGAGAGCAGAGAAAAAGAGAGAAGAGGAGAGGAAAGGAGATGGAAGGAGAGGGGGTAGGTGAGAGGAGGGAAGACAAGAGGAGGAAAGAGAATAGGTGGGGAAGGGGGGGGGGGGGTTAATGAGAGAAGGGAAGGAGAGATGAAAAGCAGATAAAGCAATGGTATAAAGAGAAACACAAAAGCATACAATTTTATTTCTATAACAGCAGAAAACTAAATAATTGCCAGAACTTTTACCTAAAATGTAATACATTTCACTACATGTCACATATTATAATTTAATTGTAACACTAAATATGTCTTAATACATTTAGGAAATTGTGCACTCTGATCAGATTTGAGGGGCATCTATCAGACGGTATCATACCATGCTTTCAGCAAGCTTTTTCAAGTTTTGTTAAACCTTGCTGAGAACCTGATAACATGTATTAACAGTTTAATGCTACCGCCTGTACACCCAAGAGTATTCAGCTCTCCTAGCTGGGATTTGAATATCACTTCCTCAAGAACAATCTTTCTGTAGACATAGCACTGCCAACAAGCTTCTGCACATGAAAGCAAATGGGTAATGGGAGGATTCTATAAACTGTTGTCACTGACCTTTTAAAATTGCTAGGTGACTGGCTGTCTCTGGCTTAAAAACATTCTGAGCCACTGACCTGGAGTAAGCATGGAAGCAAACTAAAGTGGAGTCAACAGGTCTGATCTCCATACTTGTCGGGGGTCAATGACTCAAAACTTAGTTAAGCCATTGGATCAGACAGAAAATTAGCATTTCCGCAATGGTAAAAATATAAATCAACCAGAGCATGCGTTTACTATAATCAGTACCTTGTAAACATCAATAGTGACCAATATAAAAAACTAATACGATGTAATAAAATAAAAAGTACTGTCATCAATACCCTATAAACATCAATAGTGACCAGTAAACATCATAAAATGTACTGTAATGAAATTGTGGCCATAAACAGAATGTCCAGCTGCGGTGTTGTTAAACAACTATTCCACTATAAGCGCAGAATTTCGAGTTTTTATTATTTCCGCAATGGTAGCCTACATTTTTCGCTCAGTACAAGTTTCCTTCAAACCATTGTAAACTAGGACTTACTGCTACACTTTCCTATTACTTTTACTGACCCTGTTTTGCAGTAAATATATGACATGTTTCAGCATCAAAGCAAATGAGAACACATTACCCAACACTTGTAAATAGGCCCCAAGGAAGGAAAAACATTTACAGAGACTACAGAAGATAGAAGATGAGATCTAATGATCTACCACTAGGTCTTACTATGGCCTTTCTTCCAGATATCTTTAATCTCATCTCTGACATCCACTGACAGCCTGTAGCCATTTCCTTACATATTACTCAGCTCCCATTACAGGAGTAGTTAGCAGGGAGGGTAGTCTGTTAGCCAATAACCTAAATTCTAGTCTATTACACTCCCAGCAATTGCGTTTCAAGTGTCTTGGACTCTGCAGCGTCTTTGCTTTGCTGTAAAAACACAGTAATTACTGTTTTAGAGGTGACAATTTTGTCATTTTGAGGGCAGGTTATAGAAACAAGAAAACTGCAAGAAATCTTTTTTTTTTTTTTGCTTTACTTTCTTGTGTTCTGTTAGTGTTTTTTATAATGTGGTAAAGAAAATGGTAAGGAATATTTTGTTGCATATATCTAGCTTGTTTTTTATGATCATTAAATATATATTTATTATTGGTTGTATTAGTAATGCATTAGTAGTTTTTATAAGGATCATTCTTTATGTTGTTTTGGTCCATAGATCCTTCTAAGGATAAAATGTATTCACAGATCTCATTCAATCCCAAAAATAAGAGGGATTATTTCATTTTTTTGAGGAAAGTGGTTAAAGATAAGTAAATAATTTCTATCTGCCCCAAAGGCCAAATGCACACCCAGAACTGCTGATGTCTAACAAAAAAATCTCCAAAATGAATTGTTGGCACCACAGTAAAGATATTCTGATAAATAACAACTTTAATGGCATATAAAGAATATAAGGCTAAAATCCAGCATGAAAGAAACATACTGTACGCGTTTCAGTCCTGTGGGCCTAGATCATAGCTACCTGTTAGGTAACACATAACCACATTAAATAGCTCCTTGTCACGCTTACCCCTAATGCAGGTGGTCAGACACTATAACTAGCTTCTGTGTTCACCTATAGCAGCCCCTTTTCCCTCTAAATTTGGTGTTGTTTCGCCTGGAGTGATCCTCTAAGTCAACCAATTTCACTTTAATGTGGTGCATTTCTGATGCCTGGTGATCATGTGCATCTAACAGCTCATTATGCTCTTTAGCATGGTCATGCATGTTTTTCTATAATCTAGCACATCAGCTCTTTCTTCCAAACAATCCACCCTGCCATGTATTTGAGAGATTGTCTATTGTATTTCCCTGTGTAGGTCTTTTTGCAGGGTCAACAGCATGGATTTTAGCATGGCTTCTGACACAGGGATGGCTGCTAGAGCCAGGATGTGTTCTGTGTCAGAAGGCTCATTTGACAGATTAGTCCAGAGTTGTTTTTTGGGCTAGGGCACTTTGCTAGGGGAGAGAGCAGGGGAGGATGCCAGCCTCTTACCTCTGTCCGTGCCCTGCATCGAGGAAGGAGTGTAAGGTGAGGGCAGGGTGTCCATGTCATCTCTGGTGTCCTCCCCAGAGAGCCGGAAAATCCTCCAGGTGGGATGCAGTGCACTGTGTCTCCACAGCTAGAGAGTGGGCAGAGAGTTCCTTCTGTTCCCAGCACTGGTGCCATCTTGGGCTGAGTTCATGACCACGCTGCTGAAATTACCAGGGTGCAGGCAGCATCTATTGCTTCTTGTACTTGCCCGGGATGGTCTTTACCCCTTCCTTGTAGCTGTATTGGGGCCCAGACAGTTCCTGCAAGTTGCTCTGGATCTGAGCAGCGGAGCAGAGCTAGGGACTTTATCCTCCATTACAGTCTGTAGCAGGCCATGCCCCCAGCCCCCTTTCCCATAAGGCAAGCAGGTGTCATGCCTCAAGTGGCTCTGGGTGGAATTGAACACAGGACCACTCCGTTGCTGCTCCAGGTCTTTGCCTCTGAGCCACTCCTCAGTTGGTATTCTGCTTGCTGTCCATCGAAGCCTGGTTCTGAAATATGTGCTGATTGCCTTCTCCAGATCTTCTTGCAATCTGCACCTGCCTATTCTGGTCCAGCTGAGGCAGGTTACCCAATTAACCAGGGTATAAAACACTGCCTCACTCTGAGAGTTTCGTCAGTTCATTGTTCTGTAATTGTCCTGTCTTTGCCAATGGTTCCTGTGTTCCTGTGGTTGTCTCCAGCTATTTGTATGTTTACCTGCTGCCAGATCTCCTTGCCTTGACCCGGACTTCCTGACCACTCTCCTCTCACCCAGAACTTCTGACCCTTTGGCTTACGTACCTTGGATTGCTGCTGTCTCCTGACCTTTGACCCCGGTCTGTACCTTCAGACTTTCTCTGGCGTCTCCAGCCCTTGACCCACGGCTTGTGCCCCGGACTTGTCTTTGGTTCCTGTTTGCGAACCCTAAACTTTCCGTCGGTAGTTACCTGACCCTCTGCCATCATCAGTGTACCACGTCTGCTCAGCTACAAGACTGACCCCGGCTTCTGACCTTACTCTAAATTCTGGAATCCTGGACTACGGCTATACTTTGACTATCCTTGGCAAATCCCTATCTAGCCCCGGTGCACAGACTCACAGCCCAGGTAGTGTCTTACCTTATTACCGTGGGCTGTGTGTACCTGCAAGGGTGAGCTTACAAATCTGCAAAATGGACTCCACTCAAGGTAAGCCCTTACAGCAGGCCAACCAGTACTTGGTTGGCCCCAGGTCTTATATACAATGCTATAGTGCCTGGCTACCACACCAGGTCAAGTGCAAACTGAGCAAAGCAAACATGTACCTGTGGTTGTCAGACAGACAAGCAGTGTTGACAACCTACAACAGCGTTTTTTCCTGGAAAAACATGAAGAATTTACTAACAGAGCAGTTTTTTTGTTTTATTGACAACCTGGAAAATAACAGAACTCCTATCAAAAACTATGACAATTGATATTTAAACACAACATAGAAACACGGACAAAACCCATATCAAGTAATTTGCCTGGTTTACACCTAAAAAATGAAAACACAGCATGACAAATTATCAGTTCCTGATATTTACAGACAGTTGTAAAAATCATAAATCTTTTCAAACTGTCAGTAAATTTACTGGCGGTTTGCAACCCTGCAGGCAAGGTTCAGAAAAGTAAAAAAACAGGCAGATTTCAAAGAATAGTCGATATCCGATCTGAGGTTGTCAACGAGGGAATCTGATTTAGCAGAGCAGGGCAGAAAAACAGAGAGCCTGCAAGACATGTTACACGTGCTATCACAAGCCTGAGACTGCAGGCTTGGCAGGCTTAAATCAGGTTTGGTCTCCACCTAGAGACTGACCACATCAATCACCTTGCAGGTAGGCAGGCAGAGAGAGAAAATGCATCACAGCTAAAACCAGGATGCTGGAACAGCAGCTATGATGGATCAGGAGCACACATGCTCCTGACACTCCTGTATCCAAAAGGGAAAAAGAAGACGTCACAAATTAACCACTTAAGGACCGCCGCATGTACATTTACGTCGGCAGAATGGCACCGACAGGCACATCAACGTATATATACGTTGGTGCCTTGGGGGGGATCGGGGGTCCGATCGGACCCCCCTCCCGTACATGCGGCGGTCCGCGCGGCTGCAGGAGCAGTCCGACAAGAGGGGGCGGCTATCCGTTTTCACCCGCCCCCTCCGGATCGCTCCCAGCCAATGCGCGCGCCCGCCCGCCCTGTCACTTCCTCCTCCTGTGTAAACACAGGAAGGAGGAAGCTATCTGATCTCTCCCTCGGCGTTTGTTTCAAGCGCCGCTGAGGAGAGATCACAACACAACAAGTAAGTCCTGCACCAACAGCACACTTACACACACACAAAAACACATTTAACCCCCGCGATCGCCCCCCCCCCTCCCCCCTGTCACAGTGTCACTGAATGCAGTAATCATACATGTATGATTACTGTATTTAGTGTCAGTGTGACAGACAGTGTGACAGTCAGTTAGTGTTAGTGTCAGGATAGCCCCCCCACCCCCCCCCCAATAAAGTTTTAACCCCTTGATCACTGCCCTAGTTAACCCTTTCACTCCCTATTGCCAGCATCACTAAGCGATCATTTTTCTGATCGCTGTATTAGTGTCGCTGTTCCCGCTAGGTAGCTAATTTTTTTTTAATGCGATTTTTTTTTTACTAAAGACATGTGGCTAAATACATTTTGGCCTAAATGTTTGACTAAAATTTAGTTTATTGGTTTTTTATTATAACAAAAAGTAAAAAATATTGTTTTTTTTCAAAAATGTCGCTCTATTTTTGTATATAGCGTAAAAAATAAAAATCGCAGAGGCGATCAAATACCACCAAAAGAAAGCTCTATTTGTGGGAAAAAAAGGACGCGAATTTTGTTTGGGAGCCACGTCGCACGACCGTGCAATTGTCTGTTAAAGCGACGCAGTGCCGAATCGCAAAAACCCCTTGGGGTTCATTTGAGATGCAAATTAAATTAATTTTGTCTCAAATAAATAAACCAAGGTTTGTTTGAGTGAAAAATTAAATTAATTGTGTTTCAAATGAACCTATGTTTAATTTTAACTTTATTTATGCAACATTATTTATGTAACATCACTTGGATTTTGGTCTCTTATGTATCCCTTCGCTTTGTGTAGGATGTGTCTTTTCATTTTTCAATTTTTTTTAATTAATTGTCGAGGCCCAGGCCCAGGGCAGCACTTTGCAGGGGGGCATCACGGAAAGAGCCCCCGCCGACTTGCGCTACACTGTTAGTGTAGCGCGAGTCTTATGGGGCGGACTGCGCTGAGAGGCAATTTAGTCTAGCGCCCCCATAGCTGCAGCTGTGGGGGAGAGGGCGGTGCTTCTTATTTTAACTGTCCTATCATCCTGGACTACAAACCTGCAGCTAAACTGTACGAAGCCGCGATCGTACATTTCCGGTCGAATGCTCTGCCCACAAGCTATAGTAGAATTCTAATAATGTATGACTAGTAATAATTATATTTATTATTTATTATTAATAAATATATAAAACATTCCATGTTTGGTGTAACAGTTATTCAAGATGTAGATCAGATGGTTGCTAGGGCACCTTCCACTGTCATGTAGACCTGGGCATGGCTCATACCATCTAGCTGTCAATCAATCCAGCGTAAATACATTTTTTTTACTTGGCCAGTTGTGTAAAGGCATAAACATTGGTCATGCACAGGGGTTCTTTGGTGACTCTAGCTGCCATTGTGATCTGCTCTTGAAAATCTGCGCTAAAAACTAAAAGCTTATATTAGCAATCATAATTTTTCATTTTTTTATTTTTTATTCTATCTCCATCCGTTGACTTTTCAAGATTTTCTCCTGATTTACAATATTTCCACGAGGCGGCCTTTAAATACATCCTTTTTGGCAATCATGCAAACATGAGTGCTCATTGGAGATGTGCCTCCCATTTCTATTAAATTACATTTTACTTTATTGAAAATTATTTTAATGTAAAACTTTTATTGGCCCATATTTCCTTAGCCATCTCTGACTCACAGACATTCAGCCCTTACTATTAATAAATGGAGAGGATTAAGGTGCCTCGGGGGAGCCATACGTTTGATATAGTTAAAATACTTATGGAAAAATATGCAGTACAAACTCCAGTGGGTTTTCTCTGCCTTGGAGGCTTGTTGCTTGCATAATATAAACAGTTTATTCAATAAAGCAGTGCAAAGGGCAATGATGACATGCAATATGCAATAACCAGCAGAAAAAATTGCAATGGACCTCTGTGCAAGGAAAGACTGTTGGTCGTTGTCTTAATAACAGTTGCGCTGTGTATGTGCATGTCCCTTTGCTATGATGTTTTAAATAAAATCTAATATAGAGCAAAGCAGCAGATTTGTTTTAACCCTTCCATGCCCAGAAGTCAGTGTTGCCAACCGTCAACATTTTTACTGGCAGCCAGTAAAAAACAAGCAATTTTCTCCTGCCAGTAAATGCCAGTAAAAGTAAAAGGTTGCCAGTAAAAAATATGGCTGTGACGCTCGGCTTGGTCCGGAGCAGCTGAGACCATCCGAGTGCCTGCTACAGTGTGATTGGGTGGCTCTGGTGGAGACGGTGCCTTAGCATGTCATGTAGAGAAGAAGGGAACTGCCGCTCCAGGTGAGTGCACTAAGCAATCAGTGTCCTCTCAGAAGCATGGGTGCAGGCAATGCATGGAACAAAACTTGAAAAGAAAAGGTTGGACAGCCGCACTTCCAAAAATCCTTAAAAAGGTCGTAAAAAGAAACAGCACTACAAATCACAGCAGGCAGTGGAGTATAAGCGGACGCGTTTCGCACTGTAATGTCAGCGCTTAGTCATAGCATGTCGTCTAATGTGATGGTACAATGGAGCCAAGACGTAGCGGCCAGAGCCTTGTGTGAGGGTCTGCGGTATGGGAGCAATGCAGGCTGGGACTGGGACCGGTAATCGTCAGTGCTGTTTAGACTGCAGCTGACTGGAGGGACCACTAGGCTTGGAGAGACTGTCACTGGGACGTGTCATGTCGGGGAGGTCTCATCATTATCATCTGTCTCCTGTTCCTGAGCTACTAACTTACTAGATTGAAAATAAAATAAGAAATATGTTTTTGCCTTATTATCTACCTTAAATCATATTGTTAATTGTTAATTGCATATTGTATTTGTTTGTAGCCTAATTACTCTAATTTGCACTTAAAACTGTAATTTTGTAACTTTTGGAAATTCCAGTAAAAACTTGTGTCAGTAAGTTTCAATTTGGTAGGTTGGCAACACTGCCAGAAGTAGACCTTTCTTCCACTCCCGGCGTCCACGTTCAGTTTTTTTTTTCAAAATTTTTATTGATAGGCATATTAGCGGTACAAGCAATACAGTGCAACAAACACAGTAGAAATAACAGTCGAATCGCGGTCGCAGCCGCTGTGTCACAAAAAGTAGTTAGTACAATGTAACATAAGCATAAGCAAGAACAGGAAGGGCAGCTGGAGAGTGTCACAAAATCTGGGTGCTCCTTTTTTGCCCTCTACAAAGTCAATTTTAAAGGTACAAACTAAAAGATTGCATGCGGGGGAGAAAGACTGGGCGCAATCATAACACAATATGCAAAAAACAAACCAATTACATCGGGGGATGGGGTCGGGGGCGTTAGGCAATCCAAGTGGGGTTTATGAACCTAGCAGACGGGGAGCATCCATCCTCCCGGACCCTGTCAGGGGGGACCTCTGTCAGTGAGGTAATGGGAGTATCATAAGTGTATCGATCCACAGGGGGATGTGCACGGGAGCTGCCTTGTGTAGGTGATGTAGCCTTGGACCAACGGGGAGCTACCCTACAACCGCCCACCCCTATAGGGAACAACCTGTGGGCGGGAGGGAACAGGAGTCTCCAGAAGCGGTAGAGCTGACTGGCGTTGTCCAGGGAATGGGAGGAGGCCACTTAGCATGGGGACAGACCAGGGGCCGGAGGTATCAACTACTGGGGGGGGGTAAGTCGGGTCTACTCGGTTTGTGGAGGGGCACGGGTAGTTCACGGAGGTCCTGTAGTGGGTCCAGCAGGCCCATGTGTGTCTGTATTTGTCCTGGGTATCCTTGGCTTGGTGGATAAGCATTTCCATCTCATCTATTCTGTCTACTCTGGACCGCCATTCAGCTACAGTGGGGGGAAGGGGGTCCTTCCAGTGAACCGGTATGCACTGAATGGCCGCATTAATAAGGTGCAGGGCCAGTGATTTACGATATATCGATTTGGGTAGGGACGTGTGATGCAATAGGTATTGTGCGGGGGTGAAATCAGGTGTGTAGGTGGTGATTTGGGATATGAGAGTATGTACCTCTTTCCAGAACGGTTGCAAGGTAGGGCAATCCCACCACACATAAAGGAGCGTGCCAGTGTCTGAATTACATCTCCAGCATGTGGGGGCTACGGAGGGGAAGATTCTGTGGAGTTTCTCGGGCGTTCTGTACCAACGGGAATAGAGTTTAAATCTATTCTCTTGGGCCGACACGTTACCTGACCCTTGTGGGTGTGTTCCCAGATCGCCTCCCAGTCGTCGTCTGAGAGGGAAATGGCTAGGTCAGTTTCCCATGAATGGTGTATATCAGAGTTGGGCTTGAGTCTGGAGGTCAGTAGAGAGTACAACGTCGAGATTAAGTGTTTCTGCGGGTCAGGCTGGTTGCACAAACGCTCGAACAGGTTGAGGTCTCTGGTCCACACCCGGAGGGTCGGTACGTTGTGGAGGAAGTGTCGGATTTGGAAATAGTTAAAGCGAGGAATAGTAGCCTCCGGGAGGCGCAAAAGCACAGCCGCGTGTGTTAGCAGGGAGCCGTTCTCAAAGAAATGGTGGGCACGAATCGTTCGTTCTCGCGAGGGGGCAGTGCCGGTTAACACTTGGATACCCGCCGGGAAGTCGGGGTTGTGGGTTAGGGGCGTCATGGGACCTGGGGAGGGCGTCGTGTCCATGAATCTGCACGTTGTCCTGAATATGGTCATGGAAGTGTTGACGAGCGGGTTGGTCTTACAAGCGTCAGGGGCAGCGTGTGGGTCAATCCAAGGTAGGTGAGCGGATCGCACTCCCAAAATAGCGTCCTCCAAGGACACCCAATCCTTGCTGTTCCTATGGACATGCCAGTCAACGATCCTGGTGAGGTGGCAAGCAGTGTAGTAGATGAATGGGTCCGGGAGGCCAATGCCTCCCCTGTGTTTAGGTAGGGTCAGTCTGTTCCAGCTCAGCCTGGCGGGGCGATCGGCCCAAAGGAATGATCGGCAAATCTGTTTGAGGGAGGTGAAGAAGGAGGGGGGCAGTCTGATTGGGACAGCTTGTAGTAAATACAGTAACCTCGGCAGGATATTCATTTTTATCACCGCCGCCCTTCCGAACCAAGAGAAGTTATGTTTAGTCCAGGTAAGCAAGTCAGTTTTTATTGTTCGAAGGGCGGGGAGAAAATTGTTAGTGTAAAGGTCGGTCAGTCGTCTCAGGAGTTTTATGCCCAAATATGTAATGTCCTGGGCTCCCCATTTAAAAGGGAAATTCTGCTTGCAAAGGTCTACCGTTGCTTGAGGCAAGGAGACGTTGAGCGCCGTTGACTTGTGAAAATTGATCTGGAAATTCGAAAGTGTTTTAAATGCCTGTAGGTCTTTGAGGAGGTTGGGTATAGTGACGAGGGGGTTCGTCAGAAACATTAAGACGTCGTCAGCGTAAGCAGCGATTTTATATTGGCGTTGGTCAATTGCGACGCCCCGGACGTCTGGGTTGTCTCTCAGCCTGCGGAGGAACGGTTCGAGGGATATAATGAAAAGTATGGGGGGGAGGGGGCACCCCTGTCTGGTTCCGTTGTGAACAGAGAAGGCGTCGGACAGGTGGCCGTTTACCCTGACCCTGGCGGTCGGATTAGAGTACAATGCCATAACCATTTGGAGGAATCGGGTTGGCAGCCCTGCCTGACTTAAGGCCGCCACCATGTAATCCCAGGCCACTCTGTCAAACGCCTTCTCTGCGTCAAGGGAAAGAAAGAAGCCGTCCACCTTTTGCGAGGTGAGCCAGTGGTGAATGTTGATGGCCTTGGTGGTGTTGTCCCTGGCCTCTCTGCCGGGTAAAAAGGGGAGGATCCTATTGGCCAGGATTTTGGCGTACAATTTGACGTCCACGTTAAGTAGAGAGATGGGCCTGTAATTGGAAGCCAAGGTGGCATCTCTTCCAGGCTTGGGTATTAATGTGATGTGTGCCTCCAGTATGTCTCTGTCGGTGTGGGAGCGGGATGTCGTTAAACGTTTTGACGAATCTAGGAATAAGCACTGTAGAGAATGTCTTGTAATATCCCGAGGATAACCCGTCTGGGCCCGGGCTTTTCCCTGGCTTTAGTTGTTTCAGGGCCGTGAGGGTCTCTTCTGTCGTAACTGGCGCGTCAAGGAGGGACATGTCCGGGGTAGGGGAGGGTGGCGGACCATACGTCGCCAGAAATTCCTCTATGAGCCTAGGCCTCGGTACCTCTGTAACCGGTATGGATGGCTTGGGAAAGTCATAGAGTGAGGAGAGGTAGCGTGTGAACTGCTGTGCTATGAGGTCGGTCCTGGTGATCATGTGACCAGTTGCTGAGAGTATGGAATGTATTGTAAGGGCTGCCATCTTTTTTTGCAAGGCATTGGCAAGGAGCTTTCCCGACTTGTTTCCAAACTCATAAAATAGCTTTTGGGTCAAAGCAAATTTACACCGTAGTCTAGTTTGGATCAAGTCTAAGAGGTCCTGCCTAGTTTTCAGGAGCTCTTCATGGGCAGTAATAGCAAGGGAGCATTTGTGTGCCTGCTCAAGGGATTTGATGCGGTGCGTCAGTTCAGTGATACGGGCCATCCTGTCCTTGCGGCGTTTAGACATCATAGAGATTATTTCCCCTCTGATGACACATTTGTGGGCAGCCCACACTGAGGCGGGGGCCACGTCCCCCGCGCTATTGTCCTTGAAGTATTGGGTTAGTCTAGAGGTCAGAGTGGCTACGTCCCCCGGGTCCAGGAGGATGGAGTCATCCATCCTCCAGATCCCTGATGGAGCGCGTCCTCCCTGCCAGGTTAAGGTCATCGTAATCGGGTGGTGGTCCGAGAGTAGCATAGGTTCTATGGAAGCACCCGAGAGCAGGGCAAGGTCGTTTTGAGTGATGAAAAGGTGGTCGATGCGCGAATACTTATTGTGCATGGGGAAGACGAAGGTGAAATCTTTGGTAGTGGGATGGAGCGTGCGCCAGGAGTCATGCAGGGACAGCAGGCTGAGCTGGGACTTGATGGCCTTGAGTGCTCTGTATGTCAGGCAAGAGGAGCCGTTCGAAGTGTCTATAAGCGGGGACAACGGGACGTTGAAGTCACCTCCAAGGATCAGTATGCCAGCCTGGAAGGCGGTCAGGTGATGGAGGGTGTTTCGAAAAAACTGTACTTGTCGCGTGTTAGGCGCGTAAATGTTCGCAATAGTGATAGGGGTTCCCTGGAGCTTCCCTTTAATGAAAAGATATCTACCCTGTATATCCCTCAAGATGTCTTCCACCTGTAGCGGGCAGTGTTTGGAAAGGAGGATGGATACCCCCTTAGTCTTTGACTCGGTGGTGGTCGCGTGGTACACCGTGGGGAAACAGTGATTATGAAGCTTAGGGACATTATCCGACCTAAAGCGTGTCTCTTGGAGAAGCACGATATGAGGTTTGTCTTTTTGCAGGGAGTATAGTAGCTGAGAACGTTTTTCGGGCTTGTTAAGTCCCTGAACGTTCAGAGAAAACAGTCTGAGCGTCCGAAAGGTGTCACCTAGATTAGAGGTATTCGGGACCGAGTCTGGTCTGACATGGTAGGCAGGGGAGGGTGGGGGGGTTGGGGGGAGCGTCGTCAGGGAGGATGGATGGTGTCGTGCACTACTAGGGGTGGGCTGAGGTTCAGGTGAAGGTGGTACCCAACAGGGTTGGGGGGGGACTACTCGGGGGTCTACGGTGTGCACAGGAACTGCGCCCTGTGATGGTGGGCGAGCAGCTTACCTCGCACAACCGTGTGGGGGTTGGGCGGAGCACGCCAGAAGGTGGTTGCAGTCAGTGGTATGACAAGGAAGGTATTAGAGAAACCTCGTCTAAACTATATAATACTAAAACAAAAACGCCACGCCACCCCATAGCAGAAGAGACCAAAGTCTGGTATCATTGGGGAGACCTGAGTGTGGAGTGGAGTGGGGCAAAGCTCGCTAATTAAGCCTTCTAAACCTGCCATTGAGGGGGTAGCCACAAGGAGGGCCGGACATCTGGGCGAGGTGCCGCAGGGCCACCTCCACTCGGCCTGTGAGGTCCATCAATCCACTCCCTACTGACTCCTCAGCCAACGCCCCGTCTCCTCCAGCCAAGGCCACCGCCTCGGCTGGCAGAGACTCGGTACTCAGCAGGGAGGGGGGTGACCAGCGTCGCTGCGGTCTCCACCAGGGGGCTCAAATAGCGTCCTTAGCCTAGAAACATGCAGGAGTTCGACACAGCCGATGAGCAGCTATAACAAAAGCTTGGGTAGAGGTACAATGCAAGGTCACCCACCCACCACAAACCCAGAATACAAACCCATGTCTCTTAGGAGCATAAAGGAGGCGATGGGCGTGCGTTGCGACAGTCCATGGTAGCGAGGAAACCTCAGGTATCGATCCGGAAGGCAGTGTCGGCCCCCCGAGGGCGGCTTCTGTAAGGGCGTGTAGCTGAGGTAGTTTGGGGCAGATCCCACAGCATAGTCCGCAGATGAGGTGGCCTATTGGTGGCCGATGACAACAGTTCGTGGGCGCCGGGAAAAAGGAGGTCGCCCGAAGAGGAGTGACGTTCTTGACGCATCCGGTGGGGCCTGTACCATCGGTTGGCGTGATCGCTGTAGGCGAGGCCTAGACATCAAGAGGCGATCCAAGTGGTGGGCGGAGCAGCAGTCTCTCGGTGCGGTCCGGAAGCGTGGCAGCTTTTCAACCTGGCGTGGACGGCAGGGTTTTGAGCGGTGGGCGTGAGGGCGCCGGGAGGCAGTCCGGTACCCATAGTCAGCCGGATAGGGTCAGCGAGTCGCCACGTAACAGGTCACGTCCGGCGCCGGGGGGTGACGTGTCTTGGTGGTGTCGTATTCACTTTCGGGGCCTCCGTACCATGTCTTCGCAAAGCTTGCCGGGAATTGAAGTCACCGGATGTCAGCTATAGGTCCGCCTCCCCCCAGGCGGGCCGTAGGCTATCACTCACCGCACTGTACTCTGGGTGTTGTAGGCGGTGAGGAGAGATCCACTAAGGCTCGAAGACAGGCGTGGTCAGCGGGGTGGTCTTCTAGCCTGACTGCGAGAGGCATGGAGAAGGCGCAGCTGACCGCGCAGGGCCGTGTGGCATGTCAAACAGAGTTCCTTAAAGTTCAGTGTGGCCCAATTTTGCCTCCGAAGCAGGCTAAAGGCGGGTAACTTAACATCAACAGTCAAACAAAAAACTTAGCAACCGGTGTCAAAAAATAAAGCAAAGTCAGAGATTTAAAGCAGGGGAAGCCCTTGTGACAACATTTTAGTAGTCTCTCCGAGCCCGCCTGGCTCCCGGGGGATGGGGGGAGCCACGGTCAGCCTGGGAGCCTGGGGGAGGTCGGGATGGTGAGGGGGACCTCTGGCGTCTGAATCGGGAGGCCTGGGTCTCCATCGGTTCTACTTGCGCTTTCGGCCATTTACTGACAGACTGGCCGCATACCATTCGGGGACCGCGACAACGGGCATTCCCAGCGTCTCACAGAAACGGGGTAGATCCTCCGGGACCCTGAGAAATGCGGTGCGGCCCTGATGAGAGGCTGACAAAATGGAAATTTCCACTTGTACTTGATGTTACGGTCGCGTAGGGCATCTAACAGCGGCCGTAGATCTCTCCGGTGCTTCAGGGTGATCCCCAAAAGGTCCTGGTAGATATGAACCGGGGCTCCCTCATGTACCAGCCGTCTGTCATGCGCCATTTTCAGGATGTCTTCCTTCATCCTGTAGTCGGAGAGACAGCAGACTATATCCCGTGGAGGGTCCGTGTCCCTCCCCCTGGGCCGCAGCGCTCTGTGTATTCTGTCCATGGGGACGGGCGCCTGTGGTGGTCTGCCCAACACGGAATTGAAGAGGCCCGCGACCACTTGGGGTACATGATCTCCCTCTACGGCCTCTGGCAGGCCCCGTACCCTTAAGTTGTGCCTGCGTCCTCGGTTATCGAGGTCCTCGAGGTGACGGTTCATATCCTGGAGTTGCAGGGTATGGTCATCTATCTTCCTCGTCGAGTGCTTGAGGACAATTTCATGGTCCTCCGCCACCTTCTCCGTCTGTGAAACCCTGTCGGTCAGCGATCTAATGTCCAGTCGGAGCTCCGCCACTGCAGCTGACAGAGCGTCTTTGATGTCGGCCGCGACCGCCCTCAGGTCGGCTATGCAGAGCGGCTGTTGCTGAGGGGGGCCAAGAGGTCCGTTCCGATTGTTCTCCGGTGGACACACTCCCGCTTGTGTCAGGAGTATTATCTCCGATGGCCTTTGCGGAGGAGGTTGTGGAAGGCTCGATGATGAGCTGTGACGGGAGGGCGCCATGTTGCTTCTCTGAGAGCGGAACATGTCCGGTATGTTCTGGGTAACCGTACAGGTATTTTTTCCCTGGGGGATCGCGATCTGGAGGCAGAAGACGTTCTCGACGCAGTGCCCATGATTATCGATGGGTTGAATAGGTCAAAATCTCCGGTTATCAGGTGCGTTAGCTCTGAGGTGGCGGGAGCACAGGAATTACGCGTCCATCTTCTAGCTAGGTCCGGCCACGCCCCCCCATGTTCAGTTTTGGGAGCCATAGAAAATCATCAATACTTCTGGGTATTAAGGAGCATTTGAATATCACTGGGCCGATCAGTAGCTGCAAGTAAAAAAAAATTGTCCTGTGTAAGCTATTGTCCTGGAAATGTGTCTTTTGTATACTTTGTAAAGTAGGTTGGGCAGAGGTGGCCAGCACTAGAAGCCAATCAGGTGACATAGACAAGAGAAAACAGCAGCCTGAGCAGATCTTATCTCTGTGCTGCTGCTCATTCACTGTCCAATCAGAAGCTGGAGGCACAGGAGGTGACCAGACTGTGTTCCATGACTGTAAACTGTGAAATAGCTTTCACCTGGTCGAGAATCTCTCCAGATGCTTACACTCAAGAAGAGCAAGTGGTTTACGCAAGAGAAACTGATTAGCTGGCTTTTGGGCAGGTGGATGTTGACTGTGTCTCGTGACCATAAGCCTACAGGGTTCTTCTGGGCTATGCTAGGCAATTGTGTGTGGGGGTCACTCGCCCTGCACGTAGAATACATTTACTGCGTAGCTTTTAGGGAAATTCAACCTTAAGGCCCCTTTCACACTGGGACGGTGGGTGCGTCGGCCCTTTACCAAAAATGCTGTTGCGCTATTCGGCTGCTAGCGGGGCGCTTTTAACCCCCGCTAGCGGCCAAATAAGGGTTAAAACCATCCGCAAAGAGCTGCTACAGCAGCGCTTTGCCGGCGGTATAGTCGTGGTGCCCATTCATTTTAATGGGCAGGAGCGGTATACACACCACTCCTTCACCGCTCTCTTGTTACCCTTGGCAACTACTTTCTTCTCCTCTATACCATGCTGACTGAATAGACTGACTTCATACTCAAATGTGCTTTACTGACAAGAGCTTCAGATGTCTATGTGTAGTATACCAGGTACTTTCATACACCCCTTTAGAATGACTTCGGACCAGGCAGGACAACATTTCCAAGGCTTTACTGATAAAACTTCAGCATAATAGTTTAACAGTTTAAACAGGCAAAGAGTCTTTCCCTAACTAACCCTAACTGTAGCTGCCCCAGCATACCTGCACAGGTAGAATCCAATAGTGGTGAATCCAGAATGGCGGTAGTCCATGCTGATGGTGTCCTGGTGAGTGTATGTTCTTCAGAGAACACTCCAAGTCTCAGCAGACCCATTACATTTTCCCAATATTGCTATTGCCCAAGCAGAGTTCAGTGGAAGAATCTCAGGTGACTCACTGAATGTAACAGCACTGGTGAACGGAGTGAACCACAACTGCGGTTAGCAAGGATTTCAATGCGATTCTCTATGCGACAACTCATTATTAGGCCCCAGGCGTCACTCCTCGCAACAGGAGATTGGGGGATCTATACATCATCTCTTTGTCACATGAAGAAAGGCGTTGAGCTACTAAGCATGGACGCATTACAACATGCGACCAGAGCTTAGCGTTCAATATTATAGTTTAAGGACAATATCCCAATACATCACTACATGCAAGTAATTATCAGTAAGGGACCCCAGGCGTTTGGGGCTTCTCTACATTATATCAACTTAAGCATACAGAGATGTATTAGGCCACTAGGGGAGATTCTATGAAATAGCATCAACCTCTAGCATAGAAAAGTTAGAGCGAACATGTTCAAACAATTAGGACAAGGCCTATGAGGATTTGTAGTTATGTCGATCTCGTAGTAAATAGAAGTAGTACTGACAACTCTTACTTGCATATGACAGGTACTTTAGTTGAGTAATAGTACTTGCGTATGAGAGGAAAAATAGCTCAGGTAATTATAGTGGCATACTTGAGGTAAATATTGTAGATATAATGCTATTTGCATATGAGAGGCAGTATAGCTCAGGTAAATATAGTTGCAGACATGAGCTATATTTGTAGATGGTTACATATGAGAGGCAATATAGCTCATGTAAATATAGTAGCATACGTGAAGTAAATATTGCTGTAGTAATTTAGAGGTAGCTGTCCCTTTAGGGTACTCCTTTGCAAACAAGCTTTAGCACAATAGTATCTCTCAGAAGATATGTTAATATCCACACGGTATTTGCAATACTATAATTGTAATAGATGAAACATTAGCATTAGATCTTCCTATAGAACTTCAAGTGAAGGAATGTCTACTCATCCGTTTGTAGGTATCTTAATGCAGGAGATGGAAAATCCATGTTGCAAGGTGTTCAAGGCATGAAGGTAGTTCCCAGCAATGCTGTTGTTGTAGAAGAAGTCTTAGCAGCAAAGAAGTAGTCGTTTCCTGGAGAGGTGTTCCGGCAAAGGGAGCAAAGGCAGCTGCATGTGTAAGGTAGCTGAGCTACAGCTGACAAGTTACAGCTGACAAGCTGCGGATGACAATAATAGAAAAAGGCATGGAAGCCAAGCGAATGCCTTTATAGGCTGGGAACAGGTGCTGTGCATCCAGCTGAATTCAAACAGAGCACCGTGTGCGGCGCACTTTGGCGTTCCAAGCTGGAACGCAGCACGGCGCGGGGCAATGACGTTATCGCGCATGCGCCGTATGCTTTCCAGCATGGAACGCAATACGGCACTGAAAGCGCCTGTTTCACAGAAGTGAGGTGGCGCGATGGTGCCTGTTTAACAAAGGACAGGTGGCGCAACGGGACCTGTTACATTGAAGACCCTCCGGAATTTTGGGATCCAGATTCTCCTTTACAGACATACAAGAGACGTGGGCCGAACCCAGACAAGCCCGTGAACTAAGCCTGTGAAAAGCGGCAAAAGATTTAACCCCTGACTAGGGCAGCCATAACTAGATACCTACAGTGGGCAACCTACCGTACCTACAGGCTGAGTTTATATATCATTTTTTTTTTACTCTTTTGTGTAACAACACTACCACTCGGATGAATTATGTACAGGGGCGGACTGACCATTCGGGCATTCGGGCACTGCCCGAGGGCCCCATGCCACTAGGGGGCCCTATTAGGTTTGCCAGCCTCAGTTAAACCAGGGACAGTATGTAAAAACCTGTGTTTTAAAAAAAATCCCAAGATTATAGCTGATCTGCCTCTCCAGTACCTTTTCAGTGTGTGTATATTGTGTGTATACTGTGTATGTATACTGTATGTTTATACTGTGTGGCCCCATAATCTCCTATTGCCCGTGGGCCCCATAATCTCCTATTGCCCGGAGGCCCCATAATCTCCTATTGCCTGGGGGCCCCATAATCTCCTATTGCCCAGGGGCCCTATAATGTCCTATTGCCCGGGGGCCCCATGAGTTGTCAGTCCGCCCCTGATTATGTATAAGGTACATTTTGACAGCGTGCATCATATATCATGCAATACTTATTGAGAAACTGCCCTTAATCGAAAAACTCTGCAGATGACAATATAAGAAAGTTTGTCTGTGGGGAAACAAGCAAAAACCCTGCACAAAGTTTTCACAGATTTGTGAAATTTGTGAAAAAAGACCCAAGTAGGAACTAGAAGTAGAAAATGGGAGTAAGGAGAGAGAAAAAAGAAGGGGTGGGGGGAAGGGGATGAAGGGAAGGATTGGGGCATAACAGGAAGGGCAATTATGGAAGGGAAAGAAGGTGGCCCCCTATTTGCCTGAGAGGGGTCGGCGTAGAGTAATTCTTTATAAGTTGCTGAGACATTGTGAGGTCCTGCATAGTCTTTTTGTTGTTTACTGGATTAATCCATTGGCCCATCGAGGGGTTCAGTCCTGACTTCCCTTTGTTCCCTCGGCGGAGACGCGCTCTTCGTCTCTTCCCGGGGGTCCTCGGCTCTTGATTGGATAAATTAATAGCAGCGCAGTAATTGGCTCCCGCTGCTGCCAATCAAATCCAATGATGTGAGCGCCATGTGGGCGGGGCCGAGTCTGGCATTCTGTGCCTATGGACGCAAATGCTGGACTCGGGAGCGCACCTGCAAGTTAACCCCTAGGGAGAGCGCTTCTCCCAGGGGGTTTACCGATGCGATGAGGAGCCATGAGTGCCGCCGGGGGGAACCCAGAAGACGTGCATCGGGCCACACTGTGCAAAACGAACTGCACAGTCGAGGTAAGTATGATATGTTTTTTTTTTTTTAAACACAAAAGTTTACAATCACTTTAAAGTGTTACTGAACCCACAACAGTAAAATCAGTCTTTATATGCAGTAAAGCATGCTTGTTATACTCACTGTGGAACCTAAGGGGTTGATCCTGTGCATTGTGTAAAAAGGCTGATTGATCCTGTCTTTGATCATCCCCTTCTTTCACTGTCCCCAATACATTCTCTAATACACAGGTGTCAAACACAAGGCCTGCGGGCTGAATCCGGCCCTTCAGGCCATTTCATGTGGCCCTCACACCTCTCCTGCAGTTGCTGGAGAGCTCCAGCCCTCCTCTAGTTCTCCTCCAGACCCTTACTTTCTGCTTTTAAGTAATGCATCCAGCTTCTTCCCAGGAGCATCATAAGGCAAGGGGGGTGCACTGTGATTTAAGGGAGAATGGGGGACTCAACTTCTGATGGTGGGGTGGCTCTTGATATCCAATGTAAGGGGAGGGTAATGCGCTGGACATCTAATCTTACAGATACAATCGCCCATTTTGAGGGCAATAAATGTTGATGCGGCCCACAATGAAATTAAGTTTGACACCCTTGCTCTAATAGAACAGAGCACTCTGCACATGTTCAGTTTGGTGTGTTTTGCTAGAGAGTTTTTGTTTTACTTGGGAGAGTGCATGTGATCAGCACAGAGCCAATCAACATTGTCCAGGCAGAGAGTCAGGGGTCCTGCAGCCTCATAGGGGAGGGGAGAATGAAAACTCCTTCTACAACCTCTAACCAGTGCTCAGCCGGACACTGATAGAAGTCAGAAGACTGTTATATACAGCTGATGAGAAAAGGGATTTAACAGTTTATATTTATAATTTTTTTTCCATGCGGGAGATTTGCTAAAACTAAAGAGTGCAAAATCTGGTGCAGCTCTGAATAGAAACCAATCAGCTTCCAGGTTTTATTGTCAAAGCTTAATAGAACAAGCTGAAGTTAGAAGCTGATTGGTTACCAGTGGTGGCTGGTGCTCAAAATTTTTGGGGGGGCGCAAACGAAAAAAAAAAAAACAATTGCAGCCTCACTGTATTGTCACCACTACACAGCTACTGTGCCAAGCCATCAAACACAGCTACTGTGCCATTAATTGTCACCACTATGCCATCAAACACAGCCACTGTGCCCCCAATTGTCGCCACTGTGCCCCCAATTGTAGCCACTGTGCCCCCAATTGTAGCCACTGTGTCCCCAATTGTAGCCACTGTGCCCCCAATTGTAGCCACTGTGCCCCCAATTGTAGCCACTGTGCCCCCAATTGTAGCCACTGTGCCCCCAATTGTAGCCACTGTGCCCCCAATTGTTGCCACTGTGCCCCCAATTGTAGCCACTGTGCCCCAACTTGTAGCCACTGTGCCCCCAATTGTAGCCACTGTGCCCACAATTGCTGCCACTGTGCCCCCAATTGTTGCCACTGTGCCCCCACTTGTAGCCACTAAGCCCCCACTTGTAGCCACTAAGCCCCCACTTGTAGCCACTGTGCCCCCAGTTGTAGCCACCGTGCCCAGTCCCCCTCCCCATGGCACTTACCTTTATGGCTTCTACGTCCCTCGATGTCCCTCGTCCCGCCCTCGATGACGCTTCAACCAATCAGGTTACCTGATTGGCTGAGACGCCTGTCAGTCTTATCCTCGGACGCATGGCCGGTACGTCCCGAGGATGAGCTTCCGAAAGGCCGACTACAGCCTCAGCCTACAGCGGCCCTGATAGGCACTTCCCCACAGCCAGTCAGCTGCCGCTATTCAGCTGACCGGCGCTCAATGTCCGGTCAGCTGAATAGTGGGCGGCAGCGGCGAAAATATACAGATTCGTACAGTGTATGAATCTGTATATTTTACTGGCTGTGAGTGAGCCAGAGGGGGCGGCGCTCCTGCGTCCCTATGGACGCACCGCCGCTGTTGGTTACCATGCACAGCTGCTCCAGATTCTGAGTGCTCCAGTTTTAGTAAATCAACCCCCATGTCCAGTGTACTGTGGGAGACCAGATATAGTGAATGCAGGCTCCTGGGTTTAGTAACACTTTAAAATATTATTTTCAAAGCATGACTCAAAGATCTCTGACTAACAATATCACTTTCTTTTAAACCCGGGAATAACAATGCGTCTTTTGTATGTATGATTCCACTTACACGTTGAAGCCCCCGCCATCTTTGAATAGATCAGTTACACGGTGCACTAAAATTGCTTTTCAAGGATAAAGACATTTTAGAGAAACTTCTGAAAGGCGAAATGGCTAAACTAGCTCAGTTGTAATAATTGCATGACAAATGATTTCAGAGAGAATGAAGTAAAGAAGAGATTTTCATGATAGAAATGGAATTTTAAAAGAACATCCTGGGAGGATTGTTATTGATTGTATCTGACAAAATTACTTTTCATATTGTTTTTTTTTTTTCCTTCTTCTCTGCAATTAGCATGAGAGCATTAGACATTTCCATTAGGCTGAAAGAAAAGAATGCGAGTGACTTTTAAAAGTTTTTCAGTAGAACAAAGTGCTGCATGTAATGTGTATGACGTGTGACGGGATGGAAGAGTTTGGAGAGGCTCTTTTGAGTCTTTGGGGGACGAAAAGTAATCTACCCCACCGAGGTCAGCATGATGTCAGTCTCTCTAACATTACACTTTCTATAATAACACATTGCCCCCTTTAACCAATGAGACACTCCAACTGTGCAAGGGTATGGCAGGGCTTGGTCCCAAATCCAGGAAATCAAGCCCAAAAATACGAAAATAAGAATGAAAATCCAAAAGAACGAAAATTTGAAAACCCCAAAATTTGAAAATCTGAAATAATAACTAACTAAAAATAACTTAACTATTACTAACTATTAAATTATTGGTATTGGAATTGCCTTACAAATTTGGATGTAAGTGAATGTAATGAATACGAATTTATCCAAAGTTATGAATTATCCGAAATGCTGTATTTAAACAAATGGAACGTAATTAATATTAATAAATAACAAACATAATAATAAAATGTTTTTATTATTATTAATTCATGCTGTTCCATTTGTTTAGATGCAACATTCATTATTTTGGATAATTCAAAACTTCAGATAAATTTGTATTCATTACGTTAACTAACAGCCAATTTTGAAAGGAAATTCAAACACCTATAACTTAATATTTACATAGTTAGTCAGGTTGAAAAAAGACACAAGTCCATCCAGTTTAACAAAAAAAAAATATATATATATATATATCTATATATATTGTGGGAGATTAGCTCGTGGGGATCAACTTTTCTGAATGATAGTCCGCAAGCAGAAACTTTGGCCCAGATTCAGGTACATCTGCGCATTATTGGACCGGCGTAGCGCACCGCCTTTACGTTAGACTTGCGCAATTTTGCCGCGTAATCACCCTATTCTCGTAGCTTTTGCGCAGGAAATTGCGCATACGTAACGTTTTTCCAGAGGCGTAAGGAGGAGTAATACAAATTGGGAAGGACGTGGGCGTGTTACATTGAAATGAGCCGTGACCCCATGCAAATGAAGGGCCGGCCGGCTCGCGCATGCGCGCTTGAAGGAGACCATGGTCAGCTCCGCTGTGCGCATGCTCACAACTCGGGAGCGGAGTAATCAGTGAAATTGGAAATGGACTAGGGCAACTTTGTGAACTACGCAGACAGCATAAATAGACACACACAAATGGACTTCCTTTGCAAAAGTACATCCCTTTGTATCCCTCCCTCTACAGCAAGGTGCTTTTATTTGTTTGTGACGTGTCTTTGAGATATTTGAGGACTGTTTTGCAGAGTGATTTTTGTCTTTTCTGTGTTTTCTTTGTTGTTATTTTGTTTAAATTATATTTTTGCTGGGGCATTTTTTATTTTTGCTCGTCATTTATTTAATTTTTTTGGTTCTGTTTGTGTATGATTTTGGAATGTGGGGGTGATATTCCTGCGGGAAAAGGGGTGTCACCCTCATTTGTGGTGGAGAAGTGATCCCCAGGTCTGTGTGAATGGTGTATGAATGTACAGTGACATAATTGGAGCCGTGGCGTGGCGTTGCAGCTCACAAGTCCTGCATGGTGGACTGGTGCCAATCCAATGTGATGAGGATGTGGGGTGTGTGTGCTAGGGACCACAGTGGTGTGCATGCATGCATTCTCATTGTGCCATGATTAATGTGTGTGTTTACCGTGCAAAGATGCATAATGTGAGCTGGCATGAGATGGGGTCATGAGATGGGGTCCCAGTGCATATGCAGAGTCACCTTGAAGGGAAAAGACAGGAGGATGTTAGTCATGCATGTGCCACTTGTGAGGTGTGCATCACGGGAGGGGATAGTCATGCCTGCCACCCATGTCACTCACCAACCAGCCAGCTGTCCCCATACATGTTCTGTTTGAAATCTGTGGGGATGGGGCTCTGATTGTATATGTAGCTGTCATGGGTGTCATGGGTGGTGTCATGTGTTGGGCTGCTGATGTCCTCCTGCAAGGTTGTGGTAATTCCAGGATGGCATGAGGGGTGAATCTGAAGATGCGAGACACCTCAAAATCACTCATGCCAAAGATGTCTATGCGTGTGTGATATATCAAGTGAAGAGTGAGGGGCTTGTATCAGATAAGAATATTGTATTAGATTAGATTAAATTGTAAATTTTATATAAGCAAATAAAAAAAATATCTCCCGTGCCCTCCTTAGTGCCATCCTCCGTGCCCTCCTCCTTCTTTGTTCATCTAAAGTCAGTAGTATAGCTATGTGCGACGATGCCCCTGGCATGTTGGCATACAGATTGTTGAGCAACACGTGTGACTGCTGAGCTCCTCACTAACAGTGTTGCTTTATCTGACAAGTAGACTTTTTTTCTTTTTTTAGACCAGCTTTTATCAGCTCTAATTTTAGACAGGACATTTTGCTGTTGCGCACACTGCGTCGCCTGCGCTGCCCCAACGTTGTTTTGTGGATCCCCTTAAGTCCCTCATTAGCATATTTGACTAGCAAATCAATGGTGTGTCTAGCGCACTTTTGCGCCAGTCTAACGAAATTACGCGGGACAAAAAAAAGACGATTTTTTGCGTATCTCGTTCTGGGGATGCCGCGCAACGAAACGCACGCGCACATTTAGACTTACGCACGCGCATCTCCTGTTGCGCAGGCGTAATCGCTCTGTGAATCTGGGCCTTTCTTTTTAAGTCTGGCGGGTGCCAGGTTTTATTTATAAATGGTTTGCAGGTTAAAAAAAATAAACAAAACAATAAATAAATCCTTGCCATCTGGCGCTAACTAAACAAATAGTCTCCTCTCTATACAGTGCAGGGCTGGTCCCCGTCACCCACAAAAACATGAGGTAAAGCAAACCTTTTTTAGTCCAGCACTCAGCGCTCCACTCACTCAGGTCCCTTCCTGAGTCTCAAAACCAGAGCACTGTTAAACTCTCTTCCTGGTCGTTTTAAAGTCCAGCTGACATTGGACTCCAGTGGACCCAAACATCCGGACCGGAACCCTAGCCAGCCCCAGAGGCTGTAAAACCCGGAGCGGATTCCGGTTCAGTCCCTCATACTAGAACGAATGCGAGGTGAAATATACCTGTTGTCATGTATCGCACCTCGCATACTGTCACAATATATATATACATACCTCCTAACACGCACAGATTCTGCGGGAACGCCCTGCACAGACAGGAGTACCGCGCAAGCGTTAATTTTCCTGCACTGCAAGAGGAGGCAGGAGGAACCCGAGCGGTGCGCGGAGGACTGTGGAGAGCCAACAGCCTAGCTAATGACAGTCTGTGGCTGGCTGTTGGCACCGATGAGAGGCACTCCCCCCGCGCAACAACTGTAAAAAAAAAACCGGACAACAACAAGCCAGCTGAATGGGCAGCGCGGCAGTCGGAGGAACCGTAGCGGAGCGTGGATTACTGCAGTGTTGCAGAGAAGAGAGACACATTCAGTGCACAACCCCCCCGTTCAACAACTTCATTTACTCCCCCCCGCTTAACAAATTAATTTACCCCCCCCCCCGCTCAACAACGTCATTCAATTCCTCCCCCAGCTCAACAACTTAAATTCTACAGGTTCCTGTACTACTTCAATCCGACTTGTAGGCGACTTGTACCCATTGATTTCAATGGAAATAGCCTCCAAGTCGGATCCCCGTCCACAGTGAGACAACTTTACAGGAAGTCGTCCCAGTGTGAACCTGTTCTAAGGCAAGCTCCTGCCTCCCACAGGGGAACTCCACGCCAAATTTTAAATAAAAAACCGGCGTAGGTTCCACCTCCAGCGGCATACCAGGCCCTTAGGTCTGGTATGGATTTCAATAAGAACCCCATACGCCGAAAAAACGGCGTGGGGTTCCCCCCAAATCCATACCAGACCCTTATCCGAGCACGCCGACCGGTCGGTCAGGAAAGGGATGGGGACCAGCGAGCGCCCCCCCCCCTCCTGAGCGTACCAGGCGGCATGCCCTCAACATGGGGGGTGGGTGCTTTGGGGCAGGGGGCGCCCTGCGGCCCCCCACCCCAAAGCACCTTGCCCCCATGTTGATGGGGACAAGGGCCTCTTCCCGACAACCCTGGCTGTTGATTGTCAGGGTCTGTGGGCGGGGGGCTTATCAGAATCTGGGAGCCCCTTTTAATTAGGAGGCCCCTAGATCCCGGCCTCCCACCCTATATGAAGGAGTATTTGGTACATTGTTACCCCCAATTCACCTGGTGGAAGAAAAATGTCAATAAAAAAACACTAAACAGGTTTTTAAAATAGTTTATTAGGCAGCCCTGGGGGTCTTCTTACGACTTCGGGGGTCTTCCGACTTCTTTCCTCTGGCGGGCACCACCGCTGTCTTCTTTCAGCTCTTTTACCAGTGGGGGCCCGGTCTTCTCCCTTCTTCTGACTTTGAGGGGTCTTCTTCCGACTTCGGGGGTCTTCCGACTTCTCCGCTCTCTTTTCCTGCTATCCGGTTCTTTTTCCCTTCTGCCGGGCACCACCGCTGTCTTCTTTCAGCTCTTTCACCAGCGGGGGCCCGGTCTTCTGCATCGCCTTCTTCTCTTCTTGGATGTTGACTCGATGCTCCCTCCCGCTGTAATTCCGGGTTGTGCGATGCGCAGCGATTTATATAGGCCTCTTATGAGGTCACAGTCCCAGCATACTACGGGTGGTATTTTGTAAAGGGCCTACATGCTTAGACCTGACCTTTTTACTATTAATATATTTGAAGAATCTTTTGGGGTTTGTCCTACTATCTTTTACAATCGTTGATCTCCTTTTTATATATTCTGTTATATTCTTTGTAACATTTAAACTACACTAGTGTTCCTTCATTTTTATATTTTTTTAAAGGGTTTTTTCTTATAGTTTATAGCTTTTTTAACTTTGGCCGTGAGCCACATAGGTTTTATTTTTAGCCTGTTAAACTTATTCCCTGGAGGCAAACTCATTTACGCACAAATGCCCGACCAGGGAATTTAGGAGGGATGCAGTATGTTAACTCACAGTATGCACACAATTTAATGTATGTGTATATATTTTTATATACCTGTAGTATATATTTTATATTTCTTGCAAGTTAACATGTGGTGTCAAATATTGGAAAACAATAAAGAGGAATTAAGAGGAAAAAAAAAATTAGCCCCAGAACCTGTGTAATTACTAATGTGTTTGGGTTTAAAGGGATGAGGTGCCAACCCTAGATCTTTCTCACTCTTTTGGGGTGTACCCTAATTTAAAAAATAAATAAATAAAAAACAAAAAGCTGTGTTGGCTACCTCGTCTTCCTCCACCGCCGCTTCCATCTACACCGCCACATCCACCATCACCTCAACCTCCTACTCCATATGGACCACGTCCTCCTAGGTCAAGATTATTATTTTTTTATTTATTTTTTTATGTTATTTAAAGTTATTTCCCTATCGATTCATTTTCAAAGTACTTGCCATGCTCTTAATAAAAAAATAAATAAATAACTTATTGCCCATGGGAATATACTTTGCAGTGAGGTTCCAAACAGTCTTTTTAAAGAATTCCCATTTGTGTTCTGTGCCCATTGATGCCAATATTCTCTCCCAGTCTAAGGCAGGCCATACACGATTCGAATTTCGAACGAGCCGTCGAGCGATAAACGAACGCGGCGCTCACAAAAGCATGCGAGTGTACCATCAATTACGTACAAAAATCGAGCGAGAAAACACAATGTTTTCATACCATAGAGGAAGTGATGTAATCTTCTGTGACCTTTTAAACATACCCCCTACTGTCAAAAGTCGGGTCGCGCCAACTCGGATCATGCGCAGTTATGTTTCTTGGGAAAAATCGTCCAACTCTACCATTAACGATACGATTTTTGGACGTTTTTCAGAAAAAAAAACAACATGTTGGTTTTTGAAATTTCGCCTGTCGTACAAAAATCGCGTGTCGAACAAGCACACTAATGATACGAAAATCGGCCGATTTCACGCTCGTATGCGATTTTCGATCGAAATTCGAATCGTGTAAGTCCTGGAGAGCAGCCCTCATCCTTGGAAAATTTGCTCTCTTGATTTTAAGTGTTTTTATCTTTCCCGTATGTGATTTTTGCTTACAGCATACATCAAATGAATAGTTAGTTATTATTAGTTAGTTAATTATTATTTCTAATTTTTTATATGAATTTTTGGATTCTCTTTCTTATTTTCGGGTTTTCAAATCTTCGAATTTATGAATTTTCAAATTTATGAATTTACAAATTTTCTCATTTTGAAATATATGAATTTACAAATTCTCTCATTTAAGAATTTTGCAAATTTCAATCATAACGAACGACCCAAAAACCGAAAAATAAATAAATAAATGAAAGAAAAAGGAACACATTTTTCAGCAGTGCACATGTCTAATTGCTTGCGATAATCGCAGGCAAAGCCTGTTGTTCTTTAAGTATACTGCTACCCATCAGAAAATGCAACAGAAGTGACGTTGCAAACAAAAGATGCTTATTTCACATGCTCTATGTGTTCCAACATGGCTGCTATTCGTTCCAATAGGTTGTAAAATGACATGAAGGCAGCAGCGCACATCTTGTTACACCCAGGCAAGTCTTGAATTTCACACTTATTTTAGCAGTAAACTCACCTTAAGTACGAATCTGTCATTGAAGACTTATGGTGTCTGTCGAATGTTCTAAGAAGATTCGATGAAGCAGCTAAAAGATTCAACGGCGCAATCGTACATTTCTGGTCGAATGTTCCGCCTACAAGCTATAGTAGAATTCTAATGTTGTATGACACTTGTAATAATTATATTTATTAATAATTATTAATACTAGTCAACCATTCAAATTCTTCTATAGCCTATGGGCAGAGAATTTGACCGGAAATGTACAATTGCGGCGTCGTACAGTTTAGCTGCTTGACGAATCTTCTTAGAACTTTCGACAAACACCATAAGCCTTCAATGACAGACTCAACATTTGTATGTTTTTCGCTGCTTTGTCGAATCTTCGCCGTCCTTGTCAAAGGATCTACCCCAACAATGTCTCTATAATGTCAAATCTTTTCTCTCTGTGTCAAATCTTTCCTTACTATGTAGAATAATCTTGGACTAATATAGTTACCGTTAGGCACATTCAGCCGCAGGTTCGATAGACACAGATCGCTATTGTCAGCGTCATGTCGAATCTCCTCTCTATATCGAACTGTTATAGCAACGAAAATGAAAATAAAGCATTTTTTATGTCTGATGTTTCGGATTTCGTTTGTTAACCCCTTCAATTCCAGCCCATAGGGAAATGACGCTATGGTCATCCCCTCGCCGATGAGACTGAACGTTGCACAACGTCCTGTCTTCGCTGCGATTGCCGCCGGGGACCCGCGATTTCCGGCAATCACGTCAGGAGTGTGGATCTGTGTGTGTAAACACACAGATCCACCTCCTCTCAGCGGTGAGGAGATCGATGTGTGTTCCCAGTACAGAGGAACACACATCGGTCTCCTCCCCTTGTTAGTCCCCCTCCCCCTACAGTTAGAACATACTTTAGGACACATTTTAACCCCTTCAGCGCCCCCTAGTGTTAACCCCTTCCCTGCCAGTCACATTTACACAGTAATCAGTGCAGTTTTATAGCAATAATCGCTGTGTAAATGTGAATGGTCCCAAAAACGTGTCAAAAGTGTCCGATATGTTCACCGCAATGTCACGGTCACAAAAAAAAAAAAACGCAGATCGCCGCCATTACTAGTAAAAAAAATAAAATAAAAATACCATAAATCTATCACCTATTTTGTAGATGCTATAACTTTTGCGCAAACCAATCAATATACGATTATTGCGTTTTTTTTACCAAAAATACGTAGAAGAATACGTATCGGTCTAAACTAAGGGGAAAAAAAGTTTTTTAAAAAAAATATTGTGATATGTATTAAATAAAAAGAAAAAAATATTGTGTTTTTTTTTAAATTGTCGCTCTTCTTTTGTTTATAGCGCAAAAAA
This sequence comes from Rana kukunoris, assembly GCA_029574335.1. NCBI lineage: Eukaryota > Metazoa > Chordata > Amphibia > Anura > Ranidae > Rana > Rana kukunoris. The sequence goes on along the minus strand of CM056053.1, from coordinate 3,102,543 downwards.
TAAAAACCGCAGAGATGATCAAATACCACTAAAAGAAATCTCTATTTGTGTGGGGAAAAAAAACATAACGATTTATTTGGGTACAGTGTTGCCTGACCGCGCAATTGTCATTCAAAGTGCAACAGCGCTGAAAACTAAAAATTGGTCTGGGCAGGAAGGGGGTGAAAATGCCCCCCGGTATGGAAGGGGTTAAAACAATAACGAAAATACCCGAAAATTCAGACGAAAATGCATTCGGACGAAAACGAATGCCCATGTCTACCTCCCTGGTCACAGAACTTCTACTAAAATAGCAACCACCTAACATCTACAGTGCCACCTATCTCTCCACATTTGCAAATCCCTTTCAGCCCTGATGAAGGAGGCATCTTGGACCCCGAAACGCATTGGAACTGGTTATCCCACAAATACAGCAGCGACTTTTACTCCAAAGCTGCCTTCATTTTTACATGATTTTTGTATGTTCTATTTACTTGTTGAAGTTCTATTGATGCCATGCAGAAAGCTCATAGAAGGAGAAACCACAAAGCAATACAATCAAAGAAATGTGGAGAAGCAAACATGTTAAAGGTGATGTGTGTACTGAATACAAAACTGATTCCTTTCCAAGTAGCTGTTGAGGTTACTAAAAAATAATCACTCTTAGGAGAATTGCAAAGAATGTATTATAAGTACAGTTGTCTGTCTCCGTAGTGTTTCCATAGCAATATAAGTTGTCAGTCTCTGGCTGTCATCTCTGCTACTGACAATAAAACATAGTAACAAAATGTAAAGGGAACAAGAAGGAGTTCAGTAATAGGAGCCTCTATCTTTATCTTTGTCATTACTGCCCATATTAACCACTTGCTTACTGGGCACATAAACCACCTTCGTGCCCAGGCGAAATTTCAGCTTCCGGCACTGCGTCGCTTTAACTGACATTTGCGCGGTCGTGCGACGTGGCTCCCAAACAAAATTGGCGTCCTTTTTTCCTCACAAATAGAGCTTTATTTTGGTGGTATTTGATCGCCCGTGCCGTTTTTATGTTTTGCGTTATAAACAAAAAAAGAGCGACAATTTAAAAATATATATATATTTTTTACTTGTTGCTATAACAAATATCCCAATTTTTTTTTTTTTTTTATATTTTTTTTTCTCAGTTAAGGCCGATACGTATTCTTCTACGTATTTTTGTAAAAAAAAAAAAAAAATCGCAATAAGCGACTGCTTTGCGCAAAAGTTATAGGCCTAAAAAATAGGGGACAGAATTATGATTTTTTTTTTACTATTTTTTTTTTACTAGTAATGCCGGCGATCTGCGATTTTTATTGGGACTGCGACATTACGGCGGACACATCGGACACTTTTGACACATTTTTGGGACCATTCACATTTATACAGCGACCAGTGCTATAAATATGCACTAATTACTGTATAAATGTGACTGGCATTGAAGGGGTTAACACTAGGGGGTGAGGAAGGTGTTAAATGTGTATCCTGGGTGTGTTCTAACTGTGTGGGGGGAGGGGGGGTGACTGGGGGAGGTGACCGATGCTGTGTCCCTATGTACAAGGGACACAGATCGGTCTCCTCTCCCTGACAGGACGTGGAGCTCTGTGTTTACACACAGAGCTCCACGTCCCTGCTCTGTCACCGCCGATCTAATGTACCTGGAGGACACTGCGGCTGCCGGGTACACGCATCGAATCCTCAGTAGTGTTGAGCGGAATACGCCATATTCGATTTCGCGATATTGCGCGAATATATAGAAGAATATTCGCGAATATTCGCTAATATCGAATATTCGTGATATTTTATCCAAAAAAAAATTTGCGAAATTTCGCTAATGCGAAAATGATTGCGAAATTCTCATAAACGGAGATCATTTCCTGTATTACTAAACTAATATGCACTAAACACTAAGGCCGCGTACACACGACCCAGAACCTCGACGGGCAGAACACATCGTTCCGCCCGTCGAGGTTCTCTCCCGGCCGTCGAATTCGGCGACCCGCCCGTCGGGAATGGCAACCAGCCATTCTTCCAGGCGGGCCGTCGAGGAAATAGAGAGCGTGCTCTCTATTTCGGCTCGACGAGATTCCCGACGGGAAGCTCGCTGAGACCGTACACACGGCCGAGGTCCTCGCTGGAATGTGCATTCCAGCGAGGTTCTCGCTGATTTTCAGCGAGAACCTCGGCCGTGTGTACGGGGCCTTACTCTACACTAACTCTACTTAAAAGAAAGGAGAATAAGGGGGCAAAAGAAGGGCGGAGAAGATAATCGCGCAATATTCCTTTTGCCGAATATTTGAGTTATTCTGATTGGCTCTGATGCAAAAGAAGGGCCGAGTAGCTGATGCGATTCTTTTATGTTGCCGAAAATTCGCAATGCGAATTTTCGGCAACATTAAAGAATGGCATCAGCTACTCGGCCCAGGGTCTCTCTCTAATCATACCAGCAATGCTATTAGACGTCGATGGAGATCACTAGGATGTGATCTGTTTTAAAAATAAATTTGAAAAAATACGAATATTCACCATATCGAATATTCGCCGCAATATTCGAGTTATTCGCGAATACTCGTATATGCAATATTTGTAGCGAATATTCGCAATGCGAATATTCGTGAGCAACACTAATCCTCAGCGATGCGACGGCACTGTTTTTCCCCGCTGCGCGCCACCCAGTGGCGCGCGCGGGGAATTTTAGCAACATGACGTCCAAAGACGTGATCCCGGCACCTCAGGTCCGCGCTGTTGACGTCTTTTGTCAATTAGCGCGGATCTGTAGCGGTTAAAGAAAGAAGTGCCCCTTAACACAAGCTGAAGTGGACATTTCACTCGTTTTACTAGTCTGCATGAATAAATGACATAGAATGTACTGTAACAATGTACAGTAAAACCTTGGTTTGAGAGTAACTTGGTTTGAGAGCGTTTTGCAAGACAAGCAACATTTTTTAATAAATATTGTCTTGATATACAAGTGATGTCTGGAAATACAAGTAGCGTCATGTTACAACTGAGTTTAAAAGAGAAGAGAGGCGCCTCTAAGTGTAGCAATGTGGTTACATTTAATGAAGGTACAACATTTAGCAACTCACATGGTTGATGATTAAAAGAGCCACATCTAAGTATGCCGACATCTAGGGTAAAGCTGTCCACATAGACCATCCTCCTCATTGCCATTAACATTCTCCCTTCCACTCTGCGCTCCATAAGTGCGTTAAGTCTCGCTTTTAGGTCGCTCTACTGCAGGGTAGTCTTCCCGTTTACGATTGCAGACTAACAGCGGTGAGAGCCAGCGATGCGGGGGATGCTCTATGTGGACAATTTTACCCCGGATCCCTGCATACTTAGATGTGATGTTTCAATCATCAACCATGTGAGTTTCTAAATGTTGTACCTTCATTAAAGTGGTTTTAAACCCTGTAAAAAAACAAAAACCTGCAAGACAAAGCCATAATGAGCTAATATGACTAGCATACTAGCTCATTATGCATTACTTACCTTAGATCGAAGCCCCCAAAGCTGTACTTGTGTCCCTCTCCAGCTGCAGACATTTCTTCACAGATACCTGGGAGGTTACTTCCGGTTATCGCCGCTCCGACCCTGTGATCGGCCGGAGCGGCGCTGACGTCACTCCACGCATGCATGCCGGAGTCGGGAAATACAGCATTGGCGTTTTTTAAGAGTGGGATTGTCACTCTGGCTGCGGCGTTGTCTATGTCGCGCATGCGCCTTAGACAACGGTGTATACCTTTTGGAAAATATCTCCTAAACCTTAATCTAGGCTTATCTGTAGGTGTAACTTCCTGGGAGGGTTTTACAACCACTTTAACCACTTAAGGACCGCCTACTGCACATTTACGTCGGCAGAATGGCACGGCTGGGCACATCAACGTATATATACGTTGATTTTAGTACCCAGCCGTGGGTCCGAAGCTCCGGGACCGGGACCGCGGGATTCGCGGACCCGATCGCCGCTGGAGTGCGGCATTCCGTCCCAGGAGCGGAAGAACGGGGAGAGCTGTGTGTACACACGGCTTCCCCATGCTTCTCTGTGGCCGCAGCATCGATCGCGTCATCCCTGTAATAGGGGGACGCGATCGATGACGTCACACCTACAGCCACACCCCCCTACAGTTGTAAACAAACACACTAGGTCACACATCCCCTACAGCGCCACCTGTGGTTAACTCCCAAACTGCAGCTGTCATTTTCACAGTAAACAATGCAATTTAAATGCATTTTTTGCTGTGAAAATGACAATTGTCCCAAAAATTTGTCAAAATTGTCCGAAGTGTCCGCCATATTGTCGCAGTCACGAAAAAAAACGCTGATCGCCGCTATTAGTAGTAAAAAAAAAATAATTAATAAAAATGCAATAAAACTATCCATTATTTTGTAAACGCTATACATTTTGCGAAAACCGACCGATAAACGCTTATTGCGATTTTTTTTACCAAAAATACGTAGAAGAATACGTATCGGCCTAAACTGAGGAAAAAAAATGTTTTTTTATATATTTTTGGGGGATATTTATTATAGCAAAAAGTAAAAAATATTGCATTCTTTTTAAAATTGTCGCTCTATTTTTGTTAATAGCGCAAAAAATAAAAACCGCAGAGGTGATCAAATAACACCAAAAGAAAGCTCTGTTTGTGGGGAAAAAAGGACGCCAATTTTGTTTGGGAGCCACGTCGCACGACCGCGCAATTGTCAGTTAAAACGAAGCAGTGCCGAATCGCAAAAAGGGGCAAGGTCCTTTACCTACATTTTGGTCCGGGTCTTAAGTGGTTAAATGTAACCACATTGCTACACTTAGAGGCTCCTCTCTTCTCTTTTATACTCTGGAGCTCCTGCTGGATTTTTCTTCTAATCCCCTTGTGGAGGCTTCCATTTGTGGATGGACATTTTATGGTTACACAACTTATCACATGGCTATAATCTTTTTATATGGACTATAAACTGAAGGACTTATGAATAAATGTTTGTGGAACGAATCATCTGAGCTTCTATTATTTCTTATGTGGAAATTCACTTTGATATACAAGCGCTTTGGATTACAAGCATGCTTCCAGAACGAGTTATATTTGCAATCCAAGGTTTTACTGTGTAATTGTTAAAAAAAAAAAATAGCCATATGTCTACCAGGGATTTTTTATTTTCATTTTTGTTGCAGACATGCCAAAATCAGCATTTTGTGCTACAAATTACTGTAAAGTATATATTTTCAGAAAGCAAAGACACTGTAGAATAAATAGTGGTAATCACAATTTTTTAAATTATACAATATTTGCGCAGAAGCTGCCTTGTAGGGTGTGTAGCCCAAATAAAAATTCCTTCCTCAGCCTTAATGTGTTAGAGGGTGTGGCCAGGTACATCTTAATGCAAGGGCACCCCTGGGCACTGCCCAGGGGCCCCAGGTACTCGGGGGCCCCACAATACTCTTGCATTACATCAAACATACCAAGCGTCCAGGATTTACTGGCACAGTCATGCTTTTTACTAAACTGTCCCGATGTGGTCATGTCCTCCTGAGCCCAGAATTGTACCCTCCTGACACCCCCCCCCCCACCCTGTACTGTGCCCTTTGTGTTAACTAGTCTTTGATTTATGGAATGTTTTCCTTTTGTAAAATCGATCTTATTAAAGCGGAATTTCACCCTAAATATAAGATCTCCCATGTGATTCAGCATACTGGCGTCAGCGCCAGTATGCTGTTTTTTTTTATTTTTTATCCCACACTTACTGTATTATCCTGTAATTTCATGTATTTCCCCCGCGGTGGACGGCGCCAGTACAGCGCGTCACATCTTCCGAAAATACCCAATATGGACTCGGGTAATCTCGGCGAAAATGCGGCGCCTGCGCACAGACCTAGGAGCTGACTGCGCAGGCGCCATACCCAATATGGACTCGGGTAATCTCGGAGAAATACGGCGCCTGCGCAGTCAGCTCCTAGGTCTGTGCGCAGGCGCCGCATTTTCGCCGAGATTACCCGAGTCCATATTGGGTATTTTCGGAAGATGTGACGCGCTGTACTGGCGCCGTCCACCGCGGGGGAAATAAATGAAATTACAGGATAATACAGTAAGTGTGGGATAAAAAAAAAAAAAAACAGCATACTGGCGCTGACGCCAGTATGCTGAATCACATAGGAGATCTTATATTTAGGGTGAAATTCCGCTTTAAGAGTTCTAATGAATCTATATTTAATTCTATCAACTATTTATACTTTATTTCTTGAAAGTAGGTGTGGAAATTGTGGCAAGCTGGTAGGGACCCTAGTGCATTACTTTGCCCAGGGGCCCATGATGCTTTTAAAGCGGAGCTTCACCCTAAAGTGGAACTTACACTCATTGGATTCCTCCCCCTCTCCGGTGCCACAATTGGCACCTTTTGGGGGGGAAGGGGGGACAGGATACCTCTCAAAGACAGGTATCCTTTCCCACTTCCAGGAGTCTATCCGTGACGTCACCGTGGGGCTCCCTCCTCCTCCTCCCCTGGCCGCCAGGCTAATAGGAGAGAGGAGCGGGCTTCGTGCATGCGCAGTAGGGTTCCCGGCATGAACTTGAAAGGCTACACTTCTTGGTTTTCCCGTACCCGCAATGGAGGCGTCGGGAACCTTATTGCTGACATCTCTGGACTCCAGGACAGGTAAGTGTCCATTTATTAAAAGCCAGCAGCTGCAGTAAGTGTAGCTGCTGGCTTTTAATATATTTTTTTCCTGGACCGCCTCTTTAAAACGGCTCTGGGTGTGGTATTTCTATCCAGAATTAGGGTCACGCATACATCCACAACTCCTTCAGGAATAAGCACTACATTGATATATAAAACTTCTAAAAATGGTGACCACATTGCTCCTTAAAGGGGTTGTAAAGGTACAAGTTTTTTTACCTTCATGCATCCTATGCATGAAGGTAAAAAAACATCTAGCAGCACCGCCCCCCCCCCCCCCGAGCCCCCGTTGTACTTACCTGACCGTTCGAATCTCCCGGGCGCGTCCACGTCGTCCTCTTCGGTTCCCAGCCTGGCCGTTGATTGGCTAGGCTGGGCGGATTGATAGCAGCGCAGCCATTGGCTGGCGCTGCTGTCAATCAGGGCGGATGACGCGGCACGCTGGGGGGCGGAGCCGAGTGATACAGTCGGCGGCTATGGTCGCGGCTGTATCACGGGAGCGCGCTCGCAAAAGCTTTCCTCCATGCGAGCGCCCTCGAATGAAGAGGGAAAGCTTTTGCGAGGAGGAGCCCAGACAGCCGCCGAGGGACCCCAGAAGACAGCTTTCCGGGCCACTCTGTGCAAAACGAACTGCACAGTGGAGGTAAGTATCACATGTTTGTTATTTTAAAAACAAAAAAATCCTGTGTTTAGTGTCCCTTTAACCAGAGTTTTGACTCCTTAGGAAGTCTTTCAGGAAGAATGGTCAAACCTTCCCATAGACACATTACTAAACCTTGCGGACAGCCTTCTCAGAAGAGTTGAAGCTGTTATAGCTGCAAAGAATGGGCAAACTTAATATTGAACCATACGGACATGGCTGCCATCAGGGGGTACAGGCATTACACAGGGGCCGTTTTTTTTTTTGTCTGACTTTAGCAACTTGTGGCAGGAGAGAGAAGAGAAGACTTAACTTTGTTTTGTTCGTCAGCACCAACCCCGTCCCCGTCCCGCTTATCATCTCGTGGCAGGAGAGAGGAGGCCCCCCCCATTTCTCTGCTCCAGGGGGCCCTGCCTAAAGCTGTGTAAGGGGCCCCAAAATTTGTGATGGCTGCCCTGCCTACGGACTAAGACTGGGATGCCATTAAAGTTCATGTATATTGTATTTTTCCTTTAAATATTTTCTTTCCTAGATTATTTGAAAACACAATGATCCCTCTAATTCAGGGGTGGCAAACACAAGGCCCGCGGGCCGAATCCGGCCCGCCAGACCTTGCCATGTGGCCCGCGCATCCGTGATCTGAACGGGTCGATCCGCGGAGGCTTCGGCCTAGCTCCAGAGCGGTCGGCCATCCTGGTACACCCAGTGGCGTCGGCTGCCTAGGTCCCGCCTTCTGGAGCGTGCAGCTCCTATGATGGACGTCCCGGAGATCCAATCCCGGGACCGCGGGATGTGTGACGTTCATTATAGGCGCCGCAGACTCCACAAGGCGGCAATTACAAGCCTCCTCCAGTCCACACCATGCACTGCAAAGATCCCGGCTTGGGCGGGCGGCTCTCCTCTCCCCCTCCTTTTTGGCTGGCTGGCTGCATGTCAGGTAGGTAAAGTCATTGTGTAGGTCAGGTAGGTGAGGTCAGTGTATGTCAGGTAGGTCCATGTAGGTCAGGTAGGTGAGGTCAGTGTATGTCAGGTAGGTGAAGTCAGTGTATGTCAGGTAGGTCCATGTATGTCAGGTAGGTGAGGTTAATGCATGTCAGGTAGGTGAGGTCAGTGTATGTCAGGTAGGTGAAGTCAGTGTATGTCAGGTAGGTCCATGTATGTCAGGTAGGTGAGGTCAATGCATGTCAGGTAGGTGAGGTCAGTGTATGTCAGGTAGGTGAAGTCAGTGTATGTCAGGTAGGTCCATGTATGTCAGGTAGGTGAGGTCAGTGTATGTCTGGTAGGTCCATGTATGTCAGGTAGGTGAGGTCAGTGTATGTCTGGTAGGTCCATGTATGTCAGGTAGGTGAAGTCATTGTGTATGTCAGGTAGGTCCATGCATGTCAGGTAGCCCATCCCATCTCATTCCATTCCATAATAAATAGTGGACACACAGTCTTATAGATACAACCGGCCCTTTGAGGAAAACCATACTGCTAATGCGGCCCCCGATGCATTCGAGTTTGCCACCCCTGCTCTAATTGACCTAAATATTCCTCGCAGCTCTTCTGCTCTGCTTTTCCCCGGTGTACACATTATAGAAGAACTGTCAATGAACTGTGATTAATCGGTATGTCTTGTACGGTGTACACCGCTCTACTGAATGTTTTGTCATTAACATGGATTGAGATCTTTGTGTTTTTAATCTTCAGATTAATCCTGTAGACATCGAACACCCCGGGGCCCTTGGAGGCCTGCCTTTTGAAGCTGATGATACCAGTGATATAGAGGCCGCATCTATAACCCAATGATAAATGGATCTCTATCAACTCACAAGACATTGCAAATGAATCAAAGGTATAAAGAGACAAGACCTCTGCCTTTGGACTACAGAGCAATGATGAGATGAGTTTTCGGTGATCAGTTGGGGGTCTCGTGTCCTTTTCAAATGTCAGGCAGCAATGTTATCTGACCCTGTAGGTAGAATGAACTGTGTACGTTTTCTTCATTTTATATACTGTATACAGCAGGGGAGTCCAAACTTTTTTCAAAGAGGGCCAGATTTGATGAAGTGAACATGCTTGAGGGCCAACCATTTTGCTTGACATTCGTTAACTCAGTAAAATTCTGTCTAAATCCGCGTACACACGGCAGAGAACCTCGACGGGCAGAACACATCGTTCCGCCCCGTCGAGGCTCTCTGCCGGCTGTCGAAATCTGCGACCCGCCCGTCGCGAATGGCAACCAGCCATTCATCCAGGCAGGCCGTTGAGCAAAAAGAGAGCGTGCTCTCTTTTCGCTCGACGGGATTCCCGACGGGCGGGGCGAGCCAGGAGCGTACACACGGCCGAGGTCCTCGCTGGAATGCAGCTTCCAGCGAGGTTCTCGCTGGTTTCCAGCGAGAACCTCGGTCGCGTATACGCCGCCTTATTGTGTTCGTTCAAGCACCAATACACTGCCCAACAAGAATTCTCTTGCCTTTGTGGCTGTGTGTGGTGAAGAGATATACCGTATTCATCGGCTTAATACACGCACCTTCACTTTAAAAAAGGAAGTTTCAGGAAGAAATCTTACATTTTAAATAAAGAACTGTGAAGCAAAATAAGGATAAGTGCCCATCTGCAGCACCCACCGTATTGCCAATAATGCAGCACCCACCGTATTGCTAATAATGCAGCACCCACATTGCCAATAATGCAGCACCCACATTGCCAATAAGGCAGCACCCACATTGCCAATAAGGCAGCACCCACATTGCAATTAAGGCTGCACCCACATTGCCAATAATGCAGCACCCACATTGCAATTAAGGCTGCACCCACATTGCCATTAATGCAGCACTCACCATTAAAGTCAGTGAGGCGGCGTACACACGACCGAGGTTCTCGCTGGAAACCAGCGAGAACCTCGCTGGAAGCTGCATTCCAGCGAGGACCTCGGCCGTGTGTACGCTCTCGGCGAGCTTCCCGTCGGGAAGCCCGTCGAGCAGAAATAGAGAGCACGCTCTCTATTTGCTCGACGGCCCGCCTGGAAGAATGGCTGGTTGCCATTCCCGACGGGCGGGTCGACGATTTCGACGGCCGGCAGGGAACCTCGACGGGCGGAACGATGTGTTCTGCCCGTCGAGGTTCTCTGCCGTGTGTACACGGCCTAAAGCCTGATTCATGTCCATCTGCAGCCTGCAGAGGAGACAGAGAAGGGACGGGACGAGCACCGACATACAGGAGAAACTCCTGTGTTCTCAGCTGCCTCTTTAATTGAAAGTTCCGCTTCCTGTGATAGACAGAACAGTTGTCCAATGGCAGGGCAGGAGACGGGACTTCCTTTTACACAGGATGCCGTGTAAACAGGAAATACTCCTGTAACCTGTACGGCACTTGTCCTGTCTCCTTAAAGGCAGCAAGTATTTATATCTTTTGGTGCTCAGGGATTCGTTGGGGGCCACAAAAGATATACATGTCAAAATTACCAGGCGGGCCGTCCGAAACCGGGCCGCGTGCCACGATTGGCCCGTGGGCCGGACTTTGGACATGCCTGGTATACAGTGAGGGGAAAAAGTATTTTATCCCCTTCTGATTTTGTACATTTGCCCACTAACAAAGAATTGATCGGCCCTGGCAAACCGTTTGAACAAGGTGATTGCTCACTTGGTGGGAAGTGATCAGGGTGGTTTTATCCCAGGTGGGTCGACCAGAATGAACATTCTGAAATTGTTCCATAACTTGACGTTTGCACATGACTGTCCACCGACTTGGATTGTGGTGTCTCTAGACACCTGCAAGGCTTTTGACAGTGTGGAATGGCCATAGCTGTTTCAGGTCTTGCAGTTGTACGGTTTTGGCCATCGCCTGATTGCATGGATCCGACTAGTCTATACCATGCCACTCGCCCGTATTCGCATTAATTCGCAAGTTTCGGACACCTTCCAAATTACCAGGGGAACCAGGCAGGGCTGCCCTCTGTCACCCCTCCTATTTGCCCTGGCTATGGAGCCCCTCGCTATTTGGATACGCAATTCACCACTTCTTAGGGGGTTGCCCATAAATGGTGTTGAGGAGCGGGTCTCGCTCTATGCTGACGATACATTGGTATACTTGGCGGACGCTCAGGACTCACTTGCAAGCTTGTCGTCAATGGTGTCTAACTTTGGGGACTTCTCGGGATTCCGAGTGAATTGGAAGAAGTCCATCATTTACCCCATAGATCAGTCACCTACTCTACAAATTCATTCGGACTCTAGATTGCAGGTAGCCACCTTGTTTAGATATTTGGGTGGTGTGGTTCAATTGCCATTATCCCTGTATATTGCCAATAACCTGGGCCCTGTACTGCTTCAGTTGCAGACCCAAACTAAGCAGTGGAGGGACTTACCCCTAGATCTGATGGGGCGTGCCAACGTCCTAAAAATGATATATCTACCCAAGCTACTGTATGTCCTGGCCAACGCCCCCTGCAAAATTTCCAAAACTTTTTTCAAAAGCATCAATTCGATTTGTATCGCGTTCCTTTGGAATGGTAGTGCCCCTAGAGTAGCATTGGAGACGCTTCGACTTCCGTCTCATTTAGCAGGATTGGCTTTCCCTGATTTTTGCCTTTATTACCAAGCATCCCAATTGGTTAATATTCATGATTTGTTACACCCCGATTGAAATAATGCATGCACCACTGCTGAAGGTGCTATGGTCACGTCGTTTGAGACGCTGCATAACATTGTCTATCATGGGTGCACTCCGCCAGACCTGGACTGACTGTGCTGCATACCTCTCTATCCTTGTTTAAAACAGTGACTCTCAAACATGCCCCGGGTTCATGGGTAACGTCCCCAAATAATCCACTATGGTTTAATCCGTCACTTTCGGAAATTAAATTCTTTACCTGAACCTTTAGAGGTGGATGTCCAGAGGGGTCAAATACTTGTGCCACATATACGCCCCTTAAGGCTTTAAATCCTTCACTCAGATGAAAGCGGACTTTGACTTGCCACCCACTTACTTGTTCTCTTACTACCAGCTTAGACACGCTGCATGGGCACAGTTTGGCTCTCTGGACAATCCGCTTGTGATTCCTGACTTAGAAAAACTCTTGCGTTCCCCAGACCGAACAAAACTTATCTCTACTTATTATTTAGCTCTGACTGTGAACTCTAACCCTAGATTTAAGGCATCGCAACGAAAATGGGAATCCCTCGATATTTCTATGACGGAGGATGACTGGTCCGAGTTCTGTGACACTTTCAAGGCTTCTGTTGTATCCTCCAGGGACAGGGTGATCCAACTAAAAATTTTCCACCAATCACACTTAACCCCGGCTAAGATGCACAGAATGGGCCTATTATCCTCGGCTGAGTGCTTTCGAGGATGTGGTCATGCTGTTGATTTTATACACTGCTTTTGGAGTTGCCCCGTAGTGCGGGACTTCTGGAGGAGTATAGGATCCTTCCTCTCTTCTGCTTTGGGACTTCCCAATATATTGGACCCCAAGAATTGCTTGCTTGGGGTCTTTGGGGATCTCGCTGTTCCCTCCCAGGTCAAACGATTACTTTGTATCTTTTATGCTAAAAAGTCTATCCTGCTGACCCGGAAGGGGGCGGCGACTCCGACAAAAGGATTGTGGTTGAAACTGGTTAATGACGCCCTCCCGCTTTATAAGCTCACCTTTGAGATTTGAAAGAGAAACAAGATGTTCCATAAGATTTGGGGAAGGTGGCTGGCTAGCCCCCTGACCCTGTCGCCTATACAGCCCTAAGAGAGGGTACTAGTAGTAATGCCACCTTACACTGTAATCCCTTCTGTGCGCAGCCCCACAAGATGTTACTTATACTTCTGTACTTTGATGTGTGTTACTTTACATTCTGTTTTACGATTTACATGGATATATTGATCTTATTGGTGCAGACCGATGCAGGAGCGAAATGTATGTTCTGATTGTATGTACTGTTGTGGTCTTTCTTCTTTTTTTTTTTGTGTCTGTTTTTGTATGTAAAAATGTAATAAAAATATCTTTAAAAAAAAAAAGAAAAGAAATGATCCGTCTATAATTTTAATGGTAGGTTTATTTTAACAGTGAGAGACAGAACAACAACAAAAAAATCCAGAAAAAAGCATTTAAAAAAAGTTATAAATTGATTTGCATTTTAACCACTTGACAACCGGCCCATTGCCAAAAGACGTCATGTTTTTAAAGATGGATATCTCGGTAACGGCAGCAGCTGCTGCCACAACCGAGATATCCATCTCTTCATAGGCCGGTTCTGTTAATGATAACGGCGGTCTCCGCGGCGGATTCGTCGTGAGATCGCCGTTATTGGTGGCGGGAGAGGGCCCCCCCCCTCCCGCCGCTCTCCCGTGCCCTCCGCCGCTTACCGTTGCCGTCGGGGCTGTTCGGCTCCTCAGCGGGGATACGAGTGAGGGAAAAATCGCCCCCACCCGTCCCCAGAGCTCTGCTGGGCGGAAGTGACGTCAAAACGTCAGTCCCGTCCAGCGTCTTAAAGAGACATTTTTTTTTATGTTATTTGAAAAAATGACATTTTACATTTTTTTTTTTGTTACCCCAGATCTCATATATAAGAGGACCTGTCATGCTTTTTTCTATTACAAGGGATGTAATAGGAATAAAAGTGATAATTTTTTATTTTTTTTATTTCGGTGTATAAAGTTATAAACGAATTTAAAATAAATAAGAAAACAAAACAAAACAAAACAAAAAAAAATGTAAAACGCCCCATCCCGACGAGCTCGCGCACAGAAGCGAACGCATACGCGAGTAGCGACGCATATGAAAACGGTGTTCAAACCACACAAGTGAGGTATCGCCGCGATCGTTAGAGCGAGAGCAATAATTCTAGCCCTAGACTTCCTCTGTATCTCAAAAAATACAACCTGTAAAAAAATTTAAACGTCGCCTATCGAGATTTTTAAGGGTAAAAGCTTGACGCCAATGCTACGAGCGGTCGCAATTTTTAAGCGTGACATGTTGGGTATCATTTTACTCGGCGTAACATTATCTTTCACAATATATAAAAAAATTGGGCCAAATTTATTGTTGTCTTATTTTTTTATTCAAAAAAGTGTTTTTTTTCCAAAAAAAGTGCGCTTGTAAGACCGCTGCGCAAATACGGTGTGACAAAAAGTATTGCAATGACTGCCATTTTATTCTCTAGGGTGTTAGAAAAAAAATATTTAGGGCCAGATTCATGAAGAGTTAGGCTGGCGGATCCAGTGATCTGCCAGCCTAACTGTCACTTTAAGCCGGCGTTTCTGTTTTATATAACCAGAAAACAAGAAACGCCGGGTTGGAGTTCCGATGCGATCGGCGTAATTGAATTTCGCCATCGCATCGTTACTTCAACTTAAAAATGGCGCCGGGGGCGTTCCCGCCGATTTACGCTCAAAAAATATGTTAATGAGCGGAAATCGGCAATTCACAATCTTTTTCGGGCGCGACGCAGTGACTTTACGACGTTTCCGGAAGCGATACGCGGCGTATAGATAAAGCAGCCCCCTAGTGGAGTATCCTATGTTAGGTATAGCCGTCGTCATCGCGTCGTTTGCGTAAAACAACCATGAATGGGGACGTGACGTCATTGACGTTCACTGACAGAACTTGGAGCATGCGCACTGGGATGCATTGACACTCGACGCATGCGCAGTACGTTCGCCGCGGGATCGCGCATAGTTAGAATACTACACGCCCCGTACCCGCCCAATTTGAATTCCGCTGGCTCATTTGCGATGCGCTGCCGCAACTTTAGGAGCAAGTGCTTCATGAATAACAGCACTTGCTCCTAAAATTTCTGCAGCGTAACGCAAATGAGAAGCGTTACTCCAGAGCAAAGATGCTCCCATCTACCTGAATCTGGCCCATAATGTTTGGGGGTTTTAAGTAATTGTCTAGCAAAAAAAACTGTTTTAGTCTCGTAAACACCGAATCTGAAAAACAGGCTCGGTGGGCAAGTGGTTAAGAAATAAGTATTTGATCCCCTATTAATCAGCAAGATTTCTGTCTCCCAGATGTCTTCTACACAGGTAACAACCTCAGGCTAGGAGCACTCTCTTAACCACTTGCCGACCACCGTACGTCTATTTACGTCGACAGAATGGCACGGGCAGGCAGATTAGCATACAACCACGTCCCTTTAAATCTGCCGCCCAAAGCCTGCACGCCCGCCGTGTGCCTTGCGAGTGCGGCCATGGTCCCGGGAACTCGATGTTCCCGGGAGTCCCACGATTGCGGTTGGCAAGAGCAGAACAGGGGAATGCCTTTGTAAACAAGGCATTCACCTATTCTGCCTAGTGACACTGTCACTGGTGACCATTCCCCATGATTGGGAACGGTCATCAGTGACGTGGCATGTGTAGCCACACCCCCTAACAGTTAGAATCACTTCCTAGGGGACACTTAACCCCTGCAGCACCACCTAGTGGTTAACCCCTTCACTGCCAGTGTCATTTTTACAGTATTACAGTATTTTTATAGCACTGATCGCTGTAAAAAGGACAATGGTCCCAAAACGGTGTCAAAAGTGTCCGATGTGTCCGCCATAATGTCGCCGTCACAATAAAAATCGCTGATCGCCGCCATAACTAGTAAAAAAAAATATTAATAAAAATGCCTTAAAACTATTCCCTATTTTGTAGACGCTATAACTTTTGCGCAAACTCATGAATATACACTTATTGTGATTTTTTTACCAAAAATATTTAGAAGAATACGTATCGGCCTAAACTGAGGGAAAAATATATATATATATATATTGGGGATATTTATTATAGCAAAAAGTAAAAAATATTGAATTTCTTTCAAAATCGTCGCTCTTTTTTTGTTTATAGTGCAAAAAAAAAAATCAAATACCACCAAAAGAAAGCTCTTTTTGTGGGAAATAAAGGACGTCAATTTTGTTTGGGAGCCACGTCGCACGCAATTGTCAGTTAAAGCGACGCAGTGCCGAATCGCAAAAAGTGGCCTGTCTTTGACCACTAAAATGGTCAGGGGCTGAAGTGGTTAAAGGAAATGCTCCTAATCTCAGCTTGTTACCTGTATAAAAGACACCTGTCCACAGAAGCAATCAATCAATCAGATTTATTCTCTCCACCATGGCCAAGACCAAAGAGCTGTCCAAGGATGTGAGGTGCAAGATTGGAGACCTACATAAGGCTGGAATGGGCAACAAGACCATCGCCAAGCAGCTTGGTGAGAGGGTGACAACCGTTGGTGCGATCTGTGGCGGTGCGTCCATAGAGGGCGCCCCCTCTCGCTCCTGCACTGCCACTGAAAAACAATGCATTGCATGAATCTATGTATTGTCGCCGCTGCCCACTATTCAGATGGCCGGCCCCTTGGTGAGCGCCGGCCATCTGAATAACGGCAGCTGGTTGGCAGCGGTGACATTGGCATGGCACAGTTTTTGAGTTTGACATGGCACAGTGGCGACAATTGATGGCACAGTGGCTGCGTTTGGCATGGCACAGTGGTGACAATTGATGGGCACAGTGGCAACAATGGCATGACACAGTGACGACAATTGATGGCACAGTGGCTGCGTTTGGCATAGCACAGTGGCAACAATTGATGGGCACAGTGGCGACAATGGCATGGCACAGTGGCGACAATGGCATGGCACAGTGGCTGTGTTTGGCATGGCACAGTAGCGACAATTGATGGGCACAGTGGCAACAATTGATGGCACAGTGGTTGTGTTTGATGGCATGGCACAGTGGCGACAATTGATGGCACAGTGGCTGCCTTTGACATGGCACAGTGGTGGCAATTGATGGGCACAGTGGCAACAATGGCATGACACAGTGACGACAATTGATGGCACAGTGGCTGCGTTTGGCATAGCACAGTGGCAACAATTGATGGGCACAGTGGCGACAATGGAATGGCACAGTGGCGACAATTGATGGACACAGTGGCGACAATGGCATGGCACAGTGGCTGTGTTTGGCATGGCACAGTAGCGACAATTGATGGGCACAGTGGCAACAATTGATGGCACAGTGGTTGTGTTTGATGGCATATCACAGTGGCGACAATTGATGGGCACAGGGTATTACCAAGCATGTATAATCAGTGACAATCAGCTGTTGAGGCTCAGAGATTTCCGTGGCCTCCTACTGTGCATGCGCCATGCCTGGCCGTGCCTGCGCAGTCGAGGCAGGAACTTACCTGATGAAGGAACCAGCTTGAAAAGACACCGGCACAGTGAAAGAGAAGAGCAAAAACACTTCTCTTATGGCAGAGTCGGTAAGAGGGAGATCTTTTCCATGTTCCTGCTGCTACACGGAGCGATAACACTAACGCGCATGGGGTGATTAGGGTGTGCCTGGGCACACCCTGTGCACATGTCTATGTTTACGCTGTGCCTTTGTTTGGTGGGTTGCCATTCAACATGAATGGTGCAGCAACACATGTAACATGCATTATTGTGTTATTGCAATAAAATTGTGTAAATAGTGTACAGGACGCTGTGGCTGGGTCCTGGAAGTACGCTATATTTCCCCTCTATTTGGACTGTGGTCCCTTTAAGTCAGTGGTTCTCAACCTGGGGGTCGAATGAGGATTTGCCAGGGGTCACCGATCTCTTGGCTGTTCTTGAAGCCCGAACTGCTCTCCCAGCCTTCTTGCGGCTGCCCAGCAGGGCTGTTCCTGGAGCCGCCCATTCAGTTCACGGTATGGCTGGGTGGTCAGCTGACTAGTGAGGAATGTGAAGTGGGAGGGGCTGGAGGAGACCCTATCTCCTGATTTCGGCATAGGTGTCACTGTTGCAAGACACCACACTAAAGTCAGAGACACAGTGAGTAACACACTACCTGTGATTATAGTTGCCATTAAAAGTCCCCCCTACAGTTCTTAGATCAGCAGATGACCTTAATCACGAGCACCTAAGTTGGCTGATCAGAACTCACCCCCCCCAAGATTTGCCACGCATCCTAACTCCCCGCCAGCACTGCCACTGATCCCATTCCCCCCACCAAGGAGTGAGAGAAGAAATAAAAATAGAGAATAGATGGAAGGGAGATGAAAAGAGGGGGAGGAACAAAGAAAAAAGGAGAGAAAGAATAGGAGAACAAGATGGCTAGAGAGAGAAATGTGGAAATAAAACAAGAAATGAGCATAGAAAGAGATAAAAGGGAAAGAAAAAAGAACAAAGAGAAATAGTGGTAAATCCTAAAATGTACCATAAGGGCGCAAATTACTTGTCTTGCCTTGGGTGCTGACAACCCACGATACAAAAATTATTTTACGGTTAGGGGTCCCCACAACATGAGAAATGTTATCAAGGGGTCACAGCACTAAAAAGGTTGAGAACCACTGCTTTAAGGGAACAGAAAGGGTTAATGCACCTGTCCAAGGAAGTGGCTTAAAGCAAGACAGGAAGTTGTAGGTGGGTGTGGTGCATAGTGTAGACTGTGCATGTTGAATGGTGGACAAGGAAAAGCTGTGAAAGCTGTGGAAAGCTGTAAAAGCTGTGAAAGCACTTGGCAGTGTCCTGTCTGATAGCCTGCTAGCTGGGAAACTTACCGACAAGGACTGTTTAACTGCGATAGCAGTTCTGAGCTCTACAAGTCGGTGAGACTGATTATTTATTTTGTTTTTGCTGCTGTGAAGCCATTTAAGTTTAATAAACCTCAGTTTTGATTTAAAAATCTGTGTCCTGCGATCTAGCTGGTTCCCCGAACTTTACAATAGGCTAAAAAAAAATGCTTGTTTCATTCTTCGGCAAACTATTGTTGAGTGTTGCCAATAAAATGGAAATATTGGATACAGATGTAAAGTGTAAAAATGCCTCTGAATAGTTTTACTTCTTCTAAAATGTATAGCATTACTTACTATAGAACCAGCGCTTTGGGGCTCCAATGATACCATAAGGAGGGTTGTCAGCGGCGTTCTGAGCGGTGTAAGTACAGGTTGGAAGTCAGGGTACTGTACTTGATTGCTATTATCTGCACTGGCACCAGATTTCAGACAAGTCAATCATAGGGAGACAGGCACATTTATTTTCCATTCCCTACAAAGATCATTTCCCCGAACTTGTCAAGGACGGCACTTGAGCAGAATGCTGATCATACCGGTGTGGCATCTGTGAGATAAATAGATGTTTTTACCACTTTCATCATTTAGCTACAACATACTATGTCTTGCTACAATGTCATTTATTATTATTCGGCTACCTTGTTCCTAGAATTCCCTTGCCTTGTACTTGTTCTTCGAATACCTAGTCCTTAAATGGAGGGAAATAATTGTGGTTTAAGGTCAGTTTTTATTTTGAAATAGTTGTAAACCTCTGAAATGTAAAATGAACAAAGCATATCCTTCTATAGTGTGTACTTGCCTCAATCCAAAACATCTAGTTCGATTTTTAGCTTTTCTCCAGTGGCTGTGCGTCGATAGTGGGCGCAGGAGCGCCGCCCCCTCTCTCCTGCACCGTCATTGAAGTCAACAATACATAGATTCATGAATTGCACCTTTGCCGCCCAGGCGCCCACTATTCAGATGGCCATCCCCCTGGTAAATGGCATTTGAATAATAGCAGTTGGTTGGCTTTGGAAGTGTCAGCGGCTCTGATAGGCTGATAGGCTTTGATAGGCTTCCCGATTACAGCCTGTTGGCTCTAATCGGCCTCCAAATAGTTAACCAGGGGATGCACAGGATGTGTGTTCCCTGGTTAACACTGACACGCGTCTCAGCCAATCAGGTTCACCGGGTCTGGTTACCAGAAACCTGATTGGCTGAAGCGACATCGAGGGCGGGAAAAGACATCGAGGGACAGTGGAGGGAGGTTGGCTGAACTGATGAACTGTAAGTGCCGGGCGGGGGTATATGCAATCTGGTGGTATTTTAGGGGGCAATCTGGTGACATTTTACTGGGCAAACTGGCGGCAATTGATGTGCACAGCGGCGACAATTGATGGCATGGCACCGTGGCGACAATTGATGGCACAGTGGCTGCGTTTGATGGCATGGCACAGTGGCTGCGTTTGATGGCATGGCACAGTGGCGACTATTGATGGCATGGCACCGTGGCGACAATTGATGGCACAGTGGCTGCGTTTGATGGCATGGCACAGTGGCTGCGTTTGATGGCATGGCACAGTGGCTGCGTTTGATGGCATGGCACAGTGGCGACTATTGATGGCATGGCACAGTGGCGACAATTGATGGCATGGCACAGTGGCGACAATTGATGGCACGGCACAGTGGCGACAATTGATGGCACGGCACAGTGGTGACAATTGATGGCATGGCACAGTGGCGACAATTGATGGCACGGTGGCGACAATTGATGGGCGCAGTGGTTGCATTTGATGGCACAGTGGGGACTATTGATGGGCACAGTGGCTGCGTTTGATGGGCACAGTGGCTGCGTTTGATGGGCACAGTGGCTGCGTTTCATGGGCACAGTGGCGGCAATTGATGGGCACAATGAGGCTGTAATTTTTTCGTTTATTTGTTTGTTTGCGCCCCCCAAAAATTTGGAGCACCAGCTGCCACTGATTTTCTCTCTTTCCTCTGTGTGGGGCCCTTCTAGATAGCTGCTAGGGTTAGGTAAATTTAGTTCTGCACCAATGTATCCAGTGGAGCTGCAGCTTTGCTTCATTTACTAAGCTCAGGAGCAACTCCACTTTGCAAAGCGCACAGTCTATTTGCTTTTAGTAAATTAACCTCAGAGTGCTTTGGGGTTGATTTACTAAGGGCAAATAGACTGTGCGCTTTGCAAAGGGCAGTTGCACTCTGCAAGTGCATTTGCTCCAGAGCTTAGTAAATTAGGCAAAGCTTCGCTTTGCAAAGAATACCCAATCACGTGCAAGAAAAAAAAACAGCATTTTTGCTTACACATGATTGGATGATGGAAGTCAGCCGAGCTTCTGCTCATTTACAAAGCTCTGGAGCAACTGCCCTTTGCAAAGTGCACAGTCTATTTGCCTTTAGTAAATCAACCCCAGAGTGTCTTGAATGTCACCCGATCCTTTACGGTTAGCCAATGGAGGGACTTCAGAGACGTGGTGATGGAATCCCAAGGCTTTTTTCCCATTATCAGTCTGACGGTTGTATTCTGGACGACTTGTAGATACGAGATCTGGTATTTGGGTAGTCCTAGGTAGAGGGAGTTAGCGTAATCCAGTCGAGTATTGATGATTGTTCCGACTACTACTGCTGTGTCCTTATCCGGGATGAAGGGGACATAAAATATTATGACAATCGCCATTTTTTTTGTCTGTATTCTCTGCTAAAAAATCTATATATAATGTTTGGGGGTTCTAAGTAATTTTCTAGCAAAAACTATGGATTTTAACTTGTAAACAACACATGTCAGAAATAGGCTTAGGTGAGCTGTGATGGCTCAACGTGATTGGCACTGCGCTGACAAGCCATTCACCTCTGCAGCCAAGGGTTCGGATCCCGGTCTCGGCTACATGTGAATTGAGTTTGGTGGTCTCAGCCCGGCTCCCGGTGGGTGTGCTATGCAAGGTACGCCTGTGCTTAGTACGCCCACCCCCCCCCCTCCCCCACAAAAACCACCACACTTGCACGCACACAAAATTGGTTTAAAACACATGCACTTTGGCCATGCGGTCTCTTAAAATAAAGAGAGGCGAAGGACCTACGGGGCTGGCTGGGTGGGCTAGGCCCCCTCACTCCCTCATAGGGGGAGTCCCTCTGCCCCATTGGGGTCCTGTTGGGCCCCAGTTGGGCTCCCAAGAGGAGCAGGTAGGGCGGGGTGAGTGGGAGGCCCCCCTTCACACCCGCCATTGCCACCAGGGGCATGGAGAAGGATGGCGATTGCCTCCGGGGGGAGGGTCTGCCTACTCTCAACTCCTGCAGTCCGGCTCCTCTCTCTCGAGTTCACGCACAAAAAATACACTTTAAAAAAAATAAAAAAAATAAAAAATAAAAGAAATAGGCTTAGGTAAATTAAAGGGTTAAAGCTGCTTTCAATAAATCTATACTTTGAAAAACTTTTCTGGTTTGCTGCTGAAATTGATACCCATTCTTCGTAATATTTCCCTATTTTGTTGTTGCACATCTGTACCGTATATACTTGAGTATAAGCCGAGTTTTTCAGTACATTTCTTGTGCTGAAAATGCTCCTCTCTGCTTATACTCGAGTCACCTATCTGCGCCTGATCTCCCGGACTTTGGGGACCCGGTACCGGCCGGCCGTAGGTCTCCTGGACTCCAAACATGGCACACATACAGCCTCATTCTTCCTATACAAGTGTGCAAAAGTTTGTTGTCCGGGGGACCAGGGCTAGGGAGCACCAATTTTTCAAAGCCGGGCACCCCTTCTATAGACTCCAATGTTATACGGTCATTTCTCCGGTGACTTTGGGGACCCGGTACTGGCTGGAACTTGGCACCCATGTAGCCCCATTTCTCCTCTACAAGTGTGCTGGGGAGCACCGATTTTTCAAAGCCGAACACCCCTTCCATAGACTCCCATGTAAAACGTCAGTCTAGTCATGAACACAGTGAGGCATGGGCACAGTGAGGCATGGGCACAGTGAGGCATGGGCACAGTGAGGCATGGGCACAGTGAGGCATTGGCACAGTGAGGCATTGGCACAGTGAGGCATTGGCACAGTGAGGCATTGGCACAGTGAGACAAGGACACAGCGAGGCATGGGCAGAGTGAGGCATGGGCAGAGTGAGGTATGGACACAGTGAGGCAAAGTGAGGCACAGTGAGGCATGCAGATGGACACCCTAGGCATTTTTTTTTTCAAAGCCGGGCACCCCTTCCATAGACTCCCATGTTATACGGTCATTTCTCCGGTGACTTTGGGGACCCGGTTCTGGCTGGAACTTGGCACACATGTAGCCCCATTTCTCCTCTACAGGTGTGCTGGGGAGCACCGATTTTTCAAAGCCGAGCACCCCCTTCCATAGACTCCCATGTAAAACGTCAGTCTAGTCATGAACACAGTGAGGCATGGGCACAGTGAGGCATGGGCACAGTGAGGCATGGACACAGTGAGGCATGGGCACAGTGAGGCATGGACACAGTGAGGCATGGGCAGAGTGAGGCATGGGCAGAGTGAGGCATGGGCAGAGTGAGGCATGGGCAGAGTGAGGCATGGGCAGAGTGAGGCATGGGCAGAGTGAGGCATGGGCAGAGTGAGGCATGGGCAGAGTGAGGCATGGGCAGAGTGAGGCATGGGCAGAGTGAGGCATGGGCAGAGTGAGGCATGGGCAGAGTGAGGCATGGGCAGAGTGAGGCATGGGCAGAGTGAGGCATGGACACAGTGAGGCATGGACACAGTGAGGCAAAGTGAGGCACAGTGAGGCATGCAGATGGACACCCTAGGCATTTTTTTTTCAAAGCCGGGCACCCCTTCCATAGACTCCCATGTTATACGGTCATTTCTCCGGTGACTTTGGGGACCCGGTACTGGCTGGAACTTGGCACACATGTAGCCCCATTTCTCCTCTACAAGTGTGTATGGGAGCACCGATTTTTCAAAGCCGAGCACCCCCTTCCATAGACTCCCATGTAAAACGTCAGTCTAGTCATGGGCACAGTGAGGCATGGACAGAGTGAGGCATGGACAGAGTGAGGCATGGACAGAGTGAGGCATGGACACAGTGAGGCAAAGTGAGGCATGCAGACGGACACCCTAGGCTTATACTCGAGTCAATACTTTTTCCCATTTTTTGTGGTAACATTAGGTTCCTCGGCTTATATTCGGGTCGGCTTATACTCGAGTATATACGGTAAGTTAAAATTACATTCACTTTTTGTTTTTACACATGTATAGTTTATTTCAACATGTATCTTTTTAATGATTTTTCAATTTTTTTCTACATATATTTACAGAGATAATAACCATATTTCAGCATAATGTTGATTCGGAAACCCTCATGTTGCGATTATCCTGAACAATATTTCAGACTAAATGACATATCAGGAGATCATTGACAAACTTGACAAGTGTAGCGTCACCCCGACTTTGGAAATCACAGGACCTTGTCGCTGATCGGTTTGGAGTGACAGGCTTGCCATGTGGATCGGGACAGCTCTTCACGGACCCTCATTTACTTGCTGCTTCATGCTTTGTGGATTTACCTCATCCACGCCATGTTGAGATCCGCCGACACGTCTTTGGGGAAAAAAACACAAATCTGGTGACGTACAGCAACAGGGATACGAGACTAATGAGGTTACAAAAAGACACGAGCTTATCGAATGTAACATCTGCCAAATTGTCATGCTGCTAATCCAGAGGAAGGCAGTAAATAAAAGTGAGTAGACAACGCTATTATTTGTGTCGTATGCTTTTATTTGGAAGAGTTCATCTTAAATTGCCTCTATTCTAATAAAGTAACTTGAATGTCGCCTGTAAAGAAAAGTCTTAAAGAGGAATTCAAAATTGGAAGATGTGCCAAAAAAAGGCAAAAGATGAGTAACCAGCATGGCCTGTAGCCTCCCAACAGCTGATCATTCCTCATTATTTGTTGGGAGGTTCAACGGATCACCCTCTAGGGGGCACTGGGGATAT
Organism: Rana kukunoris; assembly: GCA_029574335.1. Classification (NCBI taxonomy): domain Eukaryota; kingdom Metazoa; phylum Chordata; class Amphibia; order Anura; family Ranidae; genus Rana; species Rana kukunoris. The sequence continues at coordinate 3,077,764 of CM056053.1, read as the reverse complement.
GCAAGGCATTTCAGGTGTACTCTTAACCCCTTGCTGACCGCGTAACAAACATATACATCGACGGAATGGCTTGGCTGAGCAAAGCAACGTACCTGTGCCTGCGCCCGCCGCGGGCCTGCGGACTCAAAGTCCACCAGTGTCCCGCGATTGTGTCACGGAGCGGCAGAACGGGGAGATGTCCCTGTAAACCCTGTTCGACATACTGAGAGGACAGTAATCTACTGCTCCCTGTCATCGAGAGCAGTGATCACTGTTGTGTCACTTGTAGCCAGTGTTGCTCATCTTACTTTAAAAAAGTAATTAGTTACAGTTACAAATGACTTCTCCGAAAAAGTAATTGCGTTAGTGACTCAGTTACTACATTGAAAAAGTAATTAGTTACCCAGCAAAGTAACTGAATTTTTTATAAATATTCCACAATGCTTTGTTGAGAAGCAGGTGACGGGCGCTTGCCAGGGAGCAGTGAGTTAATACTCCAAGACAAAAGAATGCCAGATCCTTGAGAGAAGAAAACCGGAAACAAATGGTGATCGCGTGTATATCCCAACCTAGGTATATCCGTCCCACCATGTATATCCCAGCCTAGGTGCATCCGTCCCACCATGTATATCCCAGCCTAGGTGCATCCGTCCCACCATGTATATCCCGGCCAAGGTGCATCCGTCCCACCATGTATATCCCAGCCTAGGCGCATCCGTCCCCCCATGTATATCCCAGCCTAGGTGCATCCGTCCCCCCATGTATATCCCAGCCTAGGTATATCCGTCCCACCATGTATATCCCAGCCTAGGTGCATCCGTCCCACCATGTATATCCCAGCCTAGGTGCATCCGTCCCACCATGTATATCCCAGCCTAGGTGCATCCGTCCCACCATGTATATCCCAGCCAAGGTGCATCCGTCCCACCATGTATATCCCAGCCTAGGTGCATCCGTCCCACCATGTATATCCCAGCCTGGGTGCCTCCGTCCCACCATGTATATCCCGGCCAAGGTGCATCCGTCCCACCATGTATATCCCAGCCTAGGCGCATCCGTCCCCCCATGTATATCCCAGCCTAGGTATATCCGTCCCACCATGTATATCCCAGCCTAGGTGCATCCGTCCCACCATGTATATCCCAGCCTAGGTGCATCCGTCCCACCATGTATATCCCAGCCTAGGTGCATCCGTCCCACCATGTATATCCCGGCCAAGGTGCATCCGTCGCACCATGTATATCCCAGCCTAGGCGCATCCGTCCCCCCATGTATATCCCATACTAGGTATATCCGTCCCCCCATGTATATCCCAGCCTAGGTATATCCGTCCCCCCATGTATATCCCAGCCTAGGTGCATCCGTCCCACCATGTATATCCGTCCCCCCATGTATATCCCAGCCTAGGTACATCCGTCCCCCCATGTATATCCCAGCCTAGGTGCATCCTTCCCCCCATGTATATCCCATACTAGGTATATCCGTCCCCCCATGTATATCCCAGCCTAGGTATATCCGTCCCCCCATGTATATCCCAGCCTAGGTATATCCGTCCCACCATGTATATCCCAGCCTAGGTGCATCCGTCCCACCATGTATATCCCAGCCTAGGTACATCCGTCCCCCCATGTATATCCCAGCCTAGGTGCATCCGTCCCCCCATGTATATCCCAGCCTAGGTATATCCGTCCCCCCATGTATATCCCAGCCTAGGCGCATCCGTCCCCCCATGTATATCCCATACTAGGTATATCCGTCCCCCCATGTATATCCCAGCCTAGGTATATCCGTCCCCCCATGTATATCCCAGCCTAGGTGCATCCGTCCCACCATGTATATCCCAGCCTAGGTACATCCGTCCCACCATGTATATCCCAGCCTAGGTGCATCCGTCCCCCCATGTATATCCCAGCCTAGGTATATCCGTCCCCCCATGTATATCCCAGCCTAGGTACATCTGTCCCCCCATGTATATCCCAGCCTAGGTGCCTCCGTCCCCCCATGTATATCCCAGCCTAGGTATATCCGTCCCACCATGTATATCCCAGCCTAGGTGCATCCGTCCCACCATGTATGTGCAGCGAATAGGATTTAAAACCCTTATCCATCTGCTATATATTACATCCAAATTATAAGCTGGATTACAATGTATGTTTATAATATACATTCCCTTGACGTTTACAGAGTCTGTAATTTAAAATCTTATATTAGGCTTTATTAGAATTTTCTATAGTTTATTGTTTATTATTTAATTTATCTTATATAAGCTTTATTAGATGCAAGGGATCTGGAATGGGGATGTCAGATTTTTCTTTGTTGTCTGATGAAGAGATGAAATCACTGACCTAAAATAACCTGTTGATCGTTGGTCTGTATAGGTGTCCTGCACTTACCATGTTGACCACTAGATGTCGCTGTGTACACTGTGTTGTATAGGGAATCTTTGTTCTGTGGAACATTTTGTTCCGGCCATGTGTTCCCCGGATCATTGATCAGGTTGCGCACACAGTGTGGGTGATCGATGTGAGTTGTTCCACGGTGATAGGTCAGTGTGAGGCGGGTGGGGCTCATTGTATCCAGGGCTCCTTGAGATTGGGAGTTTTCAGACAGCTGTGACAGGCCATCACAGCGGTCACATGATTCTAAAGCAGAGGTCCACCCATATTTATGTTCACAGCGCCGGCAGAAGCAATTACTCTGCTGCCATCTAGTGGCGGTAGATGTAATTGCGGTAATGCCGCCCAAGTAATGGGAACTGCGTTACTGTGAGGGGAAGAGTAATCAGGTAGATTACTCGTTACCCTCAAAAGGGGCTGCATTAGGTAACTGCATTTATTGTAACTCCGTTACTTACAACACTGCTTGTAGCCCACCCCCCCACAGTTAGAATCACTCCCTAGGACACACTTGACACTTCCTCGCCCCCTACTGGTTAACCCCTTCCCTGCCAGTGTCATTAACACAGTAATCAGTGCATTTTTATAGCACTGATCGCTGTATAAATGACAATGGTGCCAAAATAGTGTCAAAAGTGTCCGATGTGTCCGCCATAATGTCGCAGTCATGATAAAAAACGCTAATGAAAAAATGTATAATAAAAATGGCATAAAACTACCCCTCTTTTGTAGATGCTATAACTTTTGCGCAAACCAATCACTATACGCTTATTGCGTTTTTTTTTTAATCAAAAATATGTAGAAGAATACGTATCAGCCTAAGCTGAGAAATTTGTTTACAGTGGCAGCATTTGGGGCACAGTGGTAGCGTTCGATGGGCAAAGTGGCTGCGATTGATGGGCACAGTGGCTGCGTTTGATGGGCCCAGTGGCTGCGTTTGATGGTCATAGTGGCTGCGTTTGATGGCCCAGTGGCTGCATTTGATGGCCCAGTGGCTGCATTTGATGGCCCAGTGGCTGCGTTTGATGGCCCAGTGGCTGCGTTTGATGGCCCAGTGGCTGCGTTTGATGGCACAGTGGCTGCGTTTGATGGCACAGTGGCAGCGTTTGATGGCACAGTGACATCGTTTGATGGCACAGTGGCTGCGTTTGATGGCACAGTGGCTGCGTTTGATGGCACAGTGGCAGCGTTTGATGGCACAGTGGCAGCGTTTGATGGCACAGTGGCAGCGTTTGATGGCACAGTGACATCGTTTGATGGCCCAGTGGCTGCGTTTGATGGCACAGTGGCTGCGTTTGATGGCCCAGTGGCTGCATTTGATGGCCCAGTGGCTGCATTTGATGGCCCAGTGGCTGCGTTTGATGGCCCAGTGGCTGCGTTTGATGGCACAGTGGCTGCGTTTGATGGCACAGTGGCTGCGTTTGATGGCACAGTGGCAGCTTTTGATGGGCACAATGGCTGCGTTTGAGGGCACAGGTGATGCTTTTAGTGGCACAGTGGCTGCTTTTGATGGCGGCACAGTGACAGCGTTTGATGGTTTAGTGGTTGCGTTTGATGGCACAGTTGCTGCTTTTAGTGGCACAGTGGCTGCTTTTGATGGCGACACAGTGACAGCGTTTAATGGTGACAGCGTTTGATGGCCCAGTGGCTGCGTTTGATGGCCCAGTGGCTGCGTTTGATGGCCCAGTGGCTGCGTTTGATGGCCCAGTGGCTGCGTTTGATGGCACAGTGGCTGCGTTTGATGGCACAGTGGCTGCGTTTGATGGCACAGTGGCAGCTTTTGATGGGCACAATGGCTGCGTTTGAGGGCACAGGTGATGCTTTTAGTGGCACAGTGGCTGCTTTTGATGGCGGCACAGTGACAGCGTTTGATGGTTTAGTGGTTGCGTTTGATGGTCATAGTGGCTGCGTTTGATGGCACAGTGGCTGCATTTGATGGCCCAGTGGCTGCATTTGATGGCCCAGTGGCTGCATTTGATGGCCCAGTGGCTGCATTTGATGGCCCAGTGGCTGCATTTGATGGCCCAGTGGCTGCGTTTGATGGCCCAGTGGCTGCGTTTGATGGCCCAGTGGCTGCGTTTGATGGCACAGTGGCTGCGTTTGATGGCACAGTGGCAGCGTTTGATGGCACAGTGACATCGTTTGATGGCACAGTGGCTGCGTTTGAGGGCACAGTTGCTGCTTTTAGTGGCACAGTGGCTGCTTTTGATGGCGACACAGTGACAGCGTTTAATGGTGACAGCGTTTGATGGCACAGTGGCTGCGTTTGAGGGCACAGTTGCTGCTTTTAGTGGCACAGTGGCTGCTTTTGATGGCGACACAGTGACAGCGTTTGATGGTCATAGTGGCTGTGTTTAATGGCACAGTGGCTGCATTTGATGGCCCAGTGTCTGTGTTTGATGGCACAGTGGTAGCATTTGATGGCACAGTGGCAGCGTCTGATGGCACAGTGACAGCGTTTGATGGCACAGTGGCTGCATTTGATGGACACGGTGAGGCTGCAATTGCAATTTTTCAGTTTGTTTGAGCCCCCCAAAAATTTCGCCCATACTGCCCATACCTAAACTTCAACCTCAAACTATTCAGTTGTGCTTTTGCTTTAAAAAGATTAGTTGGGCTCTAAAACAGTTCTGCGCACGTTATTTAATATACACAGCACATATTCTAAGATTGCATTGTCCTGACTTGATTATACTGTATGTGGTTATTGTTGATTTGTTCTGGTTAATATAAAATTTCATGCAGCGAAATAAAGCCCACAATACGAATACACGGTATATCACATTAGTACGGTCACACTGATTTTATTATATGAAAACATAATATCATCTTCAGCACCTCTCTGTACTTCACTAGCGAATTCTTCCGCGCTTTCAAAATAAAAGCGTAATGCACTGACGGCCATTAATAAAACAATCTGCAATCTCGAGTATGCAAATTAGGCGAGGATATATTGTGAGTTTCTTATGAGCGTTGCTAATCAGACAAAACAGCTCGGCTCGCCCGCAGTGCAATTTATCCTACCTGTGTTTGTGTTATACTACACTGTAAAAATAAAAGATCATTTCCTCTGAGCTTAGCTTAAATTGCAGGTTATATAACATCATTTCCTTATTATGAGACATTTGTGTTTTATGTTTTGAGTCGTCATAATTTACTGAGAGATATAAGTTATAAACAACAGCCAAATAAAACTATAGATAGATATTACCAGAGAACCATGAAATGTTTCTCATCATTTTGAGATCGCATGTTTTTTAAGCAAATTTTTTTTTTATTGCATTTCTTTTAAATTATTTATATAAATTCCTGCCCAGACCAATTTTTAGTTTTCAGCGCTGTCGCACTTTGAATGACAATTGCACGGTCGTGCGACGCGACTCCCAAACAGAATTGGCGTCCTTTTTTTCCCACAAATAGAGCTTTTTTTTTTTGGTGGTATTTGATCACCTCTAAAAAAAGAGAGAAAAAAAAACGCGCTATTGCCCTCCCAACCTAGAATTACAGGCAGCAGCTGGCGTGCGATACACAATGTGACAAAAACAAAAGAAAAAAAGCTGCGTCAAAAATTAATTAAGAGATAAATACTAAATTATAAAACATTAAATCAGCAGATTCTGAAGCTGTGATAAGCAAAAGTTTATAAATTCAACAAATGTTTGGTGAAATGTTCATGTATAGGGTAGATTGGTCCTTAGTAGAAAAAAAACTCCTACGATCCACACCACCAAGTGACGTAAACACAAAAGGCGCACCCTCCACCGGATGAAAAAGCAGCTTACCAGAGGGAAAGCAATACGATCAGTTGACTATAGCCCAGCCACGGCCTTTAGATTCCTTAGGTATTCCAACTATGACAGGTTAGTTCAGGGACGTGGTGACTGCAGACTCCAATTGGTTGAGTGAAAATGAAAAAAAGAGGCGCACATAGCGTAACTCCATAAACCAATTGATTTAATAAATAGTAAAGATATACTTACAAAACGAACGATAAAAACAGCATAAAATCAAAACATTGCCGGCCGGCATGTAGGAGCCCTCCTCCTCAGCGTGGTGTCGTCACTGCTCAGCCTCCCAAACGCGTTTCGTCACTATAGGACGTTGTCAATGTCATTGCCGTACATACCGTTTTAGATGTATATGTTCACGGCGCTTCCCGGTATAATCTTCGGAACTGGGCGTTACTAGTTGATTGACAGGCTTTCGACGGGCGCATACAGCGCATCACGAGTTGCCGAAAGAAGCCGAACTCGCAGTCCGGCTTCTTTCGGCAACTCGTGACGCGCTGTATGCGCCCGTCGGAAGCCTGTCAATCAATTAGGAACGCCCAGTACCGAAGATTATACCCGGAAGCCACAGTGAACATATACATCTAAAACGGTATGTGCGGCAAGGATTTAAAAAAAAAAGAGCCGATTGTCATTCTAAAAACTCGCCTGAATGTAATGTTAAAAAAAAAAAAAATTTGGGGTGTACCCCCGCTTTAACCACTAGCCGACCAGCCGCCGTTATATGGCGGCAGTTGGTATACGTCATTTTGCATTTCAGCCATTAGGGGCTGGATGATCACCGCCGGGCACCCGCGATTGCTCGTCACAGAGCGAGAACCCGGGAGCTGTGTGTGTATACACACAGCTCCCGATCCTGTCAGGGGGAGAAATGACTGTTCGTCTGTTCATATAAACAGCGAACTGTCATTTCCCCTAGTCAGTCCCACCCCGCTTTCAACTAGAACACACCTAGGGAACATAATTAACCCCTTCCCCGCCCCCTAGTGTTAACCCCTTCCCTGCCAGTGACATTTTTACAGTAATCAATGCATTTTCATTCGACCGATCGCTATAAAATTGCCAATGGTCCCAAAAATGTGTCAAAAGTGTCCGAAGTGTCCGCTATAATGTCGCAGTACCGATAAAAATCGCTGAACGCTGCCAGTACTAGTAAAAAAAAAAAAATATTAATAAAAATGCCATAAAACTATTCCCTATTTTGTAGACGCTATAACTTTTGCGCAAACCAATCAACATACGCTTATTGCGATTTATACGAAAAATATGTAGAAGAATATAAACTGAGGAAAAAGTAAAAAATATTCATTTTTTTTCAAAATTTCGCTCTATTTTTGTTTATAGCGCAAAAAATAAAAACTGCAGAGGTGATCAAATACCACCAAAAGAAAGCTCTATTTGTGGGGAAAAGAAGGACCCCAATTTTGTTTTGGGCCACGTCGCACGACCGCACAATTGTCAGTGACGCAGTGCTGAATCGCAAAAAGTGGCCCGGGGGTGAAGTGGTTAAAAAAACAAGGGCAGTAGATTTAATAGATGGAAAGATGAAAAAATGACTCAAATTCCACTTTAGGTAGAAAACAAATGTTGAATATCATTCCGCTGTGGAATGTCTTTACTGCCTGCTTGAGAGCCAGAGAGACCGAACGCCACACTGAAATGACGATGATTACCAACTACACAGGAGACACTGAAGGATCGTATATGAGAATGAATGTTATGGTTTCTTTTATACACTCAAGAGGTAACCGTACTGAATTTTTAATTTAAACTTCAGTTTTATTGAGAAAGATAAATATCCTCTGGGTCAACTCACTATAAATAGAGAATTTGAGAACTTCTGACTGTAGTACCTGCCTGCTCCTGATATTTATGTTTCAATGATTTTTATTGAAGTTTTTACGGAACAGATAACAGAGATCTCGGCATCTCATTGAGCATTGTACAGTATCCTTAGTGCATTATACATATTGCTCCTGATATTTAGATAGATATTTTAATGTTGGGGACAACTTGCAACCCCCCCCCCCCCCCATTTTTTTTTTTTTTTATACTTTTTTTTATAACGGTGCCTTGAAAAAGTTTTTCATACCCCTTGAAATTTTCCACATAGGGGTCAATTCACAAAGCTTTATTTTCAGATTGCGAGTGTTATTTTAACAATTTTGCACGTTATTGAAGCTAGTTCAATTCACTAAACGATTTAACGCTTTGAAAAATCATCAAATAACGTTTCACTACACAAAACCGATATTTTAAGGTGTGGATCCTTATTAAAGAGTCAAATCGTTATTTTAAAGAGTCAAATCGTTAAATATGTACAGAACTGCAATTCACAAAGATTTTTTTGACAGTTATCAATCGTTAAGCAATCGTTAAATTAACACCTCCCTCAGGGTGGCGTTATGACATTTCCCAGGCGATATTTTGTTGTTAGAGGAAGCTTTTGGCGATTTTTGTAGTGTAGTGAAGTTTTTAATAGTGTTGGGCAAGATAGAACTGCGCTCTATTTGAACTTAAAATTATCCAGAGGCGAAGAAGAACACGTTAGACTGTTGTTCAGATTTATAAATGTGTATTCCCTTCACATACTATTTTGGATGACTTTTCTGAAACCCAGGTGATAGCTAAATTCTGATTATCATCTCCCATGATTTATTCTGTGTATGAGGAAATACACATGGCTTTAGAAAAACACATGACTATGGTATACCAGATATAACCTTTACTGCTATGACACACTGTTTATACTCCCCCTTAAACCTTTAATAATAATGAGACCACCACTGTAACTTGGAGTAAAACTGGCCGTAGCAGCCTCCTTTATTTTAGATAACATCCAATAATAAATAACATATATAAACCATATAATTCCTGAGAAAAATAGTTCTTCTCATACTAATGCTGGACTTTGCAGGCACCACTAACACTGACTTGTAAAACCTTTTAACATTATAACCTTTTATTGGCACTGCGGTACCTCACCTCTGGTCATAGGCCTCAAGCCGACAAGCTGGCTCAGAGACGACCACTGACCGCAGTGCCCCCATTAACCAACATTCCAGCTACACCTTGGTAGACTGGAAACCACACCCCTTCAGAACCCATACCACCTCTGGGTAATGGCATCCATATTTGGGGTAATTTCTTCTCCTGCAAAGTCCAAACACCCGCCACCAGCACCCAAAGGTAACCCCTTGCCTTTGGGCGCACCTCCACACCCTCAATGCTTGCTGTACCCCATCCTACGGGCCCCACCATATGGATACCAACATCTGTGCAGTAAACTCCATCACTCCTAAGGTATCTTCATGTAGACACCTCCAACTCCCAGATGCCTGATGGCCAGGCCCCCCGTTTCTACTTACAAACCACATTTGGTTGGCACTGCGTTATCTAACCCCTGGTCATAGGCCTCAAGCCGACAGGCTGGCTCAGAGACGACCACTGACCGCAGTGCCCCCACCACCTCTCTGTCCATCTTCCACCAAGCTCTTTTTCACCCACTCCACTGTCTGGCCATCCTCTATGATGTCCCAGCCACCATGACCGATCTTACCACTATCGTATCCGGGAACCTCACGACCCCAGCATTGACCTCACCCCCTAAATCATTTCTCCTACATGGAGAACCAGTACCTCCAGTGGTCGGTCCCAACATGCAAACCTGTGCACTTCCGATACCACTCTACTTCCACATCATTCCTGGAAAACGCAACCAATGTACACGAGCCTGCAGTCTCGGGACCCCCAGCTGTCGACCCACCGGTCGCACATACACTCTCCAAGCCCCCCCAATCTCCGAAGGAGTGGCCCATAATCCATACCAATCCTTGCACTGTACCTGAAAGACAGTAAGCAACCTATACAACCATTGATGCAACCACCAAATTACCCCTACGCCAGGCCCACCAACCATTGTGGCCTGATCTAGTCGAAACCTCTTCGACTCCCACCTGCCTATCCCCTTGACTGTTTCCTCATCAAGACGATCACGTGCAGCCTCTGTCGCTGCCCCAATCCTAAGGGAACGCCAGGGAAATTCTTTCTCCACTAGGCCCAAACCCTGCCACGAACTGATACCGTGACCCTGGAGCCCCCTACTTATGTAACCAACTGAACCGCCCAACGTCGGGCGTACCTGTCGGAATTCCCCACCAGCCCGACTGGGCAAAGGTCTGAACCCACAACAGTGACCACCTGCACTGACTTACCTCACCCCCTCTGATCCGTTTTGGATCTGCTTAGAAGCAGTGTGGCCCCTTCATGAGCCCCCCACACTTCAGCAGCCACCTTGAACTGTTTCTTGGAGGGGCTAACTAACTCGCCCACCCCGAATGCTCCAAAGATCTTTGCCAGACCAAAACACTGTGCAGAAACGACACAACCCCATACCGGGATAAACACAATGTCCCCCATTCCCCATAACACCTCTTAAGATGTAACGACACTGGGCGCCGAGTCGTACCTGCTGGCTATATCCCTTGAGCGCTTGTCGCACCCAAAAACCATAGTAAAATTCCAGGCACCTTAGCCACTCAAACGAGAATACCAGACTGAACAACTTTTCTTATCGAGTACCAACTGTGACATCCCAGACTCTATGTTCCTGGACAAACAATATCGAATCAGGACCCATACCTCTGGACCCGACAGCTGCATCTCCGCCCCCCGAACCAGCATCTGCCACACCAACCAGACCTTCTCTTAGGCCGCCCATGTTTCCTCACCTTACCGACCTTCTGTGAGATGATTCAAACTGAATCCTCCACTCACACGCTGGACAGGGGACCACTTGCTACTCTGCCTAACGCACCAAACCCAGAACCTGTCCCCACTGCAAACCGGGACAAGGCGTCCGCCACAACCTCGTCCACTCCCGGTATACCCCTGGAAACAGCGCAGCTCCAGGTGCCGCAAGAGACGAATAACCGGGGGAGAGGAGCCATCACCCTGTTGAACACCTGTACCAGATTATCACCACGTAAACAGACCGGATGGCAGGGCCCCCATAATTACACCGCCAGCACTACCGGAAAACAGTTCCAGCCGAACCAAGTTCTTAGTGAACCCTCCTGGCACCAGGACTGGGGCAAAAGGACCCACCCTACACTGTCCCTGCAAGAATGCACCAAAGCCCGAACCCCCGGCCGCATCTGTGAACAGTTCCATGTCAACATTGCTGCCCGGACCGAACCTCCACAGAGCCGTACTGTTAGAGGACTCCAAAACGGAGTGACAAACCGACAGGTCTTCCTTGTGTTCCTTCACCAACCCACAAAGTGTTTGGGTGACTTAACCCCCCGCCGTGCTTGCCGAGCGGCGCGCGCAAACGACTTGCCCCATAGGAAGAATAAGACACACGAAAATAAGTTTCCCAGGAGCGACTGCCGCGCTCAGATTTGTACTTTCTGTGAACCCAATATCTCGCCAATTTTTTGCCGTGAGGCTTTCCAGTGTGTCCCATGGTAATCTGCACTCCATTGCCCCAGAGCCGATTACTATGCCAAAAAATTGCATGACCGACTTCGGCCCCTACCTTTTCTCGGATGCCAGCGGCACCCCACATCGCTCCGCAATGCGTTCCAGAGTGGCCAAAACACTGCGCAGATACGCGACCCAGCCGGGCAATCGCTGAGGAAGTCGACCCGATAGTGGACCAAGGAGTTCACTCCAGCCACATACCGACCCACCCATTCTAGAAACAAACTAAACTGTACCCACAAGGCACATGAACCGAGCAACCCACCGGTACTCACTTGTCCCTCTTGAACTCCCCCTCCCAGTGACAGACCAATAGCCGGAACTATCCGGGAGTACTGGGAGAAGCCGAAAGGCAGCCTCGATGTAAGGCTCGGCCATCACCGCCCCTCGACCATACCCCTGACCCAATCAACCGCCCCATCAACTGAGGCGTAACATACCGTACAATACCCCGCGCTAATAGCCTTTATTGACCCCCCCCCCCCCCCCGTAAGGACAGGTGATGAATGAGCCTAAACTTATTCGGCTCCTTGTTTGGCCCCACCCCAAAGGGGAAAAACCAACTCATATGAAGGGGGGGGGCGGAGAGAATGGGCACCCCCTTCGGCCCAGAGCTACTTCCTACCGCAGTGTATCCGAAACCACCGCAGGGTGACGTAGCGCGGAGCGCCAATTGTTAGGCATGGGGGGGGGGGGGCACCCCCAGCTTACAAGGAATGCTAAAACCCTCTGAAAACCCCCCCCTCCAACGACCGGGCAGCCGCCCTGTTGGGGTGGTACCGAGAAACGGTCGCATACTCTACACCATCACCGTAGTCCTCCCTCTTACTCGTAAAATCTCCAGGACGTACCTTGCCTTGCTCACAAAAATCCAGGAAAGAGGGATGGTTACCACCGCAGCTGGAGACCTCGTGCTTGAACCGGCAGCACCCCCCAAACTTGCAGTTACCCTCAGTACACTGCCAGCAGGCCCCCTTTTTCTGTCCGGCCGACTGTCCCGGGGAAAAGGTTACACCGCCCCCCCCTGAAAAAACGTCGCGTGCGTACGTGGGGCCGACCTTAGCTGCATCCCAAGGCCAAAGTCCTCGGTCCCTCCACCTACATGGCCGGTCCCACCGCCCTGCGTTGCCTGAACAGTTCGTCGCAACGGAGCCATCCCGTGCCTCCGTAACACAATAGGCCTCGCTAATCGCCTCCTGTTAACTGAAAAGCCCTGAACAGTGTTCAGAGTTTTCCCTCACTGATCACGCTCGCCCCGATCGAGTACGACTGCGACCACTACGCAAAAAGTCCTGGGTCTAAACCTATACCTCCTTTGCTTCATCCTCCTTTTTTTTGGACTCAGGCTAAACCATGACCAGGTTAACTTCTCCAGAGGCAAATGCGCAAATACCTCTACACAGTCGCTCTTACAGCTCTCCTGTCTCACCTCCTGCTTAAAATGTGAACCCCCGGGGTGCCTCATCACAAGTATACACTTCCCTCTTTTGCGTCCGACAACCGGACCAGATCCCTCCTTTTTGCGGAGTCTCCCGCCGCCTACACCTTAAACCTGGAATGCCCAGCGTCACTAGCCCCAGCCACTGGCACCCAAGATGCTGCAGGGCCAACGTCGGGATTTTCCCCCCACCCCCAATGGATAACCAACGATACCAACCCTACAAACAACCGATGCACACCTGCATCCCCTCCCACCTTTTTTCCCCTGGCACTAGGCCTTGCCTCACTACCCCCCCGCCACTGCGGGCACTAACAAACGACTACGGGGACCCCCCCTGTCCCTCTACCAACACACCAGCATTTTGTAACAAAGTAGAAATTGATGAAAACAACTTACCGGGCTGCCTGGAAGCAAATCCCACCAGCCGAAGCACTTGTCTCCCTCGCAGCGAACTCCGTCCTGGGCACGAACTCCCCCTCCGAACGAAAACTTCGGGCCAGAAGTCCCCTTCAGATGATGGCCCACCAGGCGACTCGGGCCTGGCGGCCGAGGGCCCAGAGCTGGCAACGCTCACTCAGCGCACTCTGGACCCGTGCACGGATTTCACTGACGCTTTTCTGGGTGCCTCACGTCTGCCGTTGTCTTCCACTCCACACGCCCCCTCACCTCTGGGCTGGATTGGAGGTGGCTAGCCGTGTATGGCAAGGGACTAGCTACCGCTGCGACCGATCTCCCTCGCCGAGGCTCCTGCACCACCGGTGCACAACCGGGGTGAGGGCCCACAGCAGCCTTCTCAGTATGCAGGGCCAGGCCTGGCCGCCGACTTGGAGCCATAGCGCCCCCCCCCCCATGCCTTGCGGGGCCTACAGGGCCCGCCGCTGTACCTTTTGCTGAGGGGGCCCAAGGTGGCCCAAACTGGGCTCCCATCCCGTCTATGCTGGCTCCTGGATGACCCCCCCCGAAATAGCGGGTGCCCCACACCCCCCCCCCCCGCGGTTGCCGCGGAATTGCGGGTAGCATCGCCCCCCCCACGGGTGCCACGAAATGTCGGGTAGCCCCGCCCCCCCCGCGGGTGCCGCGGAATCGCGGGTAGCCCCGCCCCCCCGCGGGTGCCGCAAAATGTCGGGTAGCCCCGCCCCCCCGCGGGTGCCGCGGAATCGCGGGTAGCCCCGCCCCCCCGCGGGTGCTGCAAAATGATGGGTACCCCCCGGCGATTGCACGGGTACTCACCCCCCCGCCAGGCAAAAAGTCCTGGTGGCCGTCCCGGTTGAGGAGCGGCCCCAAAAACAGACTGAGCCACCCCCCACCAAGCCAATCAGTCCCCACATGCAGCTGGGCAGCATGGCTCAAACCCCAGAAAGTTCAGGCGGAGCCAAAAAATCCCCCAGCAGCAAAATTCCTACCTGATAAAACTTTTCTCCCCAGACTGTGTTACCCGGGAAAGGAGGGGGGAGAATTTATAGCTTCTCCTCCTCTGCACACTGCACCTCTCATGACCACTCCCCCCTGGCTTGTAAAGGTTTCTGTTAACTCTGTCATGCCCGGCCCTACGCTGATGGCTTGTTGTTTTTGCTCCGGGCCTCTCTCACTAGAAGTTTTGCACATCACATGCTCAATCTCCATGTGTATTGCTTGTGTGTGTCTCTCTCTCACTGCATCTGCTCTTTTCCACATGCAGCTGTTCTCCTCCCCTTCTGCTCCCAGAATGCATCTCTCCAGCATTATTTAACGATCTTAAGAGTTATTTTAACGTCCCAAATGTTAATAATAACGTCTGAGTAGTTAGAATAACGTTTGGATAAAGAGTCAGTTGAAAACCATAACGACTGTGTTAAATAACGATTATGGCTTTCGTGAATACCATGTTTGCTAGCGTTAAATAAGGAGTGCTAATTTAACACCTGAAGAAAACCAATAACGGTTCTCTTTGTGAATTGACCCCATTGTGTCATGTTACAACCAAAATTGTAAGGCCGGGTTCACACCTATGCGAATTGAGTGCGGCTTAAACCGCATCTAATACGCAGAACATTTCTAAATACAGTGGCCCAGATTCAGAAAGCGATTACGCCTGTGTAACTGGTGTTAGACAGGAGTCATTTCAAATTTCGCGCGCCGTATCACTAGTTTGAATCCTCAAACCATGATACGGCGGCTTCGGGCTTCGATCCGAGAGGCTTACGTCTTCGTAAGCCTTCGGATCTACGCTGCGATATTTTTGCAGCCGCTGGGAGGAGTTCGCGTCGTTTTGATGCGTCGGGATATGCAAATGTGTTTTTACGGCGATCCACGAAGATACGAGCGGTCTTCGCAATCGCTTACGTCTGTTTTTTTTTTACGTACTGTTAGACCAGCTTTTTGCTGGTCTAACGGTGCGTAGCCCATGTTAAGTATGGCCGTCGTTCCCGCGTCGAATTGAATTTTTATTTTTTTTGCGTAACTCGTTCGGGAATAGAAATGTCCGTAAACGACGCTACTCAAACAACGAATGACGTAACGACGTGATTTCGCGCAATGCACGGCGGGAAACGCGCCTATTTTAAATCCTTCACGCCCCCTACTCGTGTAGATGGATTGCGACGGGAGAAATACACTACGCTGCCGTCGTTTACTGGACAAAATCTACCTGGATTCCACGTAGAGCCAGGTAAAAAACGGCGGCGTAGTGTATTTCTGATACGCTACGAGAATCCAATTCTCTCTGAATCTGGGCCATTGTTTTCAATGAGGCTGGTTCACATATGTGCGATGCATTCGCACTGCGCATTGCAGTAAAAACGTATGCGGATTTTATGCCTTGTGGTGCGCCTCAGGTGCGAATTCAGGCCCATTATCTTCTATGGGTACGCAGCTGATTCGCAGATGTGTTCAGTTCTCTTCAGGAATTTCTCTCATTCAGCTCAATACATTTCTCCCCCACTCTCCTCTCACTCGGAACTTCTCCCAGGTCTCCAAATCCGCAGCTAAAACGCAATGGATCTGCTGAACACTTCTCTTATCTATCTGCAGAGATTACAGAGCTGAAATTCACACCGCACAAGTGTGAACCCAGCCTAAATGTGTTTTATTGGGATTTCATGAAATAGAGCAACACAAAGTGGCACATAATTGTGACGTGGAAAAAAAATGATAAATGGTTTTCCAAATCTTTTAGGCTGGGTTCACACTTGTGCGGTGCATATTTCAGCTCTCTTATCTCTGCAGATAGATAAGGGAAGTGTTCAGCAGATCCATTGCGTTTTTGCTGCGAATTTGGAGACCTGGGAGAAGTTCCGGGTGAGAGGAGAGTGGGGGAGAAGTGTATTGAGCTAAATGAGAGAAATTCCTGAAGAGAACTGAACACATCTGCGAATCAGCTGCGTACCCATAGAAGATAATGGGACTGAATTCGCACCTGAGCCGCTACGCAAGGCCTCCACAACACATACGGATTTACGGCAATGCGCAGTGCGAATGCATCGCACATATGTGAACCAGCCTCATTGAAAACAATGTATTTAGAAATGTTCTGCGTTTTGGATGCGGTTGAAACCGCAACCAATTCGCATAGGTGTGAACCCAGCCTTACAAATAAATTTGTGAAAAGTGTGGCGTGAATTTGTCTTTAGTCAATACTTTGTAGAACCCCCTTTCTCTGCAATTACAGTTGCAAGTCTTTTTGGGGATGTCTCTACCAACTTTGCACATTTACAGAGGGACATTTTTGCCCATTCTGCCTTGCAAAATTACTCAAGTTCTATCAGATTGGACGGAGAGTGTCTGTGAACAGCAATTTTCAAGTCTTGCCACAGATTCTCAATTGGATTTAGGTCTGGACTGTGACTGGGCCACTCTAACACATGAATATGCTTTGATCTAAACAATTCCATTGTAGCTCTGGCTGTATGTTTAGGGTCGTTGTCCTGCTGGAAGGTTTGCCTCCATCCATCTTCCCTTCAACTCTGACCAGCTTCCCTGTCCGTGCTGAAGAAAAGTATCCCCACCACATGATGCTGCCACCACCATGTTTCACAGTGGGGATGGTGTGTTCAGGGTGATGTGCAGTGTTAGTTTTCCGCCACACATAGCATTTTGCTTTTAGACCAAAAAGTTCAAATTTGGACTCATCTGACCAGAGCACCTTCTTCCACGTGTTTGCTGTGTCCTCTACATGGCTTCTCACGAACTGCAAACAGGCTTTTTTATGGATTTTCATTTAACAATGGCTTTCTTCTTGCCACTCTTCCATTAAGGCCAGATTTGTGGACTAATAGTTGTCCTGTGGACAGAATCTCCCACCTGAGCTGTGGATCTCTGCAGCTCCTCCAGGGTTACCATGGGCCTCTTGGCTGCTTCTCTGATTAATGTTCTCCTTGCCTGGCCTGTCAGTTTAGGTGGACGGCCATGTCTTGGTAGGTTTGCAGTTGTGCCATACTCTCTCCATACTTTCCATTTTCGGATCATGGATTGAACAGTTCTCTGTGAGATGTTCAAAGCTTGGGATATTTTTTTTATAACCTAACCCTCTTTAAACTTCTCCACAACTTTAGGGCTTCACAGAACAGCCAAATTAATACTGAGATTAAATTACACACACTCTATTTACTAATTGGGTGACATTTGAAGGCAATTGGTTCCCCTAGATTTTAGTGAGGGGTATCAGAGTAAAGGGGGCTGAATACAAATGCACGCCACATTTTTCATATATTTATTTCTAAAACATTTTGAAAACCATTAATCATTTTCCTTCCACTTCACAATTCTGTACCACTTTGTGTTGGTCTATCACATAAAATCCCAATAAAATACATTTGCATTTTTGGTTGTAACATGACAAAGTGGAAAATTTCAAGGTGTATAAATACTTTTTTAAGGCACTGTATGTTGGTGGTTTCGTTCATTTATTTCACACCTCTGATGAAGCTCATGTTTGAGTGAAACATGTAGGGTTTTTGTTTTTTGGGAGCACTTTTGAAACTTTTGGGGTCACACATGGTCTATTGGGAGGGTGATTTGGATACTCTGAGATGTGGGGTGCTTTTTTCACTATCAATAGTAGTCAGTAAAGGTGGATGGAGCAGGTATGACAAGTCTAGAGACATACTTCATAGATTTTTCTCAGACACTGAATTTTAACCCCCAGTTGAATATATGGAGGGAATTTAGTGAAGTTTACATTTACCTCTATCACTAAGCGATAATTTTATAGGAGGTTTTATTTTGTGCCATTGAAATATCAAGGCGTATCAAAGCTGCCATTATCTGACAGAGTGGACACAAACTTACCTTTGTTGGCTTAAGATATTAAGCCTGGTTACGAATGTACTTTATAGAATCTCCTCCTTAAAGTGGTAGTAAACCGCAGCCTTTTTTAAACAAAAAAAACCCTGCAAGACAATGGCATAATGTGCTACTTTGCATCGCATTGTAGCACATTATGCTTTCCTTAAAACTAAGCTATCCAGCGACGCGCTGTCACTGCTGACGGGCTTCCTTCTTTTCCCGGTTTTCCTTCTGGGTTTGCATGCTCTAGCCCATCTAATTGGCCAAGCCACAAGAGTCATGGCCATGGCACAGAGCTCTGAAGGGACGGCAAGGGCATGCCGCCCCTTCAGAGCGCATGCATCAGTGGCGTCACCGGCTGAATGCAGTGTGAATATCTCCTAAACAGTGCAACTATAGGAGATACTCACTGTTCCAACAGGTAAGACTTTTTATTATTATTAAAACTGTATAAAGTGGTTGTACTGTACTGCAGTGGGGAAGACTCTTTCTTTCTGATTACCATGGACCACTAATATTATATCTTTATATAAGACTATAAGACAGTGAATAAGTACACACAGTTATTTACACATTTTATTAAAAAGTCCTTGATAAAGGTTACGTTTTATACCATTGACTTAGGGAACCGCACCCTTGTCCTATAGTAGTTGATATTTAAATAGGACTTAGATGGGGCTAAGCCACTCTTGGGAGGGTTTGAATTTTATAATCCCATGGTCAGTATTACTGTTGTTATAAGCAAGTATTGACCACTTTAGCACCCTTGGTCACGTATCTGACTGTGGAGCCTGAGATGATGAGGGTGGCCTCTTATGCAATTCCCATCCTGGTGGTGGAGACAGGAAATGCTAGGGCAGAGGAAGAGTGCAGGTGCCAGGAAGCTTAAGTGGTTAACTTGAACTTGGAAACACTGTCCTTACAGCAGCAGTATGTAGTTGGGTCACAAGCTATGTCCAGAAGCAGCCAGGCCGACAAATGCAGGGTCAGGATCAAGTTCAAGGTCAGGAACAAGCAGGAGTCAGTAATGTGCAGGGTACCAAGTCAGAAGGCCAAATCGTAGTCAGAAGTCCAAGTCCTGGTCAGTAGTGCAGGTGAGCAGAATACAAAACAGGCAGAGCTGATCCAAGAGTGGTGTTAGACGTAGCCGGGTCAGGAACAAGGGAGCAGACTTTAAGAAACTAAACAATCAAGCTAGGCAGACCTTTCTCACATTCTTGTCAGGTTAAGCTTCTATGCTCACGACCATGCACATGCGCATGAAGATGAGCACTTGCTGATGGGATGCTGCACAAGAGCCTTGACTCCCTTTTAGCTGGACAATAGTTTTCTCTAATGTCTTACCAAAAATGTAACTCAAAGAGAATTGCCTTAATGATAAAACCTGCAATTTGTTCTCAAGTTGTGGAGACTTCTGGGAGAAACAAATAGACAATTACAAGAACAGGGATGAATTTTTGCTAACAGGGTACTGTTCAGTGGCGGCCCGTAAGCAGGACGCAGGGGCGCCGCCCCCCTGTCCATGCATACAGCCCCCTAATCTACATGCGGGACGCCGGACGCATGGATTCCAATGGGGGTTCAAAAAAGGGTGTGACAGTTGTGTGACAGTTGTGTGACAATAGTGAATTAATATTCGCTGTTGTCACACTGATTCTGCTCACTGGCCAATTAGTTTCCCAATAGGCCAAAAAGGAGAAGCAATCCTATTGGCCTAGGAAGAGAAGGGAGGAGACGCATGGGAAGCTGTGCCCGTTGCCCAGAGGGTAGTGCTGCCCTTGCCATAGATGAGGTAAGTATGGGGCGGGTAACGACCGACCAGTTGGGGGTTGGCAGGTGCGGGTGACCTGACCAACCAGGGGGGTTTCTGTGGGTGCATTGTTTGCCGCACCTTTCCAACAATATACCATCACTGGTACTGTTGCCATTTGTGCCATTGGCTGCACTCTGAGATATACAGTGGGAGATGGCTCACAAACTGACAGTTAATTTTAGTAAATTTTAGCGGTTGTCCTGGGTAATTGAATTACACCAGTGGTAGCGGGTACGCATGTGAAAACTGCCTGCCTGTTCCCCCATTTTTATTCAGTACCTAAAGTTCCACTTTATTGATGTAATCTGTTCTTCTGTTCGCACAAGTAGAGAAAATATTCACATTCTTGTGCCAGAATTTTCTGTTTTTGTAGAAACATGAGGTATTCAGCATGCCACTGCACAGGTTAACACAACTGCCTGTAGTCTGAGAACCGACACTTCCTCTGAAGAAACTACATATCCCACAACCCCTGCGTCTTGCAGTCTTGCACTGCTGCAGGTGAGAGTTACACAGTAATTAGATCTGACACAAACACAAACAGAGAAAGCATTCACAGAGTGAAAGCGAGAGCCCACCATGCAGCTGGAAGAATTACTCCTTGTGATATGACACAGGGTGGATGGCAAGGCATGCACTGGGCGCTTTATTATTCCACAACAAGAAGTTTCCTGGCCCTCTGGTGAATAGGAATCAGCTAACTGAAGCAAAATATTGAATTAAGGTAGTGATGGAGAACCTTGGCACCCCAGATGTTTTGGAACTATGTTTCCCATGATGCCCATGCACTGTAGATGAGCATTATGGAAAATGTACTTTAGTTCCTAAACATCTGGGGTGCCAAAGTTCACCATTACTGACCTAGGAGAACCGATCTCTCACCACACTACAAAATGATGTCTTAAATTGTGAGCCTATCATTACCTGGTGTAGCGCTACTCCCGGAGGAGCCGCTGGTTAAATACTGGGATTGGCGCACCAAGTTACCCTGGTGATGTCTAGGGGTGAAATAACTGTAGCGGAGCAGTGAGGGAATGTCCAGACAGTCAATAAAGTTTCTTTCAATGCCTTTTTATTTTGCAGCCAAGGCAAACATCATCTTCAGTTTAGGGAAAGGAAAGCTGATGAAGGAAGGATAAGAGAACCTTGTGGTATCAGGCCTGGATGTGAACAGGGCAGACTTGCCCTCGATAATAGCAACAGTTGAACTCGGCGCCACTTCCGAATGGAGTGGGTAAAGTGCCCACAGACAGGTTCCCCACACTAACCTGGCAGCCGAGGTGTCGCTTCGGATCGCTGGGAGGAACAGATTTCAGATCTCAGATCTGGCTCTAAGGCCCTTGTAACCGGCCAATTGCTTCAGTAAGTTAGATGGGTGAACGGAGCGAATCCTCCCAGTAGATTTTCTTTATTATAGGTCACCTGGTGACAGCAAAGTGTACCTGTCAGCATCCCAGTCACAAGATCCCCGATTGGTTCGTTCAAGCCCTGTTGGACAACCTGCCTCCGGGTCCTCCTCAAGCCGATCCCCCAACCGTATGGCACCCAGCCTGGGATCTCCTCAAAAGAACTGGGAACCCAGCAGAGTACTGGGGTCCCCTTTGACCTCCGGTTGAGGTCCAGCATAGCCTGTGAGTTTGGCCAGGTGGGCCACGCTGGTGGGGTCCATGGATGCGCGTACCCTGAAGGTGGATGCCGCACCTGGAACTGGGACCCCGCAGAACTGCCTTTAGCACATGACACCTGTCCCAGATATATCCCTCCCCAGCATGCCCGTGAGGGAAAACTCCTCCAATTGGCTGCTGGGGAAAGCTTGCTCTGTCAGAACCCCCTCTGCCGTCAACTGCTGACCAGAGATGATACCACATCCCTAGAAAGCAGACTGGCCCAGAGGACACTTCTGAAATAACATGGGTCACCATCTGTACAATTGTGTGAATGGGAGCAAGGTAACTCTCCCATTCTTGCTAAATTTAGACTAGTGCCCGCACTGAAAGTAAAGAGGGCGCTACACTGGTAAGGCCAACAAATAGCAAGGGGAATAACTACACTAATAGTGAAACATTGAAAACATTTAAAAGTGTATAATCCCTTAGAAAAACATTTTTTTTTGGTCTTAAGCAGTATAAAAAAACACACAAAAACAAACAAGACACATATGCAAAACCACAACGTATTCCCCTTAAAACACAGGTGTCAAACACAAGGCCTGCGGTCCAAATCCAGCCCTCCAGGCCATTTCATGTGTATCTCGCACCTATCCTGCAGCTGCAGTAGCTTCTGGTACTCCTCCAGACCCTTACTTTCTTGTTTCAAGCAATGCATCCAGCTTCTCCCCAGCAGCAGCATAAGGAAAGGGGGTGCACTGTGATGTAAGGGAGAGTGAGGGACTCGACTTCTGATGGTGGGATGGGCTCTTGACATCTAAAGGAAAGCCCGGAGTGACATGACAAAAAAGACAAATAACGGAGGGCTGGGCATGACTGTGTGAGGAGTAGTGCAACAAAGGGTTAAGGAAGGAAGGAGTGGCTGTAGGAGCTCTGGTGACTGGGTAGGAGGAACCCCCTTTATAAAGGGGGGCGGGGGCACACGTGGGACACTCAAGGAAGTGTAGCACGCTGGGAGGCAGGTTTTTCCCTGCTCCCAGCTTTCATTGAGAAGACAGATTGGGGACTTTAAGGCTGGGTTCACACTTGTGCAGTGTGTATTTCAGCTTTTTATCTCTGCAGATAGATAAGAGAAGTGTTCAGCAGATTAGCTCCGTTTGCTGAGAATTTGGAGACCTGGGGGAAGTTCTGAGTGAGAGGAGAGTGGGGGAGAAGTGTATTGAGCTGAATGAGAGAAATTCCTGTAGAGAACTGAACACATCTGAGAATCAGCTGTGTACCCATAGAAGATAATGGGACTGAATTCGCACCTGAGCCGCACTGCAAGGCCTCCACAACGCAGAACAAAATGTTCTGCGTATTAGATGCGGTTTAAGCCGCAACCAATTCGCATAGGTTTGAGCCCGGCCTTAGGCGGCGTCTGCTTCACAAACACCCCCGGAGGGCTTGATTCACAGGTGGGTGGCTGTATGGGACGAGGCGGGGGGGGGGGGTCGGGTACAACCACGTTGGGGTCCCCACGCGCCCGGCGGCCGCGGGTTTTTATTGTTGCTTCCCAAGGCCCAGGCCACAAACACGGCGGATGTACAGGAGCCCCCAGGTGGATCCTCTGCCCCCGCCGGCCTAGCGTCTGGGTGCATTGGGCGGGGCGTTGGGCAGTAATGGCGCCCGATCCTCGTCCACATGGTTACAGCCTGTTGCAAACCCACCCCCCCCCCCCCCCCCCACGGGCAGAGGAACGCATTTTTCGGCCGGGGAGTATGGCGGATGCAATCCGCCGCTTAGTCTGAGCCCGGTAGGCGGGGCTTCGGGCCGGAATGGCGCCCGATCCTCGCCACGCGGAGGAACAGCCGGGGGGTCGTTCAGGATCGCGACCACCGGTTCCAGGGCAGTGGGGAGGCCGGAGTCCCCGGATCGGAGAAGGGAGGTCGAGCGGAGGTCCGTCGGTGGGAGCAGCGGAACGGAGACGTCCACGGCCGGGTCGAGTGGTAGAGGACGATCCGCCGGGAGGCTGGGATCTTCGGCCTCCAGGCCTTCCGTGCCTGGGAGGCAGATGTCAGCGAGGACGCCGGCCTCGGAAGATCGTTTGGAGGGGGAGGCATCAGGATCGTAGGAAGAGGGTCGCATGGATGAATCGCCTGCGGTGGAGTTGCTGGTGACAGCTGTGGGGGACGTTCCCGGCCAGCCTGGTGAGTCCACTAACAATACTTTTGGGGAATTTTTGTTACTGCAGGGTGTTCGCTGGTGGGGGGTGGGGGTCCCCCTGTAATTGGGGTAATGTGGGGGGGGTAATGTTTGCCGACAACCAGGGGCCCCCGGGGGGGTGGGAGTGTTGCCTGCTGCCCAGGGTTCCCCTGGGGGGGGGCTTACAGGATTTGTTGTGTGTTAATTTTTGGGACCTGGTACAGCGTTGCCAGGGGGGGGGACACCATCTCAGGCGGCACCCTGGGTTAGGGGATCGGCTTGGGGGGGTTCCTGTGGCTGTTGGGGTACCTCCCCCAGAGGGGGGGAGGTACGTGGGTGGTGCAGGACAGTAGTTCCTGACGTGACACGGGGCGTGAGAAGACGGGGGGGGTCAGGACGGACGTGGTACGGATGGCTGATGCGGCCGAAGGTGAGTTTTATATATGTATGCTTGGGGGGGCCGCTGGGGGGCTCATCTGAAGCAGGAGGTCAGGGGAAAAATTGAAAAAGGTGAGTATGCGGAGATTCTTTCCCTGTTGCTTTTGGAGAAGTTTAATTTGGATAGGGTGAAGCCAGACAGTTTTTGGAAAAGGATGACGAGGTGAAGAGAAGGTAGGGGTGATTCCTAGTACGTTCGGCGATTGTTTGCAGCGCCTTGGGGAGAAGAGCCCGGAGCACTGTTCTGCGTTTTTCTGCTATATGGACGCTATATGGGAAGCTTATCGGGTATATGGGGGGTTAAAGTATGACGAGCAGTTTCATCAGCGGCGGGCTGGGCGCCCTACGCTGCGATGGGACCACAAAGATATCAGTTTGTGGATATGGATGATGTCCGCGCCCCAGTCTAATCCTCAGTTTTTCAGGGCGGGGCCAAGGGTACGCCCACTTCTGGATCGCCGGCCGGGAAAAAAATGGGGGGGTGTGTTGGGGGAACAACGCCAGTGAGGGGGGAAAGGAGGGGACCTTTTTCGCGTAGATACCCAGACAGGGCGGCGGCGCCGCTGCTCGTGGAGGAGTTTATCCGAGGGATTTGTCATTCCCTGTTCTTTGTCGAAGGTGCAGGGGGATCGTGATTCACTCGGGGGCAATGGAGGGTATGCTGCTGGGGGACAAGGTGGAAGACCTCCGGCTGGTGTTCCGGGGGGATGTTGGGGTGGAATGAGGTTCAGCTAAGGGAGTTGCAGTCACTGCTAGGTAAGTTGACCTTCGCCTGCCGTATCATTCCCATGGGCAGGGTGTTCTGCGGACGGCTGTCGGCAGCTACAGTGGGGACAGGGCCCCCGACGACTTCCATTCGCTGGTCAGGGGAATGTAAGGTGGATCTGCAGGTGTGGCACACCTTCTGGGAAGAGTACAATGGGCGGGCGTTTTGTATGTCGGGGCCGGTGAGGAACTTTGATTGGTAGATCGTCAGGGACGTGGCGGGCTCCATGGGTTATGGGGGCTTTCTTCAGGGGACAATGGAGCGGGGAGGCGTGACCGGAGTCCTGGGTGGCGGCGGGTTTTTAAAAGGAACCTGGTGCTGCTGGAGCTCTGTCATGTGGTGGTAGTGATCGAGCTGTGACAATATGGGGTTGGTGGAAGTTATCAACCGAGTTTCCGGATCCTCGTTGCCGGTGGTTCGGTTGCTGCGCCACCTCGTGTTGCGCTGTTTACACTGGAACATCTTTCTGTACGCTGGGCACATTCCGGGGTGTAGACAACAGACTCGCTAAAGCTCGGTTTTTCAGTGGGACAAGTCAGAGAGCTGGCTATGCAGGAAGACAGAGGAGGGGCCCCAGACCCGGGGGGGATGTGGGGCATTGCGTTGGGGTCGCCACAAGCTGGCTTAGGAGGTCGGTGAGTGGGCCGATATGGGCGGCGTACGCGAAGGTAAGGGACGAATGGTCTGTGTTAAAACGGCGGATGGATGCCGAGCTGGGGGAGGTGGAGCTGGGTTGGTTGGTGGTGTATTTTGCGGCTGGACAGATGGAAAAAAGGGGGGGTAAAACAGGCGGGTAAGGATTACAGAAAAGTCACGTTCTTAGGGAACGGCGGGGACCGGTGAATTTTCGATTTTGCGGAAGATTTGTGGCGTTTTGGGGGACATCCAGTTATTTTTACTCCATACGGTTTTGTGGTGGCGTTTTTTCAAATTTTTAGGGTGGGTGAGTTGGTTAGCCCTTCCAGATAGGTGGCGGGAGGTCTAATGGTAGAGGATGTGGAGTTGGTGGAGGACAGCGTGGTTTTCGTTTTTGTGGGTCCAAAACAGATCAGAGGGAAAAAGGGGGTGGATGCGTTTGTATCCTTTGCTGGGTTCGGGGGGTCTGCCCTCTGCGGACGGTGCAGGAGTTTTTTAACGATACGCCCTGGGTTGGAGGGGCCCTTCTTTATGCATGGGGATGGTTCGTTTGTGTCACGGTTTCAGTTGGGACAGGTGTGTAAGAAATGTCTGACAACGGCTGGGTTTGCTGAGTTACAATTTACCTCACACGCCTTCCGCATCGGGGCGGCCAGGTGCGGGTTGGATGAGGTGGCGGTCAAAAAGGATCGGGTGGTGGGGAATCTAGAAGATTTCGTTCTTGTGTGTGCCAACACATGGCGCTGGATTGAGGTGTGGTGGTAAGGTATGGACTGGAGGAGGTGGGTTCATGATATTCCGGAGGGTCGTGGCATGATTATCACTGTTGTTATTTGTTTTCAGAGGGAGGTCACTCACACCGCGTGTGGATCATGGGGCATTATTCTGTTTGCAAGGGGGGGCAAGGAGAGTGGATGCTAGGCCCGGATGTAGACAGTTGAGGATTTCCAGGCGGGAGGTGAGAATTCGTTGGCTGGCGGTTTCCTGGGATGAGGTAGGGCAGGGTGCTGCCGGAGGAGGGGGGGGGTGTGGGTGATAGGGGTGAATGGATGGGACGGGTGGCTGGATGGGTGGATGCAGGTGGGTTTAGGACAACATGATAACCAACATAATCGAAACAATGATGTGAATGAATAAACACATAAGGGTGATAACCAATAAATACAAAAATTATTACAATAATTATTACAATAAGGAAAAACCCAACACACTAGCCAGTGTAATGTGAAACCAGTGAAAAACAATCCTAAATCCAAACTATAAGACCAGAGAAAATTCCATGAGGAAATGCCTCTGGATGGAAAAAATATGAAATAAATAAAGTCTCTAGTGAAAAAACCCAAGAGTCCAGATAAGTCCAAATTGAAATGGTGGTGCCAGGAAAGGGTGACAGCAGAAAGCACCTCAGGTGGTCCCCAGCTCCTCACCTCAAGGCTATAGCTCGGATAGCCTGCAACAGCACCTCCCGGTGGGATCCTAGGAGCCACAGAGTCCACACGCCTGACGCAGTGTGTTCCTGACGTCTGTTTGTTTTGTGCCTTTTGGATCGTTTTAAATGTGAGTTTTATTTTTTTATTAAATGTGTTTTTTACCTTGCGGGATTGCGCTATGGTCTGTTTCTTTTATCATGTATGCCATCTGAGAGATCCCTTGTTGTGAGTGACCATCTGGCCAGCTTAGAAGAGGATATCTGCCATTAGAAGTACGAACTCGCTGTTCGTGGGAGATAGGCCCATCATCCATCACCCCGGGGTGAGTGGATGTACGAGTGACACTAGTTGCCTACCAGACGTCTTTTATTGTCACTCACTCGCTTTCTTCTTTTTTGCTTTACCTTTACCGCTGAGGAGTGCCTCTGCTGCTTGCCCTGCCGAGGGATCACTGTCCTCCACCGGGAGGTGCTGTTGCAGGCTATCCGAGCTATAGCCTTGAGGTGAGGAGCTGGGGACCACCTGAGGTGCTTTCTGCTGTCACCCTTTCCTGGCACCACCATTTCAATTTGGACTTATCTGGACTCTTGGGTTTTTTCACTAGAGACTTTATTTATTTCATATTTTTTCCATCCAGAGGCATTTCCTCATGGAATTTTCTCTGGTCTTATAGTTTGGATTTAGGATTGTTTTTCACTGGTTTCACATTACACTGGCTAGTGTGTTGGGTTTTTCCTTATTGTAATAATTATTGTAATAATTTTTGTATTTATTGGTTATCACCCTTATGTGTTTATTCATTCACATCATTGTTTCGATTATGTTGGTTATCATGTTGTCCTAAACCCACCTGCATCCACCCATCCAGCCACCCGTCCCATCCATTCACCCCTATCACCCACACCCCCCCCCTCCTCCCCCCCTGTTCACTTTCAGCGCAGACAACACCCCCTTCTTTTACATATACATTTTTCTCTCTGCCCAGGACAGAGTGTCAGGAGTCTGCTGCAGAATCCCCAGTCCACCTTCCAGCCCAATTCCACTCCCACCCATCCCCCTTGGTAGCGCAGGAGTCTTTCCATATATCAGGGTGCTGCCGGAGGTGCAGCGCTATGCCCGGCTCGACCGGCTGCCCGACGTGTCAGTTTTACACGTGTGGGGCAATGACCTTGGGGGTTCGGTCGATGGGGGATTTTATCTCCGCTGTTAAGGCGGACATACTCATGTTCAGGGCAGCTTTTCCAGGGATGTTGCGGGTGTGGCCTGACATAGTAGCTCGGACCACATGGTGCATGGCAAGGTCAGTGGCTAGCAAGAGGAACAAGGTGGTGGGGAGGTTTGTGGCTAAGCACGGGGGGTTGGTTGTTCGTTACACAGAGTTGGAGGTTAATGTGGGTCTGTACCTGCTTGTAGATGGTGTTCACCTAACCGTTGTGGGTATGGATTTGTGGGTACTAGGTTACAGGAGGGGATCTAGAGGGCCCTGCGGGTGTGGGGGTCCGTAAGGGAAAGGGGGTTCCCCTTCCGGCCTGTGGCGGTGTCCTTTGGTCTTTGATGGTGACAGTTAACAGATGGAATGGAAATGGTGGGGGGGCTCATCGGTGGGATGGCCCCCGTATGGTGTTATTCCAGTGGAACGGTGTCCGCTGGAATACGGTTATGGTACACTGCGGTGTAAAAAGGGGGTGTCTCCGAGCTGGAGTCGGCTGGGGGCCGGATATGGTAATGGTAACGCAGTGTAATGGAAAATAAAAAGGTTTAAGTGGGGTTGCTGTCAAAGACCAAATTGGACGGGTGTTAATAAAGTTATTTGGGTTAAATGTTAATTAATAAAGTTTTGTTTACTTGGAATTAGTTAATTGGATTTAAATATTTAATTTGGTTTGAAAAATAAATAGGCTGTCGTGGCCGAGTTTACTCCAACTCCTGTGTCTATCTCGTTAATGGGTAAATGGAAAAATGTTTAAAGAATTTGGGGGGTTCTAAAGGTGGGGAGAAAAAGGTTGGACTATCTAATCTACACTAGTCATGGACATCTAATCTTACAGATACAAACGGCCCTTTTGAGGGCAATCATAATACCGATGTGGCCCACAATGAAATTGAGTTTGACACCCCTGCATTAAAATATAACATTTGTTTACAATATTCTTCCGAAACTTTTCACTGGGATTTCTGCAGACTGTGAATTAAAAATGCCTTATAGAAAAAATTGGCTGAATTAAAAATACCTCATAGAATTGCAAACAGAAAATATTTCTCCTAGATCTACACAGATAAATATGGATTGTCACTCTTGGATGAACACCTTAATGGTGCCGGTGGTGAACTCACTTGATATTATACAGGGATTATAAAGCTTGAATGATTAATGATGAATCTGCGGGTCAGTTTCAGGCATTCCTTCTCCTCCAGCTACAACATTCCTTATAAATAGCATGTGACATTTCATTTGCTCGGATGACTCCCCACTGTTAAAAGCATTTCTTTAAATGATACATGTGGAGTGTGTGTGTGTGTGTGTGTGTGTGTGTGTGTGGGGGGGGGGGGGGGGGGGGGGCAGAAAATATTTCAGTTCCGTCCCAAACCTTTGTCCTACGGGGAATATCGAAACATTAGATTCACTTTTCTCTGCTTCTTATTCATTTTAGAGACTTCTCATTATTATTTTCTTTTTGGAGGAATGCTTTACCCACTTAAGCCCCGGACCAATATGCTGCTAAATGCCCAGAGGCTTTTTTACAATTGCGTCGCTTTAACAGACAATTTCGCGGTCGTGCGACGTGGCTCCCAAACAAAATTTGCGTCCTTTTCTTCCCACAAATAGAGCTTTCTTTTGATGGTATTTGATTGTCTCTGCGATATTTATTTTTTGCGATATATAAGAAAAATCGAATAAACTAAATTTTGGTCAAACATTTAGGCCAAAATGTATTCAGCCACATGTCTTTAGTAAAAAAAATCTCAATAAAAAAAAAATAGCTACCTAGTGGCAACAGTGACACTAATACAGCGATCACAAAACCGATCGCTTAGTGACACTGGCAATAGGGGGTGAAAGGGTTAACTAGGGCGGTGATCAAGGGGTTAAACCTTTATTGAGGGGGGGTAGGGGGCTGCCCTGGACCTAACACTAACTGCCTGTCACACTAAATGACACACTGACACTAAATGCAGTGATCAGTAAATATATGATCACTGCATTCAGTGACAGTGTGACAGGGGGCTGGGGGGGGGGTGATCGGAGGGTTTTATGTGCCTATGTGTACTGTGTTAGTGTAGTGTTGGTGCAAACTCACTGGGCCAGATTCTCAGAGGCGTTACGACGGAGTATCTCAGATACCCCGTCGTATCGCCTTTTTTTTTGGCTCGTATCTATGCGTGTGATGCTGAGCATCACTTTTGCATAGATACGCTTCTACATCCGACAAGCGTAATACAATTACACTTTCGGATCGTAGATGTAATGACAACTCCGGCCACTAGGTGGCCTTTACGTTGTTTTTTCATTTGCATATGCAAATGAAGTAGTACGCCGATTCTCTATCGCTTTTACGCCGCCCCGTCGTCGCCTACGTCGTTTTCGTCCGCGTAAGGTTACCCCAGCTTCTATGTGGAGTAACCTTACGAGGTCCCGTCGGATGCCGTCGTGTCCCGTCGGATGCCATGTTAAGTATGGCCTCGGGACCGCGTTGTGTTGTGCGTCGTTTACGTCGTTTGCGTACGTCGATTCTCAATGGGGCTGGCGTACGCTGCGATTACGTCGTTTACATTGAGAAAATGTGACGTCCTTTGGAGCATGCGCACTGGGCTTTTCCCCCGGCCGGCGCATGCGCAGTTCGTTCGACGCGGGGGCGCGCTTAATTTAAATACAAGCCGCCCCATTTGAATTGCGCGGGTTTACGCTGCGCGATTTACGCGACGTAAGCGAAACCTCGGGAGCAAGTGCATAGAGAATCAAGCACTTGCTCCAGCAAGCAGCGGCGGCGTAGTGTAACTGGCTTACGCTACGCCGCCGGAATTCTATGAGAATCTGGCCCACTGTGTGATGTCTTCTCTCCTCAGCGGCGGTTAAAAAGACCGCCGCGAGGAGAGATTACATCACTTCCCCCACAGGCAGAGGGCGGGAAAGTGCGCGGATTGGCTGGGAGCGATCGCGAGGGGGTGG
Organism: Rana kukunoris; assembly: GCA_029574335.1. Taxonomy (NCBI): domain Eukaryota; kingdom Metazoa; phylum Chordata; class Amphibia; order Anura; family Ranidae; genus Rana; species Rana kukunoris. Next base: position 3,046,372 of record CM056053.1, on the reverse strand, counting down.
CTAGAAACGGTTAGTGGTGGGAGGGGGGCCTCTTCCGCCAGCGATAACGTTGATCTCGCGGCGAATCCGCTCACTGAAGAGATGGATATCTCGGTTGTGGCAGCAGCTGCTGCCCTTACCGAGACATCTATCTTTAAAAAAATGACATGTATATGCAGTGAGCGGTCCTTAAGTGGTTAAAACATATTTTTTTGCTAGAAAATTACTTAGAGCCCCAAACATTTCTAACATCCTAGAGAATAAAATGGCGGTCATTGCAATAATTTTTGTCACACTGTATTTGCGCAGCAGTTTTACAAGCGCACTTTTTTTGGAAAAAAAATAAAATTTGAATGAAAAAAATAAGACATCGGTAAAGTTAGCCCAATTTTTGTAATATTGTGAAAGATAATGTTACGCAGAGTAAATTGATACCCAACATGTCACGCTTCTAAGTTGGAATGGCTTTAACCTTAGAAATCTCCATAGGCGACGTTAAAAAATTCTACACGTTACATGTTCTGAGTTACTGAGGAGGTCTAGGGCTAGAATTATTGCTCTCACTCTAACGATTGCGGCGATACCTCACATGTGTGGTTTGAACACCGTTTTCATATGCTGGTACTGCTAACGTATGTATTCGCTTCTGCTCGGTGGGACGGGGAGTGTTTACATTATTTTCTTATTTATTTTACCTTTTATTTTTACACTTTTTTTAAAAAAAATTGGGTCACTTTTATTCCTATTACAAGGAATGTAAACATGACAGGACCTCTTAAATATGAAATCTGGGGTCAAAAAGACCTTCGATCTCATATATGTAATTTAAAAACAACATTTTAAAAAAATGTCCCTTTAAGAGCATTGGGCGAAAGTGACATTTTGACGTCGCTTCCGTCCTGCAATGATATGGAGACGGGTGGGGGCCATCTTTCTCTCACACGTCTCCCTGTCGGGCCAGGAGAAAGATCCGATCACCTCCGAGGCTCCGCCACTGCCGACAGCTCCAGTAAGAGGCGGAGGGCAGCGGAGGGCAACGGAGAGCGGAAGGGGGACCCTCTCCTGCCACCGATAAGATTGATCTTGCTGTGAATCCGCCGCAGAGACCACTTTTATTTGAAGCGGACCGCCCGCTCTTAAAGAGGATACCGGGGTTATGGAAATGAGTCACAGGAGTGCATGAACTGCACTCCTGTGATCCAAAGGAGAAGTACAGCCAACCGAGCTTTGGCTGTACTTCTAATTTAAAGTGCTGTGGCAGTTTCCTTAACCACTTAACCCCCGAACCATATTGCTGGTCAAAGACCAGAGCACTTTTTGTGATTCGGCACTGCATCGCTTTAACTGACAATTGCGCGGTCGTGCGATGTGGCTCCCAAACAAAATTGGCTTCCTTTTTTTCCCAAAAATAGAGCTTTCTTTTGGTGGTATTTGATCATCTCTGCGGTTTTTATTTTTTGCGCTATAAACAAAATTAGAGCGACTATTTTGCAAAAAATGCAATATTTTTTACTTTTTGCTATTATAAATATCCCCCAAAAATATATAAAAAAACATTTTTTTTCCTCAGTTTAGGCCGATACGTATTCTTCTACATATTTTTCGTAAAAAAAAAAATCATAATTAGCGTTTATTGATTGGTTTGCGCAAAATTAATAGCGTTTACAAAAAAGGGGGTAGTTTTATGGCATTTTTATTATTTTTTTTTTTTTTACTAGTAATGGCGGCGATCAGCTTTTTTTTTTCAGTACTGCGACATTATGGCGGACACTTCGGACACTTTTGACACATTTTTGGGGCCATTGGCATTTTTATAGCGATCAGTGCTATAAAAATGCGTTGGATTACTATAAAAATGCCATTGGCAGTGAAGGAGTTAACACTAGGGGGCAGGGAAGGGGTTAAGTGTGTTCCTGGGTGTGTTCTAACTGTATGGGGGGGGGGGGTGGACTCACTAGGGGAAATCACTGATCTTCTGTTCATACATTGTATGAACAGGAGATCAGCGTTTCCCCCGCTGACAGGAACGAGAGCTGTGTGTTTACACACAAAGCTCTCGGTCCCCGCTCTGTAATGAACGAGCGGCGATCACGCCCGCGGGACTCGGGGGACGAGCGGGGGCGCGCACGGACCGCCGGCGGCGCGCGCGCACCACCTAGCGGCTGCTAAAGGGAGGACGTAGAGCTACGTGCTCTCGCCCAGCAGTGCCACCGTCCCGCCGTATAACGGCGGTGGGCGGTCGGCATCTGGTTAAAGTGGATGTAAACCCAAAAAATATATATTTTTTTTTTTATGTCACAATGTAGAGTATAAGATTTTTCTATCATCTGTGCCCAGTCTTGCCACACAGAGTTAATCCAGCGCTGAGTAATCCTCTTTTAATGTTCAGTGAAAATGAACAGAATTCCAGATAAAAACTTGCCAAATTATAAAGTCCGTTTCTCTGCTTTTGCTTTCAGTGACAGGTTATTTACAAATCTAGCTTGGACATGTTTATCATAACATGAGGTACTCCAAAGTTCATTGTATATTACTAGGATGTGTTATGTGGGGGAGGGGTGGATTTCTCATATTTTATATTTCATGTTATGATTAACATAACATATGATAAACATTTCCAAGCTAGATATGTAAATAGCCTGTCACTCAAAGCAAAAAGAGAGAAGACTGACTTATGATTTAGACAGGTTTTTATCTGGAAGGCTGTTCATTTTCACTGAACATTACAAGAGGATTTCTCAGATCTGGATTAACTCCTTGTGGCAAGACTGGGCACAGATGATAGGAAATCTTATACTCTAAATTGTGACATCAAAAAAAAATTATATTTGGGTTTACATCCACTTTAAAGCCAACCATACTTGGATCGAAACTCAGCCAGTTCAGCAGGCACCAGCCAAATTGTGGGCCATGTATGGGTAGGGAGGTTGTACATGTCTGCTAATCAACTTTTGTATGCCAAGCAGCTGCAAGCAAAGCAAACAGAATATTGGCATGCATTAAAAAGGGGATTAACTCCAGAGAGAAAAGTATTATTCTCCCGCTCTATAAGACTCTGGTCCGGCTGCACCTGGAGTATGCTGTCTAGTTCTGGGCACCAGTCCTCAGGAAGGATGTTCTAGAACTGGAGGAAGTCCAGAGAAGGGCAACAAAGCTAATAAAGGGTCTGGAGGATATTAGTTATGAGGAAAGGTTATGAGCACTGAACTTATTCTCTCTGGAGAAGAGACGCTTGAGAGTGGATATGATTTCAATGTTCAAATACCGTACTGGTGACCCCACAATAGGGATAAAACGTTTCCGTGTAAGGGAATTGAATAAGATATGTGGCCATTCACTAAAATTTGAAGAAAAGCGGTTTAACCTTAAACTGCGTAGAGAGTTCTTTACTGTAAGAGCGGCAAGGATGTGGAATTCCCTTCCACGGGTGGTGGTCTCAACGGGGGGCATTGATAATGTAGAAAAAACTATTACCTAAGCAAACTACGGCCCTCCAGTTGTTCAGTAACTACAATTCACATCATGCCTAGTAATGTCTGTGAATGTCAGGGTTTTACAACGCCTCATGGGATGTGTAGTTCTGCAACAGCTGGAGGGCCGTAGTTTGAGGATCCCTGCACTAGACTGTTTCTGAGCCAAATGAGTGAAAGTTGGTGTTTGCCTGGCTGCCACGGCACTATCAAGAGGAGAACCTGGGGCACAAATTAGCACCCTTGCGGGGATAGAGCTACTTCCCGTATAATATATATATATATATTAGAACTTTCCTTTGGGGCTTAGTTGAATATGTTTTGCTGTATATTCTGATCTATCTGTTCCTTGTGTATAATATGAGCTAGCTGCTTCCGTTATTGGCGGTCAGGTCACTTAACATGAACCAAAATAGGAAGGTAAATCATTTACTACACTTTTTATTTCCCTGGCCTGTTATAAATTTTAACAATGTTTATAAGTTGTAATAACATTTGGGTATTGCTATCCTGTCTATAACGCTCTACAGGCAAACATTATGTATTCCCAGGTGATGAGAACTCCTATTGACCTAATTCAGGCTTACCAATAGTGTTGCTCACGAATATTCGTATTGCGAATATTCGGCTGAATATGGCATATTCGAGTATTCGCGATATATTCCGAATTTCGCGGTGAATATTCGCTATTTCGAATACTCGTATTTTTTCAATTTTTTTTTTAGAACAGATCACATCCTAGAGATCCCCATCGACGTCTAAAAGCATTGCTGGTATGATTAGAGACCTTGGGCCGAGTAGCTGCAGCGATAATTTTATATTACCGAAAAATCGCAATGCGATTATTCGGCAATAGCGATATCGCGCGATTATTTTCGAGAAATTCGCAATATTGTTTTTAGCTAAAATAACACATATATTCGATTTCAGAGTGTTACTGTCGAAATTCCGCAATCAATTTCTCATTCGCATTTTTGCGAAATTACGATAAAATATCAAGAATATTCTGAGCCAGTCAGAGTGCTCCTTCCGCATTTGCCGAATATTCGCAATTATTTTGTATTGTAATATATCACGAATATTCTGAGCCAATCAGAGTGCTCCTTCCGCATTTCTCGAAATTTCGCAATTATTTTGTATTATAAAATATCACGAATATTCTGAGCCAATCAGAGTGCTCCATTCCGCATTTCTCGAAATTTCGCAATTATTTTGTATTATAAAATATCACGAATATTCTGAGCCAATCAGAGTGCTCCTTCCGCATTTGCCGAATATTCGCAATTATTTTGTATTGTAATATATCACGAATATTCTGAGCCAATCAGAGTGCTCCATTCCGCATTTGCCGAATATTCGCAATTATTTTGTATTGTAATATATCACGAATATTCTGAGCCAATCAGAGTGCTCCATTCCGCATTTCTCGAAATTTCGCAATTATTTTGTATTATAAAATATCACGAATATTCTGAGCCAATCAGAGTGCTCCTTCCGCATTTCTCGAAATTTCATTCGCATTCGCAATTCGCATTCGCAATAGCGAAATTTCGCAATCATTTCATTTCCAAAAAATATCGCGAATATTCGCATTTAACGAATATATCTCGAATATTCGACTATATATTCGAGATATATCGCGAAATCGAATATGGCATATTCTGCTCAACACTACTTACCAATACTCCCCTAGCTCTCTCAAAGTACGGTAAGCTTTATTGGCAGGATCATATACATTTTAGCATTACCAACGTGATACCAAAGGCCTTTTTGTTTTTTGTTTTTATAAAAAAGAGGTAATACTTACCTGCTATGTGCAACAATTTTGCACAGAAAGGTGACTTTCCTGCTCTTCTGGCAGTCCCCCGCTGGCGCTGTCAGCTTCTCTTGCCTGCAGTAGACATGTGCGGTTCATTTTAAATTGATATTTTGACAAATTTTTCAGTATTTGGAGATTCAGATATATCTAACTACCCAAGTTACATTATAAACAAAGTTTACTGAATGTTCAGAATAACGAGACGGAATTCATCTGAATTTCCGAAATTCTAATTTAAAGCGGATGGTCCAGCTAAAAAAAAATATTAAAAGCCAGCAGCAACAAATACTGCAGCTGCTGACTTTTAATATTTGGACACTTACCTGTCCTGGAGTCCAGCGGCGTCCGCAGCAGAGGATGAGCGATCGCTCGTCACCCTGCTGCTCCCCCCTCCATCCACGGTGAGGGAACCAGGAAGTGAAGCGCTGCGGCTTCACTGCCCGGTTCCCTACGGCGCATGCGCGAGTCGCGCTGCGCCCGCGAATTGGCTCCAGCTGTGTGCTGGGAGCCGAGTGTTCCCAGCACACAACGGGCGGGAGACGGGATGTGATGTAATGCCCGTCTTTTGCCCGTGAATGCTGGGCCGGAAGTGGGTGCAGATACATGTCTATCTGCACCCCCCTCCCCCCTGAAAGGTGTCAATTGTGACACCGGAGGGGGGGAGTGTTCGGATCAGCGGATCTTCACTTTAGGGTGGAGATCCGCTTTAAATTTGAATCAAATTTTTACATCAAATTCCATTTGAATTCGAAATGTAAACATATTGGGGCAGATTCAGAAAGAACTTACATCGGCGTATCTGTTCATACGCCGCGTAAGTTCTAGGATGCGCCGGAATTTTGCTAAGATACGAGCGGCGTAAGTCTCTTACGCCGTCGTATCTTAGTTGCATATTTACGCTGGCCGCTAGGTGCCGCTTCTGTAGATTTACGCATCGAATATGCAAATTAGGTAGATACGCCAATTCACAAACGTAGTTGTGTCCGGCGTATCTATTTGCGTCGTTTACGTAAGGCGTCGGACCGGCATAAATTTACCGCTGCTATATGAAGCGCAGGCAATGGTAAGTATGGACGTCGGAACAGCCGTCGAATTTCACGTCGTTTACATCGTTTGCGTAAGCCGATTCAAAATGGGGCTGGGCATAGGTTATGTTCACGTCGAAAGCATTGACTATTTGCAATGTGATTTTAAGCATGCGCACTGGGATACGTCCACGGCCGGCGCATGCGCAGTTCGTTCGGCGCGTCATTTACGTGGGGTCACCATTCATTAACATACAACACGCCCACTACCAGCCTACTTTGAATTACGTGCAGTTACGCCGGCCCATTTACACTACGCCGCCGTAACTTAGGGCGCAAGTTCTTTTGTGAATACGGAACCTGCTGCTCTAAAAAACGGCGGCGTAGTGTAAATGAGATAATGCTGCTTTTGTTAAGCCAAAGGTGATTTAAAGAGTCACTGGGGTAGATTCATGTAGATCAGCGGATCTTTTGATCCGCGTGATCTATCTTTTTTACGATCCGCCTGCGCCAGTTTTTTAAGGCAAGTGCTGTGTTCAGAAAGCACTGGCCTCGTAATTAGCCCTGGCGGATCGTAAATCCCCCGGCGGAATGCAAATTCCGCGGCTAGGGGGAGTTTACTATTTAAATCACGCGCGTCCCCGCGCCGATCGTACTGCGCATGCGCTGCCGGCTAAATTTCCCAGCGTGCATTGCTTCAAATGACGTCGCAAGGACGTCATTGTTTTCGACGTTAACGCAATTAACGTATGGCCCTATTCCCGAACGACTTACGTAAACGACGTAAAAAAATCAAAACTCGACGCGGGAACGACGGCCATACTTAACATAGGATCCGCCGCACTTACCCCGCATATAGCAGGGGTAAGGATCCGCCGGAAAAAGACGAACGCAAACGACGTAAAAAAAAAGCGACGGCCGGGCGTTCGGTTCTGAATCGGCGGTTCTCCTCATTTGCATATTCGTCGCGTAGAAAAAAAGAAGCGCCACCTAGCGGACGGCGGGAGAATGCAGCCTAAGAACCGACAGTGTAACTCACTTACACCAGTCGGCTCTAAGGGAGATCTATGCGGAACCTGATTCGAGGAATCAGCCGCATAGATCCGAGCGTCGGATCTCACAGATCCGACGGTGTATCAGTAGATACACCGTCGGATCTGTACATGAATCTACCCCACTGTAATCATTTGGTGAAGATTTTTTTGGTTTGTTTACTTTGCCGCATTCTAATCGGAAAAAAAATTACGTTTTAATTTTGACCGATTTGAAATGTATGAATTTGAACGTTTCAAATTGAAGAAAATCGGTATATTTGAAGAAAATTTGAAAAAGATAAAACGAATCCTGAATACGAATTCCAAATACGAATTGAACAAATCAACCAAATTTAATAAAACAAAATAACTAGATTAACGAATCTAATCGAAAATACATTTTTTCATCATGCACGTGACTATACTGCAGCATACTGGGTGCTAGGGAGGCATGTGTGCGCACGTACTCCTGACCCGGGTTGTATATGTCCATAGACACACTCAGTACCTGTAAGCCACACCCACGCTCCCTTCTCATAGCCTCCTGCTGCCCTCAGTGTCTTGCATGAAAGGAGGGGAGTGGTGCTGGAGCCAATGCAGCACTAGAGCAGTGACTTAGAGGCAGGTAAGTGTTTAGGGATGGGCGGCAGGACAAGTAGCGAGACATTTTTTATCTTAAAGTGGTTGTAAAGGCTCAAGGTTTTTTACCTTCATGCATTCTATGCATGAAGGTAAAAAAACCCAGCCCCAATACTTACCCGAGACCAATCTTGCTCCAGCGATGTGCCTCAGCTCCTCGGGGACTCCCAATTGGCTGAGACAGCAGAGAGAGCTATTGACTCCTGCTGCTGTCAATCACAGCCAGTAAGCAAATGAGGAGAGGGAGGGCGGGCCTGAGCCACGGCTCTGTGTGTGTGTCACAAACTACGGTAAACGAGAGTGAACCACAACTGCGGTTAAGGAAAGATTTCAATGAACTTCAGTATGCCAAGTGATTATCAGGTACATTATTGGGCACATGGCCTGCAGCCTCATATCCATTAACCACGCGTTACCCTTGTGATCACTTGTGCTAGCCTCTTCACCTGGCTCGTACCTTGAGTTTTTTTATTTGCTCATTTTTTTCCTTTGTTTTTACTATCATGGTATCGCTGTATATACCTTGTTTTTTGAATTTGTCTGTTTTTTATGAATAAAGCCGCCACACCCTATGCTTTGGGTTTAACTGCACTATGAGGAGCCTCCTTGTTTCTTTTCTATGTGCTGCCATATGATTGCAAAATTCACAAAGGAACCTATCCACCATCCTGGATGTGTTTGACCAAAGAACCTTTGGATTCCCTCAGATGCCGTCAGATGTGTCTTCCATGAACCATACCAGGCTGTGGATCCATTCTTTGCTCATTAGACATACTACCACTGGTCAGTGTGTCCACCGTTTCCGGTAAGCGTATTGATTTCTCTTGACCATCTTGGATTGCATCATTGATCCTGTGATTCTTACCTTGGATTGATTTATCCCACATCAGTTATTATCACTGGACTTTATTTGTTTATTTTATTTTGGACTTATATATATGTCCCTATGCATTAGGTGTCTTACCTTGCAGATTTTCATAGTCCTTTTGAGGACCTTTTTGGGTGATTTATTTCACTATATTGAACACTGTGCAGTTTTGATTTCAATATACATTGTTATTTACGTTATATGATTTGTATTTTAGTCACTTTTCCACTTCCATGTGGAATTGATATTTCTTTGGCGCGCCACATTTTTTATTGTTTTGATTATCAGTACTGGACCCCAGGCGTCACTCTAATCAGAGAATAAGAGTTTGGGGGTTTTCTACATCATATCACTCACATACAGGAATGCATTGAGCTACTAAGGGAGCAGGTATAACACAGCTTCTATCCTTAGCCAAAAAACGAACATGTTCAGTATTTTAGGGCAGAAGCCTGTATACAAGTAACAACTAATGTCAAGCACGTAGCATTTGAAATACTGTATGCGATTAACAATTTACTTAAGAGAGGTAACTTTAGCTTAATTGATCTGAGAGTGTATGTCCCCCATGATATTCCACAGCGGTCACCTGAAGGCACATTTAGGCCGCGTACACACGACCAAATATATCTGTTCAAATCGGTCTGACAGACCGATTTGAACAGATATGTCTGCTGGCTGTTTTGGTTTGATCGCTGTACACACGATCAAACCAAAATCCCCGCCTGCAGACAGCGCGGTGACGTGGCGGTGACATTAACGCCGCCACGTCACCGCACCAGGAAGTAAAACACTTCCGTGCATGCGTCGAATCCATTCAACGCATGTGCGGGCAGATATGTCTGCTGGTTAGCGTACTAACCAGCAGACATATCGGTCCGACGGGTTCCCAGCAGACAGATTTTAAAGCAGGCTTTAAAATCTGTCTGCTGGCCAAATCCATCGGCTCGCCCGTACACATGATCGAATCTGTCTGCTGAGACGGTCTGTCAGACCGTTTTCAGCAGATAGATTTGATCGTGTGTACGCGGCCTAAGTCATCCAAAGCAGCAGGATAGTATTAAATAAGCCAGATTCAAATACAATACTTTGTAAAGGCTATATGTGAAGCGGATAATTCTAGAACAGTATTTGTAACGTAGTAGTGGTACTTATCCATTTGCAGAAAATTAGTGTTGTCCAGTAAGCAGAGTATTGTAGTAGCAATGGTATTCTGTAGTGCAGGGTCTCCTGGAGGAAGATATCTGAGAGTGTCCCCAGCAATAGCAGCGTGGATCCAGGTAGGGGATTAGCTTGATTGTGGCAGGGATCCAGAGTGGGACGCTTTCCAGCCCAGGGACACCCAGCACCACTAGTTTTGTAGAGTGGTCCTGCTACGGCTGACAATAATAGAACGCTGTTTGAATGTGAGCTGGATGCCTTTATAGGCAGTAGACAGGTGCATGGGGAAACAGCAGTGATTATACGGCGCACTTCCACATTCCAGGCTGGAATGCACGCGGCGCTGGGCGATGACATCATTGCGCGGTCGTCGTATGCGTTCCAGCGTGGAACACAATACGGCGACAGAAGCGTCGATTACAGTGTAAATGGTCTGTGAAAAGCCTGCTTGGGTGCCCCCTTTGTAAGCTCCTTGCTCTGGGGGCACTCTGCAGGAGGGAGGGGCCTGAGAAGAGGAGGATTGTGGCTGCTCTGTCCAAATCCATTACACAGAGCAGGTGAGTATAACATTAACATGGGGGGGGGGGTTGTGAAAGAATTAAATGCTAGGACATTGTCAGATTAACTGAGAACATAAATGGGATAGGAGGTGAGCCCAAGGATATTACAGGAAGTGGAAAAATAATGGAGGGCAGAATCAAAAGGCAAGTAAACGATATTGTAACCATATTTGATTTTTTTGGTGAACGAAAAGAGACCGCAAATTTTGAAAAAAAAAATGAAAATATTTTTTAGTTTTATAGTTTGTTATAAAATTTAGCGACCAGGTAATTTTTCTCCTTTACTGACGGGCACTAATAGGCTGCACTGATGGGCACTGATGAGGCTTCACTGAAGGGTGGCACTGATAGTCAGCACCATTTTTTTTCCCGGGAACGTGTATGTAATGGTAAGGGGTGCTGGGGTGTGCTGGAGGGTCTGATGTTGTCTGCTGGGGATTCTCTGGGGAATGGTTGCTGGAAGGGATCTATCTTATGTTGCTGGGGGACAATTGTTGCTGGGAAAAATCTACTGTTGAGAGAGGGGTCTGTTGTTGTTGGCTGCTGGAAGGTCTATTGATGCTGGCTATTTAGAGTCTATTGTTGCTGGGGGGATCAATTGTTGTTGGCTGCTGGAGGGTCTATTAATGCTGGCTATTGCGAGTCTATTGTTGCTGAAGGCGTTCATTGTTGTTAGCTACAGGGGATCTATTGTAATGCCTTTCTTGTTATCATTAACACATTTTATTAAAATTACTTAGCACCACAAAATTATACTTTATTCTGTTATCTATAAAAAGGGGCATTACTGGGAGACGGGTAGGGGGCGGAACCATGGAACTGTGCTCTGAGATGGGTAGGGGGCAGAGACAAGCGATGGCTCGGAAGGAGTACCGTATGGGGGGGAAAAGTTGGTGCGTCTTATACGACGAATACACATTTTTGCCTGACCGATCTGAATGGGATCCGCGGAGCGTACCGATGCTACGGCCTTAGGAAAGGCCGCGGCTTTGGCCTAGCTCCGGAGCCGTCGGCCATCTTAGTACACCCGGCGGCGGTGCGCGTTGACGTCATTACCCCTCTGCTCGTGGATCTTCTATTCCTACCAGAGCACGCGCCGAGATCTATCTGCAATGCATCTGCAACAGTGAGTTGGGGGTTTGTTGGACTATTATTACTATGTGGGGACAATGTTACTGGCTATTGTTACTAATGCGGGGGCAATGTTACTGGCTATTATTACTATGTGGGGGCAATGTTACTGGCTATTATTACTATGTGGGGGCAATGTTACTGGCTATTATTACTATGTGGGGGCAATGTTACTGGCTATTATTACTATGTGGGGGCAATGTTACTGGCTATTATTACTATGTGGGGGCAATGTTACTGGCTATTATTACTATGTGGGGGCAATGTTACTGGCTATTATTACTATGTGGAGGAAATGTTACTGGCTATTATTACTATGTGGGGGCAATGTTACTGGCTATTATTACTATGTGGGGGCAATGTTACTGGCTATTGTTACTAATGCGGGGGCAATGTTACTGGCTATTATTACTATGTGGGGGCAATGTTACTGGCTATTATTACTATGTGGGGGCAATGTTACTGGCTATTATTACTATGTGGGGGCAATGTTACTGGCTATTATTACTATGTGGGGGCAATGTTACTGGCTATTATTACTATGTGGGGGCAATGTTACTGGCTATTATTACTATGTGGGGGCAATGTTACTGGCTATTGTTACTAATGCGGGGGCAATGTTACTGGCTATTATTACTATGTGGGGGCAATGTTACTGGCTATTATTACTATGTGGGGGCAATGTTACTGGCTATTACTAATGTGGGGGAAATGTTACTGGCTATTATTACTAATGCGGGGGCAATGTTACTGGCTATTATTACTATGTGGGGGCAATGTTACTGGCTATTACTAATGTGGGGGAAATGTTACTGGCTATTATTACTATGTGGGGGCAATGTTACTAATGTGGGGGTGGTGTGATGGTGATGAAGAGTGGGGGGCAATGGTGGACATTACAGTGATGAGTGGGGGCAATAGTGGACATAAAATATTTTACTACAGTATTTGGTTCAGAATCTTTTTTTTTCTAGATTTTTCTCCTTTAAAATTGGGTGCGTCTTATATTCCGGATCGTCTTATACGGCGAAAAATACAGTAAGTTACTGTACCTATTCGCTGAGAAAAAAAAGCCCTGGTCAGCACTAATAGGATGTACCAATGGCCAGTGATTGGCAGCACTAATGGGCACTGATAGGTGACACTGATGAGGAGGCACTGATGGAACTGCACTGATAATCAGGACAATACCGGCTTGTGTTGACATCCACGATCAGCTGTCATAGGACACAGCTGATCACGTGGTAAAGGGGTGCTGTGATTGGCCCTTTATTCCGATCTGTGATCAGCGGAGTCCTTCGATCACAGAGCATGCCTCCTGAGCACTGCTGGTGGAGCACAGAAAGCCAGATCATGGGAGGACATCGATAGACCCCCTCCCGGCAAAGGAAGCCCACTCTGTAACCGCCATTTGGTTAATATAGTGCTATATTCATTAGCACATAATTAAATGTATTTTTATTGCAAGCAGTAAATACCTAATTTTAAGTTGTGATGAGTCATTTATAGAAGTCAATGAATGAATGAATGAATAAATGAAAACTTATATAGCGCGGCACATGCGAACCAAATCGCCTCATGCTGGAGTGATTGGAGAAGAGAGTAGAGTGACAGAGTAGCTCATCAGTCTGCTGCTTCTCCTTTCACTGTCCTGTCACAGGCAAGACCTGTAATGTCTCGTACACACAGACAGACTTTCCGAGAAAAAAGGTCAGACTTTTTTTGTCGGAAGTCTGACAGACCTTAGATAGAGAACCTGTTCTCTATCTTTCCATTGGACTTCCGAAGGACTCACGGCGGACTTTTGCATGGTCAAAAGTCCGACCGTGTGTACAAGGCATAAGTGTTACTGAACTGCAGGAGAAACAACTCTGCTCTCATTTCAGTTTTTTATCTGTGCATATAGCTGTGTTGTATCCATGTATCCATGTCATGTGATCTTTTTTTTTTTTTTAGGGTTGCATTTGATACAGTATGTGCAAAGAGATCACACAAATACTTAAAAATACATAATTTATTAAATATATTGACAGATACAGAAAATATAACAAAATATAAAAAGAATACTTAAAGAGGAACTGCAGTATGCTCACATAATTTGTAATAAAAAAGGAAATATGTAATATGCAACATCAAGCTGTCAGCCTTGGAGTTCGGCTTTAACACGAGTGGCAGTCCGCATCATACGTGTCATTTTTGATTTTGCTCAAGGTTCTACTTTAATTTGTAAACACACATTCCTGTCTGAAAATGTTGTAATTCCCGCGGAGATTAATTATTGCACTTTATAAAGATGGATCTCACCTTCCATAACCTTGGATAAAATACCGTATGCATGGCACGCGGTTTGAACGCTATTAGTGAAATAAATTCCCAGCACTCGCGGCTTTTTTTTCCTGACTTTATTAGCAATGCAGAGAATAAATAATTTTTGTGTCTCACGTTAAAATACTTGGCGTCCCTCCATGACTTTGGCTGACCGACGAGCATATAAAGAATCTCCAGATACCTTTAGTGCGATGACCATCATTTTTTTCCCCTCATATATATTAGATTAAAAGGAAACTTGTAACAATATTTTTTTTATAGTGCTGTTGTTTGAGTTTTAAAGAGATGAAACGTTTGCGATGAGCCAAGATTAAAAAAAAAACTGAATGTAATTACAGTAAAAACATTTTATTGACATAGGACACACATTCCTTGCAAATTTACTTGTACATTTTGGACGACACATGAAATTAATTATATTAAAGCAAAACTAAACTCTCCTATCCTTTTTAGCCAAGGAAGCTACCCTTAAAGGAGCCTGGTATGGACTGGGGGGGGGGGGGCATGTATTTTTTTTCTTAATTTTTTTTTAGCCAGGTGTCGGCAATTTTAATCACGAGTCGATTTAAATGTGATTTGCCTCGTTTGTTTTTGGAAATGAAAATGTTGCTGCAGGATGTTCTATACATGCTACAGATGCACCACTTTACAGGCAGACTAAGGGGACCCTCAGGCACTATATTTAAAGGATTTTTTCATTTTTATTGTTTCACTTTAAAGCAGAGTTCCGCCCAAAAATTATTAAAAGTCAGCAGCTACAAATACTGCAGCTGATGACTTTAAATATATGGACACTTACCTGCAAAGTCGGGTCCCAAAGCTGATTTGTCCCTCGGCTCTCGGAGGTGCCGCCATCTTCGGTAAGGGAATCAGGAAGGGAAGCCTTGCGCGAGTCTTCCCTACTGCACATGCGCGAGTTGTGCTGCACGATCCCACTGGTCCCTGCTGTCTTCTGGGACCTGTGTGTCTCCCAGAAGACAGCAGGGGGGGGGGGGGAGTAGGCGCCGTACATGGCGTAGGTCACAGCGAGCAGGTAAGCGATATCTGCAATTGTTGGATGGCGACTTGGCAAGTGACAATCCACATCTGGTTGTAGGTGACGTGGCGAGTGATAAACCGCATCTAGTGGCAGATTCTGCATTATGGAGAGTTGAACTATTTAATTTTATATTACAATGCAATGACAGAAATGTGCTTCAATCATCCCAACACCATATCAGCCATTGTTCTGTGATGATTGAAATGCTGACACCAGCCATTTCCCCGACAAATTGCCCGCGAAAACCACATAACACCAGGGATTTCACACAAACGGAGCAATACAAAAAAGAACAGGAGACTTTTCCGTACAAGTACATGGTAAAGCAGACACATATCAGGAATATGAAATGTTCTGGTAACAAACTCTTTAAAGTAAAGGCTAGAATAATAAAACAGAAAAGTTGAGATGCAGTGAGTGAGTGAAGAACTTATATAGCGCAGCACATGCAAACTAAATCGCCTCTGGGCGCTCGTTGTTCCTGTCTCTTTTGATATCAAATGAGATGAGTTTTGATTTTTTTTCTGAAGGCCAAGTGGTTCTCCTCCAAGCGAATGCTGGTCTTTCTCCTTTGGACTTGTATTTGGCTTTGGGTATCTGGAGCAGATTTTGGTTGGTGGATCGCAAAACGCGATTGGGGTTGTGAGCTTTTATCTTTTCGCAACCAGTGAAGGGATCTCAGCAAAGGTGAAATAGATTCCCATGTTTTTTTCCCAGTCGCAAGTCTGGCGGTCGTATTTTGAACGACTTGCAGACGAGAGATCTGGAACTTTGGGAGTCCAAGATAGAGGGCATTAGCGTAGTCGAGTCTGGAGTTCACAATTGTTCCAACCACGACTGCTATGTCTTCTTTAGGAATAAAAGGAATACGTCTATGTAGTGGGCACAGCAGATGGTGAGATCCGCTATTTGTGGGTCCATTGTCATGTAGGTGTCAAAGATGCCCCTGAGACTTTTGACTTTGGCGCTAGGGGTGATGTTTTGACCCAGAATGGGCGGGGGTATCCAAGTTGGTGCAAGTTGATTCTTGCGACTGGCGTGAAACAGGAGAAGTTTCAGAGCTGTTGAGTTTAAGATAACTCTTTGTCATCCAGTTTTCTATCAAAGAGAGGCATGTCTCTAGACTGAGATGATGATCCTTTTTGTTGCAGATACGAAAATATAATTGTGTGTCTTCTGCATATGAGTGATAAAGTCGTTTTTGGTCACTGATGATTTCAAAGAGAGGGCGGAGGTTGAACAGCACAGGCGACAGAGGGGATCCTTGAGGGACTCAGCATGACACCGTCCATTTTTAAGAAGTGAACGGTGCCAATTTCACTCTTTGTGATCGGTTTTCCAAAAAAGAGGAGAACCATGATAGATCACCTTCTGCGACTCTGGCTACTTCAGCTAGCCGTGTCAGTAGCAGTTTGTGATCTACCGCGTTGATTCTCCTTCATCCTTCATCTACAGCCTCGAGAGCGTCATCCCATATTTTAAGTAGTGCTGTTTCCGTCCCGTGTCCGGGATGGGGACCCGATTGAAAAGGATCGAGCAAGTTATGGGTGTCTAAGTGATGTTGTAGCTGTTGTACCACTACTTTCTCCATCACCTTAAAGACATTTAGGCCTGTTATGGGACGATGGTGTTTTGGGTCTTTGGGGTCAAGGGTGGGTTTCTTTAAAATAGGTTAAATTATACCTTGTTTTAAGAGGGTGGGCACTATACCTTCTTTGAATGACTGGTTTATAAGCTGCGTGATGGGCGGTGCCAAGATATCGGCACATTCCTTCAGCAGTTTGGTGGGGATGATATCATTGGGCGCGGTGCTATTCCGTAGGGTATCAATGATGTTTTTTGTGGCCTCAATGGGTTTTAAAGTGAACCTTGTTGTTTGTGGGGAATTTGTGCGGGTATTCGGCGTATGGTTGAAGGGGGGGGGGGGTTGATGGGAGTTCTATTTTGCTGAATGCTTTCACGGATTCCATCAATTTTGTTGATGAAATAATCCGATAATTCATTGCAAAATTCTTGGGTATCAAAATTGGGGGCTTCAAGACAGACAGTATTCATGGTCCCGGTAACTATCTTGAAGAGTTCACGGGGGCGGTTTAGGGCATTGGTGATGATATTGGAGAAATGATTTATTTTGGCTTTGAAGATTTCTTTGTGGTATTTTTTGGTTATTTCCTTGTAGCTGGTATAGTTTTCCTCAGAAGAGCTTCTTTTTCAGGCGGCTTCCACTCTTCTGCGCTCTTGCTTCAGCAACCACAGCTGGTCATTAAACCAGCTGGAGTTGTTTTTCCGGATGCAGGTTTTGACCGTCTCAGCAGATAGATTCGATCGTGTGTACGGGCGAGCCAAAGGATTTGGCCAGCAGACAGATTTTAAAGCATGCTTTAAAATCTGTCTGCTGGGAACCCATCGGACCGATATGTCTGCTGGTTAGTACGCTAACCAGCAGACATATCTGCTCGCACATGCGTCGAATGGATCTGACGCATGCGTGGAAGTAATTTACTTCCTGGTGCGGTGATGTGGCGGCATCACCGCCACGTCACCGCGCTGTCTGCCGGTGGGGATTTTGGTTTGATCGTGTGTACAGCGATCAAACCAAAACAGCCAGCAGACAAATCTGACCAAATCGGTCTGTCAGACCGATTTGATCAGATTCATTTGCTCGTGTGTACGGGGCCTAAGTCTGCTGACTGTAGTAGAGCCGCGTTTATGGCGTCCAGTGTTTCTGTGGCTGTTTGATATTTATTTTGTTCCCTAATGTGGTTTTGAAGAGCTCTGAATAGAGCTTCTTTTGCGATCTAGTCCTGTGTGTTGTCACCGGTTTTAATGTTTTTGTTAAGGGGGTATTTATGGTGATTGTGAGTTTGATTGCATGGTGGTCTGTCCATGGCAACGGTTCATTTCTAAGAATGTTTATTTCCAGATCTTGTCTGAAATTAAGATCGAGCGTGTGACCAGAAGTATGTGTGGGCCCACATACTAGCTGCTGCAACCCTAATCCTTCCAAGTGGTCGATGCAGGCATCAGCAACGGGATCCTGTGAGGAGTTGGCCCAAAGGTTGAAGTCCTCAAGTAGCAAAAGGTGTTTGCTGTGTAGGGTGTAAGTGGACATGAACTCTGTCCAAGGTAAGAGAAGCTGCGATTTTGGACCGGGTGGTCTATAGCAGAGGAGAATGTGGACGGTCTCCTGGGGATTTGTTTGGAGTTGCAGAGTGAGGGTTTCCATGAATGGAAGAGGATTCTGAAGGCTGACTGGTTTAGTGATCGCGAGGTGAGACTTATGGATCACTGCCAGGCCTCCACCTCTTTGCCCCACTCTGTTTTCTGTTATAATGTGATAGTTTTCAGGGACCAGTTCTCCTAGAATGGTTTTACAGTCGGCTGTAAGCCAGCTTTCTGTGATAAAGAGGCAGTCTAAATCGTTTTGTAGAATGAAATCATAGATTTCTCGACAATGTTTTACTGCCGATCCTGTATTGATCAAAGCGCATGATATGGGCTTAGGTTGGGATAAATATGTGTAGTTTTTAGCTGTTGATCGTCTATTGATCAACAGTTATTCATTCCTTAGGGGTTTTTTTGGTGACGGCTGGTAATATAGAGGCGAATTGCTTTAGGCCCTAAATAAATTCTGCAGAGTATCTCAGGTTTGACATAATTGCAGATAGACGCCAGTGAGGTGATTTAGACGGGGGGGGGGGTAGATGCTAATGGAATGGGAGATTTCCAAGTGGGTAGCCCACTCTTCAACCTTCCCACCCTGTTTGATCCAGAGGAAGGCGAAAAACCCTTAGCCGTGCTATGCCAGGGAAAAAAATTCCTTCCTGATCCCACACAGGCGATTGGCAAACCCTGGATCAAGCATTAATGGCGAATGGTTCCTGGGTTGAGTGGTTAGGGCTGAGGATTGGGGCAAAAAGCAGTGGGGGTTCAGTCTCAGCAGTATCAACAGTTGCTGCTGGGTGTAGCAAGATGGCCACCGGCTGGGACTAGGCCCGATCCGGGGGCCGTGTGCCTAGATGAAGGCCAGTGGTGGCAAGGGAGGGGGTCACGGCCTCAGGGGAGATGGTGGAGATCCTTATGGGAGCGAAGAAGGGGGTTTAGAGAGGTTTGAGGGGGGTTGCAGCTGTGTTTGCGTGGTGCGCCACTAGGCCGCGGCTGAAGCCGTGGACTTTCCTAGTTGCGATCGCTGTGGGGGAATTGACCGAGGTGAGATGAGATTGAGGGCGGATGTGACGGGAAATAGAGTGATCGTGGCTGGGAGAATGGTGGGGGCCAGATCGGCGGCTTGTCCTGAAAAGGACGGCCTGCGAACTTGCCCAAAGGGGGGAGGATCGGAAGGTAGCTAGGCCTGAGAGACCAGGGCCTTACCTTGCTGACGATTAGCTGGCGGAGCGGGAGGCCCTCGGTGGAGGAGAAGCGGGTGACCGGTGCGGCCAGCTGGATCCTGGATGTTTTAGTCCGTGGGGGAGACCCGTCTTCAGGACCTGTCAGATTCAACTCCCTTCTTTCAATGTGAAGACTTAAAATGTTGCTAAACCTACAGCAGTAAAACCAGTCTGTATATGCAGTAAAGCATGGTCACTGTGGAACCTAAGGGGTTAATCCTCTGCATTGTGTAAAAAGGCTGTTTGATCCTGTCTTCTCTGATCCTTCCCTTCTTCCACAGTCCCCAATCCATCTTTCAAAATGCCAGAGCCTTTGGAGTCACTCTGCACATGCTCAGTTTGGTGTGTATTGCCATAGGTTTTTTTTTCTTCTTCTACATATTTTTGGTGAAAAAAAAATCACAATAATAGTTTATTGATTGGTTTGCGCAAAAGTTATAGTGCAAAAGTTATAAAAAATAGGGGATCGTTTTATGCCATTTTTATTAATATTTTTTTTTACTAGTAATGGCACCAATCAGCGATTTTTATCGTGACTACGACATTATAGCGGACACATCGGACACTTTTGACGCTATTTTGGGACCATTGTCATTTATACAGAGAACAGTGCTATAAAAATGCACTAATTACTGTATAAATGTGACTGGCAGAGAAGAGGGTTAACCACCAGGGGCTGATCAAGGGGTTAAGTGTGTCCTAGGGAGTGATTCTAACTGTGTGGGGGCGGGGCTTACTGTGACACAACACTGATCACTGCTCCCCATGACAGGATTACTAGGCATCCCCTAGTTCTGCAGCTCTGTGACATGATCGCGGGACACTGGGAGACATCGAGTCTGCGGGTCCGGTCACGGAGCTAGCGGCAGGGGCGCGCCTGCATGGCGCAAAATTCAAAGTAGCGTAAATATAGGCTACTTTGTGCAGCCATGCCATTCTGCCGACGTAAAAGTACAGGACGTGGTCGGCAAGTTGTTAAATTCGGTACTATCCGAATTTCCGAAAAACTAAAATTTGTCTGAATTTTAATTTGGAACGAAACAAACCGCATGTGACTTTTCACAACTTCCTATGAATAAATGAGTTGGCTGTGTGCGGGTGGTACCATGCACAACTGCACTAATTTCCAATTTAACAGGATGTTGGGAGAGGAAGAATCCTGAGTTCCTGTAAAAAGACAGCAAGGGACGGGTGTTTTTGGGGTGGGGGCTGTGCATCCTAAGTACAGATGTACAGTAAATCCTTGGTTTGAGAGCATTTTGCAAGACAAGCAAAATGTTTTAATAAATTTTGCCTTGATATACAAGTGATGTCTTGCTATGAGAGTAGGGTCATGTTACAACTGAGTATAAAAAAGAAGAGAGGAGCCTCTAAGTGTAGCAATATGGTTACATTTAATGAAGGTACAACATTTAGCAACTTATTACATATTAACTTATTAGTTACACTTAGAGGCAGGGCAGTCATACACATTTTGGGGCCCTCCTCTCTCCTACCGTGAGATGATAAGCGGGGGGGGGTTGTTGTTAACGAAAGTGCCAAGTCTTCTCTTCTCTCTCCTGCCACAAGATGATAAGCGGTACGGGGGAGGGGGGGTTGTTTGGTGCTGTTGAACAAAACAAAAGTTGCTAAAGGTGGGGGGGTCAGACGGAAAAATAAATATATTAATTTAAAAAAAACAGGGACGTCCGGGGCCCCTGGGGACCATTGGGCCCCTTACAGGTGTAATGCCTGTACCCCCCTAATGGCGACCCTGCTTAGAGGTGCCTCTCTTCTCTTTTAAAGCGGTATTTCACCCTAAACATAATATCTCCCATGCGATCCAGCATACTGGCGTCAGCGCCAGTATGCTGGGTTTTTTTTTTTTTAATAGCACACTTACTGTATTATTGTAGAATTCCTTTTCTGTCCCCCGTGGTGGACGGCGCCAGTATAGCGCGTCACATCTTCCTAAAATACCCGATATGGACTCGGGTAATCTCGGCGAAAATGCGGCGCCTGCGCACAGACCTAGGAGCTGACTGCGCAGGCGCCGTATTTCTCCGAGTCCTACGGCTATGGCGCGTCACGCCCTCCGAAATAGAACTCTGAGAAATACGGCGCCTGCGCAGTCAGCTCCTAGGTCTGTGCGCAGGCGCCGCATTTTCGCCGAGATTACCCGAGTCCATATCGGGTATTTTAGGAAGATGTGACGCGCTATACTACAGCCGTCCACCGCGGGGGACAGAAAAGAAATTCTACAATAATACAGTAAGTGTGCTATTAAAAAAAAAAAAAACAGCATACTGGCGCTGACGCCAGTATGCTGGATCGCATGGGAGATATTATATTTAGGGTGAACCTCCGCTTTAAACTCTGTAAATAAATGCTTTGATATACAAGTGCTTTGGATTACAAGCATTTTTCTGGAACAAAGGTTTTACTGTAATATGAAACATGGTCAGAAGGGGAAGTTATCTTTTTTTTTTTGTTTTCAAAATTATTTTATTTTCAGAAATAAAATGAAAATTACATTAAATCACACTACATATGAATATGGACATAACCTAGTAAATGTCAGCAGGAAATAAAAAAGACTTACAGAAAGAGGGAGATAGAAAATCTCCCCCCTTCAGGTTTGAGAAGGAGAGAAAAAAAATAAGAAATTAAAAAAGATCATACATTGTAATAAAATATGTAAGTATTAAAAGTTAAACAATTAAAAAAAAATGATATGTTGATGTAAGAAAGAGAAAGGACTCCTTATATAAGCTAACTCAATAGAAATAAGGATACTTATAATCTCCTGGTGCCCCTATTGGGTTCAAACTGCACCAGGAGCGGAATCCTTTCGACATACTGAATTACGCTCTGAACCAAAGCCTATGTTGCTAGATAAATCCCCTTACAAAACATCACTAGGCTTCCCTGAAGAAGGGGAGAAAAATAAAAAGAAAGCAGGAAAAAGTCAGAGAAAAGAAAAAAAAAGGGACAAAGAGGAGAGGGAGGAAAGGGGATAAGACAAGCTATATACCTAATTTACAGTGTTTGCGGAAATCGAAGATGCATCCTGAGTAAGAGAAATACCTATATATCTGGCCCAAGGTTCTCAGATCGTTTCAAATTTCAAAACAGTGTCATTCAACATGCTAGCTAACTTTTCTTCAGTCATTATCCAAGAGATTTTTTTTTTTGTTTCCAAGACAGAGGGCTTACTGTAGGTTTCTTCCAATTTTTGGCAATTGTAAGCTTAGCTCCTGTAAGAATAAAGTGAATTACTTTTTGAGAATGTTTTGGAATTTGAGATATATGCACATTCAGGAGAGCTATTGGTAGCGATCTCGAGACCTGGCAACCTGTTACCTTGAAAATCATAGAAAAAATGTTGTTCCAAAATGATCTAATTCTAGGACACTCCCACCAGATATAAGTCATAGTTCCCGGGAGTTGACATCCCCTAAAACAATTTGGAAAATAGAAGCCAGCTTAGAGGGAGTTAAATACCACCTGGTTATTACTTTAATGTTGGCCTCCATCACTGATACATTTAGAATCCCCTTAAAGGATTTTGTAAATGATCTATGCCAGGTATCCCAAGTAATTTGAGGATCATTTTCCCATGTCTCCATATAAGAAGCTTTCCCTGTAGGGTGAGTGAGGCATGAATATGCAACCGAAACACCCCCCTCTGTCCCTCAGCTCTTTCACACCACATCTCGTAGTTTGTAAATTGTGGGGGGAGAGGTTTTTCCTTCCAGATCATTTGTAGAAATTTGTAAATTTGATGAAAATGACATTCCTCGGATTCCGGAAGTTTTAATGTTTTTTTGCAATGGTTTAATGACATGGGTTTACCAGCGTAAAAAAAATGTCCAATACAATAAAGTCCTTTATTCGTCCACCATTTAAAAGCCTCCAGATCTAGCCCAGAAGGAAAGTCCGGGTTCCCAAACAGACTTGCAAGTGGTCGAACTATTGAGACAAGAGACGGATATTTTCTAAGTTCATCCCAGAGCGCAAGTGATTGGGATAGAGACAAGAATAGAATTAAACGTCTCTTTTTAGGGGGACACCAAAATAGGTATTCAAGCGAGCATTGTGGAGTAGACATGTGCATTCGTTTTCGGACGATTTATTTTCATCCGAAAATCTGTTTTTTTCGTTATCGTTTTAACAAATGATAGCGAAAGCGCAAGAGACTAAAAGCGAAAGATCCGACATAAAAAATGCTTTATTTTTCGCTTTCGTGGCGGGAAAAATTCGATATAGAGAGATTTGACATTATAGAGAAAAGATTCGACATCCTAGAGAAAAGATTCGACATCATAGAGAAAAGATTCGAAACATCATAGAGAAAATATTTGACATCATAGAGAAAAGATTCGACATTATAGAGAAAAGATTCGACATCATAGAGAAAAGATTCAACATTATAAAGAAAAGATTCGAAACATCATAGAGAAAATATTTGACATTATAGAGAAAAGATTCAACATTATAGAGAAAAGATTCAACATTATAGAGAAAAGATTCGACATTATAGAGAAAAGATTCGACATTATAGAGAAAAGATTCGACATTATAGAGAAAAGATTCAACATTATAGAGAAAAGATTCGACATCATAGAGAAAGGATTTGACACTATAGAAATTATAGATTCGACATTACAGAGAATAGATTTCGATTTATGAGAAAATAGATTCGACATTATAGAGAATAGATTCGACATTATTACTAGTCATACAACATTAGAATTCTTGTAGACGGAATATTCGACCAGAAATGTACGATACGACGTAAGGTTTCGACGTTACGTCGAATATTCTTTTGACCATTCGACAGAAACCAAGTATTATTGGATTTTCGGACAAAAGCTATTTCCCAACGGAAAATCGAAATAAATCAAAACAATTTTCGGGAGTAACTAAAATAAATTTATTTTCCAAACGAAAACGAAAAAACAAAATATTCCAGTCTGCACATGTCTATTGTGAAGCCGCTTGTTTTTCAATATTAAGCCAATCTGGTTGTTTGGATTTAGAATAGATCGTCGAGATCTGTGCTAGTCTTACTGATAGAAAATATTTATAGAGATCAGGAAGACCTAGACCCCCCTTTTTTCTATGACGAAAAAGGGCGTTTTGGGGTATTCTATAACCATGTGAATTTGACTATTTTACCCTGAAGTTTTTTCAACTGGAATTTATGGACAGGGATCGGGGAAGTTATCTTTTAAACCCAGTTTAACCACTTCAGGCCCGCGCTACCGTCGGATGACGGCAACAGCGCGGGCCTGAATATCCAACATGCCGTCATTTGACGGCATGTACTTCAGGCGTTCCCAGCGCGCGCTGTAGAGCGCGCTGCGGGGAAGCCCTGTGTTGTCCGTGTCCCTTGGACACGGCCAATCACAGATCGCGGCGAACGGCCAATCAGAGCAGCCGTTTGCGATGCGATCTGTGGGCGAATGAGAGATGATCTCTCATAGATCATCTCTCATTGCCGTTTTACACAGAGACAGCGTCCTGTCTCTGGAGAGGAGGAGCCCGATCTGTGTTTCTTCCTACATAGGGACACAGATCGGTCACCCCCCCAGTCACCCCCCCCTCCCCCCACAGTTAGAACACACCTAAAATACACATTTAACCCCTTCCTCACCCCCTAGTGATAACCCCTTCAATGCCAGTCACATTTATACTGTAATTAGTGCATATTTATAGCACTGATCGCAGTATAAATGTGAATGGCGCCAAAAATGTGTCAAAAGTGTCCAATGTGTCCGCCATAACGTCGCAGTACCAATAAAAATTGCAGATCGCCGCCATTTCTAGTAAAAAAAAAATAATAAAAAATAATAATTCTCTCCCCTATTTTGTAAGCGCTATAACTTTTGCGCAAACCAGTCGCTTATTGCGATTTTTTTTTTACCAAAAATATGTAGAAGAATACGTATCGCCCTAAACTGAGAAAAAAAATGTGTTTATTTTTTTTAATTGGGATATTTATTATAGCAACAAGTAAAAAATATTGTATTTTTCTTCAAAATTGTCGCTCTTTTTTGTTTATAGCGCAAAAAATAAAAATCGCACAGGCGATCAAATACCACCAAAAGAAAGCTCTACTTGTGGGGAAAAAAGGACGTACATTTTGTTTGGGAGCCACGTCGCACGTCCGCGCAATTGTCAGTTAAAGCGACGCAGTGCCGGAAGCTGAAATTTTACCTGGGCAGGAGGGGGGTGTAAGTGCCCAGTATGCAAGTGGTTAATATAAACCCTACATTAGTGCAGAAAAAAGAAGCGCCTGTGCATAGACACATAAGCCATTGCTTTAATTGAATACAAACATTTGGATTGACTTTAAGCATACATTTGCTACATTGCTGCAATTTATTGCAAACATTTGGATTGACCGTTGAGCATTAAAATTATTCTCCTGATATCAATAAATAAAACCTAAGCGTCATGAGGTTATCTTTTAATGCGACCACTTTTGATGCAAACACACGATTAGATTTAACGTGGTGAATAATTCAGGAGAGTCTTGATTTGTGCAGTCCTGTAATTCTACACAACAGGGAATAACAGGCAATTTTGTAATTAATTATAGAATAAAGTCAATGAGAAATATTCTTTTCACATATGTAAAATATTAGCAGTCGCAGGAAAGTAGGACATCTCTATTTCGGTAAATATGCTGAAATGTTGATTTTCGGCATTGGAGGAATAATGAGGAAAAGGTTACAGTTAGTTGAATTTCTACCTTGACAGTTGGTATGACCTTGTCCTGTGACCTCCGAGTGACAGTTTTCCATTGTTCCAGGACTCTAAAGGTTGTCATACACATATAAAAATAATATTTTGTACAAAATCAAATTTGATGATTATTAGACACAATGAGGTTTCATATGGCTCCATATAGATTGTCAAGAGGACCAGTTTAATAACACAGAGATGGCCAACCATTACATAGGAAGGAAATGAGAACAGATCAGTGTGTCAACCACTTCACCCCCCGGAGGATTTGGCTGCCCAATGACCAGGCCATTTTTTGGGATTGCGGCACTGCATCGCTTTAACTGACAATTGACGTTCTTTTTTTTCCCCACAAATAGAGCTTTATTTTGGTGGTATTTGATCACCCCTGCGCTTTATATTTTTTGCGCTATAAACAAAAAAAACAGTGACAATTTAGAAAAAAAAAAAGAATATGTTTTACTTTTTGCTATAATAAATATCTCCCAAAAATATATAATTTTTTTTTCCCTCAGTTTAGGCCGATACTTATTCTTCTTCATATTATTGGTACAAAAAATCGCAATAAACATATATTGATTGGTTTGCGTGAAAGTTATAGCGTGTACAAAATAGGGGATAGATTTATGGCATTTTTATAAAACATTTTTTACTAGCAATGGCAGCGATCAGCAATTTTTATAGTGACTGCGACATTCCGGTGGACACATTGACCCTATTTTGGGACAATTGTCATTTATACAGCCATCAGTGCTATTAAAATGCACTGATTACGGTGTA
Source organism: Rana kukunoris (assembly GCA_029574335.1). NCBI lineage: Eukaryota > Metazoa > Chordata > Amphibia > Anura > Ranidae > Rana > Rana kukunoris. The sequence goes on along the minus strand of CM056053.1, from coordinate 3,019,419 downwards.
AATGACACTGGCAGGGAAGGGGTTAACCACTAGGGGCGAGGAAGGGGTTAAGTGTGTCCTAGGGAGTGATTCTAAGTGTGTGGGGGCTGGACTTTAAGTGACACGATGATCCCGATGACAGGGAGCAGTAGATCACTGTCCTGTCAGTAGGCAGAAGAGTGAAATGCCTTGTTTACATCTCCCCGTTCTGCCTCTCCGTGAGACAATCACGGGACACCAGCGGACATCGAGTCTCTGGGTCCCGTGGGCACGCTCACCGAGCATGCGGCATGGGGCGTGCACTCGCCCGCGCGCCGGTAAATTCAAAGGGACATACAGGTACATTCCTTTGCACAGCCATGCCATTCTGCAGTCATAAATATACAGGCAGCGGTCAGCAAGTGGTTATAGATAAAAAAGGGTTTTTCTGTTGAAAGCTTTCTTCTCATACTGACAGTTCATGATTGTGCATTTATCTATGAATTTAAGTTTATCTTTTAAGATTATCTGAACTTTTCAGTGAGTCATATCACTGTATGGCCAACTGTAAGACTGACATCACAGTTCCTTCCATTTGTCGTGATCAACCTTTAGTGCTGTATGCAAAATTGTATGGAGAAAAACCAGGACGGCCGCACTCCAAAAAATGTTCCTTTATAATAAAACAGATCACAACATCAACATGTCACAGCAAAAAATAGAAAAGAGCTGACGCGTTTCACACCAAAATACAGTGCTTATTCATAGCTAGTTAGTGCTGTATAGTGAGTCTTGGCCGCCATGATGACCGACTCTACAGGGGGTGTGTCCATGACAGCCTGGGCTCAAAGGATGTGGGTGGAAGGATGATGGCCATCATTAAGGCTCCATTTAGATCTCTGCTTTCTGAATCATTTGTGGAATTGCTATAAATAGCGCTCCCAAAATGCCCCTGCCTATTGAAATGCATAGGCGGTGCTTCCAAAGAGCCTTGAATACGCTTTGAAAATGCCGCAAAACTGGACTTTCGCCCCCCCCCCCGAGCCCCCGAGCTGTCAATCACATCCAGTGACGCGGCGTGCTGAGGGGCGGGGCCGAGTGATACAGTGAGCGGCTATGGCAGGACTCACCACCATGCAAGCTCTCTCGCATGAATGTGGTGAGTTCTTGCAGGGAGGACCAGAGACAGCCACCGAGGGACCCCCAGAAGACGTAGATCAGGGCCACTCTGTACAAAACAAACTGCACAGTGGAAGTAAAGTAAGTATAACATGTGTGTTATTTTAAAGAAAAAAAAATTCCTATAGTGACATATATGTATGTCAAAATCAGGAACCACATATAAAAAAGGATTATAGTTCTGCTAATGGAGAAAGTAAAACTCATGGAATGCAAATTAAATGACCAGTAGATGGCAACATAGAGTAAAAAGCCTGAATGACAGAGAGCACATTCTAATGGAACCATAGCTAATAAGCAGGGGGAACAAAAAAGACTGACCTTTGTTTCTGGTGGAAACACAATAGTAGTTGCTACCCAGTCTATCAGTCTGAAGGTCATGTGTTTGTGTCATTGCAGAAACGTTTTAATAAAAACACTTCTGGTTTCACCCGGCCCGCTCCCTTCGCACATTCAAATTATTGACCATACCTTCAGTATATGTGCAACACATAATTGCAACTACACCCCAAAAACACATTCTGTTACTCGTCCTGAGTATGGTGTTGCCACATGTGTGAGACTTTTTCACAGCCAGGCCACATACAGAGGCCCAACATGCAGGGAGTACCATCAGGATGACCACTGATATGGCATGAATGAGGTATGGATGAGCACGGATGAAGCATGGATGAGGCATGGATGTGGCATGGATGAGGTATGGATGAGCATGGATGAGGCATGGATGTGCATGGTAGAGGTATGGATGAGGCATGGATGAGGCAGGGATGGACATGGATGAGTATGTGTGAGGCACGGATGAAGCATAGATGGGCATGTATTAGACACAGATGGGCACGTATGAGGCACAGATGGGCACATATGAGGCACGGATGGGCATGTATGAGGCAGGGATGGGCATGTATGAAGCATGAATAGGCATGTATGAGGCATGAATGGGCACGTATGAGGCATGGATTGGCATGGATGGGCATGTAAAAGACAGATAGGCATGTATGAGGCATGAATGGGCACGTATGAGGCATTGATGGGGCACAGATGGGCATGTAAGAGGCACAGATGGGCATGTATGAGGCACAGATGGGCATGTATGAGGCACAGATGGGCACATATGAGGCACGGATGGGCATGTATGAGGAAGGGATGGGCATGTATGAAGCATGAATAGGCATGTATGAGGCATGAATGGGCACGTATGAGGCATGGATTGGCATGGATGGGCATGTAAAAGACACAGATAGGCATGTATGAGGCATGAATGGACACGTATGAGGCATGGATGGGCATGTAAAAGACACAGAGAGGCATGTATGAGGCATGAATGGGCACGTATGAGGCATTGATGGGGCACAGATGGGCATGTAAGAGGCACAGATGGGCATGCATGAGGCACAGATGGGCATGTATGAGGCATAAATGGGCATATATGAGGCACGGATGATATATGAATGGCACAGATCACCGTCTCACTCGTCTCCTCCTCACATGCTGTACTGATCCCCTGTGAGGAGAGGGATAGCTGAACTGGACATGCGTCAGTTCGTTGACAAGTGATCGCTCACGTGGTAAAGGATCGCTATCATCAGCGCTTTACCCCGATTTTGATGCGCTGGGTCTGGAGGACCCGGTGATCTGGAGGACCCGGTGATCACGGACGCTTCTGAGTGCACGCCCCCCAGGGCCCTGATTGGAAAGCTAATTGGTTTTTATGCAAAGCCGTACCAGATATTACACTCTCCCAAAAAGGTTTAAATGAAATTGTTCAAGCACCCCAAATGTTTTGAGACCCCTTAACATCAGTAATGCATGTTCAAGGACCTCAGATGTCAGGGTACCAGTGCTCTGGGACCTCCTGGGACTCTGATGTGTCGATATGCTTATGTTGAGTGTCTCTTTGAATACATTTTTTTATATATATATATATATATATATATATATATATATATATATATATATATATATATATATATATAAATAGGAGGTTGTGATTATAAAAATCTGTATACATCTGTAAACTGTTCAGCAACCCAGCGGGACAATATTAATCTTAGTGAAAACATTGATTACTTTTGTCTTCTTTAGTTTTGGCAGCTATTCTGCATTTCATTTCCTCCCTCATTTACAAATGAAACAACAATTGACCTTCTAAATGAGAGCAAATTGGCAATAGAATGATCAATAGTGCGCTTTACTCTCTTCAATTGGTTTAAATTAAAGTTCCTCCTGGGAAAGTCTGCTTTACTGAGCAGAAATTTTCATCTGTAAAGATATGAATCTATATAGAATAAACATCTAGAAAAACTTTGATTTCTTTATCACGAAAACTGAAGATATCTAAATAGAATCTATAGTATTGGGAAATTGTTAGGTGTATTTGGTATACGACATTAAAACTTGTCACCAAATGGCCATTAGTTTGCAGTTACAGTGCCTTGAAAACATGCAATTGGCTCGCGCTGCTGTCAATCACATCCAATCACACCGGGGGGCGGGCCCGAGTGAAACAGTGAGCGGCTATAGCTGCCAGCTGTATCACAGGAGCGCGCCCACAAGAACTTACCACCATGCAAGCTCGCTCGCACGAAGGTGGAAAGTTCTTGCGGGAAGGACTCCAGAAGACGTGGATTGGGGCCACTCTGTGCAAATCGAGCTGCACAGTGGAAAAAAAATTCTCTTTACAACCCCTTTAACCACTTAAAGGGGTTGTAAAGGTAAACGTTTTTTTAACTTAATGCATCCTATGCATTAAGGTAAAAAAACATCTCACAGCACCGCCCCCCCCCGAGTCCCTGTTTTACTTACCTGACCGTTCGAAACTCCCGGGCGCGTCCACGTCATCCTCTTCGGTTCCCAGCCTGGCCTTGATTGGCTAGGCTGGGCGGATTGATAGCAGCGCAGCCAGTGGCTGGCGCTGCTGTCAATCACAGCGGATGACGCGGCGCGCCGGGGGCGGAGCCGAGTGATACAGTCGGCGGCTATGGCCGCCGCTGTATCACAGGAGCGCGCTCGCAAAAGCTTTCCATCGTGCGAGCGCCCTCGCATGAAGATGGAAAGCTTTTGCGAGGAGGAGCCTAGACAGCCGCCGAGGGACCCCAGAAGACAGCTTTCCGGGCCACTCTGTGCAAAACGAACTGCACAGTGGAGGTAAGTATAACATGTTTGTTGTTTTAAAAAGAAAAAAATCCTGACTTTAGTGTCGCTTTAAGGACCCCTTCACGCCGATATACTTCAGCAGAATGGCACGGCTGGGCACAAGCACGTATCTGTATGTGTCTATTTAAGGCCGAGCCGTGGGGTCGCGAGCGCACCACCGGCGGCGTGCCCGTGACCCGGTCCGAAGCTCCTTGCCCGCGGGACCCGCGGACCCGATCGCCGCCGGTGTCCCGTGTTCAATCACCAGAGCTGAAGAACATGAAGAGGTGTGTGTAAATACACCTTCCCTGTTCTTCATTGTGGCAGTGTCAGTGATCGTCTGTTCCCTGATATAGGGAAAGACGATCACTGACGTCACACGTCCAGCCCTGCCCCGCCCCCATACAGTTAGAAACAAATATGAGGTCACACTTAACCCCTTCAGCGCCCCATAGTGGTTAACTCCTAAACTGCAATTGGCATTTTCACAGTATTCAGTGCATTTATACCACTTTTCGCTGTGAAAATGACAATGGTCCCAAAAATGTGTCAAAATTGTCCGATGTGTACGCCATAATGTCGCAGTCACGAAAAAAAACGCTGATCGCCACCATTAGAGGTAAAAAAAAAATATATTAATAAAAATGCCATAAAATTATCCCCTATTTAGTAAACGCTATAAATTTTGCGCAAACCAAACGATAAACGTAATTTTGCCAAAAATAGGTAGAAGAACACGTATCGGCTTAAACTGAGGGGAAAAAAAAAAGTTTTTTTTTTATATCTTTTTTGGGGATATTTATTATAGCAATAAGTAAAAAATATAGATTTTTTTTTAAAATCGTCACTCTATTTTTGTTTATAGCGCAAAAAATAAAAACCGCAGAGGTGACCAAATACCACCAAAGAAAGCTCTATTTGTGGGGAAAGGACGCAAATTTTGTCTGGGAGCCACGTCGCACGACCGCGCAATTGTCAGTTGAAGCGACGCAGTGCCGAACCGCAAAAAGGGGCAAGGTCCTTAACCTGCATATTGGTCCGGGGCTTAAGTCTCCACCAAAATGAACACCATGCCTCCTGTGTTGGGGACACTTTCTCTTCTCTGCAGTCAACTAATAGCAGAGAGGGAGTAGCAAACTGCAGAAGGGAAGAACGTTCTGCAGGGCTATCTAAAGGACCCTTGGGTCAGACTCTTAGGCCTCGTACACACGAGGGGATATGTCCGATGGACCGTTTCAGCAGACATCTCCGATCGTGTGTATGGGCTAGCGGACAGATTTCTCCACCCGACAGATTTCAAAGCATGCTTTGAAATCTATCGGGTGGGGATGTGTCCGCCCGACTTGTCTGCTGGTTAGTACACTTACCAGCAGACATGTCGTCCCGCACCGCCGCCGAGCCGCCGCCGAATGGATTCGGCGCATGCGCGGAAGTGTTTTACTTCCTGGTGCGGTGACGTAGCGGTGACGTGGCGGCGTCAACGTCACCGCCACGTCACCGCGCCGTCCGCCGGCGGGGAATTTGATCCGATGGTGTGTACACGCCATCGGACCAAACTCCAGATCGGACATATCCGATGGAAACGGTCCACGCACCGTTTTCATCGGATATGTCCGATCGTGTGTACAAGGCCTTAGGGTCCTTTCACACGGAGCGAACCGTTTTTCGGTCCGCTCCGTGTGCCCGTCAGCTCAGCGGGGGGGGGGTCTCCTGCTCAGCTGTCGGCGAACGGGGCGGTCCCCGCACACTGTGCAGGGACCGCCCTGTCTCTCCTCCGCTCTCCCCTATGGGGAGTCGGATGGAAACGGACCGCCTGTCCGTTTGCATCCGATCCGTTTGGCCGGATAGGACATTCTTCCGTCCGCAAAAACGGATGCGGATCTAGCGGACGTTAGCGGATGCATCATCCGCTAACGGATCCGCTCCCATAGGGAAGCATTACAAGTCCGTAAACGGACTTGTAATGAGCGGACCGTTCGTCCGCTAGTGTGAAAGGGCCCTTATTGTGTTCCATCAATAGTTTATTTTCAGGATTAGCCAATTACAGACAAAATTGTGGGAAACCAGCAACACCTGGGTGAAAAACAAAACTGTTTAGCAGATTTTTGCCATTTTTGTGCACCCCAAGGTTTTTATTTTCCATTTTAACTGCAGTATACATTGATTTTTTTTTTTTTTGCTGCAAGGATATATTAGTTATATTGAATCATCCCTGACAGCAATCTGATCATTTTTCAAGAATCCATTTGTAAAAGACAACTAATCAGTGCTCTATCCAGTAATAAACAATTTCCTGGTGCTGATTAAACTGTGAAGCATTTTCTTCCATGACTCCTAGGGGGAAAGCTCCAGTGTAGTCGAACATGCCTAATTTTTCTCCGAGTTGTCATGTTACAGCTCATGATATTTTATTAATGCAGTGCAGAGGCGCTTTAGTGATCAGCCACCAAGATACACGAGGAAGTTGTTTTCCTAAATGACCGAGTGTCCTGGGAGCCATATTCTTTTTCTATGCCAGGTTTTGTACTACAAAATGAGAGCCGAACAAAGTGATTAAAGCAGTATTACGCTTTAAAGCAGAACTGTAGACCAATAGCTAAGTACATTCTTGAAATACATACAGCGGGTATAGAAAAGAAGCACCCCCTTAAAATAATCACATTTTGTAGCTTAACCACTTCAGCCCCCAGAAGGATTTACCCCCTTCCTGACCAGAGCACTTTTTGCGATTCGGCACTGCGTCGCTTTAACTGACAATTGCGCGGTCGTGCGACGTGGCTCCCAAACAAAATTGGCGTCCTTTTTTTCCCACAAATAGAGCTTTCTTTTGGTGGTATTTGATCACCTCTGCGGTTTTTATTTTTTGCGCTATAAACAAAAATAGAGCCACTATTTTGAAAAAAATGCAATATTTTTTAAATTTTGCTATAATAAATATCCCCCCAAAAATATCTAAAAAAACATTTTTTTCCTCAGTTTAGGCCGATACGTATTCTTCTACATATTTTTCGTAAAAAAAAAATCGCAATTAGTGTTTATTGATTGGTTTGCGCAAAATGTATAGCGTTTACAAAAAAGGAGGTAGTTTTATGGCATTTTTATTAATATTTTTTTTTTACTAGTAATGGCGGCGATCAGCGTTTTTTTTTCAGCACCGAGACATTATGGCGGACACATCGGACAATTTTGACACATTTTTGGGACCATTGACATTTTTATAGCGATCAATGCTATAAAAATGCATTGGATTACTATAAAAATGCCATTGGCACTAGGGGGCAGGGAAGGGGTTAAGTGTGTTCCTGGGTGTTTTCTAACTGTATGGGGGGGGTGTGGACTCACTAGGGGAAATCACTGATCTTCTGTTCATACATTGTATGAACAGAAGATCAGCGTTTCCCCCTGCTGACAGGAACGAGAGCTTTGTGTTTACACACAAAGCTCTCGTTCCCCGCTCTGTAACGAACGAGCGCGCATGCCCGGCGGCAATCGCGCCCGCCGGGCACGCGCGCGGGACTCGGGACGCGCGCACCCCCTAACGGCCACAAAAGATAGGACGTAGAGCTACGTGCTCCCGCGTAGCAGTGCCGCCGTCCCGCCGTATAACTGAGGTGGGCGGTCGGCAAGCAGTTAAAGCCGCGTACACACGATCAGTCCATCCGATGAGAGTGGTCTGACGGACCGTTTTCATTGGTTAACCGATGAAGCTGACTGATGGTCCGTCGCGCCTACACACCATCGGTTAAAAAACTGATCGTATCAGAATGCGGTGATGTAAAACACAACGACGTGCTGAAAAAAATGAAGCTCAATGCTTCCGAGCATGCGTCGACTTGATTCTGAGCATGCGTGGATTTTTAATCAATGGTCGTGCCTACTAACGATCGGTTTTGACCTATCGTTAGGTATCCATCGGTTAAATTTAAAAGAAGTTGGCCTTTTCTTAACCGATGGTTAAATAACCGATGGGGCCCACACACGATCGGTTTTGACCGCTTAAAACGATCCATCAGACCGTTGTCCTCTGTTTAACCTATCGTGTGTACGAGGCCTTACAGCCTGAAATGGAGACAGGCACAGTTTTTGTTTTATCCAGCCGTATTTACTCAGTGCAACTTATAACATCCAAGTGAAAGATTTAACCCCAGCATGACAGAAAACAATAAAATAATTCAAAAAAAGAATAACTGAGTTGGAAAAATGATCACCCCCTTGTGTCAGTATTTTATTGGAGCGCCTTTTGCTTTAACTACATACTTTAGTCTGTTGGGATGTGTCTCCACTAACTTTGCAATATTTGCCTACTCTTCTTTGCAGAACTGCTCAAGGTCAGTTAAATTTGATGGTGACCGTTTGTGGACTGCAGTCTTCAAGTCATTCCACAGATTTTCAATGGGGTTTAAGTCTGGGCTCTGAAAATAGGCCATTCAGAGACATTCACCATGTTGTCCTTCAACCACTGGTGGTTTATTTACTAAAGCTGGAGAGTGCAAAATTAGGCTTACTTATCCTTAATGACACCAAGCCCGCTTTTGAGTTGGTTTGGGGCCCTTGGGCCCAGTTCATGGGAATATGCCTGGTCCCAGGAATTCAGCCTACGTGAAGCCAGACTACTAGTTATGTGTAGTTAGTTGGGCATCCCTCCATTCCCCCTCTTCATTCCTTACTTCTCCTGATCTTCCCTTTTTTCTGTCTTTGTTTGCTGCCCCTTTTTCCTTCAGAGTGACTGCGTTACCAGAGGTCGGTCCGGGGGTTAATGAGTCTTTCTTGGGCATTTCTCTGGGGCGGGGGGGGGGGGGGGGGGCGCATGGGCTTCAGTCCTTCGGCACAGCAAGTTCCCTGTGGGGGTGCTGGGGGGGAGGGGAGCCCATTGTGCCCGTCCGCTGGAGGATGTGGGACCTCTGCGGCTGTCCTGGGGTTCACTGATACTGCAGTTCATGACATGCCTTGAGGGGGATTTGCTTCCCTTCTATATACTCTACTGGTTATCCACTCGTTTGTTTTATTTTGTTTTTCCTGTGGGGTCTATATTCAGTGTTTGGATGGCCTGTATACATTGCTTTTTTTTTGTATATTTTATGTCTGTTTTATCCTACTTTGTAATTGGGCTTTAAGACGTCGGCCGTGTTCTTCTTTGAAAATAAAATCGTTTGAAAGTAAAATTAGGCTTACTTTTGCATAGAAACCAGCTTCCAAGTTTTATTGCCAAAGATTAACTGAACAAGCTGAGATTAGAAGCTCATTGGTTTCTATGCAGAATGAAGCTTGATTTGGGACACTCTCCAGCTTTAGTTAATAAACCTCTCTGTGTAGCCATGTTTGCTGTGTACGTTGGGTCATCATTGTCATGTTGGAAGGTAATGCAAATAGAGGGTGCAATCAGCGCAAAAATATGTATGATCAACGTGATTAATATAGCATAAAAAATATAAATAAGTAAATAAATAAATAAATAAAGTGAAAATATGTATCACTACAAATTAATCCATAGAAAAGATGCAGAAACCAAACAGTTAATGTATCTAGGGAATGCTAGCTAAGCACAAAAAGGACCTTCACACAAATCCCAAGTAGTACAAAATATATATATATATAGTGCAGCGCAAACCATGTAAAATATAGAATATAATAAGAATATAATAAGAAAATTGGTAAAGTCCAAACAATTTGTGACAAAAGGAGAAAAACTTCTGTAGAACATTCAGTGAGATGAATGATTGAATGAAGATCTTCACCACGTGAGAGAAAGCTAGGGTAGCAGGTATTGAAACTTATCCCTCCACCAGTGTAGATGGCTACTCTCACCTTAGGTTAAGACCACTGGGTTAGCAGATGGTCATTAGAGCATTAGGAAAACAGGATGTGAAGTAGGTCTCCTATTGATGGTCTCAGCATGGATACCGGAGCAAGGGGACATGGAAGAAAAAACAACCATCTAAGAGTATCCATGCTGAGACCATCAATAGGAGACCTACTTCACATCCTGTTTTCCTAATGCTCTAATGACCATCTGCTAACCCAGTGGTCTTAACCTAAGGTGAGAGTAGCCATCTACACTGGTGGAGGGATAAGTTTCAATACCTGCTACCCTAGCTTTCTCTCACGTGGTGAAGATCTTCATTCAATCATTCATCTCACTGAATGTTCTACAGAAGTTTTTCTCCTTTTGTCACAAATTGTTTGGACTTTACCAATTTTCTTATTATATTCTTATTATATTCTATATTTTACATGGTTTGCGCTGCACTATATATATATATATGTTGGAAGGTAAACCTTCTTCCCATTGACAACTTTCTGGCAGAGGGTAGCAGATTTTCCTCAAGAATTTTAAGGTATTTTGCCCCCTCTATTTTTCATCCTATTCTTACAAGTGCTCCAGTCCCTGCTGCAGAAAAAAATACCCCCAAAACAGGATATTATCACCACCTCAACAGGATATTACCACTCCATGCTTTACTGTAGGAATGGTGTTATTTGGATGATGAGCTGTATTGGATTTCCACCAGACATATCGTTTGGTGTTGAGGCCAAATAATTCAATGTTAGGCCGCGTACACACGTACGAGAACCTCATCGGGCTAAACCCATCGTTCCGCTCGACGAGGTTCTCGGCCGGCCGTCGGGTTTCTCGACCAGGCTGTCGAAAAAGGCGTCGAGCCATTAGTCCCGATGGCCCGTCGAGGAAATAGAGAACCTGCTCTCTATTTTGGCTCGACGCCTCGCTCGACAGTTTGCTCGGCGAAAACGTACACACGATCGAGCTTCTCGGCAGAATATGGATCCCAGCGAGCTTCTCACTGGATTCTACCGAGAAGCTCGGTCGTGTGTACGGGGCCTTAGTCTCATCTGACCAGAACACCTTTTTTCCATGTGGCATCAGAATATTCAAGGTGAGTTTTGGCAAAGCTTAGTCATGACGGTATGTGGTCTTTCTTGAGGAGTGACTTTTTTCTTGCAACCCTCCCATACAAGTCACATTTGTGGAGAATTTGTAATATGTTTGTCACAATGACCACTCCTGCTTAAGAGTTGCTGTAAGCCTCTTGGTAGGCTCTCTGACCAGTTTTCTCCTGGCCTTTTCATCCAGTTTGGAGTGACTTCCTGATCCAGGCCTTTGTTGTACCTTCCACTTCTTAATGATAGATTTCACTGTGCTTCCAGACATTACTTTTTTTTTATCCATCTCCCGATTGTGCCTGTCCAACTATATCCCAGAGATCCCAGGGACAGTGCCTTGCCACCCATAGTTGATTGTTTGCCAGGGATCAAAATGCTCCAGGAAAGCTCTTTTCATGCTGAGCTAATCTAAATGACCACAGCTGATCACAGTTGAAAGTCAAATGGCTTTGTGCGCCATTGAGAAGGTGATTAGCTACACCTTATTGAGTTTGCAAGTAATTATTAGGAGGGGGTGGTCCTTTTTCCAACTCATTGATTCTGTTTTTGAATTATTTATATTCTTTTGACATGTTACATCTTTCAATTGGATGTTATACTGTGTTTCCCTGCAAATAAGACCTACCCCGAAAATAAGCCCTAGTTTAAAAGGGTTGTAAAATTCTAAAATGCACTGTATTATATAATGTAAACTGTGTATGTTTGTTCATGACAGCGCCGCTCTGTGCTCAGCTGATCCCCCGCTACTTTCCTCCTCTTCTGCCAGCTGTCAACGGGATATCTTGGACTCCCCTCCCTCTGCAGTGCTTGGAGTGGGAAAGACCGATCAGGCGGGTTATGGAAGCAGCGCTATAAGAAGGTATTTATCACAAACAGATTACAGAAACATGCACAGTTTACATTATACTGTATAATACTGTAATACGGTGTATTTTAGGATTTTACAAGCACTGGCAGATCCCGAGGCTTTCCCTACTCATCTGGAACCTCGCTATTACTGTCCCTGGCAGACGGGTGACCTCTGCCTACACTACCCACACTCATATGCCGCGTACACACGATCGGACAGTCCAAAAACAAAATCGTGGTTTTTTTTCTGACGGATTGTTCGCTCAAACGTGTCTTGTATACACACGGTCACACAAATGTTGTCGGAAATTCCTCCAGACCCTGAACTTTCCACTTCCCAGAGCTGCCTTCAGCTATTTCCTGACAGCAGCACAAGGTGAGGGAGTGCACTGTGATATAAGGGAGGGTGGGGGACTCTCGACTTCTGATGGTGGGGGGGGGGTTCTTGACATCTGATATAAAGGGGGGGTGCTCTGGACATCTAGTCTTACAGATACAACGGGCCCATTTAGGGTGACCATACTGCTGATGGGGCCGTGATGAAATAGAGAAGCCCAGAGTAGGACGCAGGCTAGGCACAGGGCTGACATGACAGGTTAGCAGGGGAACCAGCAGCAGAGGAGTTAAAAATAGTGGGAGTGTACTGGCCAGGATAGATGGTGGCTTTGTAAGTTATCTCTGGGGGGTAAGAGGGGCCAAAGTCCGAGGCTCAGTCTATTGCCCCGGAAAAAGAAGCAGCTCCCACCCTCCCGTCCTTAATGTTTTGTTTTTAGGTTATTGGTGATGTGTTATGCTGATTTTAAAGGATGGTGTGGCGGTTGGGGATCTTTGGAGGCATTAGGAATTAATAACAGCATGGCAGAAGTGGGGAACCATCTTGGTATGGGATCCTCGGTTGATGCCAGTTAACGTTTGTATGTTTTTCGCTGCTTCGTCGTATCTTCGTTGTTCATGTCGAATGGTCTATCCCAACACTGTCTCTATAATGTCGAATCTTTTCTCTGTATGTGGAATCTTTCCTCTCTATGTAGAATAATCTTGGACTAATAGAGTTGAAGGGGTTGTAAAGGTTTGTTTTTTATTTTCTAAATAGGTTCCTTTAAGCTTGTGCATTGTTGGTTCACTTACCTTTTCCTTCAATTTCCCTTGTTTTTTTTCTTTGTCTGAATTTCTCACTTCCTGTTTCTCCTCAGTAAACTTGCCACCATCAACCGAGCGGTGGATAGTCAGCCAGAACAGCTTACTGAACAGCTTACGGAGGAGGAACAGGAAGTGAAAAATTCAGACAACGAAAACAAAGAAAAACATTTTTTAGAAGGGAAATTGAAGGAAAAAGGTAAGTGAACCAACAATGCACTAGCTTAAAGGAACCTATTTAGAAAATAAAAAACAAACCTTTACAACCCCTTTAAGCTTAGGCACTTCCGATTACAGGTTTGCTAGACACAGATCGCTATTGTCAGCATTATGTCGAGTCTCCTATCTATATCAAACTGTTGTAGTAACAAAAATGAAAATAAAGCATTTTTTAATGTTGGATCTTTCGGATTTCGGATTCTGCGCATTCGTTTTTGTTTGTTAAAACGATAACGAAAATACCAGAAATTCAGACGAAAATGCATTCGGACAAAAACGAATGCACATATCTAGTATGTACCCTACACTAGAGCTGAGGAAACTACATGGATAAGAAGCTATATGTCCTTCAGTACTACAGAATGTGACTAACTACTCCTACGGAAGCTATGCCATGACTAATGAGAACCTTCACAGACATAGAGAAAGACTGGTTGTCAAGAACAATGTGGTCAAACATTAGTTTCCTTGGATTGGTAGCTTCCATGCTTCATTCTTTATACTTCATTTATGAATGTCAATTACAGTTCTCACCCCATCCATAATGGATCAGCTCCCAAGAAGGAAGGAGGGTTGCAGGCCACTCTAACGGGTAGTAACTAGCCACTGACAGATCGTTCCATAAAGTAAACACTTGATACTTGCTATTCGCTTTCTAACTTTCCCTTCCTTTCAAATGCTGAAGCTATTTCAGTCCCTTCATAGGAGAAAACATTTGACACAATATGATGGACTTCTTTAATCCCACATAAGCAGATTGCCCTTGTGTCTCTACAGATTTACAAGCTATATCTATAGTTCTTATGAGATCATTACGTTGAATCTTGATATTTATATGACAGATGCTTCCTATATATATATCTCTTATTATTATCAGGCTAAAGCAACCTTAAAATATTAATCATTCTCTAGTTATTGCTACAAACTTTAAAGAATGTCAGAACACCGACCCCAAGTAATGGCAATGGAATTATTACACCTGGTGTTACAAATTTATGAAGACCTTTCTTAGGGCCCTTTCACACTAGCGGACCGTTCGTCCGCTCATTACAAGTCCGTTTACGGATTAGTAATGGGCCCCTATGGGAGCGGATCCGTTAGCGGATGATGCATCCGCTAACGTCCGCTAGATCCGCATCCGTTTTTGCGGACGGAAGAATGTCCTATTTTTCTTCCGTCCGGCCAAACGGATCGGATGCAAACGGACAGACGGTCCGTTTCCATCCGACTCCCCATAGGGGAGAGCGGAGGAGAGACGGGGCGGTCCCTGCACAGTGTGCGGGGACTGCCCCGTCCGCCGACAGCTGAGCGGAGACCCCCCCGCTGAGCTGACGGGCACACGGAGCGGACCGAAAAATGGTCCGCTCCGTGTGAAAGGACCCTTAGGAAGAAAAATAAATTAGCTTGCATTTATTTAAAGGTGTGTGTCCAATAATTGGAGGACAAGTAGGAGTTGCTGAGTGACCACAGGACAAGAGATAGGGCCTAGGGTACCCCAAGACCCAAATGGCCCCAAAGAGGAAGAAACGGGCAAGTGGACTATTCCGGTACAAAGTAAGTAGATAAATTCAAAAAGAATAAGTATATAAAAAATTGGATACATTTATTAACATAGTATCAAAAAATAATACAAAAAAAAATCAAACATCACAAACAGAATAAAACAGTACAAATATCGTGACAACCATACGTGTCACCGAAACGAAATACTGCGGTTTTATTCCTATTCCCACTTTTATTACTATGTTTGTGATATTTGATGTTTTTTTTTTTTATTATAATTTTTGTATTATTTTTGATACTTTGATACTATAAATGTATCCAATTGTTTAATATAATTTTTAAAAAGAGGGGGGGTGGGACTTTGAGGAGACCTTAAATTTATAGATAGGACTGCAGCCATGCAGAGTGCCGTGGAGTTGGCGCTGCAGCTTCCCAGGTATTTGCAAATGCTTGCAACTAAACCTCTGTTTTTACTTACACCAGTTAGACAGATTAATTTGGTTTAGTGCTTTTTGGTTGACAACTCTGAGCCTGGTCACATGGTTACATACAATTTATTTTCCATGTTTATATTTAATTGCATATTTGCTGAAATCGCATCTCATTCAAAGTCCCACTTTTACAATTTTTATCCATTTACAGGGATGGAGGCCTATGGCAAGATCGCTATATGGCTCATTCAAAGTCCCACCCCCCCTCTTTTTAAACATTATCCCGGGATGGAGATGCGATTTAGGAGTGGAATGGAGTGCCTGCACAGATTTACCACTGATCAGTTCTTTAATGCATTGTCATTTTTTTACTGGCGGACCAAGTTGGAGTAGGTCTGCCTTTAGTCTGGTGGTATTTTGTCTTTTTGGGCAGTCCTTGTTCCACTCCTACTTTTTTCTTTTTTCTTTTTTTCCAGTGCTCTCATTTGCCACACCAACTCTAGGTAGGGGTGAGTTTTAAGCCATCACCTGTCCTCTGCCTGGTGATTAGCACACCTGGGCTCCCTTTCAGGAGACCTTAAATTTATAGATAGGACTGCAGCCATGCAGAGTGCCGTGGAGTTGGCGCTGCAGCTTCCCAGGTATTTGCAAATGCTTGCAACTAAACCTCTGTTTTTACTTACACCAGTTAGACAGATTAATTTGGTTTAGTGCTTTTTGGTTGACAACTCTGAGCCTGGTCACATGGTTACATACAATTTATTTTCCATGTTTATATTTAATTGCATATTGCTAAAATCGCATCTCATTCAAAGTCCCACTTTTACCATTTGTATTGTTTAATATAATAGTCTTTTTGAATTTATCCACTTACTTTTTACCGGAATAGTCCACTTGCCAGTTTCTTCCTCTTTGGGGTCTTTTGGGCCTTGGGGTACCCTAAGCCCTATCTCTATTTAATACATTTTTGGATGATGGTACTATTATTAACTTTATGATGCATCTAAGAGGCCAACAATTATTTCATGAGATGTAGTTGGAATGTTGCTGTTGCTGTGGATGGATAGCTTCTACAGGTTGGAAGGATTCGGAATGCTGGCTGTAAATACATAATGGAACAACTCATACTACACATTGAAGTGGTTGTAAACCCAAATAAAAATAAAATAAAAAAAACGCTGCATGACAAAGGCACAATAAGCTAGTATGCATAGCATAGCTCATATTACTTACCTCAGATCGAAGCCCCTGCAGCAGTCCTCATCCCCCTTCGGCCGCCGACATCTCTCCTGGGGCTTACTTCCGGGTATCGCGGCTCCGGGCAATCACAGCGCCGGAGCCGCGATACCCGGAAGTAAGCCCCAGGAGAGATGTCGGCGGGGATAATGTCCCAGGAGAGATGTCGGCGGGGATAATGTCACTCCCACGCTTGGGTGTGGGAGCCACCGGTAACAGCACATGGACTGAAGCAACGGCACATAGATGGCATCAGCACATGCAGGGGGCAGAGATAGATCTTCTAAACCACAGGTGTCAAACACAAGGCCTGTGGCCCGAATCTGGCCCTTCAGGCAATTTCATGTGGCCCTCGCACCTCTCCAGCCCTCCTCCAGACCCCTACTTTCTGCTTTCAAGCAATGCATCCATCTTCTTCCCAGCAGCAGCATAAGGAAAGGGGGTTGCACCGTGATGTAAGGGAGAGTGGGGAACTCAACTTCTGATGGGGGGTGGGTCTTCACATCTAATGTAAGGGGAGGGGATGCGCTGGACATCTAATCTTACAGATACAACCAGCTCTTTTGAGGGCAATCATAATGCTGATGCGGCCCACAATGAAATTGAGTTTGACACCCCTGTCCTAAATTGTGCAGGTTTAGCAGATATCTGGATTTGCTACAAGTAAAGCCCCATACACACTATCAGTTTTCCTGACGGTTTTCTCTTCAGGTTTACCAAAACCATCTAATATGAGGTCAAACCTCAAGAGTTTCAATTTGTATGCAATCAGGCAGGCCCTTGTACTACATGGTTTTGGTAAACCTGATGAGAAAACCATCAGGAAAACTGATAGTGTGTATGGGGCTTTAGCCGTAATATAGGCTTACCTGTAGCATAAAGTGGTTGTAAAGGGTTAACAACCACTTTAAAAAGATGTACTGATCAAGTAATAATCATAGTCAACAAACAGCATTCTCGTCCTGTCACTTTACTTAATTTTATAAGATCCGAGTATTAACATTAAAGCCACAAAAAAAAAAAAATCTTAACAATATCATATATATATATATAGCACTACCCCCAGCAGGAGCCGCTAGTAATATTGGGTCCTCTGGTCTTTATCTTGCTGGCCCTAGGCACACCCTCACTCCTGCTGACACACCAGAATACCTTGTCTAGGAAGTCACAGCAGTCACACAAAGATGGCACACACTGACAGTTAGGAAATAAGCAGGTTGTATTGGCAGACCAAAAAAAAAAAGTTAACAGCAGCAGATCAGTAGTTGAGGAGAAAACAATACAAATACAAATACAATACATTTAACCCAGGTACCTTAAGGATAGACTTATGCCGTGTACACACGATCAGTCCATCCGATGAGAACGGTCCATGAGCGCTGATTTTTGTGTGTTTCTATGCTTCATCGGTACTTCCGGGTACGACTTTTCTTGCAGCTCTTGACTCTCCCACATGTACCCTCCTAGGAGAGATTAGTAACCTCCCTAAGTTTTTATACTTTTTATTATTTTAAAGTAGTGTTGAGCAGAATATGCCATATTCGATTTCACGATATATCTCGAATATATAGTCGAATATTCGAGATATATTCGTTAAATGCGAATATTCGCGATATTTTTTGGAAATGAAATGATAGCGAAATTTCGCTAATGCGAATGCGAAATTTCGAGAAATGCGGAAGGAGCACTCTGATTGGCTCAGAATATTCGTGATATTTTATAATACAAAATAATTGCGAAATTTCGAGAAATGCGGAAGGAGCACTCTGATTGGCTCAGAATATTCGTGATATTTTATAATACAAAATAATTGCGAAATTTCGAGAAATGCGGAATGGAGCATTCGTGAGCAACACTATTTTAAAGCTATCATTGTTTAGCGCCAGTGTTTTTGTTGTTTTTTTCGATGAGAACGGTCTGATGGACCGTTTACATCGATTAACCAATGAAGCTGATTGATGGTCCATTGCGCCTACACACCATCGGTTAAAAAAACGATCAGGGGAGCTGTGGTGGCTCAACGTGATTGGCACTGCGCTGACAAGCCATTCACCTCTGCAGCCAAGGGTTCGGATCCCGGTCTCGGCTACATGTGAATTGAGTTTGGTGGTCTCAGCCCGGCTCCCGGTGGGTGTGCTATGCAAGGTACGCCTGTGCTTAGTATGCCCATCCCCCCCCAAAAAAACACCACACTTGCACGCACACGAAATTGGTTTAACACGCACGCACTTTGGCCATGAGGTCTCCTCAAATAAAGAGAGGCGAAGGACCTACAGGGCTGGCTGGGTGGGCTAGACTCCCTCATAGGGGGAGTCCCTCTGTCCCGTCACGCTCCCAAGTGGAGCAGGTAGGGTGGGGTGAGTGGGAGGCCCCCCCTCACACTCGCCATTGCCACCGGGGGGAGGGTCTGCCTACTCCCAACTCCTGCAGTCCAGCTCCGCTCTCTCGACTTCACGCACAAAATACACTTTTTAAAAAAAACAAAAAACGATCAGGTCAGAACGCGGTGACGTAAAACACAACGACATGCTGAAAAAAATGAAGTTTAATGGTTCCAAGCATGCGTCGACTTGATTCTGAGCATGCGTGGATTTTTAACCAAGTTGGCTTTTTTTTTAACCGATGGATAACTAACCGATGGCGCCAACACGCGATCGGTTTGGTCCGATGAAAACGGTCCATCAGACCGCTCTCATCGGTTTAACCTAATCGTGTGTAGGCGGCCTTAGTGTGTACTGCAGTACCAAGAGCATAAACAGTAGCTCTCTAACTTAGAGGTTACACCCCAAGTGACTGTGGTGGAAAAACAATAGGTACGGCTGGCTTGTTCACTTGAGGGCACTCAAATGGGGGTAGGCTAAAGACTGTAAGTTTGATACACTACAAGCAACCCTGTTCTGTCCCCAGATATGCAACAGAATCTTAAAAGTTCTTTGATGTTAGCTTATGCCGGCACTGTTGGGGTCATTTAACACTAATGCACAAAAGCAGTGCAAGTTTCTAGGGGTGAAGTTCTGGAACAGGTAAGTAAGGAGTTAAACTTAGTCAGTGGGCACGCCCCTTTAAGGCGGCCAGGTGACAGTAAGTCAGTTCAAAAGAAAGGAGACAGCAATGTGAAGAGAGAATTGGGAGTTAACATTAGGGTACTATGCAGCGGTGCACAAAAAGTAATCAAAGTTAGCAGTCTGGAGTCAAAATAGCCTTGAAGGCTGACTCTGACGTTGTTAGCTGCTGCTCTCAGTTGAAAATGGCATCAAGTGGGTTCAACTTTTAATGCGTAAACACTCTCAATGAAAGATAATGGGTATTCCATAGGCCTAAGTTGCAAACAAGAGTTAAAGCAGAAGTAAACTCATCCATTTAGCAGTTTAAAAAAACAGGTACATTTTCAGAATGTGCCGGGAATGTAACACTCCCATTGGTTGTGCTCTCAACCAAACTGTCAAACCATGCAATGGCCAGGGGGGGGGGGGGCTGGCAGGGGGGGCAGGGTGGAAATCCCCCCCCCCCCGGGCTGGTGACACTATGCACAGCCACCATCCGCCACTACCAAATGCTATTTTTTGCAGAGCAGGTATATGCCTGCTGGAGCTCTGTTAACACAGGTCACGACCGCTGCTCACCTCCCACTGTGCAGCCGTACCTGTGTCAGCTCCAAGGTAGATGGCTGCAGAGCTGAGCTATGTCTCGTCTCACACATAGCTCAGCCTCAGCGCACACCAGCACTGACATCCCCTTCTCTCTCTGCACAGACATGAGGACTCTGATGTAAGGGGAGGCTCTGTGCGGACTCTGATGTAAGGGGAGGCTCTGTGCGGACTCTGATGTAAGGGGGGCCTCTGTGCGGACTCTGATGTAAGGGGGGCCTCTGTGCGGTCTCTATTGTAAGGGGGTTCTGAGCGGACTCTTGTGATCATGAAAAATCTTAGACTGTTTTCCTCGATCCATCACTTTTCCACGCTCTATGGGCCACTTGACTGGACTTGCCCCCCAGGCCTTTTTTTTTTTTTTTTCCACATCAGTCATTGACTCGGAAAACCAGCTTTCCGGCAAGCTAACAGACTGTACCACCCTTCGCTTACCGCTGTATTCAACGCATCATTTGTGGCTTCTCAATTCTATCTTTCCAGTGTAGATGATTTTTTTATTTTTATTTTATTATATTAATTTGCTTTTATTTTACTTTCTTTTTTTGGGAATCAATCGCTTTGCTGCGTTCAGAAGGTGGGGTATCAGAGTTTTTTTATATTCTTTTATCGGTTCAACCCCACCGTGGAACAGGACTGTCCAAGGCTCTTCTTTGATCTCTTTTTTAGTTATTTCTTTAATAAGTAATAGAACTTTTTTCCAGTAGCTATTAATCTTGGGGCACTTCCACCATAGATGGGCCATTGACCCCCTAGTTGGACAGCCCCTCCAGCAGTCTGGTGACTGCCCTTCTTTATACTTACTAACTTTATCTGGGGAGGCATACCATCCAGATAAGAGTTTGAAGTTCATCTCTGCCGTTCTCACATCTATAGCTGAAGAATGGGTTAGATTGATTATTCTTTCTACTGACGTATCCCCCTAGTGTTTTCAAGTTCACTTTCCCATTTTTGTATATATCTAGGCGTCCCTGGCTCCTCCGCCCTCATCAGGAGTTTATATATTTTTGAGATATTCCCTTTTGAACTTTCAACCAGGCATAATTGTTCCAAAGGATTATAATCCTTCTGTTCCCGTATTGGGCCCGGGAGACTCCTGATGAAGGAGGATAGCTGCAGGTATCGCCATTCATTCCACCCTGTGCAGTCAGTCTTGACTTTAATCTCGTGAAGTGTCATTATTTTACCCTTGTAAGTGATATCTTTTACTTGTGTTCGTTTTTTTATCCAGTTCCCACCCACCCCTTTTAAACCTGGTGTAAAAAAATTCATTCCCTTTTAAGTCTATAAGTGGGGAATTATAGGCTAACCCGAGCTGTTTATGAATTCTATCCCAAATCCTAAATGCTATATGTGTTATTTCATGTGTCCTTATATCTAAGTGTCTAAACTGTGGTGGTTTCCAGATTATTCTACCCAGCTGTGTCTTTGCCAGTGTGCTGTCAATCTGAACCCATCTTTTGTCGTTCTTCTCTTTGGACCACTCTATTATGCGGGAGATTATCGCTGCATCATAGTACTTTCTAAAATATCCGGTACCGCTAGGCCCCCCAGTTTTTTTTCCTGTTTTAACCTGGAAAGATATCCTGTGTTTTTTTTTATTCCAGATGTAATTCAGCAACAAAGAGTTAAGTATTCTAAAGTAAGATTGTGGTAGAGCAATAGGGACCATTTGGAATTTGTACAGGATTTTCGAGATTAACATCATTTTTACTATATTAATCCTTCCAAACCAGTATATCGGCCGGTTCTTGATTTTTTTGATTTCATCTTTTATTTCTTCCAATAGGGGAATATAGTTTAATCTATATAAGCTTTTAAGGGAAATTGCTAGTTTTATTCCTAAGTACTTTATCTCTTTCTGCCATTTAAAGTTGTACTTTTCTTTGAGCGATCGTTCTACCTCTCTGTTGGTATTTATGTTCAATATTTCAGTTTTTGACTCATTCATCTTAAAATTGGATACCTCCCCATATTGTTTGATGTTACCTATTAAGTATGGAAGTGTAGATCTTGGTTTTCCCACAAAAAATAAAACATCGTCCGCAAACGCAGCTAATTTATGCTCTTCATCACCTGCTCTTATCCCCCTTATATTGGTGTCGTTCCGTATTATAGCAAGTAGAGGCTCGAGCGACAGCACAAAGAGGAGGGGAGACAAAGGGCACCCCTGTCTAGTCCCATTTCCCATTTCGAAGGGTGACGATAGGGAACCATTGATCTTAACCCTTGCTCGAGGATGAGAATATAGGGCCTGGATCCTCTCCCTCATCCTTGGGCCTAATCCTATATTTTCTAAAATTTGCATCATGAGACCCCAGTCTACCCTGTCAAACGCTTTCTCAGCGTCAACTGACAGGAGTAGACTGGGGTCTCCATTTTCTTTCATTTGTTCCATAACTAGGAGTGCTCTGACCCCATTATCCTTCCCTTCCCTACCCGGTATAAAGCCCACCTGGTCGGGGTGGACCAGGGGCGTCATTGTTTCTTTCAGACGCTCGGCCAGTATTTTAGCATATATCTTTATGTCATTGTTCAGGAGTGAAATTGGCCTGTAACCTGAACATATCGTGTTATCTTTCCCCTCCTTTCCTATAACCGTAATGTTTGCTGTTGCAGCCTCTCTACTCAGTTCATAATCTATCCCTAATCCATTGAAATATTGGCAGAGTCTTGGTATTAATATAATTCCAAATTTTTGTAGATATCTGTTTGTAAAACCGTCAGGTCCAGGACTTTTCCCTTTGGGAGAGTTTTTTAAGATCCTCCTAATTTCTTCCTCCGTTATTGGCCTATCTATGTTTACTGCATCTTCCATAGGCATTCTGGGGAGGTTTGCTTTTCTCAGAATTGCCTCAATTTTAGCCTCTTTCTCTCCGGGGTTCCAGTTCTTTTGTTTTACATTATAGAGGTCTTCGTAATAATTTCTAAACTCTTCTACTATGTCCCTAGTTTTATATAGGACATCCCCGTTCTTTTTCCTTATTTTTTCTATGTAATTTCTAGCTTTCTTATTCTTTACCATTCTGGCCAACGCTTTACTAGGTTTATCCCCCCAGATGTATCTCTCTCTTTCGATGGTATTTAGATCTTTCTTGGTTTCTTGTTCTATTAGCTCTCTATACTCGTCTCTTTTCAATGTTAACTTATGCCATGTTTCTGTTTTTTGCCCCTTTGTTTTATGCTCTTGCTCCAATTTTAGAATTTCTTTTACTGTTTCCTTTAGTTCCCTAGTTTTTTCTTTCTTTTTCCTCGCTCCCTCCATAATTAATATCCCTCTTATGTAAGCTTTGTGGGCTTCCCAAAGTGTGGCCCTGGAGATCCCCTCTGTATCGTTCTCTAGGAAACACCTTTCTAGTTCTCTCTGTATTCTTCCTACTATTTCTTCATCTCCCAGTAAGCTCTCATCTAGTCTCCATTCTGGTGGGTCAGTTTTCTGACCCGAAAAATTTATCTTTTTTTTTATATTTAATCCTTCTTTATTTAGGAAATATTAGTTTTACAGCATAAGTTACTTAACAATTGCATTAGAATCAACCAAATAAAACAAAACATTAACTTATTATCTCATAGTCCTTTGTACTCGTTTAAGACCCAGGGGTATGTTTGGGGATAACAGGGTGGGCGTGAGTGCAAGTAGTTATTTACGTCCAGGATTGACCTAATGATAGTGCCCTGTATTATCTCCTATAGTTCCTGTTCCAAGTTTAGGTTCTCCATCTATTGGATGGGGTGTTGTGATCCCCTATTTCCTCCTTTTCCTCTTCCCCCTCTCCTCTCTCCCTTTCCCTCCTCCCTTATCCTCGCCTCCCCCTGTCTTTAATTCCATTTTTATTTCCCATATTCTCTTATATTGCCATATCTCCCTTTTCTTTTTTTTTTTCCTTTTTTTTTCCCCTTCCCTTTTTTCCCCCCTTATTTCCCTCTTCCTGCCCTACCCTCCCCCATCTCCCCTCAAAAAAAAAAAAAACAATTCTCTCCCTCCTCTCCCCTCTCCCAGGCCAGAGCTCCCCATCCAATTCCTTAGAGCTTCCCTCATTCCCGTTCCGTCATTCCCCTCCCATCAAACTCCTCCCTTCTTCTGAGTGCATGAATACATTCCATTCTCCCCAAGTCAAGTTATATTGTTCCTTTCTATCTTGGGCTGATAAGACCACGTCCTCTATTGCACAAATATACAATACATATCGGTTATCGTAGGGGGATTATTTTTTTTCCAATTTTGAGTTATCCCAGCTTTAGCTTCGTTGACCATATGACATATGATCGATTTCTTATATATTTTTATTGGGATCTGTGTTAGGTGCAGCAAACAAAAAGCTGGGTCGTCCTGCAGTTGATATGTTGTAAATTTTTGGGTTATCCTTAATACTTCCTGCCAGTATTTCCTGATCTTTAGGCAGGTCCAAAATAAATGATATATGGTTCCCCTATCTTCCTTACATCTCCAACAGATATCTAGGGTTCCCGGAAACGCCCTACTCAGTTTCTCTGGTGTGTAGTACCATCTATTTAATATTTTATAGTTTAATTCTTGGAGCCTAGTACTTATTGATGTTTTCATGGTTAAATTGATTATTTTTTGCTGCTGAGTCTGTGAGAAATTCCTCTCCATATCTCTGGCCCATTCTCTTATAGATGGTATCTCCTGGCCTTCTAAAGGTGTTGTTCCTAGCCTATACAACCTAGATAGTAATTTATCCGGGGGTTCCTGGTTTTCACAATATCTTTCAAATTGTGTTAATTCCCTTTTGTATCTGTTTGTTGATCCCAGAGAGTTCAGAAAATGGCACAACTGTACCGCTTGCCAATTTTTAATCCCATATTTTCCTTCCTGGAGTACCAATGAGGGTACAGTTGGCCATCTGTCCTGTTCTGAGAAATGTGATATCTGTGTAAGGCCCCTCTCTCTGAGACTCCTGTATGCTCGTTTCTCCATACCTGGTGGAAAGCAGGGGTTTCCTAATACTGGATACAGGGGGGAGAAGCTTGAGGTGTGTTTTCCTAACTGGCATATCTTATGGCCTATTGCTAACGTCGTCCCTATAATTGGATGTTTTTTTAATTGTATCGGCAGTGTTTGATAGCACCATAGTGCTCTTTGCAGTGGGATTTGACTAATTTCTTGTTCTAGATCTACCCATAGTTTGGATCCTGTCCTCCTACCCCATTCTATAATCCTACCCATATGGATCGCTTGATAGTATTTGGTTACGTCTGGTATTGCTAGACCCCCATTACTCTTAGGTAGGCACATCCTACTCCTACTAATCCTAGGTTTTTTCTTAGCCCAAATGAACTTAAAAAGGAGCCTATTTACTTGAAGTAAAAAGGCAGGGGGGATCTTGATTGGTATTGTTTGAAGGAGATATAGTATTCTAGGGAGTATACTCATTTTAATAGCATTACATCTTCCAAACCAAGAATGAAATCCCCTCTGCCATCTCTTCAAAGTGTCCTTGATTATGTATATCAATGGAGGGAAATTTACTTCAAAAATATTACCTAGTTTTGGTGGGATATAGATCCCCAGATATTTCAGGGCTATCTTAACCCACTTAAATTTAAAATTAGGTTTTAAGGTTTGTTGTAGGCCCCCCGGTAATTCCACACTCATAGCTTCTGATTTCTCATAGTTAATTTTTAAATTTGCTAATTTCCCATATTCCTCTATTTCTCTCATCAAGTTCTGTAATGATTCCCGGGGGTGAGATATGGTAAACAGCATGTCGTCTGCAAATGCAGAAATTTTATATTCTCTGTCTCCTATATCTAATCCCCGGACTCTCGGGTTTTGCCTAATCCTATTCAGCAGAGGTTCCAGTGTCAAAACGTATAATAGCGGAGATAGTGGACACCCCTGTCTTGTTCCATTTAATATTTTAATAGGCTCTGAGAGGATCCCATTTACCTTGACTGATGCTTGAGGTGTAGTATACACCCCCATAATCCATCTATACATATGTTCTCCTAATCCAATATGTCTCAATACTCCTGCCATAAACTTCCAGTTAACTCGATCGAAGGCCTTTTCGGCGTCTGTACTGAGGAAGATCGAAGGTGTTTTGGTTTCCCTTGCCCAGTGTACCAGGTTCAATACTTTAATGGTATTATCCCTGGCTTCCCGGGTCGGGATAAAACCCACCTGATCTAGGTGTATTAGCTGTGTCAGGAAAGGTTGTAGTCGGGCTGCTATTAGTTTGGTAAAAAGTTTTAGATCTGTATTCAACAATGAGATCGGGCGATAACTACCGCACTCCGCCGGGTCCTTCCCTTCTTTGGGAATCACCGCAATATGTGCCATAAGGGCTTCCGGGCGGAACGCGGTAGATCGGCCGATCTCATTGAACATCCCAATCATGTATGGTCCGAGAATGGGGAAAAAATGCTGGTAATACTGAATAGAAAACCCATCTGGACCAGGGGCTTTCCCTTTTTTAACCATTTTCATAGTTCCTTGGAGTTCCTCCATTGAGATAGGTCTATCGAGAATCTCCCTTTCGGTTGAGGGTATTCTTTTAAGTTGTGTTGAGGACAGATAATCCTCAATCCTTCCTCTAGGGATATCTATTTGTTCTAAATTATATAAGGAGGAATAGTATTCTCTAAATCTCTGCGCTATATCTTTAGGGAGTGACATTATCTGGCCGTTCTTGCTCTTAATATGTGGTATGTACACAGTATTCCTAATATCTTTTAATTTCCCTGCTAGAACTTTGCCACACTTGTCACCTAATTCATATGTTATCCTTCTACCTACTTGGATAATCGCTTTAGCTTTATACCTCAGTAGGTCAGCTAACTCCCTCCTTTTGTGTCCTAATTCTTCTCCTACTTTGATTGACTGTGTACCTTTATGTTGAATTTCCAGGGTTTGGATATCTGTCGTTAATTTCCTAACCTGATTCTCTCGAATTTTTTTACATCTTGCCCCATGCTTTATCAATAAACCCCTCATCACCGCCTTATGGGCCTCCCACACCACACTTGGGTCGCTCCCCGGGGTATCGTTGGTCCGAAAGTATTCACCTAGTTCCTTTTCTACTGCTTCTTTGACTTCTGGGGTCTGTAATAGGCTTTCATTCAGATGCCAACGATATCCCGTGGAGAGAGCCTTACCTGATATTATTATGTCAATTGTCACTGGGGCATGGTCTGACCAGATTATATTTCCAATTTCTACTTCCTCCACTCCCGTTAATAAATAGTGGGGTATCAGAAAATAATCCAGCCGAGAATATCTTTTATGTGGATTAGAGTAAAAGGTATAGTCTCTCTCTTCCCCGTGTAGTATCCTCCAAGCGTCGACCAGATGCATTTCTTTTAACTTTCGCAGGACTCGCCTCCTAGATTTACCTGATAGAGAAGAAGCTCCTAGAGATGTATCTAGTTTGGGGTCTAATGTCATATTAATGTCTCCTCCTAGTATCAACTTCCCTTCTATAAATTTATCTAGTTTAGACAGTACTTTAGTCAGGAAAGTATCTTGATTCGTATTAGGTGTATATATAGTAGCTAATGTTACTTTCTCGTCTCCTAAAGTGCCTTTTAGAAATATATACCTTCCATTTTCATCTATCTGTTTTTCCGTTAATGACCAAGCGATCTGGTTGGATATTAATATAGCTACTCCTTTAGATTTAGATGTTGGACTAAATGAGTGGTAGACACATGGAAAAAATCTATTTTGTAAATAGGGTAACCGACTAGCTCTAAAATGGGTTTCTTGAACAAAGGCCACATCTGAGCGCATTTTTTTTAATTCACCAAGGAGCATTCTCCTTTTTTCTGGGGTATTTGATCCCTTAACGTTAAAGGTGGTAATCCTTATACCCCCCATCCTTGCAGCTCAGAGTCCTCTCCCCTCTCCTCCTCCCCCTGAACCAGGGAGTCGAGGCTAAATAGATGGGTGAGGAAGGAGAGAAAACCCGCGCCAAGGAGAGGGGAGAGAAGGGAAAAAAAAAAAAAAAAAAAAAAAAGGAAAAAAGGGAGACCCCCCCCCACCCAATCCCCTTACTTATTGACCGTGGGGGTCGAGAGTATGGTACAAAGACCCCCCCCTCTACCCCAGAGCCAATTTAGCTCCTATATGCTTACTCTAGTACTCTATCCCCTAAGTATCCCCCTGAGTACTACCCTATCGGGGGGTACTGGTTTTGCGCACTCCTATATCGCGGTGCCCCCGCACCTTCCAGCCCTCCTTCCACCTCCACTTTATTTAAATCATACTATATAATATATTGCCCATCTCAATTAATCCCTGGATCTCAAGTATTCCTGTTTTACTTCCTCCCCCCTCTTCCCCCTCCCCCCCCCCCTCCCGCCCACCTCATATTCTTGCCCCATTAAGGGGCTACTCATTCTCCCTAGGTACCTAGTCGTTTAGTAACGCCAGGGTAGTGCCCTCCCTCCCCCAAGTGTCTTCGCCATATAAATATCCCCCCCCCCCCCATTTCCAGTACTGGGGTTAAATCCCTCTATAGAATATGTATACTAATTGTTCCTATGGTCTTCTCACAGTACATGATGCATAATAGTCTGTAATATAATATTCTTACAGTAATTTAAGAAAGGAAAAAGCAAACAACAAAACTAATTTTATAGTGCATCCTGAAACATCATGCGTAGCGTGTCTCAATAAATGCACTAAACAGTTTCCCTCAAGTCTAATTCACGTACCTGTTCATAATACATCAATTTTACTTTAACAGAACCTTAATAATACATTCATAATTCCAAATAAATTATATTGATCCTTATACCCAGGTTATCGATAAACCTGCTTGGGGTCTAGGTGTTCCCTCCCCCTCCACCCACCCTCTCCATCCCCCTCCCCTCCCACCCTCTCCATCCCCCTCCCCTCCCACCCCCTCCCCTACGTGTTTTATTCCTTAATGTGTGTTAACTATTAATATTGAGTATGTATAAAGCCAAACTGCTTTAATACTGTGAACTGTAAGTTGTGACTAACCTATCTAATGGTATGCCCTCCTGAATAATATGTCCATTGGGCTCTCACTATTAATTCCCACCCCCCTTAACCTTGTGTAAGTGTGTATTAAATATTGTCTCTATTATAGTGTATTCTAGTGTATTATGTATTATATAGTGTATAGTGTCATTGTGTTACCCCCCCTTTTAACCCCCACCCCACACCCCCACTTCCCTAACCTATTCCTCCCCTCTAATCTCTATTCCCCCTACTCCCCCATCCTACCCCCCACCCCCCACCCCTCACCCCTCACCCCCCTCTCAGCACCCCGCACACTCTTAACGCCGGCTACCTCACTCTGGTTTTTCAAAAAAAAAAGTCCAGAGGGGGAAGGGCAAAAAACAGTCAAAAGAAAAAGGGGAAGCTCAAATGAAAAAGGCACCAAGGGACAAAAAGAGAAAAAAAAAGGCCAGTCTCTCTCAAAAACACAAAAAAAAAGAGAGAGGGAGGGGGGGGGGGAGAAAGGGGCAGTCAACAGGACCTCCAGTTTCAACTGTTCCTTTAGATTGGCTGTCTCCAGTCCACCACCTCCAAAGGGTTGATCCCTAGAAAGGAGAAAAGTTCCGGCAAGTCCTTTTTGGAGCGCAGCCAAAATGTACCTGTATCTTGTTTCCTGATTAATACAGATATTGGATACCTCCATCTGTATGTTCCCCCTAGTTCCCTTATTCGATCTAATATGGGGCGTAGCATAGCTCTCCGCGAAAAATTTATCTTGATGGTTATAGGAGCGTGATCGGATATTGTCATGGCTTCGATGCCCGTTTCCACTATCCTTTCCAGGATTCTATGTTCTATAAGGGCGTAGTCTATCCACGAGTACGTCCCGTGCACAGGGGAGTAAAATGTAAAATCCCTCGCCTTAGGGTGTTGGATTCGCCAGATATCCATCAGCTGGTCTTTATACATTCTTTGTTTTAAACTTTTCAGCTGGCCTTCATTAGTCCCCTGTGCCCGGGACGTACTATCTAGGATGGCATCCATACAAAGATTAAAGTCCCCCATTACTATCAGATGCCCTACCTTAAAATTCCCAAGTTTCGTCAGTATCTTATTTACATACTTCGCAGAATTGTCATTTGGGGCATATATATTAGCTAATGTATAGTTCTCCCCTCTAAGCTTCCCTTTTAAAAATAGGAATCTCCCTTCGGGGTCTGTTAGTCTGTCTGTCAGCTCAAAACGAATGACTCTTGATAGACCAATTGCGACTCCTCTAGCCCGTCTTGTAATTGTATCCCCGTAGTACCATATCGGGTGACTGCGTGAGTACAATTTAATATTAGATTCAATCGTTAGGTGAGTCTCCTGTAGAAAGGCTACATCTGCTTTGTACAAGTGTAGTTCCTTGAGGATCTTATGTCTCGGGGAATTTAAGCCCTTCACATTGTAAGATAAAAATTTGATATCCATTATGATTAGTTTATTTCCTTCCTCCTTCTCTTAGGGACCTTTTTTTTGGGGGGTGGGACACTGATCTATGTGGAATCAACGAGATGGCCCCCCCTCCCCAACCTCCCTTCCCTAACCCTCCCTTTTTCCCTTCCCTACCCTCCCCTCGCCCTCCCTCCCCTAACCCCCCATCCCTCCCACCCCTTCTCCCTCCATGGCCTGTTGTAGGCCTGGGAGCCGTGCTAGGTATCGTCCACCTCCTCACCATCGGCTCCTCCCCCTCGAGGTTGGGTCTAGGGAACGCTCCATGACTAGCTATCTAATTCCCCCCTCCCTCCAACCCGTCCCCCCCCCAACCCCCCCCACTCCCCCAGTCATTTATGACTTCCAATCAGGCAAGTCAGGTACTGTTATGTCCAATTTTTGGCAAAATCTCTCCAATTCGTCAGGAAATCTTAGTCGGGCAGAGATCCCCCCCTTAAGCCCTATGAGGCAAGATGGAAACCCCCACTGGTATTTGATGCTCTATGTACAGTAGGTGACTGGGATATTGTGTCAATCTCGCTCCCTTTCTCGGCGAGATTGACCACCTACGAGCCCCATCGCGGGAGCCAGCGCCGAGCTGGCTTGCCGCGATGGAGACAAAGACGTCATAGAAGCGACGGGGATCCGACGCGGATTCCCGCCAATTCTACACGTGGGCGGAGTTTGTTATGAATCCTGAAGGAGAAATCCCCGCCGGATTTTTAAAGAAAAATCCGGCATGGGTTCCCCCCTCAGGAGCATAACGGGCCCTTAGGTCTGTTATGGGTTGTAAGGAGACCCCCCTACGCCGAAAAAAACGGCGTGGGGGTCCCCCCACAATCCATACCAGACCCGTATCCAAAGCACGCCGGCCGGCCGGTCAGGAAGGGAGTGGGGGCGAGCGAGCGCCCCCCCCCCTCCTGAGCCGTACCGGGCAGCATGCCCTCAACATGGGGGGGTCAGGTGCTCTGGGGTAGGGGGCGCACTGCGGCCCCCCACCCCAGAGCACCCTGTCCCCATGTTGATGAGGACAGGGCCCCTTCCCGACAACCCTGGCCGTTGGTTGTCGGGGTATGCGGACGGGAGGCTTATCGGAATCTGGAAGCCCCCTTTAATAAGGGGGCCCCCAGATACCGGCCCCCCACCCTAAGTGAATGAGTATGGGGTACATTGTACCCCTACCCATTCACCTGCAAATACAAAGTGTAAACACAAATAAAACACACAGGGTATTGAAATATTTTATTAGTTGGCCGCCGGGGGGGGGTGTGTATGATCGCTTTTATAAAAGCGCCCCCCTCCGGCGGGCTTCTGTGGGGGGGTGGGTGCCGCCGTCTGGTTCTTTTCCGCCGCCGGGGGGGGCGCTTTGATAAAAGCGCCCACCACCCGGCGGGCTTCTTTCGACGTCTTCGGCGGCGGGGGGGGTCTTCTCCCACTCTCCGGGGTCTTCTCCCACTCTCCGGGGTCTTCTCCCACTCTCCGGGGGTCTTCTCCCACTCTCCGGGGGTCTTCTCCGCTCTCCGGGGGTCTTCTTCTTCTTCAGGACTCGCCGCCGCTATCTTCGTGTGTTAGCTCAATTACTAGCGGCGGCGGTCCCCTCTTCTGCGACGTCGGCGTCTTCTTCTTCTTCTTCTTCTGCTGTCCAGATGTTGACGCGACGCTTCCTCCCGCTGTTATGCCCGGCGCGCGGCTCGCAGCGAAATATATAGGCCTGTCTTGTGACGTCGCAGTCCCATCATGCTCCGGTAGGTAGCTCGCCCCCACTCCCTTCCTGACCGGCCGGCCGGCGTGCTTTGGATTTGGGTCTGGTATGGATTGTGGGGGGACCCCCACGCCGTTTTTTTCGGCGTAGGGGGGTCTCCTTACAACCCATAACAGACCTAAGGGCCCGTTATGCTCCTGAGGGGGGAACCCATGCCGGATTTTTCTTTAAAAATCCGGCGGGGATTTCTCCTTCAGGATTCATAACAAACTCCGCCCACGTGTAGAATTGGCGGGAATCCGCGTCGGATCCCCGTCGCTTCTATGACGCGCTCGCTGGAATGTACTTTTACTATTCCAGCGAGTGCGAGATGTCGGCAGCCTGTCGCCGAGATTCAGCGCGATGCTGGCGTGCTGAAAACACATTC
The DNA here is from genome assembly GCA_029574335.1 of Rana kukunoris. Lineage (NCBI taxonomy): Eukaryota > Metazoa > Chordata > Amphibia > Anura > Ranidae > Rana > Rana kukunoris. The sequence continues at coordinate 2,986,691 of CM056053.1, read as the reverse complement.
TCGGCGGCAGGCACTGTACGCAACTGATCGAGTAGGGGTTTCAGATGTCTTCTCCTTTCAAGGGTTTCTCTTGATAAGTCCGAAAAAATTTGGATTTCCTTTTCTTTGTATCTAATGGGGGGCATCCCCCTCAATCTTCCCCAAATCAGTGCCTTGTCCTCATAATTCCGGAAGCGTACTATAATGTCCATTGGTCCCCTTCTCTCCATCTGTTTGGGGTTACCCACCCGGTGGACCCGCTCAATTTTGATGGACTTAGCTTCTGGCGGTTTTTCCATCAGGGGTTTAAAAAGAGTGTTCATGATCCCTCTTAGGTCCTTTTTTACTTGTTCTTCCTCTATCGCCCGTATTCTCAAGTTCTGTCGCCTGTTGCGATTTTCCTGATCCTCTAACCGGTATGCTAATTCTCTTTGGGCTACTGTCATCGCATGTACTTGAGATTTTAGTTTGTCCAGTTCTTGGTCTTGTTCTATTATTCTTTTTTCGGTCAGCTCCACTCTTTCTAGTAGCCCCACTAAGTCTGTTCTTATCCTGTTGACCTCAGCTTTTATTAAGTTTTCCATCCTCAGGAACATCATGTTCATCTCTGCTTTCGATGGTGGATGAGTATCCTGGCCTGACTCCTCTAACCTGCTTTGGTCAAAGTCGCTTTCTGAGGTCGTGTCTCCTTTGGACTGATTCGCTACCACTTCTCCCATTTTTTTCTTATCTGTTTTCTTTACCAAGCCTGAGCTTTTAGGATTAACATCTTGAGTCATATATTGCTGGATCAGACTTGTTCCCGCAATGTTTTTTGGGGTCTTTGGGGCGGTACCTCTTGTTGATCTACTCATTTTACTTTTGTTTAATGGTCTAATTCTTTTCCCCAGTTTGCCGATTGGGGAGGGGAGATAATTTGTCTCTACCCGGGTTATACTGACTCTCCCAAAACTCTCAGGTTCCCGGGCCTTGGGGTTTTTTTTTGTTTAATAGCCCGCGATTTACTTACGCGATCAGCAATCTGCGTCTATACTATATAGAGTTGGGCCCAGTTGTCATAGCTTATATTTGGGGGGCTTAAGAACATGCTCTGTACTATTGAGCTTTTTGGTTTCTCGCGTTAGTATTAGGTTGTAAAGAGCTCGCCTTTTCCTAGGTCGCCACTTTTTGAAAGAGAAATTAATTCCAATTTTCAATCATACATCCCCGTATCTTTCCCCCTGTCTTTCTCCTTTCTTCCTTCGCTTCTATGCTCCCTTCTAAGCTGATATTATTCCTGTGAGACCGGGTTTAGGGATATTTTGTTAGCCCAAAATCCCTAACGTCCTGGTATGCTGCCGCAATTCAGGGTTACCCCGTCATATGTATTCATGTATATTTGTACTCAATCTCTAGGGTGCAGGTCAGGTAAAGTACTTCTAATCCCCATTGCGAGGTAGTTCATCGTGGTAGTTACACAAAACATATACACACGTCCAGTACACAGTATTTTAGGTCTATATTGTTTGCCAGAGAAATATCCTTGTACTGATCCTTTAGCTGGGGGAGAATAGGTTGTGGGGGACAGGGGGGGGGGCACCAGGCCACGTCGGTTCTCGGCTCTGCTAGTATTGTTCTTGAGGGTCTGGGTTTTGGGATATTTTGTTAGCCCACAATCCCTAACGTCCTGATATGCTGCCGCAATTCAGAGCTATTCCGTCATATGTATTCATATATATATGTGCTCAATCTCTAGAGTGCAGGTCAGGTAAAGTACTTCTAATCCCCATAGCAAGGTTGTTCATCGTGGTAATTACACAAAACAGATACACATGTCCAGTTCACATTATTTTGGGTCTATGTAGTTTGCCAGAGAATAAATCATTGTACCGATCCTTTAGCTGGGGAGAATAGGTTATGGAACCAGGGGGGGGGGGCCGTCAAGCCACGTCGGTTCTCGGCTCTAATGAGCGCCTTACCCAACCCTCATTCAGCTTTCCTGCTCGTCTGCTGGGCTACGCTTTACTCTGTAACCTCCGGGGGGCAGCGTGCACCTCGATTCTGGTGCTACAAATTGCTCTGCCCGTTGAGGTGGTGTGGCTCCGGTCCGGGTATGGGCTGCCGCGATGTGAGTATGGGCTGCCGCGGGAGGGGGAGTGAGTCTCTCGTGCGGTCCGTGCTTGACGCTGCCTCTCACACTGCGCCTCGCTCGGCCATCACAGATCTTCCGGGTACTTGCAGCTGCTTGTGCCGCTAACCTCCATGGAGCGCTCCGGCGGCCCCTCCCTCCTCCTGTACGTCACGTCACGTCTCCATCTCCGATCAGATCTGTTGCCCCCCAGGCCTAAGGCTGCCAGCCCTCCCCTGGCAATGGCTGGTGTCATAACTGATCACATGTGTATTATCATGGCAGCTGTAGATTAAACAGAGGCCAAGATGGCAGCCTCCTTGGCTGCAAACTCTTGGTTATGGATGTTGTTTTGGTCTGGGATATATATTAGAAGGAGCATCTGGTTATAGAGCACCTGGCCTGACCTATTACACTATGTGCTTCTCTATATCGTTAAACTGCACATATCATTATTTTTAATGTATATACCCATTTTTTTCCAGTTTTTTGAGTAGGGAAGAGTTAAAACCCCCATTGGGTTATTTTTTGTTATCTGTATCCTGTTGGGGAGATTTCTCTTCAATTCTTGCAATGGAGACTGAACAGGAAGAGAGAATAAATTTATACAAAGTGAGGGAATTCCTTTCTAAGACAGTCCTCCCCAAAACGTGTCCCATTTCCCTTCTTTTCCCACTCTGGGTACAACTATAACATTTTATAACAATCCTTAAAGGGTGGGTTGCCAAGCATGCAATACACTGCTTATTATCGCTCAAACAGGGAGAGAGGTAAAGCTGCAGACACAGAATTATGTGAACTAAAGTAACAATGTAGGTGGTATCTATCTGGACTTAAATCTGAATTGGTTTTCACCGCCGCTCCCTTCTCTTGTGAAAGCCAGAGGTGAGGGCTGCATTGCTGGAGCCAGTTACTGCCAATGGGGCTTTTTTTTACCTTAAAAGAGAAGTGTGTTTTTTTTTTTTTATTATTCCAGTTTCATACTTACCTAGGTGGATGAAGCACCTGTCCGTAATTTTTCTTCTTCACTGATGAGGCTTCACTGATGGGCACTGATGGGGCTGCGCTGATTGGAACTGATGAGGCTGCACTGATGGGATTGGTACTGATGTGCACTGATGAGGCTGCACTGATGGGTACCAATGAGGAGGCACTGATGGGTACCAATGAGGAGGCACTGATGAGGTTGCAATGATGAGGTGGCACTTATGGGCACTGATAGGCAATACCGATGGGCACTGATTACCTGCGCTGATGTGCACTGATGAGGATACACTGATGGACACTGATGAGGCTGCACTGGTAAAGCGGCACTGGTGGGCACTGATGTGCTGCACTAATGAGTACTAGTGAGGCTTTAATGATGGGACGGCACTGATGGGCACTGATAGGCAGCACTGATAGGTGCACTGATGAGCATTGATAGGGGGTACTTATAGGCGGTATTGAAGGGCACTGATGATCAGCGCACTGATGATGTTTTTTCATGTCTCAAAGACTCCCAGCTAATAATTATATTTACGGCTAACAGTACATTCAAATAAATATATAACTTAGTCAAGTTAAAAATAATAATAAAGAATGTGATATACCTAACATTTAAAAACAAAAAGTGGATAATGTTTAATGGCCAGTGAAAAAGTGTCCCATACTTTGGTGGTCAGTGGAGAGGTTCTCAGGTAGAGGTACTTGGTACTCAGCGGTAAAGGACCCCTTACATTGGTGGTTAATGATGAAACTTTTTTACCAAAGGCATAAAAAAAATGAACTAGGAAAAGATCAGCTGCAAGAAGCTTATGGCAAATACTGGGAATAGTCCTTTGTGTTCTTATCACCTTTAGGGTCCTTACACACGGAGCGGTCCGTTTTTCGGTCCGCTCCGTGTGTCCATCAGCTCAGCGGGGGGTCTCCGCTGAGCTGTCGGGCGGACGGGGCGGTCCCCGCACCCTATGGGGAGTCGGATGGAAACGGACCGTCTGTCCGTTTGCATCCGATCCATTTGGCCGGACGGAAGAAAAATAGGACATTCTTCCGTCCGCAAAAACGGATGCGGATCGAGCGGAAGTTAGCGGATGCATCATCCGCTAACGGATCCACTCCCATAGGGACCCATTACAAGTCCGTTAACGGACTTGTAATGAGCGGACCGTTCGTCCGCTAGTGTGAAAGGGCCCTTACTGAGCGCAGCTTTCGCATTACAGGTCCTCTTTAATTCTAAGGCCTCGTACACACGATCGGACATATCCGATGAAAACGGTCCGCGGACCATTTCCATCGGATATGTCCGATCGGGAGTTTGATCCGATGGCGTGTACACACCATCGGATCAAATTCCCCGCCGCCGGACGGCGCGGTGACGTGGCGGTGACGTTGACGCCGCCACGCCACCGCCACGTCACCGCACCAGGAAGTTAAACACTTCCGCGCATGCGCCGAATCCATTCGGCGGCGGCGGTGGGGCACGACATGTCTGCTGGTAAGTGTACTAACCAGCAGACATGTCGGGCGGACAGATTCCACCGGATGGATTTCAAAGCATGCTTTGAAATCTGTCGGGTGGAGAAATCTGTCCGCTAGCCCATGCACACGAGCGGAGATGTCTGCTGAAACGGTCCATCGGACCGTTTTCAGCGGACATATCCCCTCGTGTGTACGCGGCCTTAGTGTAAAGTGCACTCTTGGAATTCTTTGAAAGTTGCCCTACTTAGAGGGAAAACTTCAATCCCCTGTATAGACTTCATAAATAAGGTCCCAGTGTATAAGAAAATAACACAACAGTACAACAGATAAAATAAAAGTTGCTACATAGTGAATGTATTTGCCTTTCACCTGGGAAATAAGTATTGTACTGTAGACTATTATATCTAAATCTGAATTCCCTGCTTGCAATTGACCAAGGCTCATTTTACAAATCTGTTCTATCTTCTTGACACTGTTCCCTTTATAGATCAAATCCCTAAAGGCTCAATCCACAAAGGTCCAGAACATGCGTTATTTAGCCCGCTTTATAAGTAGTGCTCTTTTACCACTGCTAGTGCTATTTTTACACTGTCAGGCCTCGTACACACAACCGAGGAACTCGTCGGAAAAGACACATCGTTTTCCTTGACGAGTTCCTTGTCAGGCTTGTCGAGAAACTTGACAAGCTGTCTTTGCGTACACACTGTCAAGACCAAATCTCGTCGTTCTCAAACTCGGTGACTTCAACACATACCATGGCGGGGGAAGATCGATTCCACTGGCACAACCCTTGGGGCTGCTTTTGCTAATCTCATGTTACTGCGTGTTAGGTAAAAGTTTGGTGAGAGACGATTTGCACTTTTCAGTCTGTTACAGCGTGACAAATGTGCTATTTCCATTACGAACGCTACTTTTACCGAAGGCGCGCGGGTTTCTAAGCATACACACGAACGTGTTTCTCGGCGAAAACCAGCCCGACGAGGAACGCGACGAGGAAATTGAGACTCTCGTCGAGGAAAAAGAGAACTTTCTCTCTTTTTTCCTCGTCGAGTTCCTCGACAGTTTTCTCGATGAAAAGCATACACACGACCGTTTTCCTTGGTAAAAAAGCTCTGCCACCAATATTCTTGATGGATTCTATTGAGTTTCTCGGTCGTGTGTACGAGGCCTCAGGCCTCGTACACACACAGGCAAGAATCTCGTCAGGAAAAAAACGTTGTTTTTTCCATCGAGATTCTTGGCAATAATCTTTTGCCGTCCGAGTGTACACACTGATTTTTCTAAATAACCGCGGTTCTCTTGAAAGGCAAGAATGCGGTGACGTCATCGCATACGACGAGCATGCGCTCGTCACATTCGATGCCGTCGCCGCCATCTTACTTCACCCCAGCTATGCCGTGGAAGCTACCACGCATGCGTCATTTCGAGCATGCGCGGGTTTCCACAGCGACAGGTAAGTATACACACTCTCTGGTTTATCGTCTGGAAACAGGCTGACAAGAATCTCGATGAGAAAATAGCAGGTTCTCTATTTTTTTTGTCAAGATTCTGGCCAGATTTCCAGATGAGAAACCTGTGGCCTCGTACACACGATCAAATCTGTCTGCTGGAAACAGTCTGCTAGACCGTCCCAGCAGACAGATTCGATCGTGTGTACGGCCGAGCCGACGGATTTGGCCACCCGACAGATTTCAAAGCATGCTTTGAAATCTATCGGGTGGGAATCCGTCCACCCGACATGTCTGCTGGTTATTACACTTACCAGCAGACATGTCGTCCCGCACCGCCGCCGAATGGATTCGGCGCATGCGCGGAAGTGTTTTACTTCCTGGTGCAGTGACGTGGCGGCGTCAACGTCACCGCCACGTCACCGACACGTCAGCGCGCTGTCTGCTGGCGGGGATTTTGGTTTGCTCGTGTGTACACGCGAGCAAACCAAAATCCTATCAGACAGATTTGTTCAAATCGGTCGGTCCGACCGATTTGAACAAATAGATTGCCTCGTGTGTACGAGGCCTGAGAGCCTCGTTCACACGAATATTTTTCTCGGCAAGAAAGCTCTGCCAGCAGTTTTCTTACTATTTTTTGTCGAGAAAAACGTGGCCAAATATAAAGTCAATTTACAAAGATTGCCACATGGGTTATTATTCCTTAGGCCTCGTACACACTACCGTTTTCCTCGACAAAATCCATCAAGAGAATTGGTGGCAGAGCTTTTTTGCCGGGGAAAACGGTCATGTGCATGTTGGATTTTCAGGTCTGCTCTGTAGCCGTCATTCGGCTATAGTGCGGGCCTCAAGAAGTTAAAGGGGTTGTAAAGTCAAACTTTTTTTTATCCTAATGCATTATATGCATTAAGATAAAAAGCCTTCTGTGTGCAGCAGCCCCGCTCATACTTACCTGAGGTCCCTCTAGATCAGGGGTCTCCAGCTTTTGTGAAACTAGAAGTCCTGCCTTGTAACTATGGGCCTTGCAATGCCTCATGAGACTTGTAATTTTTCGACAGCTGGAGGACCGCCAGTTTGAGACCCCTGCTCTAGATCCAGCGATGTTGCAGGAGTGTCTCAGCCATCCAGTTGGCCGAGACACTCATTGGCTGGGACAGCAGCACAGCACCATTAGCTCCTTTTGCTGTTAATCAAAGTCAGTCAGTCAATGAATAAAAAAGGGGACGGGGCAGGGCCACAGCTCCATGCCTGAATGGACACAGGGAGCTGTGGCTTAGGTCGGGTCCCCAGAAAAAGCTGCTTGCTGTGGGGGGTACTCAACGGGAGGGAGGGGCCAGGCACAAGAGTGGGAACCGAGAAGAGGAGGATTGGGGCTGCTCTGTGCAATACCATTACACAGAGCAGGAAGGTATAACGTTTGTTATTTTAAACTTAAAAAAAATACTTTAAATCACTTTTAAGCCTACTCTTAAAATGAACCTCCAACTCCTAATCTAATGCTCCCCAATGCTAGCTGAAGTTACCTACAATAACTTTATTATTGCCCCAAGGTGACAGACATGCTTTAAAAAGTACCTGTGTAAAAATAGCGGCACTGAAAACTCGTTATCCCAGAGACGAGAGCTCTGGATTCTATGGCGTACGTGGACACTGATAATTATCATTCTAAGTGAATTGCCTGCAGTAAATTTATTAAGACATTGTTCTGCACGCTGACAGATCTGTCAGAAAAATTTACCTTTATCGAGCTTTGGAACATCCGGCACTCTTTCCTGGCCTCAGGACCTTTTATATAAAAACATTTCCATTCATTTTTTTAAACTGTTTGATAGAAATCTCATAGAACCCAACTGTGTTTAGGAAAGTGTAACTTTGTATCTTCAGCGCATGTTTATTATTTTCACGTTCCTCCCATGTACAAAAGCCAGTAAACATTATTTGTGGTCAACAAACAAAGGATATGAGCCATTAGCTATTCCCGCGTTCTTTGAATGGCAAACACAATAGATGACTGGCGGCATAATAATGAGTTGTGTGCACACAATATTCTGCCTCTTTGTGAAGGGAACCATTGTTTACCGCCGCTACCTGCAGCACACACAGCCTTCCACCTAGAGATACCGGATGAATAAAAACAGGGCTCTGTCCTAAAACAAATTGCACGTCCCTGAGGGTTCCCTTCACTATGGTGCTCAGCCAAATAAAAGTATTTCCACTTAAAGCATTTGTGGTGTACAAGGCTGAACGTTTTGTTCTTTTCACTTTGAGATTTTTAGAGACACATCACGTTCCGTACAATGAAACTGAAATAACATCAAATTAAATGTCAGTATCTATTAATGATGACATAACAATTCCCTAATTTCTTTCTTTCTCTTTCTTGCTTTATTCTTTCCTTCCTTCTTCATTCTGTCCTTCCCTTCCTTCCCTTCCTCACTTCTTCCTAGTTTCCTTCATTTCCTTTTTTTCTCCCCTCTATTCTTTCCTTTCTGTTCCTTCCTTTCCCTCTTTATTTTCCTGTAGATGCATCATCGACAATTATTCTAAATCCAAAACATATTATTACCAATTAATGGTGAAATAATTTCTTTCTTTTTTTCTTTCTATACTTCTTTATTCTTTACTACCTCTTTCATTTCTTCCTTCATTCCTTACCTCCCTCTTTTTTGCATCCCTTTTCTCTTTCTTTTTTTCTTACTTCATTTCTTTTTCTCTTTCTCGTTTTCCTCTTCCTCCCTACATTCCTTACTTATTCTATCTCTTCTATCTCTAACCATTCCTTCCTGTATTTCTTTCTTCCCATTACCATCTCTTCTTTACACTCTGTTCTTTCTTTCTAACCTTTTCTTTTTCTTCTTACCCTCTTTTTCACCCCTCTTCCTTTCTTCCTTCCTTCCTTTATTTCTTTCCTCCTTCCCATATATTTCTCACTTTTTTTCTTCACTTTCTCCTTTATTCTTTGCTACAGCTTTTTTCTTTGTTGTTTCTATATTTACTCCTTTATTCTTTGCTCTTTTATTTATTTCCTACTTCCTTACCTCGCTCTTTCTTTTTATTACTGCATTTCTTCTGTATTTCTTATTCCCCTGCCCCTCCTTTTATCCTTCATTCTTTCCTTCCTTCCTTCCTTTCTTTCCTTCCTTATCTTTTGCTACATCTTTCATTTCTTGCTTATTTTTTTGCCTCCCTCTTTCATTCCTTTCTTCCTTTTCCCCTTCCTTCCTTCCTTCATTCCTTCCTTCCTTGCTTCATTCCTATCTCTTCTATCCCTAACCATTCCTTCCTGTATTTCTTTATTCCCCATACATCTATTTATTCTTTCTTTCTCCCTTTTTTTCCTTCCTTTCTTCCTTCTTTCCTTCCTTCCTTCCTTCCTTCCTTTCTTTCTCTCTCTCTCTCTCTCTCTTTCTCTCTCTCTCTTTCTTTTTCTCTTTCTCTTTCTTTTTCTCTTTCTTTCCAGCCCTGTACACACGATTGGATATCTGATGGAATCTAATCCGATGGATTTTTTCATAGGATATTCGATGAAGCTGACTTTCATCAGTCTTGCCTACACACCATCAGTCAAAAATCCGATCGTGCCAAAACGCGGTGACGTCCAACACAAGTTCAATGCTTCCAAGCATGCGTCGACTTGATTCTGAGCATGCATGGATTTTTTCCATACAGACGATCGGATCTTTTTATCTGATTTTTATCCTTAGGAAAAATTTAAAACATGTTCTATTTTTTTACACCGATGGAAATACAACTGATGAGGCCCACACACGATAGGTTTGTCTGATGAAAACGGTCCATCGGTCTGTTTTCAGCAGACAAACCGATCGTGTGTCCGCGGCTTTACTCTCTTTCCTTCTTTTCTCTCCCCCTTCCTTCCTTCCTTCTTTCCTTCCTTTCTCGCTCTATCACTTGTATCCCTAATGCCACGTACACACGATCGGTTCATCCGATTAAAACGGACCGATGGATTTTTTCATCAGATATCCGATGAAGCTGACTTTTATCAGTCTTGCCTACACACCATCAGTTAAAAATCCGATCGTGTCCAAAGCGGTGACGTAAAACACAATGACGCGCAGAGAAAAATGAAGTTCAATGCTTCCGAGCATGCGTCGACTTGATTCTATGCATGCGTTTTTTTCTATCGTTTTTTTAACCATGAGAACATTTTTAAAAGGGTTCTATTTTTTTTTAACCAATGGGAAAAAAAGCGATGGGGCTCGCACACGATCGGTTCATCAGGCGAACCGATCGTGTGTACAGGGCATAACTTTTCCTCCATCTATTTCTATCTTCACTTCTTTACACTCTTCCCCTTTTTTTCTTCCTTTGTGCTATTCCTTCTGTATTTCCTCCTAAGGGTGAGCCATACAATGACTATGCAACTTCACAAAATTGGTTGCCCTGTAGACTTACCAAGGATTCCTTTATACTCCTGCTGGTCCCTACTAAATGGTCCAGGACAGGGATCCAACTTTCTGCAGGTCAGAGGTCGACTTTGAATGTAATACTTTTATTTTGGCCTGGTGTGTCTCTTTAGGATCCTGTGAAAGCCCCCTGTAATCCCCTCCTGTATACATTGCTGTGTGCATGTGCTGAAGATCACTATGGCTCTAATTGCATATTCTGGTAAACAGAAGCATCTCCGACGTGTCCCCCGCAGCTAATGGGAGAATGCACTCTCTGGTAATACAAACACTCAAGGCTACATCTGCAAAGTAATATGTGATTGTGGGAACGCTGTACCCAGGCAGGTCAGAAAGGAAAACACATCCTTTTGTACAATAAATAACAATAAAGTGAAAAGGGAGACATGCCAAGGTTGACACACCGTCACGTTTTCCAGATCCTAAAATAAATCCGTAAAAACCTTCATGAAGAAGCTGCTTAAAGATTTTATGTAGCAGTAAAAATACAGTCTAACTTGTTTACTGATCTATTGTGGTGTGTCAATTACATGTACTGTGAATTTTACAGAAGTTTCACAATATGCGCTGAAAGGCTGCACAAGGCTTGCACTGATGAGGCTCGGTGAGACAGAACAGTATAAGGAATGGCAAGGCCACCACTGGGTAAGAAATAGCAGAATGATTAACCAAATGTTGTTTCAATGCTCTTTATCCAACAGTCTGAAGCCTCGTACACACAACCGGTTTTCTCGGCAAATACCAGTAAGAAAACTGCGTCTTGGCGAGAAAACCGTTCGTGTGTATCGTGTGTGCCAGAATCTCGACCAGAAAAAAGAGAGCGGGTTCTCTGTTTTTTCTCGTCGAGATTCTGGCACACGCGATACACACGAACGGTTTTCTCGGCAAGAAGCAGTTCTCTTGCTGGTTTTTGCCGAGAAAACTGGTCGTGTGTACGAGGCTTCAGACTGTTGGATAAAGAGCATTGAAACAACATTTGGTTTGAGATTCTTGTCGGCCTGTTTCCCGACGAGAAACCTGAGAGTGTGTATACTTACCTGTCGCCGTGGAAACCCGTGAATGCTCGAAATGACTTTGGCGCATGGTAGCTTCCACGGCACAGGTAGGGTGAGGCAAGATGGCGGCGACGGCATCGAATGTGACGAGTGCATGCTCGTCGTACGCGATGACGTCACCTCGTTCTTGCCTTTCAAGAGAACCTCGGTTCTTTTGAAAGGTCAGTGTGTACACTCGGGCGGCAAGAGATTCCTGCCAAGAATCTCGTCAGGGAAAACAACAGGTTTTTCCTGACGAGATTCTTGCCCGTGTGTACAGGGCCTAAGTGTATCGCTACCCCGGTAGGGGCCACTTACAGACTTAAAAACTTGACCCTGATGGTTGCTCTGACCTTGCAGGTCTCCCGACATCTCTGACACTCTGGGTTCTGACATTTCACCAATATTAAATATAAAGCACAGTAAAACAGATGGGTTTTTACTTAAAGCAGAGTTCCACTCAAAAGTGTAACTTCTGCTTATCTGTTTTCCCCTCTCCGGTGCCACATCTGGTACCTTTCATGGGGAGGGGGAACAGGTAAGGAGCCCGGTCTCCCAGAAGTTTAGCTCCCTCCTCCTCCGCTACTGGACTAGTTAGAAAGTGCTTCACGCATGCACAGTAAGGAACCAGCTGTAAAGCTGAAAGGCTTCACTGCCGGGTTCCCTTATCAAGAATGGCGGCGGCTGCACCCAACAGCTGATCCGAAGATGGTGGTGCTGACATTGCGGGCTCCCTGGACAGGTAAGTGTCCATATATTAAAAGTCAGCAACTGTAGTATTTATGGCTGATGACTGTTAATTTTCCACGGGGGGCTGGACCTCCTCTTTAAATGAGTTGTAAAGATTCCCGTTTTTTCACCTTATTGCATCCTAAGAAAGAGCCCCACCCCGTTTACTTAACTGAGCCGCTGAAAGTTCTGCGTCGAGAACACGCTGGATTTCAGCTCTTCATTAGATAGATTGATAGCAGCGCAGCCATTGGCTCACTCTGCTGTCAATCAAGTCCAATAATGCAGGCGCCGGGGGGGGGGTGGGGCCGAGTCCTGCATTTGTGTCTATGAAAGCGCTTCCCAGGGGGGTTAGCTGATGCGAGGAGGAGCCGAGACAGCTGCCGAGAGACCCCAGAAGACGAGGATCGGGGCCACTCTGTATAAAAAGATCTGCACATCGGACGTAAGTATGACATGTTTGTTATTTTTATTTTTTTTAACATTTGAACCTTTAGTACCACTTTAAGGTTTGATAGTTAACAGTATCAACAGAAAGTGGTTTAACCACTTGCCCACCGGGCCTGTTTTTCAGATTCGGTGTTTACGAGACTAAAACTGTTTTTTTTGCTAGAAAATTACTTAAACCCCCCAAATATTATATATATTTTTTTCTAACACCCTAGAGAATAAAATGGCAGTCATTGCAATACTTTTTGTTACACCGTATTTGCGCAGCGGTCTTACAAGCGCACTTTTTTTGAAAAAAAAACACTTTTTTGAATAAAAAAATAAGACAACAATAAATTTGGCCCAATTTTTTTATATATTGTGATAGATAATGTTACGCCGAGTAAAATGATACCCAACATGTCACGCTTAAAAATTGCGCCCGCTCGTGGCATGGCGTCAAACTTTTACCCTTAAAAATCTCGTTTAAAAAATTCTACAGGTTGCATTTTTTGAGATACAGAGGAGGTCTAGGGCTAGAATTATTGCTCTCGCTCTAACGATCGCGGCGATACCTCACTTGTGTGGTTTGAACACCGTTTTCATATGTGGGCGCTACTCGCGTATACGTTCGCTTCTGTGCGCGAGCTCGTCGGGACGGGGCGTTTTACATTTTTTTTTTTTCTTTTTTTTTTTTATTAGTTTATAATTTTATACATCAAAATAAATTTAAAAAAAAATTATCACTTTTATTCCTATTACAAGGAATGTAAACATCCCTTGTAATAGAAAAAAGCATGACATGTCCTCTTAAATATGAGATCTGGGGTCAAAAAGACCTCAGATCTCATATTTAGACTTAAATGCAAAAAAATAAAAAATAAAAAATAAATGTCATTTTTCAAATCTCAGAAAAAAAAAATGTTTCTTTAAGACGCTGTGCGGGACTGACGTTTTGACGTCACTTCCGCCCAGCAGAGCTATGGGGGACGGGTGGGGGCGATTTTTCCCTCACTCGTATCCCAACACAGCCAGCAAGAGGACCCGATCGCCTCCGCCGCTACCAACAGCTCCGGTAAGCGGCGGAGGGCGCGGGAGAGCGGCGGGAGGGGGGGCCCTCTCCCGCCACCGATAACGGCGATCTTGCGGCGAATCCGCTGCTGGGACCGCCATTATCGTGTACAGCACTGCCCACGGAAAATATGGATATCTCGGTTGTGGCAGCAGCTGCTGCCGTTACCGAGATATCCATCTTTAAAATCATGATGTATTTTTCCTATGACACTGTGGGCAAGTGGTTAAGAAAATATAATGCAATCGTTAAACTCTTGACACAAATGTATAAGAAAACTGTGGGTATATTCTTTAGTAGAAATAAGAGCAGAAAGAAGTAACCTGATCAAGGTCTATGGCTGCATGTCGGGGGGGGGGGGGGGGGGGGGGGGCAGCGAGCACCCTATCTGGGTCACTCTGATGGCCACACCGCTTCTGCCAGAAACTGTCAGCCCAGTCTGCCTCTGTGCCACACTCGCCCTCCACTAATTTCCACTCGCCTAATTTCCACTCTGAGCAGGCGAGTGGAAATTTTGAGGGCTGCCCAACACTATCCATTTTTATGCAAAACCTGAAATCTTTTCTCTTCCTGCCTTCACCTTACAACTTTACTTTTATTATCTCCATCAGCCCATCCCCCACAGTTATTACCTTTTGTATCACTTGACCCTCCCATTTAGATTGTAAGCTCTAACGAGCCGGGCCCCCCATCCTCCTATATTGAATTTTATTGCAACTCTACTGTCTGTCCTCAGGCTTTAAAGCGCTGCACAGATTGTCTGCGCTATATAAATCCTGTATAATAATACAGTCAAACCTCAGATTGCGAGTAACGCGGTTAACGAGCAATTAGCAATGCAAGCATTTTTTTTTGTTGAAAATCCTGACTCAGTTTGCGAGTGTTGTCTCGCAAAACAAGCAGGATTCAAGACACAGCAGTGTGCAGTACCGCATTTGTGGGGGGCGCTGGAGCTGAGTGGAGCTGATTGGAGCCGTTCGGAAATACTAAATAGAAACTCGTAAATACTTCGTTCCCGAGCCTTTCTGAGTTCAGCCGAGCTGTCCCCGAGCCTTTCCGGGTATTTCGGAGGCTCTCCGGTGACGGCCTAACTCTGGCTACATGCGGTATTGCATGCCATAGAAGTCAATGAGGAACAAATTATTTTTGTTTCCATTGACTTCTATGGGCAAACTTGCTTTGATATGCGAGTGCTTTGGATTACGAGCATTCTCCTGGAACGGATTATGCTCGTAATCCAAGGTTCCACTGTAATAATTTTCTTACTGCAATGGGAAATGGCCCAAGTTCATTTAACCCCCCTGCCGGTATCCCCGAGCGCGACTCGGGGTGGATTTTTCATGTAAATATCGATATCCCCGAGTCGCGCTAGGGGTGAATGCAGAGCCTGCAGCGCGCACTGGCTTACCTGTTTATCCAGGCGGGGTACTGTACTTACCTTGTCCCTGGTTCCAGCGATGCATCCCCGCTGTGTGAGCGAGTGGCGTCCTCCATTCGACTCACGCAGTGCCCGCGCGCCGCCGATCTCCGTTCCCTGCGACGTAACGGCGCACGGGGGCGGAGACCGGCGGCAAATTCAAAAAAGTAAACAAACACATTACATACAGAATACTGTAATCTTATAGATTACAGTACTGTATGTAAAAAGTACACCCCCCCCCCGTCCCTAGTGGTCTGCCCAGTGCCCTGCATGTTCTTTTACATAATAAAAACATTTTTTTTGTGCCTGCAAACTGTAGATTGTCCATAGCAACCAAAAGTGTCCCTTTATGTCAAAAGTGATTTTAGAGCAGCTAGAAAACAGTGATAATAAATGATAATCACTTGCAGAATTGAGCAATAGCGATTTGTGGGGAAATCCATCATAAAAAAATAAAAGTAATGACAGCGACAATTCTGCAACTGAGCAAATTTCAGTGATTTTGATTTGATTACATTAGTGAATAATTTTTATTATAATTACATTATTATTTGTTATAATTATTTATAGTTATTTATTATATTATAATTTTATGATTTTGTGTTTCAAACTTTATCATACCCGGGATGTCTACTAGACTCTGTTTTGGACAAATTTAAGTGAGTTATTCCTAAAAATTGCAGGCCTACAGTATAAAACGCAGAATTTCCATGCAAAATAATTGTACCGCCAGGGAGGTTAAAGGGATTGTAAAGGTGCAATTCCTAAATATCTTCCTTTCCCTTAGTGCAGTCCTCCTTTACTTACCTCATCCTTCCATTTTGCTTTTAAATGTCCTTATTTCTTCTGAGAAATCCTCACTTCCTGTTCTTCTGTCTGTAACTCCACACAGTAATGCAAGGCTTTCTCCCTGGTGTGGAGTGTCGTGCTCGCCCCCTCCCTTGGACTACCAGAGAGTCAGGACGTTGCAGATAGAGAAAGGAGCTGTGTGTTAGTGGGCGTCCTGACTCTCCTGTAGTCCAAGGGAGGGGGCGAGCACGACACTCCACACCAGGGAGAAAGCTTTGCATCACTGTGTGGAGTTACAGACAGAAGAACAGGAAGTGAGGATTTCTCAGAAGAAATAAGGACATTTAAAAGCAAAATGGAAGGATGAGGTAAGTGAAGGAGCCCAGCACTAAGGTAAAGGAAAATATTTAGGAAAAATTGTACCTTTACAACCCCTTAATCTCATAGCAATCTTCCCCCTTTAATTGCCATTTTCTACAGATTATAATTGCTACTGAGCTGTTTAGCAGTACTTTTTATGAATAAAGCCCCCCCCCCCCCCCCACCTTAAAACTTTTCTGAACTTGTTACATTTTATGAAGTCCATTGCATTTGACGGAAGCAACTTCTGAACACCAGCTTGGTTCTGACGTGGGAAGAAAGAGAATAAATTAATAATACAATGCCACCCGGTGAAGCAGATTCGTAAAATACTTTATGGGGCATGAAAACATTTTATTGACTTTCTGCCGTTTTGAATATATCTCATAATAAATGTATGATTGAGCATCCATAGCCAAAGACAGCTACCTCGAAGGGATGGAAAACACGGGCTGCAGGACGCCGCGTACAAAGGATGGCGACGCTGTGGGAGGACACCACGGGGAAGTCTGGTGCTTGGAAAGAACAGAGGAACAAAGAAGAATAGTCGTTTACATTGATTCATCGTACAAAAGGCTGGTGGAATAAAAGAGGCAGTTGGCATTGAATTGAGCTCTATTTTACACATATCTGGACGCAAATAGTATTTTGCTGATGATGCGGCAATGTCACACCGCAGGCTGATAATATCAACTAATATTGTTTACAGGAAACCCAATGGAAATTGTGACAACAATTTAAAGTCAGCAGGGGTTTGGGGATATGTAATATGGAACGTTTACTTTTATTTTTAAAGCAAAAAAAAAATCTTATTGGGGAACATTCTATCAGAGCCTATAGCATGGCAGAAATAAAATGTTTGTTTTTGCCGCCCAATTTCTGGATTTCTGGGGTTAAGGAGGAGTCAGGTTTGTGAGACACCATAATCCACAAGGCACCTGGATTAACCACCCCCCCAACAAGGCAATTTTTTGCTAAACTGCACTGCGTTACCTTAACTGACAATTGCGTGGTCATGCAATGAGGTCCCCTGGACCCACATGTAGCCCCATTTCTCCTCTACAAGTTTGCAAAGTTTGTTGTCTGAGGGACCTACGGCCGGGGAGCACCGATTTTTCAAAGCCGGGCACCCCTTCCATAGACTCCCATGTTAAACGTCAGTCTAGTCATGGGCACAGTGAGGCATTGGGCACAGTGAGGCATGGGCATGGACACAGTGAGGCACAGTGAGGCATGCAGATGGACACCCTAGGCTTATACTCGAGTCAATAAGTTTTACCAGTTTTTTGGTAAAATTAGGTGCCTCGGCTTATATTCGGGTCAGCTTATACTCAAGTATATATGGTATTCATAATGAAACTAAAGCCTTAGAATAACAGTAACACACCATCTGAAGGAACCATAAATAAAAGACTAATTATAGTATACTAAAGACAAGGACACAAGGTCGCTTCCTATAGTAGAGTATACTAATGATACGGTTGTTTACATAGGGCACTGTGTGTCGAATACTGTTTAACTCGACATGTTGCGCATGACAAACACTTCCTCAGGAGTTTTTATGCAAATTATTGAGGCGATAATACATTTTTGCAATTTAAAGTGAAATTCCCATTAGTAAGAGATGGTAAACATTCATACAGTATTATGCCTCAAGGGATATCTCTCAGACCATTGCTTAAGTTCCTCCGTTTGGGGTGACAGCCCTCTGAACAGCAGAGATGCCTGTACAGACATCTTTTTCCATCTCTGATTAATGGGAATTTCACTTTAAATTGCAAGAATCAGATTGTTGGGCAGTTGGTTAGCCCCGTATTGATTGGGGATCTTTGATGACCCCTGTGACAGACTCAGATTCTCCTATGTCTAAAATCATCCTATGACCACTAGGTCCATAGGATGAATGGAAGAATGATATATTGGACTACCTGAGATAGGATTATTAGGTATGGATTATCCACATTATATTCTGAGATATCTGTAGGACTATTTTAAGTTTGTTAATTCTGAGCTCAAAGGGTTAATTGTAGAGTGACTCTTTCATACTGCTAAATTCTAATGCCCTCTTCTCCAGCTAATTGACTATTGTGTTTTGTACTACAATAGAGTCAGTCTCCTGTCAGGTGTATTGAATTAGCATGTCAATTATGTTCAGGGGAGCTTGACAAGCTATGCGGTGCCGAAATGTCTAGCTACTGATTAGATAATTAGCTCAACTGAATGTCATTAGCAAAGGAATGTGTGGGGTGGAGAGTTCATTGTTTCTGTGATTAACTTTAACAAGCTGTTCTGTATATAAGATTGTGGTTTTGGTCCTATTAAACATTCCATACTTAGCACACATACAAGTGTCGTCTCCTTGTGTGTTTCAAGTCAGCTAAAATATCCAGTATCTATGTCCAGACTATGGGAAGCAGTATCTGACGGAAGCATTCGGTCCGGATGCGGGGACCTTCCGTGACAACCCCGTTTTACAAGTACACACAACCGTTTTTCATGACGAGAAAAATTTCATTTTTTCAAATTGCTTGTTAAAAACGGTCGTGTGTAGGCTCCAGAGCATTTTTCTCAACGAGAAAAATGGCCATTAAAAATTTAGAACCTGCTCTATTTTTTCTCGTATTTTTTCACGTCGTCGTTTTTCTCGTCGTGAAAAAAACTTGTGTGTACGCTTTAACAACAAGGAAAAAAATGCACATGCTCAGAAGCAAGTTATTAGAGGGGAAATTAGCATAATCAGCCCAAAGGGTGGCGCCATTCGAATGGAACTTCCCCTTTACAGCGCCGCCGTACGTATTTTACGTCACCGCGCTTTGCTAGAGCATTTTTTATCACGATCGTGTGTGCGCAAGGCAGGCTTGAGAGGAATCACATTGAGAAAAACATTAAGCTTATTAATGTTGTTGTCCTCAGTGAGGAGATATCCCTTTAATTTCCTTTCCAAAAACCCAAGAAGAAGTGATTCAAAATCTCACCATAGAGAAGGGAAATCCAATATTTGAAAGGTGTAACCAGCTAAGCTTGAGCACTGTCACATACAGTAGCAGGGCTTGATTAAGCTTATGCAAATACCTACATTGGGAAAGTGAATATTTGCATAGGAAGTTCTGCAAGCTCCTGTGGCACCAACAAGAGAAAATCTAAGAAACAGAAAGTACAGGGTCCCTTTATTCCTGTTCCAAATATTTTATAAAATGTAATAATTATTAACAAAACTCCATTAACCACTTAAGACCCGGACCAATACGCTGGTAAATGACCCAAGGTGTTTTTGCGATTCGGCACTGCGTCGCTTTAACAGACAATTGCGCGGTCGTGCGACGTGGCTCCCAAACAAAATTTGCGTCCTTTTCTTCCCACAAATAGAGCTTTCTTTTGGTGGTATTTGATCACCTCTGCGATTTTTATTTTTTGCGCTATATACAAAAATAGAGCGACATTTTTGAAAAAAAAAACACTATTTTTTACTTTTTGTTAAAAAAAAATCAAATAAACTAAATTTTAGTCAAACATTTAGGCCAAAATTTATTTAGCCACATGTCTTTAGTAAAAAAAAAAAAATCGCAATAAAAAAAAATAGCTACCTAGCGGGAACAGCGACACTAATACAGCGATCAGAAAAATGATCGCTTGGTGACGCTGGCAATAGGGAGTGAAAGGGTTAACTAGGGCGGTGATCAGGGGGTTAAAACTTTATTAGGGGGGGTGGGGGGGCTACCCTGGACCTAACACTAACTGTTTTTACACTGCCTGTCACACTGACACTAAATGCAGTGATTAGATCACTGCATTCAGTGACATTGTGACAGGGGGGGTGGGGGGCAGATCGCAAGGGGTTAAGTATGCCTATGTGTGTGTGTGTCAGTGTAGTGTTGGTGCAGGACTTACTGTTAGGTGTTTCTCCCATCGCAGCGGTTGGAAATACTGCTGCGATGGGAGATTACATCACTTCCCCCTTCCTGTGTTTACACAGGAGGAGGAAGTGACAGGAGCTGGGAGCGCGCGCATTGGCTGGGAGCGATCGCGGGGGGGCGGGTAAACGCCGACATCCGCCCGCTCGTCCCGGATCGCTCCCGAAGCCAGGGGGACCCCCGCACGCCGTGGAGGGGGTCCCGATGGGACCCCCGAACCGCACTTAGGCGGGGACGTAAATTTACGCCCTTGTGCCTGTACGAGCCATTCTGTGGCCGTATATGTGCGTGCGGGGGTCCTTAAGTGGTTAACATAGCATGTAAAAATAATATAATAGTAATAGATATTCCATTAACATCACATGTACAATAGTATAGTAGAAAAAGGCATAATCATTCATGAAAGTAACTCTTATAAACGTAAATGAAAATAGATAACGTAGCGGATTGTAGAATAAGATTATGTAACATGAAGTGTCATAATCATAGCTTCATGGCAGCTATTTGGCGACAAGTAATTGAGAAATTAAGTTGATTGAAATAATATAATATAATTATGTAATTTATGAAGAGAATAGAATAGAATGAACCTATGAAGAAATATAAAGTTAACCTCCCTGGTGGTATTCCCGAGTCTGACTCGGGGTTAGATTTTTATGCTGCGATCGGTAACCCCCGAGTCAGACTCGGGCTCGCCTCGCAGCTTTCACAGGCAGGGTTTACTTACCTTGTTCCTGGATCCAGCAATGCATCTGCACTGTGTGAGCGAGCGGGTGCTCGCTCGATTCACACAGTGTACCTGTGTGCCGCCGATCTCCGTTCCCTGCGACGTTACGACGCATGGGGGCGGAGGACGGGGCCATATTCAAAAAAGTAAACAAACACAGTACATACAGTATACTGTAATCTTATAGATTACAGTACTGTATGTAAAAATACACACCCCCCCCATGTCCCTAGTGGTCTGCCCAGTGCCCTACATGTTCTTTTGTATAATAAAAACTGTTCTTTCTGCCTGCAAACTGTAGATTGTCCATAGCAACCAAAAGTGTCCCTTTATGGTTTTAGAGCAGCTAGAAAACAGCGATAATAAATTATAATCACTTGCAAAATTGAGCGATAGCGCTTTGTGGGGGAATTCGTCATAAAAAATAAATAAATAATGACAGCGACAATTCTGCAACTGAGCAAATTTCAGTGATTTTGAGTTGATTACATTATTGAATAATTTTGATTATAATTGTATTATTATTTGTTATAATTATTTATAATTATTTATTATATTATAATTTATAATTTTGTTTTTAAAAAAAAATGTCATACCCGGGATGCCTATTAGACTCTTGTTTGGTCAGATTTTAGTGAGTTATTCCTAAGAATTACAAGCCTACAGTATAAAATGCCAAATTTCCTTGCAAATAATGGTAACGCTTTCAGCACCTAAAATCTGAAAGAATCGCACCGCCAGGGAGGTTAATGGGGGTTATTTACGAAAGGCAAATCCACTTTGCACTACAAGTGCAAAGTGCATATGAAATTGCACTGAACGTGCACTTGGAAATGCAGTTGTTGTAGATCCGAGGGGGACATGCAATTAAAGTAAAAAACAGCATTTTAGCTTGCACATGATTGGATAATAAAGTCAGCAGAGCTTCCCCCGTATTTCAGATCTACTCCTCAGATTTACAGCGACTGCACTTCCAAGTGCACTTTCAGTGCAATTTCAAGTGCACTTTGCACTTGTATTTGGAACTTGCAGTGCAAATTGGAATTGCCTTTAGTAAATAACTCCCAATGTGTTGTAGAATAGCTGGGGGAATAAATCAGGCTAAACAAGGGTCAACTTACTTCTCTTATCTTGGCTTTATCTGGTGTGAAGGTCAAAAATCCCAACCATTCATAGCATCTTCTATTACAGTTGGTATATCAGATAATTAACAAGAATAAACCTAGTAGAGGGGATAGGGCAGTTTCCTCGTCGAAAAATGTGCACACGACCGGTTTCCTCGGCAAAACACGTCTCACAACTAGTGATGAGCGGAATACGCCATATTCGATTTCGCGATATTTCGCGAATATTTCGAAGAATATTCGCGAATATTCGTTAATATCGAATATTCGTGATATTTTATAAAAAAAAAAAAAAAATTGCGAATTTTCGCTAATGCGAAATTTCGCGATTTTTTTTTTATTTTTTTTTATATAATATCACGAATATTCGATATTTACGAATGATTGCGAAATTACGCTATTTTTTTTGGATAAAATATCACGAATATTCGCTATATTTTATAAAAAAAAAAAAAATTGCGAAATTTCGCTATTGCGAAATTTCGCTATTGCGAAATTTTGCTATTGCGAAGTTCGCGAAATTAATTGCGATTTTGTTTGCGAAATTTATTGCGAAATTTATTGCGAAATTTGAAAAATACGAATATCCGAAATAGCGAATATTCGCCGCGATATTCCAGATATTCGCGAATACTCGAATATGCAATATTCGTAGCGAATATTCGCAATGCGAATATTCGTGAGCAACACTACTCACAACAAGTTTCTTGCTGGATTCTGCCGAGGAAACCGGTTGTGTGTACGAGGCCTCAGGGGGAAATAAGTGAACAGTCCAAACCAGCAAGGAAATAGTGTTTGACCCAAGGTCTCCATAGGGATTAAAAAAAATTAGAAACTTTATCTAGTAGTATAGATCAGTTTTAGCATGTGTCATAGATTGTGTGACTCTTTGTTTGACTGAGGCCTCGTACACACGACCGTTTTCCTCGACAGAATCCATCAAGAAACTTGGTGGCAGAGCTTTTTTGCCAAGGAAAACGGTCGCGTGTATGTTTTTCGTCGAGAAAACTGTAGTGGAACTCGACGAGAAAAAAAAGAACAAGTTCTCTTTTTCCATTGTCGGGAGTCTCAATTTCCTTGTCGTGTTTCTCGTCGGGCTGGTTTACGACGAGAAACACGTTTGTGTGTATGCTTAGAAACCCGCGCATGCTCAGGATAAAGTATGAGATGGGAGCGCACCTTTGGTAAAAGTAGCGTTTGTAATGGAGATAGCACATTCGTCACGCTGTAACAGACTGAAAAGCGCGAATCGTCTCTCACCAAACTTTTACTAACACACAGTAACATGAGATAAGCAAAAGCAGCCCCAAGGGTGGCGCCAGTGGAATGGAACTTCCCCTTTATAGTGCCGTTGTACGTGTTGTACGTCACCGCGTTTGAGAACGAGGAGATTTTGTCTTGACAGTGTGTACGCAAAGACAGCTTGTCAAGATTCTCGACAAGCCTGACAAGGAACTCGTCGAGGAAAGTGATGTTTCATTTAGGACAAGCTCCTCGGTCGTGTGTACGAGGCCTCACTCTATGCAGAGAGAGGTCGATTTCCACCATTTTGCTACAGTTCTTTTAGCTGCCGTGGTTATAAAAAGAAGTAGTTTGAAATGGTGGTGTGTTATGATTTGTGATTTTCCGTTCAGAAGTGCTACTGAGGGTCCCTTTATTATACCTGACATCGAAACAGTGAATTTAGAAATAGACACAAGTCTGTTGACTGCTGCTGCTCATCTTGTTGGGTTGGTGTTCTTTAGGCATGTGCATTTTGTTTCGTTCCGAATCGAAATTCGGACGAATTTTCCATTATTCGGACATTCGGATGCATACGAATTCCCGAATTGCTATATTAGCGAAAAATTTCGACCGTTTTCGGAATTCGTTCGTTTTCGACCGAATTTCGAAAAAAAAAAATGGTCGAAATCGAAAAACATTTTTTTCGAATTCCGAATCGAATACCCGCGGACTAAATTCGATCGGAATTCGAAAAAAAAAAATATATATATATATATTTTCGGATTTAATTCAAAAAAATTCTATTCGAAAAGAGACTATTTGTTTTCTAATCTGGTTGAAAGATTTTCGATTTCGACCGTTTTTTTTTCGAAATTCGGTCGAAAACGAACGAATTCGAAAAACGGTCGAAATATTTTCGATTTCGACCGGATTTTTCGAAATTCGGTCGAAAACGAACGAATTCCGAAAACGAATTCAACACATGTAACGAACCTAACTTAACGAAATTTATTAAATGACGAATTGAAACGAAACGAAACGAATTTTTCACTTTTGCACATGCCTAGTGTTCTTTACAAAACATCTTTGTTTTTCCTGCTACAGATGAGAAAACTTTACTGTGTTCCTGAGATAAGCCAAGCTCTGTGTTTCCTATAGCGTAGCAATAATTGTTGCGTGTGATCTGCAGTGATCCTGGTATGAAAAAATCATTATGTAGAAGATGCTCAGTTCCTTGCATTGAATGAACAAAAAAAACAACTGTTAATTTAACAATGTGATGGTTTTCTAACATCTTAAGAAGAAAAAAAAAGGTAAAATTAAAAGCATCAATGTAAAGTGAAGACTATGGGCCAGATTCAGGTAGAGTTAGGCTGGAGTATCACTGATACTCCAGCCTAACTCTCACTTTGAGCCGGCGTTTCTGTTTTCAGTAAGCAGAAAACATGAAACGCCGGGTTGGAGTTACTATACAAGCGGCGTAATTGTATTTCGCCGTCGTATCGTAACTTCAATTTTAAAAATGGCGCGCGGGGGCGTTCCCGCTGATTAACGCCGAGAATATGTTAATCAGCGGGAATCGGAAATTCACGATCGTATTCGGGCGCGACGCAGTGACTTTCCGACGTTTCCGTAAGAGATACGCGGCGCAAAGATAAAGCAGCCCCCTAGTGGAGTATCCTATGTTAAGTATGGCCGTCGTCATCGCGTCGAAAAAAATAATAATCGCGTCGTTTGCGTAAAACGTCCGTGAATGGGGATTGACGTCATTGACGTTCCCTGAAAGAATTTGGAGCATGCGCACTGACAGTCGACGCATGTGCAGTAGGTTCGCCGCGGGATCGCGCATAGTTAACATAATACACGCCCCCTACCCGCCCAATTTGAATTCTGCCGGCTCATTTTGGCTACGCCGCCGCAACTTTAGGAGCAAGTGCTTTGTGAATAACAGTACTTGCTCCTAAAGTTACGGCGGAGTAACGTAAATGAGAAACGTTACTCCAAAGTAAAGATTCGCCCATCTACCTGAATCTGGCCCTATGAATTTGCAAAACCATCTAATAGAAGTTCTAATGCCCTTTACACACGATCGGTTCATCTGATGAAAACGGACCGATGGATCTTTGTTTTTGTTTTCCATCGGTGAAAAAAAATTGAACCTGTTTTAAATTTTTATTATGGTTAAAAAACCGATAGAAAAAAAACGATCGTCTGTGGGGGAATCCATCGGTCAAAAATCCATGCATGCTCAGAATCAAGTCGACGCATGCTTCGGAAGCATTGAACTTCATTTTTATCAGCACATCGTTGTGTTTTTACGTGTTGGACACGATCAGATTTTTTACTGATGGTGTGTAGGCAAGACTGATGAAAGTCGTATGTACATGGCATAAGTGTTCAGTTTTATGAAGGCTGATTGGCCAAATCCACTAGGGACTCTATGACAGAAGTACGAGAAAACTTTAAAAAGCTGCTAAACTCTCAGGAATGGCTGTGTTCAGTATTACATTGCAACATGGCGACAGCCATACATTAGGGCTCTGTTTACCTGCATCATTTTATGCACCTGACCTGCATGCTTTTTCCAATCACAGCGTGCTCTACTGCGAGAGCCATATTTGGCCAAAGGCAGGGGGCAAAATCCATACCAGACCCTTATCCAAGCAAGCAGCCTGGCAGGCCAGGATAGGGGGGGATGAGTGAGCGCCCCCCTCCTAAACCATACCAGGCCGCTTGCCCTTAACATGGGGAGGTTGCTTTGGAGTCCCCATAATCCTGGCCCGGTGGGTGCGGGGGTGTTCGGTGGGGGGCTTATCAGAATTAGGAAGACCCCGTTAAAAAGGGGGCCCCCAGATTCCGCTCCCCCATATGAAAGGGTATCAGGTACATTGTATCCCTACACATTCACCAAAAAAGTGTCAAAAAGTAAAAACCACAAGAGACAGTTTTTAACAATTCCTTTATTAAAAAAAGATGTCCAACCATCTTCAATCACGCCGCCCGACAGACTCGAAAAACAGAACAAACAAGCTCTGTCTTTATGGGAGGTGTCTCTTTGCTGTGACAGCTATTATATAGAGAAGGGCAGGGCCACCTGGTGACGTAACTGAGTGACCCCGCCCTTGCCTATATAACAGCTGTCACAGTGAAAAGACTGCAGTCGGCAGGAGCCCTCCCATTGAGGCAGAGTATTTTCTTTTCTTTTTTTTCGGGGTCCGTCGGCGGCATGATTGAAGATGGTTGGACATTGCAAAACACTTTTTTTTCCTTTTTTTAATAAAGGAATTGTCAAAAACGTTTGTGTTTTTTACTTTAAAACACTTTGTTTGGTGTACCCGATACCTATTCACATGGTGGGGGTGGGATCTGGGGGCCAGATTCTGACAAGTCCCCCGCCTGCAGACCCCCACAACCACCAGGACAGGGTTGTAGGGATGAGGTGCTTTGGGGCAACCCCAAAGGAACCCCCAATGTTGAGGACAAGCGGCCTGGTATGGTTTTATGAGTGGGGCCAATTTTTTTTAATTTTGGCATGGAGTTCCCCTTACAATCTATGCCAGACCCAAAGGGTCTGGTTTGAACTGGGGGGGGGGGACCCACTCCAACTTTTTCCATCATTTTTATCCATATTGCCGGTAAACGGCAATACATTACAGCAGCAAGCAATTTTAAATGACATTTTTCACTTAGAAATCTAATTTTGCTACGGCACTGTCCTACACATCACACAGATGTTCCACATTACAAGCAGACTAAGGAGACCCCCCAGGCACGATATTTAAAGGAATATTTATTTTGTATTGTTTCAAGCATTATTAAAATAAGTTCTGAAAAAAATACACTTTTTATGGCAATAACTTGCATTTAAGTCTTTAAAATGAACACTTTCGATTTTTCATGTTCGTGTCCCATTGACTTTAATAGGGTTCGCATGTCCGCACAATTTTTTTACCTGTTAAAATGTTTTGGTGTGAACCGAGTTGGGGGTGTTCGGGTCGTCCCTAGTACAAAATATACCATGTGCAAAAAAGCAAACTAATAAAGTCAAAAGCAACAATTCCAACACCTTAGGCCCTGTACACACGAGCAAGAATCTCGTCAGGAAAAACATTGTTTTCCCTGATGAGATTCTTGGCAAGAATCTCTTGCTGCCCGAGTGTACACACTGACCTTTTTAAAAGAGCCGTGGGTCTTTTGAAAGGCAAGAACGCGGTGACGTCATTGCATACGACGAGCATGCGCTCGTCACATTTGATGCCGTCGCTGCCATCTTGCTTCACCCTACCTATGCCGTGGAAGCTACCGTGGATGCGCCAAAGTCATTTCGATCATGCGCGGTTTTCCACAGGGACAGGTAAGTATACACACTCTCGGGTTTCTCGTCGGGAAACAGGCCAACAAGAATCTTGACGAGAAAAAAGAGAGCAGGTTCTCTTTTTTTTTTTTTCGTCAAGATTCTGCCCAGATTTCCTGACGAGAAACCTGAAAGCCTCGTACACACAAACGGAAAAACTCGGCAAGAAGCTGTTTTTTGCCGAGAAACCTGGGCGTGTTTTGGGATGTAAAAATTTACATTTTTAATGGTCTAGAAAAAAAACACTTAGGCCCCATGCACACGAGACGCTGGTAAACTCGAGTTCAGAGGCATTTGGAAACATTTTTCAACTGCCCCTGAGCACATTCAATGTTATCCTATGTGTCCATGCACACAATCTTGTTTATTGCCGTTTTTAGGCAGTTCAGTTTACCCTCGTTTTTGCATTTCAGACGCAAAACGCGGCAAAACGCCGTTAAACGCGGCAAAACACCGCTAAACACGGAAAAACGCGGTACCGGCGTTTTGCTGCGATTTCGTTTATAGGCGTTTTTAAAGGTGACCTATTTTTTTACATTAGAAATCTCAAAAATGATGGCAAATGATGAAAAACCATTAAAAAAAACATAAACAACTGTAATTGCTTGCATTGCATTGTGGACAATCCACAACGTGTGGCAGGTGACGTGGCAAGTGGACAATCCGCAGCTTGTGGCAGGTGATGTGGCAAGTGACACACTAAATACAAGTATACTGCTGCTCTTTCAGCTGCTACTCACTCTGGTCTCACAAAATGGCTGAAATGGTTAAATAATATTGTTTTTTGAGCTTGGGATGTGGCAGGTGACGTGGCCAGTGGACAATCCACAACTTGTGGCCAGGTGACGTGCCAGGTGATGTGAACAGGTGACGTGGCAGGTGACGTGGCCAGGTGACATGGCAAGTGAACAATCCGCAACTTGTGGCAGGTGACGTGGCAAGTGGACAATCCACAACTTGTGGCAGGTGACGTGGCCAGTTGAAGTGGCCAGTGGAAAATCTACAACTTGTGGCAGGTGACGTGGCAGATGACGTGGCAAATGGACAATTCACAACTTGTGGCAGGTGACATGGCAAGTGGACAATCCGCAGCTTGTGGCAGGTGATGTGGCAAGTGACACGCTAAATACACGCTCTTTCAGGTGCTACTCACTCTGGTCTCACAAAATGGCTGAAATGGTTAAATAATATTGTTTTTTGAGCTTAGGGACAAGGCAGGTGACATGGCCAGTGGACAATCCACAACTTGTGGCCAGTGGACAATCCACAACTTGTGGCCAGGTGATGTGCCAGGTGATGTGAACAGGTGACGTGGCAGGTGACGTGGCCAGTGTACAATCCACAACTTGTGGCAGCTGACGTGGCCAGATGACATGGCAGCTGATGTGGCCAGGTGACGTGGCCAGTGTACAATCCACAACTTGTGGCAGGTGAGGTGGCCAGGTGATGTGGCAGGTGAGGTGGCCAGGTGACATGGCAAGTGGAAAATCCACAACTTGTGGCCAGATGACATGGCAGCTGATGTGGCCAGGTGACGTGGCCAGTGGACAATCCACAACTTGTGGCAGGTGACGTGGCCAGATGACATGGCAGCTGATGTGGCCAGGTGACGTGGCCAGTGGACAATCCACAACTTGTGGCAGCTGACGTGGCCAGATGACATGGCAGCTGATGTGGCCAGGTGACGTGGCCAGTGGACAATCCACAACTTGTGGCAGGTGACGTGGCCAGGTGACGTGGCCAGGTGATGTGGCCAATCCACAACTTGTGGCAGGTGGCATGGCCAGGTGACATGGCAGATGACGTGGCAAGTGGACAATTCACAACTTGTGGCAGATGACGTGGCAAGTGGACAATCCACAGCTTGTGGCAGGTGATGTGGCAAGTGACACGCTAAATACAAGTATACTACTGCTCTTTCAGCTGTTACTCACGTTGGTCTCACAAAATGGCTGAAATGGTTAAATAATATTGTTTTTTGAGCTTAGGGAGGGTCTTATGATGTCTCTTAACTAAACGCTTATAAACGCGGTAAACGCGGTAAAACGCAGCGAAATTCGTTTTAAATGCTATTTTTTGCCTTTGAAAACGTGTGTTTAGATGTGTTTGCATTTGCGTCTCGTGTGCATGGGGCCTTAGCCAGATTCACAAAGCACTTACGCCGCCTTATCTCGGAATACGCCGCGTAAGTACAAATATGCGCCGCCGTATCTATGCGCCATACCCACAAACGCCTAAAAACTGACTTCATCCGACTTCATCCGACCAACGTAACTTGCCAACACCGGCGTATAGTGGGCGTATAGTTACGCTGGACGCATTTGGTACTCCCATTGATTTTTGATGCAAATGAGGTAGATACGCCGATTCACGAACATACTTGCGCCCGGCGCATGTTTTAAGCGATTTGCGTAAGGGTTACGTCCGGCGTAAAGTTATTCCACATATAGGAGGCGCAACTCATGCAAGGTATGGACCAGGGAACGAATGCCATCTAATTTTACGTAGTTTACGTAGTACGTGAATAGGGCTGTGCGTAGGTTACGTTCACGTCGTAGGCAGTGATTCGATGCGCCGGCGTAGCGTAACGAAGATACGCTACGCCGGCATATATATATATGCGCCGAGGTATGTGAATCCGGGCCTATGTTTTTAACCTGATCGTTAAACCGGCCTTGCATACACACGATCGTGAAAAAAAATGCTCTATCAAAGCGCGATGAGGTACAACACGTACAACAGCACTATGAAGGGGAAGTTCCATTCGGATGGCGCCACCCTTGGGTCAGCTTTTGCTGATTTTTGACAATTCGCGCTTTTCAGTCTGTTACTGCGTGATGAATGTGCTTACTCCATTACGAATGCTAGTTTTACCAGAACGAGTGCTCCCATCTCATAATTTGCTTCTGAGCATGCGCGTTTCTTTCACGTTGTTAAAGCCCACACACGACCATTTTTTACGACGTTAAAAACGACAACGTTAAAAACGACATGAAAAATTAGAGCATGTTCTAAATTTTTAATGCCCATTTTTTACATACTGAAAAATGCTCTGGAGCCTACACACGATCGTTTTTGATGACATAAAAAAAAATGAAAAACGGTCGTGTGTACGCGGCATTAGAGTTTTCAGCCTTGTGGTAGGTCCCATTAGAGCACCTCTGAGGTTATACAGGGCTTCCTTTCCTTGTTTCTGCTGGTTGAACAAAACAGGGGAGCGAAGGTAAGGTGACTTGTGGTCCATTTAAGAGGGGCATTGCAACTAACCTGCATAGTAACATTCTGCTCCCTGAATAGGATTAATGTACTTTCTGTGAAGTGTCTTGAAAGCATTTTTCATCTCTGAAACATACAAATCTGAAGGTTACAAACTTTACAAAAATAAAAAAGTAAAAAATGAGGCAAAGATCAAACATTAAATGCGAGAAAACTTCCTCTTCACGTTATTTTTAAAGGTCAGGGCTTCTTCAGAAGAGCTTCCCAAAAGCAGAATGTTTCTTCATGACTTCATCTCTCAGAAATTATTTTTTGCAGAAAATCACTGTACTCTTTGGCATTAAAAGCTTTTGCTGTATTTGTTTTTTTAGAAGAACAGTAACTTTTGCTGTTAAAGCGGAGGTCCACCAGAATTTTTTTTTAAAAGCCAGCAGCTACAAATACTACAGCTGCTGACTTTTAAAAAATGTATACTTACCTGTCCAGCGCGCTTGCAATGTCGGCAGCCGAGGCCGAACAATCGTTTGTCTCTCCATTGCCCCGCCGCAATCCTCGGTGAGGGAATCAGGAAGTGAAGTGTTGCGGCTTCACTGCCCAGTTCCAAACTGCGAATGCGTCCTCACTGGTCCCAGCTCTCTCCCGGGAACAGTGCAGGGCCGATCCTAGGCAGGGTGCATGGGGTGCTCTGCACCCAGGCGCCACAGAGGTGGGGGCGACAGAGCTTCCAAAGTGCTCCCCTCCCTCCTCATTGTCAGTGTCCAGAGGTGGAGCGCATGTAGCGGGTGCTGCGGTTCCCCATCGCACTTGCTCTCTCCGCTGGCAACTGACAAGAGCTCAAACCTTCGAAATCTGGGCTGGGTAGCCACTGCAGAGGTCTGCAGAGTGTAACTTAAACTCTCTGCACCCTTTTTTACGACAGATCCTTTAATAATTCTAGACTTTGTATAGATGTAGAGAAGAGAAGGCTGCAGATAAACAGCTACAATTTGTTTCATCTTTATGTATCACTTCGATCGATATATGTGCGGGTTTACAACCACTTCAAGCTAACCATACATGGTACAGTCTGTGATAGACCGCCTAGCACACGGCTTGGGTGCTTCTGTCAAGGAATATCTTCCTCCACTCTTGAACCAGGTATTATAGCTGAGCATTGCACCCAAGAACTAGACAACACTAGCGTAGGTGCAAACCGGAACTGGAAAATCAGATAAAAGCATGATCACATTACTCTAAACTATGCAAACTTTAAACAGTAATATCAGTATATCCAATGAACAGCTAACATAAACAGTAATCCAATTAAACAGTAAGCTAATTAATATAGGCATAAAACATCCCACAATAGTTTGGTAATGAGGTGAAGTGAACACAATACTAGCAAACTGAAAGAAACAATAGGTGTCTCAATTAACAATGGGGATTCACACCTAGGATGCACACAATGGGGAATTATACAAAGAGAAAATGACACCTTTGTAAACAGATTATAGCAGCAGACCCCAGCTTCAGTTTGTTTTGAGCTGATAATGTTAACCTCTGCTCTGACTTAAGGGGGGGGGGGGGAGTTGAAGCATTCAATGGTTTGGGCATAAAGGTCCCAAATCTGTATCCGGGTCCACCAGTTCTCAGAGTCTGTGTGTTTTAAGGAGACATGGACACAAATCTGAAGCAAAGCCACTCAAAAGGTCCCCCAGGCACTCACAAAGAAGCCTCTCTAAAAGCCCCTGTCCTGGTTGGGTCTGCAACATAATCTTTTGCCTCGTACACACGATCGGTTTTCCCGGCGGTCAAAAGTCCGCCGGGAAAACCGAGAACCCGCTCGGTTACTTTTTCTGAGTACATGCGGCCGGTTTTCCCGACAGGAAAACTGCCATGACAGCTTTGGTCGGGGAAACCGGCCGTGTGTATGCTCCACTGCAGTGTTTGCCGAGCAAAAAAACGCAGAGAATCGCGGCGGGAAAAACATTTTTTATTCGCAATTTTCCTGCCGGGAAAACTGCTATGGAGCATACACACAGCCGGTTTTCCCGACCAAAAGCAGACATGGCAGTTTTCCCGTTGGGAAAACCGATCGTGTGTATGGGCATAACAGTATAATATAGTATTTTTTTTTTACCAAAAATATGTAGAAGAATACGTATCGGCCTAAACTGAGGAAAAAAATAAATTGTATATCTTTTTTGGGGATATTAATTATAGCAAAAATTAAAAAATTAAAAAACATTTTTCAAAATTGTCACTCTATTTTTGTTTATAGCGCAAAAAATAAAAACCGCAGAGGTGATCAAATACCACCAAAATCAAGCTCTATTTGTGGGAAAAAAAGGACGCCGATTTTGTTTGGGAGCCACGTCGCACGACCGCGCAATTGTCAGTTAAAACGATGAGGTGCCGAATCGCAAAAAGGGGCAAGGTCCTTAACCTGCATATTGGTCCGGGTCTTAACCGGTTAAAGAAAGAGAACATTACAATTCCTAAATGTTACTTATACTCCATAAAGCACACAAAACAAAAAACAAATGTGTAACCAAAAGTACACAATAGTTATTTTATTAGCAAGGTTGTTAATTCTTATTCAGTTGCCGAAACTAGTCAAATCCTTTGATGCATTCTTACATTTTCATAAAGAATGAGTTAGAATATTTTATGATCTTCATTTGTAGATTTTATTAAATCTCAAAACCATAAAATTAATCAAAAATGTAATTCACGGCGATTGCGGCGTATTGTAAATCACAAGCTTTTAGCCATTTACCTTTATTATTACCACAGAGGAAAAAATATCTGTTTATGAAAGTCACAAGTGCCTCTAGTTTAGAGATTTATGTTCGCTTTGTACTTTCCCTTCATTGTCCTTATTATTTTATGTGCTGAAGTAACAGACTTGTTAGCTGTTTGTGGTACCTTGGGAAATCATACTTGTTTTTGTTTTTTGCATTTTTTTTCTGTTGTTATTGTTAGTTTTTGCCACACAAAAATAGAAGACGGACAAAACAACGCAGGACCTTTTTCTCCAACTTTATTAACCACTTAAGACCCGGACCAATACGCTGGTAAATGACCCAAGGTGTTTTTGCGATTCGGCACTGCGTCGCTTTAACAGACAATTGCGCGGTCGTGCGACGTGGCTCCCAAACAAAATTTGCGTCCTTTTCTTCCCACAAATAGAGCTTTCTTTTGGTGGTATTTGATCACCTCTGCGATTTTTATTTTTTGCGCTATATACAAAAATAGAGCGACATTTTTGAAAAAAAAACACTATTTTTTACTTTTTGTTAAAAAAAAAATCAAATAAACTAAATTTTAGTCAAACATTTAGGCCAAAATTTATTTAGCCACATGTCTTTAGTAAAAAAAAAAAAATCGCAATAAAAAAAAATAGCTACCTAGCGGGAACAGCGACACTAATACAGCGATCAGAAAAATGATCGCTTAGTGACGCTGGCAATAGGGAGTGAAAGGGTTAACTAGGGCGGTGATCAGGGGGTTAAAACTTTATTAGGGGGGGTGGGGGGGCTATCCTGAACCTAACACTAACTGTTTTTTACACTGCCTGTCACACTGACACTAAATGCAGTGATTAGATCACTGCATTCAGTGACACTGTGACAGGGGGGTGGGGGGGGGGGCGATCACAAGGTGAGTGTGTGTCAGTGTTGTGTTGGTGCACACTTACTTGTGATGTCTTCTCTCATCAGCAGCGCTGGGAAACAGCGCTGCGATGAGAGAATACATCATTTCCTCCTTCCTGTGTAAACACAGGAGGAGGAAGTGACAGGTTGGGAGCGCGCTCCCATTGGCTGTGAGCGATCGCGGGGGGGCGTATATTCGCCGACATCCGCCCGCAGATCCCGGATCGCTCCCGGAGACAGGGGGACCCCCGCACGCCGCGGAGGGGGTCCCGATGGGACCCCCGAACCGCACTTAGGCGGGGACGTAAATTTACGCCCTTGTGCCTGTACGTGCCATTCTGTGGCCGTATATGTGCGTGCGGGGGTCCTTAAGTGGTTAATCAAAATCTTAAAGGGTCACTAAAGGAATTTTTTTTTTTTGCTGAAATGACTGTTTACAGGGTATAGAGACATAAAAGTTAACCGATTCCTTTTAAAAATGATTAAAAATAGATAAAAATCAATCATATAATGTGCCTCTAGTTTCACTTTCATTTTTTAAACTGGTTTCATGTTTCTGGGATGTAGAGAGAGACACACAGAA
Source organism: Rana kukunoris (assembly GCA_029574335.1). Classification (NCBI taxonomy): domain Eukaryota; kingdom Metazoa; phylum Chordata; class Amphibia; order Anura; family Ranidae; genus Rana; species Rana kukunoris. The sequence continues at coordinate 2,951,663 of CM056053.1, read as the reverse complement.
CAAAAACAAACAAATCCAGGGCAGTGTTTTGTTTTTAACCACTTCCTTACTGGGCATGTAAACCCCCTTCCTGACCAGGTGAAATTTCAGCTTGCGGCACTGCGTCGCTTTAACTGACAATTGCGCGGTCGTGCGATATGGCTCCCAAACAAAATTGGCGTCCTTTTTTCCCCACAAGTAGAGCTTTCTTTTGGTGGTATTTGGTCACCTCTGCGATTTTTATTTTTTGCGCTATAAACAAAAAAGGACGACAATTTTGAAAAAAAATACAATATTTTTTACTTGTTGCTATAAAAAATAGCCCAATTTAAAAAATAAAATTCAGTTTAGGGCGATACGTATTCTTCTACATATTTTTGGTCAAAAAAAAAAATCGCAATAAGAGACTGGTTTGCGCAAAAGTTATAGCGTCTACAAAATAAGGGACAGAATTGTTATTTTATTTTTTTACTAGTAATGGCGGCGATCTGCGATTTTTATTGTGACTGTGACGTTATGGCGGACACATCGGACACTTTTGACACATTTTTGGCACCATTCACATTTATACTGCAATCAGAGCTATAAATATGCACTAATTACTGTATAAATGTGACTGGCAGGGAAGGGGTTAACACTAGGGGGTGAGGAAGGGGTTAGTGTGTTTCCTGCATTGTGTTCTAACTGTGGGGGGAGGGGGGGTGACCGATCTGTGTCCCTATGTACTAGGAACACAGATCGGTATGCTCTCTCCCTGACAGGACGCTGTCATTGTGTGAGCCGGCAATGAGAGATGATCTCATATGTTTACATATGAGATCATCTCTCATTGGCCCATCAGATCGCATACGGCCACTCTGATTGGCCGTTCGCGGCGATCTGTGATTGGCTGTGTCCAAGGGACACGGGCAGTACACAAGTTCCCCGCTGCGTGCTCTGGAGCGCGCGCTGGGAACGAGGAAAGGGGCTGCCGTGAAAACACGGCAGCCCGGAGATTTAGAACCACCCTGCGGCCGTATATACTCGTACGGCCGTAGGGAAGTGGTTAAAATGAATCTGAAACCACAGTGAAAAGCTGCCATGAGATTTTTCATACAGCAACTTCAAAGCAAAAACGAACAATGAGGACATGAAACCAGGACTGCATTAAGGTAAAGGAAGCTATTTAGCAAAAAAAAATAAAAAATTCCTTTAGTGATCCTTTAAGTATCACAAAATGCATTAAAGTGTATACTGTATACAGGGAGTGCAGAATTATTAGGCAAGTTGTATTTTTGAGGATTAATTTTATTATTGAACAACAACCATGTTCTCAATGAACCCAAAAAACTCATTAATATCAAAGCTGAATATTTTTGCAAGTAGTTTTTAGTTTGTTTTTAGTTTTAGCTATTTTAGGGGGATATCTGTGTGTGCAGGTGACTATTACTGTGCATAATTATTAGGCAACTTAACAAAAAACAAATATATACCCATTTCAATTATTTCTTTTTACCAGTGAAACCAATATAACATCTCAACATTCACAAATATACATTTCTGACATTCAAAAACAAAAACAAATCAGTGACCAATATAGCCACCTTTCTTTGCAAGGACACTCATGCAGCCTGCCATCCATGGATTCTGTCAGTGTTTTGATCTGTTCACCATCAACATTGCGTGCAGCAGCAACCACAGCCCCCCAGACACTGTTCAGAGAGGTGTACTGTGTTCCCTCCTTGTAAATCTCACATTTGATGATGGACCACAGGTTCTCAATGGGGTTCAGATCAGGTGAACAAGGAGGCCATGTCATTAGTTTTTCTTCTTTTATACCCTTTCTTGCCAGGCACACTGTGGAGTACTTGGACGCGTGTGATGGAGCATTGTCCTGCATGAAAATCATGGTTTTCTTGAAGGATGCAGACTCCTTCCTGTACCACTGCTTGAAGAAGGTGTCTTCCAGAAACTGGCAGTAGCACTGGGAGTTGAGCTTTACTCCATCCTCAACCCGAAAAGGCCCCACAAGCTCATCTTTGATGATACCAGCCCAAACCAGTACTCCACCTCCACCTTGCTGGCGTCTGAGTCGGACTGGAGCTCTCTGCCCTTTACCAATCCAGCCACGGGCCCATCCATCTGGCCCATCAAGACTCACTCTCATTTCATCAGTCCATAAAACCTTAGAAAAATCAGTCTTGAGATATTTCTTGGCCCAGTCTTGACGTTTCAGCTTGTGTGTCTTGTTCAGTGGTGGTCGTCTTTCAGCCTTTCTTACCTTGGCCATGTCTCTGAGTATTGCACACCTTGTGCTTTTGGGCACTCCAGTGATGTTGCAGCTCTGAAATATGGCCAAACTGGTGGCAAGTGGCATCTTGGCAGCTGCACGCTTGACTTTTCTCAGTTCATGGGCAGTTATTTTGCGCCTTGGTTTTTCCACACGCTTCTTGCGACCCTGTTGACTATTTTGAATGAAACGCTTGATTGTTCGATGATCACGCTTCAGAAGCTTTGCAATTTTAAGAGTGCTGCATCCCTCTGCAAGATATCTCACTATTTTTGACTTTTCTGAGCCTGTCAAGTCCTTCTTTTGACCCATTTTGCCAAAGGAAAGGAAGTTGCCCAATAATTATGCACACCTGATATAGGGTGTTGATGTCATTAGACCACACCCCTTCTCATTACAGAGATGCACATCACCTAATATGCTTAATTGGTAGTAGGCTTTCGAGCCTATACAGCTTGGAGTAAGACAACATGCATAAAGAGGATGATGTGGTCAAAATACTCATTTGCCTAATAATTCTGCACTCCCTGTATAGCCAAATGTTTTTTGTTTGTTTTGGGTAGGGAAGGGTTAGAACCTCTGCCAGGTTAGTACAGTACTGCGGTCTGTTTTACCACTAGGGAGACTCACCCTCTCTATCTGTCCAGGTGACCATTGTCACCTGGATAGAAGGTGATGGAAATAATTTTTTATTTTTTTTGCAGTTGTAGCAAAATCAAGAAGTGAAGGTACATTTTCTAATGGGGACCATATTTAATCGTTTGCTAACCGCTGCACGATGATATATGTCGGCAGAATGGCGCGGCTGCGCATATGGAGGTACCCGTACGTCCCCTTTGAGACGCGACATTGCAGGCCTGCACGCGCCGCCGCAAGCTCCGTGAGTGTGACTGCGAGACATCGAGTCCACCGGGTGCCTGCGAATTGTGTCACAGAGCTGCAGATGGGGGGATGCCAGTTTAACAAGGCATCTCCCTGTTCTGCCTTGTGACAGGACACTGATCTTCTGCTCCCTGTCATCGGAAGCAGTGAGATCACAGTCGTGTCGCATGTAGCCCATCCCCCCACAGTTAGAATCACTCCCTAGGACACACTTGACCCTTTCCTTGCCCCCCTACTGGTTAATCCCTTCCCTGCCAGTGTCATTTACACAGTAATCAGTGCATCGCTGTATAAATGACAATGGTCCCAAAATAGCGTCAACATTTCCTACGTGTCTGCCATAATGTCGCAGTCACGATAAAAATCGCAGATCGCCCCCATAACTAGTAGAAAAAAAATAACAATAAAAATGCCATTAAACTATCCTCTATTTTGTAGACGCTATGGGCCAGATTCACGTACATCTGCGCATTATTGGACCGGCGTAGCGCACCGCCTTTACGTTAGACTGGCGCAATGTATCGGCGCAATCACCCTATTCTCGTCGGTTTTACGCAGAAATTTGCGCCTGCGCAACGTTATTTCTGAGGCGCAAGGCGGAGTAATACAAATTGGGAAGGACGTGGGCGTGTTACATTGAAATGAGCCGTGACCCCATGCAAATGAAGGGCCGGCCGGCTCGCGCATGCGCGCTTGAAGGAGACCATGGTCAGCACCTCTGTGCGCATGCTCACAACTTGAAAAGAAGATCAATGGCGTCTGGTCAGAAAGAAGCTGGCCAAAATGGTAGCCCATGCCAGGGCCACAGGAGGGGGCCCACCATGCCCTGTTAGGCTGTTAGGCTGACAGCGGAGGAGCGTGCGGTGGCCCAGACCTTTCATAGACAACAGGTGGAGGGCCTGCCCGGCTATGACCCAAGTCATGAAGGCGTGATGCCAGGTAAGGTTTTTTTCCCTATCAGGTGTGTAGCATGTGTGGGGGAGGGGGTGAAAGGGAATATGTGGCAAGTGCGTGGATCCTCCAACCTGTGAATGTTTTGTGTCATCCACAGATGAGCAGGAGGGTGCTGGGCCATCTGGGCTGACCGCACCATCCCAGCCTGATGAGGACCCCCCGACATGTCAGCCAGTGGATTGTTATTTTTGGAGGAGTCTTCCTCTCTGGCTGGCAGCAGCCAGCCCTCCATAAGGGCTAGCCCCTCCCACTCCTCCCCCAACAGGGCTCCTCTCCCAAGGGCCTCCCCTTTTTCCCGGCCACAAGCCTCAGCTGGAGGCAGGAAGTCGTCCCAGAAGACCAGGGGGGTGGCCGAGCTTCTGTCCGCCAATCTGAGAAGGGACCAGACCCTTCAGACCCGCCATCTGGGACAGGTCAGCCAGACTTTGGGGCGGATGGAGGAGAGCTTGTCCTCCATAAAGGATACGCTTGGGGACCTGGACTGCCACTCCCGGGCTCTTACAAACTGCCTAAACGCACTGCAGATTACAACAGCAGACGTTGGGCAGGATGTGAGGGCCCTCAGTGCTGGCCTGAACAGAATTGCCGTGGCCTTGGAGGGCAGTCCGCCAGGTGGGTAGAGACCAGGGGCTGCTCCTCCTTCCCCGGATTACCCCCCTCCCCATGAGTCTCCCCTGAGGAGCCGGGGCCGTGGGCACCCCAGGCGTGGCTCACGCCAACGGCATTAATTTGTTTTTCCCCTTTTTTTTTTTTTGCTGGACATTTTTTTTTTTTTTTGTGATGTGAATGTTTTTGGAATGTGGGGGTGATATTCCTGCCGGCAAAGGGGTGTCACCCTCAGTTTTGGTGGAGAAGGGTTCCCCAGGACCAGGGAGAACTGATCCCCAGGTCCGTGTGAATGGTGTATGAATGTACAGTGACATAATTGGAGCCTTGGCGTGGCGTTGCTGCTCACAAGCCCAGCATGGTGGGCTTGTGCTAATCCAATTAGATGAGGATGTGATGTGTCTGTGCTAGGGACCACAGTGGTGTGCATGTATGCATTCTCATTGTGCCATGATTAATGTGTGTGCTTAATGTGCAAAGATGCCTAATGTGAGCTGTCTCCTGGCTGCTCTTCCCTCAGAAGACGGGGTAACCTCGTTTAGAGGGGGATTGTCTGGTTCAGGGGTCAGGTCATCACGTAGGTCAATCTGCAGGCCCTTTCTCACTGTGAAGTTGTGCAGCATGCAACATGCACCAATGATCTGGCACATGAAGTTGGGGGAATACAACAGGGTCCCCCCAGACTTATCCAGGCATCGGAAACGTGACTTCAGGAGGCCAAAGGTGCGCTCCACCACTGCACGTGTTTGGGCGTGGGCTTCATTGTATCTTTCCTCTCCTGGGGTTTGGGGGTTCCGGATAGGAGTCATGAGATGGGGTCCCAGTGCTTATGCAGAGTCACCTGTAAGGGAAAAGACAGGAGGATGTTAGTCATGCATGTGCCCCTTGTGATGTGTTCATCATGGGGGGGGACAGTCATGCCTGCCACCCATGTCACTTACCAACCAGCCAGGTGTCCCCATACACGTTCTGTTCGAATTCCATTTGGATGGGGCTCTGATTGTATATGTAGCTGTCATGGCTGGATCCGGGGAGTTTGGCACGGACGTGCCATATGAGGCCTTGGGCATCGACTATCACCTGTACGTTGATGGAGTGCCAATGCTTCCGATTGCGTTATATGTGCTCTGTCTCATGGGGGGGCTGGAGTGCCACATGTGTGCAATCAATGGCCCCCACGGTGCGTGGGAATCTGGCAATTCTGTAGAAATCTGTCATTGCCTTCAGCCGCAGGTCTTCAGTGGTGGGTTTGATGATTTGGTTGGCCATGCGTCTGAGGATTGCAGGGACAACCTGGTGCACACATCTGCTCACGGAGGACTGTGACATCCCAGCCACCACCACTTGTACGCTGAAAAGAGCCACTGGCAAGGAAATGGAGTGTTGCCATGACCTTCACCAGTGGCTGCACTGCACTGGTGTGTTGGGCTGGTCATGTCATCCTGCAGGGTTATGGTTAATTCCAGGATGGCATGAGGGGTGAATCTGAAGATGTGATACACCTCAGAATCACTCAGAATCACTCATGCCAAAGAGGTCTATGCGGGTGCGGTATATCCTCTCCCGTGCCCTCCTCGGTGCCCTCCTCAGTGCCCTCCTCCTTCTTTGCTCCTCTAAAGTCAGTAGTATAGCTATGAGCAAGGATGCCCCTGGCATGTTGGCATACAGATTGTTGGGCAACACGTGTGACTGCTCTGCTCCTCACTAACAGTGTTGCTTTCTCTGACATGTAGACAAATTGTCTAATTTTAGACCACCTTTTATATGGTCTAATTTTAGACAGGCCGTGCAGCTGTTGCGCACAGCGCGTAGCCTGCGCTGCATCAACGTTCTTTTGTGGATCCCCGTAACTCCCTCATTAGCATATTTGAATAGCAAATCAATGGTGTGTCTAGCGCAGTTTTGCGCGGATGGATGCGCCTGTCTAACGAAACTACGCTGGACAATAAAAAATTGGATTTCATGCGTATTCCTTTTTTGGGGATGCGGAGTATCGAAACGCATGCGCAAATTTAGACTTATGCCGCGCATCTCCTGTTACGCCGGCGTAATCGCTCTGTGAATCTGGCCCCATAACTTTTGCGCAAACCAATCAATATGTAGAACAATACATATCAGCCTAAACTGAGAAAAAAAGTGTTTTTTTTTTAATATTTTTTTTGGGGGGAAATTTATTATAGCAAAAAGTTAAATTTATTATAGTTAAAAAGTTAAAATCTCCTGCGTAACAGGAGATGCGCGGCGTAAGTCTAAATGTGCGCGTGCGTTTCGATGCACGGCATCCCCAAAATGAGATACGCAAGAAATCTACTTTTTTTTTGTCCAGCGTAATTTCGTTAGACAGGCGCATCCGTCCGCGCAAAACTGCGCTAGACAGACCATTGATTTGCTAGTCAAATATGCTAATGAGGGAGTTACGGGGATCCACAAAAGAACGTTGGTGCAGCACAGGCTACGCAGTGTGCGCAACAGCAAAATGTCCTGTCTAAAATTAGACCATATAAAAGCTGCTCTAAAATTAGACAATTCGTCTACATGTCAGAGAAAGCAACACTGTTAGTGAGGAGCTGAGCAGTCACACGTGTTGCCCAACAAACTGTATGCCAACATGCCAGGGGCATCCATGCTCATAGCTATACTACTGACTTTAGATGAGCAAAGAAGGAGGAGGGCACTGAGGAGGGCACTGAGGAGTAGTGTTGAGCGGAATACGCCATATTCGATTTCGCGATATATCACGAATATATTGAAGAATATTCGAGAAATATTCGCTAAAATCGAATATTCGTGATATTTTGTCCAAATAACAATATTGCGAAATTTCGCTAAAGCTAATGCGAAATTGATTGCGAAATTCTCGTCAACACGTGAAAACGGAGATCATTTCCTGGATTATAAACTAATATGCACTAAACACTAACTCTACTTACACAAACTTATATGACTAAACTAAAGCTAATTTTTTATTTTTTTATTTTTTTTAGACACAAAACACAGAAGGGCAGAAAAAGTATTTGCGAATATTCGGCAACATAAAAGGATGGCCTCAGCTACTCGGCCCAGGGTCTCTAATCATACCAGCAATGCTTTTAGACGTCGATGGAGATCACTAGGATGTGATCTGTTTTAAAAATAAATTTGAAAAAATAATAATAATAATAATAATTTATTCGCGAATACTCGAATATGCAATATTCGTTTTTATTTGCTTATATAAACTTTACTATTTAATCTAATCTAATACAATATTCTTAGCTGATACAAGCCCCTCACTCTTCACTCTTCACGGGAGAGGATATATCACACCCGCATAGACCTGTTTGGCATGAGTGATTCTGAGGTGTCTCGCATCTTCAGATTCACCCCTCATGCCATCATGGAATTACCCTCAACCCTGCAGGAGGACATCACCAGCCCAACACATGACACTACCCATGACACCCATGACAGCTACATATACAATCCTAGCCCCATCCCCACAGATTGCGAACAGAACATGTATGGGGACAGCTGGCTGGTTGGTGAGTGACATGGGTGGCAGGCATGACTGTCCCCCCCCATGATGCACACATCACAAGTGGCACATGCACTACTAACATCCTCCTGTCTTTTCCCTTCAAGGTGACTCTGCATATGCACTGGTACCCCATCTCATGACCCCATCTCATGCCAGCTCACATTAGGCATCTTTGCACGTTAAACATACACATTAATCATGGCACAATGAGAATGCATGCATGCACACCACTGTGGTCCCTAGCACACACACCCCACATCCTCATCACATTGGATTGGCACCAGTCCACCATGCTGGACTTGTGAGCAGCAACGCCACGCCAAGGCTCCAATTATGTCACTGTACATTCATACACCATTCACACGGACCTGGGGATCACTTCTCCCTGGTCCTGGGGAACCCTTCTCCACCAAAATTGAGGGTGACACCCCTTTTCCGGCAGGAATGTCACCCCCACATTCCCAAATCATACACAAACAGAACCAAAAAAAAAAAAAAAAAAAGCCCAGCAAAAATATAATTAAAAAAAAAAAACAACAAAGAAAACACATAAAAGACAAAAATCACTCTGCAAAACAGTCCCCAAATATCTCAAAGACACGTCACAAACAAACAAATAAATGCTAACAAACAGAACAAAAGCACCTTGCTGTATAGGAAGGGATACAAAGGGATGTACTTTTGCAATGGAAGTGCGTTTGTGTCTGGCTATTTATGCTGTCTGCGTAGTTCAGCAAAGTTACCCGGGTCCACTTCCAATTTCACTGATTGCGCCGCTCCCGAGTTGTGAGCATGCGCACAGAGGTGCTGACCATGGTCTCCTTCAAGCGCGCATGCGCGAGCCGGCCGGCCCTTCATTTGCATGGGGTCACGGCTCATTTCAATGTAACACGCCCACGTCCTTCCCAATTTGTATTACTCCTCCTTACGCCTCTGAAATAACGTTACGCATGCGCAATTTTATGCGTGAAAGCGACGAGAATAGGGTGATTGCGCGGCTACATTGCGCCAGTCTAACGTAAAGGCGGTGCGCTACGCCGGTCCAATAATGCGCAGATGTACCTGAATCCGGCCCATTGTTTTTTTTTTCAAAATGTTTACTCATTTTATGGTTGTGTTACAATAAAGGACAACCAATTTGCTTTTCTTTGTTGATTCCTATAGGGACACCTGTGCCATGCAACTGTCTATAACTTTCACAATTGCCTCTTTTCCACTGAGCGGATCGGTTCGGTGCGGTACGCTATTTTGGGTGTTTCCATTATGAAAGCGTGCCATAAAAGCGAACCGTACCGGACAATTCTGGGTCCTGCTTTAGATGTGGGGCCATAGAAAATGGAACGGTTCCATTAGGGCGGACCTACAAATACATCTCACTGATTGGTGGACGTGCTAGGCTTTTTTTCTAAACCTTGTATGGTCCCGGATGGTCTGATTTGCAGTGGAAATGCTCAGCAGAATAGACCGGACCATTCTAAGCATTCTAAGCGGCCCGAACCGATCCGCTCAGTGGAAACTCCTTGTGATATCTCAGTCCTGCATTATGAAGTATTATTAATGTCCCATCTCATGTAATATGAATTATGATTCACTATTAGCCACCCTATACCCAAAAGGGCACAGGGTGGATTTTGACCCAAGAGTTTTTGGTGCTGCTGGCACAAGAGTATCTCTCATCCTTCCAACGTCTCTGGGTGTCACGGGCCATTCTGTTACAAACACTAAATCCAAATTTTCAGACTTTTGATTGTTTTCAGCCATAACGAGGAGAGAATTTAACCACTTGCCAACCAGCCGCCGTCATTATACTGCGGCAGGTTGGCTCGCTCCCGCAAATCGGCATAGGTGTACGTCGGCACCTTTAAGGGCAATAGCAGGTGCGCAAGCATTCACCCGCTGCACAGCGGGGGTCCAGAGAGCCAGAACAGGAATCTGTGTATGTAACCAGACAGATCCCCGTTCTGACAGGGGAGGAGAGAGAGAGATCTGCTGTTCCTAGTGATTAGTAACAGCGATATGTCTCCTCCTCTAGTCAGTCCCCCCCCCCCCCACAGTTAGAAACACACACAAGGGAACACATTTAACCCCTAATGTTAAACCCATCCCTACCAGTGATATTTACACAGTAATCAGTGCATTTTTATAGCACTGATCCCTGTATAAGCCCAGGTTCACACTGGGCTGCGGGAGTGAAGCCGTGCGAGTTCAGCTGAACTCGCACAATTTCACTCCCGCTGGCAGTCCGCGATTTCAGAGACATCTGTGCAGATTTCTGCACAGATGTCAATGTTAATTTGCAGCCCGAAATCGCAAAAAGTAGTACAGGAACTACTTTTTGAAATCGGTACAGCGCCGCAGATGCGGCGTCGCACCGATTAGGACAATGCCATTGCCGACAATTGCCGGCAAATGCAGCCGATTTGAGATGCGATTTGACATCTCAAATCGCATCTCAAATCGTACCAGTGTGAACCAGGCCTAAATGTCAATGGTCCCACAAAAGTGTCAAAAGTGTCTGATCTGCCTGCCGCAATGTCGCAGTCCCGCTAAAAATCGCAGATCGCCACCATTATTTGTAAAAAAATAATAATAAAAATGCCTTAGAAGATAACTATATCCCCTATTTTGTAGATGCTATAACTTTTAAACCATTTAACCACCTCCTGGGGGCCGCAGGGTGGTTCTAATTCTCCGGGTCGCCGTCTTTTTACGGCCTCCGCTCCTCCAGGCCACTGGGGGGTGCACGAGCGCCAGCGCGCACGTGCCCGCCGCATCACTGAGATGCCGATGCGCGTGCCTAGCGGCCGTGATGTCCACCAGGCACTTGCAATCAGCGGTTACAGAGACAAGGACGTGGATCTGTGTGTGTAAACCTACAGATCCACGTCCTGTCAGGAGGAGAGGAGACCGATCTGTGTCCCTTGTACATAGGGCCACAATCGGTCACCTCCCCCAGTCACCCCCCTCCCCCCACAGTTAGAACACAATTCAGGGTACACATTTAACCTCTTCCTCACCCCCTAGTGTTAACCCCTTCAATGCCAGTCACATTTATACAGTAATTAGTGTATATTTATAGCACTGGTCGCTGTATAAATGACAATTGGCACCAAAAATGTGTCAAAAGTTTCCGATGTGTCCCAATAAAAATCACAGATCGCCGCCATTACTAGTAAAAAAATAATAATACAAATTAATAATAATTCTGTCCCCTATTTTGTAAGCGTTATAACTTTTGCGCAAACCAGTCGCTTATTGCGATTTTTTTTATTTATTTTTTACCAAAAATATGTAGAAGAATATGTATCGGCCTAAACTGAGAAAACATTTATTACAAAAAATTGGGCTATTTATTATAGCAACAAGTAAAAAATATTGGGCCAGATTCAGAGAGCCGTAACGTTTTCTAGCTAGTCGGAAACCTCAAACCTCAATAGACGGCTGCGGGCTTCAATTCGACTGGATTACGTGTTCGTACGCCTTCGGATCTACGCTGCAATAAAATTACGGCCACTGGGTGGACTTCCCGTCGTTTTCAGCGTCGGGGTATGCTAATGAGCTTTTGCCGGCGATCCCAGAAATGACGATCTTCAATCGCAATCTCTTACGGCATCTTTAGTCATCTTTTTTTTGCGTGACACTATACCAGCTTTTTGCTGCTCTAATATTAGACAGTCCATGTTAAGTATGGCCGTCGTTCCCGCGTCGAATTTCTACGTTTTCCGACGTCTTTTATTATTTTTAACGTAAGTTGTCCGGGAATAGGAATGTTCGTAAACGACGCTACTCAAACAACGAATGACGTAACGACGTGATTTCGCGCAATGCACGGCGGGAAATTTCTGAACGGAGCATGCGCAGTTCGATCGCCGCGGGGACGCGCTTAATTTAAATGCTTCACGCCCCCTAATCGCGTATTTCGATTACGCGGCGAGAAATAGACTACGCCGCCGTAGCGTACGGGCAAAAATCTACCAGAATTCGATGTAGAGCCTGGTACAATACGGCAGCGTAGAGTATTTCGATTACGCAGCGCAAAATTAAGTGTATCTGAATCTGGCCCATTGTTTTTTTCTTCAAAATTGTCGCTCTTTTTTGTTTATAGCGCAAAAAATAAAAACCGCAGGGGTGATCAAATACCACCAAAAGAAAGCTCTATTTGTGGGGAAAAAAGGACGTCAATTTTTTGTTTGGGAGCCACGTCGCACGACCGCGCAATTGTCAGTTAAAGCGACGCAGTGCCGGAAGCTGAAATTGCACCTGGCCAGGAAGGGGGTATACGTGCCCAGTAAGCAAGTGGTTAATATATGCTTTTTTTAAATGTATATATACTGTATATATATCGGCCTAAACTGATAAAGAAATGTATTTTTTTTTGGATATGTATTATAGCAAAAATTAAAAAAATATAGTTTTGTGGGTTTTTTTTTCAGAAGTTTACACTATATAAAACGAAAATCCAATAAGTGAAAGTAATTAAATGAATACATAAAAAAAATATATTGATATGTTATTATTGTATTGTAATTGGTATTGTTATGTTATACATACTAGGAACAAAGAAAATAGATATTTTATTGATATTTATTTATTATTTTATCATAATATTATTGCTATAAATTGTGCTATTACTAGGAGAAAAAAAAATACATTTCATGATGACTGTATTGTGACTGTAGTGAAAGTAATTTTAAAAATACACTATAAATCATAGCCAAATATTTTTATTGTTAATAATGTATTTTAATTGGCATTGTTACATTATAAATACTGGGAGAAAAAGACAATACAAATCTTATTGATCTTTATCGACATCATTATCATATTAATAATATTGTCATCATTTTTATTATTACTAGGAAAAAAAGAATAATTTTCATGATGACTGTACCTGTGAAGAGTTTATTATCTTCCATCGGGAAGATAATAAAACTGGAGAAAAGAAAACTGCAATTGTTGCCCCCAGCAACCATTCAGGTTTTACCTTTGATTTTATGAAGAAATTAAAATAAAATTTGGATTTGTTTCTTTGACCAATGATACCAGTTTGATGCAAATGTTCTTTTTGTCAATTGTAATGAGCCCTTTCTAATACTCAAAAAATACTGATGGCCAATGTTATTCAGTTAACCTCCCTGGCGGTGCGATTCTTTCTGATTTTAGATGCTGAAAGCGGTACCATTATTTGCATGGAAATTTGGCGTTTTATACTGTAGGCCTGTAATTCTTAGGAATAACTCACTTAAATCTGACCAAACAAGAGTCTAATAGGCATCCCGGGTATGACATTTAAAAAAAAAAAAAAATGATTAATTATAATATAATAAATAATTATAAATAATTATAACAAATAATAATATAATTATAATAAAAATTATTCAATAATGTAATCAACTCAAAATCAGAATTGTCGCTGTCATTATTTTTTTTATTTTTTATGACGAATTTCGCTATCGCTCAATTCTGCAAGTGATTCTGATTTATTATCGCTGTTTTTTAGCTGCTCTAAAACCATTTTTGACATAAAGGGACACTTTTGGGCAATCTACAGTTTGCAGGGAGAAAGAACACTTTTTATTATGTAAAAAGTGCATGCTGGGCACTGGGCAGACCACTAGGGACAAGGGGGGTGTCTATTTTTTACATACAGTACTGTAATTTATAAGATTACAGTGTGCTGTATGTAATGTGTTTGTTTACATTTTTGAATATGGCGCCGTTCTCCGCCCCCGTGCGTCGTAACGTCGCAGGGAACGGAGATCGGCGGCACATGGAGACACTGTGTGAATCGAGTGAGCACCCGCTCGCTCACACAGCGCGGATGCATCGCTGGATCCAGGGACAAGGTAAGTAAACCCTGCCTGTGAAAGCTGCGAGGCGAGCCCGAGTCTGACTGGGGGTTACCCATCGCAGCATAGAAATCTAACCCCGAGTCAGACTCGGGAAAACCGCCAGGGGGGTTAAAGAATTTAAAGACCTAATTGGCCAATAAGATTGCTTTTATTAGTGTAAGTGTCAGTGGATGTTGGGTAGACTCTTTCTGTTACGGTTGCCATGCACAACTGCTCCAGATTTTTGTTATATTCCCATTAATTGGTTTTCCTTGTCAAAAGATTTTATAAATACGCAGTAATTAAAGCGGAGCTCCACCCAGGAAAACAACATTTTACAATGTTGTTTAAAAAAAATTAAATAAAAAAAACCTGAAAAAAAAAAAAATACTCACCCGAAATACCTGTTGCTATGCTGAAGTCCGTAATCTGCCTCACCTGCACCGCGGTCCGATTTCTTCTTGTCCTTCTCCTTGTGAATGGGGCGCGCTGCTTTCTGGGAACTGTGTGTGTTCTCAGAGAGCAGCGCGCCCATTCGCAAGCCAGCGTGAGACCCACGCAGGCGCAGTAGGAAATGCCTGTTTCCCATAGTGTGAATGGCGGCGCGGAACCCGGAGCGATCGTGGGACCGGCATCGGGGGGCCCATTAGCGCGGGCAAGTAGGACAAGGTAAGTGTCCTTATTTAAAGTCAGCAGCTACACTGTTAGTAGCTGCTGACTTTAAAAAAAAAAAAAATTTGCGGCTGGAGCTCCTCTTTAACAAGCTTGTCAATCATACTAAGGCCCCTTTAAACTGGGGCGGGAGGTGAGTTGGCGGTAAAGCGCCGCTATTTTTAGTTGCACTTTACCGCCAATTTTGCGGCGCTATTCAGTCGCTAGCGGGGCAGTTTTACCCGGCGAGAAAGGGTTAAAAACTGAGAAAGGGTAAAAACCACTGAAAAGCGCAATAGCAGAGGCGCAATGCCGGCGGTATAGCCGTGGTGTCCGATTGAGTCTCCTTCACTGCTCCAAAGATGCGGCTAGCAGGACTTTTTTTACCATCCTGGTAGCGCACCGCTCCAGTGTGAAAGCCCTCTGGGCTTTCACACTGGAGACACAGCAGTGGCTGTTTAGGGTGGGTTTGCAGGCATTACTTTTAGCGCAATAGCGCTTGCAAAACGACCCAGGGTGAAAGGGGTCCTATAGAAATAGAGATAACAAAGCTCTTTGTTATACAATGTTATACAAACATTATAAATTAAATAAAATATCTTTCAAGTGGTAAGAATCCAAATACAACACAAGGAGTTGGTAAGAGGTCATGTGACAATATAGTCAATCTTAAAAAAAAAATGTAATAGTACCAACAGTAATTAGTTACTAATAGGGGTGCAACGGATCATGCCCGATCCGCGATCCGAACGGGCCGACCTATTCGGATCGGCACACATTGCGATCCGCGGACCGCACCGCCGCGTCCTTAGGAAAGGCCGCGGCTTCGGCCTAGCTCCGTAGTGGTTGGCCATCTTGATACACCCGGAGGCGGTGCGCGCTGATGTCATCACCCCTCCCTCTGCAGTCTGCACGTGTCTGTTCTGTTCTGCAAGAGCGGGCAGTACTGTCTCCATGCGGCGCGATTACAGTGAGACACTACACAAGTACAGTGAGTTGATTCTCATCATAGTGGGAAAATAAATGGCTATTATTTTCAGTGTGTTACTGTTTGTGTGGGGGCAATGTTGGCTACTATTATTATTATTAGTGGGAAAAATGGCTATTATATTACAGTGTTACTACTAGTGTGGGGGCAATGTTGGCTATTATTAGTGGGAAAAATGGCTATTACAGTGTTACTGTTTACTAGTGTGGGGGCAATGTTGGACTGAACATTGATGGATGGTGATGATGACGAGTGGGGGACAATGGTGGATATTACAGTGACTAGTGGGGGGCAATGGTGGACATTAGATTACAGTGATGAGCGGGGGCAATGGTGGATGACTGGATGTTACAGTGAGGTGGGGGCAATGGTGGATATTATTACAGTGGGGGGGAGATGTCTGTGGATATTATTATTATTATTTTTTTTTTTTTTTGCTGATCCGAAAATGATCCGATCCATGACTCCTGATCCGAGGAACGATCCGAACCGTGATTTTTTTGATCCGTTGCACCCCTAGTTACTAATACGTTTTGAAGGTACAGGTTGTATTTATTTAACCACTTGCCGACCGCCAATGACATATTGATGTCGGCAAAGTGGTTTCAATATCCTGACTGGACGTCATATGATGTCCTCAGGATATTGAGCCGATGCGCGCCCCCGGAGGCGTGCATCGCGGCGATGGTTGTTGCAGGGTGTCGGTCTGACACCCCACAACACCGATCTAGGTAAAGCGTCTCTCACGGAGACACTTTACCATGTGATCAGCCGTGTCTAATCACGGCTGATCACGATTTAAACAGGAAAAGCCGGTAATCGGGAGAGCCGATCGACTGCTCCTCTGACGGGGGGGTTTGTGCTGATCGATTATCAGCACAGCCCCCCCGAGGATGCCCACTGGACCACCAGGGATGCCCACTGGACCACCAGGGATGTAAAACAAAGTTATGCCCCCCTAGACCACCAGGGACGACACAAATAATGGATGCCAATTAGTGCCGCAATGGATGTCAATCAGTGCCCACAATGGTCATCACTGATTGTCAGGCATTGTTTGGCACTGATTGGCATACATTAGTACAACACATGTTAGTGCCACCTATCAGTGCCCATCTATGCCCATCCGTGCCACCTATCAGTGCCTATCCATGCCGCCTATCAGTGCCCACCCGTGCCGCCTATCAGTGTCCATCTGTGCTGCCTATCTGTGCCCACCCGTGCCGCCTATCCGTGCCCATCCGTGCCGCCCATCAGTGCCCATCAGTGCCGCATATTAGTGCCCATCATCAGTGCCCATCAATGCCACCACATCAGTGCCACCTCATCGGTGCCCATCAGTGCCGCCTTATCAGTGCCCGACAGTGCAGTACCATCAGTACCCATCAGTTAAAGGAGAAAATTTACTTATTTACAATGTTTTATAATGCAAACAAAAAAAAACATATTTTTTTTCTAAATTTTCGGTAATTTTTTTATTTTTTTTGTAGAAAATAAAAATCACACAGGTGATCAAATACCACCAAAAGAAAGCTCTATTTGTGGGTACAAAATTATACAAATGTAGTTTGGGTACAGTGTAGCAATTGTCATTCAAAGTGCAACAGCGCTGAAACCTAAAAATTGGTCTGGGCGGGAAGGTGTATAAGTGCCCGGTATGGAAGGGGTTAAAGAGCGAGCTGTAAAATTGAGTCGAAAGGGGAGGAAAAGAAGAAGAGCAAGAAGGTAGAAAGTTGGAGAAGTCCACAAGGTAGATTTAGGCGCCAGTGCAGGACATAGTTTGGCTGAGTACATGAATGAATGAAACAGCTACCATGGTAGGCGGACCAATTCATCAAAGGATGGCGGTAGGTAATATGTTATCCATGGTTACCATATCTGTTCGGATTTGGTCTAGTTCGATAGCCATCATTTTGGTGAGGGGCAGTATTCATTCTATGATTCGTCTCAGCCAACACCAATACAGGGGACTTCCATGGGGGAGTTGGACTAAAGCCCTGTACACACGATCGGTTTGTCCGATGAAAACAGTCCGATGGACTGTTTTTATCGGACAAACTGATCGTGTGTGTGCCCCATCGGTTTGTTTTTCATCGGTGAAAAAATATAGAACATGTTTTAACATTTTCCTATAGATAAAAAAACAATAGAAAAAAATGATCGTCTGTGTGGAAGTCCATCGGTCAAAAATCCACGCATGCTCAGAATCAAGTAGACGCATGCTCGGAAGCATTGAACTTCATTTTTTTCAGCACGTCGTAGTGTTTTACCTCACCGCGTTTTGGCACGGACGGATTTTTGACTGATGGTGTCGGATTAGATTCCATCAGATATCCGATCGTGTGTACAGGGCTTAAAAGTTTCAATTGGGAATGAGTTAAGCAATCTGGGTTCAAATTAAAGGGGTTGTAAAGGTAAAAGTTTTTTTACCTTAATGCATCCTATGCATTAAGGTAAAAAAACATCTGGCAGCACCGCCCCCCCCCCCCCCCCCCCGAGCCCCCGTTTTACTTACCTGACCGTTCGAAATTCCCGGGCGCGTCCACGTCATCCTCTTCGGTTCCCAGCCTGGCCGTTGATTGGCTAGGCTGGGTGGATTGATAGCAGCGCAGCCATTGGCTGGCGCTGCTGTCAATCACAGCGGATGACGCAGCGCACCGGGGGGCGGGGCTGAGTGATACAGTCGGTGGCTATGGCCGCCGCTGTATCACGGGAGCACGCGCGCAAAAGCTTTCCACCGTGCGAGCTCCCTCGAATTAAGGTGGAATGCTTTTGTGAGCAGGACCTGAGACAGCCGCCGAGGGACCCCAGAAGACAGCTTTCCGGGACACTCTGTGCAAAACGAGCTGCACAGTGGAGGTAAGTATAACATGTTTGTTGTTTTAAGAAAAAAAATGTCTGACTTTAGTGTTGCTTTAAATCGGAGTTCCACCCAAAATTGGAACTTCCGCTCAACCCACTCCCCTCCCCCTTAGAAGGCCACATTTGGCATGTAATTTTTTTGGGGGGAGTGGGGGCTTCAGGAGGAGTGGGACTTCCTGTCCCACTTCCTGCTTCCGCCGAGGGGCTGGTTAGGCAATTAAGCTTAATCACCTACAGCAGCCCCTCCCTGTAGGCGATCGCATGGGACACATGACAGGTCCCATGCGATCGCCTGTCCAATCAGCGGCGGGCCGCGCTGCTCACGCATGCGCAGTTCCGCTCGCGCAGTGGGTGCCCGGCCGTGAAGCCGAAGGCTTGTCACGGCCGGGTGCCCACAGTTGCAATGAGGACGCCGGCTGGGGAGGGGGGGAGCGGAGCCCCGGTCGGCGCGTCGCTGGAACGCTGGAGCAGGTAAGTGATTGTTTATTAAAAGCCAGCAGCTACACTTTTTGTAGCTGCTGACTTTTAATAAACAAAAATATAGGCTGTGCAGTGAAGGATCAATTTGGTTTTCTAAACTCAACAGCTACAGTTCTAGTACCTCTGACCTCTAGTTTTCCCATAGCTGGGTTAATTTTCTCTTTAATTATTTGGAGGGGGTGTTCACATACTTTTAACCATATAGTAGGTGTGACGGCCAGGCGCCACAAACGTTTGGCCATTTAGGCTGCATTCACACCTAGGCGTTTTAACGCCTGAAGCGCGACGCTACAATACGCCGGAGGGATGAAATAACATTATTGTCTATGGTGACTGTTCACATCTTAACGCCGAACGCGGAAACGCCGGTCGCGTGAAGCTCAAACAAGTCCCGGACCTTTTTTTGTTGCGCGTATCAGGGGGTTTGGACGTATTTGAGCCTTTTTCAATTTCCCATAGAAAGTAATGGAAACGCTTGATTCAAGTGACTTGCGCGACAACAAGCGTTTGCTATGGGCGTTTTGTCGCTCTAATCAATAGCACTTTTCACCCAGGCAAAAGATAAAAAAAAAATCTACCAACCTAGCAACAAGTGATGAAAAGATGATCATTTTTCCTATTGGCTAAAATAAAAAACGTCGAAGTACAAAAACGTCGGACGACGCTGTATGCAAACGCGCAAATAAGCTTGAATACGCGCGACAAAACGCCGCCAAAAATGCCCGAAAAAACGACCGAACGACCGACGCTCAGGTGCGAATGCAGCCTTAGTGTACCAGTCTGAAAACTTTGCGCTCACTCACAGGTTCTCTTCTAATGTCAATGTTGAACCATATTAGTAAAGTGTTAATAAATAAATGCATGGGATAACATTTAAGTGCATGAGTAAATAAGCCAAATTAAAATGATTACGACTTAAACCTTCATGACTAAAACGCCGGCTAGACCTGCTTGATTTATTATGCACAACATAATTACCAAGTGCAATTTTCAGATTGTCCTGCGATAGTTATGAAATGATAGTGGTGGATGAAAATTACAGGTCAGATTGGAAATAAGCGAGGCTCAGCATCGGATGACCTGTAAAAACACACCTATTATACCGCGCACCAATTATATTTTTAGCGTCCGCTATTTTCATTATAATTTCCAAGGAGGTGTTCTGCATCCTGTACAATTTGATAATTATGGAGCGACCTCATGAAGGACTGGACAATGGTACAAGGGCACCGGATATAATTACTTCTTTTTAATTTAAAAGAACAAGGTATTGTTGAAAAATAATATGTCATTAGATGCATGTTTCTGAAAAAGTTTAGGGACTGTGCGTGCTTTAAGGCAGTTTAATTAAAAATAAAAAAAACTCACTTTTGAAATATCTATTTCATCAATCAGCTTGTGGGAAGTTATGATTTTTTTTTCTAAATTTACCTCTCCATTAATGCCAATTTTTAGAGCTACATTTTCCATTGCAAAATTCAACCACTACTCTTAGCTAAGTTTCTTCTTCTGTGTTCTAAGTGACTCTACCTAAGGAAGCGCTACCCCTGAAGGAGTTGGTGGAGAATTGGCCTATTTCCCCCAATGCTGTATCCTGGCCTAGGCCAACAAGGCCCAGGCCTAGGGTAGCACCTTGCAGGGGGGGAAGCATGGAAAGAGCCCCCGCTGGCTTGCGCTACACTGTTAGTGTAGCGCCAGTCTTATGGGGTGGAATGGGCTGAAAGGAAAATTAGTCTAGCGCCCCCATAAAGGGGCCTCACTAGGGTGACCACATTTCTAAACTACCATTCAGGGACACCCCTTTCCCAAAAATCAGCTTGTGCTGTAACGAATCACAGCACAGTGATTGGACAAAAGAGGCAGGATTTATGATTTCTCCAATCACAAGCAGGGATTGTGCTCCTCCAGGCATTCCCGGCCAGGACAAGTACTGTCAGTGAGTAAAGCGGTGATGTGGCAGCCTTTTTTGGGGGCATTAGTTTGGCTTGGGGGGTGCCTGTGTCAGTTTCATTCCGGGACACTGTATTGTCCTGGAATGAAGTTGACGGGACAATCCTGCAAAATGTGAGACTGTCCCGGGCAATCCGGGACACATGGTCACCCTAGGCCTCACTGCTTCCGGTATGCAGGTGGCCGGCCTTCCGCAACTGTGGGGGGGGGGGGGGCTGCTTCTAATTTTGACTGTCCCGTGGGGATGGTGTGTTTAGGGTGATGTGCAGTGTTAGTTTTCCCCCCACACAAAGGTTTTTGCTTTTAGGCCAAAAAGTAAAATTTTGGTCTCATCTTACCACAGCACCTTCTTCCACATGTTTGCTGTGTCCCCCACATGGCTTGTCATAAACTGCAAACAGGACTTCTTATGACTTCCTTTCAACAATGGCTTTCTTCTTGTCACTCTTCCATAAAGGGCAGATTTGTGGAGTACATGACTAATAGTTTTCCTGTGGACAGATTTTCCCACCTGAGCTGTGGATCTCTGCAGCTCCTCCAGAGTTATCATGGGACTCTTGGCTGCTTCTCTGATGAATGCTCTCCTTGCCCGGCCCGTCAGGTTAGGTGGACGGCCATGTCTTGGTAGGTTTGCAGTTGTGCCATACTCTTTCCATTTTCGGATGATGGTTTGAACAGAGCTCCATGAGATGATCAAAGCATGGGATATTTTTTTCATAACCTAACCCTGCTTTATACTTCTCCACAACTTTATCCC
This sequence comes from Rana kukunoris, assembly GCA_029574335.1. Lineage (NCBI taxonomy): Eukaryota > Metazoa > Chordata > Amphibia > Anura > Ranidae > Rana > Rana kukunoris. The sequence goes on along the minus strand of CM056053.1, from coordinate 2,929,937 downwards.
TGACCTGTCTGGTGTGTTCTTTGGCCTTCATGGTGCTGTTTTTTCACTAGGGCTCTCTAAAAAACTTCTGAGGGCTTCACAGAACAGCTGTATTTATACTGAGATTAAATTACTCACAGGTGGGCTCTATTTACTAATTAGGTGACTTCTGAAGGCAATTTATTCCACTAGATATTAGTTGGGGACATCAGAGTAAAGGGGGTTGAATACAAATGCACGCCACACTTTGCAGATATCTATTTGTAAAAAATTGAAAACCATTTATCATTTTCCTTCCACTTCACAATTATGTGCCACTTTGTGTTGGTCTATCACATAAAAACCCAATAGAATACATTAGCGTTTTTGGTTGTAACATGTGAAAGTGTGGAAAATATCAAGGAGTATGAATACTTTTTCAAGGCACTGTAAGTATTCACAGCCTTTGCTCAGTACTTTGTTAAAGCACCTTTGGCACCAATTACAGCCTCAAATCTTTTGGAGTAGGATTCTACAAGCTTGGCACACCTATTTTTGGACACTTTCTCCCATTCTTCTTAGCAGGAGCTCTCAAGCTCTATCAGGTTGGATGGGGAGTGTTGGTGCACCGCCATTTTCAGATCTCTCCAAAGATGTTCAATCGGGTTCAAGTCTGGGCTCTGGCTGAGCCACTCAAGGACATTCACAGAGTTGTCACGTAGCCACTCCTTTGTTATCTTGGCTGTTTTCATAGGGTCGTTGTCCTATTGGAAGATGAACCTTTGCAACAGTCTGATGTCCAGAGAAGGTTTACATCAAGGATGTCTCTGTACATTGCTGCATTAATCTTTCCCTCAATCCTGACTAGTCTCCTAGTTCCTGCCGCTGAAAAAAATCCCCACAGCATGATGCTGCCACCACCATGTTTTACTGTAGGGATGGAATTGGCCAGGTGATGAGTGATGTCTGGTTTCCTCCAGACATGACGCTTGCCATTTAGGCCAAAGAATTCAATTTTTGTTTCATCAGACCAGAGAATTTTGTTTCTCATGGTCTGAGAGTCCTTCGGGTCTCTTGGCAAACTCCAGGTGGGCTGTCATGTGCCCTTTACTGAGGAGTGGCTTCCGTCTGGCAACTCTACCATACAGGCATGATTGGTGGAGTGCTGCAGAGATGGTTGTTCTTCTCTCTCCCCAGAGAAATGCTGGAGCTTTGTCAGAGTGACCATTGGGCCCTTTTCCACCTATCGTTCAGTTTGGTTTGGCGGCCAGCTTTAGGAAGATTCCCTGTGGTTCCAAACTTCTTATATTTACAGATGATGGAGGCCGTTGTGCTCAATGGGACCTTCAATGCTGCAGAAATGTATCTGGACACTTCCCTAGATCTGTGCCTCCATACAATCCTGTATCAGAGGTCTACAGACAATTTCTTGGATTTCATGGCTTGGTTTGTTCTGTGTCATGGCAAAGGCAGTGAATACTTATGTACATGTAATTTTTTTTTTTTTTCGTTTTTTTTTTATTCTTAGTAAACTTGCAAAAATTTCAAACAAACTTCTTTCACGTTGTCATTATGGGATATTGTTTGTAGAATTTTGAGAAAAATATTGAATTTAATCAATTTAGAAATAAGGCTGTAACATAACAAAATGTGGAAAAAGTGAAGCGCTGTGAATACTTTCTGTATGCAGAGGCTGGTGTGAATGTACCCTGAATCTGCTACTGTTTGTTTATTCTGATCATATATTTGAGGACTTTCATCGCTCTATCTGTCCTGTCTGTTGTCATACATTGACCCTACATCCCCCAGTAACACGAAGCATCTACGGACCTCTGTGACAGTGCTTATGGGTGAGGGTTCATGATCATGTAGAAAATGGGAGATATCAATATATCTGTTCATGAGTTATCTATAATTGATGGACAAAGAATTTACAGTATATAACACATTATGTCTCATGGCATTAAAATGGAATTTCCCAGGAGATGCTGTAAAAGGTTCCAGCATTATGAACGTAATAGGGGAAAGAAATGCATTCCTATGAATTAGGTCAGAATAGATATGGTACTTTACTCAATAGAATTGCAAAAGTGAGCTGAAAAAATTATGGAACTGAGAACATGTAATAAAAAAATATTCTTATATGCAGCATGACTTCATTACCTTGCTCGGGGTTTACAAGACCTATTCAAGAAAATTATCTATGCTATATTATGAAGGAATATTAATGCATGAATTTAAAGGATGTCTTATGCCAAAACCTATTATTCAGTTCTCTGTTGACTTTAATGGGTTTGATCACATTTGTCAGGTCACCTGTGGCCAGATGACAGATGCACCCTCTTTGAGTCAGGAGTGCACCACAAGGTAGTGAACTCTATGGCAGACTGCTGCAGATGGACCACAGAGTGGATATGGAGGACAGGTACAATGGAACACACACAGGTATCCCACAGGAAGCTTGAGCCCAAGATTCCCCAGGATGCAGAGTCTAAGATCCAGCTGGTATTCACCGGAGCCTCTAGTGGTGAGGATGGCCTCAGCTGCAACTGAATCCAGGTCGCGGACCCCAGAGTCCCCTAGGTCACGCTTCGTAGGGAGAGAGGGGAAGCAGCCACTCAGGACACAAGAGATAGTGAAGGGCTAAGCCAAGATCGGGGCAACAAGCAGACAAGGATAAACAAGGGACAGGCCAAGGGTCAGAGGCAAACAGGAGTAGTCGGGGACAAGCCAAGATCGGTACACAGAGATAAACGTAGCACACGGCAAGCAGGAACCCAAACACACAATGCCTAACAAACAAAGTTGATCAGCAAGGCAGACCTGCAGTGCACTGGTTAATATAGATTTCCTGATAAGGCCTGGGGTGGAGCCATACAGGGAGGAGAGATGATAAATGCAGCCAGGTGAGAGTGCCTGGCCTCTAAGGTGAACACAGGGAGAGAAAGGTAAGCTGCCAGACATTACTGCATATCCATGACAATATTAAAGCGGAGCTCCAGGAAAAAAAAAAGCAACCTTTGGTGGGTCCCATTCCACACTGCAAGAGTTAAATGAGGCCTCAGTGGGGCTTCAAGGGAGCTTTGCCATAGACTTTTATAGAGGCTTTGAAGATGCTTTGAAGCACCATTGAAGCTACATGGGGTAACATTTTTGAAGTAAAGCAAAGCAAAAGCAAGGTGTAAACAGGACTGTAAGCTAAACATTTTAATTTAGTGACATGAGCTTTGATTATCATTCAGAGGGCTTTTTACAAAGCCTGTCCAAAGCATTGTTAAAGCCAAAGCAAGTGTAAATGAGCCCTAAAACTCAACTTCAACCAAAACATTTTCACTTTTTTTCTCCAAAAGGAGGCGGGGCAAGTTGAGATTATAATGTTATCTGTGCCTGTAGTGTAGTAATTTCCGCTTACTTCTTGTCCAATGTGACACCAGTACAGAAAAACACAGAGCAAAAAAACTAAAAACATGATTGATGTTCCAAATCTTCCCCACTCTACAAAAATATTTCTGCTTTCATTGTTGTCTCCCTTGCCAATGATGAGAGATTCCATCACTTCCCATCCTTGTGATACCATGCCTTTGGAATATTAGGTGAGTAACCCCTCCCCCCCCCCCCCCCACAGTTAGCACAGGATTACAGCGCTCTGAGTGACCATGTAAATAGAATCCACATAAGAATAAGTATAAATATAATAAAAGTCTAGTCCATTGGGTGTGAGTCCAAGAAGGGAACTTGATCGTGACAATACCAATGTAGGGGTAATTGTGGATACTCAGGGCTGCTCTCTCCAGGAGCGAAGTCAGCTCAAATCATACAAGAGAAAAAACAGAAACAAGAAAGCGCCGCTGAGTAATCTAATTTAATTCAACAACAGCAAAAGTATTCCAACACTTACATCTAGGGGCACTCTGATGCAGTCTGAGATGCTAGTGTCAAGGGCTTCAGTGCAGTCCGGAAACAATGTGGGAGGCTGGAAAAGCTGTTCAATGGAGGAGCGTCAGGCGTTCTTTAACCATAGAGGGGCCGACTGCAAAGTCCATATGTAGATGTTATATTCTCAGCTGATCCGCCGCGCCGCTGGTCCGTGATGTCACTGGGACGGTGGCCAAAGAGGGACACAACGCGTTTCAGAGCCAGCGCTAGGTGAATAGAAGACCTGCGCGCTCCTTTATCAAGTGCAGTATGAGGTGCCCCTAGATGTAAGTGTTGGAATACTTTTGCTAATGTTGAATTAAATTAGATTACTCAGCGGCGCTTTCTTGTTTCTGTTTCCCCCCCCCCCCCCCCCCCCACAGTGGAAAGCAATAAAAATCTCACACAGGATCAGAACTTTCTCTTAGTCCAAAACTAAAAACAAATGATGCAACCAACAAACTCCTCATTTTGTCCAAATGTTTTTTATCCCTATTTTTCGGGCTGGTCACGTGAGCCTCTGGGTTCTTTCCTGCTTTTCTGGTAGGTGGCCTTTAATGATGCGGAGAGAACTGATGTGTTGATGTCAGCGCCATTTCCTGCATAATTATTTTTTGAGGAATGGTGCCCAGTGGTAATGCCCCCCCAGCACTTATAGGAAGAGGGTTGAATGACCTTGGAAGAGGACTGGTGGTGGACTTTGGAGAAGGTGTGTCTGCAAAGGACAGCTCTAAAATGAAGGTATGAGCATTGGAGTCAGAACTGCTCTTTAATTTGTATCCTCTGCTGAGGTGCCAACATTTATTAGGAAAAACGTAACTCCGAGTTAAGCTTTAAAGGCTATGTCCACCTTTCTTACCATGTTTCATGTTACACCCATACAGGTGATACTTAAAAAATGTGAATATCGTGCAAAAAGTTCATTTATTTCACTAATGCAACTTAACCACTTAAGTCCCAGACCATTATGCAGCTAAAGAACCTTGCCCCTTTTTGCGATTCGGCACTGCGTCGCTTTAACTGACAATTGCGTGGTCAAATTGGCATCCTTTTTTTCCCACAATTGGAGCTTTCTTTTGGTGGTATTTGATCACCTCTGCGTTTTTTTATTTTTTGCGCTATAAACAAAAATAAAGCGGCAATTTTGAAAAAAATGCTATATTTTTTTACTTTTTGCTATAATAAATATCCCCCAAAAATATATAAAAAAAACGTTTTTTTTTCCCTCAGTTTAGGCCGATACGTATTCTTCTACATATTTTTGGGAAAAAAAATATCGCAATAAGTGTTTATCGATTGGTTTGAGTAAAATTTATAGCGTTTACAAAATAGGGGATAGTTTTATTGCAGTTTTATTAATATTTTTTTTTTACTACTAATGGCGGCGATCAGCGATTTTTTCGTGACTGCGACAATATGGCAGACACATCGGATAATTTTGACACATTTTTGGGACCATTGTCATTTTCACAGCAAAAAGTACTAAAAAAAGTGCACTGTTTACTGTGAAAATTACAATGCAGTTTGGGAGTTAACCACTAGGAGGCACTGTAGGGGTTAAGTGTGACCTCATATGTGTTTCTAACTGTAGGGGGAGCGCTCGTGAACTCCACGACTGGGCTTAAAGAGACACGTACAGGTACGTGATTGTGCCCAGCCGTGCCATTCTGCCGACGTATATCGGCGTGAAGGGGTCCTTAAGTGGTTAAAAGGTGAAACTAATATATGAGATAGACTCATTACATGCAAAGCAAGCTAGTTCAAGCCGTAATTTGTTATAATTATGATGATTATGGCTTACAGCTCATGAAAACCCCAAATACATAAAACATGGTCCCAGTCTGCATGCCCTCAGCCCCCGACTGCCTCCCCCATTACTGAATCTGGGGGTCCTTCTCCCCTCAGGCTCCTGTCATTTTTTTAAATTTGGCACGCCAGCACAGCCATGTGAATGTTGTCCCATCTGCTGCCAAAGTCTGATTCGTGGTGTCAGTGCACTTGTTGTCCATGGATAAATTCCTCCAGCCTCGTAACCAAACCTGTGGCTGGAGAAATAGTCTGCAGGAGCCACTGATGGTGGTTTCCAATGCTTTACAGGCTCCAGTGCAAAGAAAATAATACATGCAGATTTTTTTTCCATCGATCTGGGTGCATTTATACATTTGAGCAATGACACCTCCGATATTATTCGGTGAGTACTACATTGTTCAAGTAGGTGGGATTCCCATTCTTTCACAAATTTTATAGATGCATTTATACATTGTTTGCAAATGCTGGATCATGCCTCTAAAGCAGGCATGTCCAAAGTCCGGCCTGCGGGCCAGTCTCGGCCCGCGTTCTGATTTTGAACCGCCCGCCTGGTTATTTGGACATATATATCTTTTGTGGCCCCCAACAATCTCCCAGCACCGGGGCCCACAAAAGATATATATGCTGGCTGCCTTGGAGGGGACAAGGAGGAGGTGGGATGAGTGCCGTACATACAGGAGGAGAATTTCCTGTTTACGGGCGACCTCTAATAGGAAGTTCCGTCTCCGGCGCTGCCATTGGACAACTGTCCATCAAATGAGGCGGGACTTTCTATTAAAGAGGCCACCGTGTAAACAGGAGATTCTCTTGTAGGTAATCTTTGGCGCTCATCCTGCCCCCTCCCTGTGCCTTCCAAAGCTGCAGATGGAAGAGCATTAATCAGGCTGCACTGATAGAAATGGTGGGTGCTGCATTCCTGGCAATGGTGGGTGCTGTTGATGGGCACTGACTCTCTTATTTTGCTTCACAGTTTTTTATTTAAAATTCACATTTTTTCTCTGAATGAATGAATGAAAACTTGTATAGCGCGGCACATGCGAACTGAATCGCCTCTGGGCGCTTGTTGTTCCTGTCTCCTTTGATATCAAAAGAGAAGAGTCTTGACCTTTTTCCTAAATGCTAGGTGGTTCTCCTCCAACCGAATATTGGTTGGTAAAGCGTTCCATAGTCTGGGACCTTGGATCGCGAATCTTCTTTCTCCTTTGGACTTGAAGTTGGCTTTCGGAACCTGGAGCAGGTTCTGATTCGTGGATCGCAAAACGCGATTGGGGTTATGCGCTTTTATTATTTTGCATAAATAGAGGGGGGCATTCCCATGGACACATCTATGCGTAAGACAGAGAGCTTTAAAAGCAATTCTGTCTTTAACTGGCAGCCAATGAAGGGCTCGCAGTGAAGGTGAGATAGATTCCCAGGGTTTTTTCCCTGTCACAAGTCTGGCGGCCGTATTCTGAACGACTTGCAGACGAGCGATTTTGGTACTTGGGGAGTCCGAGGTAAAGGGCATTTGCATAATCCAGCCTGGAGTTTACAATAGCTCCCACCACGACCGCTAAATCATCTTTAGGGATGAACGGAGTGAGTCTGCGTAGTAGGCGCAGTAGATGGTGAGATCCGCTGACTACTGACCCTATTTGTGCGTCCATTGTCATAAAGGAGTCAAAAATGACCCCTAGGCTTTTGACTTTGGCGCTAGGGGTGATGAGCTTGCCCAAAATAGGCGGGGGGGTCCACGCTGTTGAAAGTTGATTCCTACGCTTGGCGTGAAACAGCAGAAGTTCTGTTTTCGCTCCATTGAGTTTAAGATAACTCTTTGTCATCCAGTCCTCTATCAAAGAGAGACATGTCTCTAGATTGAGGTGGTGATCCTGTCTGTTGCAGATGCGGAAATACAGTTGCGTGTCATCTGCATAAGAGTGGTAGAGCAGTTTTTGGCTGCTGATAATCTCAAAAAGAGGAGGAAGATAAATGTTACACAGCACCGGTGACAGAGGCGATCCTTGAGGGACTCCGCATGTTACTGTGTGTTTCTCAGACGTAAACGGTCCTAACTTCCCTACTGAAACTTCCCTCTTAAACTGAAGGTGCGTATTATACGTCAATAACTACGGTATAGCCAAATAATACGCCTGAGCTCATCACGTTACTCTCACACACAGCCACAAAGGCAAGATAATTCTTATTGGGCAGTGTATTATAGTGTTGAGCAGAATATGCCATATTCGATTTCGCGATATATCTCGAATATATAGTCGAATATTCGAGATATATTCGCTAAATACGAATATTCGTGATATTTTTTTGGAAATGAAATGATTGCGAATTTTCGCTATCGCGAATGCGAATGCGAATTGCGAATTGCGAATGCGAATATTCGAGAAATGCGGAATGGAGCACTCTGATTGGCTCAGAATATTCGTGATATATTACAATATAAAATAATTGCGAAATTTCGAGAAATGCGGAATGGAGCACTCTGATTGGCTCAGAATATTCATGATATATTACAATACACAATAATTGCGAATATTCGGCAAATGCGGAAGGAGCACTCTGATTGGCTCAGAATATTCGTGATATATTACAATGCACAATAATTGCGAATATTCGAGAAATGCGGAAGGAGCACTCTGATTGGCTCAGAATATTCGTGATATATTACAATACACAATAATTGCGAATATTCGAGAAATGCGGAATGGAGCACTCTGATTGGCTCAGAATATTCGTGATATATTACAATATAAAATAATTGCGAAATTTCGAGAAATGCGGAATGGAGCACTCTGATTGGCTCAGAATATTCATGATATATTACAATACACAATAATTGCGAATATTCGGCAAATGCGGAAGGAGCACTCTGATTGGCTCAGAATATTCGTGATATATTACAATGCAAAATAATTGCGAATATTCGAGAAATGCGGAAGGAGCACTCTGATTGGCTCAGAATATTCGTGATATATTACAATACACAATAATTGCGAATATTCGAGAAATGCGGAATGGAGCACTCTGATTGGCTCAGAATATTCGTGATATATTACAATATAAAATAATTGCGAAATTTCGAGAAATGCGGAATGGAGCACTCTGATTGGCTCAGAATATTCGTGATATATTACAATACAAAATAATCGCGCGATATCGCTATTGCCGAATAATCGCATTGCGATTTGTCGGCAATATAAAATGATCGCTGCAGCTACTCGGCCCAAGGTCTCTCTCTAATCATACCAGCAATGCTTTTAGACGTCGATGGGGATCTCTAGGATGTGATCTTTTCTAAAAAAAAATTGAAAAAATACGAATATTCGAAATAGCGAATATTCGCCGCGATATTCGCGTTATTCGCGAATACTCGAATATGCAATATTCGTAGCGAATATTCGCAATGCGAATATTCGTGAGCAACACTAGTGTATTAGTGCTCAAACTAGCACACTTAGACCAAATTTGAATGGTTCAAAGAATGTCAGGCAAAATGGTCGGCCCTCACGCATGTTCATTTCATCAAATCTGGCCCTCTTTGAAAAAAGTTTGGACACCCCTGCTCTAAAGCACTGAAGTTCTATCTGCCAGTCGTCAGGGTAAAAGTTTGATGCCTCCTTTTTAACTCCCCGAGGCAGAAATCATAGAGTAGCTTGAACTTGAGCTGCGAAATCACTCCCAGCTCTGAATAACAAATTGGTTTTCAATCTTCATCAGAGATCTGTAAATATTTCACAGTACGGGAATGGGATTACCATTTTATGGAAGTTCTATGACCCAAGTTCTTTATCACCAATTCTTCAGAGGCAGTACATCTTACTATTTCACCTTTAACAAGTCACGCTGAATATTAAACATCTCACGCAGAACAGGCTCCAGCCTATTTTCATGGTAATTTTTTTTTTTTGTGAATGAGATTAAAATTAATTAAAACAAATAACTGTCATTTACTTCACCTGAAATGTATAGAATCTAGGCAGAACTAATTTTAGAATAATCAGGTTTGCCGTGTCTCCTAGGGCCAGCGACTCGGGCTTGGATCCACTTCATGATAAATTATGTATGCTTCATTACCCCATAGCACAGCCATTAGTCCTGTCCGCAGGAGCAAATATGTAGATTAATTGCAGAATAGAAGAAAACAAATTAACTAATCTCTCACCGCGGAGGGTCTGTCGCTTTTGAATAAGAATTAAAGTTATTGTACCTATTTTATTGGATTTACTGTTTGCGGAATAATAATAATTATAATGATGATGATGATAATAATACATTATTTTATGTAGTTATTAATTGTTTCAAATTTGCTCCACCTGATATCATTCCCATTCCATCAGCACAATCTATGTTGGCTATTCTCCAATCCTCCATTTTTTATTTTATTTCATTGTATATAAACTTCTCATCGCCCCTAACATCAGCAAGTAGAGGGGTGCTTCCTGGGTTAGTTCTGCACTTACGTTGGCGTGTGCTTCCCCATCAAGGAGTGCAGACAAACCAAAAGGAATCTGCTCTTTAAAGTGGTTGTAAACCCCCCCAAAAAAACTGCAAGACAAAGGCATAATGAGCTAGTATGCATAGTATACTAGCTCATTATGAATTACTTACCAGCTCCGAGCACCTGTTTCTTACGGTTTCATCATCGCGCCGCGCCTTGTTCCACCGTGGAACGTGGAAGTGCGCCGCACTATACAGCGCTTCTTTCAAATCACTGAATGTATTACAGCTGTCTGGTACCTGTCTCCTGCCTATAAAAGGCATTCACCTTGTACACAGACAGCGTTCTATTATTGTTAGCAGTAGCTCGGCCACACTACTTATACCGCTGCCATTGCTCCCCATGCTGCAACACTGCTCTAGGCAACAACTACTACTTTGGTGCTGTTGCACCTACTGCAACACTGAGCCATTGCTGAGGACAACCTTTGAGGCCTTCTTGCTGAACACCCTTCACTAAGGAATCTCTATCTCCTGCATTGAAGCCTGCAAACGGATAAGTAGCTATTGTATCACTTGTAGTCCTATAGGAAGACCTGCTGCTTGTGTTCCATCTAATACATTTGTTGTTACTTAATATGCCTTGTAGATATCAACATACTAATTGGGCTATACAGCTGTGCTAAGGACTGTTTGCTAAGGAATACCTTAAAGGGTCAGCTACCCTCAAATTGCCTTTCATATGCAACTACTAATTTACCTGAGCTATATTGCCTCTCATACGCAACTACTAGTTGTCACTACAACTCCTATTTACTACGAGCTTGACATAAGTACAAATTTCTTATAGGCCTTGTCCTAATTGTTTGAACATGTTCGCTCTAACTTTTCTATGCTAGCTGTTGATGGTTTTTATACCATCTCCCTTAGTGGCCTAATACATCCCTATGTGCTCAAAGTGATATGATGTAGAGAACCCCCAAACTCCTGTTTGTGTGGAGTCACGCCTGGGGTCCCATACTGATAATCACTTGCACATAGTGCAGTGTAATATTCTATTTTTTTGAGATTGTGGATAAAGATCCTTATTTTCATCAAAGTGGCAGTTATTTTCAGCTAAATCCCAAAAGATTTGAAAAAAAAAAAAAAATAGTCATACAGTCTAAAAATAAAGCTTTTATCCTTGTGTTAAAGCTTTGTGAATTGAGACTATAGCCTAATGCCGCGTACACACGATAATTTTTTGTGATGAAAAAAAACAACGTTTTCTGTGAAGTAAAAAACTACGTTTTTGAAACGTCACTTTTCAAAGACAATGTTTGCATACACACCATCGTTTTTTCACAAAAAGCGAGGTTACGTTCACCACTCTTTTCCATTGAAGCTCGCTTCATAACTAGCTTCTGGGCATGCGCGGGTTGAAAAACGTCGTCTTGAACGACGTTTTTGCTACACACGGTGACTTTTTGTGAAACAAAAAACGACGTTTTGAAAAATGACACAAAAAATTCAAGCATGTTGGAATTTTTTTTTGGTTGTTTTTTTGAAGACAAAAAACAACGTTTTGCCCACACACCATCAATTTAAATGACGTTTTAAAAAACGTCGTTTTTTTTCATCGCAAAAAACGACCGTGTGTACGCGGCATGATACTTCAAGTGTCAGAAGGGTTCATGTGCATTTGTTTTCGTTAGAATGCATTTTGGTCCGAAAATCTGTTTTTTCCGTTATCGTTTTAACAAACGATAACGAAAGCGCAAGAAACGAAAACCGAAAGATCCGACATAAAAAAGGCTTTATTTTCGTTTTCGTTGCGGCTAAAAATTCGATATAGAGTGATTGGACATGACGCTGACTGAATACAGTGAATGAATAGCAATCTGTCTATCGAACCTGATATACACACACATACGGTACTTTTCGACATTATAGAGAAAAGATTCGACATTATAGAGAATAGAAGGCTTATGGTGTATATCGAAAGTGATAAGCAGATTCGACGGAGAAGATATACTGCACTCGTACATTTTAATGCTCCGTCCATAGGCTATAGAAACATTCTAATGTTGGTTGACTATGACTAGTAATAATAATATAATTATTTATTATTATTATTACTAGTCATACAACATTAGAATTCTTGTAGGCGGAATATTCGACCGGAAATGTACGATTCGGCGTAAAGTTTCGAAGTTCCGTCGAATATTCTTTGACCATTCGACAGAAACCAAGTATTATTGGAGCTATTCCCCAACGAAAAACTAAATAAATCAAAACGATTTTCGGGAGAAACTAAATACATTTTTTTTCCAGACGAAAACGAAAAAACAAAACAAAATATTCCAGTCTGCACCTGTCAGAAGGGTTTCTATTAACAAGAACATGGAAATAAAACGGGAAGCTCAATGTTATATTCTCTATGACACACTGCCTGTCCTTTCTAATTAAATATTGTTAATCTTTTACCAACTTTAATGGTAGAGTTTATTAACGGCACAAGGTCTTCTGTCACAATAAAAGCCACATTCCCTGCAATATTGTCAACAAGCAGCTGGTTAGTTGACTGATTAAAACAATAAGAATTTGGCTTTCCTATATGAAAGACATAAACATTATGCTTTAGCGACGTCCATATATATTATCAACTTGGGAGGAGAACATATGGACTTTTCTTTCTATGGAAGACCCTGTACAATGAGAAAGTGTGTTGAAAAAAAAAGATGTATTATTTATTGAATAAATAAATATCAGCAACAGTGACATAATATAACATACACTTAAAATGCAGAGTGTAAGAATGTATATCCCCAAATCTAGTAAAAAAAATAATATACATAAATATATGTAGCACCCTGGAGTTTAGTCAGGGTTGCTCCTTAAAATTTACTTGCCAGGAATAGTCATCTTGGCTAATTGTTAGAGATCAATTGATTTCTCCCTACTTTGGGCCTTGTTCCGCTTTTCTCTTCTACCACTAGGTGGCCAGGTACCTGGTGGTACTAGGGGCAACCCAAGGTCAGGTTATGGGTATGTGGGGTATCTTAGCCAATGGGCAGGGGTTTTCTTGAATGCTTTGGTCTGCTGGGAGAACCTATATATTTGGGTGAAGTCAGGTGATCGGTGTTCTGTGCCACCTGGACGGCTGTCTGGGTGGACGTGTGTTGTATTGCCCGGGCTGCTATGCAGGAGATTGGGTCTCTCCTGGGCACATCTGTTTAAGGGCCTATCCAGAAGCAAGAGAGCAGCGTAGGGTTGGGATTGAGGTTTGTAGTCCAACCAGAAGTGACGGTACTGTCGGCCGGAGAACCTGTCGTGATTGGAGGTAGAGGGGAAGCTGTCACCAGTAAGGGACCAACAATCTAGTAAAAAAAAAAATATACATAAATATATGTAGCACCCTGGAGTTTAGTCAGGGTTGCTCCTTAAAATGTACTTGCCAGGAATAGTCATCTTGGCTAATTGTTAGAGATCAATTGATTTCTCCCTACGTTGGGCCTTGTTCCGCTTTTCTCTTCTACCACTAGGTGGCCAGGTACCTGGTGGTACTAGGGGCAACCCAAGGTCAGGTTATGGGTATGTGGGGTATCTTAGCCAATGGGCAGGGGTTTTCTTGAATGCTTTGGTCTGCTGGGAGAACCTATACAGTATATTTGGGTGGAGTCAGGTGATCAGTGTTCTCTGCCACCTGGACGGCTGTCTGGGTGGACGTGTGTTGTATTGCCCGGGCTGCTATGCAGGAGATTGGGTCTATCCTGGGCCCATCTGTTTAAGGGCCTATCCAGAAGCAAGAGAGCAGCGTAGGGTTGGGATTGAGGTTTGTAGTCCAACCAGAAGTGACGGTACTGTCGGCCGGAGAACCTGTCGTGATTGGAGGTAGAGGGGAAGCTGTCACCAGTAAGGGACCAACCACCTTATTACCAGGGACCACGGTGAGTAACTGAAGCAAGTATCGGAGCAGTATTCTCACCAATCGGGGACGATGAAGATTTGGGAAACTTCAGTAGGTATCAAGTCAAGGACCCAGCCAGTGGAGGTGACGCTTGCAGAGCAGCCTTGTGTGCCAAGCCAGGGACCGAGCAGGCCAGTGGGGTGAAGCTTGAGAGGTAGCTTGAGTGTCAAGCTAGGGACCCAGCAGTGAGGCGGGGGTGATGCTTGAGGAAGGTACCACCGTGAAGATCGGAGGAGCTCAAGGGAATTAGTGGCAGTGAATCAGCGGGTCTAGTGAGAGAACGGGAGCTCAGTAGGCTGAAGAACTACAAGGAGTAATTGTAGTGCAAGGGAAAGAATGGTTACGCTTTGTGTTAGGAACTGTTAAAGACTGTTGCCATAGGAGACAGCATTCCTGCACATGCAGATGTAGCGTCTTGCTGGATGCCTTTCCCTGCATGGCGTCAACATACCAAGACATTTTGGAAAATTTCATGCTCCCAACATTGTGAGAACGGTTTGGGGATGACCCCTTCCTGTTTCAACACAATGGCACACCAGTGCACAAAGCAAGGTCCATGAAGACATGGATGAGTGAGTTTGGGGTGAAGGAACTTGACTGGCTTGCACAGAGTCCTCATCTTAACCTGATAGAACACCTTTGGGATAAATCAGAGCGGAGACTGCGAGCCAGGCCTTCTTGTCCAACATCAGTGCCTGACTTCACAAACGCTCTCCTGGAAGAATGGTCAAACATTACCATAGACACACTCCTAAACCTTGTGGACAGCCTTCCCAGAGGAGTTGAAGCTGTTATAGCTGCAAAGGGTGGGCCAACTCAATATTAAACCCTACAGACTAAAGGCCAGATTCTCAGCGGCGATACAACGGAGTATCTCAGATACCCCGTCGTATCGCCGTTTTTTTTGCCTCGTATCTATGCGCGTGATGCTTAGCATCACTTTGGCATAGATACGCTTCAACATCTGACAAGTGTAAAACCATTACACTTGCGGATCGTAGTTGTAATGACAACTCCGGCCACTAGGTGGCCTTTACGTTGTTTTTCTCATTTGCATATGCAAATGAGGCTAGTACGCCGATTCCCGATCGCTTTTACGCCGCCCCGTCGTCGCGTACGTCGTTTTCGTCCGCGTAAGGTTACCCCAGCTTCTATGTGGAGTAACCTTACGAAGTACCGTCGGATGCCGTCAGGTGCCGTCGGATGCCATGTTAAGTATGGCGTCGGGTCAGCGTCGCCTTTTTCCGTCGCTTACGTCGTTTTACTTACTCGTTCGCGAATAGGGGCATTGCGTAGTGACGATCACATCATTTTGACGTCGGTTTCAACTACGCTTTCCGACGTGAGCTGGAGCATGCGCACTGGGCTTTTTCCCCGGCCGGCGCATGCGCAGTTCGTTTCGACGCGGGGGCGCGCTTAATTTAAATACAAGCCGCCTCATTTGAATTACGCGGGCTTACGCTGGGCCATTTTCGCTACGCCAACGCAAACTACGGAGCAAATGGTTAGAGAATACGGCACTTGCTCTAGTACGATGCGGCGGCGTAGTGTAAATGGCTTACGATACGCAAGCGAAATTCTATGAGAATCTGGCCCAAAGTCTGGGATACCATTAAAGTTCATGTGTAAAGGCTGGTGTCCCAATACTTTTGACAATAAAGTGTGTATATATATATAATACAATTATATAATTGATTGTTATTTTTGTGCCGGTGTTGCATTTACTTTTTCATGTATATTTTAATATCTTCCAGGCATTAGGTGTAATTATTCTGTAGTCGTTTTCTGCTGCTTTATGCAAATACAAATAAATTTAATACAACAATTATGGGGAATTAAAAAAAAGAAGGTGGTGTAATTTTCTCTTTTCAAAACAAAACAATTTGATTCATTTTGACTTAATTGGAATAATTATTTCCTTTATGAGCGGCGCTATTTGTGAAGTGGGACATTCTGTCACCGTGAAGGAGAGACAAAAGAAGACAAAGTCAGTTCACTAGCCTCTTTCCTGACCTGTAACAGGCCACTGTCAGCACCACGCTTCGAGAAAAACAGAACATATCTGACAAACATGTCACCCAGCATCAGATTAACCCGGGTGTTCTGTAATGGCATTGTGTTTCTCTTGTTTATCTAATGTGGCTCAATTTAACCACTTAAGACCCGGACCAAAATGCAGCTAAAGGACCTTGCCCCTTTTTGCGATTCGGCACTGCGTCGCTTTAACTGACAATTGCGCGGTCGTGCGACGTGGCTCCCAAACAAAATTGGCGTCCTTTTTTCCCCACAAATAGAGCTTTCTTTTGGTGGTATTTGATCACCTCTGCGGTTTTTATTTTTTGCGCTATAAACAAAAATAGAGCGACAATTTAAAAAAAAAAAGCAATATTTTTTACTTTTTGCTATAATAAAAATCCCCCAAAAATATATAAAAAAACATTTTTTTCCCTCAGTTTAGGCCGATACGTATTCTTCTACGTATTTTTGGTAAAAAAAATCGCAATAAGCGTTTATCGGTTGGTTTACGCAAAATTGATAGCGTTTACAAAATAAGGAATAGTTTTATTGCATTTTTGTTAATTATTTTTTTTTTACTACTAATAGCGGCGATCAGCGATTTTTTTCGTGACTGCGACAATATGGCGGACACTTCGGACAATTTTGACACATTTTTGGGACAATTGTCATTTTCACAGCAAAAAATGCATTTAAATTTGAATGAATGAATGAATGACTTGTATAGCGCAACGCATGCGAACCGAATCGCCTCTGGGCTCTTTTTCCAGCCAGTGTCTGCTTGGCTGGTGCGGTCAGGATCCCTAGGATCTTGACACGCTAGGGACACACAGGGGCTGATTTACTAATGAATGTGCGCTGCGCCGGTACATGCCTTAATTAGTGCGCTGGATGAAGCCCTAATTAGGCGCATGAACCGGCGGCAGCAGCAGCGCGATGTGATTGATAACTAAAGCCGCCGCCGAACTCCCTGTATAAGTCTATGGGGGGAAATCTTAATAGTGAATTTTAATGGCTAATCTGCAAGTTTTGTCCTAAACAGTGTTTGGGGACCTCAGTCCTGCCCCAGGGGACATGTACCAATGCTTTTTTTTTTTTTTTAAAACGGCCGTTTTTTTTCGGGAGCAGTGATTTTAATAATGCTAAAAGTGCAATAATAAAAGTGTAATTTTCCTTTAAATTTCGTACTATGGGGGTCTCTAATGTCAGCATGTGAAAAAGCGCATGTTTCCCGTGGTTAGAAATGTCTCTGCACAAAATGTCATTTTTCAAAGGAAAAAAGCCATTTAAAACTGACTCGCGGCAATAATGAATTGTCGGCTCCCGGTAATTGCAGGAGAATTCATTCATTAAAAAAAGGGAAAAAAAAGCGTGGGGGTCCCCCCAAATTCAATAACCAGACCCTTTAGGTCTGGTATGGATATTAAGGGGAACCCCGCCGTCAATTCAAAAAAAAAAATGACGTGGGGTTCCCCCCAAATATCCATAACCAGACCCTTCGGGTCTGGTGTGGAATTTAAGGGGAACTCCACTCCAAATTAAAAAAAAAATGGCGTGGAGTCCCCCCTAAAATCCACACCAGACCCCTTATCCGAGCACGTTGACCTGGCCGGCCGCAGAAAAGAGGGGGGGACAGAGCGCGGCCCCCCCCCTCTCCTGAACCGCACCAGGCCACATGCCCTCAACATTGGGAGGGTGTTTTGGGGTGCCCCCCAAAACACCTTGTCCCCATGTTGATGAGGACAAGGGTCTCTTCCCCACAACCCTTGCCCGGTGGTTGTGGGGGTCTGCGGGCAGGAGGCTTATCGAAATCTGGAAGACCCCTTTAACAAAGGGGCCCCCCAGATCCCGGCCCCCCCCCCTGTGTGAAATGGTAATGGGGTACCTTGTACCTCTACCATTTCACGAGAAAAAAAATGTAAAGGGTTAAAAAAGACAAGAGCCGGTTTTTGACAAGTCCTTTATTATCTTCTTTCTTTTTTCCTTCGGGTTTCTTCTTCCTCCTCCTTCTTCTTCCTCTGCTTCTGTCTTGGGTCTTCTATTCCCGCATCTTGCCCGGCGTGTTCTTCCATCTTCTGTTCCTCCCGCTGTCCTTCTCGTCCGCATCTTCTCCTTCTTCTTCTTCTTCGCCGGAGCGGCCGCTTCCAATTGAAATCCCCGCTGTCTGCCGGACCACGCCCCCCCTCTGACGCCTCGGGCAAGCTCTTAGGAGTGTGCTGCAAGTGCATCAGAGGGGGGCGTGGTCACATGTCAGAGGGCGGCCAATTCAATTTGAAGCTCGTGCGCGGCTTTTTCTTTGCCAGAGTCGCCGCTTCCAATTGAATTGCCCGCTTTCTGGAACATGTGACCACGCCCCCCTCTGACGCACTGGCACCACACGGGGACTTTCCTAAGAGCTTGCCCGTGGCGTCAGAGGGGGGCGTGGTCCGGCAGACAGCGGGGATTTCAATTGGAAGCGGCCGCTCCGGCGAAGAAGAAGAAGGAGAAGAAGATGCGGACGAGAAGGACAGCGGAAGAAGATGGAAGAACACGCCGGGCAAGATGCGGGAATAGAAGACCCAAGACAGAAGCAGAAGGAAGAAGAAGAAGGAGGAGGAAGAAGAAACCCGAAGGAAAGAAGAAAGAAGATAATAAAGGACTTGTCAAAAACCGGCTCTTGTCTTTTTTAACCCTTTACATTTTTTTTCTCGTGAAATGGTAGAGGTACAAGGTACCCCATTACCATTTCACACAGGGGGGGGGCCGGGATCTGGGGGCCCCTTTGTTAAAGGGGTCTTCCAGATTTCGATAAGCCTCCTGCCCGCAGACCCCCACAACCACCGGGCAAGGGTTGTGGGGAAGAGACCCTTGTCCTCATCAACATGGGGACAAGGTGTTTTGGGGGGCACCCCAAAACACCCTCCCAATGTTGAGGGCATGTGGCCTGGTGCGGTTCAGGAGAGGGGGGGGGCCGCGCTCTGTCCCCCCCTCTTTTCTGCGGCCGGCCAGGTCAACGTGCTCGGATAAGGGGTCTGGTGTGGATTTTAGGGGGGACTCCACGCCATTTTTTTTTTACATTTGGGGTGGAGTTCCCCTTAAATTCCACACCAGACCCGAAGGGTCTGGTTATGGATATTTGGGGGGAACCCCACGTCATTTTTTAATAAATTGACGGCGGGGTTCCCCTTAATATCCATACCAGACCTAAAGGGTCTGGTTATTGAATTTGGGGGGACCCCCACGCTTTTTTTTTCCCTTTTTTTAATGAATGAATTCTCCTGCAATTTCCGGGAGCCGACAATTCATTATAGCCGCGAGTCAGTTTTAAATGGCTTTTTTTTTTTTTTTTTTTTCAGATGTCATTTTGTGCAAAGAATATTTCTAACCGCAGGGAAAGAAAAGTGCGCTTTATCACCTGCTGACATTCCCCCCCCCCATGGTACGAAATTTTTAAAATAATTATTCAAATGACGTGGGGTCCCCCAAATTCAATAACCAGACCCTTTAGGTCTGGTATGGATATTAAGGGGAACCCCGCCGTCATTTTAAAAAAAAATGACGTGGGGTCCCCCCAAATATCCATAACCAGACCCTTCAGGTCTGGTGTGGAATTTAAGGGGAACTCCACCCCAAATATAAAAAAAAAATGGCGTGGAGTCCCCCCTAAAATCCACACCAGACCCTTATCCGAGCACGTTGACCTGGCCGGCCGCAGAAAAGAGGGGGGGACAGAGCGCGGCCCCCCCCCTCTCCTGAACCGCACCAGGCCACATGCCCTCAACATTGGGAGGGTGTTTTGGGGTGCCCCCCAAAACACCTTGTCCCCATGTTGATGAGGACAAGGGTCTCTTCCCCCACAACCCTTGCCCGGTGGTTGTGGGGGTCTGCGGGCGGGAGGCTTATCGAAATCTGGAAGACCCCTTTAACAAAGGGGCCCCCAGATCCCGGCCCCCCCCTGTGTGAAATGGTAATGGGGTACCTTGTACCTCTACCATTTCACGAGAAAAAAATGTAAAGGGTTAAAAAAGACAAGAGCCGGTTTTTGACAAGTCCTTTATTATCTTCTTTCTTCTTTCTTCGGGTTTCTTCTTCCTCCTCCTTTCTTCTTCTCTGCTTCTGTCTTGGGTCTTCTATTCCCGCATCTTGCCCGGCGTGTTCTTCCATCTTCTTCCGCTGTCCTTCTCGTCCGCATCTTTTCTCCTTCTTCTTCTTCGCCGGAGCGGCCGCTTCCAATTGAAATCCCCGCTGTCTGCCGGACCACGCCCCCCCTCTGACGCCACGGGCAAGCTCTTAGGAAAGTCCCCGTGTGGTGCCAGTGCGTCAGAGGGGGGGTGGTCACATGTTCCAGAAAGCGGGCAATTCAATTGGAAGCGGCGACTCTGGCAAAGAAAAAGCCGCGCACGAGCTTCAAATTGAATTGGCCGCCCTCTGACATGTGACCACGCCCCTCTTGACGCACTTGCAGCACACTCCTAAGAGCTTGCCCGTGGCGTCAGAGGGGGGGGGCGTGGTCCGGCAGACAGCGGGGATTTCAATTGGAAGCGGCCGCTCCGGCGAAGAAGAGAAGAAGGAGAAGAAGATGCGGACGAGAAGGACAGCAGCAGAAGAAGATGGAAGAACACGCCGGGCAAGATGCGGGAATAGAAGACCCAAGACAGAAGCAGAGGAAGAAGAAGGAGGAGGAAGAAGAAACCCGAAGGAAAGAAGAAAGAAGATAATAAAGGACTTGTCAAAAACCGGCTCTTGTCTTTTTTAACCCTTTACATTTTTTTTCTCGTGAAATGGTAGAGGTACAAGGTACCCCATTACCATTTCACACAGGGGGGGGGCCGGGATCTGGGGGGCCCTTTGTTAAAGGGGTCTTCCAGATTTCGATAAGCCTCCTGCCCGCAGACCCCCACAACCACCGGGCAAGGGTTGTGGGGAAGAGACCCTTGTCCTCATCAACATGGGGACAAGGTGTTTTGGGGGGCACCCCAAAACACCCTCCCAATGTTGAGGGCATGTGGCCTGGTGCGGTTCAGGAGAGGGGGGGGGCCGCGCTCTGTCCCCCCCTCTTTTCTGCGGCCGGCCAGGTCAACGTGCTCGGGATAAGGGGTCTGGTGTGGATTTTAGGGGGGACTCCACGCCATTTTTTTTTATTTGGAGTGGAGTTCCCCTTAAATTCCACACCAGACCTGAAGGGTCTGGTTATGGATATTTGGGGGAACCCCACGTCATTTTTTTTTAAAATTGATGGCGGGGTTCCCCTTAATATCCATACCAGACCTAAAGGGTCTGGTTATTGAATTTGGGGGGACCCCCACGCTTTTTTTTTTGTGTTTTTTTTAATGAATGAATTCTCTGCCTGCTGATTCAATTCCGGCGAGTCAGTTTTAAATGGCTTTTTTCCTTCAGAATGTCATTTTTCACATGCTGACATTACACCCAGGGCGCCATCAGGGGGGGTACAGGCAGTACACCTGCAGGGCCGCCATTAGGGGGTACAGGCATTACAACCGCCCGGGGGCCCCAGGGGCACCGGATGGGAACCACCCTAAAACAAAAAAAAACAATTTTTTTTTTTTTTTTTGTTTAAGGGCTCCGAAGGTCCCCAGGGGCCCGGAGGCCACTAAGGGCCCCAGATGGCAAGCCTTTTTTTTAAAATAAAATATATATATTTAAAAAATATATATATATTTTTTTATATATTTTTTTTTTTTTTTTTTAAGGAAAGGGCCCAGAGGTCCCCAGGGCCCTGGAAGGCTACCCCTTGTTTTTTTACTTTTTTTCGATAAATGTTATATTTAAAAAATATATATATATGTATTTTCTCTCTTTTGTATTTTTATTTGATAAAGAGCACAGAGGTCCCAGGGCCCCCGGATGGCTACCCCCCTTTTTATATATATTTTTCTTTATTTCTTATTTCTGTCAAAATTTTTGTAAAGGGCCCCTCCGCTCCTCAATTTGTGGGCACCACCCCCCCCCCCGCTTCTCAATTTCATTGCAGCACCCCCCCCCCCGGTTCTCTGCTCCAGGGGCCCATGCCTGAAGCTGTGTAAGGGGCCCCAAAATTCATGATGGCGGCCCTGTACACCTGTAAGGGGCCCGGGGTCCGGAGGTGCCCAGATGCCTGGAGGCCCCCCAGCGCCCCAGATGGTAACCCCCCTCTTTTTTTTTTTGTATATATATTTGTTAGTTGGTTTTTGTAGGATTTTTTATTAAAGGGCCAATTTTTGGAATTTAATATTTTTTAGCAGTCTGGAGGTCCCCAGGGCCCGGGTGGCAACCCCCCAAATTTTTTGTTATTAAAGGGCCAATGTTTTGTTTAGGGGTCTGGAGGTCCCCAGTGGCCTGGTCCCCAGTGGCCCGGAGATCCCCAGGGCTCCAGATGACAACCCCCCACCTTTACAAAAAAAATCAAAAAAAAAAAAAAACATATGATATATTTTTTGGTTATTTTTTAAACATATATATATATAAATAATTTTGAAAGCTCCCCAGAGGGCCCAGATTTTTGCTTCTAAAAATGTTATAAACATTTTCCCCAGGTTTGTTACTTTTTACTTTAATTTCTTTTTTTAAAGTGTATTTTGTGCGTGAAGTCGAGAGAGAGGAGCTGGACTTGCAATCGCCATCCTTCTCCATGCCCCCGGTGGCAATGGTGGGTGTGAGGGGGGCACTCACCCCACCTGCTACACTTGGGAGCCCGATGGGACAGAGGGACTCCCCCTATGAAGGAGTGTAGCCCACCCAGCCAGCCCTGTAGGTCCTTCGCCTCCCTTTATTTTAGGAGACCTCATGGCCAAAGTGTGTGCAAGTGTGGTGTTTTTTTTTTGTGGGGGGGGGGGGGGTGGGCATACTAAGCACAGGCGTACCTTGCATAGCACCACCCACCGGGAGCCGGGCTGACACCACCAAACTCAATTCACATGTAGCCGAGACCGGGATCCGAACCCTTGGCTGCAGAGGTGAACGGCTTGTCAGCGCAGTGCCATTCACGTTGAGCCACACAGCTCCCACCCAATGTTATTTTTTTTTAGATTTTTGGTAGTTATTTTTTATTAAAGGGCCCAGAGCTCCCAGGCAACCCCTTTTTTATTATTTTTATATATGTAGATATTGTAATTTATTTTTCATTAAAGAGCCCAGAAGTTTCTTTTTATTAAAGGGCCCAGTGGTCCCCAGGGCCCCCGGATGGCTACCACCCTTTTTAATATATATTTTTCTATATGTATTTTTTAGTAAAGGAACCCCCCGCTTAGCAAATTGCCGCAGCCCCCCCCTTCTTAATATCAGGCGGCACCCCCCCCCCCTATTCTCTGCTCCAGGGGGCCCATGCCTGAAGCTGTGTAAGGGGCCCCATAATTCCTGATGGCGCCCCTAATTGCCTCCCCCCCCCCATGGTACGAAATTTCAAGGAATTTTTCACTTTTATTGGTGCACTTTAACCACTTCCATACCGCGCCTATTCTGGCACTTCTCTCCTTCATGTAACAATTATATTTTCTTCCTTGAAACTTACTCAGGACCCCCAAACATTATATATATTTTATTAACAAACACCCTAGGGAATAAGTGGCGGCCATTTTTTCGGACACATTTCCAACAGTATTTGTGCCAAAAATTTTCTAACGTTTTTTTTTTTTTTTTGGCTTTCCAAAAAAAAACCTGTTTCATGAATGACAAAATAAGAAAGCAGTAAAGCTAGGCCAATTTTTAGGGATAAGGTAAAAGATGATGTTACACCGAGTAAATAGATACCTAACTTGTCACGCTTTCATATTGCGCACACTCATGGAATGGCGCTAAACTTCGTTATTAAAAATCTCCATAGGCAACGCTTGACTTTTTTTCTCAGGTTACCACTTTTGAGTTACAGAGGAGGTCTAGTGCTAACATTATTGCTCTCGCTCTAACGCACGCTATGATACCTCACATGTGGGGTTTGAAGGATGTTTACATATGTGGGTGGGACTTGCATGCGTGTTCGCTTCTGAGTGCGAGCTACTAGGGACAGGAGCATTTAAATTCCTTTGTTATTTTATTTTTTTACTTAATATTTTCATTTTTGCACTTGTTTGTCCTTTGTTTGTATTATTTTTCACTTTTCTTCCTATTACAGGAATGTAAACATCCCTTGTAATAGGACTAGTGTGTGACAGGTCCTCTTTATAGAGAAAGGCGGGGTCAATTA
The DNA here is from genome assembly GCA_029574335.1 of Rana kukunoris. Classification (NCBI taxonomy): domain Eukaryota; kingdom Metazoa; phylum Chordata; class Amphibia; order Anura; family Ranidae; genus Rana; species Rana kukunoris. The sequence goes on along the minus strand of CM056053.1, from coordinate 2,905,701 downwards.
GACCCCACATCTGTCCTCCAGGCTGGAAAGCATTGAATTGGGTAAAAAAAAACATCTCATGCTTTCAGCTGCAATCATGTTCGTTCAGCACAGTAGCGTAGTGTGTAGCATGTTCACCTAGCAGCAAAAGGGTTGCTGGTTCGAATCCCGCCCGTGACACTATCTGCCTGGAGTTTGCATGTTCTCCCCTGTGCGGGTTTCCTCCCACAATCTAAAAAAAAACATGCTGTAAATTGGATCCTGTCTAAATAAGCCCTAATGTGCAGTAGGATATTTAGGTTTTGTGCTTGCCCTAGGCCTGACCAAATTTTGGCACCCCCCTAATAGAAAAATGACCCACCCTTCCTGTCAAGGCCACACCCTGTTTTTTTATGACCCACCCAGGAATTTTCAGGGGACACACACAAGTTCTGTGGGGGGGGACTTGGGGGGGCCCTTAATTTGCCTACTTTTTCGATCACTTCCTGTTTGGCTATGGGGCAGGAAGTGAAGGCCAATCTCCCCAAACGGACAGGGATAATACAAAATAAACTGACCGAGCTTCTAAACCCCCCCCCCCCCCCACCCACCAACTCTATCCAAAATGAAAGAAATCCAAAAAATAAAAGTGATGATTATTGTTCCAGTTTAACCCCAAATTTCAGATCTTTTATTGAGAGGCTTAGAAAATATAACCATGCCAATAGGCCACGATCCAGCGTTGCTAATATGTATGAATGTGTGTTAGGGACCCCACAAACACCACCCAATGTTAAATCAACTATTTTCATGTTTGTTTTGGGGATGCCTGCACCCCTGATAGGGTAAAGACACCTCACAAATGTTGTCACTTTCTACTTAATTCATTCACTTCCTGCCACACAGCCAAACAGGAAGTGAGGGAAACACCTGAGTAATGTTTTGTTGGGGACACACAGATCAATATAAATAGTTTCCCATTTTGGAAATGGCATTTTGCTGTGTACACCCCAAATTAGTAGGAATCTTGGACTTTGGGGTCCATTTACTAAGGCAAATCCACTTTGCACTACAAGTGGACAAGCAAGGAAGAAAACTCAAAACTTGGCGGGATTGGAAGTAAAAACCATCAGTGCTTCCCTTCTGATTTTCATTGCCTACGCTTCTACTGCAGAGCGGCTTTGCCTTTACTAAACCCCAAAGTAACTAATCATTTGGGGTGTACACTGCAGTGCAATTTGCTTAATGGTGACACTAGTTAGATTGACCTGTGCCCCGAAGAAAAGACCATTGGTAGGGTTTTAACCTCACTTCCTGTTCAGCTGTGTGACAGGAAGTGAAGCCAATTTTAGGAAAGGGACACAAAGCCCAACCTAAAAACACTAGCAGGGGTTCTAACACTCAATTGGCTTCCCTCAAACAACCCACAATTAGAATAGGATTGTCTTGTGCTAGTTTCAAGCACAGCGCTGTAAATCAGCACTTCAAGCCTGTCAAAAAAAACACACCACCCCCCCCCCCTCCAACAGGCCCTGTTTGCAGCTTTTCCTACATCTTGCACATGTGCTTTAAAAAGTCAGTCTGGACATCAGTTCTAGGAAACAATACTTACCGCTTTGTCCTTCCTTTTCTGGTGACTAAACATTTCATGCATACACACCAGGAAAGATCTTAGAGACAAATCACACTTGATGGTTTAGGCCCAAACTAGTTCAGCTGCAGCGGTTGAAATCCATAGCATGGAAAAAAATATCACAAAACAAACTTCAAAATTTGAAAGTAATTTTATTGGTCCACAAAACAAGGAAAGCAAAACAAAAAATTACAAAATAAACACACCAAAAATATATAAAACACCTAAAAACAAAAAAGACCAACGTTTATTTCACAGTCATTGGAAATAAATCATGCTTTTGAAATAACAGGATAGACCCACAGGATTAAAACATTAGTCATTAACATCTTGAGAAACATTTAGCAAAATTATGTAGCAGAGAAAACATCAAAAAATACAAAACTTGCTCCAAAACATCTCTGTTTCACTCCGCCATTCCTTCCAGCCAGCAAATCTGCCCCCCTCTGAGGGGCAGCTGACACGTGCAGTATCCACGCTTTTTATAACATGTGTGCTAATGAACCAATTGGAAAACACATGAAGAAATGTCAGCCTCTAGTTTGTGTGCACTTGGAACTGCTTACACCTGTTAAGGATGTCCTTAAATTACTAAGCCAAAAAAAAGAGCTTTCTGAGCATGCTCAGAAAGATGCAAGTCATTTTCAGGATGAAACTTCCAACTTCTTTTTCTAACTGTTCGAGCATGCCCAGTTCACTCGAAATGCAGTACCAGAATCAAATCTGCAATGGCGGATGAAAGCATTAGAGGTGTTAAATTTTTTTTGGTCCCCATGAAGTGATGCTTTACAAGCTGAACGGGAGGTCTTATAGGAATTTTTACGTAACAAACCTAAATAGTAATAATTTAAAGCCCCTGTCCCTAGTAGCTCGCAGTCAGAAGCGAACAAGCAGCATTTTTATTGTTTCCGGTTACCAGTTTAGATTTACAGATGAGGTCTAGTGCTATAAATATTCCTCTTGCTGTTACGCACGCTATGATACCTCACATGTGTGGTTTGAAGAATGTTTCCATATATGGGGCGGCCTTAAATGTGTAAGCCCCGCCCACATATTGAACCCCCGTTCAAACCCCACATGTGAGGTATCATAGCGTACGTTAGAGCGAGAGCAATACTTTTAGCACTAGACCTCCTCTGTAAATCTAAACTGGTAACCTGAAACACATAAAAAAGCGTTGCCTATGGGTATTTTTCAAGTACTGAAGTTTGGCGCCATTCCATGAGTGTGTGCAATATTAAAGTGTAACATGTTGGGTATCTATTTACTCGGTGTAACATCATCTTTCACATTATGGCCATAAATTGGGCTAACTTTAGTGTATTCTTAATTTGTAACCACTTGAGCCCCAGAGCATATTACTGGTCACTGACGGGGCCATTTTTGCATTTCAACACTGCGTCATTTTGACTGACAATTGCGTGGTTGTGCGACGTGGCCCCCAAAAAATTTGGCGCGTCCTCATCCTCCCCCCCCCCCCTAAAAATTCAATTTTTTTTTTTTTGTTGGTGGTATTTGATCACCTCTGCGTTTTTTCTTATTTTTGCTTGACCCAAAAATATAGCGACAATTTGGTAACTAAAAAAACATCTTTTTTACGGTTTGCTATAATAAATCTCCCCCAAAATATATTCAAAAAATGTTTGCCCTCAGTTTTAGGCCGATAAGTATTCTTGGAATCTTTTTGGTTGCAAAAAATCACAATAAGCGTTTGATTGGTTTGGGCAAAAGTTCTAAGTAGGGGTTGGTCTTATGGGTTTTTTTTTGGATAATTTTTTGTTTTACTAGTAATGGTGGCTATCATTGTTTTTTCTGTCTAATGCGACATTGTGGCGGACACATTTTTGTGAGATTTGGCATTTTTGTAGCGAGCAATGGTATATCAATGCATTGCTTACTATAAAAATGACACTGGCAGGGAAGGGGTTAACACTAGGGGCGCGGAAGGGGTTGAATATGTTACCTGGGTGTGTTCTAACTGTAAAGGGGGTGGGACTGTGTAGGGGAAATGACAGATCGCTGTTCATACATTGTAGGGACAGACGAGCAGGCATTCCCCCCCCCCCCTGACAGGACCGGGATAAAGGGGAACTCCACCCCAAATTACAAAAAAAAACGGCGTGGGGGTCCCCCTTCTGGTGCACAACAGGCTCTTAGATTTGATCTGGAACATAAGGGGTTAAACCCACGCCAAAAAACGGCGTGGGGTTCCCCCTCAGATCCAGACCAAACCCTTCTCCCAGGCACGCAGTCTGGCCGGACAGGAATGGGGGTGGGGACGAGCGAGCGCCCCCCCCCCTCCTGAGCCGTACCAGACCACATGCCCTCGACATGGGGGAGTGTGTGCTGTGGGGGAGGGGGGCACTGCCCCCCCACCCCAAAGCACTCTTGTCCCCATGTCGATAGGGACAAGAGCCTCTTCCCGACAACCCTGGCCGTTGGTTGTCGGGGTATGCGGGCAGGGGGCTTATCAGAATCTGAGAGCCCCCTATATTAAGGGGGCCCCCAGATTCTGGCCCCCCACCCTATGTGAATGAGTATGGGGTACATCGTACCCCTACCAATTCACCGGGTGGAAAAGTGTAAACAAAAAAAAACACACAGAAAAAAATAATTTATTAGTCAGCTCCGGGGGTCTTCTGCCGGGACCCCCCACCACCAGCCCATTGGGCCCCGGGCTTCGCCGTCTTCTGCCGGGGGGGGGACACCCACCGATGCTCTCCGCCATGTCCAGCCAGGCCCCCACCCCAAAATAAGCTCTTTCACATCCGGGGGGGCCGGCCGAAAAAAGCAGAGAACAACGGGGGCGGAGCCCCTCAGTCTTCCAGACGTTTTCTGGCTCCAGCCCCGCACCGGTCTTCGCCGCCGCCTTCCGCCGGGGGGGGACACCCACCGATGCTCTCGGCCATGTTCGGCCAGGCCCCCTACCCCAAATCAAGCTCTTTTACATCCGGGGGGGGCCGGCGGAAATGGCGGAGAACAACGGGGGGCGAAACCCCTCCTCGGTCTTCGCCTTCCGCCGGGGGGTACACCTACCCCCCCCCCGGTCTTCGCCGCCGCCTTCCGCCGGGAGAGAGACACCCACCGATGCTCTCCGCCATGTTCGGCCAGGCCCCCTACCCCAAACAAAGCTCTTTTACATCCGGGGGGGGCCGGCGGAAATGGCGGAGAACAACGGGGGCGTCGCCACTCCTCGGTCTTCTAGCCGTCTTCTGCCGGGGGGGGGAAACACCCACCCATGCTCTCCGCCATGCTCGACTGTGCCCCCACCCCAAAATGAAGCTCTTTTACATCCGGGGGGGGCCGGCCGAAAACAGCGGAGAACAACGGGGGTGTCGCCCCACCTCGGGCTCCTCCGCTTCTGCCTGGCTCCTCCCAGGGCTTCTTTCGCCGTCTTCCGCCGGAGGGCGCCACTCTCCGGGCTTCTCGACGTTGTCTTCCGCCGCGGGGGCCAGGCCTTCTTCTTTGCCGCCCCCTTCGATTTTTTCGGCCTGGACGGGGGTCGCACATCCCATCCAGGACTTGGACGTGGCGGGCTTCTCGTCGCCGTTTTCTGCCGCTGCCCCCTTCACCACGAAGCTCCGTGCTTGTTTGATGAGGGCAGCGGGCTTCCGTCGTCTTCTCCGGGGCGAGGGTCGTACATCCCACCCCGGATTTCGTCGCCGTCTTCTGCCGCTGCCCCCTTCACCACGAAGCTCCGTGCTTGTTTGATGAGGGCAGCGGGCTTCCGTCGCAGTCTTCCGCCGCGGGGTGACACTCGCGGGCTTCTTCTTCCATTCGATGTTGACACGGCGAGGTCCGGCGCTGAAATGCCTTCTGAGCGGCGGGCAAGGACTTATATTGGCATTGGGCGTGGGCGTGGTTATGCCAACATGTGACCTTAACCCATGTGACAGTGATGTGACGTGACATCACTGTCACATGGGTTAAGGTCACATGTTGGCATAACCACGCCCACGCCCAATGCCAATATAAGTCCTTGCCCGCCGCTCAGAAGGCATTTCAGCGCCGGACCTCGCCGTGTCAACATCGAATGGAAGAAGAAGCCCGCGAGTGTCACCCCGCGGCGGAAGACTGCGACGGAAGCCCGCTGCCCTCATCAAACAAGCACGGAGCTTCGTGGTGAAGGGGGCAGCGGCAGAAGACGGCGACGAAATCCGGGGTGGGATGTACGACCCTCGCCCCGGAGAAGACGACGGAAGCCCGCTGCCCTCATCAAACAAGCACGGAGCTTCGTGGTGAAGGGGGCAGCGGCAGAAGACGGCGACGAGAAGCCCGCCACGTCCAAGTCCTGGATGGGATGTGCGACCCCCGTCCAGGCCGAAAAAATCGAAGGGGGCGGCAAAGAAGAAGGCCTGGCCCCCGCGGCGGAAGACAACGTCGAGAAGCCCGGAGAGTGGCGCCCTCCGGCGGAAGACGGCAAAAGAAGGCCTGGCCCCTAGTAGGAGCCAGGCAGAAGCCGGCGACGAAATCCGGGGTGGGATGTACGACCCTCGCCCCGGAGAAGACGACGGAAGCCCGCTGCCCTCATCAAACAAGCACGGAGCTTCGTGGTGAAGGGGGCAGCGGCAGAAGACAGCGACGAGAAGCCCGCCACGTCCAAGTCCTGGATGGGATGTGCGACCCCCGTCCAGGCCGAAAAATTCGAAGGGGGCGGCGGCAGAAGACCCTCAAAGTTGAAACCACCTTCACCAGGTGAATGGGTAGGGGTACGATGTACCCCATACTCATTCACATAGGGTGGGGCCCGAAATCTGGGGGCCACCTTATTAAACGGGGCTCCCAGATTCTGATTGGCTCCCGCCCGCATACCCCGACAACCAATGGCTAGGGTTGTCGGGAAGAGGCTCTTGTCCCGATCGACATGGGGACAAGAGTGCTTTGGGGTGGGGGGGCAGCGCCCCCCTCCCCCAAAGCACACACTCCCCCATGTCGAGGGCATGTGGTCTGGTACGGCTCAGGAGGGGGGGGGCCGCTCGCTCGTCCCCACCCCCATTCCTGTCCGGCCAGACTGCATGCCTGGGATGAGGGCTTGGTACGGATCTGGGGGGGAACCCCACGCCGATTTTGGCGTGGGTTAACCCCTCACGTTCCGGACCAAGCCGGAGAGCCTATTGTACCCCTGGGGGGGAAGCCGCGCCGGTTTCACATTTGAAATTTGGCGCGGAGTTCCCCTTCAGTGTCAGCGCAGCCCGAGAACAGCTCGGAGCTTGCCGTGCGCCGCTCCAGGCAGTGCAAACACTGCTACGCCGCCTGGTATTTACCAAGGATTTCCCGGCGTACTGAAGAGGCGCGCGGTGAGCTCCGATTTTTCCCTCTGCGCATGCCCAGTATGCAAGTGAACCTTCCGAGGTTCTAGCGTACTTTGCAAGGGCACGGGGATCGGGTCCCAAAAGTCACTTTCCCTTTCAAATCGGCCCGCCACACAAGTTGAAACACATGTCACTACACTTCCCCTGCATCACCCCCCTCCCTCCCCTCATAAACTCCCGCCCGAATCCCCGATGTTTACATTACTAAATGCCGCACGCCAGCTCTGTACTGGCGTGCTGTGCGCCCTCTTCTGGGCGCATTAGGCACTTTAGTAAATGAGGAAACACGCTGCACTGGCAGCGTGTTTCTTTTGTAAATGTCAAAAACAGGTTTACTCCTGCTTGTGCACCATGAGTCTTGGCGCACAGGCTTGGTAAATCAGCCCAACAGTCATACACACATATATACATATATACTGGGCCAATTTGGACGAGATCCAATTTACCTAGCCACATGTCTTTGGAGTGTAGGAGGAAACCGGAGTACCCAGAGGAAACCCACGCAGACACAGGGAGAACATGCAAACTCCAGGCAGATGGTGTCGTGGTCGGGATTCGAACCAGCGACCCTTTTGCATTGTTTACTGTGGAAATGACAGTTGCAGTTTGGGAGTTAACCACAGGTGGCGCTGTAGAGGATGTGTGCCTATGTGTTGTGTTTACAACTGTAGGGGGGTGTGGCTGTAGGTGTGACGTCATCGATCGCGTCCCCCTATTACAGGGATGACGCGATTGATGCTACGGCCACAGAGAAGCACGGGGAAGCCGTGTGTACACACGGCTCTCCCCGTTCTTCCGCTCCAGGGACGGATCGCCGCGGTCCCGGTCCTGGAGCTTCGGACCGAGTCGCGGGCGCGCGCCCGTGACCCACGGCTGGGTACTAAAATCAATGTATATATACGTTGATGTGCCCAGCCGTGCCATTCTGCCGACGTAAATGTGCAGTAGGCGGTCCTTAAGTGGTTAATTGGGGTATTTACTATAGCAAAAAGTAAAAGATATTGGCCTAGATTCACGTAGGGCGGCGTAACTATGAGCAGGCGTAGCGTACCGTATTCACGCTACGCCGCCACAACTTAGAACGCAAGTGCAGTATTCTCAAAGCACTTGCGTCCTAAGTTACGGTGGTGTAGCGTAAATGTGCCGGCGTAAGCGCGCCTAATTCAAATGGGGAAGAGGTGGGCGTGTTTTATGCAAAATAATCGTGACCCCACGTAATTGAAGCTTTTAATGAACGGCGCATGCGCCGTCCGTGGACGTATCCCAGTGCGCACGCGTCGGATAGAATGCCTAAGATACGTCGCACACTGCCTACGACGTGGACGTAACTTACGCACAGCTCTATTCGCGTACGACTTACGCAAACAACGTAAAAAGATACGCTTGTTCCGACGTCCATACCTTGCATGGGCTGCGCCACCTAGAGAGCAGCTTTATTTTTACGCCGGCGTATGTCTTACGTAAACGGCGTAACTAATTGCAAAAGGGCGCACGTACGTTCGAAAATCGGCGTATCTAGCTCATTTGCATATTCAACGCGGAAATCAAGGGAAGCGCCACCAAGCGGCCAGCGTAAATATGCACCCAAGATACGACGGCGTAGGAGACTTACGCCGCTCGTATCTTGGCCAAATTTATGCGTAACTGATTTTGAGAATCGGGCGCGCATATACGACGGCGCAGATTCGGACTTACGACGGAGTACGTGGAGATACGCCGGCGTAAGTCTTTGAGAATCTGGGCCATTGTTTTTGTTTTTTTTACGAAAGGCAGATACACTTTGCACTACAATTGCAAAACTACAAGTGCAAAGTGCACTCGTAAGTGTAGTCGCTGTAGATCCGAGGGGCACATGCAAGAATTAATAAAAAACAGCATTTTAGCTTGGACATGATTGGATATTAAAATCAGCAGAGCTTCCCCTCATTTCAGATTTACCCCATAGATTTACAGCAACTGCACTTTGCACTTGTAGTTTGCACTTGTATCGCAAAGTGGAGTTGCCTTTAGTAAATAACCCCTATTGTGTTTTTTTTTTTTCAAAATTGTCTCTTTTTGTTTATAGCGCAAAAAATCTAAAACGCAGAGGTGATCAAATACCACCAAAAGAAAGCTCTATTTTTGGGGAAAAAAACTTCAATTGTGTTTGAGTACAACATCGCACGAACCGCGCAATTGTCATTTAGTGCCATATCGCAAAAAAACGACCCGGTCATTGGGCAGCCAAATCTTTCGGGGCTGAAGTGGTTAAAGGTGTGATTTTTGACTGCACCTTCTGTCCCCGTCTGGTTTATGGTTCCCGACACTCTCACAGGCACTGATTTGGGGAAAACTAGGTTGCATGCTTGGGGCACCCCCATGGGAACCCAAACAGCACCCAGAGTGCGATGACACCCTGGTGGAGAAACACTGTTCTATTATACCAGGGGTCTCCAAACTTTCTAAACAAAGGGCCAGTTTACTGTCCTTCAGAGTTTAGGGGGGCCGGATTGTGGCCATTGGGAGTAGAAAAGGCCCATGACAGTGGGAATAAACAATGTCCCATTGTTGGTGTCATTGGGAGAATTATGTCCCATCATTGGAGTCATCGTGCCCCATTGTTGGTGTCATTGGGCCCCATTGTTAGTGTCATTGGGAGAAATTGTTACCCATCATAGGTGTCATTGGGAGGAATAGTGTCCCATCATTTGTGTTGTTGGACCCCATTGTTGGTGTCAGAAATTGTGCCCAATAATAGGTGTCATTGGGAGAAATTGTGTCCAATCATTGGTGTCATTGGGAGAAATTGTGTCCAATCATTGGTGTCATTGGGAGAAACTGTGTCCAATCATTGGTGTCATTGGGAGAAATTGTGTCCAATCATTGGTGTCATTGGGAGAAATTGTGTCCAATCATTGGTGTCATTGGGAGGCATTGTGCCCCTTTATTGATGTCAGTGAGGGGAATAATGCCCCATTGTTGGTATCAGTGGATGAAATAGTGCCACATAAAAGCAAGCAAAGGGCCGCATCTGGCCCCCTGACCACAGTTTGGAGACCACTGTATTATACCAATGTTACGTCATACTCAGATCTGTGCTGATTGGTGGATGCCTCTAGGTTACAACCACTTGATCTGTCAAACCCTTGAAGATTCAGCTGGATCAAGTCTTATACAAGGAAGGATTTTCTTAGCTCAGAAACACATAACTTTTAGGATAAATTATATTCCTGGTTATAAAACTTTTTACATCTCAGTTGAATTGTTGGCATTTTAGAATGTTTCATAACAAATGCAAGAAGAATAATCCTTTAAAATTAGTTTCTCATCTCTCCAAGTAAGAAATGTAATCTTCCCTTCAAGGAGATATATAACAGTATAATGTTTTCTTATTGTAATTTCTTTCTGCACTTTCTCCTGGGTTCCAAAATGCAATAAGAGCAATATTTCATATTTAAAACAAGATCATTCGGAGATATTCTTAGCCGATAATGATTTCATAATTCTTTGAAAGAAGGACGACACTTGTGTGGGTCAGAAACTCAGCTGATGTCCCACAGTCAGGTGCAGTGGCAGGTGGTGCTCAACATTTTTGGGGGGCGCAAACAAACAAAAAAAACAAAAAAAAAAAAAAATTGCAGCCTCACTGTGCTCATCAATTGCCGCCACTGCACTCATCAGTTGCCTCCACTGTGCCCATCAAATGCAGCCACTGTGCTATAAAATTGTCGCCACTGTGCCATAAAATTGTTGCCACTGTGCCATAAAATTGTCACCACTGTGCCATGCCATCAAACACAGCCACTGTGCCCATCAATTGTCGCCACTGTGAGTGAATGAGTGAGTGAAAAACTTATATAGCGCTGCACATGCAAACTGAATCGCCTCTGGGTGCTCGTTTGTCCATTTCTCCTTTGAACTTAAAAGAGATGGGTTTGATCTTTCTCCTAAAGGCCAAGGGATTCTCCTCCAACCGAATGCTGGTTGGTAAAGCGTTCCATAGTCTGGGGCCTTGGACCGCAAATCTTCTTTCTCCTTTGGACTTGTATTTGGCTTTGGGTATCTGGAGTAGATTTTGATTGGTGGATCGCAGAACACGATTGGGGTTGTAGGCTTTTAATTTTTCGCATAGATATTGGGGGGGCATTTCCCAGAATACACTTATGCGTCAGACAGAGTGTTTTGAAAGTTATTCTGTGCCATGCCATTGTCGCCATGCCAAACGCAGTCACTGTGCCATCTATTGTCACCATTGTGCCATGCCAAACGCAGCCACTGTGCCATCAATTGTCGCCACTGTGCCATGCCAAACGCAGCCACTGTGCCATCAATTGTCGCCACTGTGCCATGCCAAACGCAGCCACTGTGCCATCAATTGTCGCCACTGTGCCATGCCAAACGCAGCCACTGTGCCATTAATTGTCGCCATTGTGCCATGCCAAACGCAGCCACTGTGCCATCAATTGTCGCCACTGTGCCATGCCAAACGCAGCCACTGTGTCATCAATTGTCGCCACTGTGCCATGCCAAACGCAGCCACTGTGTCATCAATTGTCGCCACTGTGCCATGCCAAACGCAGCCACTGTTCCATGCCATTGTCGCCACTGTGCTCATCAATTGCCGCCAATTTGCCCCTAAAATGCAGCCAGATTGCCCCCCATCCTGGCACTTACCTTTCTCAGTCAGCCATCCTCGGATCGATCCCTAAATTGTCACCATTGTGGCATGCCATCAAACGCAGCCACTGTGCCATGCCATCAAACGCAGCCACTGTGCCCATCAATTGTCGCCACTGTGCCATGCCATCAAACACAGCTACTGTGCCATCAATTGTTGCCACTGTGCCCAGCAATTGTCGCCACTGTGTCATGCCATCAATTGTTGCCACTGTGCCATGCCATTGTCGCCCGTGTGCCCATCGATTGTCGCCACTGTGCCATGCCAAACGCAGCCACTGTGTCATGTCATTGTTGCCACTGTGCCCATCAATTGTCGCCACTGTGCCATGCCATTGTGGCCACATCCGAACGTGTGTACAGGGCTTAAATTTGGCGTTGTAGTTCCCCCTAAAGATTCATACCAGCTACAAAGTGCCTGCATTGTCCAGATCAAAGACAGATCCACATTTATTGAAGTTGGATGGATGTCAGACTTCAATTCGCTGGACAAAGTCAGATCCACAAGGGTAATGCCGCGTACACACGACCGTTTTTCATGACCTGAACTTACCTTTCTTGGTCAGCCATCCTCGGATCGATCCCTCGAAGTTCAAAATTGTCGCCATTGTGCCATGCCATCAAACGCAGCCACTGTGCCATGTCATCAAACGCAGCCACTGTGCCCATCAATTGTCGCCACTGTGCCATGCCATCAAACACAGCTACTGTGCCATCAATTGTTGCCACTGTGCCCAGCAATTGTCGCAACTGTGCCATGCTATTGTTGCCAGTGTGCCCATCAATTGTCGCCACTGTGCCATGCCCAAACGCAGCCACTGTGCCATCAATTGTCGCCACTGTGCCATGCCCAAACGCAGCCACTGTGTCATGCCATTGTTGCAACCGAGGAACTCGTCGTAAATGAAACATCATTTTTCTCGACGAGTTCCTTGTCAGGCTTGTCGAGAATCTTGTCAAGCTGTCTTTGCATACACACAGTCAAGACCAAATCTCCTCGTTCTCAAACGCGGTGACGTACAACACGTACAACGGCACTATAAAGGGGAAGTTCTATTCCACTGGCCCCACCCTTGGGGCTGCTTTTGCTTATCTCATGTTACTGTGTGTTAAGTAAAAGTTTGGTGAGAGACGATTCGCACTTTTCAGTCTGTTACAGCATGACGAATGTGCTATCTCCGTTACAAACGCTACTTTTACCGAAGGTGCGCTCCCGTCTCATACGTTATTCTGAGCATGCGCGGGTTTCTAAGCATACACACGAATGTGTTTCTCGTCGAAAACCAGCCTGACAAGGAACACGACGAGGAAATTGAGACTCCCGACAAGAAAACAGAGAACTCGTTCTCTTTTTTTCTCGTCGAGTTCCACGTCAGTTTTCTCGATGAAAAGCATACACACAGGGCCGATCCTCCCTATAGGCTCACTATGCAAGCCGCTTAGGGCCCCGCAAAGCTTCAAAGGGCCCCCCAAATTAATAGAGGCCCCGCCTGGTGAGAAGTAATTTTCGCCCCCTCACCCCGCTTCTTAACTCACTGGCTGAGTCATTTCCGACAGCAGAACATCCCCTCCCCCCGCTTCCCAACTTTCTTTAATGTGACAAGTCACTGTCGTCAGCGCCCCCCGCTTTTCATTTTTAATGTGCCATGTCATTTTGCTTAGGGCCCCAGGGAGGTAAGGATCGGCACTGCATACACACGACCGTTTTTCTCGGCAAAAAAAGCTCTGCCACCAAGTTTCTTGATGGATTCTGTCGAGGAAAACTGACGTGTGTACGATGCCTTATGCCGCGTGCACACGGTCGTTTTTTGTCTTGTAAAAACCGTCGTTTTTTCTCATGAAAAAAAAAAACGAAGTTTTTCAAACTTCATTTTAAAAAACGACGTTGCCTACACACCATCGTTTTCTGAAAATGCTCTTGCAAAGCGCGGTTACGTAAGACACTTTCGACGGCACTCTGTTCCATTGAAGCTCCCGTCTCATAACTTTCTTCTGAGCAAAAAACGACATTAAGAAAAACGACATAAAAAATTCAAACATGTTCGATTTTTTTTTTTTTACGTTTTTTTGAAGACATAAAACGACGTTTTGCCCACACACGATCATTTTAAATTACGTTTTTTAAAACGTTGCTTTTTTTCATCACAAAAAACGACCGTGTGTACGAGGCCACATGCCGCGTACACACAATCACTTTTTGTGATGAAAAAAAAACGACGTTTTATATGACGAAACAAAACGACGTTTTTCAAACTTCATTTTCCAAAACGACGTTGCATACACACCATCGTTTTTCCAAAATGCTCTAGCAAAGCGCGGTTACGTACACCACTCTGTTCCATTGAAGCTCCGTCTCATAACTTGCTTCTGAGCATGCGCGGGTTTAAAAACGTCGTTTTAAACGTCGTTTTGCCCACACACGATCACTTTTTTATGACACAAAAATGACATTTTGAAAAGCGACACAAAAAATTCAAGCATGTTCGAATTATTTTTTGGTCGTTTTTTTGAAGACATAAAACGACGTTTTGCCCACACACCATCATTTTAAATGACGTTTTAAAAAACGTCGTTTTTTTTCATCACAAAAAGTGATCGTGTGTACGCGGCATAAGGGTTCTTGGTGTGGAATGACCCTGCCGTAGTTGTAATTTGTAACTAAAAAGAATGGACAGAATCGCGCAATGCAAGTCAATAAGGCAATATATTTGGCTCTCTTTACTCCCAATTCAAATGTTAGCTTAGCATAAGGATTGCTACATTCGATCTATTAAAAATAAACAGTTCACAAAGCTTTACTGGAAAAAATTGTGGACAGAAGTGTCGGCGTTCTTTACATCGGAAATCATTCTTTATTAAAGGTAAATATTAGCAATCTTCATTCGGGTAAACCTGACCTAGCCATCAGCACTTAGTATATGACATAAAAGCAGTTGGTATTGGTTATTGTATAGAATTGTTTGTTTAGTTATTGGAATAATTTCACTTGCCCGAAGGGACTAATGCGTGAAATGTGGCAATAGGCAGTTATATATTTACGCCTGACATTCCCCTTTGTATAGCAAACAAAAGAGGACAAACAAGTCGGCCCATCTGCTGTGAATATTAGATTGAAATCAATGGAAAGTACAAGTTTACACTGTAAAAGCATTGCAAATATTGAAAATACCGCCGACTATTTAGCTGAGATTTGTTACGGCAATGTAAAGAAATTCCATCTGGCAGATATTACTGGGCTCTGCACAGCGGGGGAAAAAACAATTGTTTGATGCACACACTATTTTATTAAAGTGGACATTTACAGTGCCTTGAAAAAGTATTCATACCCCTTGAAATTTTCCACATTTTGTCATGTTACAACCAAAAACGTAAATGTATTTTATTGGGATTTTATAGACCAAAACAAAGTGTCACATAATTGTGAAGTGGAAGGAAAATGATAAATGGTTTTCAAAGTTTTTTTTTTTTTACAAATAAATATGTGAAAAGTGGGGCGTGCATTTGTATTCAGACCCCTTTACTCTGATACCCTTAACTAAAATCTATTGGAACATATTGCCTTCAGAAGTCACCTAATTTGTAAATAGAGTACACCTGTGTGTAATTTAAAGGAGTTCTCCAAGCTAAAACTTTTAACCCCCGCTGTGCCCGGGCTGTAAAACTATACAAAATAAACTTTCACTTACCTGCCTACGATCCCCCGTTGTTCCGTTATCGCCGCCCGTGCTCCGGTCCCTGCCAGCTTCCTCTTCCTGCGGGTCGGTGACTCACTTTGCGCTCAGCCTATCAGTGGCCGCGGCGGGACATTGCTGCGGCCGCTGATAGGCTGAGCGCAGAGTGAGTCACCTAACCCGCAGGAAGAGGAAGCTGGCAGGGACCGGAGCACGGGCGGCGATAACGGAACAACGGGGGATCGTAGGCAGGTAAGTGAAAGTTTATTTTGTATAGTTTTACAGCCCGGGCACAGCGGGGGTTAAAAGGCCTAGTTAGACTTACCGGTGACGGTATTTCTAAGAGCCTTTCAGGACAACCTTGGAGAGAGCGCAGGTCCGCCCATTTCTTAGGAAACACACGTGATCTTTTGAGATCCCTCCTCTTCCACCATGGCCTCAGTTATTGTGGTCTCCGCCCACTGGAAAATAAAGCACAGAACAACCACAACAAAACCATGATAGACATTTCAAACAACTTTTTATTCAAAATAACTAGGGAGGGAAATTAGCGGTTGTCCTGAAAGGCTCTTAGAAATACCGTCACCGGTAAGTCTAACTAGGCCTTTCTCCAATCGCCTTTCAGGACAACCTTGGAGAGGATAACCGAGTAACTTACCCTAGGGTGGGACCACTGCTTGCAGCACCTTCCTGCCGAAGGCCTGATCCGCAGCGGATAGTAAGTCTAGCCTGTAGTGCCGTAGAAAAGTCGAATAGCTGGACCATGTAGCTGCCTTGCAGATCTGGTCAGGCGTGGCACCGGCCCTTTCGGCCCAGGAAACTGCCGTAGATCTTGTTGAATGGGCCGTCACTCCCGAAGGAGGCACCTCTCCTTTGGCTTGGTAACCCTCGGCAATGGCTTGTTTGAGCCATCTAGCCAATGTACTTTTGGAGGCCTTCTCCCCTTTCCGGGATCCTGAGAATATCACAAACAAGGCGTTGGTTTTCCTGAAATCCTTGGTGACAGCGAGGTATTGAAACACACATCTTCTTACGTCAAGAGTATGAAAGTTTTCTTCCCCTGCATTAGAGGGAGTTGAGGAGAAAGTAGGAAGGACTATTTCCTGAGACCTGTGAAAGGTTGATGAGACCTTAGGAAGAAAAGCTGGATCAGTTTGGAGAACTATTCTGTCCGGCAAAATTCTTAAGAAAGGCTCTGTAACTGCCAAGGCTTAGATTTCGCTGACCCTTCTTGCGGTCGTTATGGCCACCAAAAAAATTGTTTTTAGAACTAAATTCTTCAAAGAAATATCCCTTATGGGTTCAAACGGGGCCCCCGTGAGACCCTGCAACACAATTGATAAATCCCAATTGGGAAAGGCTCTAAAGGCTATTGGTCTACTCCGACCTAGTGCCTTGAAAAATCTTGAAATTAAATGTTCTTTAGATAAAGTCCTTTCTAAATAAACCGACAGGGCTGCCACTTGCGTTTTTAGGGTGCTAATTGCTAACCCTTTCTCCATTCCTGCATGAAGAAACTCTACAACGGAAATTACGCTGTTAATCTGGAAATTTTTGGAGGTACACCAGGAGTTGAATTTTCGCCAAACCTTGAGGTAAATTGCTCTGGTCACCGGCTTCCTGCTGTCTAGCAAAGTTCTTATCACTTTAGAGAGCCCCTTAGCCCTTAAGAGGTCCTCTTCAGAAACCAGGCCGTCAACTGCAAACGTTCTACCTCCGGATGGTTCACAGGACCCTGACACAGTAGGTCCTTCCTGAGTGGAAGTTTCCACGGTGGTTTCGTGGCTAAATTCTGAAGAGATGCAAACCACTGTCTTTTTGGCCAGTATGGAGTGATTAAGATCAGACTGGATTTCTCTTCCCTGAATTTTCTTAGGACTAGAGGTATCAGAGTGAAGGGGGGGAAGGCGTAGCACAGCTGGTAGTGCCACTGTTGAGCTAGCGCGTCTATGGCTATTGCCTGGTCCTCTCTGTGGAGAGAGAAGAACCTTTGCACTTTCGTATTCTGCTGGTTGGCGAACAGGTCTATCTGTGGCTGGCCCCATTCCTGAGCGATTGCCCTGAAGACCTCCGGGTTTAAGCTCCATTCTGCCTCTAGTATGCTTCTCCTGCTTAGCAGGTCTGCTAACAGGTTTTGAGACCCTTTTAGGTGCACCGCTGATAGGGATGCTACATTCCGCTCTGCCCAGGAGATGAGATGGTTGGCCAACTGCATAAGGCCTCTGCTTCTGGCTCCCCCCTGCTTGAGGACATATGCCACTGCCGTGGTGTTGTCCGACAGGACCTGCACATGTTGACCCTTCACCAACTGATGAAACGCTTGAAGCCCTAGAAATATAGCTTTCAACTCCCTCCAGTTTGAGGATCTTCTGGTTTCTGTTTTGGACCAGGTGCCCTGAGCAGTCTGTCCCTCTAGATGGGCTCCCCAACCCCAGGAACTCGCGTCTGTTGTTAAACGCTTTCCTACTGGGAATACCCATGGAAGACCCTTGTTCAAATTTACCGGGTTTCTCCACCACCAGAGTGCTCGTTTTACGTTTGAAGTTAATCTGAAACGTCTCTCTAGTGACTCTTGGTGTGACCAAGACTGAAGGATATTCATTTGAAGAGGGCGAGAGTGTAACCTCGCCCATGGGACTGCCGGAATTGAGGCTGTGAGCAGCCCCAAGACGGCCATTGCTGTCCTGACTGACACCCCTTGGTTTATCTGTACTTGAGCCACCGCAACCAGGACCTTCTCTATCTTTTCCTGAGGTAAAAAGACCTTCTGAAGGATCGAATCTATGGTGTACCCCAGAAACCTTGTTTCTTGAGAAGGTATCAGATTCGATTTCTCGCGGTTTAGTAACCAGCCGAGACTTCCAAGATGAACCTGCGACAACTGCAGATTCGTCGCAAGCTGATCCCGGGAGTCCGCGAAAAACAGTAGGTCGTTCAAGTATGGGATGACCGAGATCCCTTTGAGCTTCAGTGGTTCCAAGGCCTCCGCCATGATCTTTGTAAAGATCCTGGGTGAGGACGACAGCCCGAAAGGGAGGGCCCTGAACTGAAGATGCCATATCCTGTTCATATCCTGATCAGGCGGAATTTGCCTGAGGGTTTTTTGACCAAAAAAATGTGGGAATAAAAACCCTGACCCTCTTGATGTTTTGGGACCTGAACGATCACTCCCTGACTCATCAGATCCTGTAACAGGTTCATCATTGCAGTAGCTTTTTCTTTGTCCCGGGGAAGGGCTGTGACATAGAACCTCGTTGGGGGACACTCTGAAAATTCCAGACTGTACCCCTCCGTAATGATCCTTCCCACAAAGGGGCTCACGGTCATCTGTTTCCACTGTGGGACAAAAGCAGCCAGTCTTCCTCCCACCGGAAGCAGATCGTCACTTGCTTTTGGTAGTTGGTTCTGAGGGGTTTTTAAATAAGATACCTCCTCTACCTCTACCTCTTTGGGACCCCCATCTCTTTTTATTTTCTTCCTTACTCTTATGGGACTGTTGAAAAGGACGAAAATTCTTTTTGGGGTTCTGACCCTTTTTAGGGGGGAAGGCCTTCTTTTTATCCGCCGTTCTGTCAAGAACCTTTTCCAGGTCCTGACCGAACAAAAGGTCCCCTGAGAAGGGCAGACCACAAAGCTTGACCTTAGAGGGGGTATCGCCCGACCAGGTCTTTAACCAAACTGCTCGCCTGACTGAGTTCACCAGGGCTGCTGACCTTGCAGCCATTTTAATGGACTCAGCAGAAGCATCTGCCATATATTTGATGGCTTTCAAGATTAAGGGGAAGGAATCTAATAGATCCTTTCTTGAGGTGCCTGCCTCGACATGACTCCTTAATTTCTCAACCCAGCACTCTAGATTGCGGGCGACTATTGTGGCGGCCATGGCTGGTTTCAAACTGGTTGCAGTGGAATCCCAGGCCTTCTTTAGGAGGGAATCCGCCCTCTTGTCCATCGGATCTTTCAGGACCCCCATGTCCTCAAAAGCCAGGTCTGTATGACGAGACACCTGCGAGAAAGCTGCGTCTACTTTAGGCTTTTTGTTCCACACCTCTGTCTCACCGTTTTCAAATGGAAACCTTCTTTTAAGGGTCTTTGAAAAAAAAGGGGGCCCTCTCAGGGTCTTTCCATTCCTTCTTGATGGTGTCCGAGAGGACTTTGTGGACCGGGAAAACCCAGCTTTTAGATTCATCCAGTCCCTGATACATTTTATCGTGTATGGATAATTGAATCTTCTCTTCCTGGATACCCAGGGTAGCGTAAATTGCCTTAAGCAAGTCCTCCACTTCGTCTAATGACAATTTAAACTTTGAGCTTTTGCTACTATCTTCTTCCTCCTGCTCCTCCTTATCTGAATCCCTGAGAGAGGGGAGAGTACTAGTCCCTTCATCTGCCGAATCCCCATCTGTTTGCCCCGAAACTGGAATTTTCGGACTAGGTGGTGGCTGCTGTGGCTCCCCCAAACCTGCGGAGCCTTGTGTGATCAGATCCTTCACTGAGCCTAAAGAGCTTGCCAGCTCCTGGACTGAGGAAAAAAGGTCTTTATACTGTTGTGAAGTTTCCTCTTCCACCAGATTTTTAATGCAGGATCTGCACATTGGCTTTTGCCAAGAATCCCTTAAAGGATTTTTGCAAGACGGGCATTTCCTGGGTGTATCCAAGTGCCTAGCTTTGGTTGTAGATTTTTCCTGTAACGAGATGAACCAAAGTTACCATCTCCATTTTTTTTTTTTTTTTTTTTTTAAACACCCAGTGCTGCCACCAGCAATAAACCAAAGGCCTGGAACTAAGTGCCACCACCACTAACGGTTATACAGACCAAGAGCGTTAACCTGGACTGGTAACCACAGGCTCCCTCAGGGAGGAACAACAATAACACAAAATTAGGCCCAACACAGTAAGAATAAAAGGCACAACGCTGTACCCCTCTTACCTGGGCCTGACCGGTGCTTGCAGCGCCTGTTTCCGCCGGTGTTGTCTGTCTCTCCTCCATTGTAGAGTGCAGCCACACAAGTAGCTGGAGAAACGACTCCATTTTAAATTTTCCCGGCCGCCCGCGTCATTATCGGGGGCCGGAAACGGAAGTACCGGCCACCTGACCCGCCCCACAGATGCTGCGTTCCAGGCGCTGGGAACCAGCAGCGCCACGCCCCCCGGAAACGGCGTCACCGTGCGTGACGCACTCGCCAGCCGGGACCCGGAACTGAAAATGCGGAACACCGCCGACCCGCGCCGGTTACCGCTCGGTCGCCTAGACCTCTACCGCAATTCCTGGGCACAACGACACCGTCCCCTGGGAGGCCGAAAGTTCCGCTGAACCGGAGCGTCTGGGGACTCCTGAACGCCCCCTTCCCGTGGAGGGGGGCCGGGATGGTCGCCGCCAACACAATACAAACCAAACAAGGTAAGCTCCAAACCCTCCGCCTGGAGAGAGACAGCTCCCTGGTTCCCTGTGATGCTTCCACCATGGCGGAGGAAACACAATAACTGAGGCCATGGTGGAAGAGGAGGGATCTTAAAGGATCACGTGTGTTTCCTAAGAAATGGGCGGAGCTGCGCTCTCTCCAAGGTTGTCCTGAAAGGCGATTGGAGAAAGTTTTAGCTTAGAGAACTCCTTTAATCTCGGTATAAATACAGCTGTTCTGTGAAGCCCTCAGATGTTTGTTAGAGAACCTTAGTGAACAAACAGCATTATGAAAGCCAAGGAATACACCAGACAGGTCAGGGATAAAGATCTGGAGAAGTTTAAAGTAGGGTTAGGTTATAAAAAGATATCCCAAGCCTTGAACATCTCACAGAGCACTGTTTAATCCATCATCCGAAAATGGAAATTGTATGACACAACTGCAAACCTACCAAGACATGGCTGTCCACCTAAACTGACAGGCCGGACAAGGAGAGCATTCATCAGAGAAGCGGTAACTCTGCAGAGATCCACAGCTCAGGTGGGAGAATCTGTCCACAGGACAATTATTAGTCGTGCTCTCCACAAATCTGCCCTTTATGGAAGAGTGGCAAGAAGAAAGACATTGTTGAAAGAAAGCCATAGAAAGTCCCATTTGCAGTTTGCGAGAAGCCATGTGGGGGACACAGCAAACATGTGGAAGAAGGTGCTCTGGTCAGATGAGACCAAAATGTAACTTTTTGGCCTAAAAGCAAATAATTTTCTGCGTTGCAGAAAACTAACACCGCACATCACCCTGAACACACCATCCACACCGTGACACATGGCGGTGGCAGCTTCATGTTGTGGGGATGCTTTTCTTCAGCAGGGACAGGGAAGCTGGTCAGAGTTGATGGGAAGATGGATGGAGCCACATACAGATCAATCTTAGAAGAAAACCTGTTACGACCGTTTTTCTGGTTGTAAAAAATATAGTTTTTAAGGATCTAGAAAAAAAAACAACGTTTTTTTTCAACTCGATCATTAAATGGCCTTGCCTAAACACGATCGTGAAAAAAAATGCTTTAGCAAAGCGCGGTGACGTACAACACGTACGACGGCACTATAAGAAGGAAGTTCCGGATGGCGCCACCCTTTGGGCTGCTTTTGCTGATTTTGTGTAATTAAATACGATTTGCGCTTTTCTGTCTGTTACAGCGTGATGAATGTGCTATCTCCATTATGAACGCTAGTTTTACCAGAACGGGAGCTCCTGTCTCATAACTTGATTCTGAGCATGCGCATTTTTTTTCACGTCGTTGGGCTGTTGGGGGGTAAGTCATATCCCCCCAACAGCCCAAATTGTGAGGAGCACAAACCAAGAGTCTAACTTTCACAGAATATAATGAGTAACATACATATACTGTACATATGTGTACATCTACATGCATTCTTTATCTTTGGTCTGACGCTCCTTTCTTTTTATGCACCTTTTTTAAAATTTAAAAACACAGCCACATTTTCAAAGAAAACCTCTTTATAACGATTAAATAAACGGAAAAAAATAGGGCTGTGCAAATTAACTTTTAATTAATCGATTAATCTTTAATTTTTTTGATCGATTACAATTCTTTTGATTGGTACTCACCTCTCCGCCGGATTTTGGGCCTTCAGGGAGTTCCGTCGGAGATCCGGTAACATCACAGACACCGGTGGGGCTTGCTGTGTCCATCTGAAGGGCTCCTTTGCTGTGCCTTCATATCTGCATGCCGGCGGGACCTTACTATCTGCCACACGCAAGGGCTGTTACACTTCCCTCTATCATCCTGGGATTCTACAACCATCCACTTGGAGTTGTGATAGTTCCCTTCCTGTGACCTCTACATGCCGACGGACTGATGTTAACTTCTCCTCATCTGCAGTGGTATCATTGTACACATTTTTATACCAGTATCATACTTAGCTACATGTGTTTATGACTGTTTTTGCTACCGTTTGATATTACTCGCACCATTTTTACAGTTTTTGTAGCTACATCCATTTTATCTCCAGTGCAATATTTATTTTGTTACCTACTTGAAGACTATAAAAGTTTTAATGCTATTCCCATCGAGCGCTGCCTTTGTGTGTTTTTTGTATCCTGCTATCCATTTCTCCAGTGGTTGGGAGCTGCACTGGGAATCGGCCTGCAAGGAGATCAGCTAAAAGTAGTTGGATCTGTATGTGCGTTATAATTAATCAAAATTTGTCCATTAATCAATAAAAAAAAAAAACAATGAATCGAACACAAACATTTTGATCAGTAATAGCCCTAAAAAAAAATGCATCAAAATGTATTTTCTGTGCAAAATCCTGTGCAGCTTTTCATAGAAACCAATCAGTCTCCAGGTTTATTGTCAACGCTTGAAAAAGCTGAAGTTAGAAGCTGATTGGCTACCGTGTACAGCTGCATCAGATTCTGAGTGCGTCAGTTTTAGTAAACCATCCCCTGTGTCTTGGACAAAAATATTCCTCGGAATTAACATACAAAAAGGAGCACAAACTCAAAACGCCGCCCGGGACTGTATATGTCTTATAGGCCTTTTTTATTTATTTTTTAACTTAACATCAATCTTATTTTTGTAGTGACCTTTGTCCCATGTAGACAGCGACTCCAATAGAGTATGACATATAGCACCTTTTATTTTGATGAATGTCTCAAAGGGTGAGTATAAAAAAGACAATATATATATATATATAAAGAAGATATATGATTCTCTTAAGAGTTGAATTATCAACTGAGAAACACAGGTGCCCACTGCAAATGTAATCCCCCAAGGTACAAACATAGAAGTACAGTCACAACTAGGTCCACCATGATGATCATAGGGGTCCATAGAGCAACCAGAAAGGGCACAAAGAAACAGCGTTGGTTGTGCAAAAATGATTTGTTAGTACCACGGGAAATTCCCGGATAGTCAGGAGAATTTTGATGCATACGTTTGCAATTGCTGATGAAGTGAGATATATACATCACTGTGCAAACGTTTTAGGCAGGTGTAAAACAGGAAATTGTGGATGTGAAAAATATTGCGCTATCCCAGAACGTGTGTGGGTGAATGTGTAGCGTTACGTGTAAGTGAAATATGAAAAAAAAAAAAACACCAAATGATGTATACTCAACAGAATACTATATATATATATATATATATATATATATATATATATATATATATATATATATATATATATATATATATATATATATATACTATATAGAATACTATAACATAATAATGTTCAGTCCACATGAAAACAATCAGTCCATGTAGAAAATCAATGTAATAAATTGTCCATCGTGTGTGGATAACATATTGAAGATGTCATGAGATTGAATAAACCATCCCAACGATAATCTTCAGATAAGAGAGGTAATTGAGGCTGTGCTTACCGGAACCGTTGGACCCGACTGTCGTACGACAACAGGTCAATCGAGCCTAAGGTATCCAACCAGCTGTGCAACAGGACTGTCAACGAGGATCCAGGGAGGTGCACCCAACTTCTTCTTGGCTCCTCGTTGACAGTCCTGGTAGGATACCTTAGGCTCGATTGACCTGTTGTCGTACGACAGTCAACAGGTCCGGTAAGCACAGCCCCAATTACATCTCTCATCTGAAGATTATCGTTGGGATGGTTTATTCAATCTCATGACATCTTTAACCACTTAAGGACCGCCTCCTGCACATTTACGTCGACAGAATGGCACGGCTGGGCACAAACACGTACAGGTACATCCTCCTTAAGTGCGGGCGCGCGCCCACGACCCGGTCCGAAGCTCCGTGACCATGGGACCCGCGGACCCAATCGCTGCTGGAATCCCGTGATCGGTCCCCGGAGCTGAAGAACGGGGGGGGGGGGGGAAACACAGCTTCTCCGTTCTTCACTGTGGCGCCGTGATCGATCGTGTGTTCCCTTTTATAGGGAAACACAATCAATGACGTCACACCTACAGCCACACCCCCCTACAGTTAGAAAAAGACATGAGGTCACACATAACCCCTTCAGCGCCCCCTTGTGGTTAACTCCCAAACTGCAATTGTCATTTTCACAGTAAACAATGCATTTTTAATGTATTTTTTGCTGTGAAAATGCCAATGGTCTCAAAAATGTGTCAAAATTGTCTGAAGTGTCCGCCATAATGTCGCAGTCACGAAAAAAATCGCCGACATTAGTAGTAAAATAAATAAATAACAATGCAATAAAACTATCCCCATTTTGTAAACGCTATAAATTTTGCGCAAACCAACCGATAAACGCTTATTGCGATTTTTTTTTACCAAAATGATGTAGAAGAATACGTATCGGCCTAAACTGAGGAAAAAAATGATTTTTTTTATATATTTTTGGGGGATATTTATTATAGCAAAAAGTAAAAAATGTTGCTCTATTTTTGTTTATAACGCAAAAAATTAAAACCGCAGAGGTGATCAAATACCACCAAAAGAAAGCTCTATTTGTGGGAAAAAAAGGACGCCAATTTTGTTTGGGAGTCACATCACACGACCGCGCAATTGTCAGTTATAGCGACGCAGTGCCGAATCGCAAAAACTGGCCGGGTCCTTTAGCTGCCTAAATGTCCGAGTCTTAAGTGGTTAATATGTTATCCACACACAATGGACAATTTATTACACTGAATTTCTACATGGACTGATTGTTTTCATGTGGACTGAACATTATTATGTTATAGTTATACTCTGTTGAGTATACATCATTTGGTGTTTTTTTTTTATATTTCATTTACACGTAGCGCTACACATTCACCCACACAGGTGTAAAACAATGCTGTAAATTAAGAATGCTTTCAAAAATACTATGCAGGTACCATCAAATGGGATGTCAATGGGCCACAGATCAAGGAACCCCTAGCAACCTTTGGAGGAACCCCAGGATTCCACAGAACCCTTGTTGGGAATGGTTGGCTTAGATAGATAGATAGATAGATAGATGGATGGATAGATGGATAGATGGATAGATGGATAGATGGATAGATGGATAGATGGATAGATGGAGAGATGGATAGATGGAGAGATGGAGAGATGGAGAGATGGATGGATGGATGGATGGAGAGATGGAGAGATGGAGAGATGGAGAGATGGAGAGATGGAGAGATGGAGAGATGGATGGATGGAGAGATGGAGAGATGGATGGATGGAGAGATGGAGAGATGGATAGATGGATAGATGGATAGATGGATAGATGGATAGATGGATAGATGGAGAGATGGATAGATGGAGAGATGGAGAGATGGAGAGATGGATGGATGGATGGATGGAGAGATGGAGAGATGGAGAGATGGAGAGATGGAGAGATGGAGAGATGGAGAGATGGAGAGATGGATGGATGGAGAGATGGAGAGATGGATGGATGGAGAGATGGAGAGATGGAGAGATGGAGAGATGGAGAGATGGAGAGATGGATGGATGGATGGATGGAGAGATGGAGAGATGGAGAGATGGAGAGATGGAGAGATGGAGAGATGGATGGATGGATGGATGGAGAGATGGAGAGATGGAGAGATGGAGAGATGGAGAGATGGAGAGATGGATGGATGGAGAGATGGAGAGATGGATGGATGGAGAGATGGAGAGATGGAGAGATGGAGAGATGGAGAGATGGAGAGATGGAGAGATGGATGGATGGAGAGATGGAGAGATGGAGAGATGGAGAGATGGAGAGATGGAGAGATGGAGAGATGGAGGGATGGAGAGATGGAGGGATGGAGAGATGGAGGGATGGAGAGATGGAGGGATGGAGAGATGGAGGGATGGAGAGATGGAGAGATGGAGAGATGGAGAGATAGATAATTAGATTTAAACGCATTAAGCAGACCAGGGTGTTTACAGTCACTATTTATTAGCGCCATCAATACAGAAGTGTTTCATTAGCCTTGTACGTTTGGATAACAGGAAGCCAGTGACTAATCCATCGTGTTTTATAGCTGCGGTAATAATTCCTCAAGGTTAAATGAACATTTCTTTATTCATGAAATGACTTTTAAAAGGTAAATTAGCCAAGGCACACCAGGAAATAAAACAAAACGTTTTATCTCTACAGCTTTATTAAAGAAAAAGAATCCTTTTCCTGCTGGCAGAGGAATGAGAACAACAATCGGCACAGATGAAAGTTTTTTCTTTTTACATTTGTGATATGGGAAGAGACGCGGGGAAAGCAATTAGATCTCTTTGCAGCTTGAATTATGGAGTTCATTTTGTTCTCGTGTTTTGGTAGAATGAAGTACTGAAAACAATTAACTTTTCAAGTATTTTGAAACAAGTGAAATTATTGGAGTAATTACTGCAGTCTGGGAGATTTTAAGGTATAAGTAGCATCTCCTGTGTAATACTTATCTGTACGGCACAGAGGCGAACGAAAGTTTTATTTAGGAACCTTTCGGTCTTAACAGATTGCCAGCGTTCTGCCAATGTAACGTAAGTGACTGCAACCGGGTGCCGGATGGGTTTGGCCATTGTCTTGTACTAATGTAGGCTGGTCTACATTAACTAACAGGCCAGTAATTAAATCTGGATATAAAAAAAGCTGCGCTATTATAGCTCGGTAGCGGGTGTGTGTGACCCCCTGGGTGAGTTCACTACACACTGAACTATACAGAGAGGCAGCCGAGAACAAAGATTATGGTTTATTCTTCCATATTGCTGGAAACAAGTGCAAGCATCCAAACAGCATAAACAAAACAAAACATAAAATAAACCCTGGCCACTTGGAGCGTCTACCTTCACCACACAGGAACCTATCTATGGAGTCTGGCACAGCCTACTGCTGGTCATACAGCAGAGAAACAATAGTCTTTTTGATTTTTATCACACAGAAAAATCAACACCACCTCCCCTCTTCAGAAGTCTTTCTCACTGCTCTTCTTAAAGGATCACTAAAGGATTTTTTTTTTTTTTAGCTAAATAGCTTCCTTTACCTTACTGCAGTACTGGTTTCATGTCCTCATTGTTCGTGTTTTGCTTTGAAGTTGCTGTAATCCTGCTCTGATCTCCACACTTCCTGCTTGTCTGTTTCCTTCTAACCACAGTACTGGGAGCTTTCTCACGGTGGTCTAAGCTGTCATTACTGTGTGTCTAAAACTTCCCAATCAGAATCAGATTAATTTTAAAAACAAAACACTGCCCTGGATTTGTTTGTTTTTGGTCTGTGTGTCTCTCTGTTCTTCACAGAAACATGAAGCCAGTTCAAAAGTGAAACTAACCTGTAGGTGCATTATATGATTGATTTTTATCTATTTTTAATCCTTTTTAAAAGGAATCAGTTAACTTGTATGTCTCTATACCCTGTAAACAGTCATTTCAGCAAAACATTTTTTTTCCTTTAGTGACCCTTTAACTCAAAAAGGATGCAGCAATCAGTAGTCATTCTTTGGATAACTCATAGAGGCCTTAATTGCCTCATTCTGAACAACTGAAGTTTTCCAACGCCCTAAACCTTTCTGGCTACCTCTGTAGCCGACACCTGTTAGCAGAGCCGGCCCGTCCATGGGACCCAATGGGACCATAGTACCAGGCGGCACCTAGGAGGTGGCGGCATCTAGCGGCAGAAAGTTAGAAATACTAGCGCCGCTGAGCGGCGGAGAGCAGAGCGATGGCTACCGGACCTAGCAACCAGAGTGATTAGGACATCAGGAGGAGGCCGCGGCCGCCCCAGAATTCACAGCGCGCCTCCGCGCCAAATTGCTCGCAGTGTGCGTCCACTGTCCGCCCATCTCAAGTCTGCAGCGTGAGGGAAATGTGTGGGCCAGCCTCTCAGAATCTGAAAGAAAAGGTAAGTTACAGTTCAATAGCTGTGGCAATACTCCCACCCTGTCCTCCCCACCTGGCTGCTCCCACCCTGTCCTCCACACCTGGCTGCTCCCACCCTGTCCTCCACACCTGGCTGCTCCCACCCTGTCCTCCACACCTGGCTGCTCCCACCCTGTCCTCCACACCTGGCTGCTCCCACCCTGTCCTCCACACCTGGCTGCTCCCACCCTGTCCTCCACACCTGGCTGCTCCCACTCTGTCCTCCACACCTGGCTGCTCCCACCCTGTCCTCCACACCTGGCTGCTCCCACCCTGTCCTCCACACCTGGCTGCTCCCAACCTGTCCTCCACACCTGGCTGCTCCCACTCTGTCCTCCCCTCCACCTGGCTGCTCCCACTCTGTCCTCCCCTCCACCTGGCTGCTCCCACTCTGTCCTCCCCTTCACCTGGCTGCTCCCACTCTGTCCTCCCCTCCACCTGGCTGCTCCCACTCTGTCCTCCCCTCCACCTGGCTGCTCCCACTCTGTCCTCCCCTCCACCTGGCTGCTCCCACTCTGCCCTCCACTCCACCTGGCTGCTCCCACTCTGCCCTCCACTCCACCTGGCTGCTCCCACTCTGTCCTCCCCTCCACCTGGCTGCTCCCACTCTGTCCTCCCCTCCACCTGGCTGCTCCCACTCTGTCCTCCCCTCCACCTGGCTGCTCCCACTCTTTTTTTTTTCGGGGGGGGGGCAGCATTTCATTCTTGGTACCAGGCAGCACAATGTCTTGGGCCGGCACTGCCTGGTAGTAATTGGTGAATTGTCTAAACAAGGCAGAAATGTATCTCCCGTCTGTGACAACACCCACAGATTTACCTGACTTCCTGTCACAATATACAGTGCAGAAAATAAGTATTTGAACACCCTGCTATTTTGCAAGTTCTCCCACTTGGAAATCATGGAGGGGTCTGAAATTGTCATCGTAGGTGCATGTCCACTGTGAGAGACATAATCAAAAAGAAAAATTCCAGAAATCACAATTTATGAATTTTTAACTATTTATTTGTATGATACAGCTGCAAAGAAGTATTTGAACACCTGTCTATCAGCTAGAATTCTGACCCTCAAAGACCTGTTAGTCTGCCTTTAAAATGTCCACCTCCACTCCATTTATTATCCTAAATTAGATGCACCTGTTTGAGGTCATTAGCTGCATAAAGACACCTGTCCACCCCATACAATCAGTAAGAATCCAACTACTAACATGGCCAAGACCAAAGAGCTGTCCAAAGACACTAGAGACAAAATTGTACACCTCCACAAGGCTGGAAAGGGCTACGGGGAAATTGCCAAGCAGTTTGGTGAAAAAAGGTCCACTGTTGGAGCAATCATTAGAAAATGGAAGAAGCTAAACATGACTGTCAATCTCCCTCGGACTGGGGCTCCATGCAAAATCTCACCTCGTGGGGTCTCAATGATCCTAAGAAAGGTGAGAAATCAGCCCAGGACTACACGGGAGGAGCTGGTCAATGACCTGAAAAGAGCTGGGACCACCGTTTCCAAGGTTACTGTTGGTAATACACTAAGACGTCATGGTTTGAAATCATGCATGGCACGGAAGGTACCCCTGCTTAAACCAGCACATGTCAAGGCCCGTCTTAAGTTTGCCAATGACCATTTGGATGATCCAGAGGAGTCATGGGAGAAAGTCATGTGGTCAGATGAGACCAAAATAGAACTTTTTGGTCATAATTCCACTAACCGTGTTTGGAGGAAGAAGAATGATGAGTACCATGCCAAGAACACCATCCCTACTGTGAAGCATGGGGGTGGTAGCATCATGCTTTGGGGGTGTTTTTCTGCACATGGGACAGGGCGACTGCACTGTATTAAGGAGAGGATGACCGGGGCCATGTATTGCGAGATTTTGGGCAACAACCTCCTTCCCTCAGTTAGAGCTTTGAAGATGGGTCGAGGCTGGGTCTTCCAACATGACAATGACCCGAAGCACACAGCCAGGATAACCAAGGAGTGGCTCTGTAAGAAGCATATCAAGGTTCTGGCGTGGCCTAGCCAGTCTCCAGACCTAAACCCAATAGAGAATCTTTGGAGGGAGCTCAAACTCCGTGTTTCTCAGCGACAGCCCAGAAACCTGACTGATCTAGAGAAGATCTGTGTGGAGGAGTGGGCCAAAATCCCTCCTCCAGTGTGTGCAAACCTGGTGAAAAACGACAAGAAACGCAAACAAAGGCGACTCTACCAAATATTAACATTTTCTCAGGTGTTCAAATACTTATTTGCAGCTGTATCATACAAATAAATAGTTAAATCATACATTGTGATTTCTGGAATTTTTATTTTTGATTATGTCTCTCACAGTGGACATGCACCTACGATGACAATTTCAGACCCCTCCATGATTTCCAAGTGGGAGAACTTGCAAAATAGCAGGGTGTTCAAATACTTATTTTCTGCACTGTATATATATACCGTGTATATGTGTATATATATATATATATATATATATATATATATATATATATATATATATATATATATATATAGGCCCAGATTCACAAAGCACTTACGCTGACGTAAGTGCAAATTTGCGCCGGTAAGTGCAAATGTGGGCCGGCGTATCTGTGCGCCAGACCCACAAACCAATATAAGCCTAAAAACTGCCCATCCTACGCCGACGTAGCTTACATACGCCGGCGTAGCGTGGGCGCACTTTTCGTCTGGACGCATAGTGCTGTTCCCATTGATTAGTCATTCAAACATGCAAATGAGGGAAATACGGCGATTCGCGAACGTACGTGCGACCGACGCATGCTACGTGAGGTGTGCGTAAGTTGTACGTCCGGTGTAAAGTTATTCCCCATAGATGAGGTGCAACCCGGCAACAGACATGCAAAGGTCTGCACCAGGGAATACAGGCCGGCGTATTGGGGGTACGTTACGTTCACGGTGTACGTGGTGATCCGGCGTAGCTTAGGCAGTTGTGCCGGTGTGGTTGTGAGCATGCGCATAAGGGTGCTGTTTCATGCGTCCACATCACGGCTACGTCACGGGCATCCGCAGTTTGTGATACGCTGGGCGTAAAACACTGCACCATGCTCGCACCATCATTTCCATGGGGTCACGCCCACTTCCACCTACGCCGGCCTGCGCCTTCGAAAAATACGCCACGTTGACGCAGTGTTAGGAGCAATAGCTTGCTGAATGCAGTGCTTGCCTATCCGCACTGCGTCAGCGTGGCGTACGGCGTTTGCGCTACGGCGGTGTAATGTCCACTCTCTGTGAATCTGGGCCATATACTATATGTGCAGCACACCCCGTGTAGGAGCTGGTGGTGAACGGGTATCTTCCACCCTGCACAGCCAGGGTGGAACAAATTTTAACATCAACACACGCTAGTTCTCATAAATTCCGATCGTTTGTAGACAATTTCGAAGCACAAAATTCCACGCATGCTCTGAATCAAGTACGAGATGGAAGCGCTCAGTCTGGTAAAACTAGCGTTCATGATTGGAATAGCACATTCGTCACGCTGCAAAGAGCAGTAACGGACTGAAAAGTACAAAGCTGAAAAATGCGAATCGTCTCTCACTAAACTTCTACTAACATGAGATTAGCAGAAGGAGCCAAAAGGTGGCGCACTTGCTATGGAACTTTCGTTTTATTGTGCCGTCCATCTTGTACGTCACTGCGTTCTTGACGTTTGCAATTTCTGACAACATTTGTGTGACCGTGTGTATGCAAAACAAGTTTGAGCCAACAATCCTTCGTAAATGTACAGTATCTACGGTTTTGTTGTTGGAATGTCCAATCGTCTGAATGCGGCATTAGAGTCAGTGAACAATCCAGCACTTTTTTTATTTTTTATCGAGGGGATACAACTTGGATAGGGATTAGGGAATTTAGGGGATGCCCACTAGACGTTAGAACTCTTCATGGACCACTCTTTCTATGTATATCTATATACACTCCACTTTTCCTCCACCACTTACTTGCTTGCAGAAATGCAGACTCAGCTGGGACACTTTAGTAAATCTGGCAAAACCACTCAACCTCATAGCTCTTTACAGGCAGGGACCCCAGAACCCTTTAGTGTGTAGAGAAAAAGTCCAGAGTCCAGCTACATCCTTGGGCCTACTGATCCCAGCACCACCTCTTCAGGCACTGCCAGCCGGCCTGGCTGCAGTTGTCTCTCTCACTGGCCCTCTTGGCTAACTTCTTTACCACTGTCCTCCCAGACTGCACAATCACCAGCCACAACTGACTTCTCCCTGGAGATCTTTTGGATACATACTCTCTCACGCTGTTCTCACTCTTGCTTCTGTGCATCCAGGACAGTACTCCTCCATGTGTCTTGTGAGGATCCCTTCATCACCCGAGACCCAAGCCAAAGGTCACCCCCCCAGATTAGTGGACACCCTCAAGGGCTACCAACAGCTTCCTCAGCACTCTATTCCCAGCTTCCACTGATTGCCCCCTGCTGGCATGACCCAGAGTATTTAGGAGGTACCCACCCCTTGCTGGCCCACTTGCTGGGGATTGGCTGAGCCCCTCCTCAATGCTCCAGACAGCTCCTCCTAACCTCCCTCCCATTCTTCTGGAAGCTTCTCCAGGGTTCCTGAAAGTAAGGGGAGGTACCAGAGGTGCTGCCTGATTAGTCATTCAGCCTCCATGAGTCACACACCCTGACCCAGATTCCACCCAGCCTGGTTCTCATCCAAACTTAAATTTTGCTACACTACAAAACTATCTATGTAATCCTAGTACCAGGGCCACCCCCCTACCCTCGCCACCGCCTATATGCATAATGGATAGATTCATGCATAGCACAAATCTATCCACGGTCGCCCCCTATTCATGTTTTCAGCCCCTTTCAGGTCACCGGGGATATGATTTAAAGCGGCCAGGGTTTTTTAGAGCCTTATTAGAGCCAGAAGCTTCAAAATTGGGTGGACTTGGGATGGAGAGCAGCTGGAGCCCACCCAGGTGTGTTGCAACAGTGAATGAAAATTTGCTGTTGCAACACTGATCCTCCTCTCAGCCAATCGGGAAGCAGGTATGAAACATGTTTCCCGATTGGCCAAAATGTCTGGCAATCCTATTGGATGCCTAGTGCCGGAAGGCGGAAGGTGTAGAGAGGAGACACTGCTTAAGCTGCTCCAGCAGAGGACACCAGAGCAGCAGGTGGTGGTGGGGGAGTGTGTTATTACCACGGGGGGCTGTTTACCTCCCCCCCCCCCACAAAAACACCAGCCACCACTGCCTATTACTCTACACTGGAGGGTGCTACATATATATATCTCTTTTTTTCTCTATTTATAAATATATAGATATATTCTATGCAGTAAGTTAAAAAACTTTCTGCATGCAGCTTCCCTCCAAGAGTGCTGGTGGAGGACCCAAGAACAGGAGGATCTCCGCAAAACATTGAACAGAGGAGGTAAATATAATATGCTTGTTATTTTTATATAAAAAAAGCTTCCGGCACTGCATCGCTTTAACTGACAATTGCGCGGTCGTGCGACGTGGCTCCCAGACAAAATTGGCGTCCTTTTTTCCCCACAAATAGAGCTTTCTTTTTGTGATATTTGATCACCTCTGCGGGGTTTTTTTTTTGCGCTATAAACAAAAAAATAGCGACAATTTAGAAAAAAAAAATCAACATTTTTTACTTGTTGCTATAATAAATAGCCCAATTTTATTTATTTTTTTAAAACATTTTTTTCTTAGTTTAGGCTGATACGTATTCTTCTACGTATTTTTGGTAAAAATAAGCGACTGGTTTGCGCAAAAGTTATAGCGCCTACAAAATAGGGGACAGAATTATTATTTTTTATTATTATTATTTTTTTACTAGTAGGAAGAAGAATTTACCCCCTTCCTGATCAGAGCACTTTTTGCGTTTCGGCACTTTGCGATTCGGCACTGCGTCGATTT
This sequence comes from Rana kukunoris, assembly GCA_029574335.1. Lineage (NCBI taxonomy): Eukaryota > Metazoa > Chordata > Amphibia > Anura > Ranidae > Rana > Rana kukunoris. The sequence goes on along the minus strand of CM056053.1, from coordinate 2,871,357 downwards.
AACCACTTTAGCCCCGGACCATATTGCTGTCCAAAGACCAGAGCACTTTTTGCGATTCGGCACTGCGTCGCTTTAACTGACAATTGCGCGGTCGTGCGACGCGGCTCCCAAACAAAATTGACGTCCTTTTTTTTTCCCACAAATAGAGCTTTCTTTTGGTGGTATTTGATCATCTCTGCGTTTTTTATTATACGTATTCTTCTACATATTTTTCGTTAAAAAAAATCGCAATTAGCGTTTATTGATTGGTTTGCGCAAAAGTTATAGCGTTTACAAAATAGGGGGTAGTTTTATGGCATTTTTATTATTATATATTTTTTTACTAGTAATGGCGGCGATCACCGTTTTTTTTTTAGTACTGCGACATTATGGCGGACACTTTGGACACTTTTGACACATTTTTGGGACCATTGGCATTTTTTTAGCGATCAATGCTATAAAAATGCCATTGGCAGTGAAAGGGTTAACACTAGCGGGTGGGGAAGGGGTTAAGTGTGTTCCTGGGGGTGTTCTAACTGTATGGGGGGGGTGGCCTCACTAAGGGAAATCACTGATCTTCCGTTCATACATTGTATGAACAGAATATCAGCGTTTCCCTCGCTGACAGGACCGAGAGCTTTGTGTTTACACACACAGCTCCCATTCCCCGCTCTGTAACGAGCGATTGCGTGTGCCTGGCGGCGATCGTGCCCGCTGGGCACACGCACGGGAGTCGGGGCCGAGCGGGGGGCGTCGAAAGTGGCGACGTAGAGCTACGGGCTCTCGCGCAGGAGTGCCGACCTGCCGCCGTATAACTGCGGCGGCTGGCTGACAATTGTGCGACAGACAGACAGACAGACAGACAGACAGACAGGCAGGCAGGCAGGCAGGCAGGCAGATAGATAGATAGATAGATAGATAGATAGATAGATAGATAGATAGATAGATAGGTAGGTAGGTAGGTAGGTAGGTAGGTAGGTAGGTAGGTAGGTAGGTAGATAGATCAGATGACAAATTGCCCACTTGATCTGATTGGACATGATTGAAACTGTTAAGTGTATGTTAGCTTGGCGGATTCTCACACCCACACAAAGTACAAATGAATTTCAGTTACTTACAAAGAGCTGGAAATGTGACTGAAAATGTAAAGTGGTAAATAATGAGATATTTTTGAAATGTTGTTTACGAAGAGCTTTCAAGTTGAGTCTTGCCCCAGGCCGTAGATGAAAGTGTTCCGATGTCTCACCAGTGCCTTGAATATGTTTATTTCATAATTTATATCTCTTCTCGCCTCTTCTCATAAAATCGAAGGAATCATGTAGGTGACACATAGCGGAGACCGCGGGACTTTATCCAGCATTTGTCTCGGAGAGGAGCCTTCTCATTGTGTTACAAAGTCACAGGGCTGTTTTTGTTACTTACAAGTTTTTGCCCGAGGCAGAAAGTCTGGACACATCACAGCACAATATAGTAAAAACCTTGGATTGCGAGCATAATTTGTTCCAGAAACATGCTTGTAATCCAAAGCACTTGTATATCAAATCAAATGTGATTGACTCTTTGATTGACTCTATGGCCTTGGAGGACCAGAGCGATGTCAAGATGTCACTTCTGGTGAAGGCTGGAAGATTTTATTATTTTTTTTATTTTTAAGCGAAAGAGCGAAAAAAAATATATAAATTTGACCGCCGCATGTACATTTACGTCAGCAAAATGGCACAGGCAGGCACATCAACGTATATATACGTGCCTGCCTTGCCGTGGGTCGGCGGTCCGATCGGGACCCCCTCCGGTACATGCTACGGTCTGTTTTGCCGTGGGAGCGATCCGGGACGAGGGGGCGGCGGTTCGTTTTTGTCTGCCCCCTCCAGATCGCTCCCAGCCAATGCGCACGCTCCCCTCATGTGTCACTTCCTCCTCCTGTGTAAACACAGGAAGGAGGAAGTGATGTGATCTCTCCCTCGGCGTTTTTTTTCAACCACCGCTGAGGAGAGATCACATCTCACAGTAAGTGTACACAACACTACACTATCACACAGGCACATTTAACCCCCGCGATCGCCCCCCCACCCCCTCCCCCCTGTCACAGTGTCACTGAATACAGTGATCATATGTATGATCACTGCAGTTAGTGTCAGTGTGACAGTCAGTTAGCCCCCGTACCCCCCCTAATAAAGTTTTAACCCCTTGATCACCACCCTAGTTAACCCTTTCACTCCCTATTGCCAGCGTCACTAAGCGATCATTTTTCTGATCGCTGTATTAGTGTCGCTGTTCCCGCTAGGTAGCTATTTTTTTTTTATTGCGATTTTTTTTTACTACTTTTTTTACTAAATAAATTTTGGCCTAAATGTTTGACTAAAATTTAGTTTATTTGATTTTTCTTTAACAAAAAGTAAAAAATCTAGATTTTTTTTCAAAAATGTCGCTCTATTTTTGTATAGAGCGCAAAAAATAAAAATCGCAGAGGCGATCAAATACCACCAAAAGAAAGCTCTATTTGTGGGAAGAAAAGGACGCAAATTTTATTTGGGAGCCACGTCGCACGACCGCGCAATTGTCTGTTAAAGCGACGCAGTGCCGAATCGCAAAAAGGGGCGTGGTCATTTACCTGCAGTGTGGTCCGGGTCTTAAGTGGTTAAGACCTGTCATCCTTATTTCTAAGTATGTTTACAGTCCTTGCAATAGGAATAAAATGTATACAAAAAAAAAAATTGAGGGGACAATAAAAAAAATTAAAAGTAAAAAATAATAATAATTAACCACTTGATCACTTAAACCCCCTTCCTAACCAGACCAATTTTCAGCTTTCGGTGCTCTCACAATTTGAATGACAATTACTCAGTCATACAACTTTCTGTAAAAAAACAAAACTTGTTTCTGTCATATTAGCCGGTTATTTCTCACACACAGCATATGCATACCACAAATGACACCCCAAAACACATTCTGCTATTCCTCCCCATCAGGCGTTCTGGAACACTCAGAACAATTCTGACATTTCTCTCCTACATGGAAAAATCATCATTTATTTGCTAGAAAATTACATAGAACCCCAAAACATTATATATTCTTTTTTAGCAAAGACCCTAGAGAATACAATGGCGGCCGTTACAACTTTTTATTTTCGCAGACATTTATTGAACGCGTGTTTTAAAAAAAAAAACTGTTTTGTGCTTAAAACAAAACAGTAAAGTTAGCCCCCTTTTTTTTAATAATGTGAAAGATGAAGTTTCGCCGAGTAAATAGATACCCAACATGTCACACTTCAAAATTGCGCACACTCGTGGAATGGCGCGAAACTTCGCTACTTAAAAATCCCCATAGGTGGTATTGCAAAGTATCGTGCAGGGTATTGGGGTATTGCAGAGTATCGCGCGGGGTATTGCAGAGTATCGCGCAGGGTATTGCAGAGTATTGGGGTATTGCAGAGTCTCCAGGGTGATTTATTACAGGGTGTGGAGGAACTACGTAGGCTGGTGTGAATCCAAAAGATGGAATTCCCGCAAATATACTATTGATAGGGTGTTAAGTTTTCTCCAGCTAGGAGTGGATAAAGGCCTGGCACTAAGCACAATCAAGGGACAGATCTCAGCTCTGTCAGTGTGGTTTCAGAGGCCGCTGGCCACCCACTCGCTGGTAAAGACCTTCTTACAGGGGGTCTTGCGTATTAATCCTCCTGTCAAGTCACCACTTTGTCCATGGGACTTAAATCTTGTTCTGTCATCCCTACAGAAACAACCTCTTGAGCCGTTGGCTGAGGTACCTTGATTTTACTGACTAGAAAGTCGGTATTTCTGATCACCATAGTTTCGGCCAGGAGAGTATCGGAATTGGCAGCCTTATCTTGTAAGGAACCATATCTCAGTTTACATAAGGATAGGGCGGGGTTCCGTCCTCATCCTTCCTTTCTACCAAAGGTTATATCCAGTTTCCACCTGAACCAGGATATGGTACTTCCATCCTTCTTCCAAAACCCACCTCTAGAAAAGAGGGGTTGCTGCATACGTTGGATATTGTCAGGGCCGTAAGGGCCTTTCTTAAAGCTACAGAGAAGGTTCGGAAAACAGATGTGGTGTTCGTTTTACCGGAAGGGCCCAAGATGGGTCAGGCAGCCGCTTGATCCACCATCGCAAGATGGATTAAACAAATTAATTGTTCGGGCCTGCGGTTTGAAGAGGTGCCTCCTCCTTTGTCGGTAAAGGCCCATTCTACCAGGGCCAGGGGCACCTCCTGGGCAGCACATCATCAGATCTCTATGGCTCGAATATGCAAGGCAGCAACGTAGTCATCAGTCCACACGTTTACAAAATTTTATCAATTGGACGTAAGAAGGAATGCGGATACAGCCTTTGGGCAGTCAGTACTACAGGCCGCGATTCAAGCTTCTCAGGATCTGAGGGGGCTCCCTTGATTTGATTTGAGATTTACATTTCTCGTTTAAGTTGGATTTACTAGTATCTGAGTATACCTCTAAATTAAATCCTTCTTTGGAAGATGTCTCCCTCTCCTCATTAAAGCATTGCTTTCGGACATCCCATATAGTAATGAATATGCCGCTCTGTGTCTCGTGATGTACGAGAAAGAAAAAGGGATTTTTAAATACAGCTTACCTGTAAAATCCTTTTCTTGGAGTACATCACGGGACACAGAGCTCCCACCCCTCTTTTGGGTGACCATTTTGGGAGGCATACTGCTTGCTACAAAACTGAGGGACTCCCTCTAGGGGAGGGGGTTATATAGGGAGGGGACTTCCTGTTTGAGATTGCCAGTGTCCACACCTGAAGGTACTCCATATAACCCATATAGTAATGAATATGCCGCTCTGTGTCCCGTGATGTACTCCAAGAAAAGGATTTTACAGGTAAGCTGTATTTAAAAATCCCTTTTTTTGCCTCTGTCTCCCTCTCTCTGCCTCTGTCTCTCTCTAACTTTGCCTCTGTCTCTCTCTGCCTCTCTCTCTTTGCCTCGCTCTCTCTCTGTGCCCCTCTCTCTTTGCCCCTGTCTCTCTCTCTTTGCCCCTGTCTCTCTCTCTCTCTTTGCCCCTGTCTCTCTCTCTCTTTTCCCCTGTCTCTCTCTCTCTCTTTGCCCCTGTCTCTCTCTCTCTTTTCCCCTGTCTCTCTCTGCCCCTGTCTCTCTCTGCCCCTGTCTCTCTCTTTGCCCCTGTCTCTCTCTCTCTCTCTTTGCCCCTGTCTCTCTCTCTCTTTTCCCCTGTCTCTCTCTCTCTTTGCCCCTGTCTCTCTCTCTCTGCCCCTGTCTCTCTCTGCCCCTGTCTCTCTCTTTGCCCCTGTCTCTCTCTCTGCCTGTCTCTCTCTCTTTGCCTCTCTCTCTTTGCCTGTCTCTCTTTGCCTCTCTCTTTCTTTGCCTCTGCCTCTCTTTGCCTCTACCTCTCTCTCTCTCTCTCTTTGCCTCTGCCTCTCTCTCTTTGCCCCTCTCTCTCTTTGCCTCTCTCTCTTTGCCTCTCTCTCTCTCTTTGCCCCTCTCTCTCTCTCTGCCTCTGTCTCTCTCTCTCTGCATCTGTCTCTCTCTGCCGCTCTGTCTCTCTCTCTGCCGCTCTGTCTCTCTCTCTGCCGCTCTGTCTCTCTCTCTCTGTCGCTCTATCTCTCTCTCTCTCTCTGCCGCTCTGTGTCTCTCTTGGTGTGCCGCTCTGTCGCTCTGCCTCTCTCCCCAGTCCGTGTTCCTCTTCACCTGCTGCTTGTCCTGCATCATGACATCGGGGTCTGGAGGATAGGAGGAGGCGACCGCAATGTTGGTTCGGTGTCCGGCGCACTGTGATTGGGCATATGGAGGTGCAGAGGCGGGAGTTCAGGATCCTGGACAGGCCAGCCCCATGCCCCACATGACCCCCAGGGCCCAATCACAGGGCGCCAAAAATTGAAAGATGGCGGCCAGAACTTCGTGCGGCCAGGGACACAGGAATTACAGGACGCAGCCAGTGTGACACACACTCAGACAGATTTCTCACCGCTCCAGGTGAGCCCCGTGTGCAATCAAGGGTTGTTGAACCACCAAGGTACTGGCAATGCTAATGATAGCAAATGGAAGGACGAAGACTGGACAGCCGCACTCCAAAATTACTTAAAATAAGTTGTCTTTTATTTTCAACTGTACACACAGTCACTGCAACCAACAAAATACAGTATGGCCGACGCGTTTCGCACTTACAGTCAGTGTTTAGTCATGACTAAGCACTGACTGTAAGTGCGAAAAGCGTCGGCCATACTGTATTTTGTTGGTTGCAGTGACTGTGTGTACAGTTGAAAATAAAAGACAACTTATTTTAAGTAATTTTGAAGTGCGGCTGTCCAGTCTTCGTCCTTCCATTTGCAGTGTGACACACACTGGCTTGAAATTGCACCCCCCTAAATATCGCGCCCAGGGCCACGTACCCCCCTGCCCCCCCTCCACGCTACACCACTGTGTGTTATACACCCTGGCACTGGACATACAAAATTCATCTAAAAGTACAACATTTTATTGCAACAACAATGAAAAAGCCCCTAAAGTCAATGGGGTCGGACGCAGCTACTACAACTTTTTTTTTCCATTATCCAACTCTGGATGGTCATGACACATTGTTTGGTGTAAAACAGTTCCTAATAAATGTTTTTGCAAATGCATATTTCATTCAATCAATGGAAAGCATTCAGCCATACATTACAGACACCTTCCCTTTTGGTTGTGTCAACAACAAAGTACACGTTGGGGTTTTTCTGCAAAATTTGCTTTAGACCAGTAGCTAAAGCAGTAGAGAGGCTGCCCCCGACCTGCTGGATAAGTGCAGCAGCAGGTTATCTTGGCGGATTACCTGGACTCACCTAGGGTGCTGGGTCTAAGCACTAACCGGTATTCACCAGAGCTCGTGGCGGTGAAGGTATGTTTTGCTATGTGTTAGTACAAGGTCACGGTCCTCAGGATTACCCTGCCAGAAGGTGAGCAGGCCAGGGTCCAGTAGCAGATATAAAAAAGGAAAATAAAGGCGTCTTAGAGAGCAGTGTGGAGCCATCCAGCAGCTGTAAAGCATTCTGTTGGAGAAAGGAGGCAGCATGAAAGCCTGTGTTCCGGGTTCACTGCGGGACACACAAGGCCGATGGTTTCAGTGGGGAGAAGGGGGCGTTAACGCATTTCGGAGGATGTGCGGCGCCTTTGTCAGACCTTACCACATGCCACAGATGAGGACTCCTGATTTTATCATGTCTTTTAACACTCAACGATCTTGTAAGTGCACTTTATTAAATTTTGCATACTGCACTTAGAGGCGCCTTTCTTTTCCATTTTTATAACTTCAGAGTTGCTTCTCTTCTAACCAAAGTGCTGCCAGAAGTGCCATCTCATCACTATCATCCCTCTGACCAGCTATCCATCTCCGCCAGAGCGCCCTTATTTCCTCTCTCCAGTATCAGATATAGCAGGTAGGGCTCAAGCAGAAACATAGTCAGTACACAAGCCAAAGATCAGTAACAAGTGGTTGCAGGTTGGGATTAAAGGGGTTGTAAAGGTAAAAGTTGTTTACCTTAATGCATCCTATGCTTTAAGGCAGGAGTCTCCAAACTACGGCCCTCCAGGTGTTCAGGAACTACAATTCCCATCATGCCTAGTCATGTCTACGAATGTCAGAGTTTTACAATGCCTCATGGGGAAGTGTAGTTCCACAGCATCTGGAGGGCCGTAGTTTGGAGATCCCTGCTTTAAGGTAAAAAAACATCTGACAGCACCAGCCCCGCCGAGCCCCCGTTTTACTTACCTGACCGTACGAAATTCCCGGGCGCGTGCTTGTCATCCTGTTCGGTTCCCAGCCTGGCCGTTGATTGGCTAGGCTGGGCTGATTGATAGCAGCTGGCGCTGCTGTCAATCACAGCGGATGACGCGGTGCACCGGGGGGCGGGGCTGAGTGATACAGTCGGCGGCTATGGCCGCCGCTGTATCAGGGGGAAGCGCTCGCAAAAGCTTTCCACCACGTGATCTCGCTCGCATGAAGGTAGAAAGCTTTTGCGAGGAGGAGCCGAGACAGCCGCCGAGGGACCCCAGAAGACAGCGTTCGGGGGGGACTCTGTGCAAAACGAACTGCACAGTGGAGGTAAGTATGACATGTTTGTTATTTTTTTTTTTATTCTGACTTTAGTGTTCCTTTAAGCAGAAGCATAGTCAAGGAACAAGCCAAAGGTGGTAGGGAGAAAGGAACAGCAGCGGGAGTAAAGAAAGCGAGATATTGGCTGGAGAGAGCACAAAAATCTGGCAAACAGGAAGTGTAAAGGTGTGGCTTAAATAGGAAGTTTGTGGGAGGAGCAAGGAGTTCAACGTTCAGCACAAAGCTGTATTGTCCAAAGGATCAGATAGGATGATGCCCAGCAAGTGGCTCAACAAGAAGAGACATCCCCAGACACAGCAGAGGTTTCAGGTTCAGATCAGCCTGGGTTGGACAAGGAACCGGTGCCTTCTGCACACGCCAGAGGGTCAAGCACCAGGGCTAAACGCCCAGTGTACATTAGGCCTCATAAATCTATTTTATTTTTCTTACAGCATTAATATACACTTTTTGGTACTTTACTTAGAAAATAAGAGAGAGGCTCAAGCTGTAAGCCTGACTTCACTTTAAGACTTGACTAACTTTATATACACATGACTTCTGTAATATCACTTTCTCAGCACGGTGTATTCATGATGTGACAATGATTATGTAAAATGCCCATCATCAATAGGCTGCCAAGTGTGGCACTTCAAGAAAATGTTTCATAAATGCCCAATTATATCCAAAAAGATTTCTTTTCATCACTAACAAAAACTTCACAAGACAGTTCTGTAAGATACATTATAGATGAAGAAGATCTCTGCGGGAACTCTGTACATGTAGAACACTGCCAATACATGAAAAATGCCAGATTAGTGGTTGGCTGCTGAGAATTGCATGTTTTTTATTGTTTATGATGTTGACTGTTGTACCTGTCTTCCTTTATATTATTATTATTATTATTTTCATTATTATAATATTTTTTTTTCCCATACTAAAGCTGAACTCCAGCCTTCCCTTTAATCTTGCACAGTTGTACAGGTTCCTCTCCTGTACGGAAAACGTTTACCGTATTTGCCGGCGTATAAGACGACCCCCTAATTTTCCAGCTAAAATGTTGGTTTTGGGACCCCCTTCCTACTAGTCATGCCTCGCCTCACCTCACTGTGCCATTACATGCCTCACTTTGCCCTTACATGCCAGACGGTGCCATTACATGCCAGACTGTGTCACCATTACATGCCTCACTGTGCCACCATTACATGCCTCACTGTGCCACTATTACATGCCTCACTGTGCCACTATTACATGCCAGACTGTGCCACTATTACATGCCAGACTGTGCCACCATTACATGCCTCACTGTGCCATACATGCCTCACTGTGTCACCATTACATGCCTCACTGTGCCACCATTACATGCCTCACTGTGCCACCATTACATGCCTCACTGTGCCACCATTACATGCCTCACTGTGCCACCATTACATGCCAGACTGTGCCACCATTACATGCCTCACTGTGCCACCATTACATGCCTCACTGTGCCACTATTACATGCCAGACTGTGCCACCATTACATGCCTCACTGTGCCATACATGCCTCACTGTGTCACCATTACATGCCTCACTGTTACAACATTACATGCCTCACTGTGCCACCATTACATGCCTCACTGTGCCACCATTACATGCCTCACTGTGCCACCATTACATGCCTCACTGTGCCATTATTACATGCCAGACTGTGCCACCATTGCATGCCTCACTGTGCCATACATGCCTCACTGTGTCACCATTACATGCCTCACTGTGCCACCATTACATGCCTCACTGTGCCACCATTACATGCCTCACTGTGCCACCATTACATGCCTCACTGTGCCACCATTACATGCCAGACTGTGCCACCATTACATGCCTCACTGTGCCACCATTACATGCCTCACTGTGCCACTATTACATGCCAGACTGTGCCACCATTACATGCCTCACTGTGCCATACATGCCTCACTGTGTCACCATTACATGCCTCACTGTTACAACATTACATGCCTTACTGTGCCACCATTACATGCCTCACTGTGCCACCATTACATGCCTCACTGTGCCATTGCATGTCTCGACGATCCCTTACCTTATCCCTGACATGCAGAATCTGTCAGACCGCGGCCGTCCATTTTTCAAAAGCCGCGCCTCCTCCTCGTCCTGTTCCGTGATGGGCGAAACACTCGGCTTCCCAGGAGACACTGTGTTCAGTGTTGCGCCTATCATGGAGGCCCTTTCGTCCAAGACCGAGGACAAGAGGGCATCCGTGATAGGCGGAACACTGAACAGAGGCTCTGCTGGGAAGCTGAGGATTCTGCCTATCACGGAACAGCAGAAGGAGGAGGCGCGGCTTTTGAAAAATGGACGGCGGCGGTCTGCATGTTAGGTTACCGGCATATAAGACGACCCCCGACTTTTAAGAAGAAATTCATGGGTTTAAAAGTCATCTTATATGCCGGACAATACAGTATTTTGATTTCACTGCACACTGTGAACGTCATACAATATGCATTAGAAGCTGCAACAAGTCAGATAGAGTCTGCCTCATTTCCTGGTTACAGAATGTCCAGCATGATCTTGTCATTTCCTCCCCAGGAAGGTCAAACGTTCAGTCCGAAAGGGCTGTCCAGTGATCTCTGGGGCAGCTCATGTTGTCCACTGGCTGGGGCTCTTCCCTCCAAACCTTGTTCTGGAATGCCAGGGCACAGCCTCAAGTGTGACCTTTGTGACCCTGGTAGTTCTGCCACTGGTGGCAGTAGTTTTTTATTTTTGTTATTTTTTTTTTTACTTATTTTTTTTTTTACTTTTTTTTTTTTTTAAAGTGTATTGTGTGCGTGAACTCTAGAGAGAGGAGCCGGACTGCAGGAGTTGGGAGTAGGCAGACCCTCCCCCCGGAGGCAATCGCCATCCTTCTCCATGCCCCTGGTGGCAATGGCGGGTGTGAGGGGGGGCCTCCCACTCACCCCGCCCTACCTGCTCCACTTGGGAGCCCAACTGGGGCCCAACAGGACCCCATTGAGGCAGAGGGACTCCCCCTATGAGGGAGTGAGTGGGCCCGACCCACCAAGCCAGCCCCGTAAGTCCTTCGCCTCTCTTTTAGGAGACCGCATGGCCAAAGTGCGTGCGTATTATACCAATTTTTTGTGTGCGTGCAAGTGTGGTGGTTTTTGTGGGGGGGGGGTGGGCGTACTAAGCACAGGCGTACCTTGCATAGCACACCCACCGGGAGCCGGGCTGAGACCACCAAACTCAATTCACATGTAGCCGAGACCGGGATCCGAACCCTTGGCTGCAGAGGTGAATGGCTTGTCAGCGCAGTGCCAATCACGTTGAGCCACCACAGCTCCTTTTTTTTACTTTTTACCTTTTTTTAACAATATCTTTTTTAATATATATATATTTTTTAGGAGCCCCGCTGGGGGGAGATATCAGGGGTCTCAACAGACCTCTGATGTTACATCTGTGAAACAGAGAAAGGAAATTTAGGACAATCTCCTTCTCTGCAGTTTCAGCTGCACTGAACGAATAGACAGAAATAGTATAGCTCTGTATACAGCCTCCTGTTCATTCACAAACTGAAGCAAACTCTCCACCAACTCTCCATTTAGAAAAGGAAGGGACTGGTAAATGACACATTTACTGTCCCCTTCCCCGCTCTCCATAGAGGGTGCAGGAGCGCCGCCCCCTCTCGTTCCTGCACTGCCACTGAAAAACAATACATATTCTCAGCCAATCAGGTTCACCGAATCTGGTTACCGGTAACCTGATTGGCTGAAGCAACATCGAGGGCGGGACTACATCGAGGGATCATGGAGGAGGGTCCGAGTATGGCTGACCAAGAAAGGTAAGTGCCAGACGGGGGGGGGGGAATCTGGCGGCATTTTAGGGGCAAACTGGTGGCAATTGATGTGCACAGTGGCGACAATGGCATGGCCCAGTGGCTGCGTTTGGCATGGCACAGTGGCGACAATTGATGGGCACAGTGGCATCAATGGCATGGCTCAGTGGCTGTGTTTGGCATGGCACAGTAGTGACAATTGATGGGCACAGTGGCATCAATGGCATGGCTCAGTGGCTGTGTTTGGCATGGTACAGTAGTGACAATTGATGGGCACAGTGGCATCAATGGCATGGCTCAGTGGCTGTGTTTGGCATGACACAGTAGTGACAATTGATGGCACAGTGGCTGCATTTGGCATGGAACAGTGTCGACAATGGCATGGCACATTGGCTGCGTTTAGCATGGCACAGTGGTGACAATTGATGGCACAGTGGCTGCCTTTGGCATAGCACAGAGGCGACAATTGATGGGCACAGTGGCGACAAAGGAATGGCACAATAGAAAAATATATATAGAGCTAGCACTTATATGGTAAAGAGAAAATTGCCAAATGCATTACCGTCCCTGGTAGAGTAATGGATATATGTTCACAATCAAGGGATGGGGTGTGGGACTTTATTAATGCATATTGGATAGGTCACAAAAGTGCTGGTACAAAAATTGAATAATACCGGTAACTTTGGAACCACAGAGGTCATTCAAAGAGACACAATATTATAAAAAATATAAATGTTTATTAATACAATCTGATATTACAAAGAGGCTAAAAAACATGATCACATGAGAGATTAGATATCATCATACAATAACTTATATACATATCACAAGCTGATGGCCCTACATGTTTCACCCATTGGGGCTTCTTCAGGGACACGTAAGTATATAAGATAGTCTAAAATGAATAGATGAAAATTTCATAAGACAGTATGAGTACATAAAGAATTTTGCCCTAATGCATAAGACATCAATCTTAAATCGCATCATTGATCAACATTAAATAAGTTAATTTATTAAATAGCCATATGTATGAAAACAAAGGAAAAGAAACAAAAAAAAAAGTATAAACAAGAAAAGAAAATTTAATTCAGATTATACATCATTGTCATTAATCTTGCATAAGTATCGGACATATAGGTACCTCTAGAGTGCGCTAGTAGGTCAACTGGCAACAGGTGCTATGGTGCACCTCAGTCAAATCATGTGAGTCAGAGCCTGCCTGTTAACCCTAAAAAAAGAGTATATGACCAGTTGACCTACTAGCGCACGATCCGCGATCACTCTAGAGGTACCTATATGTCCGATACTAATGCAAGATTAATGACAATGATGTATAATCTGAATTAAATTTTATTTTCTCGTTTATACTTTTTTTTTTTTCTTTTGTTTTCATACATATGGCTATTTAATAAATTAACTTATTTAATGTTGATCAATGATGCGTTTTAAGATTTATGTCTTATGCATTATGGCAAAATGCTTTATGTACTTATACTGTCTTATGAAATTTTCATCTATTCATTTTAGACTATCTTATATACTTGTCCCTGAAGAAGCCCCTATGGGCGAAACATGTAGGACCATGCGCTTGTCATATGTATATAAGTTATTGTATGATGATATCTAATCTCTCATGTGATCATGTTTTTAGCCTCTTTGTAATATCAGATTGTATTATTAAACATTTATATTTTTTATAATATTTTGTCTCTTTGAATGAGCTCTGTGGTTCCAAAGTTACCGGTATTATTCAATTTTTGTACCAGCACTTTTGCGACCTATCCAATACGCATTCATAAAGTCCCACGCCCCATCCCTTGATTGGGAACATATATCCAATGGTATGGCACAGTGGCTGCGTTTGGCATGGCACTGTGGTGACAATTGATGGCACAGTGGCTGCGTTTGGCATGGCACAGTGGTGACAATTGATGGCATGGCACAGTGGCAACAATTGATGGGCACAGTGGCGACAATTGATGGGCACAGTGGCGACAATTGATGGCATGGCACAGTGGCGACAATTGATGGCATGGCACAGTGGCTACAATTGATGGCACAGTGGATGCATTTGATGGCATGGCACAGTGGTGACAATTGATGGGCACAGTGGCTGCGTTTGGCATGGCACAGTGGCTGCGTTTGATGGCACAGTGGCGACAATTTTATGGCACAGTGGCTGCGTTTGATGGGCACAGTGGCGGCAATTGATGGGCACAGTGAGGCTGCAATTGATTTTTTTTTGTTTGTTTGCGCCCCCCCAAAATTTTGAGCACCAGCCGCCACTGCCGCTCTCCATCCTGACGAAGACAGCAACCAGGTGCATGTTGGGGTTTTTCTGCAACATTTGCCTATTGCAGTTAGTGGGTTTCAATATACTGTAATTATTGTTGGTCAGCTCTTAGTGGATGCTGATAGCTATAGTCGGGCCCCATACCACTGGACGCAAATAATACATAAAATGCTGGTACAGCATCACTGAGCAATTCTGTCATGAATACTATTTAGAAACATCCTAAATGACGATATCAGATGAATCGAAGGCATGGTGTTACTATATATTACCCAATTATTTTTACAGTGGGCTTTTGTCCCCTTTAAGGCCAACTTAACTCAATCATTAATGGTTACATTAGAATCATGGCAGAGGAAAATGACTATTGATTGACTATTGACTTTTCAAAGGCTACACTAGCCACAAAATATTATGACGGGAATGTCTGAATATTTCACCACTCCATACTCAGCATTGTATCAATTTCAAAACATACATTACTTATAGAAGCTGTAATGATAATTTAGTGATCATTTGTAGAAATGTAGCCCAACAAAATATAAGGCATATTCTTTTATTCCCTGTATATTTTTTTCACACCCCAAGTGAAAATGTCCAAATTGGGCTCAATTAGCCATTTTCCCTCCCCAGTGTTACATAACTCGTTAGTGTTACAAGGTCTCAGGTGTGAATTGGGAACAGGTGTGTTAAATATGGTGCTATCGCTCTCACTCACTCATACTGGTCACTGGAAGTTCAACATGGCACTTCAAGGGAAAGAACTCTGAGGATCCAAAAAAAAAAAAATTGTTGCTCTACATAAAGATGGACTAGGCAATAAGAGGATTGTGAAGACTCTGAAACTGAGCTACAGCATGGTGGCCAAGACCATAGAGCCGTTTAACAGGACAGGTTCCACTCAGAACAGGCATTGCCATGGTCGGCCAAAGAAGTTGAGTGCAAGTGCTCAGCGTCATATCCAGAGGTTGTCTTTGGGAAATAGACATATGAGTGCTGCCAGCATTGCTACAGAGGTTGAAGGGGTGGGGGGTCAGCCTGTCAGTGCTCAGACCATACGCCGCACACTGCATCAAATTGGTCTGCATGGCTGTCATCCCAGAAGGAAGCCTCTTCTAAAGATGATGCACAAGAAAGCCAGCAAACAGTTTGCTGAAGACAAGCAGACTAAGGACATGGATTACTGGAACCATGTCCTGTGGTCTCATGAGACCGAGATAAACTTATTTGGTTCAAATGGTGTCAAGTGTGTGTGGCGACAACCAGGTGAGGAGTACAAAAAGTGTCTTGCCTACAGTCATGCATGGTGGTGGGAGGGTCATGGTCTGGGGCTGCATGAGTGCTGCCGGCACTGGGGAGCTACAGATCATTGAGGGAACCATGAATGCCAACATGTACTGTGACATACTGAAGCAGAGTATGATCCCCTCCCTTCAGAGACTGGGCCGCAGGGCAGTATTCCAACATGATAACGACCCCAAACACACCTCCAAGAAGACCACTGCCTTGCTAAAGAAGCTAAGGGTAAAGGTGATGGACTGGCCAAGCATGTCTCCAGACCTAAACCCTATTGAGCATCTGTGGGACTCCGCAAACGGAAGGTGGAGGAGCGCAAGGTCTCTAACATTCACCAGCTCTGTGATGTCATCATGGAGGCAACAGCGGATCCAGGGGGGGGGGGGCAACAGGGCAATTGCCCCCCCCCCCCGAGGCAATCATGTCACATTGGCCCATGAGCCGATTGCGGCCCGCGAACGGCCCTCGGCGGCCAGCGGGCCGCATGTCACGTCTCCCCAGGGGTGTACACCACCAACACAGTGCCAGATAGAGAGAGATCAGCTGGGGTATCATAGCCAGCTCTGACACTTCTCCCCTCCCCTTGCTGCCCCCACGGCCAGTTAGAGGAGAGGAGCTGCTTCTACTCCTCCCCCTCCTCTCTTCTTCTCCTCCCGTGTCTGCCCCGCCCACTCTCCCGACGGACACTGTTCTGCTGCCTAAGAGATGTGAGCGGGAAGATTCAAGCCCAGCAATCACAAAGGAAAGATGGAGTCTGATATCCATCCAGTCAGTCCCTCCTGCCTCTGAGTGAGTACTGAGAGTACTGTACACTGATGTATGGGGTGCCCTTCATTCCCTTCTCTCTCGCTCTCTCTTCACCTTTCTTTCTTTCTCCCTCTCTCTCTCTCTCTTTTTTCTATCTTTTTTTTTTTTTTTCGTTTGCACCCCCCCACCAGCTGCCACTGTAGATAGATAGATAATAATCTATCTAGCTATCTATCTACAGTGGCAGCTGGTGCTCAAAATTTTTGGTGGGCGCAAATGAAAAAAAACAATGGCAGCCTCACTGTGCCCAGCAAACGCAGCCACTGGGCCCATCAATTGTCACCACTGTGCAATGCCATCAAACGCAGCCACTGTGCCATCAAACACAGCCACTGTGCCATCAAACGCAGCCACTGTGCCATCAATTGTCACCACTGTGCCATGCCATCAAACACAGCCACCGTGCCATCAATTGTCACCACTGTACCATGCCATCAAACACAGCCACTGTGCCATCAATTGTCACCACTGTGCCATGCCATCAAACACAGCCACTGTGCCATGCCATCAAACACAACCACTGTGCCATCAATTGTCACCTCTGTACCATGCCATCAAACATAGCCACTGTGCCATCAATTGTCACCACTGTGCCATGCCATCAAACACAGCCACTGTGCCATGGCATCAAACACAGCCACTGTGCCATCAAGTGTCACCACGGTGCCATGCCATCAAACGCAGCCACTGTGCCCTTCAATTGTCGCCACTGTGCCAATTGATGCCCCTGTGCCCTTTAATTGTCGCCACTGTGCCAATTGATGCCCCTGTGCCCTTTAATTGTCGCCACTGTGCCCATTGTCGCCACTGTGCCCATTGTCGCGGCTGAGCCAGAGGGGGCGGCGCTCCGGCGCCCTCTATAGACGCACCGCCACTGTCTATCTATATCTATCTATCTATCTATCTATCTATCTATCTATCTATCTATCTATCTATCTTCCCTTCTTTCTTTCTTTATCTATATTTCTTTCTTTATCTATCTTCCGTCCTTCCCTTCTTGCTTTCTATCTTTATCTATATTTCTTGTTTATCTATCTATCTTTCTTGTTTATCTATCTATCTTTCCTGTTTATCTATCTTTCTTGTTTATCTATCTATCTTTCTTGTCTATCTATCTATCTATCTATCTATCTATCTATCTATCTATCTATCTATCTATCTATCTATCTATCTTCTATCTTCCATTATTGCTTTCTATCTATCTATCAATCTATCTTCCTTCCTTCCCTTCTTTCTTTTTATCTTTATCTATCTTTCTTCCCCCCCCCCCCCCCCCGGGCTGCTCAGTCTAAAATGCCCAGGCCAATTTTTTGTCCCAGTCCGGGCCTGCCTGCAGCTGCCGCTGCCGAGTCTCTCACTCTCTCTCTCTCTCATCACCAGGGCCGGTAGGCTGCCTGTCCTGAGGCTGCTTTGAGCTGTAGCTGACTGCAGCGCTCCCCTCTCTCCTGCGTGTATGACATTGGGCATCTCTGGCTGTGTGTGAGAGCTGGATCTGTGTTCGGCTGTGCTGCCTGTGCTAGACCTGCTCGTGTGATAGTAGATGGAGATGGAACACTGATTGAATCAGTGTTTTGTCTATCACACAAGCCCGTCTAGGGGGGACCTTGCTAGAGCACACTGCCCTGCCGAACACAGACCTACAGCTCCTGTTTGTTCCATGACACACGTCGGGAGAGGAGATACCTGCTGTGTGTGATCGAGGTAATGCCATGGTGAGTGCCATGCACAGTGTGGCTGCATTAATAGACAAAAGTGGGGCTGCATTAATAGACAAAAGTGGGGCTGCATTAATAGACAAAAGTGGGGCTGCATTCATAGACAAAAGTGGGACTGGATTCATAGACAAAAGTGGGACTGGATTCATAGACAAAAGTGGGACTGGATTCATAGACAAAAGTAAGACTGGATTCATAGACAAAAGTGGTACTGGATTCATAGACAAAAGTGGGCCTGGATTCATGGACAAAAGTGAGACTGGATTCATAGACAAAGGTGGGACTGCATTGATATACAAAGGTGGGACTGCGTTCATATACAAAGGTGGGACTGCATTGATATACAAAAGTGGGACTGCATTAATATACAAAAGTGGTGGTGCATTAATAAACAAAAGTGGGATTGCATTATTATACAAAACTGGGACTGAATTTTTATACAAAGGTGGGGCCGCGTTCATATGCACAGTGAGGCTGCAATGATGGGCACTGATGAGGCTGCATTGATCTCTTGTACCATGTCTTCAGTCTCTAAACATCCCTTGTACCATGCCTGCAGTCTCTGACCATCCCTTGTACCATGCCTGCAGTCTCTGACCATCCCTTGTACCATGTCTGCAGTCTCTGACCATCTCTTGTACCATGTCTGCAGTCTCTGACCATCTCTTGTACCATGTCTGCAGTCTCTGACCATCTCTTGCACCATGTCTGTATTCTCTGACTATCTATTGTACCATGTCTGCATTCTCTGACCATCTCTTGTACTATATCTGCAGTCTCTGACCATCTCTTGTACCATGTCTGCATTCTCTGACCATCTCTTGTACCATGTCTGCAGTCCCTGACAATCGTCTAGAAACTATGGGATAGATTTATGGCATTTATATTTAAATATTTTTTACTAGTAATGGCGGCAATCATTGATTTTTTAGCGGTACTGCAACATTGCAGCGGACACATCGGACACCTAATTGAGTTCTGTAAGCAACACCTTATTTTCTGGCAGTGCCCCTCCTGAGACTAGACTCTGGATCCGCCTTTGCATGGAAGAGGGGAGGAGGACTCCAGTGGCAACCTGTGAAGCTTTGGTGACCTCCATGTCCAAGAGGGTTAAGGCAGTGCTGGAAAATAATGGTGGCCACACAAATATTTGACACTTTGGGCCCAATTTGGACATTTTTCACTTAGGGATGTACTCAGTTTTGTTGCCAGCGGTTTTGACATTAATGGCTGTGTGTTGAGTTATTTTGAGGGGACAGCAAATTTACACCGTTATACAAGCTGTACACTCACTACACAACATTGTAGCAAAGTGTCATTTCTTCAGTGTTGTCACATGGAAAGATAGAAGGAAATATTTACAAAAATGTAAGGGGTGTACTGACTTTTGTGAGATACTGTGTGTATATATATATATATATATATATATATATATATATATATATATATATAAAACTATGATACATAGATCCCAAAACAGCTATACTTATGTATTTATATATTTTTTAACAGATTGCATACATATTTCTGGGATTTATGATTTTTTATGCATTGAGGCATTTCATATATACATTAATATACTAAGAACGTAGAAAAAATTGCGCATACCCAGTGAAAAAACAAAATTAATAAAGCTACAATTCAAAAATGTTATACAACATAAACAAACTGGAAGAAGGGAAGGAATCGCGCTATGTATGAGGCTGTACTTATTAATGGCACAGGATTATAAACAATATAAATAGTCAATCTGACGTGTTACCAAAAAACAAACACTAAAATATGTCTTATTACAGTCCAGATTTTAGTCCAAAAAAAAAAAACATATGTGTTGGCTATGAACAAAAATTACTCAAAAGTCTGAGATCCATCTGTATAACCGGTGAAGCAGAATATCCAAGTAGTCTTGATTAGTGTTGCTCACGAATATTCGTATTGCGAATATTCGGCTCGAATATGGCATATTCGAGTATTCGCGATATATTCCGAATTTCGCGGTGAATATTCGCTATTTCGAATATTCGTATTTTTTCAGAACAGATCACATCCTAGAGATCCCCATCGACGTCTAAAAGCATTGCTGGTATGATTAGAGACCTTGGGCCGAGTAGCTGCAGCGATCAATTTATATTGCCGAAAAATCGCAATGCGATTATTCGGCAATAGCGATATCGCGCGATTATTTTCGAGAAATTCGCAATATTGTTTTTAGCTAAAATAACACAGATATTCGATTTCAGAGTGTTACTGTCGAAATTCCGCAATCAATTTATCATTCGCATTTTTGCGAAATTACGATAAAATATCACGAATATTCTGAGCCAATCAGAGTGCTCCATTCCGCATTTGCCGAATATTCGCAATTATTTTGTATTGTAATATATCACGAATATTCTGAGCCAATCAGAGTGCTCCTTCCGCATTTGCCGAATATTCGCAATTATTTTGTATTGTAATATATCACGAATATTCTGAGCCAATCAGAGTGCTCCTTCCGCATTTGCCGAATATTCGCAATTATTTTGTATTGTAATATATCACGAATATTCTGAGCCAATCAGAGTGCTCCTTCCGCATTTGCCGAATATTCGCAATTATTTTGTATTGTAATATATCACGAATATTCTGAGCCAATCAGAGTGCTCCTTCCGCATTTCTCGAAATTTCGCATTCGCATTCGCAATAGCGAAATTTCGCAATCATTTCATTTCCAAAAAATATCACGAATATTCGAATTTAGCGAATATATCTCGAATATTCGACTATATATTCGAGATATATCGCGAAATCGAATATGGCATATTCTGCTCAACACTAGTCTTGATGAGTCAACACCGCGATTTCAGTCACACGTGTGCTTCACTTGTAGATTTCGGTGTGAATTCATAACACCGGAAAAACAAAAAAGCAAGAGACTTGCATAGTGTGATACTGTATGGAAATATGAGTAGTAACCACCCGTGAGAGACAGCCATATAATGGGAAGGGGACAGTGACAACCCACCACCAAAGTACACACTGACCCTTACCGAATGGCAAGACCCCCGTAGGATCGATATAGGCACTGAGTAGACATGTGCATTCGTTTTCGTTAGAATGCATTTTCGTCCGAAAATCTGTTTTTTTTTTTTTTGTTATCGTTTTAACAAACGATAACGGAAGTGCAAGAAACGAAAACCGAAAGATCCGACATAAAAAATGCTTTATTTTCGTTTTCGTTGCAGTAAAAATTCGATATAGAGAGATTCGTCATTATAGGGAAAAGATTTGACACTATAGAAATAATATTCGACATTACAGAGAATAGATTTCGATGTATGAGACGTAAAGATTCGACGTTCCGTCGAATATTCTTTTGATCATTCACCAGCAACCAAAAAGATTCGACGTTCTGTCGAATATTCATTTGACCATTCAACAGAAACCAATTATTATTGGATTTTCGGACGAAAGCTATTCCCCAACGAAAAACAAAATAAATCAAAACGATTTTCGGGAGTAACTAAATAAATTTATTTTCCAAACGAAAAAACGAAACGAAAAATTCCAGTCTGCACATGTCTAGCACTGAGAGTGACGTAATTCAGGTTTCACCTTGCACCACCATATGCAGCTAGAAACGAATCCTCAGTAGATCACAAAAACAAAAAAACAAAAAAACGTTCATAGTATAGACTGCATGGATATGAATATTGACCACCCGTGGGGAACAATGATACAGTGAGGAAGGGAAAGTGCTGGTCCCACCACCAAAGGTACACACTGACCCTTACCAGACGGCAAGATCCCCTCTGGATCAAATGCAGGCAATAGGGATATAGATGGTCAAGTATCACCATACACCACAATGTAAAGCCAGAAACGATTCCTCAGATGGTCACAGTAGATGGCATGGAATCAAAGGAAACTCATATAGTGTAAGTCTGTATAAATGTATTCTATATAAAAAAAAAACAAGATGCACTTACAAACAAATGCAGGATTGGAGCATAAAAACAAAGAGCGCCGGCCGGCTAATGGAACGCGTGCGTCCTCTCGTGTAGTTGCGGTGACGTGGGAACGTCTCCTCCCAACGTTTAGTCTTCACAAAAGACTTGGTCACGGGATAAGGACGACGCTTCACGTCACCGCAGAAATACCCTCAGCAGGCGGAGTCAGTCTCACATGGTCATGGCCCCGCCATCTTGGAGAAGGGACGAGGTGAGGGAAAACTAAAACCACTCGATCGTACACTTCCCTGCTAGAAAATAGGGTTGTAAAATAAAGAGCAAAATCTAGATAGGCTAGTCAAATATGAGCAGCAGCTAACTGTCATGTCACAATATGGGGGAAAAAATTGGATTAGAAGGAGACGGATGTTATATTCGTCAAGCTCTCATCCAAAAAAACACTTGTCAGCACGGTATTAAGGCATGACAAGATAAAAAAAATTAAATAAAAAGTGTAAAAAACAAGAGGGGCCATTTTACCATAGGAGACTGGCACACGGCCACTTACACACGGCCACTTACATTGATGAATAAAAACAATATTGGGCAACAAACATATTATTGTCTAGGCTAACACCTAATAGACATGTGCACAGAAACATTTTTCGTTTTTTTTTGTTCCGTTTCGTATGGTCCCGTCTGTTCGTTTCCGTTCGTTTTTCGTAAGACGCCCGTTTTCCCGTTCGTTCCCGTTCGTTTGTCGTACGACGAGATTTTTTCGTATTCCGATCGTTTCGTATTTCCGTTACCGTTTTATTTTCGTACACGCGGGATGATTCGTTATTCTGTTTAATTCATGTTCGTTTCTTGTTAGACAATAATTATCGTGAATTTTCGTCAATTTGCATTCTGTGTATCTTGAATGCTTTTCTTTAAGTGTCAGTTGTATGTTCAATGACATCTATAACAAAAGAATTTCATTATGTATATTGAATGAATTCCTTTTTCTGTTTGTATTGTGTAGGCAAATCTTTTGTTATAGGTGTCATATCAACATACGAAAATAACAAAAGAAACAGGTTCAAATCTTTTGTTTATGGTTTTTTTGAATGGTCAGAGAGTTAGGCTGGCCATACATGATACAATTTTCTGTGCAATTTTCTTTAGATTTACCTTCAACTATGTAGTGCAAGGGCCTGCCTGATTGCATACAATTGAAAGTGTTGTTTAGTTTGACCTCATATATGGTTTTTGGTAAATCTAAAAGAAAATTGTACAAGAAAATTGAACATGTATGGCCAGCCTCAGTGTATATATACAATACTATTGCTAAGCCCCATACACTTGGTCAGATTATTTTAACAACAAACATAAAAACGATCGTTTTCCGATCGTTCTCAGAAAATTTGTTTGTTTTTAAACTGCATCAGAAAACCATTTTTGGGTTCAGAAGTCTGGCCAACTGATCTCCCTTCAGATGAAAATCCACAGAAAAGTTTATTAGGCTTTACTGTACAAGTGTACTCACTACTCAGCACAAAAGAGAAGCTGCTTTCAGTCACTGAGGCTGGCCATACATGTTCAATTTTCTTGTACAATTTTCTTTTAGATTTACCAAAAAACCATATATGAGGTCAAACTAAACAACACTTTCAATTGTATGCAATCAGGCAGGCCCTTGCACTACATAGTTGAAGGTAAATCTAAAGTAAATTGCACAGAAAATTGTATCATGTATGGCCAGCCTAAGGGCCCTTTCACACGTCCGTTCAGTTCGTCCGTTTTTTTTGGACGTCCGTTAACGGACCTCAATGCTTCCCTATGGGAGCGGATCCGTTAGCGGATGAGCATCCGCTAAACGTCCGTTAACATCCGTCTGCGGTAAGCTCCGTTTTTTTGGACGGAAGAAGACCCTATTTTTCTTCCATCAAAAAAAAAACGGAACGAAAAACGGATGAAAAACTGATCAACTGAAGGGGAAAAAACTGAAGGGGAAAACTGAACGGACGTGTGAAAGAGCCCTAACTCTCTGGCCATTCATAAAAACCATAAACAAAAGATTTGCATTTGAACACGTTTCTTTTGTTATTTTCGTATGTTGATATGACACCTGTAACAAAAGATTTGCCTTCAGTATTTTGAATACACAGAAAACAGAAAAAGGAATTCATTCAATATACATAATGAAATTCTTTTGTTATAGATGTCATTGAACAATGAACATACAACTGAAAACGAACACAAAACGGATTCAAACAAAATACACAATGCAAACCTCTTGATACAGATTTCATTTTCGTTATTTTGTCATTTTCGTTTTGTCGTTTTTTCCCGTCGGATCGTTCGTTCCTATTTGCGGTCGTTCGTTATGCGGCTCATCCGTTATCCTGTCGTTTTCGTATTTTGGTGCTTTACCGTTTTCGTATGTACACATTATCCCGCGGGTACGAAAATGAACATTTTCGTACGAAAATAACATTCGTACGAACGGGAATGCACATATCTAACACCTAATATGACCCACGACGCGTCATCACGTGTCAAGTGGATCATAAGCATTCTCGTTAGTGACGTACCCATGTAGATATATAAAGGGTAAACAAAATTAATCGCCATAGTCACTAGACAGCGAACAATAATAAAACAAAACTAAGTGTATAACAATAGAAGAGAAGTTGTCCCAATATATCAATAAAAATATACGTATATAAAATAGACAGTGCAAAAACCCCGCATTAGAAATAAAGTACAGTATGGGAGGTAGATGGTTGGAAAGTGGATAATCAATATAGAAAAAAGTATATAGGGCCTTCGAAAAAGACTCCTCTATACCTCATATGATACCCAGTATCGCATAATATCGCATCAAGAATTGTCAATGAAGCAATTAACATCCACTTCGATATTGAGGCCGTGTGGTTCAAAACATTTGAGGGTATGGATCCACGCCATTTCAGAACAGAAGATACTCCTAATGAGGTCACTACCTCTCCAGTGGGCCTGATAGTGGGCGTTTGGTCCTGCCCACATACTGTAGCCCGCACGGGCATTGGATCATGTAAATGACTCCCACTGTGGAACACGTTATGAAAGATTTTATCTGGTAGACTTTAGATGAATGTCTGGAACAAAAACTGGTGGTTCTCTTAGGGGTATGGTTACCAACCGTACACACCCGACAATGTCCACATTTAAAGAAGCCTACCAATCCAGATGAAAACATGGATAAAGTCTTAGGTGGATCCAAAATATTGGGAGCCAATTTATTCCTTAACGAGGTGGCACCCCTAAAGACTACCTGAGGCTTATCAGGCAAAATGCCGTTCAGGATTTTATCACTCTTAAGAACATGCCAATGTTTGTTCAGAATATGCTTTACATTGGCATGTTGGCACGAATAATGAGTCACAAAGGGGCATCTGTATTTGTCCACCATGGTAGACTTAGGTTTGCCTCTCAAGATAACCTCTCTACTTGTGTTGGCTACTGATGCCAAAGACTCAGTCAAGAAAGAGGGGTTGTAACCCTTTTCTACAAATTGTTTATTCAGGACCTCAGCCTGTTTTAAAAAAATCCCCTGGTCACTACAGTTTCTCTTTAGACGGAGAAATTGGCCCTTGGGGACAGCCTTTAAGCGGATGGCCCATTAAAAACAATATATTAAAAGCCAGCAGCTACAAATACTGCAGCTGCTGACTTTTAATATTAGGACACTTACCTGTCCTGGAGTCCAGCGGCGTCCGCAGCAGAGGAGGAGCGATCGCTCGTCTCCCTGCTCCTCCCCCCTCCATCCACGTTGAGGGAACCAGGAAGTAAAGCGCTCCGGCTTCACTGCCCGGTTCCCTACGGCGAATGCGCGAGTCGCGCTGCGCCCGCCGATTGGCTCCCGCTGTGTGCTGGGAGCCGAGAGTTCCCAGCACACAACGGGGGGGCGACGAGATGTCGCCAAAAAACCCGACTTTTGCCCGAGACTGCGGGCCGGAAGTGGTTGCAGATACCTGTCTACAGGTATCTGCACCCCCCTCCTCCCTGAAAGGTGTCAATTGTGACACCGGAGGGGGGAGGGTTCCGATCAGCGGATCTTCCCTTTAGGGTGGAGATCCGCTTTAAGCCAACTAGCATGGTGGCAACTGTCGTGTGGGATAAAAGAGTTTCTATCCGTAGTTTTAAAATACGTGGACGTGGACAACATATCACCATCTCTAGTAATGACCAAATCCAAAAAATTGATGGTTTTCATACTTGCCTCATGTTTGAGAATAATCCCTCTATCATTGGTGTTGAGGAAGTGCATGAACTGGATGAGGTCCTCCTCACTCCCATCCCATAGGAGGAGGATGTCATCGATGTACCTGGCCCACAACAGCACCTGGGGCCTAGAAGACACATCAACGAGATTAATATACTAATTGACTGACTTGAGTGATTTTAGATGCACTTAATCAATTTATCGGCAGAACTTATTGGGACAATAACCTTTTTCCCTTGTTATGGGTCTCCCTTCTCAGTTTATATCCTCGTACACACGATCGGATTTCCATCGGACATATTCGTGGGCGTTGGCCGTGAACTTGTTCTGCATCCAGACAGCAGAACTTTTTCAGCCAAAATTTACAAAACTACGTGTTTTTTCAGCTCCTTAGCGCCACCCTTTGGGCATCTTCTGCTAATGTTGTCTTATGGTTAGCATTGGTTCAGAGCATGCATGTTTGTACTTTGGATTCTAGTCTGATGGATTTGTGTACACGTAACCGACGTAACACATTTGTGATCCGACGTAACACATTTGTTAAGGGAACAATTTGAGAGCGTGACCATCCAACAATTGTTGTCGGAAATTCTGGCAACAATTGTCTGATGGAGCATACAGACGGTCGGATTATCCAAAGAACATGTCTATCACATAATTGTTGGAATATGCGATCGTGTGTAAGAGGCTTAAGGGTTTTGCCTAGGGGGATGATGAATAAGGTGAGATACTTATTTTGCCCTTGTTCCTATTGGTTTCCAGCTCGTCTTGCAACCAGTCCACAGAAGCCCTTTTCTTCATAGCACACCCTAATCCTGGGGTTGCCAACCTGTCAATGGTGGGCAGGTGACAGGCAAATCGCAATTCTTCCTTGCCGGTCCTCAGAACCTGGACAGGAGAGACGGCGGGGTGGAATTTAGTGGAACGGATCTGTATTTTCCTCCTGCAGCAGCTGAAGGTAGGCTTCTCCTCCTCTCCCTTTTGTCAACATTCAGCTGCCACAGGAGGAAAATATAGGGATCGGTCAGTGGGGAATTTAGGTTTCTTTATCGTACATCACGGGACACAGAGCGCATAGCCATTACATATGGGTTATATGGGTACCTTCAGGTGTGGACACTGGTGTAATCAACTTCACAGGAAGTTCCTCCCTATATAACCCCCTCCCACTGAGAGTGCTTCAGTTTTTTCGCCAGTGTCTTAGGTGTTGGTCACGTCTAGCTGTCCCTCGGAGGTCTCGGGACCCAGGATAGCTAGCCGGATCCGTCCGAAGTGCTTCAAAGCCAAGGTGTACGGTACCCGGGCCCTGCCTGCGTGGGGTGTTGCCTATAATGCCTCTCCTTGGAGGGCTGGATTCTGGGCTCCAGTGCCTTGGTCTCTCCCAGGACTAAACGCTACTGATGCCAGGATGCTATATAGGTCCAGGGGTGTGGGTTCCTTAAACACAGGACCCCGGTCCCTGAAGGTCCGAGACAATACCCACGGAGATGGGGGAAGATTGGGCCTCTTGCAGTTTGCAATACCCTGCGGCGTGGAGCAGGTAAGAGGGAACCTGCGGGACTTGGTTCGACAGTAGGTATCCCCCTGGGGGTTCTGGGTTGGCTAATAGTATGCTTGTGCATCAGCCACTATCTCCACTATGTCTGTGTGGACAGGATGGGATACTAATGTTTACCCAGATAACATGTAGATATATGTATACTTGTGTAAGATATATATTTGCTACTCACCCCAGGTCTGCCTGTTAGCATTGATACTGCAACCCCACATGTTTTAAAGAGGAAATTGCTGGTAAAAACTCCTGTTTCTTAGGAAGCCCATGGGGACAGCTTCCTCTCTGTGTGTGCACTACAATAAGATTAGTGCTTACCTGGTGTCTGTTGGTGCTGCCTGGCGCTGGTCCATGTTGTTTCCTCTGCTCTGCTTCCTCCATGTGGTTTTCAGCGTGGGGGGGTGCGCGCGGCGTGCGTTGGGGGGGCGGGCCAGCAGCGTCAGGGTCTGTTTAAAGGAAAAACTTTTTCTCTGGCTGGTCTTTACCTCCTGGAGGCAGAGGAAGAAGGATACAGAGCGTGCAGCTGGGTCTTTTGGCCACACAGGGACACCTAGTGGCGGTTTTGTGGATCTTCAGGTCTAGGACTTAGTTCCACTATTGACCAGAAAAAAAAAAAAAAAAAGGAAGTTTTTTTGCTTAAAGGGACTCAGCCTTAGATCCAGCAGTATCTGAGTCTACCTTGGACTCCGGCTAACGGGCATTGGTGTGTCAATACTCACAGGTTTCCTCAGTATTGCCACCTCCCAGGCGGGTAAAAAAAAAAAAGAAAAGAAATACATTTTTTCATTTTCCTCATACCTGTCCTCATATTGGTTACTCCTAGCTGCAACAGTCAGGTGTTGGCTATAGGGGTGTCTCAAGGTTGTACAATGGCTCCAAAGGGATCTGGACCAGCCAAGGCTGCTAAAGGTGCCAAGAAGCAAAAGGGGTCTCCATCGGGGTCAGAGGATTTGGGCCAGGCTTCAACGGCCCCACCCTCGCCAGTTAGAACACCGAGTGGCATAGTACAAGAGCCATTGGGGGTGCTGGGGGCAGAGGCGGCCCCCGATCCACCCATTCCCGTTTACGTGACGGAAGAAATGCTAGCAGCCACCATGAGTGGGCTAGAGAAAAAGTTAACTGCGTTGTTTGCCCGTCCTTGGCCAAGTAGCAAGCGGGCTAGATCCCCCTCACCCAGTGTGGGGTTTTCAGATGCGGAGGTCTCCTCTTCAGAGGAACGGGACCCACAGGGGGATCAGGCAGACCCAAGTCCCGACGGTTCAGACAGGGAAGGTTCCACTATAGATGAATATTTCTCGGCCTCTCAAGCGGAGAGCCTGTGGATCCAGTCTTTGACAGATATGGTTCGCACTGCCTTTAAACTTCCAGTGCCAGAACTAGTAGCCCCGGAGGTTTCCTCATTGGGTTCTTTAAAGGCTCCATTAACTTGTGCGTCTTTTCCAATGCACCCCCTTCTGCGGAACGTGATTTACCAGGATTGGGCTCGACCTGATAGAATCTTTGTCCCTCCTAAAAGATTCTCTATTCTCTATCCTATGGAAGAGGAATATTTAAAGAAATGGGCACTCCCCACAGTGGACGCGGCCATTTCCTGCGTGAATAAATCCCTGACCTGTCCGGTTGAAAATGTCCAGATGTTCAAGGATCCGGTCGACAAGAAATTCGAGACCCTACTGAAAGCCGCTTTCGCCTCAGTAGGTGCCATGGTTCAGCCAGCAGTAGCAGCCATTGGTGTTTGTCAGGCCTTGAAGGATCAGGCAAAACATATATTAAAGGACATGCCGTCTCAGCATACTCATGAATTAGCAGAATTCCCTAGGGCTCTCTGCTTTGCAGTAGATGCTATTAAGGACTCCATCCAACAGGCATCCCGTTCATCTCTACTGATGGTTCACATGCGTCGTCTTTTGTGGCTAAAGAACTGGTCAGCAGAGGCACCCTGCAAAAAGCTTTTAGCAGGGTTTCCCTTTCATGGGGGAAGACTATTCGGGGAAGACCTAGATAAATATATCCACACCATATCAAGTGGAAAAAGTACTTCCTTACCGGTCAAGAAAAGACCGCGTGGGCCCACGTTTAAACGACAGGCCATTGTAGGCTCGGCCCCTTCGACTTCTCGTCAGTATCGACGGCCTCCCGGGCGTCCAGCGGTTAATAGCCGCCCACAGGGTCAAGCCGCAGCAAACAAGAGACCCTGGTCTCGCAAACCGGCTAAACCAGTCATCAAATCAGATTCATGAAGGGGCGCCCCCACTCTCTCGGGTGGGGGGAAGACTTCGGTTTTTCTCCGAAGTCTGGAAGGCCAGAATTCCCGATTCTTGGGTTCGGTCCGTGGTAGCCACGGGATACAAACTAGAGTTTCGAGAAATCCCCCCTCCTCATTTTCAGGGGTCAAGTCTTCCAAGCGACCCATTAAAAAGGGCCTCTCTCGTAAAGGCGTTGGATCGCCTCTTGCTCCAAGGAGTAATTGTAGAAGTACCAACCCAAGAATGGGGTCAGGGATTCTACTCCAACCTTTTTGTTATACCAAAACCCAATGGCGACGTCAGGCCTATATTAGACCTCAAACGCCTAAATCGCTTTCTAAAGATTCAGACCTTTCGTATGGACTCCATACGTTCAGTGACAGCCAGCCTGCATCAGGGCGACTTTCTAGCATCTATAGACATAAAGGATGCATATCTGCATGTGCCGATTTACCCAGCACACCACAAGTTTCTTCGTTTTACGATAAATCAAAGTCATTTCCAGTTCGTAGCCCTCCCTTTCGGGTTGGCAACAGCTCCGCGGGTATTCACAAAGGTGTTAGCCCCGGTGCTAGCCGTCCTAAGGACAGAAGGCATCTTGGTCCTGGCATACCTGGACGATCTCCTGGTTATCGACAGATCAGCTTCCAACCTCAATCATGCAGTAGTCCGCACAGTGCGGCATCTAGAGGAATTCGGGTGGATTGTGAACCAAGAAAAATCAAGGTTACAACCCACAAGACAGTTGGAATATCTAGGCTTTCGGTTAGATACAGAATGCTAGAGGGTATTTTTACCTCAAGGGAAGATCAGGTCGTTGATTCAAACGATTCAAATAGTCTTAGGCAAAAAGAAGCCGACTATTCGCCTATGCATGCGACTGCTGGGAAAGATGGTGGCCGCCTTCGAAGCAGCGCCCTATGCCCAGATCCATATCAGAGTTCTTCAGGCAGCTATTCTCTCTGCTTGGAACAAGTCCATACAGGCATTAGACCGTCCATTAGTTCTTTCCCCAGGGGTCAAGCGCAGCCTGTACTGGTGGCTGATCCCTCAAAAATTGTCAATAGGGAAAACCTTTTGCCCCATCACGTGGAAAATAGTAACCACAGATGCCAGCCTAACAGGTTGGGGGGCAATCTTAGGAAAACGGACCCAGCAGGGACAGTGGTCAGAGGCAGAAAGTCTGCTTCCCATCAATGTCCTAGAGATCAGAGCTGCTCGGTTGGCCCTGGTCGCCTGGACTCTCCCCCTGCAGGGTCTGCCAGTAAGGATACAGTCCGACAATGCCACGGCGGTGGCATACATAAACCACCAGGGGGGCACAAGGAGCCTAGCGGCTCAAAGGGAAGTAAACCTGATTTTTTTCATGGGCCGAAGCCCATGTACCCTGCATCTCAGCAGTGTTCATCCCAGGGATAGACAATTCTCAAGCAGATTTTTTGAGTCGTCAACAGTTACTCCCGGGAGAGTGGTCTCTTCACCCCCAGGTATTCCAAGAGATTTGCCAAAGATTCGGAGTTCCCGATGTGGACATCATGGCAACAAGATTCAACAAGAAATTGGACAAATTCGTATCCCGAGCCAGGGACCCCTCGGCCTACGGGACCGATGCGTTGGTTTGCCCCTGGCACCAGTTTTCTCTCCTGTATGCGTTCCCTCCACTACAGATGATTCCCCGCCTTCTACGAAGGATCAGGGTGGAGCGCAGGCCGGTGATCCTGGTGGCCCCAGCCTGGCCCAGAAGGGCTTGGTACGCACTCATCGGGAACAAATTCCCCCTTGTAGCTGCACTACCTTTTCTATACTCTTTTTGTATATTTATATTGTTATTGTTACCCTAGCTGTAAGTCAAGACAATTAGTTTACATTTCTCCAGAATGGACCTTTTAGGAACAGCTTGGACAGGCTTTATGAGCTCTATCCATGCCAACTGCCTCACTAGCAATGCCAAATCAGAGGAAGAGATTGGAACATTCCTTGATAGGATGTTCAATCTCTTAAAACGGAAATCTCACCTACACTGGCATACAGAATACTTCAAACAATATATCAGGGAAGAGGTTTGTCCAATGGGACTTAGAGTCCAATTATTTCCTACGATCAAAGATCCATCTCCAAGTTTTAAATTAACCTGGGAAAAGGTCCTGACTCAATGTAGTTTAGACCTAATGAAGACACTCATTAATCAGTACATACTTGATATGGTGCAACTCGATGGGGAGATTGAGCGCCTCAGCGTCCAATACCATCATGTTATGGATGCTACCTCGTTCCCGAACAAATGGAAGGATATAAGGGCAAGATTAGAGGGACTCAATAAGGATATTATTGTTAAAAAACAAACAAAGTTTGTAAAAGATCAATTAGCATTTGCAGAAGGTTATGCCTACAAATGGGCGGATCGCCCGTCGGGTCGTAGGGGTCCCACAAGAGTGCCACCCCCCTCTAGACCCACCATTATTAACTCTGAATCTGATTCTTCTGTCTCTTCCTCCCGGTCTTCCAATTTAGGTGCTCGATCCCAAGGCCCTACATCGACCAACGCAACTCGCAAACGCCTACGACGAACAGGGGGTACCCCACCGACTGCACCCAGGAAGGGTAAACGTACATCCACATCACACCAGTCCGCCCACACACCGGGCGAACCCTCACCTGAAATCAACCCTACTGTAGGACTGACGACACCTGCAACAACTTTGCATCATACAATTCCAAAAATATTGGGCTCTGCATTGACCAACCCTAAAAAAGCCATACTTGATTTGGATTTTTTAGACTTGACCAAACAACTCAAGATAGACACATTTATACAGAAGGCACCCCCCACCCCTCTATCCGCCACACCCCTACCCAATCAATCCCTACTTCAACCAATTTAAATATTATCAACCTCACTTCGACCATATTGTCGACTGATGAAACATCAGTGTTACAATTGGGTTTGGGCTTCTGCCCAACTGACCCTATACATGTAACAGAGACAATCAAGGATCTTTACCTCTTTGCACGTAATTTAACTTTTAAATTCATTTTTGACAAGGATCGCCACAGTATGTCCTTGGAACGTGAATTAACTGAACGTACCAAGGATTTTACTATGGACGAATTTAGGGCACTGAGGGACCTAATGCTACTCTATGACGAGGGATGCACTGATGATACTTCGATTTCCACCTGTACCAGTGCCTCTGGGGATAGAGAGATTCCCCCTAGAATACTGCCAGAGATTAACCTTTCTGGTTCTACCAAACCTAGAAAATTCAAACCCAGCTCTCGCCGATTTCCTGACTTGATGACCTGTCCGGCCATCTGGGCCTTTTTACAACAGACGATTAAAGACTTAAAACAAAGTCGTTGGCAATCTTTCCATCCAAATTTGACTACCAACCAACAAAAAGCATTGTCTTCTTTACAGCGAAGGAACGACATTGTTATTAAAGCAGCCGATAAAGGCGGAAACATTGTCATCATGTCACACGAACAGTACCTTTCTATGTGTTACACTGTATTGGATAATCTAAATTGGTACCAGCCGATTCCGTCTACACATATCCAATTGTATATCAATGAATTTGTGGAGATCTGTACTCAAGCCTTCTTGAAAGGTTATATAGATCAAGACACATTGAGTTATCTTATTCCGAAACATCCCCGTACCCCTACATTCTTTACGCTACCCAAAACCCACAAACAACTAATGCGACCACCTGGTCGACCCATCATATCGGGAATAGGATCTTTGACAGATCGAGCCAGTAAATTTGTGGATCATTTTCTAATTTCACATGTTCAAAGTCTACCGTCCTATATTCGTGACACCTCTGACCTCCTACGTCATCTGGAGGGGATCCAGGTCCCTCCGGACTCCCTGCTCGTGGCGATCGATGTGGAGGCTCTGTACTCGAGCATCCCCCACGAGCAGGGAGTCCTGACGGCCCGATCATTCCTGATGGAGGAGGAACACACCCTATGGCCCCGAAACGAGTTCATCCTTAAACTATTATCATTTATCCTTACCAGAAATTATTTCTTATTTGAAGATCAATATTATTTACAAAGCCAGGGAGTGGCAATGGGCACTTCCTGTGCCCCCTCTTATGCCAATTTATTTTTAGGAGCATGGGAACGTAAAGTTTTCTCTAACGAAAATTATGATGTCTACCTTCAACACATTACATGCTGGTATCGCTTTATAGATGATATATTTATGATTTGGACAGGCCCCGTTGCACTGCTTCATGAATTTATTGATCAACTCAATCATAATACTGATAACTTGTTTTTTACCTTTAGTTTTGATGATTCTCAGATCCCATACTTGGATCTGAAAATCATGAAAAACTCAGATGGCATGCTAGACACTGATCTTTTCCGCAAGCCTACTGCAGGAAACACCTTATTATACGCTTCAAGTGCTCATCCCCACTCCCTCATACAAAGCATTCCATATGCACAATACCTACGTCTACGTAGAAATTGTTCCCTTGAGACGGACTTTCACAAACAGGCTGATGCCTTGCGTGAACGTCTACTCTCGAGAGGATACACTCGATCAACCCTGAGAAAGGCCTTTAATAAGGCCAAGACACGAAGCCGATCTTCTCTGTTATTCACACAACCACGGGCGATCAGACCTCCTACAGCGAAGGTCATTACCAAATATTCTGCACATCATGATCAGCTAAGGTCCATTTTGGGGAAACATTGGCACTTACTTAGTGACCACCACATACTTCAAAAACATGTACGGGCAGTCCCTGAAGTGGTGTTCCGTAGAGCCAACGCCTTAAAAAATCGATTGACTAGCAGTCACTACAAACCCGTCGAGCCCAAAAGAGATGGACCCAGAGGCACCTCCAGATGCGGCTCTTGCCCTAGATGCCCCTGGATCCTTCCGGGCCAGAGACATGTCTTGCCCAATGGCGAGGAATTCGTTCCTCGCTTCTCAGTAGATTGTGGCACTACCTGAGTCATTTATCTTATGACCTGTGAGTGCCATGCTTTCTACGTGGGTAAGACGATCAGAGAACTACGCCAACGGATAGGTGATCATCTTTATTGTGCCAAAAATGGCAAACTTACGACCATTGGTCGACATATAGGTCTATACCACAAGTTCAACCCTCATGTCATCAAATTCTTTGTTTTGGAGGTTCTGCCCTCTGACCCCCGGGGGGGGGACAGAGACAGAACACTGCTCCAACGAGAATGCCTGTGGATTGAACGTTTGGGGGCCACCATACCACCTGGTCTCAACGAGATGAACTCTTTCAAGCCCTTCTTATAATCTACCCGATACCCTTAATAGGATATCTCCCCTTTCTTTCCCTGTCCCCTCCCCCCCCCTTCCCCTCCCCCCCCCCTTCCCCTCCTTTTCCCTCCCTCTTGAGGTTGATTTCCTACAAAATATTGACACGAGCGGGCTATACTCAAAAAAGCCCCCCCTACCGGGGCTTTAAAGGTATAGGTTTTTGACCCCGATTCCCGTGATACAATATAGACTCTATTCTGTTAAATGAAATGCACCAATGTCTTGCGACTAGCTTCCTGTATCACAGGAAATGTTTATTCATTTACAAATTGATTATCTTGTGGTTACACGTACCAAACTGTATTGTATACTTACAAAATTATGTTTTATGCGCCTTTCTATGCATTCAGTATTTGCTATAAATTTGTCGATTGTGTCCCCTCACCTAAGTTGTCCAGCTGACCCTATTTCCTTAGGTCACGGTGTATTTATGTCCCTTAACCCTCCCTCCCTCCCCCATCATCCAGTCCCTTTCATTTCCCCCTCCCCATCTTTCCCCCACTTCTTCGTTTCCCCCCCCCCCCTTTTTTCTATTTTCTTCTCATCCCATCTATTGATCCTGCTTAAAGTGCCCTTACAACTTCTAAATCGCTCCTTAAATGCCCTTTACTGCTGCCCTTTTTCTCTTTCTTTTACCACGATCGCCAGACAAACTCTGAATAATAGAGGTTAAACCGGAACTTGCCCACAGTTATGGCGGCGCACATAGCGGCTTCACACCATAGCCCTGCCCTGGTAGACTCGCACTGACCAGTCGCTGCGGCCGACACAGTCCTGTCACGCGACGAGGGCTACCGCCCACCCGTGACGCGCATTGCGACAGAGGCACTGACTGGCTGGCAGGTTACTGGAGCCAGGGGTCTACGTCCAATAAGGACGCACCATAGGAACGAGGCACCGGCTTGGCTAAACACCTCGCCGCACCAGCGTGTACATCAACACGCTTGACGTAAGCGCCGCTCATCACTTCCGGCTTGTCCTATTTACTCCTGAGTTCACAAGGGATTATGGGCAAAAAAGATCACTAGACCAATAGAGACAATACATGGATAGCCACGCCCCCCTTCCCTCCTTTCCTGGACGCTCATACGTCCACCTGTTCATTAGGCTTCCATTTAAACCCAGCAAACAGCACACTATGTGCACCAGACTGGGTCCCAGGACATGTGTATCACCCTACACGTTGAAGTGAGTACACTGGTTCTTTCTCCTTGTTGCCTAAACCTCTGCGCTGTTTTGACTCTGTTGTTCCTTTCTTTTGATGTGTTTTTTTGAGTGTTGGTTTTACACTGTACTCATACCATCTTTATACTTGTTTACTAGGAACCAGCGCTGCTACCAGCAGGAGTTTGGTAACTGTTTTACCCTTTGCTGCGCATAGACCTTAACATATATATTATGCAGGTCTAACCACAGTGTTATCCGAGTAACCCCTTTCAAAGGGGACTTTTTCAGTCCTGGGACCCCCTTCTGTCCTCCATTACTTTTTTACCTTTTTTTGATATTCATTTGGACACATAGGTAATATATCTTTATGGTTATCAAGTTACTAATTCACATGGTATGGCACTATATTCACATTGGTGATTCCCCCCCCCCTTTTTCAGCTCTGTGGTGCCTCTTCTGTTCACCTTATGGGGTTTCGGGCTGCATCCTGCCCCCTGCGTGTCCAGTATTCCCCCCCCCCCTTTTCTCCCCTCCCCCTTTTTCTTTTTTCTTTTTCCCCCTCCCCCCTTTTCCCCTTCTTTCCCCAATTTTCCCCCCTTTTTCCTTTTCCCATATGCCTAATATACTACCCTCACATAAGTGATATATATCCCTACCACCAGGTCTACCCCAAGAATCCTCTTGGAACAGCTGCTAGGTACTTATCTATTACCTGCCTCGGATGATTGGGCCAATGGACAATGTGCCGGTAGGTGGGCTACATGATCGACAAAAATTCCCTTATTATGTTTTTTTATTGTAACACCCAGGGGTTCTGTCCTACATATCCCTTGGTGGCAAATAATGTATCTGTGTTTTTGAAATGTTTTGATTGTAGTTCTTGTATTATATTTTAGATTGTCTCCTGACGAAGCGAAACAACTCGCGAAACTAGTTGAGACCAGAGACCGCCTGTCTCACGACTCCAATTTCTACATTGAGATCCCTCCCCTTCTAATAGAAGGGATTGTATGACCGGTGTTCAGATCTTGGTTATTTGTATCTGTATCGTTCTTAGATGTTTTGTATGTTCTACTTTATTTGATGTTTTTATGTGAATAAATCTTTTTTATAATCTACCTTATGCTAATTACTTTGGTTGCTCTCAACCAACTCATACTGTACCGATATAGTCCTCCCCGCCCACTTATTTTGTTGGAGTCTCAGGGTTTTGGGGAATCCTTGAGTCCCCTAAATTTATACTAGATCATAGGGACGATGGTACACCCTTTATCCAATTTTATTTCTTTCTAACTTTAAAAGGTTAAATTATATTCTCATCGTGAGGATGTCAGTAGGGGCACCGTGGCCACTCCCCCTGCGCCCAGATCTGCTGTCTCAGGGCCCGATCTACCACCCTGCTTCACAGCAGCTAAATTTGATGGCTTGGCGGCTGAATCCCTAATTCTTAAGGGCAGAGGCCTCTCAGCCCAGGTCATATCTACGTTAATTAAGGCTAGAAAGCCAGTCTCTAGAAATATCTATTACAGAGTCTGGAGGACCTATGTGGAGTGGTGCGAGTCTCAAGGAGGGCATCCTCGCAAGTTTTTTATTGACAGGATCTTGCGATTCCTCCAGGTTGGCGTTGACAAGGGGTTGGCTCTTAGTACTCTAAAGGGGCAGGTGTCTGCCTTATCGATATGGTTTCAAAGGCCTTTGGCCACGCATTCGCTTGTGAAAACCTTCTTGCAGGGGGTCTTGCATGTGAATCCCCCTATTAGAGCTCCCCTCTGCCCCTGGAATTTAAATCTGGTCTTGTCAGCTTTACAAAGGCAGCCGTTTGAACCTCTGACAGAAATCCCTCTTGTGCTGCTAACCCGAAAGTTGGTTTTCTTGGTGGCTATGGCTTCGGCCAGAAGGGTCTCCGAGCTGGCAGCCTTGTCTTGCAGGGAACCGTACCTGATTCTGCATAAGGACAGAGTGGTTCTGCGGCCTCAGCCTTCTTTCCTTCCTAAGGTCATATCCAGTTTTCACTTGAATCAGGACCTAGTCCTACCATCCTTCTTTCCTACTCCCCAGTCCAGAGAGGAAAGATTGCTTCATACTTTGGACGTGGTCCGAGCCATGAGGGTTTATCTCAAGGCTACAGAAAAGATTCGGAAAACAGATGTGCTTTTCGTTCTCCCGGATGGCCCCAAGAAGGGTCAGCCGGCTGCCAAGTCTTCCTTGGCTAGGTGGATTAAGCAGCTGATTTTTCAGGCCTATGGTCTGAAGCGCGTTCCACCTCCCTTATCAGTTAAGGCCCATTCTACGAGGGCCATGAGTGCCTCTTGGGCGGCACACCATCAGATCTCTATGGCACAGGTTTGCAAAGCGGCAACCTGGTCTTCCGTACATACGTTTACTAAATTTTATAAGTTGGACGTCGCAAAGGCTACGGACGCAGCATTTGGGCAGGCGGTCCTACGGGCAGCAGTATAGAATCCTCTGGCCCGGTTCACGCCCCCTTTTTTTCTGTTGGTGGAGCTATTTTTTACCTCCTGATATATTTTCTGTTTGGCTATTTTTGGCCTTACGGTCTCCCTCCCTTCATGGAGCATTGCTTTGGGACATCCCATATGTAATGGCTATGCGCTCTGTGTCCCGTGATGTACGATAAAGAAAAAAGGATTTTTAATAACAGCTTACCTGTAAAATCCTTTTCTTGAAGTACATCACGAGACACAGGGCTCCCACCCCTCTTTTTGGGGAACATTGTGTAACCTCGGAGAAATTGCTTGCTACAAAACTAAAGCACTCTCAGTGGGAGGGGGTTATATAGGGAGGAACTTCCTGTGAAGTTGATTACACCAGTGTCCACACCTGAAGGTACCCATATAACCCATATGTAATGGCTATGCGCTCTGTGTCCCGTGATGTACTTCAAGAAAAGGATTTTACAGGTAAGCTGTTTATTAAAAATCCTTTTTTTGTGCTGCCCTAGGCCTGACTAAACCCGGGCATCCCTTTATTTAAATATGACCCACCCCTTCCTGTCAATGCCACACCCCTTTCTATTTAAGACCCGCTCTGAAATTTTTGAGTGGGAACACTAGATGTTAGGGTCGGGGGGCATTGGATTCCCTTAATCGGTTAAGACCCGGACCAAAAATAAAACAAAAATAGAGCGACAATTTTGAAAAAAAATCAGTATTTTTTCCTTTTTGCTATGATAAATTTCCCCAAAAAAGATATACATTTTTTTTCCTCAGTTTAGGCCGATACGTATTCTTCTACCTATTTTTAGCAAAAAAAATTAGCATTAAGCATTTATCTCCCCGTTCTTCAGCTCCTGTGCCCCGATCACGGGACACCCGTGGTGTTTAGGTCTGCGGGTCCCGCGGGCGCCGTCACGGAGCTTCGGACCGGGTCACTCGCGACCCACGGCTGGGCCCTTAAAGGGGATGTATATATATACGTCCATGTGCCCAGCTGTGCCATTCTGCCGACGTATATCGTCGTACGGCGGTTAGATTTCCTCTCAGGAAGTGAAGGGAAATATCTGCAATGGGATAGGGAAGGTAAAAAATAAACTGACAGAGGCTATAACCCTCCCGTACTCTATCCAAAATGAAAAAAAAAGTGTTGCCTATAGTTCTACTTTAAGCCCACATTTCTGGTAATTTTATGGAGAGGACTAAGTAGATATAACCATGGCAAGGGTGCAGCAGAAAGGTTTGTGTTCCAGGCTGATAGGACAGTCAAAATTAGAAGCAGCTTGCATTACACTAACAGTGTAGTGCAAGCCGGCGAAGACTCTTTCCGTGTTGTCCCCCTCCAAAGTGCTGTCCTAGGCCTGGGCCTTGTTGACCTAGGCTAGGAATCAGTGTTGGGATCGGTACTAATATATGCCACCCCTCCTTTCCCTGTTCCTCTTCCTTCTGTTGCCTGGGTCCCCCATGTGCTCCCATGCTCCCCCTTCCTCCCATTGTTTTAGGATGGAGAGCAGGGAAGAGTCCGGTAAATTAGGGTGACCACATTTCCAAACTACCATTCAGGGATACCCTCCCTTCCCAAAAATCAGCTTGTGCTGTAACGAATCACAGCACAGTGATTGGACACAGGAGGCTGGATTTATGATTTCTCCAATCACAAGCAGGGGGAGGGATTCTGCTCCTCCAGGCATTCCCGGCCTGGACAAGTACTGTCAGTGAGTAAAGTGGTAATGTGGCGGCCTTTTTTGGGGGCATCAGATTGGCCCGGGGGTGGCTGTGTCAGGTTCATTCCGGGACACTGTATTGGCCTGGAATGAATGTGCCCGGGACAGACCTGGAAAATGCGGGACTGTCCCAGTCAAAAATGGGACACGTGGTCACCCTACGGTATATATGTCAAACGCATATGTGTTGGAGCTTTGGGGTGCACACCCTAATGGAATAGGCTGCGCACACCTATGAAATAAAGTAAGGCTATCACTATGTTGTTCATCATTCCCTAGACATAACAAGCAGTTAACCCCAGTGACATATCTAGGGTATGGCAGCAATGGCAAGTGCCATGGGCGCCATATGAAGGTGGTGCTGTTGAGTGGCTGGGCAGCAAGGCACTTACCAGGGTCTGAGGGTCTCTTATTCCCTCCTCCCGAGCCTAGGCAGGATCTCCTTTTCAGCACCTTTGCTAATGGACAATGGCAGCGCTATCCCTGCTGCATTCAGCCACAGCCCTTCCCTGTTCTCCCAGGCTCTACCATTCCATCTGGTCGAATTGGCAGCACACAAAGAAGAAGGAGGAAAATCAGTTTCTCCCTCTCCTCTGTGAAAACTGAGGCCTTAAATGATGAAGATTTCATCACTTCCAGTATTGGTTCTGCATTCACCTGGCCTTTGAGGGCAGAGGAGGAATCAGGGGTCTAATAAACCCCAGATTTCTCCATAAAGAGGATATGTCACTACCTAAGGTATCACACGGGTTAATAAATAACACTAGTTGTGTTAGCTTTTTTTTTGTTAAGGTTATCTGAAAGATGGGTTTCAAATATTTCGACAGGGGCCCAGTTACAGTGCTTGCCATAGGCGCTATTTTCACTAGATACGCCTCTAGTTAACCCTTATGGTGGAAACAGGAACCCGCTAAAACGGTAAAGGTTTTTCATCCCTGGGTTGCACCTTTAATTTTTAGACGTATAGCCCAAATGGCATAGCAATTAACCTTCTTGGTTATTTAATGGCCCCCAGAGCAATTAGCAGTCATGATTATTTGAAGACCTATAACGTTATCTTAGTTAATTTGTCTACTTGGATGTCAGTCTCTCCCAAAATCCTTGATGTTCCTGGAATGAGTCATGTGTCTCTCTGGACTCGGCGTGCATTAGTGGTGGTAATCAGCGGGTATTTTGTCTCTTCCTACAGATTATTCTCAGAGATGCTAATTAGCAAGAACGGGAAGAGATGCAATGGAATCCTTATGTGGAACCATAATATGATCATGTGGCTGAACCTTTAGGTTAGAGGTGGTTATATATTCATTGATGCCCTGCAGCTTCCCCTTTGATAGCTTTACAGTAATAGATCTTAAAGGAGTATATATTAGAAAATCAAAAAGAGACAGGAAGTTGGAGACTTATTAATATGTTATGAGGAATCCCTGTGAATGAGATAAATATTATTTCATGTGTAATGAAGGCGCGGAATATGACATGTTTTTGTGGGTTATAGCAGAAGTAGAACTCTAAGCAAAATCTAAAATGACAAATATAATGCAGTATGACATTAGCATTAACACATACATTTCATTTTTATCTTTTGAGTCTCCCATTCAAAATGGTTTCATTACTTGTTGATCTTGCCAGCAGATCTGATATTTTTTCCACTTCCTGTAATAGGGTGACGATGCTATTTGTTTGGTAGTGAAATTGCACAGCAGCGTTTTCACCCTGTGAACAGGATAGTCTGAGATGGGTATGTAGTTGACTTTTAGGCTACGGTGACCAGACATCCCCGGTTTCCGGGGACAGTCCCCGGATTGAGAACACTGTCCCCGGGCCAAGTCTGTCCCCGGTTTTGTCCCCGGATTGGATTTGAACAGGGGCTGGGGCAATTTCAAAGACAGTCAGTGCAGAATGA
The DNA here is from genome assembly GCA_029574335.1 of Rana kukunoris. Taxonomy (NCBI): domain Eukaryota; kingdom Metazoa; phylum Chordata; class Amphibia; order Anura; family Ranidae; genus Rana; species Rana kukunoris. Next base: position 2,828,836 of record CM056053.1, on the reverse strand, counting down.
TATTAAAAAAAATCAGAATTACACCCCCCCCCCCCCCCGCTCCGCTGCTCCTACAAGCTTAGGGGGGTTTATTTTTTTCCATTATCTGTGCCCCTTTCTGATGATCATGTGCTGGTCGGAGCAGAGGTAATATTTTTTCAGTTTCGGGTGTATGCCCGTTCAGCTCCGCTCGCCTGTCCAGCTGCCTGCCTGCTTATCTCCTTACCTTCCCTGGCAGAGTGATCTTCCTCCGCTGCACACCCTCTAGTAGCTGGTGCCCAGAGAAACACAGGCTCTGAGGCTGGCGGCACGGCGATGGGCAGAGAGCCGCTGATTGCTGCCATTACTAGTAAAAAATGTCGCTGGATTTAATTTTAAAATCTGGCCAGCTTACTGTAATAGGGAGACGATGCTATTTGTTTGGTAGTGAAATAGCACAGCAGCGTTGTCACCCTACGAACAGGGTCGTCTGAGATGGGTATGCAGTGGACTTTTAGGCTGGATTCACATATCTGCGACTTGGATGCAGGTTTCCCTGCATCCAATTCGCATGACATAAGATGGAAAAGGACCTGGGGGCAGTGTTGCTCATTGTCCTTTAACCACTTAAAGACCCCCGCACGCACATATACGGCCACAACATGGCTCGTACAGGCACAAGGGCGTAAATTTACGTCCCCGCCTGAGTGCGGTTCGGGGGTCCCATCGGGACCCCCTCCGCGGCGTGCGGGGGTCTCCCTACCTCTGGGAGCGATCCGGGATCTGCGGGCGGATGTCCGTGATATCCGCCCCCCCCGCGATCGCTCCCAGCCAATGGGAGCGCGCTCCCAGCCTGTCACTTCCTCCTCCTGTGTTTACACAGGAAGGAGGAAATGATGTATTCTCTCATCGCAGCGCTGTTTCCCAGCGCTGCTGATGAGAGAAGACATCACAAGTAAGTGTGCACCAACACAACACTGACACACACTCACATAGGCATATTAACCCCTTGTGATCGCCCCCCCACCCCCCTGTCACAGTGTCACTGAATGCAGTGATTTAATCACTGCATTTAGTGTCAGTGTGACAGGCACTGTAAAAAACAGTTAGTGTTAGGTTCAGGATAGCCCCCCCACCCACCCTAATAAAGTTTTAACCCCCTGATCACCGCCCTAGTTAACCCTTTCACTCCCTATTGCCAGCGTCACTAAGCGATCATTTTTCTGATCGCTGTATTAGTGTCGCTGTTCCCGCTAGGTAGCTATTTTTTTTTATTGCGATTTTTTTTTTTTTTTACTAAAGACATGTGGCTAAATAAATTTTGGCCTAAATGTTTGACTAAAATTTAGTTTATTTGATTTTTTTTTAACAAAAAGTAAAAAATAGTGTTTTTTTTTCAAAAATGTCGCTCTATTTTTGTATATAGCGCAAAAAATAAAAATCGCAGAGGTGATCAAATACCACCAAAAGAAAGCTCTATTTGTGGGAAGAAAAGGACGCAAATTTTGTTTGGGAGCCACGTCGCACGACCGCGCAATTGTCTGTTAAAGCGACGCAGTGCCGAATCGCAAAAACACCTTGGGTCATTTACCAGCGTATTGGTCCGGGTCTTAAGTGGTTAAAAAAGAAATTCGTTACAGTTAAAAATTACTTGTCCGAAAAAGTAATTGAGTTAGTGACTCAGTTACTACATTGGCAAAGTAATTAGTTACTCAGCAAAGTAACTGACTGTAATTTTCCAGCTACAATTTTGGTTTTGGGATATACTCACTGTATAAGACGACCCCTCACTGTGCCATCTGTAACATGCCTCACTGTGCCATCTGTAACATGCCTCACTGTGCCATCTGTAACATGCCTCACTGACAGTGAGGCATGTTACAGGCACAGTGAGGCATGTTACAGGCACAGTGAGGCATGTAAGGCATGTTACAGGCACAGTGAGGCATGTTACAGGCACAGTGAGGCATGTTACAGGCACAGTGAGGCATGTGAGGCATGTTACAGGCACAGTGAGGCATGTTACAGGCACAGGGAGGCATGTGAGGCATGTTACAGGCGCAGTGAGGCATGTTACAGGCACAGTGAGGCATGCTACAGGCACAGTGCGGCATGTTACAGACACAGTGAGGCATGTTACAGGCACATTGAGGCATGTTACAGGCACAGTGAGGAATGTTACAGGCACAGTGAGGCACGTGAGGCATGTTACAGGCACAGTGAGGCATGTTACAGGCACAGTGAGGCATGTGAGGCATGTTACAGGCACAGTGAGGCATGTGAGGCATGTTACAGGCACAGTGAGGCACGTTACAGGCACAGTGAGGCATGTGAGGCTTGTTACAGGCACAGTGAGGCATGTGAGACATGTTACAGGCACAGTGAGGCATGTTACAGGCACAGTGAGGCATGTGAGGCATGTTACAGGCACAGTGAGTGAGGCATGTTACAAGCACAGTGAGGCATGTGAGGCATGTTACAGGCACAGTGAGTGAGGCATGTTACAAGCACAGTGAGGCATGTGAGGCATGTTACAGGCACAGTGAGTGAGGCATGTTACAAGCACAGTGAGGCATGTGAGGCATGTTACAGGCACAGTGAGTGAGGCATGTTACAGGCACAGTGAGGCATGTATGATGGCACAGTGAGTCACTGTGCCATCATACATGCCTCACTGTGCCTGTAAAATGCCTCGACGACGATCTCCCTACCTTCTCCTGTTCTCCATATCTGTCAGACGTCGGCGGCCATCCTCTATTATTCAAAATCTGCGCCTCCTCCTCAGGCTGTTCCGTGATAGGTGGACGGAACAGTCAGAGGGGGAGGCGCCCTTTTTTAATAATGGATGGCCGACAGCTGCTGCAGTGCAGGTATGTAATTGCGGTAACGCCGCCCATGTAATGGGAACGGCGTTGCCGGGAGGGGAAGAGTAATCTGGTAGATTATTCGTTACCCTCAAAAGGGGCATCGTTAGGTAACAGCGTTTATTTTAACACCGTTACTTACAACACTGCCTGGGGGTCATAGTAGATGATAGGCTCAGCAATGTCATGCAATGCCGAGCTGCTGCTAACAAAGTAAACAGAACATTGGCATGCATTAAAAAGGGGATTAACGCCAGAGATAAAACAATAATTCTCCCGCTCTACAAGACTCTGGTCCGGCCGCACCTGGAGTATGCCGCCCAGCTCTGGGCACCAGTCCTCAGAAAGGATGTAGTGGAAATGGAGCGAGTACAAAGAAGGGCAACAAAGCTAATAAAGGGTCTGGAGGATATTAGTTATGAGGAAAGGTTGCGAGCACTGAACTTATTCTTTCTGGAGAAGAGACGCTTAGGAGGGGAAATGATTTCAATTTACAAATACCGTACTGTGACCCCACAATAGGGAAAAAACTTTTTTGCGGAAGGGAGTTTAATAAGACACGTGACTCATTAAAATAAGAAGGAATAAAGTTTAACCTTAAACTATGTTATCGGGTTCTTTACAGTAAGAGCAGCAAGGATGTGGAATTCCCTTCCACAGGCAGTGGTCTCAGCAGGGAGCATCGATAGTTTCAAGAAACTATTAGATAAGCACCTGAATGACCACAACATACAGGGATATACAATGTAATACTGACTAGTGATGAGCGGAATACGCCATATTCGATTTCGCGATATTTCGCGAATATTTCGAAGAATATTCGCGAATATTCGTTAATATCGAATATTCGTGATTTTTTATAAAAAAAAAAAAAAATGCGAAATTTCGCATATGCGAAAGCGAAAATGATTGCGAAATTTCGCTATTTTTTTTTTGGATAAAATATCACGAATATTCGATATTTACGAATATTCGCTATATTTTATAAAAAAAAAAAAAAAAAAGCGAAATTTCGCATATGCGAAAGCGAAAATGATTGCGAAATTTCGCTATTTTTTTTTTGGATAAAATATCACGAATATTCGATATTTACGAATATTCGCTATATTTTATAAAAAAAAAAAAAAAATTGCGAAATTTCGCTATTGCGAAATTCCGCGAATGCGAAATTTATTGCGAAATTTATTGCGAAATTTGAAATTCGAAATAGCGAATATTCGCCGCGATATTCGAGTTATTCGCGAATACTCGAATATGCAATATTCGTAGCGAATATTCGCAATGCGAATATTCGTGAGCAACACTAATACTGACATAAAATCACGCACATAGGTGGGACTTGATGGACTTGTGTCTTTTTTCAACCTCACCTACTATGTAACTACGGTATGTGAGTGTGACCGACACTCAGTGGGGCTAGTTCTCACAGGTCCTGGGATTGCAGATTGCAAAAAGGTCCTGTGTACGTTTGGGTCCAGTTTAGGTGCGAATTCAGGCAAAAATTCGGACCTGAATCTCACCTGAACCGGTGAACAGACACACCCCGGACCCCAGGTGCAAACCCGTGGCCACACAAATGTGAAGTAGAACTAGAAGAAAAACATAGAAGAAATTTTGTAACATCACATAAGTGTATATGTTGCCGACACCCCAAATCGATTAGAAGATTGAAAGATTCCCCCAAGGGAAGGGCTTTTTAGGCAACCATAGTAAGCGTAAATATGCAAACAGAGAATTATATATAATAATAAATATTTAATTGTGTAAAAAAAGAGATCATATAGTATAACACTTCACAAATCATAAAGTTGCAAAAACAATTTTTTGAAAAACGGATCCACATAAATAAACTCTACAAGGCCCTACGCGTTTCGGGAGTTTCCCTTCTTCGGGGGCCGGAGTCTGTGTGGGAACAAATTATATTACATCAGGTTTACATAACCATAACATCAAAATAGCTTTAACAGTCATGTCAAAATTTTTTTTTTTTTTAAAACAGCAAGCATAAAATGTGAAGGATAAACAAAAAACATACCAGTCAAGAGATGGCAACTCAATAAAAACACAGGGCAAAAGAGTCCATGGTGAACGGTATTCCTGGAAAGATGGTATGCAGGAGTTGGGAGACAGGCACAATATATCCAAAGGGAAAGCAAGCCCCAGGCCAAAAACTGCCAAACTTAGAAAAGTTGTATAGTCCCTAAAATAAAGGACAGGTTGCATAAAAATATATGCAAAATAGAAAACATATATATGTATATATATGTCATATCAATTTTAGTCAAGGTAAGATAAAAAGATAAACTGTATACCTGTCCAAAGGGAATAACCCATAAGAATAGCCAAAACGGGTCAATGTGAAGCACAGCACAGTAAATTATCTACCTATCCAGGAAGGGTAGTATTAGAAATTGGCCAAAGAAAGTCAGCATGAAGCGCAGCACAGGAAAGCTGAAAATAAAAAGATTCAGCAAATAGCATCCAGTTTAGTTTATGTGAAATAAAATAAAAAGGAAAAAAAAAGGAAAAAAAAAAAGGAAAAAAAAGGAAAAAAAAAGGCCAAATGTTTGGGAAGAGGGAGCTGACAGTGCTGAGCATCAGCCAGCAACATACCTTTCAGTAGATGTGTAGTTTCCGTCACCGTCAACCAGGTCAGCCATTCCTGGGAGACGGCTGTGTATAAATAGCAGAAGGGGGTGTGGTCACCCATGTGCGCGACAAACGGCGCTAATGCAGCGCGATCGCGTCACTGGTGAGTCATAAAGTACCGCCCCTATGCCGTAGTGTGTTACCATAGAGGGGGCATGGAAGGGGCGGACGCAGGGAGGTGTTCCGGTAATGGTCGCATCGGAATGCGCACGCACTCACATAGTCAGTGCGCAGGTGCGAATAAAACGGAAACAAACAGTATCACATGATCGGTAGTAGTCAGATGGGCGGAAGTATCGTGACAACTGTCAGCAGAGAGCGCCCAAACAAAGGCAAAAGAAACACATAGCAGGACTATGCTATTGATGGGATGAAAAAAACGCATAATCAACAATATAAGGGTTCAAAAGCTACATAAATTACTGTGCTTGGATTAAGGTTAACAAAATTAGGTATTATTTAAATGAAGGCAGTGGCCAAAATAGGGGTACAGAGAACATACCCAAAGAGGGGAAAGGAGTCTGACAAAAATCCCCTTCACATTTTATGCTTGCTGTTTTTAAAAAAAATTTGACATGACTGTTAAAGCTATTTTGATGTTATGGTTATGTAAACCTGATGTAATATAATTTGTTCCCACACAGACTCCGGCCCCCGAAGAAGGGAAACTCCCGAAACGCGTAGGGCCTTGTAGAGTTTATTTATGTGGATCAGTTTTTCAAAAAATTGTTTTTGCAACTTTATGATTTGTGAAGTGTTATACTATATGATCTCTTTTTTTACACAATTAAATATTTATTATTATATATAATTCTCTGTTTGCATATTTACGCTTACTATGGTTGCCTAAAAAGCCCTTCCCTTGGGGGAATCTTTCAGAAGAAAAACATATAACCCCTGTTAGTTTTTTTCCAACTGCGTATCGATGCAGAGATTAAAGGCAATTAAAGGCAATTTTTTTTTTAAATAACAAACATTATACTGATACTCCTTTTCTCAGGTCCCCCGCTGGAGCTCCTGGCCCCTCCATCCTGCCAGAGTAAACAGCTTGCCATTGGGGCACCCGAACTTCTGCTCTGTGTGTCCATTCGTGCTCAGCGAAGCTGCTCGGCCCGGCCCCCTCTCTCTCCTCATTGGCTCACTGGCTATGAATGAGGAGGGAGCTTCCTCGAAGAGCCAAGGCTCTTGTGCACATTTCTGGATCGCGATGGGGCTCAGATAAGTATTGGGGGGGGGGGGGCTGCTGTCCTCTGTGTGAGCATTTGGTTTAGATGCATTCTCTTTAATAAGGAATTAGGGGTCATAAAGTACAATTAACCACTTAAGGACCGCCTACTGCACATTTACGTCGGCAGAATGGCACGGCTGGGCACATCAACGTATATATACGTTGATTTTAGTACCCAGCCGTGGGTCGCGGGCGCGCGCCCGCGGGCCGGTCCGAAGCTCCGGGACCGGGACCGCGGGATTCGCGGACCCGATCGCCGCTGGAGTGCGGCGATCCGTCCCTGGAGCGGAAGAACGGGGAGAGCCGTGTGTACACACGGCTTCCCCGTGCTTCTCTGTGGCCGCAGCATCGATCGCGTCATCCCTGTAATAGGGGGACGCGATCGATGACGTCACACCTACAGCCACACCCCCCTACAGTTGTAAACAAACACCCTAGGTCTCACATCCCCTACAGCGCCACCTGTGGTTAACTCCCAAACTGCAGCTGTCATTTCCACAGTAAACAATGCAATTTAAATGCATTTTTTGCTGTGAAAATGACAATTGTCCCCAAAATGTGTCAAAATTGTCCGAAGTGTCCGCCATATTGTCGCAGTCACGAAAAAAATCGCTGATCGCCGCTATTAGTAGTAAAAAAAAAAAATAATTAATAAAAATGCAATAAAACTATCCCTTATTTTGTAAACGCTATAAATTTTGCGAAAACTGACCGATAAACGCTTATTGCGATTTTTTTTACCAAAAATACGTAGAAGAATACGTATCGGCCTAAACTGAGGAAAAAAAATGTTTTTTTATATATTTTTGGGGGATATTTATTATAGCAAAAAGTAAAAAATATTGCATTTTTTTTAAAATTGTCGCTCTATTTTTGTTAATAGCGCAAAAAATAAAAACCGCAGAGGTGATCAAATACCACCAAAAGAAAGCTCTATTTGTGGGGAAAAAAGGACGCCAATTTTGTTTGGGAGCCACGTCGCACGACCGCGCAATTGTCAGTTAAAACGAAGCAGTGCCGAATCGCAAAAAGGGGCAAGGTCCTTTACCTACATTTTGGTCCGGGTCTTAAGTGGATAAAAACAGAAGGGGAGAAAAGGGAAATAAATGTGATTATAGAGAATTTAGGTTCCCTTTAAAGGCATTTCCAAGTGAAAATCAGTTAAAAAGTATGATATACAGCAGTACAGGCATATTAAGTCTCAGGCTGAAATAATATAATAGGCATTGAAAAGCAGGGGAAAGAACAGAACATAAGCAGAAGCATTCGGCTTTTTGGTGACAACAGTCAATAATTGCTCGGGGTAAACACTCATTAGGATGTAGGCGCTCGGAGCTACATGTATAGATTAACATATATTTTTACACAGCTCATAAAACAGAAATGACACAAAACAGCTTTTCGTAATGAATAAATTACAAGGGATCAGCAGAATAATTTAGAACGCCATGCGTTGTACAGTTGTGCACAGAAATCTGTAGGGGGATTTTACATCAATGTGTTCAAGCCGTTAATTAAATTAAAGTGTTCAGCCTGTTTCAGTTTAACAATATTTAATAGAGTATTAAAGTATGACTCATACACAGCCGTCTATTTAAAAAAGACCTCCGCTATGTAGAAAAGCCTGTTCCAAATGTTTTTCAGGATATAAGTCTTAAAGCCTAATGCCGCGTACACACGACCGTTATTCATGTCATGGAAAAAAACAAAGGGCCAGATTCAGATACAATTACATTGGCGCAGAGTATCAGAGATACACTACGCCGCCGTATTTTACCAGGCTGTACGACGAATCCTGGTAGATTTTGTCCCTTACGGTACGGCGGCGTAGTGTATTTCCGCGTAATCGAAATACGAGATTAGGGGGGCGTGAAGCATTTAAATTAGGCGCGTCCCCGCTGCGATCAAACTGCGCATGCTCCGTTAATAAATAACGTCGATACGTCATTCGTTGTTTGAGTAGCGTCGTTTACGGACATTCCTATTAACGGACGTTTTACGTAAAAAAAAAAAAAAAAAACGTTGATATTCGACGCGGGAACGACAGCCATACTTAACATGGGCTGTCTAATATTAGACCAGCAAAAAGCTGGTATCGTTTTACGCAGCAAAAAGATGACTAAAGGTGCCGTAAGAGATTGCGATAGACGTTCGTAATTTCGTGGATAGTCGGCAAAAGCTCATTTGCATACCCCGACGCGGAAAACGACAGGAACTCCACCCAGCGGCCGCAATTTTTTTTGCAGCGTAGATCCGAAGGCGTACGAACACGTAAACCAGTCGGATTGAAGCCCGCAGCCGTAATTTCATGGTTTGAGGTTTCAGACTAGTGAAAAAACGCGCGTAATTCGAAAGTACTCCAGTCTAACGCGAGATAGACAGGAGTAATCGCTCTGTGAATCTGGCCCAAAGTTTTTCTCGACGTGATTCCTCTCAAGCCTGCCTTGCATACACACGATCTTGAAAAAAAAAATGCTCAAGCTAAGCGCGGTGACGTAGAAACACGTACGACGGCACTATAAAGGGGAAGTTCCATTCGAATGGCGCCACCCTTTGGGCTGCTTTTGCTGATTTTGTGTTAGTAAATGTTTGGTGAGTGATGATTTGCGCTTTTCAGTCTTCGTGCTTTTCAGTCTGTTACAGGGTGACAAATTGTGATGGAGTTGATAAAATGATTATTTTGTGTAGCGCTACCCCATTCAGGAGCCGCTGGTTGTTTTTGGGATTGGCGTATTAAGTTACCCTCGGTGGCTTCTCTAGGGGTGATGGTAGTGAGTACAGGTAGTGAGCGAATGTCCAGTCAGCAGATGGGTTTTCTGAATGCTTTATTTCCAAGGCCCAACACGGCCAACATCAACAGCAACTAGGATAGGAAAGGTTGATGAAGCAGAAGAAGAACATTTGCAGTATCAGGCCCAGGATAGATAGGGAAAGCAAGCCTGCTTCCAATAATAGCACAGTTCGTCGCCACTCTAGCCAGAGTGGGTGAAGCGCCTCCGGACAGACTCCGAAGTCTCACATAGGTTGCTGGGAGGAACAGACCTCTGCCACAGGCCTGGTGTCTTTTATACACATAATGAGTTGTCGTTAGGAGCACCTTCTTAAATGGACAGGACTAATCTGTGTACCACATGAGCACATTCTGTAGCCAGTCTGTGGGAGCCACAATTGTTGTTGGTTGGTAGGGGATCAAATACTTATTTCACTCACTGAACTGCATCTCCATTTATAACATTTGTATTGTGTGTTTTCTGGATTTTTGGTTGATATTCTCTATCACTTAACCACCTATTAGTCTGGCACATCGCATCTCAATTCGTGGTAAGGATAAGGTGACCAGATTTTTAAAATGAAATCTGGGGACATATTTTTTCTTTACTAGTAATGGTGGCAATCAGCGACTCTCTGCCGCCCGCCTTACAGCCTCTCAGTCTTACTCTTCGGGCCCCCAGCTACTACTGGATGGGGAGCGGAGGAAGATCACTACTGCCAGGGAAGGTAAGGAGATAGGCAGGTGGCTGACAAGGATTTGAGCCAAAGCAGAAGAACATGCGAGTGAAGCTGAATGGGCATGCGCCCGAAACTGAAGAAATATTCCCTCCGCTCCGACCAGCACATGGTCATCAGAAAGGGGCACAGATAATGGGAAAAAATATAACCCCTCTCTGCTAGTAGGCACAGCGGAGCGGGGGGGGGGGTGTAATTCAAATTTTTGTATTTTAATTCTGCACTGATTGTCTTTGAAATTGCCCCTGCCCCCTATTAAATCCAATCTGGGGACAAAACCAGGGACAGACTTGGTTCGGGGACAGTGTCCTCAATCAGGGGACTGTCCCCTGAAACTGGGGATGTCTGGTCACCCTAGGTAAGGAGCCTCTGACAGGGGCTCGCTTCTTACCACATGATCAGCTGTGACCAATCAGCTGTGATCAATCACAGCTGATCATCGCATGAACCAGGAAGTGCCAGTAAACGGCTTTCCTCGGTTTGCACTGACAGGGAGAGCCGGCATCGGTTTGCGCTGACATCGGTGGCTCTTCTTGTCAGAGGGGGGGTCTGTGCTGATAATCAGAACATTGATTATCAGCACAGCCCCTATCAGATGTGCCTATCATCTGCCAATCATTGCCCAACAGCTGCCAGTCAGTGCCCCTCAATAAAGTCTCTCAGTACCAATCAGAACCCCCCATAGTTCCAATACAGAGCCCATCACAGTGCCAATCAGTGCCCAGCAGTAATACATGTCAGCACCTGTACCTGTCACCTGTCATCAGTGCTGCCCATCAGTGCCATCTATTAGTGTCCATCAGTGCCACCTGTCAGTGCCTATCAATGCCGCCTGTCAGTGCCCATCAGTGCCTATCATAATTTTAGGGTGAGACAGCCTTCCATGACCAAGATAATAAGCACGGTATCAGAGGCTTCTTACCACGTGATCAGCTGTGACCAATCACAGCTGATCATCGTATGAACCAGGAAGTGCTGGTAAACGTCTTTCCTCGGTTTGCGATGACAGGGAGAGCCGATCGGCGTCTCTCCCTGTCGGGGGGGGGGTCTGTGCTGATAATCAGCACATTTATTATCAGCACAGCCCCCTCGGAGGTGCCAATCGCCTGCCAACCAGTGCCCAGCAGTGTCTCAATAATAAAGTCTGCCAGTGCCCACCACAGTGCCAATTAGAGCCCACCACAGTGCCAATCAGTAACACCTGTCAGTAATTTATTAGTATCTCATCATCAGTTCTGCATATCAGTGCCCATCAATTCTACATATCAGTGCCTCCTCATCAGTGGCCATCAATTCGACATATCTGTGCCCATCAATTTGACATATCAGTGCCCATCAGTGCCACTTTATCAGTGGCAACTCATCAGTGCCTATCAATTCTACATATCAGTGGCTCCTCATCAGTGCCCATCAATTCTACATATTAGTGCCTCCTTATCAGTGCCACCTAATCAGTGCCAACTCATCAATGCCTATCAGTGCCGCCTCATCAGTGCCTGTCAGTGAAGGAGAAAACTACATTTTATGACAGAACCCAAAGAATGTTTTGAAGAATTTATGAAACATCTTAACATTACAGAACAAGCCCAGTTGAGAGTGACTATCTACAACTACATTGGCTGTCATAGAGGAAAAAATATAACTTGATGAGTAAGTTGACATATCTTCTTCTGTGAAGCTCTTTTGCTTTGCCGTCCTTTCAACACCTTGTGGCGCCGTTTGATACTTTGTACCGAAACACTTTCCTGTGCAGTTTGAAAGAAAAGAAGATAAATATGACAGGCCTATTATTCTCGCTTATACAAGGTGACTGCTCCCATCACAAGTATAGGAAAGACGTTACCGTGGGAAGAAAATTGTTTGTCCACCTCAAAACATACTGGGCCAGATTCAGAGAGCCGTAACTCCTGTGTAACTGGTGTTAGACTGGAGTAATTTCGAATTATGCGCGTTTTTTAGCTAGTCGGAAACCTCAAACCATGAATAGACAGCTGCAGGCTTCAATTCGACTGGTGTACGTGTACATACGCCTTCGGATCTACGCTGCAATAAAATTGCGGCCACTGGGTGGACTTCCCGTCGTTTTCCGCGTCGGGGTATGCAAATGAGCTTTTGCCGGCGATCCCAGAAATTACGATCTTCAATCGCAATCTCTTACGGCACCTTTAGTCATCTTTTTTTTGCGTAACACTAGACATGTGCACAACAAAATTTTTCGTTTATTTCTGTTTCGTTTCTGTTCGTTTATCGTGATTCGTAATTTCGTAAGACGTTAGTTATCGTATTCGTACTCTTTAGTATTTTCGTAACACTTTTTTTTCCGTTTCCGTTTTTTTTATGTTAGTTTATTTTTCGTTGATTCGAGATTAGTATTTTTGTTAAATGTTGTATTCTGCCTCGTTCGTATTTTTACAATGAATTTATTCGTTCATTCGTTTTTACGTTGGTTTATTTTTCGTTGTTTTGATATTCGTATTTACATTATATTTTCCATCATGCCGCGTTTGTATTTTCGTAAGAAATAAATCTTCGTTGCTTTATGATCATTCGTATTTTCGTGTCTAATTTCATTTGATTATAACAACGTTCTTTTGTAGATTTTATTGCATTCGTAATTCTGTTAAAATACATTTTACGTTTATTCGACACACTACTCGTCGTAATTTTGTAAAACATCGTAATTCTAGATTTTCCTAGCTTGTGACGGAAAATATTGATTATATGATGACAGGAGGCGAGTATCTTATGCATTAACTTTCTTTATTAATGCCCATAGCAGACATATTTAACTTTCTTCAATCAATTTAATGTAAAAAAGAAAGAAAAGAAAAACTTTTATACAGACTACAACTCCCAGCAGTCCCGAGAGCCTAGGCCACGCCCAGGTAATGACCTCTATATAATGGACTGCTTCCAATGGTTCCCCCTCTTTCTTGATGCTAAAATATTCGATACAGGAGCACTACAACCCGGAGAAACGCAGAATGTCTTATGAATCTCAGGTCGGACGGCCGATATCCAAAGGGGGCTCCCGGGAGTGATCTAACCATCGACTGTGTCCCCAACGGGGGATTCCGGAGAAAAGAAAACCCAACGAGGGATCCTCAGGAAAAACAAACTTTATCCCAACAGGGGAGGGGACTCCATGATCCTCTTAATTGGATCTTCCAGCTTTAGAATCCATCGTCGGCACTCAGTAACCTGAAAGATGCAAAAACACACGTGATAGGGTGGGTCGGGAGGGAAGATACTCGCCTCCTGTCATCATATAATCAATATTTTCCGTCACAAGCTAGGAAAATCTAGAATTATATATCAGACAGGAGGCTCATATCTTATGCAAGTTCAAAGCTAGCATTTAAACATGTAAAAATAACTATACGTAATACATTCATAAGACTTAAGGTAGGACCGACATGGCTATATGCTCTTGTGGTCTGAAGTAGAAATGGCGAAAGGTGGTCTCCGAGGACCAATCCGCCGCTAGTAAGAGATCGGAAAGAGAGCCTCCTGATGTGACTATCTTAGTAGCCATAGCTCCCCTGGTGGAGTGAGCCCCAAAAAGGGTAACATCGATTCCCGCCATCTCCATGGCGACCCGCACCCATCGTGCCAAAGTGGTAGACGAGACAGGGCGATGCGGTCTGACATATGACACGAGTAGTTGTGAAGAGTCTGAGGAGCGTAGCGTAGTGGTCTGTGATTCGTATGTCTGAAGGCAACGAACGACACAGAGCAATGGATGAGCAGGAAAGAGTGGGTAAAAGACCGAATGAATACCGGTCTTGGTCCTGCGCACTACTGAAAAGGTGACCCCTTGTGGCGAGAATTGTCGCCTAGAGATGTCTAGGGCCTTAACGTCCGACACCCTTTTGAGGGAGACTAGACATAGAAGAACTGTCAACTTAATGGATAGCAATTTCAGTGAAAGGTCTGTGTTGTCCTCCCATCTGGCGAACATATCAAGCACCTTGGAGACATCCCAGGTCGCCTGGTATCTAGGCCGTGGGGGACGTTGGAATTTTACACCTCTCAAGAGTCGACAAACCAGAGGATGTTTGCCGACGGGCAAGGCGTCCACGGGGCAGTGATATGCCGAGATAGCCGACCGATATATGTTAATGGAGCTATATGACTTGCCGGATTCGAATGAATCCGCTAAATAGTTCACCACTAACGATATAGGGGCCTGTACGGGATCAACCTGTCGTTGGTCACACCAACGAACCCAGAGTCCCCAGGCTGATCGATATGCCGATCTAGTCCCGGGGGCCCAGGCCAGGGCGAGGAGGTCTCGAGCTGACTTTGAAAGGTTGTTATCTGAGTCCGGGATCCCGAGACCAACCACGCCAAGAGTGGCATGTTGTTCTCTAGAATCAAGGGGTGTAAGTCCTTGGTCGGGCTGGTGAGAAGGTGAGGAAAGTGGGGAATCAGTCTGGGGAAGTCCACAGTCATTCCTAGCAATAGTGGAAACCACGGCTGGGTCGGCCACCATGGCGTGATCAGAACTACGCTCGCTCCCAGAGTGGATATTCGTAGGAGGAGTCTGGGGATGAGCTGAAACGGGGGAAAAGCATAGTGTGTGCCCGTCGGCCAAGGTTGGCGGAGGGCGTCCACCGCGTATGCTTCCGGGTCCGGCCTCCAGCTGAAGAAGTGAGGCAGTTGATGATTTAGGCGAGAGGCGAAGAGATCCATAGACATTGGTCCCCATAGACGCTGTAGCTGAAGGAACACTGAACGATCTAGTCTCCAGTCGCTTGAATCGCGAAGATAACGCGAGTACCAGTCGGCTACCGAGTTGGAGACACCCGGAATGTATTCCGCAATGGGGGTTATGTTGTGGGTTAAACAGAAGTGCCAAAAGTCCTTCGCGATATTCGCCAGGATCTTGGACTTGGTGCCCCCCAGACGGTTGACGTACTGTACCGCCGCTACATTGTCCATGCGAAGCAGGAGACAGCAGGTGGAAGAGTGCGGTATGAAGCTTTTGACTGCAAAAAGGGCTGCCAAGAGTTCTAGCGCGTTGATGTGGAGTGTGGCCTCCGCGGTGGACCACGTCCCTCCTGTGGAGGACGTGCCGCACCGGGCTCCCCTGCCCTGGCGACTGGCGTCTGATTCTATGATAATGTCTGGGTTGGGGTTGAAGATGGTTTTGCCGTTCCACTCTACAGCGTGGTGAAGCCACCACTTCAGTTCCTCGGTAGTTTCCTGGCAGAGGGGAACCTCGTCTGAATATTTGAGGCCCTGTCTCAGATGCATAATCTTGAGTCTTTGGAGAGCTCTGTAATGTAATGGAGCCGGGAAGATGGCTTGAATGGAAGCTGCCAGGAGACCCACCAGGCGTGCTAGTGTGCGAAGTGACAGATAACCTCTTAGTAGCGTTGTCCGTATCTCTTTGCGGATCAAAGCAAGCTTGGGTTTGGGGAGACTCAGGGTGGATTGTACGGTGTTGACCGTAAAGCCCAAAAACTCCAGTTGTTGAGAGGGGGTGAAGATCGATTTTTCTCGATTGATTATAAAGCCCAGTCTTTGCAGTAAAGACATTGCCCAGGACATGTGAAGGTGGGCCTGATTCATGGAATAGGCCATGATGAGGATGTCGTCCAGATATATGATCAGACGTACCCCTCTGCTCCTTAGTGCCGCTACCACTGGCTTCATGAGTTTGGTGAAACACCAAGGAGCGGACGATAGGCCGAATGGTAGGCAGGTAAATTGCCACATCCTGCCTTTCCACAGAAATCGAAGTAGGTGTTGTGATTCTGAGTGTATCGGTACCGTGAGGTAGGCGTCTTTTAGATCTAGTTTCACGAGCCAATCCCCAGGGTGGAGGAGGTCTCGGAGGAAGTGAATTCCCTCCATCTTGAAGTGTCGATACTCGACATATTGATTTAGTTCTTTGAGGTTTATTACTGGGCGGTAGCCTCCTCCCTTCTTGTGTACTAGGAACAGGTTGCTTACAAAACCTGGAGAACAGGGGTCTACCTCTGTAACTGCTTGTTTGGCCAGCAAGTCCCGTAGTTCGTTGTCTATGAGGACAACTTTTTGGTTTACAAACGGGATTGGGGGGGGGGATAATGTTGAGTGTCGGTAGAGAGTGTAGTTCTATGGTAAACCCCGTGACTGTGTGTAGAATCCAGGCGTCTGCCGTAATCGCAGACCAGGCGTGGATAAAATACCTCAGTCGTCCCCCCACATGAATGTGAATGCGTGGAGTGTAGGGTATACTCACCGGTAGGAGGTCGAGATCGAGGGTAGCCACGTCCACCACATCCGTGCCAGGGTCTGCCTCGGGGGGGAAAGAATGGTGCAGGTTGCGCCATCGGGGGGACATAGGATGGAGCCTGTTGGTACTGGTATTGATTAGGGGTTCTACCCTGTGGCCTGTAGGAGGGAGTACGGCCGGCAGAACGGCCCTTATTTCTGCCGGCCCTGGTAAAAACTCTATTGGCCCCGGATCTTCTCAGTGAATTTTGGGCCTTATCAAGGCTGGTAAAGAGGCCCACAAATTTGTTGATATCCTTTATCAACGAATCGCCAAACAGCATGCCGTCGGCCGACGGTCCAGGCTCCGACTCCGCCAAATGAGACAACTGGGGGTCTAGGCGCATTAGTATGGAACGGCGCCTCTCTACCGAGCAAGCCGTGTTAGCGGTGCCTGCTAAGCATATCGCCCGTTGTGCCCAACCTCTGAGTTGTTGGAGATCCACTGGTTGTTGAGCTGCTGCGGCTTGCTCAGACAGATTCAGGATTTTGGTTAGGGGTCCGATCAGGTCTAGAATGCGATCTTGTATGGATCGAAAAGAGCGTTCTATGCCCTTCTTCTGGAATTTACCAGATCTCAGCAGATACTTTGTCAGGACGGGGTCCACCTCCGGGGTAGCCACAACCTTCTTGGGGATGAAGGGTCTGGGGCATTCTGCCCTCAGTTTATTACGACTAGTCCTGTCCAGTGATTTTCTAGCCCATACCTCCACGTATTGGGAAACGTGAGGAAGTGGGGTTCACTCTCCAGAACGCGGATGGGTAATGGCGTCTGGGTGGAAGAATGGTTCTCCTAGAGCGTCTAGGAGAACTTCGCCCTGTGAGGTAGGGGTGGCGGCTGTGTCGGGCGCCGTATCCCCAGCATCGTCAATGTATGACTCTGACTCCGATAAGTCTGATTCGACAGAAGGACCGGCCGAGTCCTCCTCTGAGGAGTCCACATAAGAGTCAGGTTTGGCCCTTCTAATGGCCTTATACCCCCTGTGGTGTATCTCCCTGGGGTCCAGGGGTCGAGATTTGACTGTGGGATGCTGGGTCTGGTAGCCCGTGTTAGGGGCTGCCTGGAGCACATTATTTTCTTCCCCTGCCGGGGAGTCATGTACCGCCGGGGTATGCTTCCTCTTGTGTGAGGCTTTCCCCTTCTTAACGGGCGGTTCCTTGCACTGAGGCGGTGGAATTGGTGGAGCCATAGTTTGCTGGGTCCTGGAGGATGAGGCAGAGGCCAGGGCCGCTTGGATGGACAACTGTATGATGTCCTGTAATTTAGATGCACTCAAGGTGTGTGCAAAGTCTGAGGGGGGGTAATCCCCTCTGGGGGGTGTTGAGGCAGGTATATCTGACATATCAGGCTGTTATGCAGCGTTCTGTGGACTAGCAGTGTCAGGGAAAACGGACCGTTTTAAAGAGGGGAGTGGGAAGGCAGAATACCTAAATAGCTGCTCGGTGTGTATGCCTGAGCGATGGGGCTGTGGCTGGTAAACGAGGCAATGTGGACCTTACAGGGACAGGCTCCTCTCCTATTCTCCTTACCCGTCGGAACTGCGGCGGAGGGAAAATGGAGCTCGGGATCCTTCGTGACCTGAGGGCGAAGTCTCGCGAGACTACGTCACCAGGAGCTGATTGGGCGAGCGGCGAAAAAGTCGCCCCCCCGCTCGCGCGCGAAGGAGAGTTTGTGAGGAGAAAGGAGGGAGGCAAGATGGCGGCGCCCGGAGACGGCGTCTGGCGAGGGAAAAAAGGAGCGGTATAGGCACCGTAAGGCACAGCACTCCGGTTTCGGGGGGAGGAGGGGGAGAGAAAACTCCCCGACTGGAAAGTAGCCAAGACAATTGAAGGCTGCAGGAGCACGCGAGGGTACCGGTGAAAACCAGGACACATATGAAATAGAACTGACAAAAGAGTGTAAAAACAAAGAAAAGAAAAATGACAATAATAATAATAAGTTGTCAAGGAATCAGGGGGTAAAAACTCCCCTCATCCTTCCCGGATGCCGTACATTGTCAATAAATATATAAATATGGGAAGTACTTATCTCACCCATGAGCAGAAAGAAAGAGGAGGAACCATTGGAAGCAGTCCATTATATAGAGGTCATTACCTGGGCGTGGCCTAGGCTCTCGGGACTGCTGGGAGTTGTAGTCTGTATAAAAGTTTTTCTTTTCTTTCTTTTTTACATTAAATTGATTGAAGAAAGTTAAATATGTCTGCTATGGGCATTAATAAAGAAAGTTAATGCATAAGATATGAGCCTCCTGTCTGATATATAATTTACTGCGATTGACTAACACAGATAAAGACACAAGGTCAAGGAGCCACATAAGAAAGAAGCTCATTGGGGGAAGGAACAAACCTCTTCAGGGGAAGGGACAGCGCTGAGTGGCTATTGGTCACAGTACTAATGAAATTGAATTTACATTATTTCATTTCCGTTTTCCGAAGATTCGTAATTTATTTTTCATTAGTTTTGCTTTTCGTTTTTTATTCTTTGTTCGGCATTTCGGTTGTTTTCTTTTCGTTCTTCAAATGTTAGTAAGTTTGCATTTTCGTTTATTTTTCGTAATTATGATTTTTTTTTTTGTGTTCGGTATTTTCGTTATTTCTATGTTTTCGTTTCTTTTTTCTTTCGTTGTGTCGTTCTTTTACATTTAGTAGTTTCGTATCTTCGTAGTTTTCCATATTCGTTATTTTTGGAAATATCGTTATTCGTTATTATTTGCGCTAAACCATTCGTTCATTCGTAGGTTAACGAATCAACGAAAATAACGAATAATGACGGAAAACGTATTCGTAACGAAAAAAATTGCACATGTCTACGTAACACTATACCAGCTTTTTGCTGCTCTAATATTAGACAGCCCATGTTAAGTATGGCCGTCGTTCCCGCGTCGAATTTCTACGTTTTCCGACGTCTTTTATTATTTTTTACGTAAGTCGTCCGGGAATAGGAATGTTCGTAAACGACGCTACCCAAAGAACGAATGACGTAACAACGTGATTTCGCGCAATGCACGGTGGGAAATTTTTGAACAGAGCATGCGCAGTTCGATCGCCGCGGGGACGCGCTTAATTTAAATGCTTCACGCCCCCTAATCGCGTATTTCGATTACGCGGCGAGAAATAGACTACGCCGCCGTAGCGTACGGGCAAAAATCTACCAGAATTCCATTTAGAGCCTGGTAAAATACGGCAGCGTAGAGTATTTCGATTACGCAGCGCAAAATTAAGTGTATCTGAATCTGGCCCACTGTACGTTATTAGACAATTCGGAGGGATTTTTGCTTTTTTAAACATTTTCAATCTACCGTTCCATTCATGCCTAAGCTAATAAAGATATTATATAAGGAAAATTCAGTGTACAGCGCCAGAGCAAGGAATCGCAGGCCCAATTACTGATACACTATATTACCAAAAGTATTGGGACACCTGCCTTTACACGCACATGAACTTTAATGGCATCCCAGTTTTAGTCTGTAGGGTTCAATATTGAGTTGGCCCCGCCCTTTACAGCTATAACAGCTTCAACTCTTCTGGGAAGGCTGTCCACAAGGTTTAGGAGTGTGTCTATGGGAATGTTTGACCATTTTTCCAGAAATGAACAAGTTGGCCCACAATTTGCAACTATATCAGCTTTAATATAAAAATAAAGAGAAAAAGGGGGAAAAGATGAGGGGTGGGAAATGATCTGAGATCAGATCAGGAAAAAAGTGGGTTACTATTGGCAACAAATAATGATCAAGATTACCCAAGTAAGATACAAAAATGTATTATAGTCTCAAAAAGGGAATTTTTGTTAAGAGAATATAATTCAAAAGATTATGACAATTAAATATAATTATCATATACATAAAGACAGACAAAACCCACATTTAGACAACTAGACAACATAAACTGACGACACTGGTCCGGACGTGAGGGATTCAGTTATCCGTGAACTGCAGCTTTATTGGGCATGTATGCCAGGTTGGATATAAAAGAATTTGGGCAAAAATTTAAATGATGATAGTGATAATAATAAATATCAGTGGAAACAATGTTGCAACTCATAGCCCAGTCAATTCAACCAAATTGGTGCATTCACTTGGTGGCTGAATCCCGTGTGTGAAATGGAGGGAAGTGGGGGAGGTGCTATAATTAGTAGCTACTGTGGCAATATAAACGCTGTTAACCACTTACCTACTGTGCACCTACCGGCACTGCGTCGCTTTAACTGACAATTGCGCGGTCGCATTACGTGGCTCCCAAACAAAATTGGCGTCCTTTTTTTCCCACAAATAGAGCTTTCTTTTGGTGGTATTTGATCACCTCTGCGGTTTTTATTTTTTGCGCTATAAACAAAAATAGAGCGTCAATTTTTAAAAAAATGCAATATTTTTTCCTTTTTGCTATAATAAATAACCCAAAAAATATATAAAAAAAATATTTTTTCCCTCAGTTTAGGCCGATACGTATTCTTCTACATATTTTTGGTAAAAAAAAAATGCAATAAGCGTTTATCGATTGGTTTGCGCAAAATGTATAGCGTTTACAAAATAGGGGATAGTTTATGGCATTTTTTTTTTTTTTTTTTTTACTATTAATGGCGGCGATCTGCGATTTTTTTATTGGGACTGCGACGTTATGGCGGACATTTCGGACACTTTTCTGACATTTTTGGGACCATTTACATTTATACAGTGAAAAATGCTATAAATATGCATTGATTACTGTATAAATGTGACTGGCAGTGAAGGGGTTAACCACTAGGGGGCGGGGAAGGGGTTAAATGTGTGTCCTATGAGTGTTCTAACTGTAGGGGGAGGGGGGGGTGACTGGGGGAGGTGACCGATTGTGTCCCTATGTACAAGGGACACAACCGCTCTCCTCTCTCCCTGACAGGGACGTGCAGCTCTGTGTTTACATACAGAGCTCCACGTCCCAGCTCAGTTACTGAGCAATCGCGTGTGCCCGGCGGCGATCGTTGCCGCCGGGCACTCGCACGGGATCCCCGCAGAGCGGCGGGTGCGCGCGCGCGCCGCCGGCGACGCGCGCGTGCCCGCCCGCGGCTTTAAAGGGACATCACGTCATATGACGTGATGTCAGAACAATGGAGTCGTCTGCCCGCCGTCATTTGACGGTGGGCAGATGACAAGTGGTTAAGGAAAAGTCTATCATTTGTATATATACTAGTATCAGCCCAGGTTCACACTGGGTACGATTTAGTTCGATTTGAGATGCGATTTCACATGTGAAATCGCATCTCAAATCGGCGGCATTTTCCGGCAATTGCCGGCAATGACACCGTCCTAATTGGTGCGACGCCGCATCTGCGGCGCTGCACCGATTTCAAAAAGTAGTTCTTGTACTACTTTTTGCGATTTCGGGCCGCGATTTACATTGACATCTGTGCAGAAACCTGCACAGATGTCTCTTAAATCGCGGCTGAAATCGGGACTGCCAGCGGGAGTGAAATCGTGCGAGTTCAGCTGAACTCGCACGGCTTCACTCCCGCAGCCCAGTGTGAACCAGGGCTAAATGCTGTAAACTAAAATTAAATGGTAATATAGATCATGCAATTGCGATCTGTAATTAGATCAATATATAAGCAGTTAGGCACTACTAGTAGAGACGATTCTCAAACAGTCCCAAGACATATGCTGGTGCACTCGAAGCCCATTTAGTTTTTATGCAGCAAGTGATTGATGGTAATTTCTGATAATAAATATTTCCAGGATAAGTTCATGATAATACATGCGCTTTGATAGTCAAAAAGTAGTTGTCTGTACTTTACCCCTTCAGTTGCTTGTAGTTATTTTATCAAGCTTCTGATCATGTAGATCGATATATATGGAAGATTTGTACAGACCTTAGTTGGGAGTAGCAGTAGTATTGGTGTAGTCGAATCACCTATACATCTCGCTTCAAGGGAGTTTGTATTCGCTGCTCCAATAAGATTTTCCATCAGCAAAGTTCAAGGCGGTCTGACAATGCTAATGCGCTCATTGCATGGACAAATCCTGCTGGGTAAATAAGCGAAGGTATTCGTCTTCACTTCCTTCGCTGCATACAGTTGTATGTGATGGGGGACGGCACCTCCGTTCCAAACACACAGAGAACGGACGTCACGTGGTCAGCGTCGCTTGGTGACGTCGACGCGTTTTCGCCGTATCCAATGACGTAGCTTCTTCTCGGACGTAGTTCCTCATCAGCTGTACAGCATGTTTATACACATGGATCAGCTGGTGGTGATTAGTGTTGCTCACGAATATTTGCATTGCGAATATTCGCTACGAATATTGCATATTCGAGTATTCGCGAATAACTCGAATATTGCGGCGAATATTCGCTATGGCAAATATTCGTATTTTTTCAAATGTATTTTTAAAACAGATCACATCCTAGTGATCTCCATCGACGTCTAATAGCATTGCTGGTATGATTAGAGAGAGACCCTGGGCCGAGTAGCTGATGCCATTCTTTTATGAATGCGAATTTTCGGCAACATAAAAGAATCGCATCAGCTACTCGGCCCTTCTTTTGCATCAGAATAACTTGAATATTCGACAAACGGAATATTGCGCGATTATCTTCTCCGCCCTTCTTTTGCATCAGAGCCAATCAGAATAACTCGAATATTCGACAAACGGAATATTGCGCGATTATCTTCTCCGCCCTTCTTTTGCATCAGAGCCAATCAGAATAACTCGAATATTCGGCAAAAGGAATATTGCGCGATTATCTTCTCCGCCCTTCTTTTGCCCCCTTATTCTCCTTTGTTTTAAGTAGAGTTAGTGTAGAGTTAGTGTTTAGTGCATATTCGTTTAGTAATACAGGAAATAATTTTTTTGGATAAAATATCACGAATATTCGATATTAGCGAATATTTGCGAATATTCTTCTATATATTCGCGCAATATCGCGAAATCGAATATGGCGTATTCCGCTCAAAACTAGTGGTGATCACCAATCGGGAAAGGGGGAAGTGTGCGTTGTTGTTGTATTAGTATGTTATACATAGTAAATAACGAAGAGACAGTCTGTCTTTGTTTTAGCTGGACATGGTATATATATAGAAGAACATTAGGAATTGGCATATAAACAGTTATAGTTATACAGATATTGCCATTAATTTAAACATTTGCACAAGCTATGTTAGATAGTCCTAGTGTTATCTTGCCTTCAATTGCTGGATGAGAACGATCTCAATTTAAGATGTAGGCAGGGTATAGGGAAAATACAAAATGGATTTACATATAACAATAGACATGACACTCAAAAATACTAAGATGGAAAGGGGGAATTTTATCATATTAATAAGATATTTGTAAGTATATTTCCAGCAGGTGCTTCATATTATCATACATTATGCTTATATTAAAGGGGTGTTCCAGCCGCAATTTTTTTTTTTTTTAAAGTCAGCAGCTACTAACAGTGTAGCTGATGACTTTAAATAGGGACACTTACCTTGTCCTACTTGCCCGCGCTGATGGCCCCCCCGATGCCCGTCCCACGATCGCTCCGGGTCCCGCGCCGCCATCCACACTATGGGAAACAGGCAGTGAAGCCGTACGGCTTCACTGCCCATTTCCTACTGCGCCTGCGTGAGTCTCACGCTAGCTTGTGAATGGGCGCGCTGCTCTCTGAGAACACACACAGTTCCCAGGAAGCAGCGCGCCCCATTCACAAGCAGAAGAAAGGACACCGCGGTGTGGAAGAGGCAGATTACGGACCTCCGCATAGCAACAGGTATTTCGGGTGAGTATTTTTTTTTTTTTTTCAGGTTTTTTTTTTATTAAATTTTTTTAAACAAAATGGGCAAATGTTGTTTTCCTGGGTGGAACTCCACTTTAAATACTGACATTGAGTATGAAGTAAAGATATCCCATAGGAGGATCATGGGAGAAGAGGGAGGAGGGAGGGAAAATGAAGAGACAAGAATAGGTGGAGGAGAGAACATTAATTAACTAGAGGTCTTTACAAATCCAAAAAGATCTGTAAATTAAGTTCGGTGTTTAAGCCGATGGGCACTAAAGATTTGAGGTGGTATACCCAGCATTTCTCTTTCTGTTGCAATATGTGATCAAAGTCGCCACGTCTGTTTGACAGTTTGAGGGCATATATGCCCTTCACCGTCAATCCTCTTGAGTCTCTGTTTTGGCACTCAGCAAAGTGTTTGGCGAGTGGTTTTTCTGTATTTTTTTCTTTTTCATTGATTTCTCGCAGGTGTTCGCCAATGCGGATTTTAAGGGGCCGTTTTGTCTTGCCGACATAGATCTTGGGGCATGGACATGTAATTATGTAAATTACACGCGAAGTAGAGCAATTAATCAGATTTCTGATATTGTAGGATCCTTGGCCATGGGCGTCAGTAAATGTAGACGTCCGATCCACGTATGGACAAATCTGGCATTTGTTACATGGAAACATTCCCACAGATCGTGGGTAGTTCATTAGCCAGGTGGCATTGGGTTCCTTAACAAATTATCAGCTTTAACTCTCAGCTCAAGTTCCTCCACCCCAAACTCTCTCACCCACACTTTATTGCCAAAATTATTGGACAACACCTTCAAATCATTTGGTGGAGGGGGGATTATGGTGTTGGGTTGTTTTTCAGGGGTTGGGCTTGGCCCCTTATTTCCAGTGAAGGGGACACTTAAGGCGTCAGCATACCAAGACATTTTGGCCAATTTCATGCTCCCAACTTTGTGGGAACAGTTTGGGGATGACCCCTTCCTGTTTCAACATCACTGTGCACCAGTGTACAAAGCAAGGTCCATAAAGACACGGATGAGCGGGTTTGGGGTGGAGGAACTTGGTGGGCCTGCACAGAGTCCTGACCTCAACCCAGTAGAACACTTTTGGCATGAATTAGAGCGGACACTGCACACCAGTCCAACATCAGTGTCTGACCTCACAAATGCACTTCTGGAAGAATGGTCAAACATTCCCACAGACACACTCTTAAACCTTGTTGACGGCCTTCCCAGAAGAGTTGAAGCTGTTATAGCTGCAAAGGGCGGGCCAACTCTATATTGAACCCTCCGGACTAAAACTGGCATGCAAAGGTAAGGACCAGGGAACACAAGCCGTCGAATTTTACGTAGTTTACGTTGTACGTTAATATGGCTGGGCGTAGGTTACGTAGGCAGTGATCCGACGTATCTTAGGCAGTTGTTTTGATGTGATTGTGAGCATGCGCACTGGGATGCGGCCATGACACAACGCATGCGCAGTCCGTTCTAAGTACTTGTCTGGCACTCGGCCCATCATTTACATGGGGTCACGCCTCATTTGCATGGCTCGCGCCCACTTCCACCTACACCGGCTTACGCCTTAGAAACCCAGCGTAGTTTTGAGAGCACGTGCTTTGTGAATTCTGTGCTTGCTTCTCTGCGATACGTCGGCGTAGCGCAAAGAAGATAGGCTACGGCGGCATATATATGCGCCGATGTATGTGAATCCGGGCCTATCAGTTTTCCTGCAGGTTTTTCTCTTCAGGTTTACCAAAACCATCTGATATGAGGTCAAACATGTCAAGATCCTACAGGGTAAATGACCGCACCAGCCAGAAAGACACTGGCTGCAAAAAGCGCCTAGAGGCGATTCAGTTTGCATGTGTAGCGCTATTTAAGTCACTCATTCATTCAAACCTTGAGGCCTCGTACACACGATCAAATCTGTCCGCTGGAAACGGTCCGCTGGACCGTTTCAGCAGACAGATTCGATCGTGTGTACGGCCGAGCCGACGGATTTGGCCACCCGACAGATTTCAAAGCATGCTTTGAAATCTATCGGGTGGGAACCCGTCCGCCTGACATGTCTGCTGGTTAGTACACTTACCAGCAGACATGTCGTCCCGCACTGCCGCCGCACCGCCGCCGAATGGATTCGGCGCATGCGCGGAAGTGTTTTACTTCCTGGTGCGGTGACGTGGCGGCGTCAACGTCACCGCCACGTCACGACACGTCAGCGCGCCGTCTGCTGGCGGGGATTTTGGTTTGCTCGTGTGTACACGCGAGCAAACCAAAATCCCAGCAGACAGATTTGTTCAAATCTGTCGGACAGACAGATTTGAACAAATCCGTTTGCTCGTGTGTACGAGGCCTAAGAGTTTCAATTCAAATGCAATCAGGCAGGCTGGTTTTGGTAAACCTGAAGAGAAAAACCTGCAGGAAAACTGATAGGGCCAGATTCAGAAAGGACTTACACCGACGTATCTACTGATACGCCGCGTAAGTCCACGGATGCGCCGTCGTATCTATGCGCCTTATTCTTGAAATAAGATGCGCCTGAATTTTGGCTTCATCCGTCCGACCGACGTAAGTCTCCTACGCTGTCGGGTCTTGGGCGCATATTTACGCTGGTCGCAAGGGGCGCTTCCATAGATTTATGCGTCGATTATGTAAATGAGCAAGATCCGCCGATTCACGAACGTACTTGCACCCGTCGCTGTAATCTACGCCGTTTACATAAGGTGTACATCCGGTGTAACTTTACCCCTGCTATATGAGGCGAGTATGGTATGGACGTCGGAACAGACATCTAATTTTACGTCGTTTACGCAAGTCGTACGTGAATAGGGCTGTGCGTAGGTTACCTTCAGTGATTCGACGTATCTTAGGCGTTTGTCCCGACGTGATTCTGCGCATGCGTACTGGGATGCATCCAAGAGCCGACGCATGCACAGTTCGTTTTTTGAAGCTCAGGCCATCATTTGCATGGGGTCACGCTTCATTGTAATATATCACGCCCACTTCCAGCAAATTTGACTTAGGCCCCTTTCACATGTGCGGACAAATGGTCCGTTTATTACAAGTCCGTAAACAGACTTGTAATGCTTCCCTATGGGATCACGGCCGTTAGCGGATGAGCATCCGCTAACGTCCGTAATGACCCGCCTCCGTCAGGATCCGGTTTTTCAGACGGAAGAAACCCCTATTTTTCTTCCGTCTGAAGGATCGGATCGGATGAATACAGACACACGGTCTCCCCATAGGGGAGAGCGGAGGAGAGACAGGGCGGTCCCTGCACAGTGTGCGGGAACCGCCCTGTCAGCCGACAGCTCAGCGGGGATTAACGGAGGATCCCCGCTGAGCCAAACGGGCTAACGGAGCGGATCAATATGGATCCGCTCCGTGTGAAAGAGCCCTTACGTCGGCTTGCGCCGACAACTATACGCTACGCCGGCGCAACGTTGAGCGCATATTCTTTGTGAATAGCAGGCTTGCCTCTCAACGTTGCGCCGGCATAGCGGAAAGAAGATACGGTACGGCGGCATAAAGGGGCTTAAGACTGTACAATTAAATTTCATGTAAAGGCAGGTGTCCCAATACTTTTGGTAATAGAGTGTATGTAGGGCAGGAGGAAGCACTAAGCCCTCTGTAAGCTCTTCTAGGCAAAAGGGTTGTACGGAGAAGTTGCTTTTTAGTATTAGGGAAGGTAGGCTATCAAAAAATGTTATTGCTTTTCCCCAGAATGAACAAAGTTTACGTTAACCTACCTATAGGCATGAACCCAAACTATGGCTACCATGCACAGCTGCACCGAGAAAACGCTGCATAAAAAAAAGGAAAATAAAAAACTCAAAGTGACAATACACAATGGGCAAATACCAAAAAAAAAAAAAAAAGAACACGTTGACAGTGACTTGTTAGAACTATAGCTGTAGCCTAGCATTCTGCAACCAACTGAGTGAAGGTGCCCACCCCCTGGGTAATCTTTCTTCCCTCCTTACCCCCTCCTACTCATCCTCCCCCATACACCCACCCTACTCTCTCCAGTCATAAAGTGACTATTTGCGCTCCCCTAGTGATTCATCTATAACCACCTATATATGGGTAATGTCTATGTGGATTACCCCCAATATATATCACCTCCAACAGAAAAAATAAAATAAAAAATGTGTATAAATATGGGCTAAATGGCAAGTACTTATATGCAGATATTCTTCTCAGAAGAAATGCAAATTAACCGCGTCCCGCCCGCCGCATGTACATATACGTCCACAGAAGGGCACGTACAGGCAGATGGGCGTATATTTACGTCCCTGCCTTTGCGCGGGTCGAGGGTCCAATCGGGACCCCCCCCCCCCCTGCTACATGCGGCAGTCGGAAACCCGCGGGGAGCGATCCGGGACGAGGGCGCGGCTATTCGTTTCTAGCCGCCCGCTCGCGATCGGTCCCAGGAGCTGAAGAACAGGGAGAAAACGAGGCTTCCCCGTGCTTCACTGTGGCGGCTGCATTGATCGAGTGATCCCTTTTATAGGGAGACTCGATCGATGACGTCAGATTTACAGCCACACACACAAATCCTACAGTTAACTCCCAAACTGCAACTGTCATTTACACAATAAACAATGCAATTTAAATGCATTTTTTGCTGTGAAAAAGACAATGGTCCCAAAAATGTGTCAAAATTGTCCGAAATGTGTCTGCCATAATGTCGCAGTCATGAAAAAAATCGCTGATCGGCGCCATTAGTAGTAAATAAATAAATAATGCAATAAAACTATTCCCTATTTTGTAAACACTATAAATTTTGCGCAAACCAACCGATAAATGCTTATTACGATTTATTTGACCAAAAATAGGTAGAAGAATACGTATCGGCCTAAACTGAGGGAAAAAAAATGTTTTTATGTTTTTGGGGGATATTTATTATAGCAAAAAGGTGTTTCCCACCGCTGCTGATGAGAGAAGACATCCACAGTAAGTGTGCACCAACACTACACTGACACTCACATAGGCACATTAACCCCTTGTGATCGCCCCCCTGTCACAGTGTCACTGAATGCAGTGATCTAATCACTACATTTAGTGTCAGTGTGACAGGCAGTGTGAAAGTTAGTTAGTGTTAGGTTTAGGATAGCCCCCGTACCCCCCCTAATAAAGTTTTAACCCCCTGATCACTGCCCTAGTTAACCCTTTACTCTGATCGCTGTATTAATGTCGCTGTTGGCGCTAGGTAGCTATTTTTTTTTTTTTATTGCAATTTTTTTTAACTAAAGACATGTGGCTGAATTTATTTTGGCCTAAATGTTTTACTAAAATTTAGTTTATTTGATTTTTTTTATAAAAAAAAGTAAAAAATTGTGATTTTTTTTCAAAATTGTCGCTCTATTTTTGTTTATAGCGCAAAAAATTAAAACCGCAGAGGTGATCAAATACCACCAAAATAAATCTCTATTTGTGGGGAAATTTACCTGCCAGGTATAGTTGCCTTGGCCAATTGCTAGGAATCAATTGGCTTTACCCTTAGTCTGGAATTGCTGCACTTCTCTCTTCCTTTTCTGGGTACCTGGTGACATTAGATAAGATTAGGGCGATGCAAGAACAGATTAGGAGTATATCGGGTGTCTCAGCCAATGGGCAGGGGTTTTCTTGGCCCCTTAGCCTGCTGGGAGAACCTATATATTTGGGTGGGGTTGGGTGATCAGGGTTCTGTGCCATCTGGATGGCTGTCTGGGTGGACGTGTGTTGTGTTGCTTGGGCTGCTAGGCTGGAGATTGAGCCTATCCCTGGCACATCTGGCTGCTCGGCTGTCTGAGGGCCTATCCAGAAGCAAGAGAGCAGCGTAGAGTTGGGATCGCGGCTTGCAGTCCAACCAAAAATGGCGGTTCTGCCGGTCGGAGAACGTGACGTGGTCAGAGTTAGAGGGGAAGCTGTCGCCACTAAGGGACCATCCGCCCCATTACCAGGGACTACTGTGAGTAGCTGAAGCATGTACCGGGGGAGTATTCTCACCAACCAGGGACGGTAAACAATCGTGGAGCTTCAGCAGGTGCCAAGCCAGGGACTCAGCCAGTGGGGTGAAGCTTGACGAGTATCTGGAGTGCCAAGCCAGGGCCCCAGCCAGTGGGGTGAAGTTTGACGAGTATCTGGAGTGCCAAGCCAGGGCCCCAGCCAGTGGGGTGAAGCTTGACGAGTATCTGGAGTGCCAAGCCAGGGCCCCAGCCAGTGGGGTGAAGTTTGACGAGTATCTGGAGTGCCAAGCCAGGGACCCAGCCAGTGGGGTGAAGTTTGACGAGTATCTGGAGTGCCAAGCCAGGGACCCAGCCAGTGGGGTGAAGCTTGACGAGTATCTGGAGTGCCAAGCCAGGGACCCAGCCAGTGGGGTGAAGTTTGACGAGTATCTGGAGTGCCAAGCCAGGGCCCCAGCCAGTGGGGTGAAGCTTGACGAGTATCTGGAGTGCCAAGCCAGGGCCCCAGCCAGTGGGGTGAAGTTTGACGAGTATCTGGAGTGCCAAGCCAGGGACCCAGCCAGTGGGGTGAAGTTTGACGAGTATCTGGAGTGCCAAGCCAGGGACCCAGCCAGTGGGGTGAAGCTTGACGAGTATCTGGAGTGCCAAGCCAGGGACCCTGCAGAGAAGCGGGGGGGGGGGGGGCGCTTGAGGAAAATACTAAAGTAAGAAGATTGGAAGAGCTCTACCTTACATTACACCCACTGTGCCTTGCAACTCACTCTATACAGAAGGATGTCAGCAGGGGCGGACTGACAACTCATGGGGCCCCCAGGGCACTAGGAGATTATGGGGCCACACAGAGTACACACACACATGATACAGTATACATACACAGTATACACACAGTATACATACACACACTGAAAAGGTACTGGAGAGGCGGGGCAGCTATAATCTTGGAATTGCTGTCCCTGGTTTTACTGAGGCTGGCAACCCTGATGGGGCCCCCTAGTGGCATGGGGCCCTCGGGCAGTGCCCGAGTGCCCAAATTTGTCAGTCCGCCCCTGGATGTCATCTGTTTCTGGAGGTTCTCATTAGACTAAAAGAGGGATGGGACCTTGCTACAGGTATAAGACTTATAAAGACTTGAAAATAAAAACAGAGCTGAATTTATAACAAATCTCTACCAATAACTGAAAACACAAATAGGAGCAATTGATGAAATGATCTAAACTACCCCAATACACCCCCAAAAAACACATCTAAATGTAGCGCTACCCCATTCAGGAGCCGCTGATTAGCTTTGGGATCGGCATATTTAAGTTACCTCTGTGTGGTGTCTAGGGGTGAAGGTGGTGAGCAGAGCAGTGACTGAATGTCCAGGCTGATGGTTGAATTTTCCGATGCTTTATTCCTGGTCAGACACGACCAACATCAACTCGAGGTAGACGGGATAGGTTGATGAAAGAAAGATGAACCTTGCAGAATCAGGCTTTGGATAGGGAAAGCCGTCCTGCCTTCAACAGTTGTATCTATGACGTCGCCACTCTAGCCAGAGCGGGTGAAGTGCCCCCTGGCAGACCCCTCTCACAGGCCTGGCAGCCAGAGTGTCACTTAGAGCTTCTGGGAAGGAACAAGTCTCTGCCACGACTTGGCTCTAATTGGATTAGGTTTTAAGATGGAAACCTCTGCCACAGGCCCAATGTTAGCAGAGTAGAGCTGTAGAGCAAATCCTCCCAGTAGGTCCATTAGTAAAGGTCACCAGAACTGACAAACTGAATATGGTCTGTCAGTTTCTGGCAACCAGATCCCCGATGGTTTGTTCAAGCCCTGTTGGATCTAGGGTGACCACATTTCCAAACTACCATTCAGGGACACCTCCCTTCCCAAAAATCACAGCACAGTGATTGGACACATAGGTAGGGTTTATGATTTCTCCAATCACAAGCAGGGGGTGGGTACTGTGCTCTTCCCGGCATTCCAGGCCAGGGCAAGTACTGTCATTGAGCAAAGCAGTGATGTGGCAGCCTTTTTTGGGGGCATCAGATGGGTGGCTTTGTCAGTTTCATTCCGGGACACTGTATTGTCCTGGAATGAAGGTACCCGGGACAGACCTGCAAAATGCGGGACTGTCCCGGGCAACCCGGGACACGTGGTCACCCTAGTTGGATCACCTGCCTCCGGGTTCTCCTCAGACCGATCCCCCACCGAACAGCACCCAGCTTGGGATCTTCTCAGTAGAAGTGGGAACCCAGTAAGTCACTGGGGTCCCTGACAGCATCAGTTGCTCTGAGCCATGAGGCCCAAAGTCCGTAGCTCCGCGTAGTGTAGGCCCCGGCCAGGTAGGCCATAGTGCCGCACCTGCGACCCGCTGCGGGTAGAAGACCCGGACAAAAATGCGCTCGCATCAGATATACCCTGTCCCAGCATGCCCAGCGAGGGAAACACTCCTCTGATTGGCTGCTGAGGAAAGGCGGCTCTGTTCTGGAACCCCTCTGGCGCCATCTGCTGCCCAAGGATGGTAACATATCCTCAGCACAGAAAACGGGACCACAGGCAGCCCAGCCCGAAACACAAATTTAAACAATTAAAATGGATGAGAGCAAGGTAACTCTCTCATCCCCCCACTAAATTTACAATAGCGCCCATAACTGACAGTAGGGGGCGCTACATAAATAAAGACAAAATAATAATTTATTTAACCAAGCAAAGGCCACTGGCGCCGATCAATAAGCTCAATTTTGCCCAAATCACTCAGATCACTCCTAGAGCAAATAAAGCGAATTACAGCCTAAAACAATACCAACATTTGGAAGATGAAGCTCGAGGGCTATTAGGGGAAAACACCTTTGGGAATACAATGTTACCAGCAGCCTTGACTGATTGGTAGAGGGGGCTTCTAATCTTTCAGTATATCATTTGGGACATCAGTGTTGTGCTGCAGCTCCCTGGCAGGTATTCATTGGAAATGTATTGAGCTTTGTCCGCACT
Source organism: Rana kukunoris (assembly GCA_029574335.1). Lineage (NCBI taxonomy): Eukaryota > Metazoa > Chordata > Amphibia > Anura > Ranidae > Rana > Rana kukunoris. The sequence goes on along the minus strand of CM056053.1, from coordinate 2,795,721 downwards.
TTAGACAACGAGCTTTGACATGGTTGTCCCCAGCCTGACACTGCAATATGATTTAATGACATTCCTAGTACTGTAGCATGTCCCTGTTCTGTGTGGCTGGATACCGGGTGACAGTCTGTCTTTGCACTGTATTACAAAAGCAGTGGTTAAGTTGAAATGATTTTCTTGCTAGCAGGAAATGAGGAGAACAGCTGCCACTCTTATCGTTCCCAGAGGAGGACGCAAACACTTTACACAAAGAGCAATTTGGAATTGGAAACACCAGAGCAAAGATTATCAATACTGCTTCAGCAAAATGTCTGGTCAAGTTCACAAAAGGACCCATAATGCCTTTACTGATTTACTGAACTTACCTCTGTAGTCAGAAGGGTTAGAATGGGCAGTAATGGAGGCTTTGTTATGTGCCAACCAGAGGCGGCTCTAGGCTTTGTGAGGCCTTGAGCAAAAAACTTAGACACAGGGGCCCCACTCATGCCCATAATGGGTAAAAGAAAAAGGGGCTACAGAAATTTGCAGGGATCTAACACACAGTGATTGAGCAGAGACAAATTAGGCGGCTGCGAGGCCCCCCCTGTGAGTGCGAGGCCCTAGGCGACCGCCTAATTTGCCTAATTAAAGAGCCGCCTCTGGTGCCAACCCTCTCACCATTAAAGCTATCGGTCAGTGTATGCTATTGATACAATTAAATTAAACCTGTCACCTTTATTTAAAAAAAGTGAGGCAAACCTGCTCCCAAAAGCAACTATGCATGTTGGCTTGGATAAGGGGCCTTACCTTCGGGCTCGAGCTAGAATCCTGGTATTCCTGATTTCAAGCCTCCTTCAGAGGGATTCTAAATGTCTCCCTGATAGAAGCTCATCTTAATGTTCCTCCTTGATGTTACTTGCCCCCTCTCCCTTGCTAGAAAGTTTATATAAGTACCGTATTTGTCGGCGTATAACACGCACCCTAATTTTAAGAGGGAAGTATAAGGAAAAAATCTTTTAGCAGGGAAGTTTATGGAAAAAAAATTAATTTTAAATGCCCATCAATGCAGCCTTATCAGTGTCTATCTGCAGCCTTGCCCATCATTGCAGAATGATCAGTGTCCATCTGCAGCCTTGCCCATCGATCTGCAGCCTTGCCCATCGATCTGCAGCCTTGCCCATCGATCTGCAGCCTTGCCCATCCATCTGCAGACTTGCCCATCCATCTGCAGCCTTGCCCATCCATCTGCAGACTTGCCCATCCATCTGCAGACTTTCCAATCATTGCAGAATGATCAGTGTTCATCTACAGCCTTACCGTCCATCTGCAGCCTTGCCTATCAATCTGCAGCCTTGCCCATCCATCTGCAGCCTTGCCCATCATTGCAGAATGATCAGTGTCCATCTGCAGACTTGCCCATCCATCTGCTGCCTTGCCATCTATCTGCAGCCTTGCCCCCATCCATCTGCAGCCATGCCCCCATCCATCTGCAGCCTTGCCCCCATCCATCTGCTGCCTTGCCCATCCATCTGCTGCCTTGCCATCTATCTGCAGCCTTGCCCCCATCCATCTGCAGCCATGCCCCCATCCATCTGCAGCCTTGCCCCCATCCATCTGCAGCCTTGCCCCCATCCATCTGCTGCCTTGCCCATCCATCTGCAGCCTTGCCCCCATCCCGTGTCAATCTGCAGCCTTGGGAGAACGAGCCCCACCGAGATACACAGAGCTGGATGTCCTGTGTACTCAGCTCCTCTAGGTTTGTCTTGCAGTCCTGCCCCTTGGTCCGGCTCCTATGATGGACATAACACCAGTCCAATGGCGGGAGGCGCCACTGCTAGCAGAGCAGAGCCAAGTACACAGTACACTCGGCTCTGTCTATTTTGGTGGCGCTCGTTTGCTCCGAGGCAGCCGCTGGGTGTATAACACGCACCCACAAATTCCTCCTGATTTAATAGGGGAATATAGTGCTTGTTATACGCCAATAAATACGGTATATGATAATATTATATATATATATTTTTCTTTTTAAACCTAACCAAATCTGTTAAAAAACTATAAAAGTCTTTGATCCAGTCATGGTGAGGAGGCATCACTTTGACTCATTCAGCCATTTGTAAATATTTGCTTGAGTTTTTGAGACCTGTAAACAACAAGGTAATGTTAAAAGGATTAGGGAGTTCCACTTATAAAACAATACAAAATATTGCAATAAATAATATTTAACATTTACCTAAACAATTTACATTGTATTCTTTGGTCCTAACTGTGATGAATGCAGAAAAGAATCGCGTAAAACCCTTTTAACCACTTAAGGACCGCCTCCTGCACATTTACATCGACAGAATGGCACGGCTTGGCACATGCACGTACAGGTACGTGCTGTGCTAGTACCCAGCCGTGGGCCGCGGCGCGCTCCAGTGACCCGGTCCACAGCTCCGGGGCCGGGCCCTCAGGACTCGCGGACCCGATCGCCGCGGTCGGTCCCCGGAACTGAAGAACGGGGAGAGCCGTGTGTAAACACGGCTTCCCCGTTCTTCACTGTGGCGGCGTCATTGATCGTGTCATCCGTTTTATAGGGTTACACAATCGATGACGTCACACCTACAGCCACACCCCCCTACAGTTGTAAACACATATTAGGTCACATATAACCCCTTCATCGCCCCCTTGTGGTTAACTCCCAAAGGGCAAATGTCATTTTCACAATGTGAAAATGACAATGGTCCCAAAAATGTGTCAAAATTGTCCGAAGTGTCCGCCATAATGTCGCAGTCACGAAAAAAAAACCGCTGATCGCCGCCATTAGTAGTAAAAAAATAATAATCAATAAAACTGCAATAAAACTATCCCCTATTTTGTAAACTCTATCAATTTTGTGCAAACCAACCGATAAACGCTTATTGTGATTTTTTTTTTACCAAAAATAGGTAGAAGAATACGTATCGGCCTAGTAAATATTGAATTTTTTTCAAAATCGTCGCTCTATTTTTGTTTATAGCGCAAAAAATAAAAACCGCAGAGGTGATCAAATACCATCAAAAGAAAGCTCTATTTGTGGGGAAAAAAAGGACGCCAATTTTGTTTAGGAGCCACGTCGCACGACCACGCAATTGTTTGTTAAAGCGACGCAGTGCCGAATCGCAAAACCTGGCCGGGTCCTTTAGCTGCCTAAAGGTCCGGGTCTTAAGTGGTTAATTCCTTTTAAGGTTACACCAAGAGGAAATGATCAGACAGGTTGCAACATTTTTGTTTTTAATATTAGTTTTTATTTACACCGGCAGAGCTGGGTTTGGGTTGCGCTGATTAATTTTTCCATAGAGCCTGCAGCTACAGAGGTCCGCTAGGAATGTCTTCACTGCTGTCCATAGTCTGCCCACATGTGCACTTTAACCACTTAAGCCCCGGACCAAAATGCAGGTAAAGGACCTTGCCCCTTTTTGCGATTCGGCACTGCGTCGTTTTAACTGACAATTGCGCGGTCGTGCGACGTGGCTCCCAAACAAAATTGGCGTCCTTTTTTCCCCACAAATATAGCTTTCTATTGGTGGTATTTGATCACCTCTGCGGTTTTTATTTTTTGCGCTATAAACAAAAATAGAGCGACAATTTTAAAAAAAATGCAATATTTTTTACTTTTTGCTATAATAAATATCCCCCAAAAATATATAAAAAAGCATTTTTTTCCTCAGTTTAGGCCGATACGTATTCTTCTACGTATTTTTGGTAAAAAAAATCGCAATAAGCGTTTATCGGTTGGTTTTCGCAAAATTTATAGCGTTTACAAAATAAGGGATAGTTTTATTGCATTTTTATTAATTATTTTTTTTTTACTACTAATAGCGGCGATCAGCGATTTTTTTCATGACTGCGACAATATGGCGGACACTTCGGACAATTTTGACACATTTTTGGGACAATTGTCATTTTCACAGCAAAAAATGCATTTAAATTGCATTGTTTACTGTGGAAATGACAGTTGCAGTTTGGGAGTTAACCACAGGTGGCGCTGTAGGGGATGTGTGACCTATGTGTTGTGTTTACAACTGTAGGGGGTGTGGCTGTAGGTGTGACGTCATCGATCGCGTCCCCCTATTACAGGGATGACGCGATCGATGCTACAGCCACAGAGAAGCACGGGGAAGCCGTGTGTACACACGGCTCTCCCCGTTCTTCCGCTCCAGGGACAGATCGCCGCACTGCAGCGGCGATCGGGTCCGCGAATTCCGCGATCCTGGAGCTTCGGACCGGGTCGCGGGCGCGCTCCCGCGACCCACGGCTGGGTACTAAAATCAACGTATATATACGTTGATGTGCCCAGCCGTGCCATTCTGCCGACGTAAATGTGCAGTAGGCGGTCCTTAAGTGGTTAAAGGGGTTGTAGATGTGTTTTTTTATCTTCTAAATAGGTTCTTTTAAGCTAGTGCAGGGGTCGCCAAACATTCTAAACAAAGGGCCGGTTTATTGTCCTTCAGACTCTTCGAGGGCCGGACTTGCCCAGCGGGAATAAAAAAAATTCTGGCATCATTGTTAGTAAAAATCTGGTATTAGGGGGAGGAATAGTGCCCCATTGCTGGTATCATAGGGATGACTAGCGCTCTATTAGTTGTGTCAGTGGGAGACATGGTACTTCATTGTTGGTGTCAGATGGTAGAATAGTGTCTCGTATCAGTGGGAGGGATAGTGCCCCAAGGGCCGGGTAAAGGCAAGCAAAGGGCCGCATCTGGCCCTCGGGCCGCAGTTTGGAGACCACTGAGCTAGTGCATTGTTGGTTCACTTACCTTTTCCTTCCATTTCCCTTCTAAGGGCTCATTTCCACTGGCGTTTTTACAGCCACTTTCTGAGCGTTTTTTTGCAGCTTAAAAACAGCTCTCCATGTTAGTCTATGGCCTCATGCCCACCATGACGTTTTTGAGCTGTAGGTGGCTGAGACGTTTTTAAGCTGCAAAAAAAAAACGCGGGACCAGTGCGTTCTGAAGCTTCAGCAATAGAGCTGTAAAAACGCCAGACATTAAAAAACGCTCAAAAACGCTCTAAAATAAACATGGACGGGCGTTTTTAAGCTGTAAAAAAACGCTCAGAAAAGTGGCTGTAAAAACGCCAGTGGAAATGAAGCCTAAATGTTTTTTTCTTTGTCTGAATTTCTCACTTCCTGTTCCTCCTCAGTAAGCTTGCCCCCATCATCCGAGCCGTTCTGGCCGGAGGTTAGTCAGCGCGCTCGCCCCCTCCTTTGGTACTACATCCCTGCGGGGAGACACTGTGAACGTTCACATCATCTTCCTGCATGGATGTAGTCCCAAGGGAGGGGGCGAGTGCGCTGACTAACCTCCGGCCAGAACGGCTCGGATGATGGGGGCAAGCTTACAGGAAGTGAGAAATTCAGACAAAGAAAAAAAAACATTTAGAAGGGAAATGGAAGGAAAAGGTAAGTGAACCAACAATGCACAAGCTTAAAGAAACCTATTTAGAAAATAAAAAACAATCCCTTTAAATATAACATATTTGTATGGAATTATTCCTTAGGTGTACAATCCAATCGAATTTCTTCAATATAACGTGTTTCACTCAGTTCATTATTGCACTCTGTAATTGAGTCATTATAACAATGATGCATCTTCTTGTTGTTTGTTCAGGTTATTTTTTCAGAATAAGTTCAATACAGCAAAATAAAAGCTTGTGCTCGGATTAGCTGACCAAATATTGTAACTCTTGTTTTTTACGGTATCTCCTTTAATAATTGTCAGAATAAATGACACTTATTGAGGGCCAGTGACCTTTTCCATTAGCCGGGACACTCCAAGCAAATGGAATTTTCTGATTACCTAATGTGCAATTCTGTCTCTTAATTCTTTTTATCATTTTTGGCACAGAACAAGCGAGTCACATATAATCAACAAATAGGGCTGTTCTGCTTGTTTGCAGCATATACTCGAGTATAAGCCGACCCGAATATAAGCCGAGGCACCTAATTTTACCACAAAGAACTGGGAAAACGTATTGACTCGAGTATAAGCCTAGGGTGGGATATGCAGCAGCTACTGTAAGTGAAAAAGAGGGTCAACAATGCCCATCTGCAGCCTCACTGTGCCCATCCGTAGCCTCACTGTGCCCATCTACAGCCTCACTGTGCCCATTTGCAGCCTCACTGTGCCCATTTGCAGCCTCAGCCTCACTGTGCCCATTTGCAGCCTCAGCCTCACTGTGCCCATTTGCAGCCTCACTGTGCCCATTTGCAGTCTCACTGTGCCCATTTACAACCTCACTGCGCCAATATGCAGCCTCACTGTGCCCATTTACAACCTCACTGCGCCAATATGCAGCCTCACTGTGCCCATTTGTAGCCTCACTGTGCCCATCTGCAGTCTCACTGTGCTCATTTGCAGCCACACTGTGCCCATCTGCATACCTCACTGTGCCCATTTACAACCTCACTGCGCCAATCTGCATGCCTCACTGTGCCCATCTGCAGCCTCATGTACCTGATCTCCCGCTGTGTCATGCAACTGCAGTCAGCGGGCGTCCACTGTAACAAAGCCCCGGCTCCTCCTCGTCTGTGATAGACAGAACACTGAATTAGTTTCCCAGCAGTGAGTCGGTGTTCCATCTACCATGGACGAAGAGGAGGTGGGGCTTTGTTACAGTGGGCGGCCGCCGACTGCAGTTAAGACTGCATGACACAGCGGGAGACTCGAGTATCAGCTGAGAGGGGCTTTTTCCACATTAAAAAATGTGCTGGAAAACTCGACTTATACTCGAGTACAGTAAAACCTTGGTTTGAGAGCAACTTGGTTTGAGAGCGTTTTGGAAGACAAGCAAATGTTTTAATACATTTTGCCTTGATATACAAGCGATGACTTGATATAAGAGCAGGCGTCATGTCACAACTGAGTATAAAAAGGAAGAGAGGAGCCTCTAAGTGTAGCAATATGGTTACATTTAATGAAGGTACAACATTTAGCAACTTATTGCTACACTTAGAGGCGCCTCTCTTCTCTTTTATACCCTGTAAAAAAAAAATGCTTTGATATACAAGTGCTTTGGATTACAAGCATGTTTCTGAAACGAATTAAGCTTGCAAATCAAGGTTTTACTGTATATACGGTATATATATTTTTTTACCTTGCAAGAAAAAAAGACACCTTTCAAGTCACACATGTGCATTGAAAATCCTGAGTCACTGCTCATGTATATTCTGCCTATTGATCTTAGGTTGGGTGCTCACAGATGGTGTTGGGTGGGTGGTGAATGCTTGACAGCTGGACAACCTTTTACTGTATATGTGTAGTCTTTCCTAGAGAAACCTCTTTAGCTCAATTTAAATATTTAAATATTCCTTTAAATTGTGTACCTAGGGGGGGGGGTGTATAGTATGCCTGTAAAGTAGCGCTTGTTTCCTGTGCTTAGAACTGTCCCTGCACAAAATGTCATTTCTGAAGGAAAAAAGTCATGTCACCTTAGGGTCTGGTATGGATATTAAGGGGAAACCTGCGTCAAATTAAAAAAAAAGATGATGTGGGGTTCCCCCCAAATATTCATTTCAGACCCTTCAGGTCTGGTATGGATTTTATGGGGAACTCCACCCCAAATTTAAAAAAATGCCGTTGACCCCCACACATTTTTTTTTTTATGAATGACTTTTCTCTGTATTGCCGGAAGCCAACAATTCATTATAGCCGCGAGTGATTTTAAATGACTTTTTTTCCTTCAGAAATGACACTTTGTGCAGGGACAGTTCTAAGCATGGGAAACAAGCGCTACTTTTCAGGCATACTATACACCCCCCCGCCCAGGTATGAAATTTAAAAGAATGTTTCACTTTTATTGTTCACTTAAAGGAATTATTAAAATCACTGCTGCCCAAAAAAATGCAGTTTTTAAAACTTTTTTTTTGCATTGATACATGTCCCCTGGGCAGGATGCAGGTCCCCAAACACTTTTTATGACAATAACTTGCATATTAGCCTATAAAATGTTAGATTTCAAACGTTCGAGTCCCATAGACTTTAACAGGGTTCTAAAGTTCACACGAACTTGCCGCGAGCACCCCAAATAGTTCGCTGTTCGGCGAACAGGCAATGTTCGAGTCGCACATGAGTTCAACTCAAACTCGAAGCTCATCCCTAGTCATTGGTATGGAAAGCCCTGTGGACCACAGGGAAGAGGTTTCTGAGCTCTGGACTAAGTAGGTGCTGTAGGTGATTCACTGACACCAAGTTACTGAAAGGTCCTTTTCTAACACAGATTGAATCATTTTCACACCATCTCTCTGCCCTCTGGACCAGTGCTGCCACAAATGCAGTGGCAGACAGCATGGCAAGTGGCATTCCGCATCTGGTGACAGGCAACGTGGCAGGTGACGTGTCAAATTCCATTCCGCATCATGTGGCAGGCAACATGGTAGGGCACGTGGCAAGTGACATTCCGCATCTGGTGACAGGCAACGTGGCAGGTGACGTGTCAAATTCCATTCCGCATCATGTGGCAGGCAACATGGTAGGGCACGTGGCAAGTGACATTCCGCATCTGGTGACAGGCAATGTGACAGGTGATGTGACATTCCACATCTGGTGACAGACAACGTGGCAGGTGACTTGGCAAGTGACATTCCGCATCTGGTGGCAGGCAACGTGGAAGGTGACGTGTCAAATTCCATTCCGCATCATGTGGCAGGCAACATTGTAGGGCACGTGGCAAGTGACATTCCCCACCTGGTGACAGGCAATGTGACAGGTGATGTGACATTCCACATCTTGTGGCAGGCAGCATGGCAAGTGACGTGGCAAGTGGCATTCCGCATCTGGTGACAGGCAACGTGGAAGGTGACGTGTCAAATTCCATTCCGCATCATGTGGCAGGCAACATGGTAGGGCACGTGGCAAGTGACATTCCGCATCTGGTGACAGGCAATCTGACAGGTGATGTGACATTCCACATCTGGTGACAGGCAACGTGGCAGGTGACTTGGCAAGTGACATTCCGCATCTGGTGGCAGGCAACGTGGAAGGTGACGTGGCAAGTGACATTCCCCACCTGGTGACAGGCAATGTGACAGGTGATGTGACATTCCACATCTGGTGACAGGCAACGTGGCAGATGATGTGACAAGTGACATTCCGCATCTTGTGGCAGGCAACGTGGCAGGTGACTTGGCAAGTGACATTCCACATCTGGTGACAGGCAATGTGGAAGGGTGAGGTGGCAAGTGACATTCCCCACCTGGTGACAGGCAATGTGACAGGTGATGTGACATTCCACATCTGGTGACAGGCAACGTGGCAGATGATGTGACGAGTGACATTCCGCATCTTGTGGCAGGCAACGTGGAAGGTGACGTAGCAAGAGACATTCCGCATTAGGTGACAGGCAGCATGGCAGGTGATGTGGCAAGTTACACTCCGGATCTGGTGGCAGGTGACGTGGCAAGTGACATTCCGCATCTGGTGGCAGGTGACGTGGCAAGTGACATTCCGCATCTGGTGGCAGGCAACATGGGAGGTGACGTGGTAAGTCACATTCCGCATCTGTTGTAAGGCGACGTGGCAAGTGACACACTCAGGGCTCCCACTAATTCAGCATTATGGTGAGTTGAACTATTTCATATATTACTACAATGTAATAATAGAAATAATGCACTGACAAATTGCCCACGAAAAATCGATTGTCCCCCCCCCAACCAGGCCTTGGTAAAAATTTCACGCAGCCGGTCCCCGGGGCCAAAAAGGTTGGGGACCACTGGTTTAGGAGATATTCAGAGTGCATACAGTCAGTGACGTCACCAGTGCGGGAGTGGTGTCATCGTGCCCCCGGCCACTCATGTAGCTGGAGGCCGAGTACCTGGAAGGAAGACCGGGTAAAGATGGAAGCCCTCAGCTCTTCATTTAAGGTAAGTCTCTCTTAATGTGCTAGTATGCAATGCATACTAGCACATTATGATATTACCTTGCAGGGGACACCATCTGCTGCAGACAGAAACAAAGTATTTCCTCTTTCTACTCTTCCTCCATTGCTCACACAGTAACATTGCATTACCGATGGTAGGTCCACTGTAAAGTTATGGTGAGATAGGCATAGATCAGTATTCCAACAGGATTACTGCGAAAAACAAAATTACCTTCTTGACACTGACAGAATTCACATATTGGGCCGGATTCAGATACAAATGTGTATCTTTCCGGCGGCGTAGCCTTTCCTCTTTACGCTACGCCTCCGCAAATATTATGGGAAAGTGCCTTATTCAGAAAGCACTTGCTCCATAATACGCGGCGGCGTATTGTAAAGTGCCCGGCGTAAGGCCGCGCAATTCAAATGTTGAGAATGGGGGCGTGATTCATGTAAATGAATCATGACCCCACGCTCATGACGTTCTTTCTGAACGGCGCATGCGCCGTCCGTGGACGAATCCCAGTGTGCATGCGTCAAATCACGTCGCTGTTGGAGCTGCTGTGGCTCAATGCGATTGGCACTGCGCTGACAAGCCGTTCACCTCTGCAGCCAAGGGTTCGGATCCCGGTCTCGGCTGCATGTGAATTGAGTTTGGTGGTCTCAGCCCGGCTCCCGGTGGGTGTGCTATGCGAGGTAAGCCTGTGCTTAGTACGCCCACCCCCCTCCCACAAAAACCACCACACTTACACGCACTCGAAATTGGGTTAACGTGCACGCACTTTGGCCACATGGTCTCTAAAAAAAGAGAGGCGAAGGACTAACAGGGCTGGCTGAGCGGGCTAGATCCTCTCACTCCCTCATAGGGGAGTCCCTCTGCCCCGTTGGGCTTCAAAGCGGAGCAGGTAGGGCGGGCTGTGTGGGAGGACCCCCTCACACCCGCCATTGCCACCCGGGGGCATGGAGAAAGATGGCAGATTGCCTCTGGGGGAGGGTCTGCCTACTCCCAACTCCTGCAGTCTGGCTCCTCTCTCGAGTACACGCACAAAATACACTTTAAAAAAAAAAAAATCACGTCGCTATTTGTCAATGTAAACGCGACGTTAGCGTAATTTAAGTCGAGCCCCATTCTGAACGATTTACGCAAACTACGTAACCGACGTACAATTCAACGCTGTCTCGACGTCCATACTTAACATTGGCTACGCCTCCTATAGCAGGGGTAACCTTACGCCGCAATAACGCTTACGCAAACGACGTAAACTACGACGGCCGGCCGCAAGTACGTTCGGGAATCGCCATAAATCCCTAATTTACATATTCGACGCGTTAAAACGACGGAAGTGCCACCTAGAGGCCAACGTAAAACTGCAACTTATATACGACGGTGTAATAGAATTACGCCGCTCGTATATTAGCAGAATTCCGGCGTATCTTCTTTTCTGAATTTACGCGGCGTGTCTCTTGATACGCCGACGTAAATACTATCTGAATCTGGCCCATTGTCTCTTTCTTGGGGAACAAATTCCATACAACCAATGACAGAGTTGTGAGTATAAAAGTGACAAAGAAATATGGGCTGACATATTGGTTGAGAACAGCCCAGTCGAAGGGCTAACCATGGAAAGCCAAGAGATTGGATTGGTAATTATAGAACACCGGAGGATGATGTACATTTGGGAGATTGGAATGCAGACAGTGTAAGGTTTATAGATGAAACATTTCCTCTACAGACATTCTATTTCTTTCTGAATGCACATATTGATTTTCCAATCATATAGTGTATCAAATCATTTTCTAAACTAGATCAAGAAATTTGTTCCTCCTTCACAGTTTTTCATAATGAAGATAACTGCTTCTGACGGCACATTAGATGACTGTCCAGGGGATGTTTCCGTCTGGATTAAAGGGTGAAGAAGACACGTGCCGCGTGTACGATTCTAGAGATAAGAGAAAATGAATCACTTAAAGGACCAGTAAACCAAAAATACAACGTACCCGTATCTATGTAGCACCATTCTAGTTAGGCGGCGTACACACGACCGAGGTTCTCGCTAGAAACCAGCGAGAACCTCGGCCGTGGCTCGCCCCGCCCGTCGGGAATCCCGTCGAGCAAATAGAGAGCAGGCTTTCTATTTGCTCGACGGCCCGTCGGGATGAATGGCTGGTTGCCATTCCCGACGGGCGGGTCGCCGAGAACCTCGACGAGAACCTCGACGGGCGGGTCGTACGAGAACCTCGACGGGCGGAACGATGTGTTCCGCCCGTCGAGGTTCTCGTACGTGTGTACGCCGCCTCAGAGTAGGCTGCTAGGTAAATTTAATTTAGCTCCTGTGTAATCAGTGGAGCAAGGATTGATTGCTTAGGGCTGCTCAGTTTTAAACAGACTGCTGTTCTTCTACTTCCCCTGTTTTCTGAAGGCTTAAAGGAGTTGTAAAGGAAACATTTTTGTCGGAAATGTCCGTTTACAGGGTATAGAGACATAGGGCCAGATTCACGTAGGAGCACGTATCTTTGCTTAACATCGGCTGCGCCATCTTTTTGTTGGAATAACTTTACGCCTGAAAAGGGCCTTACGTAAACGGTGTATCTTACTGCGACGGCCCGGCGTACGTTCGTGAATCGACGTATCTAGCTTATTTACATGTTCGACGCGTAAATCGACGGAAGCGCCACCTAGCGACCAGCGTAAATATGCAACTAAGATACGACGGGGTAATACAATTACGCCGTTCGTATCTTAGCTCAATCCCGGCGTATCTTGTTTTCTGAATACAGAAAAAAGATACGACGGCGCATTTTAGAAGTTACTGGGCGTATCTCTAGACACGCCATCGTAACTCTTGATGAATCTGGCCCCTTGGCCCAGATTCACAAAGCACTTACGCCGACGTATCTCATGATACGCCGCATAAGTGTAAATATGCGCTGTCGTATCTGTGCGCTGTGCCCACAGAACTAAGATACACCTAAAAACTGACTTCATCCGACCGACGTAACTTGCCTACGCCGGCGTATAGTGGGCGCATAGTTACGCGGGACGCATTTGGCACTCCCATTGATTCTCGATGCAAATCTGCAAATGAGGGAGATACACCGATTCACGAACGTACTTGCGCCCAGCGCATGTTTTAAGCGATTTGTGTAAGGTTTACGTCCGGCGTAAAGTTTTTCCCCATATTGGAGGCGCAACTCATGCAAAGGTATGGACCAGGGAACGGACGCCGTCAAATTTTACGTAGTTTACGTAGTACGTAAATAGGGCTGGGCGTAGGTTACGTTCACGTCGTAGGCAGTGATTCGACGTATGTTAGCCAGTTGTTTCAACGTGATTGTGATCATGCGCACTGGGATACGTCCAAGGTACGATGCATGCGCAGTTCATTTTAAAGTACTTGTCTGAAGCTCAGCCCATCATGGGGTCACGCTTCATTAAAATGTATCACGCCCACTTTCAGCCCTCTTACGCTGCCTTACGCCTACGACTATACGCTACGCCGGCGCAAAGCTGGGAGCATTTGCTTTGTAAATTCCATGCTTCCCTCTCTGCGTTGCGCCAGCGTAGCTTAACCACTTCCCGCCCGGCCAATAGCCGATTTACGGCCGGGAAGTGGTTATGAAATCGTGACAGGCCGTTCTCAAACGGCCTGCACGATTTCATGCCGCACGCGCCCGTACGGGCGCGCAGCGCGGCGATCGGTGATGCGGGGTGTCAGTCTGACACCCTGCACCTCCGATCTCGGTAACGAGTCTCCGGCGGAGCCTCGTTACCACGTGATCAGCCGTGTCCAATCACGGCTGATCACGATGTAAACAGGAAGAGCCGCCGACGGCTCTTCCTCACTCGCGTCTGACAGACGCATGTAGAGGAGAGCCGATCAGCGGCTCTCCTGACAGGGGGGGTTCGCGCTGATTGTTTATCAGCGCAGCCCCCCCCTCGGATCGCCACACTAGACCACCAGGGAAATAAAAAAAATACAAAAAAAAGACCAAAAAAAATGACAAAAAAAAAAAAAAAAAATGACAAAAAAAAAAATGACCAAAAAAAAAAGGGGGGCAGTAAAAAAAAAATGATGCCAATCAGTGCCACCCCTCAGTGATCATCAGTGCCACCCCAGTGTCTGTCAGTGCCACCCCACAGTGCCAATCCATGCCCAGTGCCCACCTACCAGTGCCCACCTGTGCCACCTATCAGTGCCCACCTGTGCCGCCTATGAGTGCCCACCTGTGCCGCCTATGAGTGCCCACCTGTGCCGCCTATGAGTGCCCACCTGTGCAGCCTATGAGTGCCCATCTGTGCTGCCTATGAGTGCCCAGTGCTGCCTATGAGTGCCCATCAGTGCCGCCCATGAGTGCCCATCAGTGCCGCCCATGAGTGCCCATCAGTGCCCAATACCAGCGCCGCCTATCAGTGCCCATCAGTGCTACCTAATCGGTGCCCATCAGAACTACCTCATCGGTGCCCATCAGTGCCACCTCATCGGTGCCCATCAGTGCCACCATATCAGTGCCCATAATTGAAAGAGAAAACATACTCATTTACAAAAAAAAAACAGAAAAAAATAAAAACTTTATTTTTTTTTCAAAATCTTCGCTCTATTTTTAGTTGTTGCACAAAAAAAAAAAAACGCAGAGGTGATCAAATACCACCAAAAGAAAGCTCTATTTGTGGGGAAAAAAGGACGCCAATTTTGTTTGGGTGCAGTGTAGCATGACCGCGCAATTGTCATTCAAATTGCGACAGTGCTGAAAGCTGAAAATTGGCTTGGGCGGGAAGGTGCGTAAGTGCCTGGTATGGAAGTGGTTAAAGAAGATACGCTACAGCCGCATAAAGATGCACCGATGTATGTGAATCCGGGCCATAATAGTTAACTAATCCCTCTTAAAAACGATTAAAAATAGATACAAATAGATAAAAATCAATCATATAATGTACCTCTAGTTTGTAGTTTCGTTTTTGCAAGTTTCCTGCTTCTCTGCTGTACAGAGCCACAGAGCCAATACAGGGCAGTGATGGTTTGGAAAATGAGTGCTGAGGGCTTTTAGACACACAGTAATCCCACCTCCTTGATTAGTGACCACAGAGAGAGCTCCCAGTACTGTGGTCATTAGACATGTGTATTCGTTTTTGTTAGAATGCATTTTCGTCCGGGTATTTTCGTTATCGTTTTAACGAACGAAAACGAAAGCGCAAGAAACGAAAACCAAAAGATCCGACATAAAAAATGCTTTATTTTCGTTTTCGTTCAGAGCCGACGATTTTCGATGCTTTGTCAAATTTCCGTTGTTCAATTCGACAAAGCATCGAAAATCGTCGTTCTGAATACAGTGAATAGGTAGAAATTGAACGACGAAAATTCGACAAAGCATCGAAAATCGTCGTTTTCGGACGAAAACTTTCCCGTAGAAAACGACATAAATCAAAACGATTTTCGGGAGTAACAAAATAAATTTATTTTCCAAACGAATACGAAAAAACAAAACAAAATATTCCAGTCTGCACATGTCTAGTGGTCATCAGGAAACAGACAACCAGGAAGTGTGGAGATCAGAGAAGAATTACAGCAACTTGAGAGCAAAAACGAACAATGAGGACATGAAAACAGCACTGCATTAAGGTAAAGGAAGCTATTAAGATTAAAAAGAAAAAAAAATCCTTTACAAACCCTTTAAGTCTTGTATACACAGTTTTCCTGTCGCTAAAACTGCCATGACAGCTTTTGGCCGGGAAAACTGGCTGTGTGTATGCTCCATTGCAGTGAGTGTAATTAGTACAGTGACAGTGCATATTTTTAGCACTGATCACCGTATTATGCCACGTACACACAACCGTTTTTCATGACGTGAAAAATTGAATTTTTTAAAATGGTCATTAAAAACGATCGTATGTGGGCTCCAGAGCATTTTTTCCGACATGAAAAAAATGGCCATTAAAAATTTAAAACATGCTCTAATTTTCCACGTCGTTTTTCACTTTGTTGTTTTTCACGTCGTGAAACACGGTCGTGTGTAGGCTTTAACGATGGGAAAAAAACGTGCATGCTCAGAAGCAAGTTTGTAATGGAGATAGCACATTCATCACGCTGTAACAGACTTAGGCCGCGTATACACGGCAGAGAACCTCGACGGGCAGAACACATCGTTCCGCCCGTCGAGGTTCCCTGCCGGCCGTCGAAATCGGCGACCCGCCCGTCGGGAATGGCAACCAGCCATTCATCCAGGCGGGCCGTCGAGCAAATAGAGAGCGTGCTCTCTATTTCTGCTCGACGGGCTTCCCGACGGGAAGCTCGCCGAGAGCGTACACACAGCCGAGGTCCTCGCTGGAATGCAGCTTCCAGCGAGGTTCTCGCTGGTTTCCAGCGAGAACCTCGGTCGTGTGTACGCCGCCTGAAAAGCACAAAGACTGAAAAGCGCGAATCGTCTTTTACCAAACTTTTACTAACACAAAATCAGCAAAAGCAGCCCAAAGGGCGGCGTCATCTGAATGCAACTTCCCCTTTATAGTGCCGTTGTACGTGTTGTACGTTACCGCGCTTTGCTAGAGCATTTTTTTTTTCACGATCGTGTGTAGGCAAGGCAGACTTAAAAAGAATCACGTCGGAAAAAAAAAATCGTTTTTTCCAGAACAATAAAAATGGTGGTGTGTACGCGGCATTAGGCCTCATGCACACTGGACATTATAAAAAAAGCCATTCACGCTAGCTGTAGAAGGCTGTAGCTGTAGGGTGAGTCTTTCAGCGTTTTTGCATTAGGGTCTTTTAGCTTTTTTTTTTTTTGCAAAACTAAACTCCCATAAAACGCTGAATAGTAGACATGTTTGGTTAATTTAGTTCTGAATTAATATTCGGACGAATGATTCATTTTTCAGAGATTCTAATATATCCGAATACCCAGATTACAATATAAATGAATTCTGCCAAATGATCCAAATACCGAAATGAAATTCGTTAGAATTTAGGAAATTCTGTCTGAAATTCAAATAGAATTTTACATTGAACTCCAGTCAGGGTTTTTCACCTTAATGGAAATAAAAACCTCCATGAATCCACCACCGAAAGAAGTGTGCGCTTACCAGCTGCACAGACCAGTATAGCCTGTAGCTTACACCCAGCCGGGGTCTTTCCTCATGGTGATTCCAAAGGATGGTCTGATCACTCTACCAGCAGGGCAGTCCGAGCGGGGTCACAGCTAAGCAATCCTCCTCCACCCGCCAGATGATGACTCAGAGGTAGTAATATGTCTAAAAAAAATGACATACAAAATTCTCCATAGGTAAAACCTGGTTGGTTTGTTTATTATAAAACTAAAGAAAGGGTAAGTTGCCAACAAGGGGCCAGATTCACGAACACTTGCGCTGGAGTATTTGGATATGCGCCGCGTAACTGTGATGATGCGCCGTCGTTTCTATGTGCCCGTACCCACCAAACTAGATGCGCCCAATAACGGGTCATTTGCGACCGGCGGAACGTTCCGACGCCAGAGTATCGTCAGCGCTTATTTTCGCTGGGCGCATCAGTCGCGCCTATTGATTTCCCCTGCAAATATGCAAATGAGGGATTTTTCCCAATTCACAAACGGATTAGCACCATACGCTGGCTACATGCGCCGCGCGTATCTCGTCCGTCCGGCGCAAAGTTATTTCTACAAAAGGCTGCTTTATCTTTACTCCAGACGGCCACAGGTCAGCAGGAGAGCAGCTACAGCAGCGTTACCGACGATAAGAGCTAGCTGAGCACCCCCACTTGCAGGACAACACCTCTGTCCATGCTTGTCTGTCAAATTTTACAGCCATGGAGGAAGACATCATAGGTCTCCATAGCCGAGATGATGGCTGACAGCTCCTGGCCATTAAAGTTCAGCTTTCTCCTGTGTGTTTGCGGGGAACGGGAGCAGCCATCTCAGAACAAAAGTAACATCACTGCGGGGAGGGGGAGCAGGATATACTTTAGTGCCGGAATGGCGCTTCTACGGGCGCATTTAAACGCCCAACGGAAGGCATTGCACTGACGTTTCCCGTGCAGTGGTGCCGACGGAAGTTGTGAGCATGCGCACAAAGGGGGCGAGTGGAGCCTCACTCACTGCGCATGCTCCGTGGTTGATGCGCTGAACGTAAGCCTCTGCGCTGGGCTCCGCCCATCATTTACATATGATCACACCCACTTCCACTTGCGTCGGGTTACGCCAGCGCATTATCGTTACTCTGGCGCAAGTTTACGCGCAACTGCTATGTGAATTACAGGACTTGCGCTGAAAGGGTCTTCAGAGTAACGTAAATGAGAAGCGTTACTCCAGAGGAAAGATACTCTCATCTACCTGAATCTGGCCCAAGGTATAAAATTTAAGTCACAATTAAAAATTCTGCGGCCGGCTGGCTAGAGTACACATGCCCGTGCAATCTAACAAAGGGACGTCTCGCACGGTGACGTCAGCACGTCGCTCCTCCCGACGTGTTTCGTCACTATTCTGACGTCGTCCTGGGGCACGACGACATCAGAATAGTGACGAAACGTAGACACTATAACTTTTGAACAAACCAATCAATACACACTTACTGGGATATTTTTACCAAAAATATGTAGCAGAATACATATTGGCCTTAATTTATGAAGATATATATATTTTTTTTTTCACAAAATTGTTGGTCTATTATTGTTTATAGAGCAAAAAAATAAAAACTGCAGAGGTGATGAAATACCACCAAAAGAAACCTCTATTTGTGGGGAACAAAAAGGACATTCATTTTATTTGGGTATTTGTTTTGTTAGATTGCACGGTCATGTGTACTCTAGCCGGCCGGCCGCAGAATTTTTAATTGTGACTTAAATTTTACACCTTGTTGGCAACTTACCCTTTCTTTAGTTTTATAATAAACAAACCAACCAGGTTTTACCTACGGAGAATATAGCATCACACGACCTACGCAATTGTGAGTTAAAATAACACATGGCCTGATCATGAAGGGGGAGTAAACCTTACGAAGGCCAAGTGATTAACCACTTAAGGACCCCCGCACGCACATATACGGCCACAGAATGGCACGTACAGGCACAAGGGCGTAAATTTACGTCCCCGCCTAAGTGCGGTTCGGGGGTCCCATCGGGACCCCCTCCGCGGCGTGCGGGGGTCCCCCTGGCTCCGGGAGCGATCCGGGATGAGCGGGCGGATGTCGGCGTTTACCCGCCCCCCCGCGATCGCTCCCAGCCAATGCGCGTGCTCCCAGCTCCTGTCACTTCCTCCTCCTGTGTTTACACAGGAAGGAGGAAATGATGTAATCTCTCATCGCAGCGCTGTTTCCCACCGCTGCTGATGAGAGAAGACATCACAAGTAAGTGTGCACCAACACAACACTGACACACACTCACATAGGCACATTAACCCCTTGTGATCGCCCCCCCCCCACCCCCCCTGTCACAGTGTCACTGAATGCAGTGATCTAATCACTGCATTTAGTGTCAGTGTGACAGGCAGTGTAAAAAACAGTTAGTGTTAGGTTCAGGGTAGCCCCCCCACCCCCTCTAATAAAGTTTTAACCCCCTGATCACCGCCCTAGTTAACCCTTTCACTCCCTATTGCCAGCATCACTAAGCGATTATTTTTCTGATCGCTGTATTAGTGTCGCTGTTCCCGCTAGGTAGCTATTTTTTTTTATTGCGATTTTTTTTTTTACTAAAGACATGTGGCTAAATAAATTTTGGCCTAAATGTTTGACTAAAATTTAGTTTTTATTTGATTTTTTTTTTAACAAAAAGTAAAAAATAGTGTTTTTTTTTCAAAAATGTCGCTCTATTTTTGTATATAGCGCAAAAAATAAAAATCGCAGAGGTGATCAAATACCACCAAAAGAAAGCTCTATTTGTGGGAAGAAAAGGACGCAAATTTTGTTTGGGAGCCACGTCGCACGACCGCGCAATTATCTGTTAAAGCGACGCAGTGCCGAATCGCAAAAACACCTTGGGTCATTTACCAGCGTATTGGTCCGGGTCTTAAGTGGTTAAGATAAAAAATGTGTAGCTTTTAGAACCACTTTAATCGTATCTTAATGTTGCACTTACAATTAACACTAAACCTTTTTTTCTCCTACATGCAACACAAATGTAATGAAAATGGAATTAAGCTCTCTCAAATTAAAAATGCATATGTTCCCTTTAAGCTTCACCATTACCCTTTGTGACTAATGTAATGTCATTTTAGTCTGCAGAGCATGTTGATTATATTTAGGGGAAATTATATGGAGGTGCGCACATTATGTAAATGTTGCATTAGAAAAAAATTACAAGAAAATGCGTTTTTTTTTTCAATTTTTGTTACTACTTTTGCCAAGAAAAAACAAGAAAATAAAAATATAAATGTTTTTTTTTTGTTAGACATGTAACTATGGATCTTTCGATTGTCACTAAAATTGGCTTTGCATACCCACGGTGGCACTTGGCTGACCTCTTCACCACAGCCTTGAGCTACTTGATTCTAGCAAAGAAATCAAAACTGGAAAAAACAAGTAAACAAACAGTTGATGGAGTGTATGGAGAATAATGAGCACTTAAAGGCTTGGTGAGGAAAGAAAATACATATAGGCCGAGGTGCAACGCATCGTTTTCTGTGGCCTGAATCGATAAAGGCTTTAATGGGTACTGCAAGGAAATTTCATGGATAATCAGGTTATGATTGGAAATGTAAGCTGAAGTGAGATACTTCTAAACACATTAGACACTAACTGTAACCATTCCATACAAGCCAAGATGAAGAGACTTGAATCTAAAAAAGGTTAAAGTTCAGGCAATCAACTAAATTGACAGTTGACATACATACAGTACTGTGCAAACGTAGGCAGGTGTGAAGAAAAGCTGTAAAGTAAGAATGCTTTCAAAAATATATACCGTATTTATTGGCGTATAACGCGCACTTTTTTCCCCTTAAAATCAGGGGGAAATCGTGGGTGCGCGATATACGCCGATACTGCTGTTTCCGGGCGTCGCCGAAATAGACCGAGCCGAGTGTACTGCGCACTTGGCTAGGCTCGGCAACGCGTGAGGAGCCGAGAGAAGCCAAGAGGAGCCGAACACACCGGAAATCGGGCTCTGCACGGCGCCAAACTCGAACACACAACGCTGCAACCCCCGGGAGACGCACACGATGGACACCGACAAAGCTGGACAGACTGGCAGACAAACGCATCAGACACCGACAAGGCTGGACGGACCCCGTGCAAGGACGCAGACGCCGTTGGACGCGGGGCAAGACATCAGACGGACACCGACAAGGCTGGACGGATCACCGGACAATGCACGCCGACCGCAGACGGACACCGACAAGGCTGAGAATCCAAAATGTAAGTTTTTTCTTAAACTTCCCTTCTAAGTTTGGGGTGCGAGTTATACGCCGGCGCGTGGTATACCCCGATAAATACAGTATTTTTAGTTTGCTTTTTTTAAATTTGTTTATTGAGATTTTTTCGACAAAGAAACCCAAAGGACAATTCAACAAATGATCAAAAACAATACAAATAATAGCAAAATATTAATCAGTTGTAAAGGGCGTGAAGAGGAATAAGGAGGTGGGTAACCCAAGCTAGGTTTCACATGAACTGAGCTATCAGTGAGCTCGGACATATCAAGCAAACAAGAATGTCAAGCAAAAGATGATGCCAGTGATGGCTGGTGATTCTACAGCTGATACAACCATAACATAAAGTAAACATTTTTATCCATGGTGAGCATAAGAGACCAATGGGATAATAGAAAGGTCACCATGAAAGCAACATGCTAAATGCAGTGGTGGGCCCATGGCGCCACGCTTAATGAGGTATGACGTTGGAGACCTCAATAGTATCAGGCAGTTTGCTGATGATATGGCTCTCCATGTTAAATGTTTATTTTTATCAATTTACAAAATGCAAAGAAAAATCTAATTAATCAATATTTGTGACAACCCTTTGGCTTCAAACCAGCATCAATTATTACACTTGCACACTTTGTACACTTACTGTAAGAGAAGTTTGGCTAACAGCCGCGCATCTGCGCACAAGTATGGGCACACCAGTGTGTGCACAAAGAGTGACTTGTATTGGCGCATGCGTAGGTGCGCACGGGTGCGCACGTGCACGTGCACGTATGGGCACCAAGTAACCTTATTTAGACTGAACACTGACACGTGAACATTGCTGAGTGGTCTTTCAGGTAGTGCCTGTTACCTGATCTGTTCCAGTTTCCTGTGTCTTGACCCGGCTTCACCTGACCTCCATCTGCCTACCTGACCCTGGCTTGTGTCTGACTCCGCCTCTGCCTGATGTTCCTGTACCTTGCTGCCCAACTGTGTACCGAACCCTGCTTGTGTCCCGTCTCTGTCTCTGCCTCTCGTTTCGGTACCTGCTCTGTCCGGCTGTTGATGACCTCCTAGTTTACGTCCCGGCTACACCTCCATCTGCTGATCCAGTGATACAGAGCTCCTGTTCTCAGAGTCTGCTCAGCACTCTCCAACCACCTGGTTCTTGCCAGCGCCATCCATTACATTGACCCTCATGCCACTCTGTGTCCGTCACTCTGTCATCACTACCAGGGGTGTCAGACAGGAGGTGCAAGAGAAGCCCCCACTCCAGCTTGATCTCCACCAGGTACGTGACACTTACACAAATTCAGGGATTTTGTAGGATTAGAATCAGGTGTATGATTAACTAATTATACCAAGCAGGTGCTAATATTTATCAATATCATATGTAGGTTGAAAAAAAAAAATAGTTGTGTAGGAGGCTTAAAATGGATGTCACAATGTAGAGTATAAGATTTCCTATCATCTGTGCCCAGTCTTGCCACACAGAGTTTATCCAGCGCCGAGTAATCCTCTTTTAAAGTTCAGTGCAAATTAACAGAATTCCAGATAAAAACTTGACAAATTATAAAGTCCGTTTCTCTGTTTTTGCTTTCAGTAACAGGTTATTTACATATCTAGCTTGGACATGTTTATCATAACAAGAGGTGATCCAAAGTTGATTGTATATTACTAGGATGTGTTATATCGCCTCATGTTATGATTAGGGATGAGCCGAACACCCCTGGGTTCGGTTCGCACCAGAACCTGCGAACAGACCAAAAGTTCATGTGAACTTTAGAACCCTGTTAAAGTCTATGGGACTCGAACGTTTGAAATCTAAAGTAGTAATTTTAAAGGCTAATATGCAAGTTATTGTCCTAAAAAGTGTTTGGGGACCCGGGCCCTGTCCCCGGGGGAAAGGTATCAATGCTAAAAAAAAGTTTTAATAACTGCAGAAATGAAAAGAAAATGATGTGGGGTTTCCCCCAAATATCCATTCCAGACTCTTAAGGTCTGGTATGGATTTTAATGGGAACTCCACCCCAAATTAAAAAAAAAAAAAAAAATGCCGTGGACCCCCACACATTTTTTTTTTATGAATGACTTTTCTCTGTGTTGCTGGGAGCCGACAATTCATTATAGCCACGAGTGATTTTAAATTACTTTTTTTCCTTCAGAAATTACACTTTGTGCAGGGACAGTTCTAAGCATGGGAAACAAGCGCTACTTTACAGGCATACCCCCCCAGGTACGAAATTTAAAGGAATATTTCACTTTTATTGTTTCACTTAAAGGAATTATTAAAATCACTGCTGCCAAAAATACTGCAGTTTTTAAAACTTTTTTTTGCATTGATACATGTCCCCTGGGGCATGATCCCGGTCCCCAAACACTTTTTATTACAATAACTTGCATATTAGCCTTTAAAATTAGCACTTTAGATTGCAAACGTTCGAGTCCCATAGATTTTTACAGGGTTCTAAAGTTCACACAAACTTGCCGCGAACACCCCAAACAGTTCGCTGTTCGGCGAACTCGAAGCTCATCCCTAGTTATGATAAACAAAACATAACATATGATAAACATGTCCTAGCTAGATATGTAAATAACCTCTCGCGAGAAGAGAGAAGAGAGAAAAATGACTATCTAGGCAGGGTTTTATCTGGAAGGCTGTTCATTTTCACTGAACATAAAAGAGGATTTCTCAGATCTGGATTAACTCTATGTGGCAAGACTGGGCACAGATGATAGGAAATATTATACTCTACATTGTGACATCAAAAAAAATAACGTTTTTTGGGGTTTACATCC
This sequence comes from Rana kukunoris, assembly GCA_029574335.1. Lineage (NCBI taxonomy): Eukaryota > Metazoa > Chordata > Amphibia > Anura > Ranidae > Rana > Rana kukunoris. The sequence goes on along the minus strand of CM056053.1, from coordinate 2,771,763 downwards.
ACTTTAAAATAGGGTGGGGAACAGCCAGACTCTGAGGTTGTGGAAGACAGTTTCTTGTCACAGGTCATACACCATGGCTAGGCTGAGCACGGCAACAAGACACAAGGCAGTTATACTTTATCAGCAAGATCTCTTTCAGGCAAAGATTTCAAAGCAGACAAGGGGTTTCAAGGTGTGCTGTTAAATTTTTTTTTTGAAGAAGCACAAAGAAACGGGCAATGTTGAGGACTGTAGACGCAGTGGTCGGCCAAGGAAACTTAATGCAACAGATGGAAGACACATCATGCTTTATTCTCTTCGACATTGGAAGAATGCTCAGCAGTGCCATCAGCACAGAACTGGTGAAAATCAGTGGGATCCAGGTCCACCTATCTACTGTCTGGAGAAAATGGAAATGGTCAGAGGTTGTCTTCATGGAAGAATTGGGGCCAAAAAGCCATACCTCTGACATGGAAACAAGGCTAAGCAATTCATCTATGCACAAAAACATAGGAACTGGGGTACAAAACAATGGTAGCAGGTGCTCTGGTAGATGAGTAAAAATTTGGCGGTAGCAGGAGGCAGTTTGTTGGGGAAGGGCTGGAGAACGGTACAAAAAAGAGTGTCTGCAGGCAACAGTAAAGCACGGCGGAGGTCCCTTGCATGTTTGGGGCGTTGTTTCTGCAAATGGAGATTTGGTCAGGATCGATGGTGTCCTCAATGCTGAGAAATTCAATCAGATACTTATTCAGCATGCTGTATGTTTGGGGTCATTGTGCTGCTGCAGAATAAATTTGGGGTCAGTCACACATTCTGAGAAATTCAATCAGATATTTATTCAGCATGCTATACCATCAGGGAGTTGTGTGACTGACCCCAAATTTATTCTGCAGCAGCACAATGACCCCAAACATACAGCCAATGCCATTAAGAACGACCTTCAGCATAAAGGAGAACAAGAAGTCCTAGAATTGATGGTTTGGTCCTTGCAGAGCCTTGATCTCACCCTTGTGGAGTCTGTCTGGGATTACATGAAGAGATATGAGGCAGCCTACATCCACAGAAGATCTGAGGTTAGTTTGCCAAGATGTTTAGAACAACCTGTCAAATTCCTTTGTGTGCAAGTGTAACTAGAATTCATGCTGTTTTGAAGGCAAAGGGTGGTCACACCAAATATTGATTTGATTTGGATTTCTCTTCCATTCATTTACTTTCCATTTTTTAATTGGTAAAAAATAAAGCTGCCTAAAACACAGTACTGTAAACGGTTATATCTGACTAAATAATTATGAGTCTGTCCAGGCGTTGTGACATTGTGATTCCATTGTGAAGGTGATACTTCTAATTCCTGCTTCACCTTGCAGAATTGTGTCTCCTGGTTGACTATTTAGAGGGGCAGAAAATGTGTTAATAACAGGACTGGCCAAACCTTTAGCAGGTAAGGGTTTACATATTTTTAAAGCTCAGAAGTTAATTCAAGGTGCATAACAGCAAAAGCTGCCACTGCTTGAGTAGAAAAGTCTGTCCCCTACCAGCATTCTGCAAAGAAGGACCTTGCTCTCTGTGTGGAAGCAGTGGTTTCTCTTTTTTAAATAAAATTGGCAAATTGTTTTCTTGGGTGATTCTTCTTATAGACCAGGGGTCTACAAACTTTCTAAACAAAGTGCCAGGTTTTGTACAGATTTTAAGGGGGCCGGACTGTGGCCATTGGGGGGTAGAAATTGTCCTAGAGTCAGTGGGAGTAAACAGTGCATCTTTAGCATCAGGGGGAATGTTGCACCATCATTGGTGTCAGTGGGAGAAATAGTGCATTGTTGTTAATCTTAGTAACAGGAATTATGCCCTATTGTTGGTGACAGTGGCAGCAATAGGGTCTTGCATGAGTTGGAGGAAATGTGCCCCAAGGTCAAGGTAAAGGCAAGCAAGGGGCCACAGTTTGGAGACTATTGCTATAGACCAAACTAAATCAACCTGTTTACCTTAGAGGAACCCTTGAAATAATTTTTATATCTAGGGGACCCACTTCTATCAAATAACATTCATTGTGGGAAGAATGACTTCCTTACAGTCATGGTCAGAATACTACTCTTAGAAGTAGATCTTTGGTGTTGTGCCTGTAAAGAAAAGGGGGGGTGATTAGGTAAGGGGAAGGGTGGGCCAGGGGAGTAGAAGGGGATAAGAAAATACAAGGGAATTGCACTCACATGGGCCATATCCGTATATATGATCAAAAAACAAGAAAACAATAACTGTGGAGAGGTATTGATGGTCGGACTTTGAGGCCTCAAAGTCCGACCATCAATACCTCTCCACAGTTATTGTTTTCTTGTTTTTTGGTGTTGTGCCGTTTAAATCATTCAAGTGCAGTGGCCCAGAACTAGGCAGGCACCGTCAAAGTTAATCAGCCAAAGCGCAAGGAACCAATTAGCAACCTCTGGAGAAACCCCAGAATCCCACAGAGCCCTGGGTGAAATTGGCTGCTATAGACTACTACTGTAGACTGACTCAAATAGTAAAAACTAGGTTTGTCCCGATACCACTTTTTTAGGACCGAGTACAAGTACCGATACTTTTTTTTCAAGTAGTCGCCGATACCGAATACCTATACTTTTTCAAATGTGTCCCCAAATGCAGCCATGTCCCCCACATATTGCAGCCATGTCCCCCACATATTGCAGCCATGTCACCCCACATAATGCAGCCATGTCCCCCCACATGATGCAGCCATGTCCCCCCACATAATGCAGCCATGTCACCCACATATTGCAGCTATGTCCCCCACATATTGCAGGCATGTCCCCCACATATTACAGCCATGTCCCCCACATATATTCAGCCATGTTCCCCACATATATGCAGCCATGTCCCCCCACATATTGCAGCCATGTCCCCCCACATATTGCAGCCATGTCCCCCCACATATTGCAGCCATGTCCCCCACATATTGCAGCCATGCCCCCCACATATTGCATCCATGTCCCCCCACATATATTGCAGCCATGTCCCCCATATACAGCCATGTCCCCCACATATTGCAGCCATGTCCCCCACATATTACAGCCATGTCTCCCATATACAGCCATGTCCCCCACATATTGCAGCCATGTCCCCCATATACAGCCATGCCCCCCACATATTGCAGCCATGTCCCCCATATACAGCCATGTCCCCCATATTGCAGCCATGTCCCCCCCATAGATGCAGCCATGCCCCTCATATACAGCCATGTCCCCCACATATTGCAGCCATGTCCCCCCCATATTGCAGTCATGTCCCCCATATACGCAGCCAAGTCCCCCCCATATATGCAGCCATGTTCCCCCCATATTGCAGCTATATCCCCCCATATACACAGCCATGTTCCCCCCATATTGCAGCCATATCCCCCCGTACCTGATGATGATGCCCCCGCCACCTATACAAAGCCGCTGCCGCTGCGAACGTTGTAGGCTGCTTTACTTTTAATAGCTGTTTTCCCTGCAGTGCACCATGTAAAGGACACTCCCTCTTGCTCGGGATTGGACAGATCCCGAGCAAGAGGGAGTGTCCTTTACATGGTGCGCTGCAGGGAAAACAGCTATTGAAAGTAAAGGTGCCTACAATGTTCGCGGTGGCAGCGGCTTTGTATAGGCGGCGGGGGCGGCTTTGCATATGCGGCGGCGGCGTAGGCGGCGGCGGCGGGGGGGAAGTATTCTATTTAGGTATCGGGGGTATTTGCGGGAGTACAAGTACTCCCACAAATACTCGGTATCGGTCCCGATACCGATACTGGTATTGGTATCGGGACAACCCTAGTAAAAACCATGCAAAAAACATATTTCATGGAGTAGTAAAAATATCTCAGTATATGATATGGAGCTCTTACTGTATGACCTTAGGGGTAAATCTAGACAGCCTGGTCCATGTCCAGTCATACTGGGCCTGTGGACCATCAGATTGGGCATGAATTGGGTCTTTTAGACATTTTTTTTTTTTCCATGAAGATTTTATTGAGAAAAAGTATATATTAACAGACATCTTAAAAACATCAACAGGAGTAACCATAAGATATAGAGACCAAGGGGGCCCCGGTAATACATGAGTTACAACATATGGCATACTCTTAAAGAGGCCCGAATAACACTTACAGCCAGTGTAAAATCGTCAGCAGCCTAAGTAAAAAGGGAGATTATGTTCCCCAACTATCACGAAAGGCTCAAGATAACACGGGCATATCGCAGTGAATCGAGGTTCTCCGACCCATAGATGGGGGGAGACGCATAGACGTACAAGGAGCCCTCATCTAGATGGGATAATAATGCAGGTTGCCTGTTACGCCAGGACAGGGCCTTTGGTTTACTTTCGCCTTAGTCCTAGGAGGACCGTTTCCTCTAGCAGGGATGGTCGGAGAGGTCCGCCTAGCGCCGACCCATCCGCCCATCTCGTTAAGATTGCTATAGCCAGGAGAAGAAGTAAAGAAGAAGAAAGATACTAGCGGGGAGAGAGGGGAAAGAAAAAAGAAGAAAGAAGAAAAAAAAAAAAAAAGAGGAGGGGGGGGAAGGGGAGGGGAGCGAGGATCAACTGGACTCAAATGCCCGGAGAGGGGGTGGGGAAACCACCAGCTACCCTCTCCGTCTACCATGTTGGTACATAAACAGGTCGACCTTATCGTACAACACATGCAAGGCCGACTCACCGTGCGCACTAATATTCATCATAGCGTCTTGATAAGGTCCTGATAGGTTGCCGTAGTCCTAAATGTAAACCAGTCCTCCCAAACATAGGAAAAGCTAGAGATTCTATCTTGTGCAGTATGTATCAGCTCCTCTATCGCAGCAATACGGTTAATGCGTGCCACCCACTCTTTAGGAGACGGGGGTGTCGTGTCTCTCCAGTGAACAGGCAAACACAGTCTGGCCGCGTTAATCATATGAATCGCCACAGATTTGCAATACCGTTTTTTAGGAATTCCTGAGAGATGAAGAAGATACTGTGCTGGTGAGAACTCCAGGGGTAGCGATGATACTGCCCTCGTCACGTCATGAACCCTCCGCCAAAACGTTTGGATTAGCGGGCAGTCCCACCAAATGTGAAGGAAAGTACCCGAGGTCTGTCCACATCTCCAGCAACGGTCCGGCACAGTTGGACAGAATTTGTGTATCAGGTCTGGCGTCCGGTACCATCGTGTTCTAATCTTGTACCCATTTTCCTGGATGCTCACGTTTTGCGATCCTTTATGTATGCACCAGTGGACTCGCTCCCAACTTTTAGCTTCGATGGATTTCTCCATTTTAGACATTTTTTAGAGGTTAAACCATAAAATTAGTCTATCCTTTAAGCAGACTAAAGTTTGATATTCCCCTTGCGTCTTTGTTGCTCCTGATTTTAAAACACAATGACAAAATTGACAACTGATAAACTATTGCCACTTAACTTCATAGAGCTACTCCAGTAGACACTACTTCTGTAATTCCTCCTGATCTAATCATGTTCAGGGGTGGGAACTGTGTGACACACATACACTGATTGGTTTTTAAAGTATAACTAAAGGCAAAACCTTTTTTTTTTTTTTTTGGATAGAGTGAAGATGGATTTGATGGTTTTTATGCCAGTCTGTGCCCCCATTATGGAGATTCAACCTCTTTATTTGTCCGGTTTACCATTTTTATTGAAAATGAAAGAAAATTACATATTTTGGGTTGTCCTCAGAAAAGTAAGAGGGTAAATCTTCCAATGGGGATACTAGTTCTGGTGATCTGGGGAGCCCCAAGAGATTCCCTTATTTTGCAGAGATTTCCTCTCACTTCCTATTTGGTTACGGAACAGGAAGTAAGAGGAAATATCTGAAATGGGATACAGATGGAGAAAATAAACCTGACAGGGATTATAACTCTCCCTTGCTCCATCCAGTTCTACTTTAAGACATATGCAGCCTATTAATACCACTGCATATTTTCCCTGGGTTTAGAACTGATTTAAACTGATCACACTCTGAAAGATTATGCTTAGATTTGTTCTTCTCGTCTTCTTGTTTATTGTTTTTTAAATATTAAAAAAGATTGACAAATTGAGTACATACAAGGATGGTGGTACAATATTTAAATAGCAATAAACCTAAACATATTGATTTATGAACAGGATAAGTACATGACAATGTACAATGAGTAGAGCAACGAATAAACCAATAAAGTATTACATCGAAAGCATTAGAACATTCCATTAGAAGGAAAAAGTAAGCTAGTGACTAGTTCATTTTGCAAGAGCAGCAATGAGGAAATCAATCTAATGGGTATATATTAAAAACAGAAGAGACAGTGGGCCTGATTCAGGTAGAGTTAGGCTGGAGTATCAGTGATACACCAGCATAACTCTCACTTTGAGCTGGCGTTTCCGTTTTCTGTAAGCAGAAAACAAGAAACGCCGGGTTGGAGTTCCTATACGAGCGCCGTAATTGTATTTCGCCGTCGTATCGGAACTGCAATTTTAAAAATGTCGTTTGGGGAGTTCCGGCTGATTAACGCCGAGAATATGTTAATCAGCGAGAGACGGAAATTCACGATCGTACTCGGGCCCGACGCAGTGACTTTCTGACGTTTCCGTAAGCGATACGCGGCGTAAAGAAAAACATGCCCCCTAGGTGGAGTATCCTATGTTAAGTATGGCCGTCGTCATCGCGTCGAATTTAAAAATTTTAGCGTCGTTTGCGTAAAACGTCCGTGAATGGGGATTGACGTCATTGACGTTCACTGACAGAATTTGGAGCATGCGCACTGACAGTCGACGCATGCGCAGTACGTTCGCCGCGGGATCGCGCCTAGTTTAAATAATACACGCCCCCTACCCGCCCAATTTGAATTCCGCCGGCTCATTTCCCCTACTCGCCTCACTTACAAATGTACACAGGGAAAAGCCTTCTGCAAAAAAATAAGCACTACACCCCAAGTCGCCCCCTCCGATCAACTAACCAGAACCTCGTCCACATTCCCAAGACCCGCTACAAATTAAAAGGCAAACAAAGATTTGCAGTCCAAGGCCCCGGCTATGGAATGCTCTGCCTGCGGACATCCGCTTGGAAGAAAACCATCTGGCCTTCAGGAAGAAGCTTAAGACCCATCTCTTCTGAAGACACAAGCGGACACTGGCTGCAAAAGTGCCTTGAGGTGATTTAGTTTGCATTTGTAGCACTATACAAGTTACTCATTCATTCAAAGATTTTAAAGGCAAAAACTGCCTTCCAGAATTTTTGGGCAACTGGGCTAGCCCACAAAACATAAAGTTGAGTGCCAGACTAGTTTCCCCAGCAACAACATTAGAAGAAGTAGACTTAGTAGCGGACCATTAGCGAGACAATTCAGTAGCATTAAATGAGCGATTAAGGTCTAGTTTCCATTTGGAGACATATGAGGGGGAACCAGTGTTAGTACTAGCTAAAATTTGCTTATAGAGAAACAAAACAAGTCCTCTAACATGAGGGTCAGAAATACATATGCGTTCAAAACCCGACATCTGGAATAGTTGGGAGTTGGAATTGAGATAAGGTTGGAAATTGTTTTAGATTTTTAAATATCAGAACAGTTCTGATTGAGAAAATCCAAATGTATAACACAAAGTAGTAAAAATAATGTGTAGCATTGCCCTCATTGGAGCTGCTGGATTTTTGGGCGGCATGTTACCTTGTGGCTCCTCCAAATTCGCTAGGGGTGAGTGATGCGTATGTGCATAAACAGAAGTAAAGGAGTGTCCACGACAGGTGCTCTTTTGCTGTGCTCTTTATTACCCAGCCGGGTAAAAACAATAAACTTGCGGTGAGGAAAGTAAAGTTGAAAGGAGGAAAGATAGCAGATTCAGGCGTAATGATAGAAAACGGTCCTGCTACCAAATGTAACACTTCTCTTCGCCATTCCCGCCAGAGTGGGTTTAGTGCACCCGGACAGGCCTCTCTCACTGACCTGGCAGCCGGAGAATCAGTCGGACAATTATAGAAATAAGTCTCTGCCACAGACCCTCCTTGGTGAACTTGAACTTGGAGAGAAAGTCTCTGCCACAGACCCCTCTCAATGAACCTCAGAAGATACCTCTGCCACAGGTCTCCTCTGGGTAGAATTCTTGGAGATATGCCTCCTTGCGTGAGTTACGTCTGGGACTCCTTCAACTTGTTGCCCAGGTACCGACTGATAGGTGATTAGTCCCGCAGTGTCTGGCTACCTGGGATCCCCGGTGGTCTCGTCCAAGCCCTATTGGACCGCCAGCCTCTCAATGGCGCTCCTCAGACCGACTCCCCACCGAACAGCACACAGCTTTGGGATCTTCAAAAGAGGGAACCCAGTCGCTCACTGGATCCCCATCGCTGGTTCAGATGCTCCGGGCCAACATGGACCCAGAACCAGAAACACCGCGTGGCACGCACGCCCTGGCCAGGTAGGCCATATCGCCGGGGCGCTGTGATGTGGCCACCCTATAGGTGGGTGCCACACTGGACGAAGAAGACCCAGAACAATGGTGTCTGTCCCATAAATACCCCTCCCAGCATGAACAGCTAGAACAAACCCTCGTGATTGGCTGCTGGGAAGAGCATCCAAACCTTGACTCCACTGCTGCCACCTGCAGCACCGGGGCTGGAAGAACACCCGAGTACAGCAGAATGGGCTCACAGCACAGTCGAGCTGAGACAGAGACCGCAATTTGCCACTAACAATCAGAATCAGAGTCTAACCCCACTCTGATCTATACTTAAATTTGACTAGCGCCAGTACTGCAAAGTACAGGGGTGCTACAAATGTATGGAGGAGGCAGATACCAAATTATATAAATGGGATAAATTAGCTGTATTCCATGCTTTGAAAGAATTAGAATCAATCCAGGCAGGGTGAAAAGTGCGATTTTTAACAAAAGAAAGTATTAGAAATTAGAAGATTGAAGGTCAAGAGATGTTTTGAATTTTTCCCAGATGGATAAAGAATGTTTTGTAATAGGATTGTGAATAAAAGTACGGTCAGTTGGTCTTAACCATAACATGTTAAAAACTGAAATAGGGTCACAGTCAATAGACTCAATTGTTGCCCATAAAGGAATTTCTTTGATTGCATGGTGTTTTGGTAAGTGTGCAAAATGTGCAGCATGATAGTAAGCAGAAATATTTGGAAGACCTAAACCTCTGCAGCATTGTGGGAGACAGAGAGTGGATTTAGAGGTTTTTAATATTTTGTCAATATTAAAAAGTGAAATAGGACGGTAATTTGTCCAAGAGGTTGTATCTGATTTCAATTTGGGAAGGATGGAAATTCTGGCCGTTCAGGACACTGAAAGAAAAGAGTGTCCCCTCAACAACATATTGAAGGCCTCAGTTAGGATAGGAGATAATATATCAGAACATTTCTTGTAGTAGGAGGAAGAAAATCCATCTGGGCCAGGATGATTATTAAGCTTTAACCACTTCCATACCGGGCACTTACGCACCTTCCTGCCCAGGCCAATTTTCAGCTTTCAGCGCTGTCGCAATTTGAATGACAATTACGTGGTCATGCTACACTGTACCCAAACAACTTTTTTATAATTTTGTTCCCACAAATAGACCTTTCTTTTGGTGGTATTTGATCACCACTGCGATTTTTTTTTTTTTTTTTGCGCAACAACTAAAAAAGACTGAAAAAAAAAAGTTTTTATTTTTTTTCTGTTAATTCTTTTTGTAAATAAGTACATTTTCTTCTTCAATTACGGCCAGTGATATGGCTGCACTGATGGGTACTGATGGACACTGAGGGGTGGTACTGATGGACACCGAGGGGTGGCACTGGTGGTGGCATTCCTGGGCATCACTTTTCGTTTCCAATATTTTTATTAAAGATTAAAGATTTTTTTTTTTTTTTTTTTTGCGCAACAACTAAAAAAGACTGAAAAAAAAAAGTTTTTATTTTTTTTCTGTTAATTCTTTTTGTAAATAAGTACATTTTCTTCTTCAATTACGGCCACTGATATGGCTGCACTGATGGGGACTGATGGACACTGAGGGGTGGTACTGATGGACACCGAGGGGTGGCACTGGTGGTGGCATTCCTGAGCATCACTTTTCATTTCCAATATTTTTATTAAAGATTAAAGATTACAGCAACCAAAAAAAGATTTATCAAAAAGATTAAAGATAACAAATAAGAATAAAAAGTTGCACAAAAAAAAAAAAAGACAGTATTCGTCATTGTCAGTGGATAAACAAACAAATACAGAAACACTAATACAACTCTATTGTATTCGCTTTGTGCTCCCACTACATAAGCAAACCTAATACAACTCTATCACACTGTATTGCTTTGGGTGCTCCCACTACATCTAAGAACAAAACCTGGGGAATACCCAGGAAAAAAACAGGCCTCCTTACCGACCAGCCTGCAGAACAACCAAATTAACCCGTCTAACAATATGAGTTAAAAACAGGGGTTTTGTCCGCACGCATTTGCAAACGCATGCGGAAGCCACAGAGCCGCACCAAGGCACCCTGTAATCTGTGGTCCTAACACTAAACAGTGAGTGTCCCCATAGTAGAGGCACGTGCATTTTAATGGATAGATGAGGGCACGTGGACTGAAGGGGAGCCACCCCTCCCACTACATCTGTCACCCAGCATGGGCATCACTTTTTATAATGTTTTCCTATGTTGTGCCCATGTTGCCAGTCATTGCCCATTTGTGGCCACTGATTGGCATCTATTGCAAAAAAAATTTAACATGTGAATGGCCATGTGGTACATACCTGGCCATCCACTTTGCCCCCTTCCCTGGTGGTCCTGGTGGCTTCCCTGGTGGTCCAGTGTGGGCATCCGCGGGAGGGCTACGCTGATAAACAATCAGCGTATACCCCCCCCTGTCAGGAGAGCCGCCGATCGGCTCTCCTCTACTCGCGTCTGTCAGACGCGAGTGAGGAAGAGCCGATCAACGGCTCTTCCTGTTTACATCGTGATCAGCCGTGATTGGACATGGCTGATCACGTGGTAAAGAGCCTCCGTCGGAGGCTCTTTACCGAGATCCGAGATGCAGGGTGTCAGACTGACACCCCGCACCACCGATCGCTGGGCTGCGCACCCCCACGGGAGTGTACTGGCATGTTATCCTGCTGGACGCCAATAGACGTCCAGTCAGGATTACAGAACCACTTCCCAGAAGTCAATTGTCTATTGATCGGGCGGGAAGTGGTTAAAGCCTTAATAGCCACGATGACTTCTGTTGCAGAGATGGGACACTCGAGTCATTCACGGTGGATTTGTGAGAGTGTTGGAAGGGTAATTTGTGAAAAAAGGAAATCAGCAGTAGCATGGTGAAAATTATGGTTGGGCGTTTATCATTTATCAAGTTTTGAGCGGAATGTGTGCAAAATGTTGACAGGGTTACTTCCGTACGAATCACGGTTTGGTTTGAGCCGCACAGATGTCGTAGGTTTTTGCAGTGAGCGGTTCGAGCTAATAGGGTATATGTAGAAAAGAGAGCAAGAAGAGGGCAAGCATTGCTGTCGTAGTGGTGACAAGGTGGGAACATGTCGGAACAATGTATGGGGGTCATCGCTATATGGTCTCCGTAATCCGTATGGTCCAACAAACCTCCTGCCTTGTCACCATTACAGCTCTACAATCAGCAATGGCTGCTCCCTTCTCTGCAGAATTTTCCGCATCGCAGGAGCTTTTTAAATGTCTTTACACATTCAGCATTATGGTTTGGCATACTTTGTATTTTAACTTAAATTGGGCTTTAAATGAAAAAAAAAAAAAAAAACATCTTGTTTACAAATCATGCTTTCCAACTTTTTAACAAAGTAGAATTTTCCTCTGTCAATTGAATAGCATTGTTTGAATGGCTGAGTGCTTGTATTTGAACGCTTTATTGTTCTTCTAACTAATGGCTGTGACATTATGTGGGCTGAGGTTATCATTCCGCAATGCTCAGCCTTGAATCTACTCAAAAACAACGGCGAAGTGTAGACCATCCAGATATATAATGAGGGCATTAAGCATAAAACAAAGCGAGCATTACAAAAAATGACAATCAAGGCAATTTAAAAAAAAAAAGAAAAAAAAAGCTTTACATTTATCTCCTTACATTAAATCTATAATGGGTTTTAAATAATACATATAGTGCAGCACTACTGAACAGTATACAGTGCCTTAAAAAAGTATTCATACGTTCCACATTTTATCACGTTACAACCAAAAAACGTAAATGTATTTTATTGGGATTTTATGTGATAGACCAACACAAAGCAGCACATAATTGTGAAGTGGAAAGAAAATAATAAATGGTTTTCCAAATTTTTTACAAATAAATATGTGAAAAGTGTGGGGTACATTTGTATGGCGCCCCCCTGTGTCAATACTTTGTAGAACCTTCTTTCACTGCAATTACAGCTGCAAGTCTTTTTGGGGATGTCTCTACCAGCTTTGCACATCTAGAGAGGGAAATTTTTGCCCATTCTTCTTTGAAAAAATATCTCAAGCTCCATCAGATTGGATGGAGAGCGTCTGTGAACAGCAATTTTCATGTCTTGCCTCAGTTTCTTAATTGGATTTAGGTCAGGACTTTGACTGGGCAATTCTAACATATCAATATACTTTGATCTAAACCAGGGATCCTCAAACTACGGCCCTCCAGATGTTGTAGAACTACACATCCCATGAGGCATTGTAACACACTGACATTCACAGACATGACTAGGCATTATGGGAATTGTAGTTCCTGAACAACTGGAGGGCCGTAGTTTGAAGACCCATGATCTAAACCAGGGATCTCCAAACTACGGCCCTCCAGCTGCTGTGGAACTACACTTCCCATGAGGCATTGTAAAACTCTGACATTCGTAGACATGACTAGGCATGATGGGAATTGTAGTTCCTGAACACCTGGAGGGCCGTAGTTTGGAGACTCCTGATCTAAACCATTCCATTGTAGCTCTGGCTGTATGTTTCGGGTTGTCCTGCTGGAAGGTGAACCTCCGCCACAGTCTCAGGTCTTTTGTAGACTCTAATGCCCTGTACACACGATGGGTTTGTCTGATGAAAACGGACCAATGGACCGTTTTCATTGGACAACCCAATTGTGTGTGGGCCCCATCGGTTTGTTTTCCATCAGTGAAAAAAAAAATAGAATGTTCTAAAATTTTCCTATGGATAAAAAACTATCGTCTGTGTGGAAATCCATCGGAGAAAAATTCACACATGCTCAGAATCAAGTCGACGCATGCTCGGAAGCATTGAACTTCCATCAGATATCCGATCGTGTGTACAGGGAATAACAGGTTTTCTTCTATGACTGTCCTGTATTTGGGTCCATCCATCTTCCCATCAACTTTGACCAGCTTCCCTGTCAGTGCTGAAGAAAAGAATCCTCACATCATGATGCTGCCACCACCATGTTTCACAGTGGGGATGGTGTGTTCAGGGTGATGTGCAGTGTTAGTTTTTCGCCACACATAGCGTTTTGGTTTTAGACCAAAAAGTACAACTTTGGTCTCATCTGACCAGAGCACCTTCTTTCACATGTTTGCTGTGTCCCCCACATGGCTTTTCGCAAACTGCAAACGGGACTTCTTATGGCTTTCTTTTAACAATGGCTTTCTTCTTGTCACTCTACCATAAAGGTCAGATTTGTGGAGTACATGACTAATAGTTGTCCTGTGGACAGAAAACCTCAAAACGAGGAAGGGGAGGATATCGAACAAGAAGTCAGAACCAATAAATTCCCAATCCCCCAATATAACATCTAACAAAGACATGAAGGTGGTAAATCTATCCTCTTTTCCCCTCGAATTAAGACATATTCAACTCCTTCAGAGAGGGATGTCCTTCTCACCGGTCTCCAATATGGAAGAATTTACTGTGTATAAAGACATAGTTTTATATTTGAGAAAGGTATTTTTCCGTTCCCTGTACCAGCAGGATACACAGGAACTTGACACAGACTTGCAACTTGATCAGGAGGATCAACAGGCCTTAGCAATCTTGAACTCCCTGTTAGAGGAGAATGAGACCGCACATGATAGTTGCCCAACAATACGGCGCGCAAACTTAAACATCAAGTCGACTAAAATGCCCCCCTTGAATAAAAATCGCTGGCTAAATATATTTCTTGAGGTGGTCCAAAAAGACTTGGAGGGACTGCCCTGGCGAATTGCCAATCAGGACAATCTCTCCAAAATGGAACGCAAGGCCCTGATAGAATTAAGAAAGGCAGAGAACATCACCATTAAAAAAAGCGACAAGGGTGGTAATGTTGTTTTAATGAACAACGAGGACTATGAGTCCGAGGTGAAACGCCAGCTAGGGGACAATGACACTTATCGGAAACTTAAACAAGATCCTTTCCCGGAGGTAGTCAAGGAGCTTAATAGAAAGTTGGATGAGGCGGTAGAGGCAGGATTACTCCTCAAACGGGAATCAACCTATCTGTCGGTAGATGACTATAACATCCCGACTTTCTACTGCATCCCCAAACTGCATAAATCACTAGAAAAGCCTCCCGGAAGACCCATTGTCTCCACGATCCGAGGTCCATTAGATAGGATAGGAGTATATCTCGATTCACTGTTGAAAGATATGGTTTACAGTTTAGAATCATATGTCCAGGACACTCGCGATGTTCTATCTAAGATAGCGGAGACAGAGGTCGACGAGGAGGTTTGGCTAATTGGAATTGATGTAGAATCACTCTACACGTCAATACCTCATTCGGTTGGAATCAGAGCGGTTGGCTACTTTTTGGAAAAAAAGTTTCCACTTTTGGGCCACCAAAACGAATTTCTTTTGGAGCTCCTGACTTTTGCATTGTTTAATAACTTTTTTCAGTTTGCGTCATGCTTTTACCAACAGATTAAAGGCACATCCATGGGTGCAGCTTGGGCTCCGGCCTATGCATGCCTACATCTAGGCCAGTGGGAGGAGGAGGACGTTTTTGGGTTGCCGTTATATCGCAGCCACGTACACACGATGACGTATTGGTCATTTGGAAGGGTAGTATTGAAGTGCTACATGCATTCATTATTCAGTTAAATTTGAACGATCGGAATATCCGGTTAACCTACACTTTTGACAGGGCCCAAATTTCCTTTTTGGACCTTAAGATTGGCCTCAAGGAGGGTAAGATCACGACCTGTACTCACAGGAAGGATACTGCCGCTAACACTTTATTACAGGCAGATAGCCATCACCCACAGTGGCAGAAGAATGGTATCCCCATGGGTGAATTTACAAGGATAAAACGTAACTGTTCCGATTTCCTCACATATCACTCAGAAGCGAAAGACTTGTACGCTAGATTTCGCGAAAGGGGTTATTCCCACACGCAAATCAAAATGGCAAAATGTAAAGTAGCTAAACGTGATAGAAAAAGTTTGCTTACTCCAGTTACACACAATAAAGGGAAAGAAAAGGTAGAATATGGCCCAGTGCGACTCGTAACCACCTTTGGCCCCCAATGGGACAAGGTGAGGAAAATCCTAGAGAGACACTGGGGCATACTCACTAGCAATAAGAACTTAGCAGGCATTGTGGGCGCAGGCCCAAAGATGGTAGCCCGCAGGGCAAAGAATTTGGGGGACATGCTGACACAGTCTGAATACGTTAGACAGATGAACCAGTCATGGTTATCAGACTTTCCTCGAAGCCTGGGTATGTTCCCATGCTCCAAGTGCCAGATCTGCCCCTTTATTGATAGAACAAGTACTTTTAAAGACGCACTGGGCGCCAATGAATATGAGATCAGGGACCTTATCAACTGTTCCTCAGAACGGGTCATCTATATGATCATATGCCCATGTCCGAAGATGTATATCGGTAAGACCAAAAGACAGCTCAAAGTTAGAATTGGTGAGCATCTCAGAGAGATAAGGAAAGAAAAGGAAAGAGACAAAGAAAAGAGACAGGAAAGTCCATTAGCGTTACATTTCACACAATATCATCAGGGTAAACCTGATGGCATGAAGGTCAAAGGCATCTACAAGCTTAATTTGTCTCATAGAAGAGGAGACTTTGATAGAATACTGCTCCAGAAAGAAAAGTGGTGGATTTTCACCCTTAAATCGTTGGTACCCCTAGGTATCCACACAGAACTAAGTATGCAACCCTTTCTGGAGCCGTAGTCCCATAATTCTCCTCTTCGCATCTCTTCCAGTTACATACTCATAAGAAGCACTTGCTCTCACCCCTATTTAGGGTTTATGTTAGTTTGTCTGTGTGTTTTATGTTTCTAAAAATTACTACTCTTCCATATCAGAACTACTAGTCAGCCTCGTATCTATCTTATCTATATTACCATATATATTATGTATTATATATAATGATTTTTCCTATAATTAAAGTCACTTTGTTTTTCTGTGCGCTCTTGATTCATCTCACTCTTTGAAGTTTGTGAGAGAACTAATTCTCCGTTTTACTATGAGGTCTGACAGATAAATGTATCTCTACAGACCAAGGTGGAGATAAACATAGCATTTGCTTGCCAGAAGTTATAAACGATCAATATTGCGTTTTTGCCTTCTAATGGCTGCATTCCTTTTAGGCAAAATATAGTGTGTAAGCGTTAACATGCAATGTACTTGTTTAATATGGGGAATACCTATGGCGGGGCGTGAAGATAGACATTACACAGGAAACAACATCCAGTCTATCCACAGGGACTCCCATTGATAATCCTTACCACAACGAAGGACGGCCGTGCGCTGATAGCATATAAAGGAGCGACGTACGTTCCCCCCTCCACGTCCAGACGAAGCTTACGTATTAACGTTGCGAAACGCATTGACGTAATACGGCATCGGACGCCACGCCACGCCTACAATCCCCAGCGGGATCGGGATCTCTCTGAGGAGACTTCCACGCCGGAGAAAAGGATCAGTATTAGACCAGCTGCACAGCTTCATTCAAAAGCCGGGACCTGTACCTACATCCAAAAAGGATAGGGCACCTCATTGGGCATTCTCAAAACAAAGTGTGTTCCACGTTGGTACACCCGGCTAGGCTACCCGCCGTACATGCTGTCTAACTCCGACAGACCTGACGATACTTGTTACGGCCAGCAGCATTTTCACTATTCATGAGCTGGGAGTCAAACACTGCCGTCTGTTATCAGACCCTTCTCTCAAGAGCCTGGTAAGACTGTTCCTTTCATTATATTGACAACTGTTAGGACTGCTTATACCCGAAAGACTTGGGGACATTTTACAATCATCTAGTCCATCTCTATGACAGTGTCAATCAGGTTATATACCAATAGGATTATCAGTGAACTATGTCAACGCTATAGCCAATGAAACCTACACTAGAATCATAGGAAAATATTTCAATGCGTGTAGTCTCCTCAATAGTGGCCGCAACTCACTTAAAGTTGCTCATACTGTGTTCTAATCGACCAGCACTAATCATTTGACCAGTGCAATAATGGTCTACTACAATCACTAAACTGGATGCAGTTATACTCACACTACTATATATTATATTAAGTTGCAACCACATCCTTCTCCCGCAGGGGCACTCCGGCTGGAAATTCCTATACATTACATAATTTTTCTTTTCTTTTTTGAATGTTATTTCAGCGGTAATTACCGCACGGAATCTCCAGCAGCAGTGGTCTAATTGGCGTCCGGATCGCCTGAGTTATATGTTTTTTTTATGTTTGTTATATGTTTGTGTCCTATGTGTGTCGCATTGTTGCTTGTTGCATGAACTAGGTTCATGTGTGCAGCACCGGCCGGCTGCTGTAAGTAGGCATATTGGTTAATCTTTATAACATACATTCAGTATTTGTAATTTTTGTTAAAATCTCTTATCCCGAATCTTTGTATATTTATACGATCAATAAATTATTTTATCTATATCACTGCCCATCTCTGCCTTGGTAGCCTCTTGGTTGCCCACTGGGGATACTTTGTCTTAGTTTCCCCATAGTGCAACTTTCTTTTTTCTTTATAGACAGAATCTCCCACCTGAGCTGTGGATCTCTGCAGCTCCTCCAGAGTTACCATGGGCATCTTGGCTGCTTCTCTGATGAATGCTCTCCTTGCCCGGCCTGTCAGTTTAGGTGGACGGCCATGTCTTGGTAGGTTTGCAGTTGTGCCATACTCTCTCCATACTCTTTCCATTTTCAGATGATGGATTGAACAGAAGCTCCGTGAGATATTCAAAGCTTGGGATATTTTTTTATAACCTAACCCTCCTTTAATCTTCTCTACAACTTTTTTTCCCCAACCTGCCTGGTGTGTTCCTTGGCCTTTACGATGCTATTTTTTCACTTACCAAACTTCTGAGGGCTTCACAGAACAGCTGTATTTATACAGAGATTAAATTACCCACAGGTGGGCTTTATTTACTAATCAGGTGATTTCTGATAGCAATTAGCACTAGATAGCACTAGATTTTAGTTAGGGTTATCAGAGTAAGGCCTCTTACACACAGATCAGTTTTTCTTCAGGTTTTTCTTTTCAGTTTACCAAATCCATCTAATATGAGGTCAAACCTCAAGAGTCTCAATTTGTATGCAATCAGGCAGGCCCTTGTACTACATAGTTTTGGTAAACTGAAAAGAAAAACCTGAAGAAAAACTGATGTGTGTGTAAGAGGCCTAAAGGGGGCTGAATACAAATGCACACCACACTATTCACATATTTATTTGTAAAAAAAAAAAAGTTTGAAAACCATTTATAATTTTTATTCCACTTTACAATTATGTGCCACTTTGTGTTGGACTATCACATAAAATCCCAATAAAATACATTTATGTTTTTTGTTGTAACATGACAAAATGTGGAAAATTTAAAGGAGTATGAATACTTTTTCAAGGCACTGTAAATTGCTTTATAATCCCTTAGTTATGTAATACTTATAAAATCCTTTTAAAAATCCCAACATTCAAAGAATACAAACGTGAATATAAATGTAGCGCCCCCTTGGTTTTAGCATGGGCACTACGCTAAAGTGTGACTTATGTTACTCCAGAAAGGTCTCCTGGGTCAGTCTACATTCTAGGGATGTGGTATCATCTCTGGCCAGCAGTTGGCGCCATAGAGGTTTATGGCAGAGCAAGTCTTCCCCAGCAGCCAATTGCAGGAGTTCCTCTCTCGCAGGGCATGCTGGGGAAGGGTATATCTGTGACAAGTGTCATGTGTTCTAAAATCTGAGTTCTCAGCACAGCTAGAAAACTGACCAGGCTATACTCTCATGCCTAGTGTGGTCAGTTTTTAATAGGAACACAGAGGGACTGGCAAAAACACCAGGAAAAAAGGAAGAAATACAAAGAGAACAGGATACTTTTTGGCCTGGCTAAACTGAGCAATCAGGGGAGAAGGAAAAGTCAGGGAGGTGAGCAAGAACCCGATGGTCACTCTAACAAAGTTCAAGCATTTCTCTGTACAGAGAAGAGAACATTCCACAAGAACAACCATCTCAGTAGCTCTTCACAAATCAGGTCTGTATGGTAGAGTAGCCAGACGGAAGCCACTGCTCAGTAAAAGGCACATGACAGCCCACCTGGAGTTTGCCAAAAGGCACCTGAAGGACTCTCAGACCATGAGAAACAAAATTCTCTGGTCGGATGAAACAAAGATTGAACTCTTTGGCCTGAATGGCAAACGTCATGTCTGGAGGAAACCAAGCACCACATGATGCTGCCGTGATGTTTTCCAGCGGCAGGAACTAGGAGACTAGTCAGGATCGAGGGAAAGATGAATGCAGCAATGTACAGAGACATCCTTGATGTAAACCTGCTCCAGAGTGCTTTGGACCTCAGACTGGGGCGAAGGTTCATCTTCCAACAGGACAACTATCCTAAGCACACAGCCAAGATAAAGGAGTGTGTCATGGACCTTGGGATGCTAAAGTGTTTCTACTTGACATCTGTTACACAGGACAGGGTGGCTAATAAATCATAATTCATATATTACATGAGATGGGAGATATTACAGGTGATTTCATGTGGACCAGAGTGACTCATTCCTCTGTGTAACAGACTGTTGAAATGCTAATGTCCCACCACCAGCCAGCTCTCTATTCTAAAGGTTACTTGAATCTATTGTGTTTGTGTAACAGGTGAGGGGAACGTATAGTGTTTTGTTTGAATTCTATTGATAAAGGAATGTGATGTGTCAAGCTGTAGTAATTACCTCCTCTTCATGCGGAGCCAAGCTGTCTAGGTAACGCACTCTGTTACAGTTAGTAATTAACTTCACTGATGTCATTGTCTAAAGGAATGCGATCTCTCAGGTGTAGTAATTAAGTCATGTTAAATAGACCGGGCTATTGTGTACATTGATTGCCCCCTGGGGCTTCTGTCTCATTACACAAAGTCTTTCTATCCAAGCTTTGGGACCAATCTCTGCTGAGTCATTTTGAAGTCCTCATTTGCATGGGAGAGGACCTGATGGGGGACTGCCTGGACTTCACAATGGGCCAATAGGAAAGCGATTGTTGGGGGTGGGATGTTCCAAATTCTGTATAAAAGTGTGCTGTGTACTTGAAAATAAAGAGTCATGTTTGAACATACATACAGCCTGCCTGGTGTGTGTTCTACATGGATCTCGAACGGCACATAGCTGTATTTCGGATCCCGGAACCTTGGATGACTGGACCATCAGACGTTGCAATCGGCAATCTGATCCGATAGTAGCAGAGGAGTGTCGGGAGAGCGGGACCGAGCTAGCAAGGGTCTCGTCACAGAGTGGCTACGGGACAACTCTGTGAATGTCCTTGAGTGGCCCAGCCAGAGCCCAGACTTGAACATCTCTGGAGAGATCTGAAAATGTCTATGCACCGACCAAACTGATAAAAACCGACTGAAGTTCAGTTTCATCATTCCAAACCGACCGTGTGTATGGCCCATCAGTCTTTTGTCCTTCAGTCCAAAGTTTTAAAACTTGCTTTAAAATCGGACAGATGGACGCCTGACCATCGGTCCAAACCGATGGTTAGTACGCAAAAGCATCGGTTCAAAAACCTGCGCATGCTCAGAATCAAGTTGACGCATGCTTGGAAGCATTGAACTTCGTTTTTTTCAGCACATCGTTGTGTTTTACGTCACCGCGTTCTGACACGATAGGTTTTTGAACTGATGGTGTGTACGCACATCAGACCATCAGTCTGTGAACCGATGAAAATGAACTTCAGTACGCGGCCATAGAGATCCTGCAAAGAAGAATGAGAGAAACCACCCAATTAGGTGTGCCCAGCTTGTAGCATCATACTCAAAAAATCTTGAGGCTGTAATTGGTGCCAAAGGAGCTTCACCAAAGGCTGTGAATACTCATGTACATGGGATTTTTTTTGATTTTTTTAATTTGCAAAGATTTAAAAAAACTTTTTTACATTGCCATTATGGGGTATTGTTTGTAGAATTATTAGGGAAATAAGTGAAGCGATGTGAATACTTTCCGGATGCACTGTACATCGTACGACAGGCACATATCAGGAATATGAAATGCTGGGTTGAAATATTCCTTAGGTCTGCCTTATATGAACAAGTAACGTTCTGTAGTAATTAAAAAAACCTGTGTAACCAAAGTTTCTTTATACATTCTTAGTTCCTGTATTGCTGTCGCTCTTTCATTTGGGGAGCACAATAATAGGATCCAAATTTCCCTAAAGCTCCTCACTATCCGGCACATAAACTAAGAAGCGCCAAGCTTGGAGCTGAACTATTATCTAACAAAGTATAAAGCCGGCTTGTATTTCATAGTCATTGGATGAAATGAACAAAAGGGAACTTTCCGTTTAGCTGCAGTACAGCCGAGATCAAATGGCAATCAATTACAACCCGAAAAATGAATTTTCTCTACAATATAACACGTCTTTGTGGCTAACTTTCAAATGGTTTGAATAAAACATTAACATTTATAAATGTGGCTCATGTTTTCTAGTTATCAGCAATAGTGTTGCTCACGAATATTCGCATTGCGAATATTCGCTACGAATATTGCATATTCGAGTATTCGCGAATAACTCGAATAACCCCGTGAATTTTCGCTATTTCGAATATTTGTATTTTTCAAATTTCGCAAATAAATTTCGCAATAAATTTCGCAATAAATTTCGCATTTTTTTTTATAAAATATAGCGAATATTCGTAAATATCGAATATTCGTGATATTTTATCCAAAAAAAAAATAGCGAAATTTCGCAATCATTTTCGCTTTCGCATATGCGAAATTTCGCTATTTTTTTTTTTATAAAATATAGCGAATATTCGTAAATATCGAATATTCGTGATATTTTATCCAAAAAAAAAAATAGCGAAATTTCGCAATCATTTTCGCTTTCGCATATGCAAAATTTCGCTATTTTTTATTTTTTTATAGAATATAGCGAATATTCGTAAATATCGAATATTCGTGATATTTTATCCAAAAAAAAAATAGCGAAATTTCGCAATCATTTTCGCTTTCGCATATGCGAAATTTCGCTATTTTTTTCTTTTATATAGAATATAGCGAATATTCGTAAATATCGAATATTCGTGATATTTTATAAAAAAAAAAAAAATTGCGAAATTTCGCATTCGGGAAAATTCGCATTGGCGAAAATTCGCAATTTTTTATTTATTTTTTATAAAATATCACGAATATTCTATATTAACGAATATTCGCGAATATTCTTCGAAATATTCGCGAAATATCGCGAAATCGAATATGGCGTATTCCGCTAATCACTAATCAGCAATAACCACAGACTTTGTTACATCTGCATCCCAGTCTTAGCCCGTAGGTTTCAATATTGAGTTGGCCCACCCTTTGTAGCTATAACAGCTTCACCTCTTCTGGGAAGGCCGTCCACAAGGTTTAGGAGTGTGTCTATGGGAATGTTTGACCATTCTTCCAGAAGAGCATTTGTGAGGTCAGGCACTGATGTGGACAAGAAGGCCTGACTCCCAGTCTCTGCTCTAATAAGGTTTTCTATCGGGTTGATGTCAGGAATCTGTGCAGGCCAGTCAAGTTCTTCCACCCAAAACTCGCTCATCCAATACTTTATGGACCTTGCTTTGTGCACTGGTGCGCAATCATGTTGGAACAGGAAGGGGCCATGCCCAAACTTTTCCCACAAAGTTGGGAGCATGAAATTGTTAAAAATGTCTTGGTATGCTGACACCTTAAGAGTTCCCTTCACTGGAACTAACTGGCCAGGCCCAACCCCTGAAAAACAACCCCACACCATAATCCCCCCTCCACCAAATGATTTGAATGGGTGGCCCAATACTTTTGGTAACATAGTGTGGGTGAGTGAGTTCGGGGGGAACTTGACTGGCCTGCACAAAGTCCTACTCTCAACCTGATAGAACACCTTTGGGGTGAATTGGAGTGGAGACTGCGAGCCAGGTCTTCTCATCCACATCAGTGCCTCACAAATGCGCTTCTGGAAGAATGGTCAAACATTCCCATACACACACTCCAGAACATGTGGACAGCTCCCATAAGAGTTGAAGCTGTTCTTGTTGCAAAGAGTGGGCCAACTTGAACCCTACGGACTAAGACTGGGATGCCATTAAAGTTCATGTGCGTGTAAAGGCAGGCGTCCCGATACTTTTGGTAATATAGTGTAGTTGTCACTGGATTAGGTCTCCTCAGAGAGGAATTCAACTCTATCCCTGTCCAAAATACAGCCCAACATTTCTAGATGGTGCCAGTGACAATGATCATCAGAACTAGGGTTGTCCAGATACCGATACTAGTATCGGGACCGATACCGAGTATTTGCGGGAGTACTTGTACTCGTGCAAATGCTCCCGATACCTAAATAGAATACTTTTTTTGTATTTATAAACATGTTCTGTGAAAATTCTTTGAGTTTTTTTACTACTGCGTGACAAGAAAATAATTTTTTTTAATTAATTTTTACTCATTTTTATTCTTTTATAATGTCTTGAGTTAAAGTTCTTCATAATTCTAAAGAAAATATCCTTAGTCTGTATTGTGGTTTGAAAACTGTCACATGACATTTAAAAAAAGTATCGGTATTCGGTATCGGCGAGTACATGGAAAAAAGTATCGGTACTTGTACTCGGTCCTAAAAAAGTGGTATCGGGACAACCCTAATTAGAACAAACAGAAAAGTGCCAGTCAATAATTCCCAATGTCATAAATTGGGTAGGGTGGGAGGGATCCTTTTCTTCTCAGGATGATTATGGCCTATTTTACCAGGCTTGCCCCCGGTATGCTGCTTGCTATGGGGGCATCTGTGCATGCTTGCTCCCAAACCCCGCTCTGAGTGTCACACAGAACAGGACTCAGCTCCGCAACCGTTCCCTCCTCACTGGCTGTGATTGATGGCAGCGGGAGCCAATGAGGAGGCAGAGACCTGGGAGAGCAGCTGCTCTCATAAACATCACTGGATCACAGTAGGCGGGAACAATGGTAGACTAGGCAAGGCCTGCTACCCCAACCCTCCAAAAAAAAAAATCAAAATATAAAACATTTTAAAAACTGTAAAAAAAAAAAAACATGAAACTGCTAAATTTCTCCAGCTAACAACATCCAATCCTGCAGCATGCAGCAGTATGCGGAACATCGGCGCAGTGTGTGGGGAATCTCGATGTGTGGGGAACATTAGCAGCAGTGGGAGGCTCAGACTGGGTGTTAAAAAGTAGGCCCAGACATTTTAGACTAAGCAGCCCTTTTTTTAAAGAACAAATTATAAATAATGACAACTACTAGTTTCTCAGTTTCTTTTAGTTATATTTAGTCTCCTTCACTCCATTGGTGTCAGTAGATGTTTATTTTTATTACATTTTTTTTATTTATTTTTTACATTTTATATATTTATTTATTTATTTGTTTATTTATTTAAAATTGTATTTCTTATTATTTTTTAGGCCTCACATTGGGGGGGTTTGGTGAGCTGAGAGGGGGGGGGCGAGAAGGGTTCGGGAGAGAGGAAACAGTGAGGCCAGGAGAGATCAAAGTGGGTCTGGAAGAGAGTAAACAGCGGGGCCAGTAGAGGTCAAAGCGAGGCCTGGGAGAGAGGACAGTGGGGTCAGGAAAGAGGAAACAGCAGGGCTTGTAGAGGTCAAAGTGGGGCTGGGAGAAAGGACAGTGGGGCCCAGAAGAGAGTAAACAGCAAGGCCAGAAGAGAGGAAACACTGGGGCCAGGAGAGAGGAAACAGCAGGGCCAGAAGAGAGGAAACAGTGGAACCAGGAGAGAGGAAACAGCGGGGCTGGTAGAGGTCAAAGCGGGGCCAGGAGAGAGGAAACAGCTGAGCCAGGAGAGAGGAAACAGCTGAGCCAGGAGAGAGGAAACAGCTGAGCCAGGAGAGAGGAAACAGCTGAGCCAAGAAGAGAGGAAATAGCGAGGCCAGAAGAGAGGAAACAGCGAGGCCAGAAGAGAGGAAACAGCTGAGCCAAGAAGAGAGGAAACAGCGAGGCCAGAAGAGAGGAAACAGCGAGGCCAGAAGAGAGGAAACATCTGAGCCAGGAGAGAGGAAACATCTGAGCCAGGAGAGAGGAAACATCTGAGCCAGGAGAGAGGAAACAGCTGAGCCAAGAAGAGAGGAAACAGCTGAGCCAAGAAGAGAGGAAATAGCGAGGCCAGAAGAGAGGAAACAGCTGAGCCAGGAGAGAGGAAACAGCTGAGCCAGGAGAGAGGAAACAGCTGAGCCAGGAGAGAGGAAACAGCTGAGCCAGGAGAGAGGAAACAGCTGAGCCAGGAGAGAGGAAACAGTGGGGCCAGGAGAGAGAACAGTGGGGCCAGGAGAGAGAACAGTGGGGCCAAGAGAGAGGACAGTGAGGCCAAGAGAGAGGACAGTGAGGCCAAGAGAGAGGACAGTGAGGCCAAGAGAGAGGACAGTGAGGCCAAGAGAGAGGACAGTGAGGCCAAGAGAGAGGACAGTGAGGCCAAGAGAGAGGACAGTGAGGCCAAGAGAGAGGACAGTGAGGCCAAGAGAGAGGACAGTGAGGCCAAGAGACAGGACAGTGAGGCCAAGAGACAGGACAGCGAGGCCAAGAGACAGGACAGCGGGACCAAGAGAGAGGACAGTGGGATCAGGAGAGAGGAAACCGCGGGGCTAGGTGGGAAAAAACAGTGTGCCAGGAGAAAGGAAACAGCCGGGGGCCGGGAGAGAGGAAACAGCCGGGGGCCGGGAGAGAGGAAACAGCGAGGGCTGGGAGAGAGGAAACAGCGGGGGCCGGAAGAGAGGAAACAGCAGAGGGTCAGGAGAGGTCAAAGTGGGTCCAGGAGAGAGGACAGTGGCTCCAGGAAAGAGGGAACAGCATTGCCAGGAGAGAGGAAACAGCGGGGATGGGCGATCACAGTGGGGCAGCAGGACCTGGATAAGAGGGGAGGCAAAATGAGAAACAGATCCCTTCCATTTCCCTCCGGCATAAGTATAAATTAGAATAGTATAGCTTTTGCCAGAAGTCTCAGTTTGCTGAGAGGATGGCCTGGACGTTTAGGCTTTAGTGATCTCTGTTCACAAAATAGTTAAATCTTGATTCATAATAAAATCTGATTTAATGTTTTAGCCATAAATTTGTGTTTATTTATGCCCATCACACAAAAACTTTTGAATTCTTAGATAATCCTTGCACTGTGAGTTTCCTGTGTCTCAGTAATGAGTTCTAAATTCTGTTTATTTATTGTTTTATAGACACACAGAACTGCATTCCCGGAGCGTACATCTCTCAATTAGTATCAATTAGTGCACATTAGATAGCCGCATTATTTGCTCTTATGCCTTGTATTGCTAATTGAAATTCAGTGGGAAATAATCAGAGAAATGTACAGGAAACTGTGCAAAGGACAGGCGAGTAATGAAAAACTCTAATCTCCTGCTCAGGAAAGATACAAAAAGGATTTAAATAAGCTACAGTGCTTTGCAAAAGTATTCACCCCCCTTGGCATTTTTTTCGTGTTTCGTTGCCTCACAACCTGAAATTAACATGGATTGTTTGAGGATTTGCATGATTTCATTTACAGAACATGCCCACAACTTTGAAGATTTTTTTTTTTTGTGAAGCAAACAACAAATAGAACAAAATAACAGAAAAAGTCGATGTGCATAACTATTCACCCCCCTAAAGTCAATACTTTGTAGAGCCACCTTTTGCGGCTATCACAGCTCCAAGTCGCTTTGGATAAGTCTCTATGAGCTTGCCACATCTTACCACTGGGATTCCTTGCAAAACTGCTCCAGCTCCTTCAAGTTGGATGGTTTGCGCTTGTGAACATCAATCTTTAAGTTTGACCACAGGTTTTCTATTGGATTGAGGTCTGGGCTTTGATTAGGCCATTCCAACACATTTACATGTTTCCCCTTAAACCACTCAAGTGTTGCTTTAGCTGTGTGTTTGGGGTCATTGTCCTGCTGGAAGGTGAACCTCCGTCCTCGCCTCAAGTCACACACAGAGTGCTACAGATTTTGCTCAAGAATATCCCTGTATTTAACACCATCCATCTTTCTCTCAACTCTGACCAGCTTCCCAGTCCCGACTGCTGAAAAACATCCCCACAACATGATGCTGCCACCACCATGTTTCACAGTGGGGGTGGCGTTCTTTGGGTGATGTGATGTATTGGGTTTGCGTCAGCCATAGCGTTGTCTTTGATGCCCAAAAAGTTAAATTTTAGTCTCATCAGACCAGAGCACCTTCCTCCATACATTTTGGAAGTCTCCCAGGGCAGGACTTAGGGTGGTGGGGGCCCCTGGGCTTGAGTGTTGAAGGGGCCCCCTGGAGATCATAGTTGTTGAGCAGGGGAGTGCACATTGAAGTTGTTGAGCGGGGGGGTGACTCTCACCTGTGTACGGAATGTGTCGGCTCTCTTCCCTTCAGCAGACATCCACACACCGCTCCGGTTCCTCCTGGGGGGGTTTTGCAGTTGTTGAGCGGGGGGGGGGGTGCCTCTCACCTGTGCCGACAGCCGGGGCCACAGACTGTCATTAGCCCGGCTGACGGCTTTCTTCCCTTCAGCAGCCACAGTCCTCCACACAACGGTCCGGTTCCTCCTGCTTCCGTGCTGCCTCCTCTTGCAGTGCGAGAAAATTAACCCTTTCGCGGGACTGCGGGAAGAAGTGGTCTGTGCGGGAAAGTCCCGCAGAATTCGTGCGTGTTGGGAGGTATGCGCAGGGCCGCCATCAGGAATTTTGGGGCCCCTTACACAGCTTAAGGCATGGGCCCCCTGGAGCAGAGAACCGGGGGGGGGGGGTGAAATTGAGAAGCGGGGGGGCTGCCGCAAATTGAGAAGCAGGGGGGGCCTTTACAAAAAGAAGAAATAAAGAAAAATATATATATATATATAAAAAAAGGGGGTAGCCATCCGGGGCCCTGGGGATCTCTAGGCCCTTTAATAAAAATAAACTTCTGGGCCCTTTAGTAAGAAAAATAAAAAAATACATAAAAAAGGGAGGTTGCCATCCGGGGACCTGGGGACCTCTGGGCCTTTTAATAAAAAAAATAAAAATATAAAAAAATAAACATTTATAAAAAAAGGGGGGGTTGCCACATGGGGCCCTGGGGACCTCTGAGCCCTTTAATTAAATATATATATATATATATATATATATATATATATATATAAAATTGTTTTATAAAAACAAAAAGGGGGGTTGCCATCCGGGGGCACTGGAGACCTCTGGGCTCTTTAATTAAATAATAATAATAATATATATAAAAAAAAACATATTTTTGTATTTAAAAAAAGGGGGTTGCCCTCCGGGGCCCTGGAGACCTCTGGGCCCTTTAATAATAATAATAATAAATCTATATATATATATATATATATATATATATATATATATATATATATATATATATATATATATATACAGTATATATATATATATATATATATATATATATATATATATATATATATATATATATATATATATATATATATAAAACATATTTTTTTTATAAAAAAAAAAAAAAAAAAAAGGTGGGGTTGCCATCCGGGGCCCTGGGGACCTCCGGACCCCTAGAAAAGAGGGTTGCCATCCGGGGCCCCCTATTGGGCAGGGCCCATGGGCTTGAGCCCAGTCAAGCCCAATGGTAAGTCTGGCCCTGCACATGCCTTTTCGAAAACTGAAAACGGGCCATTTTGTTTTTTTGCTGAAAGGAATGGCTTTCTTCTGGCCACTCTGCCATAAAGCCCAACTCTATGGAGCGTTCGGCTTATTGTCGTCCTATGTACAGATACTCCAGTCTCTGCTGTGGAACTCAGCAGCTCCTCCAATTTCCCATTTCCCATTTCCTAAAGCAGATGCTGGTTCCTAATTTTAGTTAAAACCCACGTCTGGGCTAATGGTCCCTCGTAGCCTAAAAAAATGCATCTCAAACTGCAATATCCACCTTCTTTCTGCCCCCCACCATAGAGTTGGTGTAAGGGGTTACATTGAGGACTAATATTAGGGTTATAGGAAGCATTAGTGTTAAGATTATAGGGCAGCTTAGTGTTGCTGTGAGGGTTACATTGAGGACTAATATTAGGGTTATAGGAAGGATTAGTGTTAGGATTATAGAGCAGCTTAGTGTTGGTGTGAGGGTTACATTGAGGACTAATATTAGGGTTATAGGAAGGATTAGTGTTAGGATTATAGAGCAGCTTAGTGTTGGTGTAAGGGGTTACATGAAGGACTAATATTAGGGTTATAGGAAGCATTAGTGTTAAGATTATAGGGCAGCTTAGTGTTGGTGTAAGGGGTTACATGGAGGACTAATAGGGTTACAGGAAGGATTAGTGTTAGGATTATAGAGCAGCTTAGTGTTGGTGCAGCTTAGTGTTGGTGCAAGGGTTACATGGTGGGTTAGTGTTAGTGTTATAGGAAGCATTAGTGTTAGGATTATAGAGCAGCTTAGTGTTGGTGTAAGGGGTTAACATGGAGGACTAATATTAGGGTTACAGGAAGGATTAGTGTTAGGATTATAGAGCAGCTTAGTGTTGGTGTAAGGGGTTACATGGAGGACTAATATTAGGGTTACAGGGAGGATAAGTGTTAGGATTATAGAGCAGCTTAGTGTTGGTGCAAGGGGTTACATGGAGGACTAATATTAGGGTTACAGGGAGGATAAGTGTTAGGATTATAGAGCAGCTTAGTGTTGGTGCAAGGGGTTACATGGAGGACTAATATTAGGGTTACAGGGAGGATAAGTGTTAGAATTATAGAGCAGCTTAGTGTTGGTGTAAAGGTTACAAGGTGGGTGTCATGAACAACTTCGGCCACCAGATGGCGCTAGCGGCGCATCAGCGCGCACGGGGCGCGCGCATTCGCGGCAATGGCGCGCGGGCACGCGCGTTCACGGCACCGCGACGGGAGCGGGCACGCGCACCGACGGGAGCGGGCACGCGCACCGGCGGTAACGGTGCACGCGCAAACGTCACTCTGGCGCCAAAAAAGGGCATTTAAACTTGCTGTCAGCCTTTGCCTCTTGCTGTCCGGTCTACAGCAGTTCCTGAGATTATCTGTACCCGTCCTGCTTGCACCTGTTCCTGACAACCCGGCCTGTACCTGACTTCTCTTGCCTTCCGCCTGCCCTGACCTCTTGCCTGCTTGACGATCCGCCTGCCTGACCCTCTGTAGCCGCTGCTGCCCGCCTGTTGCCGACCCGGTCTGAACTCGACTCTGCCTTGCCTGCCGCACCTGCACCTGATCCGCCAGCCTGCCACGGACTCTCCTGCTGGGGCTTATCTCCACTGTACTACGGTACACCTCCCCCGCTCTGGTGGTCCCTTTGCTTCCAGCTGTCTTCACCTGCCGCCTGCAGCTATCAGCCTACACCTTCTACTCTACGCAGCACTGAAGCCTCCTGAAGCCTTCCCAGCCCAGCACCTGCGCTGCAACCGGCGCTCGTGCGACTCTGTACTCCCGTACCCCCCTGTCTGCTCTACCAGGGGTCTCGGGATCAGAGGAGTAAGGGCAGCCACTCCTTGCACGTCGGGCTCGACCACCAGGTACGTGACAGTGGGTTAGTGTTAGGGTTATAGGAAGCTCTGATGAAGTCACGTGACGTGACGCAACGCGTAAGGTCAACCGGAAGTGACGTGACACCCTGACCATCCGACCGGAAGTGCCGTTGTTGGCGTTTTTACCCGTTTTGGTTTTGTAAGTGAATTTACCCATTAAACTGTTTCCAGTTTTTACTTAATTCACGATGAGAGCTTCATTTTTTCCATTTTATGCATTTGCCTAACCCACG
Source organism: Rana kukunoris (assembly GCA_029574335.1). Taxonomy (NCBI): domain Eukaryota; kingdom Metazoa; phylum Chordata; class Amphibia; order Anura; family Ranidae; genus Rana; species Rana kukunoris. Next base: position 2,740,671 of record CM056053.1, on the reverse strand, counting down.
GTGAGCGGACCCTGATTACGCCTGGATGTGGACAGCTCATCTATCCAAGACGGAATCCAACCCCAACAATATCTAGAATTGAGTTGAGGCCCTTTTCTTTCCGTTGGGAGGTAAGCGCTCTGTGAGCACAGATATCTTGGAAGACGTCTCTGGATTTTCCGATTGCTTAAAGTGATAGAAGCTATTGAATTGTTTGACACGATTATTGCTATTTTTCACCTTTTGGACTGGTTTCTGTGTCCATCCTACACAGTTGTGATTTATCACCATCACTGGACTTTTGTTTATTTATTTTCATTATATTTTGTGGTTGGAATGTGCACTATATACACTTTTTTGCATAGGGGCGCTATTTGAGCCTTTTAGTTTAGTTTAGAATTGCGCTCATCACTTTCCTTTTATAGGAAGCATTAGTGTTAGGATTATAGGGCATCTTAGTGTTGGTGTAAGGGGTTACATGGAGGACTAATATTAGGGTTACAGGGAGGATAAGTGTTAGGATTATAGAGCAGCTTAGTGTTGGTGCAAGGGGTTACATGGAGGACTAATATTAGGGTTACAGGGAGGATAAGTGTTAGAATTATAGAGCAGCTTAGTGTTGGTGTAAAGGTTACAAGGTGGGTGTCATGAACAACTTCGGCCACCAGATGGCGCAAGCGGCGCATCAGCGCGCACGGGGCGCGCGCATTCGCGGCAATGGCGCGCGGGCACGCGCGTTCACGGCACCGCGACGGGAGCGGGCACGCGCACCGACGGGAGCGGGCACGCGCACCGGCGGTAACGGTGCACGCGCAAACGTCACTCTGGTGCCAAAAAAGGGCATTTAAACTTGCTGTCAGCCTTTGCCTCTTGCTGTCCGGTCTACAACAGTTCCTGAGATTATCTGTACCCGTCCTGCTTGCACCTGTTCCTGACAACCCGGCCTGTACCTGACTTCTCTTGCCTTCTGCCTGCCCTGACCTCTTGCCTGCTTGACGATCCGCCTGCCTGACCCTCTGTAGCCGCTGCTGCCCGCCTGTTGCCGACCCGGTCTGAACTCGACTCTGCCTTGCCTGCCGCACCTGCACCTGATCCGCCAGCCTGCCACGGACTCTCCTGCTGGGGCTTATCTCCACTGTACTACGGTACACCTCCCCCGCTCTGGTGGTCCCTTTGCTTCCAGCTGTCTTCACCTGCCGCCTGCAGCTATCAGCCTACACCTTCTACTCTACGCAGCACTGAAGCCTCCTGAAGCCTTCCCAGCCCAGCACCTGCGCTGCAACCGGCGCTCGTGCGACTCTGTACTCCCGTACCCCCCTGTCTGCTCTACCAGGGGTCTCGGGATCAGAGGAGTAAGGGCAGCCACTCCTTGCACGTCGGGCTCGACCACCAGGTACGTGACAGTGGGTTAGTGTTAGGGTTATAGGAAGCTCTGATGAAGTCACGTGACGTGACGCAACGCGTAAGGTCAACCGGAAGTGACGTGACACCCTGACCATCCGACCGGAAGTGCCGTTGTTGGCGTTTTTACCCGTTTTGGTTTTGTAAGTGAATTTACCCATTAAACTGTTTCCAGTTTTTACTTAATTCACGATGAGAGCTTCATTTTTTCCATTTTATGCATTTGCCTAACCCACGGTGAGCGGACCCTGATTACGCCTGGATGTGGACAGCTCATCTATCCAAGACGGAATCCAACCCCAACAATATCTAGAATTGAGTTGAGGCCCTTTTCTTTCCGTTGGGAGGTAAGCGCTCTGTGAGCACAGATATCTTGGAAGACGTCTCTGGATTTTCCGATTGCTTAAAGTGATAGAAGCTATTGAATTGTTTGACACGATTATTGCTATTTTTCACCTTTTGGACTGGTTTCTGTGTCCATCCTACACAGTTGTGATTTATCACCATCACTGGACTTTTGTTTATTTATTTTCATTATATTTTGTGGTTGGAATGTGCACTATATACACTTTTTTGCATAGGGGCGCTATTTGAGCCTTTTAGTTTAGTTTAGAATTGCGCTCATCACTTTCCTTTTATAGGAAGCATTAGTGTTAGGATTATAGGGCATCTTAGTGTTGGTGTAAGGGTTACATGGAGGGTTAGTGATAGCTGCATGGGGGGGCCCCTGCACTTTCCCCAAAGCAGCGGGTCCTTGAGCCCACGCTGCCTCGAAATTGGGGGACGCATGATGGTACTGAGAGTGATAGATACACAGGGAAGGCAGTCTGCCTCCTACTTACTTGATGTCTGTTTACCTGCACTGTCATCATTGGAGGGGCCCCAGAGCATTACTTTGCCCAGGGGCCCATGATGCTATTAAGACGGCCCTGGGTGTAAGGGTTAAATGAAGGGAGAATCCCAGCTATTGCTTATTGAATCTCACATTTGCAGTCCTGAATGACATTTTACTGATTTTTCTGCTGTTGTATAATTGCTGTTGGCAGAATCATCCAATGTGAAAATGGAATAAGCATTTACTTTTAGAACTTTTGTTACAGAAATGTCCTTGAAAGAGGAAGATGAAATGCTTGTTCAGTTAATCAGATAACTCCATTAAAAAAAACTACACGTCGGAGAGATTTGCCAAGAAATTAAGTAATTTACACCCAAAAATCCTTCCACTGGAAGAAAACATTGTGATAAAAATGTGTATTATTGTTATTAAGTGCACAGCTTCCAGAATATCTCATTAAAACTCTAAAGCCGCGTACACACAACCGTTTTTCATGTCATGGAAAAAAAACATGGGGCCAGATTCACAGAGCAATTACGCCTGCGTAACAGGAGATGCACGGCGTAAGTCTAAATGTGCGCGTGCGTTTCGATGCACGGCATTCCCAGAATGAGATACGCAAGAAATCTACTTTTTTTTTGTCCTGCGTAATTTCCTTAGACAGGCGCATCCGTCCGCGCAAAACTGCGCTAGACACACCATTGATTTGCTAGTCGAATATGCTAATGAGGGACTTACGGGGATCCACAAAAGAACGTTGGGGCAGCGCAGGCGACGCAGTGTGCGCAACAGCAAAATGTCCTGTCTAAGATTAGACCATATAAAAGGTGGTCTAAAATTAGAAAAATCGTCTACATGTCAGATAAAGCAACACTGTTAGTGAGGAGCTCAGCAGTCACACATGTTGCACAACAATCTGTATGCCAACATGCCAGGGGCATCGTCGCACATAGCTATACTACTGACTTTAGATGAACAAAGAAGGATGAGGGCACGGAGGATGGCACGGAGGATGGCACGGGAGAGGATATACCGCACCCGCATAGACCTGTTTGGCATGAGTGATTCTGAGGTGTATCGCATCTTCAGATTCACCCCTCATGCCATCCTGGAATTAACCACAACCCTGCAGGATGATATCACCAGCCCAACACAACGCTCACATGCAGTGCAGCCACTGGTCAAGGTCATGGCAACACTCCATTTTCTTGCCAGTGGCTCTTTTCAGCGTACAAGTGGAGTGGTGGCTGGGATGTCACAATCCTCCGTGAGCAGATGTGTGCACCAGGTTGTCCCTGCAATCCTCAGACGCATGTCCAACCAAATCATCAAACCCACCACTGAGGACCTGCGTCTGAAGGCAATGACAGATTTCTACAGAATTGCCAGATTCCCACGCACCATCGGGGCCATTGATTGCACACATGTGGCACTCCAGCCCCCCCATGAGACAGAGCACATGTACCGCAATCGGAAGCATTGGCATTCCATCAATGTACAGGTCGATGCCCAAGGCCTCATATGGCACGTCCGTGCCAAACACCCAGGGTTCAGCCATGACAGCTACATATACAATCAGAGCCCCATCCGAATGGAATTCGATCAGAACGTGTATGGGGACACCTGGCTGGTTGGTGAGTGACATGGGTGGCAGGCATGACTGTACCCCCCCATGATGCACACATCACAAGGGCCACATGCATGACTAACATCCTCCTGTCTTTTCCCTTACAGGTGACTCTGCATATCCACTGGGACCCCATCTCATGACTCCTATCCGGAACCCCCAAACCCCAGGAGAAGAAAGATACAATCAAGCCCACGCCCAAACACGTGCAGTGGTGGAGCGCACCTTTGGCCTCCTGAAGTCACGTTTCCGATGCCTGGATAAGTCTGGGGGTACCCTGTTGTATTCCCCAAACTTCGTGTGCCATATCATCGGTGCATGTTGCCTGCTGCACAACTTCGCAGTGAGAAAGGGCCTGCAGATTGACCTACGTGATGACCTGACCCCTGAACCAGACAATCCCCCTCTAACCGAGGATACCCCGTCTTCTGAGGGAAGAGCAGCCAGGAGCCAGCTCACATTAGGCATCTTTGCACGTTAAACACACACATTAATCATGGCACAATGAGAATGCATGCATGCATACCACTGTGGTCCCTAGCACACACACCCCACATCCACATCAAATTGGATTGGCACCAGTCCACCATGCAGGACTTGTGAGCAGCAACGCCATGCCAAGGCTCCAATTATGTCACTGTACATTCATACACCATTCACACGGACCTGGGGATCACTTCTCCCTGGTCCTGGGGAACCCTACTCCACCAAAATTGAGGGTGACACCCCTTTTCCGGCAGGAATGTCATCCCCACATTCAAACAGCATTCACAACCCACAACCAGCAAAATCAAAAAATTTACAGGAAAAAAAAGGCCCAAAAAAAAAGGGGAAAAACAAATTAGTGCCCTTGACGTGAGCCACGCCTGGGGCGCCCCCGGCCACGGCCCCGGCTCCTCTGGGGAGACTCATGGGGAGGGGGAAAACCGGGGAAGGAGGAGCAGCCCCTGGTCTCTGCCCACCTGGCGGCCTGCCCTCCAAGGCCACGGCTATTCTGTCCAGGGCAGCACCAAGTGTTGCCGTGTTGGCCTGGATATCCTGGGTAAGGGACCTCACATCCTGCCCAACTTCTGCTGATGTAGTCTGCAGGTCGTTAAGGCAGTTTCTGAAAGCCCAGGAGTGGCAGTCCAAGTTCCCAAGCGTATCCTTGATGGAGGACAGGCTCTCCTCCATCCGCACCAATGTCTGGCTGACCTGTCCCAGATGGCGGGTCTGGAGGAACTGGTCCCTTCTCAGAGTGGCGGGCAGGAGATCAGCCACCCCCCTGGTCTTCTGGGTCGCCTTCCTGCCTCCAGCTGATGCTTGTGGCCGGGGAGAAGGGGAGCCCCTTGGGAGGGGAGCCATGTTGGGGGAGGAGGGGGGGCTCCCCCTTAGGGAGGGCTGGCTGCTGCCAGCCAGAGGGGAAGAGTCACCCAAAAACAATAGTCCAGTGCCTGACATGGACTCCTCCTCCTCAAACTCCTCCTCCTCAACCTCCTCCTCCTCCTCTTCAACCTCCTCCGCGGACTCCGGCCTTGTCGGGGGGGGGGGCCTCATTAGGCTGCTGTCCTGGGGATGGTGCGGTCAGCCCAGATGGCCCAGCACCCTCCTGCTCATCTGTGGATGACACAAAACATTCACAGGTTGGAGGATCCACACACTTGCCACATATTCCTTTTCACCCCCTCCCCCACACATGCTACACACCTGATAGAAAAAAAAAACCTTACCTGGCATCACGCCTTCATGACTTGAGTCATAGCCGGGCAGGCCCTCCACTTCTTCCCGATGAAAGGTCTGGGCCACCGCACGCTCCTCCGCTGTCAGCCTAACACGGCATGGTGGGCCCCCTCCTGTGGCCCTGGCATGGGCAAGCATTTTGGCCAGCTTCTTTTTGACCAGACGCCGGAGGTCATTTATCTTTTTATCAATCCCAGACCGGTTCCGTGTCTCCCCCTCCCCCGCTGAATTCACCTGGTCAGTGATCATGTCCAAAATCTCTCTCCTCCTGGCCGGGGTGGTGTTGGCACTGTCTGGGCCGTGGAGGAAACGCCCATAGTTGGAAATGGCCCGGGCAAGAATTTGTTTCTCCCTCAAAGAAAAATTTAATTTCCTCTTCCTCTCTGTCATACTCTGACCAAAAATCACTCCCAGTCAACAAAAATCACTCACAAAAACAAGCACGACCAATCAAGCAAGAAAACAAACAAACAGAAAACTATCACACAAAAATTCTCACCAACACTCAGCAAAAAGCTGTCACAAAAACAAACAGGAACAATCAAGGAAGAAAACAAACAAACAGAAAACTATCAAACAAAAATTCACACAAACACTTAGCAAAAATCACTTTCAAATATCTTCTAACAAACACTAGATCACACAGTACACAAATCTGACAAATACAAATCACAACGCAACTAACAACGGAACAAAAGCACTTTGCTATATGGGAAGGGACACAAAGGGATGTACTTTTGCAATGGAAGTACGTTTGTGTGTGTCTATTTATGCTGTCTGCGTAGTTCATGATTTTGCCCTAGTCCATTTCCAATTTCACTGATTGTGCCGTTCCCGAGTTGTGAGCATGCGCACAGAGGTGCTGACATGGTCTGCTTCAAGCGCGCATGCGCGAGCTGGCCGGCCCTTCATTTGCCTGGGGTCACGGCTCATTTCAATGTAACACTCCCACGTCCTTCACAATTTGTATTACTCCGCCTTACGCCTCTGAAATAACGTTACGCATGCGCAATTTTCTGCGTAAAAGCGACGAAAATAGGGTGATTGCGCGGCTACATTGCGCAAGTCTAACGTAAAGGCGGTGCGCTACGCCGGTTCAATAATGCGCAGATGTACCTGAATCTGGCCCATAGTTTTTCTCGACGTGATTCTTGTCAAGCCTGCCTTGCATACACACGATGGTGCAAAGCGCGGTGACGTACAACACGTACGACGGCACTATAAAGGGGAAGTTGCATGCGTGTTTTGTTCCCGTTGTTAAAGCGTACACACGACCATTTTTCATGACGAGAAAAACGACGACGTGAAAAACGATGAAAAAAATAATAGAGTTCTAAAAAAATTTAGCACATTTTTCTCGTCGAGAAAAATGCTCTGTACACCACTCAGACATGCCAGCTCAACATTACTGCAAAACGCTAATTCCACCCCTATTAAACGCCGCCAAGCTGTGCATCCCATTACATTGGGGATCGGCACATGTCCCAACCATTCCCGAATGGCTGAAACGTGTTGAAAAAATCGCAGAAATGGAAGAGTTAATCTCTATAGCCAAAGATCGTCCAACCAAATTCTCCCACACATGGGCCTGCTGGACCCACTTCCGCACCACAGACAACTATAAACTGTTGATGACCCAAACAAATGGACACCATCCACCTCCAGACGATTGAAACCCCTGGTGATTGTACAATGACTTTCTACACTCTAACTCAAGCAAACTATGCAACACCTAACCTCCCTCCCCTACTCAAGGGAAGACTGAGGGAGGATATTTTTTGTCACATTCCGATAGACAGATAATCAGTTAGCTTTAAGACATAAAACCTTTTGTATTCACCATAACCCAACACCTGGGATCCGGTGGCGGAGACTGGGAGGTATCCCCTCCCCCTGGCCTGCCCTACTCCACTCACCCCTCCATCCCCTTGATCCTACGTATGGATCTCTGCTCACTCAACTGCTCTCTACATATAACCTTTATACGTTTTCTCCTCTTTTCTTTCCCCTTTTTTTTTTTCTCTCTCTCTCTACTCCCCCTTCCTCCCTTACTATGACCCTTCATCCTCCTCTCCTCTTCCCCATCCTCTCCCTCACCCACGCCCATCCCTCCCTCCCCTCCCCCTGAGGAGTCCCCAGTCGAACTCAACCACTTCCCCTACTACAGTTTTTTCCACTCAGCACCAGAAGCTGACCAGCCTTAACATCTGAATTGTTCAAAGGTAATAGTTACGCAAAGTTGGCCAGTTCTTCTGGGACTGGCCCACCCCTGCCTCCACCCGCAATTTTCACCTGTATGTAATGCAACATACACATGATTACCGTTGGAAATATAGATATTCACTTAACCTGTCAAAAGTTTTGCTTACGTCCCGAAAATTGTTTATTATATTGACAAATGTTGTATTTTCTTTTTTGTATTCCTGAATGAATGCTGGTTCTGTTTGTTTCTACTGTAAGATCTGCTGTTCAATCTCAGACTCCTTGTTCGACTGTTCAAATGTAATGTAAACCTTACCCTGTTCACCAATAAAATTTATTATGGAAAAAAAAAAAAAAAAAAAAAGAAAAATGCTCTGGAGCATACACACGATCGTTTTTTAAAAACGGTCGTGTGTACGCGGCATAAGAACATATTTTACAATCTGTTATCTCTGTACAGTCCTCTTTAAAGTCCAACTGGACACTGCAGAGAAACCACTGCTGCAGCATGCTGGCAGGGGATAAGCTTTTCTACTCAGGCTGTGGTTGCTTTTTCAACCACCTTAATACTGGGCACTTTCCCCCCCTTCCTGCCCAGGACATTTTTCAAAATTTCTTCCCACAAGTAGAGATTTATTTTGGTGGTATTTGATCACCTCTGCAGTTTTTATTTTTTGCTAAACAAACTAAAAAATACCCAATGTTTAAAATAAAATAAAAAAAGTCTTTGTTTCTGGCAGCTGATGGGCACTGATTGGCAACTGATGGGCACCTCTCATGGTGGCTGCGCTGATAATTAATGTGCTGACTATCAGCGCAGACCCCCCCCTCTGACAGGGAGAGCCACCGATTGGCTCTCCCTGACAGCATGAACCTAGGCACTTCCTGGTTCACGCTGTGATCAGCTGTGATTGGTCACAGCTGATCACGTGGTAAGACACCTCCATCAGAGCGTCCGTCAGAGGCTTCTTACCACGATAAGGATTGCTGCGCTGTACGCCCCCGTGGGCGTGCGCCGGCATGTTATCCGGCTGGATGTCATATGACCCCCAGTCAGAATAACAGAACCACCGCCCGGCCTTAAAAAAAATCTTCTGTGTGCACCAGCCCCCCTCAGCCCCCCATAATACTTACCTGAGCCTCATCTCGATCCAGGGATGTTGCACGAGAGACTCTGCTTTCCAGTAATCTCCCTCCTGATTGGCTTATACCCTCTGCACTTTAAGGTGAACTTCCTTCCGGTTCCCGCGGTGCCCCGGTAGGACAATGTGAGCTTCCTGCCCCCTCCACAGACCAATGCTCCAGTAAGCGGGGGAGGGGCAGATCACCAGGTGATTGGGCAGTCATCAGCCCTCTGCTCAGTAGGGGTGTTGATTATAATCTGCGTATCGATGAATCCACATGCAGCCTTGACCAATTCTGCATGCAGTGAACGGCTGCATCGCGATTTCACGAATTACATCATCCTGCATCGCGGTTGCATGAATTACATCATCCTGGCATGCCCTGCCTCTACTGGGTGGAAGGGAGAAGAGCAGCACTGGGCGGACCTGGGAGGTGTATTGTTGTTATTGGCCGGTACATGGAAGATTGCTGCAGCCCATACGAAGTGCTGGGGAGTATAGATATCTTTTCAAAGCTTTAATGTTGTATTATGTTAGCCGGGGCAGAGAAGAGCTCCAAACACATTTTTCAACAGACTTGGGAAGGACCTTGCAGTGGTTCTGTTGCTCACAACCTGTTAAAGCCACTGCAGAGACCCGATTACAATTCTTATCATTTTTTTTTTGCTTTGCTTAAAGCGCAGTTCCACCCAAAAACGGAACTCTCCCCCCCCTTCCAGTGTCACACTTGACACCTTTCAGGGGGTAGGGGGTGCTGTCTTCTCGGAAACACACTGTTCCTAGGAGAGATCGGGGACCAGTGGCGGTGCGTCGCGATACTCATGCATGCGCAGTAGGGAACCGGGCAGTGATGCCGCAACGCTACCCTTACAGAGGATGGCGGCGGCAGCATCCGAAAAGGCATCGTGGCCACGCTGGACAGGTAAGTGACCATTTTTTTTAAAGTCAGCAGCTGCAGTAATTGTAGCTGCTGGCGTTTAAAAAACATTTTTTTCAGGTGGACCTCCGCTTTAAGATTTGTTCAGGAGGTTTTGGGTCTGCTTAGCACTGTAAGCAGTTCTAGCACAGCCTGCATATAGTCTATTCCTCTCTCTCCCTCTCATCTTCCCTCTTCCTCTCCTCCTCTCCCTCTTTCTGTCCCCCTCTCCTTCTCCCCCTCCCTCCTTCTACTTTTTTTTCCCCTTTAATCTCCCTTTCCTCTCTCCTCCCCTCTCTCTCTTTTCCCTATCTCCCTCTCCCCCTCTTCTCTCTCTCCCTCGCTACCTCTCCCCATCTCCCTCCCCCTCTCTCTCTCTCCCTCCCTCTCCTTCTCCTCTCTCCCCATCTCCCCATCCCCTCCCTCCCACTCCCTCCTCCCACTCCCTCCCTCTCTCTCTCTCCCCATCTCCCTCTCCCTCTCCTTTTCCCTCTCTCCCCATCTCCCTCCCCTCTCCTCCCACTCCCTCTCTCCCTCTCCTTTTCCCTCTCTCCCCATCTCCCTCTCCCTCTCCTCCCACTCCCTCCCTCTCCTTCTCCCTCTCCCCCTCTTCTCCCTCTCCCCTCCCTTTTCCTCCTCCCCCATCTCCCTCCCTCCCTCTCCCACTCCCTCTCTCCCTCTCCCATCTCCCTCTCTCCCTCCCTCCCTCTCCTCTCTCCCCCTCTCCTCTCTCTCTCCCCATCTCTCTCTCCCCTCTCCTCCCACTCCCACTCTCCTCCCTCTCTTTTCTTTTCCTCTCTCCCATCTCTTCTCCCTCTCCCTCTCCTTTTCCCTCTCTCCCCATCTCCCCCACTCCCTCTCTCTCCCACCTCCCTCTCTCCTCCCTCCTTTTCTCCCTCCCTCTCTCTCCTCCCATCTCCCTCCCCCTCTACTCCCACTCCCTCTCTCTCTCTCCTTCTCCCTCTCTCTCCCTCTCCCTCTCCCTCTCCTCCCACTCCCTCCCTCTCCTTCTCCCTCTCCCCCTCTCCTCCCACTCCCTCTCTCCTTCTCCCTCTCTCCCTCTCCCCCTCTCCTCCCACTCCCTCTTTCCCTCTCTCCCCATCTCCCTCTCCCCATCTCCTTTCCCTCTGTTCCTCTTTCCCAATCTTTCTTTCCCACTCCCCTTTTCTCTTTCTCACTCCCTCTCTTTAAAACAGACCACCTTTCAGTCAACCCAGAGGAGACTTAAAGCGGAGTTTTTCAGTTTATTAAAAAGAAAGTCAGCAGCTACAAAAAGTGTACCTGCTGACTTTTAATAAACACACACTCACCTGTCCCACGGTCCAGCGATACGGCCACCCGAAGCCTCGTTCTCTCCCCAGCCTCTCCTCTGCACCGGTATTCACTAGTGTGGGCACCCGGCTGTGACAGCTTGCAGCTCAACAGCCAGGTGCGCATGCACGAGCCGTGCTGCCTTTGTCCCGAATGACCGACCAATCTTCTGGGACTTGTGACGTGTCCCAGAAGATTACAGAGAGGGAGGGGGAGAGGAGGTGTCGCCTAGACGGTGCGAGCGGAAGTGGGGGCTGGGTAACTTTAAAACTAGGTACCTAGGTACCTACTCCCCCAAAAAAATACATGCCAAATGTGGCAAGTCAGGGGGTTAGTACTCCTTAAAACTGAACTCTGCTTTAAATTACACACCTGGATCTAGAGCGGCTATTGTTAAATATATCAATTTAAAAAAAAGAGCAAAATGTATTCTTTGGTCTCTTTGCAGTCAGCTCACTGGTTGTGTCAACGCTTCCTATATTAATACATGATGTAACAAAATAGCATTATATCAGTGTAGAAATAAGTAAGAAATGTATTTCATACCGTTGTTAGCCAGATAAGCCTTGTCTGTGTCCCTCTCTGCTTTAGTTTTATTTGATCCCCTGTAGAAGGATAGTGCCTTCCCTGATATTACAATCAAGATCATCCAAGTAAAAAAAGTGCTGTATACTGCCCCCCCTCACAACAAGCACCACTCAGCACTTGGGACCAGGCAATTGAGAATTAAACAGGAACAGAAAATTACATTCAAAATATTTACCATCTCACCATCCTTTGTAACCAGCATCCCTTCATCGTTCTTTATGGGGCCAATATCCTCTGTCCTTCCTCTTTTACCATTTACAGTATGTAATTAAATAATTTCTTGGGAATTTTCTTACTCTCCTCCGCTATGTGCCTTTCGCTTTCTATCTTAGCTGCCCTGATTACCCCCCTACATTTCTTATTGCATTCTCTGTACAGTTGGAATGCTGGTGATGATTAGTGTTGCTCACGAATATTGGCATTGCGAATATTCGCTACGAATATTGCATATTCGAGTATTCGCGAATAACTCGAATATCGCGGCGATTATTCGCTATTTCGAATATTCATATTTTTTCAAATTTCGCAATCAATTTCGCAATCAATTTCGCATTCGCACTAGCAATTTTTTTTTTTTATAAAATATAGCGAATATTCGTAAATATCGAATATTCGTGATATTTTATCCAAAAAAAAATAGCGAAATTTCGCAATCATTTTCGCTTTCGCATATGCGAAATTTCGCTATTTTTTTTTTTTTTTATAAAATATAGCGAATATTCGTAAATATCGAATATTCGTGCTATTTTATCCCAAAAAAATAGCGAAATTTCGCAATTTTTTTTTTTATAAAATATCACGAATATTCGATATTAACGAATATTCGCGAATATTCTTCGAAATATTCGCGAAATATCGAGAAATCGAATATGGCGTATTCCGCTCATCACTAGTGATGATCCCTCAGCCTTGTATTTTTTGAAGGCCTTCTCCTTTGCTTTTTTATGAATTTTTACATTGGCGTTAAGCCACCCAGGGCTTTTATTAACTCTTTTAAATTTATTACCCTTTGGGATGCCCTGGCTAATACCCTTGTTTAATATGCTCCTAAAGCACACCCATTTTCATCCGTGTTCTTTGTTCCTAGGATTTGATCCCCTTTAGGCTGCATTCACACCTAGGCGACACGATACGCCGCGTACGCGGCTTATCTTGCCGCCTGTAGATTAAACTTTTTTTTTTCTTCTTTCTTTAACATTGCGGTCTATGAGCGAACGCCAATGTCGCCTGAAAAAAAGGGTTCCGGGACTTTTTTTCAGGCGACAGGCGTTGAGATGTGAACCATCTCCATAGACCGCAATGTTATTTCACATCTCGAGCGACAAGAGCGTCGGGCGACCGGCGTTTTGTCACTCAGATGTGAATGGAGCCTTAGTATCTTCTAGCAAGGATTGTAGTTTCTGGAAGTTGGCTCTTTTGAAATTTTGTGTCTTTGTATTCCCCTTATGTTTCCTATGTGTGTGATTTATGCTCAAACGAATTGACTTGTGATCGCTGTTTCCTAAGGTGCCCCGTATTTCTACATCTATGATCAAGTCTGTATTGTTAGTAATCAGTAGGTCTAGTAACCTTGTTGGTGCATTTACCATCTGACCCATGAAATTGTCCTGTTAGGCCGCGTACACACGAGCAGACAGATTTGTTCAAATTGGTACACACAATCAAACCAAAATCCCCACCGCCAGACGACGCGGTGACGTGGCGGTGACGTTGACGCCGCCACGTCACCGCACCAGGAAGTAAAACACTTCCACGCATGCGTCAAAACCATTCGGCGCGTGTGCGAGAAGACATGTCTGCTGGTTAGCGTACTAACCAGCAGACATGTCGGGCGGATGGGTTCCCAGCCGACAGATTTCAAAGCATGCCCCATGACTAAGCGATCTTTCGCGAAACTGGTCGGGCGGGATACTGTACTACACCGGATCATCCCCCGCTGTATGCCTCTTTCCTCACCTCCTTGGACGGGTACTTGTATTGTTGGACCATTTCGGGCTGGAATCCCAGCATAACTTGACACGCCTGTTTATAATTTGTTTCATGTAAGTGAGTTTTTGTCTTTTTAATAACATTTTAAAGTGACGGTATTACACTATTGTGGCCCTTTTTGTTTCTCCTTGGCAATCCATTCCGAGTATTCAATCCTGCTCTGCTGCCGATGGGGATCAACAAGTGACCTGACCTTACATCTTCCTCCTAGTGGATAAGCACACGCTATCTGGGGTTCTCTTTTAATTAAGGGGCCACCAGAGTTCTGGTAAGCGGCCATCTTTTTTTCTGCAAGGTGGAGGATCTTCTATCAGCACTATTTTGAATTAGAGTGTCACCCTGTTTATCAACATTATTCACATTCCTTTGCACTGGTGTTGATTCTTTTTTTTATGTATAACCGTGTATTCCATTTGTTTCTTTTGATTGGATTAATGGACACTAGTCTTATGACTATCACCTGTGGACATTTATTTGGTTTTGAATTATCACCTGTGGACACTTATTTTGCTTTCGATTTATGTTAGTAGCGCATTCTGTTTTTTTTTTTTTACCAATTTTTTTTACCAATTTTTTTTTTTTTTACCAAATGCTTTGAAATCTGTCGGGTGGCCAAATCCGTCGGCTCGCCCGTACACACGGTCGAATCTGTCTGCTGGGACGGTCGGGCCGACCGTTTCCAGCAGATAGATTTGATCGTGTGTACGCGGTCTAAGACATTTAGGAAATGGCAAACATTAGATGAATCCACGTTTCCTTCCACATGTTCTATGTTTGGATAATTAAAATCCCCCAGTATAATGACACTTCCCATCCTTGCCACTAATGCAAATTGTGATTGGAGGTCCGCAATCAGGTTAGGGGGCCTATTGCATACTCTCAGTATTACTTTCTCCTTGGTTTTATTCCTTTGTAACTCTACCCATAAGGATTCCACCTCTTCCCTTGCTCCATTAGTGATGTCATCCCTCACATTCCCCTGTATATCATTTTTGATAAACAGGCATACCCCTCCCCCTTTATTATCCTCTCTATCCCTGCGATATAGGAAATACCAATAAATGGCTGCCAGCCAATCATGAGAGCTATTGAACCAGGTCTCTGAAATTCCCACAAAATCGAATTCCTCCTCATACAGTAGCAGGTCTAGTTCTCCCATCTTGTCCGCTAGACTTCTGGCATTAGTGAACATGCCTTGTAGTTTTGCCGGGATGCAAACAGGGCAGCCATCAGAACCGGGGGGGGCACTGCCGCAAATTAAGAATCGGGGGGCTGCCCCAAATTGAGAAATGGTGGAGGGGCTGGGGTTGCCGAAAACGACACTTGCATCTCACTCACCTCTTCCTCCGGTCGTGGAGGAAGTGTGAAAGTGTTTTCTCTCCCCTCAACATGACATGAGAGGGGGAGGGGGGACTACAGAGATGAAAGTTTTCTCCTCTCCTCTCAGCCGCGAGCTGAGAAAGGGGGTGGCCGGGCCCCTGGGAACATTACGGCCCCTTACAGGTGTAATGCCTGTACCCCTCTGATGAAAATAGGAGACTTGGATAGACTTGTTACTATAAACTATGCACTACCAACCACCATCCGACTGGAGTCGGACCACTTGGCCTTCAGGAGAAGGATTAAAACTCATCTCTTCTGAGGTCAAGTGGTTTCCTTACCGAAGGAATGGAAACAGCGCCCAGAGGCGATTCAGTTTGCATGTGTTGAGCTTTATAAGTTTGTCACTCACTCACTTACAATGGGTTTAGGTGTTTTAGTCAACCTACCACTAATGCCCTGAATATTATCCACTGAAATATGCTCCACGCTGGCTATCTGGACCCTCCCCCCTGTCACCTATATCAGTGCCCATCAGTGACGCCTCATCAGTGCCACCTCACACATTAGTGAAGGAGAAAAATTACTTATTTACAGCATTTTCTAATACAATATTTTTTATGTCTGGCCCTTTTTAATTTTTTGTAGCAAAAAAAGAAAAAACTCTGTGGTTTAATGTGATTAAATACCACCAAAGGAAATCTGTATCAAAAAAAATTATAACAATTTAATTTGGATACAAATTTGAAGAAGGAATACTGTCTGTATTCCTTCTTCAAATTTTTATCCAAATTAAATTGTTATAATTTTTTTGATACAGATTTCCACACACCAAAAAAAACTTTGAAAAGGTAGCCTTTAATGTTAAAAGGAAAAAAGCACAGTTAAGCACTGAACTCTAGTGCGAAACGCGTCAGATACACACCCCACTGCTTGCTGTGTTTTGTAGTGCTTTTTTCCTTTCAACATTAAGGGCTACCTTTTCAATTTTTTTTGGTGTGCGGCTGTCCATATTCCTTCTTCAAATTTTTTTTTTTTATCATTAATTTTTTATTGATAATTTAAAACCATTTTACAAATCAGCCAGCAAATATACAAACTCTTTACATGCAGGATATAAAGCATAGAGTGCGAAGTGGCACAAAAGAAGATTAGTGTCCTCTGGGATGTGGTGAGAGAAGTTCTTGATCTTCTTTATTTGTCTTGTTGGCTATTAACCTCCCCCTCCCTCCTTTCCCTCCCCCCTTTCCCTCCCACCCTTACCCTTGAGAGCATACACGCTCCATGTCTACTTACACGGGTTTACCAAGAGTCATGTCGTTTGGTGTCAAAAGTTAGTGAGATCCAGTCAGGTAGATCTACTTGATAAAATGTTACTACCAAGGCCTGGAAAGGAGTTATCCTTTTTTACTCACAAGCACAAGGGTCCTGGATGATCTGATGTCGGGTATCACTACCAGAGTTTCCAGCCCTCCGCTGCCACGAGCCCCATATTTTATCAAATTTGGGATAATTCCCCAGCTTGGTGAAGTAAACTTTTTCATTTGAGACTGTTTGATTCATAACCACTATCCAGTTGTCTATGGACGGAGGAACCTGGGCCTGCCATTTTTGGGCAATTAACTTACGAGCCTGAAATAAGCTTCTTAGTATAGCTTCAAGGGTGCCCTGCGGTACTCTATTGTCATCCATACAGCCCAAAAGGCATATTCTGGCTGTTGGGTGTAGTCGAGATCCAAATATTTTGTTGATATATTCTATGACTCCCACCCAATAGCCATATAATTTAGGGCACTTCCAGACCATATGTATGAGATCCCCTTTGTTTTTACATCTTGGGCATTCATTGTCTTGTCTCCACCATAACCTTCTTCAAATTTTTGCTTCGTGCATTTCCGGCACCCATCTGGTTCTGAGAGGACATTTATTGCACAGTGCACTCACCTGGAGCGGCGTTTTTTTTCCCTCCGATTTAATTTGGGTACATGACCGCACAATTGCCAATCAAATTGCGACAGAGCATAAAACTGAAAACTGGCCTGGGCAGGAAGGGGGTCAAAGTGCTCAGTATTGACGTTGTTAAATACCAAATTCATTCATGCTTCCTGTGCAAAATAACAAAAAAAAACCCCAGCTTGCCCATATGTGTTCTGCTTAACAATTCTATGCAAGAGTTTATCTCATAGCTGGACACTTAATTCACCTGCTGACAAGTTAAGGCCATTCCACTGCTGTGGCACAGCTGCTACTGAAAGAGGAATTATGTAAATTCTTCATTTTACAAGACTTATAAGATTCATAATATTCCAGAGATTGAATCCTTCTCCGTATTGACTCTGGATTTTAAACGCATTACTCGCATAAACTGGAAATATCCACTCATAAAAAGTACAGAGGTATGGATCAGGTTCTTGATCTTCTTCTTCAACAATTCATATGGTATTTTATTACCCTGATATAAGTAAACATTGGGCATTCACTGCGGCGTGGTGAAAGCTAGAAGGAAAAAAAAAAATGATTACAAAAGTGTATCATCTGGTATTTTATAACATTTATATGAAGCGAGGTTCCAGCGATAACAAAAACTAAAAGGAATAGGTTATTAACCACTTAAGACCCGGACCATTATGCAAGTAAAGGACCTGGCCCCTTTTTGCGATTCGGCACTGCGTCGCTTTAACTGACAATTGCGCGGTTGTGCGACGTGGCTCCCAAACAAAATTGGCGTCCTTTTTTTCCCACAAATGGAGCTTTTTTTTGGTGGTATTTGATCACCTCTGCGGTTTTTATTTTTTGCGCTATAAACAAAAATAAAGCGAAATTTTTTAAAAAAAATTCTATATTTTTAACTTTTTGCTATAATAAATATCCCCAAAAAATATATATAAAAAAATGTTTCCTTAGTTTAGGCCGATATGTATTCTTCTACATATTTTCGGTAAAAAATCGCAATAAGCGTTTATTGATTGGTTTGCGGAAAAGTTATAGCGTTTACAAAATAGGGGAATAGTTTTATGGCATTTTTATTAATATATTTTTTTACGAGTAATGGCGACGATCAGTGATTTTTTTTTCATGACTGCGACATTATGGCGGACACACCGGACACTTCTGACACATTTTTGGGAACATTTTTGGGTCATTTTGGGTCATTTTCACAGCGAAAAGTGCTAAAAAAATGCACTGATACTGTGAAAATTACACCGGCAGTGAAGGAGTTAACCAGGAGGGGGCGCTGTTGGGGTTAAGTGTGCCCTAAGGGAGTGTTCTTACTGTGGGGGGGCGTGGCTGTGCGTGTGACATCACTGATCGTCGTTCCCTAACACAGGGAACAGACGATCAGTGACAGCCACACTGGGAAGAACAGGGAAGGTTTGTTTACACTTACCTCTCCCTGTTCTTCAGCTCTGTGACCCGATCACGGGACACCGGCGGCGATCAGGTCCGCGGGTCCTGCGGGCACAGTCACGGAGTTCAGGACCAGGTCACGAGTGCGCCGCCAGCCAAGGGATTCTGGGTTCCACGTGTCCTCCCGTTACAGTTTTAACCACTCAAGGACCCCTTTACGCCGATATAAGTCGACAGAAGGGCACGGCTGGGCACAGGCACGTACCAGTATGTTGCCTTTAAGAGCGCAGCCGTGCCCTTCTGCCGACTTATATCGGCGTGAAGGCGTCCTTGAGTGGTTAAAACTAGGGTTGTCCCGATACCACTTTTTTAGGACCGAGTACAAGTACCGATACTTTTTTCAAGTAGTTGCCGATACCGAATACCGATACTTTTTTTTAAATGTGTCCCCAAATGCAGCCATGTCCCCTACAGATGCAGCCATGTCCCCCATATATTGCAGCCATGTCCCCCACATATGCAGCCATGTCCCCCACATATGCAGCCATGTCCCCCCAGCCATGTCTCCCACATATGCAGCAATGTCCCCCCAGCCATGTCCCCCACATATGAAGCCATGTCCCCCACATATGTAGCCATGTCCCCCCAGCCATGTCCCCCACATATGATGCAACCATGTCCCTCCATCCATCCATGTCCCCGCAACCATGTCCCTCCATCCATCCATGTCCCCGCAGCCATGTCCCTCCATCCATCCATGTCCCCGCAGCCATGTCCCTCCATCCATCCATGTCCCCGCAGCCATGTCCCTCCATCCATCCATGTCCCCGCAGCCATGTCCCTCCATCCATCCATGTCCCCGCAGCCATTTACCCCATACCTGGCAGCAGCCGTCCGGGGAACATCACATATTAGTAATAGCGGCAGCTGAGAAGGGGGTGGAGTGAGTGGCAGCGTCATCCTAATTGGTTGGATGGTACTGGACTGGCATATAAATGTATTTGACTTTTTTTTTTTTTTGTTAACGAGCGGCTGCTGAGCGGTACATAGAGCGAGCAGAGCGAGCGGAGAACGGGAGCTTAGAGGGGGGCGAGCGATCATCCTAATTGGTTGGCGGCGGTGGTGGTTTTTCGTTTCCTCCCCTCGAGCGGGCGTATAGCGGCAGCTTAGAAGGGGGTGGAGCGAGCAGCAGCGTCATCCTAATTGGTTGGATGGCACTGGACTGGTATGTAAATGTATTTGACTGTGTTCCCCCCCTCGAGCGGGCTGGTGCAGGCATAATAGCCATTGTAATAGGAAGATCGCTCGCCCCCCTCTAAGCTCCCGTTCTCCGCTCGCTCTGCTCGCTCTATGTACCGCTCAGCAGCCGCTCGTTAACAAAAAAAAAAGTATTCTATTTTGGTATCGGCGGTATTTGCGGGAGTACAAGTACTCCCGCAAATACTCAGTATCGGTCCCGATACCGATACCGGTACCGGTACAACCCTAGTTAAAACTGTAACGGGGAGGGCCCGTGGAACCCAGAATCCCTTAAAAAGGTTGGGATATCCTTGTTTCAGCTCCCCATACAACTCTTATGTCTAAAGCCGCGTACACACGATCGGTCCATCCGATGAGAATGGTCCGACGGACCGTTTTCATCGGTTCACCGATGAAGCTGACTGATGGACTGATGTGCCTACACACCATCGGTTCATAAACTGACCGTGTCAGAACGCGGTGACGTAAAACACGACGTGATGAAAAAAACAAAGTTGAATGCTTCCAAGCATGCGTCGACTTGATTCTGAGCATGCGTGGATTTTTAACCGATGCTCGTGCGTACTAACGATCGGTTTTGGTCTATCGGTTAGCCGTCCATCGGTTCAATTTTAAAGCAAGCCATCTGTTTTTTGACCGAAGGATAACGGACTGATGGGGCCTACACACGATCAGTTTGGACCAATGAAAACGGACCGATGGGGCCTACACACGATCAGTTTGGACCAATGAAAACGGACCGATGGGGCCTACACACGATCGGTTTGGACTGATGAAAACAAACCTCAGTCCGTTTTCATTGGTTTGAACCGATCGTGTGTACGAGCCATTAGTCACCCTGTGTCTATTAGGGGCACAGGGCGAGCAAGAAAATAATAGACATTAAGAATGTGATTGGATTACTTCAAATGAGACAGTAATATTCATTAACAATATCGCTCAAGAAATATGAAGATTTTAACCCCTGTACACTGTGAGGGCTTTGACCAGGAAGTATAACTCCTAATATGGGCATTCCAGTGTAGCGGCCTGATACTTTTTAGCCAGCGCTACTTTAAATTTAGAGGGTAGTCTGAGGCGGCGTACACACGACCGAGGTTCTCGCTGGAAACCAGCGAGAACCTCGCTGGAAGCTGCATTCCAGCGAGAACCTCGGCCGTGTGTACGCTCCTGGCTCGCCCCGCCCGTCGGGAATCCCGTCGAGCGAATAGAGAGCAGGCTCTCTATTTGCTCGACGGCCCGCCTGGATGAATGGCTGGTTGCCATTCCCGACGGGCGGGTCGCCGATTTCGACGGCCGGCCGAGAGCCTCGACGGGCGGAACGATGTGTTCCGCCCGTCGAGGTTCTCGTACGTGTGTACGCCGCCTGAGAGTTAGTTAAAAAAAAATCCAAATTTGGGACTCTGTTCCAGCCATGACTCTACTGTGATTGACCACTATTGTTGTCTGCGGTGCCGTTACCACCCCAGGCCAAGGGTGGCAGCAGTCAAATCAAGGTGTTTGGGTGTTCCCCTCGGCAGCCAATTAATGGGAGTTGATCATCCTGCTGTGCATGCTGGGGAGGAGTACTTAAGGGACAGACGCCATTGGCCCGGGGTCGCCGTTCCTGGTCTGTCATTCCACCACCCCCCGTGTGTGGCCCTCCTGGCCGGGGGTGCGTGTTCAAGTGTTCCTGGCTCCGGGACCACGTTGGTCCGGGGTTGTGATCTACTAAGTAGGCCCGGTAGTCAGACTGGGTCTACGTTTGCAGAGTGGTTCTGTGCTGTCCCTTCTGGAGGGAGGAAACCACTCGATGAAGAACCTGTCTTGGAGAGCACTGAGCACAAAGCTGGTATCTCAGGAGAGGCTTTGAACTTCATCGAAGGACGCACCATTACTGAAAGGCTGAATGATGATGGTCGCCTGTCAGTTCTAAGTTCACAAGAAGTTAATCGGGAGAGATTCGGGTGCTGAATCCTGTGTTGAGAGGATTTTGGACCGAACATACCTCCATCTTTGGAAAGGTCTGTGGCAGAGACTTTACCAAATTTGGCTAGAGTGGCGACGAAAGCTGTGTTGCTGGAAGCAGGAGTGTTTCCAGACAGAAGTTGTACACCTGAACCCACTATCTATTATCCTTCCACCTCTTCAACTACTTTTTTATTCTTTTACCAAGTTCAGCAAATAAATCAAAGAAAAAGAAGTCTAAGGCGGCGTACACACGGCAGGGAATCTCGACGGGCAGAACACATCGTTCCGCCCGTCGAGGTTCCCTGCCGGCCGTCGAAATCGGCGACCCGCCCATCGGGAATGGCAACCAGCCATTCTTCCAGGCGGGCCGTCGAGGAAATAGAGAGCGTGCTCTCTATTTCTGCTTGACGGGCTTCCCGACGGGAAGCTCGCCGAGACCGTACACACGGCCGAGGTCCTCGCTGGAATGCACATTCCAGCGAGGTTCTCGCTGGTTTTCAGCGAGAACCTCGGCCGTGTGTACGCCGCCTAAGGGCCAGATCCACGAAGCCCGGCGTAAGTGTCTGCCGGGCGTAGCGTATATCATTTACGCTACGCCGCTGTAAGTTAGAATGGCAAGTGCCGTATTCACAAAGGACTTGCGTCCTAAGTTACGGCGGCGTAGCGTAAATGGGCCGGCGTAAGCTCGCGCAATTCAAATGGGGAAGAGGTGGGCGTGTTTTATTTAAATGAATCGTGACCCGACGTAAATTAAGTTTTTTTTTAACTGCGCATGCGCCGGCCATGGACGTATCCCAGCGCATGCTCCAAATCACGTCGCAAATCATCAATGAAAACTACGTGAACGTAATTTACGCAAATCCCTATTCGCGAACGGTTTACGCAAACGACGTGAACGACGGAAAATTTGACGCTGGCCCGACGTCCATACTTAACATTACGTACGCCTCCATACAGCAGGGGTAACTCCGGACATACGCATACGCAAACAACGTAAAAACACTGCGCCAGGCGTACGTACGTTCGTGGATCGGCGTATCTAGCTCATTTGCATATTCGACGTGGAAGCGCCCCTAGCGTCCAGCGTAAATAGGAAACTTTAGGACGACGGCGTATCTACACAAAAAAAACGGCGTGTCTTGTTTTGTGCATACAAAACAATGATACGCCGGCGCAGATCTGAAATTACGGAGGCGGATCTAGAGATGCGCCGCCGTAATTGTTTGTGGATCTGGCCCTAAGTGTGGACATTGAACTTTTTCTCAACTCTCATCTGATACCCTGGACGGCGAGGTAACATGCCACCCAAAACAATCCAGCAGCTCCTCCGGGGGTAGTGCTTAGACATGTGCACAACAAAAAATTTCGTTTATTTCTGTTTCGTTTCCGTTCGTTTATCGCGATTCGTAATGAGTCGTAATTTCGTAAGACGTTAGTTATCGTATTCGTACTCTTTAGTATTTTCGTAACACTTTTTTTTCCGTTTCCGTTTTTTTATGTTAGTTTATTTTTCGTTGATTGGAGATTAGTATTTTCGTTAAATGTTGTATTCTGCCTCGTTCGTATTTTTACAATGAATTTATTCGTTCATTCGTTTTTACGTTGGTTTATTTTTCGTTGTTTTGATATTCGTATTTACATTATATTTTCATCATGCCGCGTTTGTATTTTCGTAAGAAATAAATCTTCGTTGCTTTATGATCATTCGTATTTTCGTGTCTAATTTCATTTGATTATAACAACGTTCTTTTGTAGATTTTATTGCATTCGTAATTCTGTTAAAATACATTTTACGTTTATTCGACACACTACTCGTCGTAATTTTGTAAAACATCGTAATTTACTGCGATTGACTAACACAGATAAAGACACAAGGTCAAGGAGCCACATAAGAAAGAAGCTCATTGGGGGAAGGGACAGCGCTGAGTGGCTATTGGTCACAGTACTAATGAAAGTGAATTTACATTATTTAATTTCCGTTTTCCGAAGATTCATAATTTATTTTTCATTAGTTTTGCTTTTCGTTTTTTATTCTTTGTTCGGCATTTCGGTTGTTTTCTTTTCGTTCTTCAAATGTTAGTAAGTTTGCATTTTCGTTTATTTTTCGTAATTATGATTTTTTTTTTGTGTTCGGTGTTTTCGTTATTTTTATGTTTTCGTTTCTTTTTTCTTTCGTTGTGTCGTTCTTTTACATTTAGTAGTTTCGTATCTTCGTAGTTTTCCATATTCGTTATTTTTGGAAATATCGTTGTTCGTTATTTGCGCTAAACCATTCGTTTATTCGTAGGTTAACGAATCAACGAAAATAATGAATAATGACGGAAAACGTATTCGTAACGAAAAAAATTGCACATGTCTAGTAGTGCTACACCAGGATGTTCAATGTAAGAGTCATTAGATCCCCATTGCTGTTTGTGGTAATTAACTCTGCTATTGTGTGAAGGAGTTCTGTGTTGATTTGTGATAATGTTGATTGTGTCTTCTGAGCTACAAGACGGCAAGTCTGGCCTAAAGGTCACGTCTCTGACTCATTTAGGCCATGGGTCTTCAAACTATGGCCCTCCAGGTGTTCAGGAACTACAATTCCCATCATGTCTAGTCATGTCTGTGAATGTCAGAGTTTTACAATGCCTCATGGGAAGTGTAGTTCCGCAACAGCTGGAGGGCCATAGTTTGAGGATCCCTGATTTAGGCTGTCAAAAAGGATTAGTTAATGAGCTCATGTTAATTAGGTTTCTGGTCACAGGTGTATTTCCAGAGTAATATGAGCAGGAAGTATAAAACTTGTATTGCTTTCAATAAAGACTCATTCCTGCTTGACCCTCAAGACAGAGCTTTGTCTCGTATTTGGGGGAGAATTATTCCTATGGGTTTCTTGTTAGGCTGGTAGGAGT
The DNA here is from genome assembly GCA_029574335.1 of Rana kukunoris. Lineage (NCBI taxonomy): Eukaryota > Metazoa > Chordata > Amphibia > Anura > Ranidae > Rana > Rana kukunoris. The sequence goes on along the minus strand of CM056053.1, from coordinate 2,716,208 downwards.
GTCCGGTAGCTGCCTTTGTGTTCGGGAATGGAATGTCCTCAACGACTTTAACCCTTTCATACTCGGGGTGTCGTTGCAAAAACAAAAAAGCAGCTTTTGTTGCAATACTGATTTTCAGTGTGGAGGCATCTCTGGTAGTAAGTTCTTTCTTTTTCTAGACATCCACAGTCCTCCAGATCGAAGGGTGGCCGCCTTCATTCAACCCACTTCAAGCAATATGGGTTTGCCGGGATTGCAGGGTGATTTATCATGCAACAGTCACGGCAGAACCACACCGGGATTTCAGGTGGCATTCTGCAATTTGTCATTCACACCTTGGCTCTTTTTTTTAAATCGTGGGCAGAATCGCAGCAAATCTGCCCACACTTCTAGATTGTAAGCTCTAACGAGCAGGTCCCTCTGATTCCTCCTGTATTGATTGGTATTGTAACTGTTCTGTCTTTCCCCCCATGTGATAAAGCGCTGCGTAAACTGACAGCGCCGTATAAATCCTGAATAATAATAATATTCAAAACGCTGAGGTGTGAATGCAGCCTAAGAGCTGGGGGAGGAGAAAGAGGAGCACACTGATCTTCTCAGTGAATCTTCCCAGTGAGTAGCTGTGCAGAGGGGGGGGGGGGGGTGGCAGGACAAGTCTGATCATTGGAGGAGTTCCCAGCATAGCTAAAGAACTGACCACACTGTGCTCTCCTGCTTAGTTTGGTCAGTTTTTAATAGGAAAGTAGAGGGACTGGCAGGAACACTAGGGATTTTACATAAAGGAAGCAATACAAACAGGGCTGGTGCAAGGATTTTTGACACCCGAGGCAAAAACTAATTTTGCCGCCCCCCTTGGCCCCACCCCTGACCTTCTTTACCCTACCCATGTATACTCCACCTTTTTAATGAAGCCTCACCAGCACCCATCAATGCAGCCTACCAGTGCCCATCAATGCAGCCTCATCAGCACACATCAATGCAGCCTACCAGCATCCATCAATGCAGCCTCACCAGCGCCCATCAAATGCAGACTTACCAGCGCCCATCAAATGCAGCCTCACCAGCGGTTATTAATGCAGCCTAGCAGCGTCCAACAATGCAGCCTCACCAGTGCCCATCAATGCAGCCTCACCAGTGCCCATCAAATGCAGCCTCATCAGTACCCATCAATGCAGCCTACCAGGGCCCATCAAATGCAGCCTACCAGTGTCCATCAAATGCAGCCTCACCATCGCCCATCAAATGCAGCCTCACCAGCGCCCATCAAATGCAGCCTCACCAGCGCCCATCAAATGCAGCCTCACCAGCGCCCATCAAATGCAGCCTCACCAGCGCCCATCAATGCAACCTCACCAGCGCCCATCAAATGCAGCCTACCAGTGTCCATCAAATGCAGCCTCACCATCGCCCATCAAATGCAGCCTCACCAGCGCCCATCAAATGCAGCCTCACCAGCGCCCATCAAATGCAGCCTCACCAGCACCCATCAATGCAACCTCACCAGCGCCCATCAATGCAACCTCACCAGCGCCCATCAATGCAGCCTACCAGCGCTCACCAATGCAGCCTCACCAGTGCCCATTAATGCAGCCTCACCAGCGCCCATCAATGCAGCCTACCAGGGGGGAGGGGGAGACCTGACCAGGGCCGGGTGCCCTAGGCAACAGTGCACCCTAGGCAGTTGCCTAGTTTGCTTAGTAGTAGCACCGGCCCTGAATACAAAGAGAACAGAACACTTTCTTATACAAGAACATGGTACAGCAGGCACATGTCAGAAATACTAAATGCTGGGGTAACAAACTTTAAATGAAAAAAAAAAAATGTTTTATTAAAAAGGAGTGGTAGAAGTACAAATGAGTGGGGCTTTTACATTTATCATCACAATTGTCCACCACGGCATATTTACTTTTGTTTGATGTCCATTTTTTACTTTTTCAACTATAAAGTTTTTATTACTTTAACTCATAGAGTGCTGCTTGTTTTTGTTGTTTATTTTGTTGTTTGCTTTTACATCAACATTTTTAAGTGCTTAAGGACCGCCTACTGCACATATACGTCGGCAGAATGGCACGGCTGGGCACATCAACGTATATATACGTTGGTTCTAGTACCCAGCCATGGGTCACGGGCGCGCGCCCGCGGCGCGCTTCCGTGACCCGGTCCGAAGCTCCGGGACTCGCGGACCCGATCGCCGATGCAGTGCGGCGATCGGTCCCCGGAGCTGAAGAACGGGGAGAGCTGTGTGTAAACACACCTTCCCCGTGCTTCACTGTGGCCGCAACATCGATCACGTCATCCCTGTTATAGGGGGACGTGATCGATGACGTCACACCTACAGCCACACCCCCCTACAGTTGTAAACACACACAGGTAACACTCAAATCCTACAGCGCCCCCTTGTGGTTAACTCCCAAACTGCAACTGTCATTTTCACAGTAAACAATGCAATTTAAATGCATTTTTTGCTGTGAAAATGACAATTGTCCCAAAAATGTGTCAAAATTGTCCGAAGTGTCCGCCATAATGTCGCAGTAACGAAAAAAATCGCTGATCGCCGCTATTAGTAGTAAAAAAAAAAAATGAATAAAAATGCAATAAAACTATCCCTTATTTTGTAAACGCTATAAATTTTGCAAAAACCGACCGATAAACGCTTATTGCGATTTTTTTTTTACCAAAAATATGTAGAAGAATACGTATCGGCCTAAACTGAGGAAAAAAAAAGTTTTTTTATATATTTTTGGGGGGATATTTATTATAGCAAAAAGTAAAAAATATTGCATTTTTTTCAAAATTGACGCTCTATTTTTGTTTATAGCGCAAAAAATAAAAACCGCAGAGGTGATCAAATACCACCAAAAGAAAGCTCTATTTGTGGGGAAAAAAGGACGCCGATTTTGTTTGGGAGCCACGTCGCACGACCGCGCAATTGTCAGTTAAAGCAACGCAGTGCCGAATCGCAAAAAGGGGCAAGGTCCTTTACCTGCATTTTGGTCCGGGGCTTAAGTGGTTAAAATACATATAGTTAGTTCAGACATGCAACAAAAAGCAAAGACTCCTCTTACCCTTCCTCCCTTCATTTATGCACTAGGTTGTTTTCTACAAAACTGACAGGTCCTGTATAATGAAGAGCAACAAGTACAAATATTAAAAGCGATAAATGTTATTTATCAGGAATTGCATACGCTGGGCTGGTGAAAAACAGAATGTGAAACTGCTCTTCCCTCCATTCCGCTGCATAAATTTCTGTCCCGTCCCAATATTCTGCGCTCAGCTCGGGCGGATAACGATGCTAATATTTTATTGGCAAAAGTTATTCAGCATTTAAATGCAAAACTATGCGATTATTTGTCTGGTTAAATGTTTGATTACAAAGTCTAGCAGTTTTATTGCAAAAAGAAATGCGTTGTAGGAAGCGTATCCATAATAATAATGCTACCTCTGATAGAATAAAAAAGCGTTAGAAAGGTCCATTTGAATTTCACATGTGAAAGAAGAATAGTTTCTAATTGAGTTTTCATAAATAATAGATGAACCTTATTCACTTGAAAATCTTCTTTGACAGCCATTTAAACAATACAGAAATTCACTCTGCAGTGTAGAGTGTGCTGTATTTATTTAAGGTAAATCTGTGCTTTTCCCATGCACATCACTACAGTGTATCTAAACCAGGCATGTCCAAAGTCAGGCCCGGGGGCCAATTGCGGACTGGGTTTTGTTTTAATGTGGCCCCACTGGTAATTTGGATATTGTAACGGCATGGCCCGTGATACCCAGAGACTTTTGAAGGGTGTGGGGTACTCCTGTGCCAGCTTCACCAATGACTCTTATGTCTAGGGTCATGTCCAAAAGTGGCATAGGATGACTGAGAAATGATATCTCGGATTACATGAGATGGGACAGTAACGATAATTCATGTATTGCAGGATATCTTGAAATATTACAAGTTGTTGATTCTGAAATCAACAGGGTAATTGAAAGATGTTAATTGATGTTAATCACCTCCAGCTACCTGGCTGTAGTGATAACAGCTTGCTGTGATTGCATTCTATTGTCTATTGTGCTAATTAAGTCTGGCTTCTGAAGGACCTCTCATTGTGTGATGCTAACTACACTGTATTGTGTGAAAGTTCTATTGATGATAAGTAGTGTTGAGCGGAATACGCCATATTCGATTTCGCGATATTGTGCGAATATATAGAAGAATATTTGCGAATATTCGCTAATATCGAATATTCGTGATATTTTATCCAAAAAAAAATTGCGAAATTTCGCTAATGCGAAAATGATTGCGAAATTCTCATAAACGGAGATCATTTCCTGTATTACTAAACTAATATGCACTAAACACTAACTCTACTTAAAAGAAAGGAGAATAAGGGGGCACAAGAAGGGCGGAGAAGATAATCGTGCAATATTCCTATTGCGCGATTATCTTCTCCGCCCTTCTTTTGCATCAGAGCCAATCAGAATAACTCGAATATTCGGCAAAAGGAATATCGCGCAATATTCCTTTTGCCGAATATTTGAGTTATTCTGATTGGCTCTGATGCAAAAGAAGGGCGGAGAAGAAAATCGCGCAATATTCCTTTTGCCGAATATTCGAGTTATTCTGATTGGCTCTGATGCAAAAGAAGGGCGAGAAGCTAATCGCGCAATATGCAGCATCAGAGCCAATCAGAATAACTCGAATATCGCGCAATATTCCTTTTGCCGAATATTCAAGTTATTCTGATTGGCTCTGATGCAAAAGAAGGGGCGAGTAGCTGATGCGATTCTTTTATGTTGGCGAAAATTCGCAATGCGAATTTTCGGCAACATAAAAGAGTCGCATCAGCTACTCGGCCCAGGGTCTCTCTCTAATCATACCAGCAATGCTTTTAGACGTCGATGGAGATCACTAGGATGTGATCTGTTTTAAAAATAAATTTGAAAAAATACGAATATTCGCCATAGCGAATATTCGCCGCAATATTCGTAGCGAATATTCGCAATGCGAATATTCGTGAGCAACACTAATGATAAGATGTGGAATGTGACTTGGCACCCTATAAAGGTCAGACGTCTGACTTATGTTTACTAAAGGAATGTGTATTGTGTATCAGGTTGAGAATAGCTTGTCGCAGAGTCAGAATGTCTGGGTAATGACTAGTAATTAACTCATGTGGATTATCTGAATGCCATTATCTAAAGGAATGTGAATTTAAGTTCCTTGTGTCATGTTGTGGGTGGAGTTGAGTCATTGTCCATATTTGGTTTCTAACTGTATATAACAATCTGAGTTAACCATTAAAGTATTAATTTGTTTGGAACCAGAGAACAGAGCTTGTGTCTCGTTATTCTGGGGAATCCAATGGGTCCTGTCTGCCGGATTGTGGGTGTCGAGAAGCTGTCGTGGGTTGGTGGAATGAAATATCGTAAACCGCGCCCCCTGTCCATTACAGATATATATCTCTTTTGTAGCCCCCAACAAATCCCAGAGTGCCGCACATTCAGAGGTTGCATTCATTTCAATGGTGGGGCTGCATTAATTGCAATGGTGAGGCTGCATTCATGGTACTTGTGAGGCTGAATTTATGGCAATGGTGAGGCTGCATTCAGAGGCTGCATTTATGGCAATGGTGAAGCTGCAGATGGGCACTGATTAGGCTGCATTGATGGGCACTGACCCTTATTTTTCTTCACAGTTCTTTATTTAAAAAAAAAAATAATAATTCCTGAGACTTCCCTCTTAAAGTGAAGTTGGGCGTTATAAGCCTGTGCATGTTATACGCCGATAAATACAGTATATCAAAATAAAATGCCCAAGCTCATCCTTAGGCTCTTCAACACACACAGCCACAAAGGCAAGAGCATTCTTGTTGGGCAGTGTATTAGTTAATTTTCATTTTATTTTAATGATTCAAAGAATATCAGGCAAAATTGTCGGCCCTCACGCATGTTCACTTCATCAAATCTGGCCCTCTTTTAAAAAAGTTTGGACACCCCTGATCTAAACCTAAAAACAAAAATGTAATATATTGCAACATACCAATCCATAGATGTGGTGGCTTCCTTCATTTTTTTTTTCAGACTTTTATTTCCTTCATTTTCACCTGGAGATCTGGCCATTAACACACTTCCAGTCTTATGCCGCATACACACGATCATTATTCATGTCATGGAAAAAAAAAGGTTTTCTCAAAGTGTTTCCTCTCAAGCCTGCCTTGCATACACACGATTGTGATAAAAAATGCTCGAGCAAAGCGCAGTGATGTACAAAACGTACAATGGCACTAAAAAGGGGAAGTTCCATTCGTATAGCGCCACCCTTTGGGCTGATTATGCTAATTTCCCATCTCATAACTTGCTTCTGAGCATGCACGTTTTTTCCCCTTTTTTTAAAGCCTACACACGACCATTTTTTCGCCACGAGAAAAACGACGCCGTGAAAAATGTAGAGAAGAAATAGAGCATGTTCTAATTTTTTTACGCCCATTTTTCTCGTCAAGAAAAATGCTCTGGAGCCTACACACGACCGTTTTTCAAGACCAATTAAAAGAAATAAATTTTTCTCGCCATGAAAAACGGTCGTGTGTACACGGCAATAGGCTCGGTTCACACCATTGGGATTTGGATGTGGGCAGGGGTCAAGTCCTGGGGAAAAAAGTGTGGGAACTCACCCAAGACCCCCCCCCCCCCGACACTGCAAAAAGTACCTAAAATGGATGTATTATGTGCAAAACAGTGCAAAGTAAAAAAACATATTTCTCCATTTACATGAAGATCAGGTTGATATAACCCAGTTCCTCCTCAGTCTTCAGGATTCCCCCTTACAGTGCAAGGGAACTCTGACATAAAGGGAAATGCTGCAGATCATAATCTAACATGGAACTCTATAAGGGGGGGCTTTGGTGACCAGAGACCACCTTATATTAGAGTCTACTGCGTTCCCCTTTACATTAGGGTTTCCACTTGCATCAGGGTCTGCAGCATTGCCTTTACATCAGAGTTCCCCTCCACATCAGTGCCCACAGAGTTTCCTATTGCACTGTTAGGGGGAATCCTGCAGACTGATATAAAGGGGAATGCCGGGAACTCTCATGTGGGGGGGGACTCTGGTGACCGTATTTATTTATTACAATTCTTTGTTTATTTCTTTAATTTTTCATCAGCCCTTTTGGGGGGGCTTTGGTGAGATATCAGGGGTCTTAATATAGCTGGGGCTGTCTATAGTATGCCTGTAAAGTAGCTAATTTTTCCCGTGTTTAGAAAAGTCTCATGCACAGGATTAGCAACAGGAGCACACTACGGCGCACGTCTCCCTAGCAGTAGGGTATGCTTTGCCTCCAGGCAGGCAGGCAGGCAGGTCTCAGGTTTCTCTGTCCCAGCCCAGTCCAGCCCGGCCTCACAGCAACGCACCCAGGAGCAGCAACCCTCCTCTCCCCCCTGACACCCTTCATCCACCCTCCATCTTAAGGTAAGAACTTCCCTGGACGCCCTGGTCTACCCCCTGGGACTGGACACTGCCGTCCTTCTTAGGATAGCTGTGGTCCTACTGGTCCCGGGAAACGATCGACCGGACCCCCCCCCCCGGCATCCACACTCCATCCAGCCGCCCCCTCACCCATCCGAGATCCCCCGCTCTCCACCCCACTACCGCAACCCCCGGGGTTCTCGATAAGCTTGGGAACCGGGATTGCGGTCACAAGTGCGGGAGGAGGCCTCAGGAAAGTCCGCGGCTTTGTCCGCGGCCTACCGGGACACCCCGCCCGCACGCCGTAAAATAATAAACAAAAAGGAATCCATCTGTCCTCTCCCCCCGCAGTCCCTGCAGTCCCCTCCAGTACCTTAGCCTCCGGCTCGGGCCTAGGTCCGGTCGGTGGCCATCTTGGTACTCCCCAAAGCACTGCAACACACCATCCATACCCCCCCCTCTCATCCTCCCTGGTACAGGCCTTTCCTCAATTGGAAAACGAACACCCCTTATTTCGCAAATTGATCCAGGGTTTCAACCGATCGCCTATTGGGATCAGGAAAGAATTTTTTCCCCAGGTAAGGCAGATTGGTATAGCACGCCTGGGGTTTTTCGCCTTCCTCTGGACCAAATTGCAGAAAGGGAGGACATAGTGAAGTGACAAGTTCGCTTGGCTATTCCTCCTCCCCAGCATCACCAAAACCCCCCCCCCCCCATAATTATCAATACTCCCGTTTTTTTTTCCTGCAACTATGGGTTATCAGAAATACTCTGCAGAAACCATCTGGGATTTAAAGCAATTTGCCTCAACACTCCCAACGGACATCGAAAAGTTCTAAAAGGCGAACAACTGTTGAGAATCAATAGACGATTAACAGTAAAAAATCGCATTAGAACACAGCAGCCCAAACGCATATCCTGCGCTCTGATCAACACCAGATCGGCAGTAAAACACCGACAAGAAATCCACGATTTCATCCTCCTACATGATATAGACTGCCTCTTTATCACAGAAAGCTGGGTTACAGCCGATTGCAACACCATTCTGGAAGAATTGGTGCCTGCAAATTATCGCATCCAAATGCAGAACAGAGTGGGGCAAAGAGGGGGAGGTCTGGCGGTGATCCACAAGATTCACCTCTCGATCACCAAACCAGTCCTCCAATACTCGCTTCCATTCATGGAAACCCTCACCCTACAGCTGCAAACAAACCCCCAAGACACGGTTCATTTATTACTGTGCTATAGACCCCCTGGCCCAAAAACGCACCTTGTCACATCATTAACAGAATTTATTTCCTCTTACACCCTAAGCATTAAACACCTGTTGGTGCTTGGGGACTTCAACCTCTGGGCCAACTCATCGTTGGACCCCGTCGCTGACGGTTGCATCGACCATCTGGAAGGACTAGGTCTGCAGCAATTGATTCAAGGCTCCACTCATGTCTCAGGCCATACCCTTGATCTCATTTTCAAACAGGATTTGGAAATTGAAGTTGGGGAAAATGAGCCACTACCATGGACCGATCACCATGCCATTAAATTTAAAATTGCCAACCACCTCAGGCCAAAAAAAAACAAGAAAACCGGTGATAACTCACTGGACTAGGTCTCAGAAGAAGCTCCACTCGGAACTCTTCAAAACAACACTAGGAAATAAAATAAACACAATACAACAACAACGAACAGCCGTAGAAACACTTGACGCCATCAACAAGGTGCTACTTCAGTCCACCGACTGGGTGGCACCAAAACGCAAAACTTGCATTCGGAAAAACAACGCCGGCTGGTTTAACGACCAGCTGACGTTGCTAAAGCAAGAGCGTCGAAGAGCAGAAGCTGCCTGGAAAAGGAGCTCTTCAGATAGAAACCTCACTATTTATAAGACAATAACTAAGAAATATCATAAGGAAATCTTTATGGCGAAAAAAAATCATTTCGCCAACATCATCACCAAGGCCCTAAACCGCCCCCGCAAACTCTTCAAGTTGGTTTCGCAATCGATGAATCCAGCCTGTTTAGAGCCCCCCAATGCTGATTCACAAGAATTTTGCAACAAACTATCGGATTACTTCATTAATAAAATTGAAGGAATCCGGGTAAGTATTGAGCAAAATGGAATCGGCATGAATCCCGCCCCGAACTCCTACCCCGATACCATTATATACCCGCCTTAAGCACAGAAATTCACCTTAAAACCCATCACCATCGCTGCCACAAAAAATATCATTCGGTTTCTGCGTAACAGCACAGCACCCAATGACATTATTCCCACTAAACTGCTGAAAGAAAGTGCCGATATATTGGCACCAGCTATCACGCAGCTTATGAATCAGTCATTCAAGGAGGGCATGGTGCCCCCCTTGTTATAAATAGGTACCATAAAACCTATCCTGAAAAAGCCCTCCCTTGACCCGAAAGACCCAAACAATAGGAGACCCATAACGGGTCTAAATGTTTTCTCCAAGATAATGGAGAAAGAAGTTGTACAACAGTTACAACAGCATTTAGAAACCCAAAAATTACTCTATACGTTTCAATCAGGTTTCCGCCCCGGGCACGGAACTGAAACGGCTCTGGTAAAAATATGGGATGACGTCCTAGAGGCCGCAGATGAAGGAGAATCTTCTCTCCTGATCCTGTTGGACCTAAGTGCGGCCTTTGACACGGTAGACCACGGACTACTACGTGCTAGGCTAGCGGAAGTGGCCAAAGTCGCGGAGAAGGATCTGCCCTGGTTCTCTTCCTTCTTGGAAAACAGATCACAAACAGTGAAATTGGGATCTTTCATGTCAGAAATGCGTACGGTATCATGCGGAGTCCCTCAGGGATCTCCCTTGTCACCGGTACTGTTCAATATCTATCTCCGTCCCCTCTTTGAGATCATCAGCAACCAGAAGCTACTCTACCATTCCTACGCAGACGACACTCAACTGTATCTCCGCGTCAGCAATGGAAAGGATCACTCCCCTGGAATTAGAGAGATCCCTCAATCTTATAGATAGCTGGATGACATCCAGTTATCTTAAACTCAATGGTTCAAAAACGGAGCTTCTCCTGTTTCACGCAAACAGGAGAAGTCACTCCACCTCAACTTGGACCCCACCGCCCATCCTGGGAAAAATTATCGCCCCGAGCGCCAAAGTCAAAAGTCTCGCAGTCATTTTTGACTCCCACATGAAAATGGATGCACAAATAGGGGCGGTAGTCAGCGGATCCCACCATCTGCTGCGCCAATTACGGCGACTCACCCCTTTTATTCCTAAAGAGGACATTGCAGTTGTGGTGGGAACTATCGTCAATTCCAGACTCGACTATGCAAATGCCCTCTATTTAGGACTTCCCAAATACCAAATCACTCGTCTGCAAGTCGTTCAAAATACGGCTGCTCGATTAGTGACTGGGAAAAAACCATGGGAGTCAATCTCCCTTTCGCTAAGATCTCTTCACTGGCTACCAGTGAAGGACAGAATCACTTTTAAGGCACTCTGCCTTACACACAAGTGTATTCAAGGAATCGCTCCCCAATATCTATGCGAAAAAATAAAAGCCCATAACCCCAATCGCACTCTGCGATCCACAAATCAAAATCTACTGCACATACCCAAGGCAAGATACAAATCCAAAGGAGATCGGAGATTTGCTGTCCAAGGACCGCGACTGTGGAATGCACTACCAACTACCATCCGACTGGAGTCCGACCACTTGGCCTTCAGGAGAATGATTAAAACTCATCTCTTCTGAGGCAAAGCCATCCTTTACTGAAGGAATGGAAATAGCGCCCAGAGGCGATTTAGTTTGCAAGCGTTGCGCTCTATAAGTTTTTCACTCACTCACTCACAAAATGTAAATTCTAAAGGACAAAAAGTAATTTAAAACCACACGGCTGTTCATGAATTGTCGGGTCCTGACAATACAGATCAAAGTCATTGAAACAAACAAAAAAAAAGCGTGGGGTTTCCCCCGATATTCCATATCAGGCCCTTCAGGTCTGGTATGGATATTAAGGGAAACCCCACGCCATTTTTTTTTAAATGGCGTGGGGATCCCCCCAAAAATCCATACCAGACCCTTCAGGTCAATTTTGGAGAGGCGTACAGTTGCAGTTCTTGGTAATGTCACTGTTGTGCCATATTTTCTCCACTTGATGATGACGGTCTTCACTGTGTTCCATGGTATATCTGATGCCTTGGATATTCTTTCGTACCCTTCTCCTGACTGATACCTTTTAACAATGAGATCCCTTTGATTGATGCTTTTGAAGCTCTCTGCGGACCATTGGCTTTTGCTGTAGGATGCGACTAAGAAAACGTCAGGAAAGACCTACTAGAACAGCTGAACTTTATTTGAGGCACTTTAAATGATGGCAGGTGTGTACTGACTCCTATTTAACATGATTTTGAATGTGATTGTTTAATTCTGAACAGAGCTACATCCCCAGTTATAAGAGGGTGTGCACACTTATGCAACCACATTATTAGGTGGAAAAAGTTCTGAAATGATTTATCTTTACACTAGGCTCCACTCACATTTAGGCGTTGAAATTTTACAGGTGTTTTTCTGGCGTGTTTTGAAGCGACGGGCGTTTTGCTTAAGGCTTAGGGTGACAGAACGCTCAGATGTAAACAGGGGCCAATGAAATGATTGGAATTTGATCTTGCTGGGCGTTTTTTAGAGCTGAGGTTTAAAGTGGTTGTAAACCCTTACAGACCACTTAGACCTACAAGTAAGCCTATATTAAGGCTTTCATAGTATGCTTTCATACTAGCTCATTATGCCTTTGTCTTTCAGGTTGTATTTTTTAGTTGTTTTGGCTTTATTTCCTCTTGAACCACTTGGCGCCCAGAGTACGTCATATGACGTTCTGGGCTTTGTGGTGGTTAGGGGTGCAATGGATCGTCACCGATCCGTGATCCGAAAGGGTCACCCCGTTCGGATCGGCACACCCCGCGATCCGCGGAGCGCTCCGGAGCCTCGGCCTAGGAAAGTCCCCGGCTTTGGCCTAGCTCCGGAGCGGCGGCCATCTTGGTACACCAGGAGTCGGCCCTCCTCTCTGTTCACACCCACAGAGGAGGAGGAGCCCGCGCTCAAGGGAAACACACGCCGCTGTCTGAAGTCTGAGGTCTGCACTACTGTGGGGGTTACTGTCTGGAGGGGTCTGTGTATTGAATGGAGGGGTCTGTGCAGAATGGGGGGTCTGTGCTGAAGGGGGATCCATCTGGGCTGAATGGAGGGGTCTGTACATTCTCTAGGCTATATTTATATGGGTGAAGCTGAATTATTTCAAGAGCTATTTTTTCAAACTGCCAGCTTGCCACGTTATCGGTAAAGTGCCGCTAAAAAAACGGCTCTTTACCATCGTTTTAGCTGCGCTATTCGGCCACTAGCGGGGCACTTTTAACCCCCTGCTAGCGTTTGAAGGAAAGAAATTAAAAAAAAGGGACTGTGTATCGCCGCTGCCGAAGCGCCCCCCCCCCCCCCCTGAAAAAATTTCAGCGGACGCCCATGGTGCCATTGCCTCACCATGTCATTGCCTCACCGTGCTATTGCCTCACCTCACTTTGCCGATCTTCATTCCTTTATGCCTGGCAGAGTGAGTCAGACTCCAGGCATCCATTTTTTAACAGCCGCGCCTCCTCCTCTTTGTGCTGTTCTGTGATAGGCGGAACACTCAGTTTCCCAGCAGAGCCTGTGTTCAGTGTTCCGCCTATATATTTTTAAGTAAAAAAAGTTATTCTTGTACGCTGGCAAATACGGTATATAGTGTTTGGGGGTTCTATGTCATTTTCTAGCAAAAAACATATGGGGCCAGATTCAGAACGTATTCACATCTGCGTATCTAGAGATACGCCGCGTAAATACTAAGAATAGCCAGCGTATCTTTTTTCTGTATTCAGAAAACAAGATACGCCGAAATTCAGCTAAGATACGAGCGGCGTAAGTCTGTTACACCGTCGTATATTAGTTGCTTATTTACGCTGGCCGCTAGGTGGCGCTTCCGTCGATTTACGCGTTGAATATGTGAATTAGGGACATACACCTATTCACGAACGTACTTGCGGCCGGGCGTCGTAGTTTACGTCGTTTGCGTAAGCGTTAGTCCGGCGTAAAGTTACCCCTGCTATATGAGACGCAGCCAATGTTAACTATGGACGTTGGGACAGCGTCAAATCGTTCGGGAATGGGGCTGTAAGTAAGTTATGTTCACGTCGTTTACATTGACTACTTGCGACGTGATTTCACGCATGCGCACTGGGATACGTCTACGGACAGCGCATGCGCCATTCAGAAAATACGTAAATTGCGTGGGGTCATGATTCATTTATATGAATCACGCTCCCTACATGACTAATTTGAATTTGGCGCCCTTACGCCGGCCACTTTACGCTACGCCGCCGCAAATTACGGAGCAAGTGCTTTCTGAATAAGGCACTTGCCCATAAAACTTGCGGAGGCGTAGCGTAAAGAGCATACACTATGCCGCCGGATAGATACACAATTGTATCTGAATCTGGCCCATGATTTTTACATGTAGGAGCAAAGTGTCAGAATTGGCCAGGGCTTCAAGTGGTTAAAGCAGATAATCGCTCAAAAAAAACGCCTAGATGCGAACGGAGACTTTGCAAAAATAGAACATTGTTTATGAAATATAGAAGAATATCTAGACAAATAGATAAACAGGAAGGTAATTGGTTATTTTTTTTAAAAAAAATTGCATTACTCATACATGTGTTTTTGATATTTCCCTACTGATGCATCTCTACCAAATGAAGAAATGTACATTGTCTCAAGTCATTAGACTCCAGTAAAAGCACAAATAAGAACATTGCCGTCTCTGCACATAAATGGAACTTTAAAACAAGGGTCTATTTTTATCACAATAGGATTTTAAGATGAATGTTACCATAGAGACTAGTAAAAATAAAACATGCACGTTACCGGCTGATACGTACCTGTATTTGTTTCTGCTCACAGTCCAGCCGGCGGTCATGTAGCCATTGATGGGAAAACGGCGATATTCTTTTTTTAAATGATCGAGCCGATAACAGCTTGAGACATCTTCATTTTATAGCGGTCGTAAAATAGGAAGGCTCTTAAACTGTTAGCTGCAGATCAAGAACATGCCCACGTTGATTAGTTAAGTTACATTTTTCAGGATGTTTTGCAAGAATGAACTAAATTACAATTTATTGACGGATGACGTCTGGTTAATATCATAAATAAGATAGTACAGGAAAATAAGAAGATGCAATTAATGGGGCAGATTCAGAGAGAATTAGACTATCGTAGAGTATCAGAAATACACTACGCCGCCATTTTTTACCTGGTTCTACGTGGAATCCAGGTAGATTTTGTCCAGTAAACGACGGCGGCGTAGTGTATTTCTCCCGTCGCAATCCATCTGCGCGAGTAGGGGGCGTGAAGCATTTAAAATAGGCGCGTTCCCGCGGCGATCGAACTGCACATGCTCCGTTCGCAAATTTCCCGCCGTGCATTGCGCGAAAACACGTCGTCACGTCGTAGTAGCGTCGTTTACGTACATTCCTATTCCCGAACGAGTTACGTTAAAAAAAAAAAAATATTTTCAAATCGACGCGGGAACGACGGCCATACTTTACATGGGTTACGCACTGTTAGACCAGCAAAAAGCTCCTCTAACATTACGTAGCCAAAAAACGACGTAGGCGATTGCGAGGGACACTCGTACCTTCGTGGATCGCCGTAAAAACTAATTTGCATATCCCGACGCATGAAAACGACGCAAACTCCTCCCAGCGGCCGCAAAAATATCGCAGCGTAGATCCGAAGGCTTACGAAGACGTAAGCCTCTCGGATCGAAGCCCGAAGCCGCCGTATCATGGTTTGAGGATTCAAACTAGTGATACGGCGTGCGAAATTTGAAATTACTCCTGTCTAACACCAGTTAGACAGGCGTAATCGCTCTGTGAATCTGGGCCAATGTGTGTAGCATTAATGACATAAGAACCGCAATGACGGATGTCAAAATAGTGACTTTTATGCCGCGTACACACGCTCAGAATTTCCAACAACAAATGTTCGATGGGAGGATTTTGGTCGGAAATTCCGACCGTGTGTAGGCTCCATCGGCATTTGTTGTTGGAATTTACGACAACAAAAATTTGAGAGCCAGTTCTCAAATTTTACGACAACAAAATCCGTTCTCGTAAATTCTGATCGTGCGTGGACAATAGACATGTGCAGACTGGAATATTTTGTTTTATTTTTTAGTTTTTGTTTGGAAAATACATTTATTTAGTTACTCTCGAAAATCGTTTTGATTTATTTTGTTTTTTTCGTTGGGGAATAGCGTTCGTCAGAAAATCCAATAATACTTGGTTTCTGTCGAATGGTCAAAAGAATATTCGACGGAACGTTGAATCTTTACGTCGAATCGTACATTTCCGGTCGAATATTCCGCCTACAAGAATTCTAATGTTGTATGACTAGTAATAATGTCGAATCTATTTTCTCATAAATCGAAATCTATTCTCGGTAATGTCGAATCTATTATTTCTATACAGTGTCAAATCTTTTCTCTATAATGTCGAATCTATTTTCTCATAAATCGAAATCTATTATTTCTATAGTGTTGAATCTTTTCCCTATAATGTCGAATCTTTTCCCTATACTGTTGAATCTTTTCCCTATAATGTCGAATCTCTCTATATCGAATTTTTACCGCAACGAAAACGAAAATAAAGCATTTTTTATGTCGGATCTTTCGGTTTTCGTTAAAACGATAACGAAAAAAACAGATTTTCGGTCGAAAATGCATTCTAACGAAAACGAATGCACATGTCTAGTGGACAATTCCGACGCACAAAATTCCACGCATGCTCTGAATCAAGTACGAGACGGAAGCGATCGGTCTGGTAAAACTAGCGTTCATAATGGAGATAGCACATTCGTCACGCTGGAATGGACTGAAAAGCACGAGGCTGAAAAGTGCGAATCGTCTCTCACCAAACTTCTACTAACACGACTGGTATTGAACTTCCCTTTAATAGTGTCGTCGTATGTCTTGTACGTCACCGCGTTCTTGGTGTTCGGAATTTCCGACCACATTTGTGCGACCGTGTGTATGCAAGACAAGTTTGAGCCAACATCTGTCGGAAAAAAAAACACGGTTTTGTTGTCGGAATGTCCGATCGTCTGTACGTGGCATAAGAAAACAGAGAACATAGGACAAATAGAATGTCCGCCAGGCACTTGGGATCGGCGGCTACAGGGACAAGACGTGGATCTCTGTGTGTGAACACAGAGATCCATGTCCTGTCAGGGAAGAGAGGAGACCGATCTGTGTCACTTGTACATAGGGACACAGCATCGGTCACCTCCCCCAGTCACCCCCCTCCCCCCACAGTTAGAACACAATTCTGGGTACACATTAACCCCTTCCCCACCCCCTAGTGTTAGCCCCTTCAATGCCAGTCACATTTATACAGTAATTAGTGCATTTTTATAGTACTGATCGCTGTATAAATGTGAATGGCACCAAAAATGTGTCAAAAGTGTCCGATGTCTCCACCATAATGTCGCAGTCACGAAAAAAATGCTGATCGCCGCCATTAGTTGTAAAAAAATAAAAAATCATAATAATTCTGTCCCCTATTTTGTAAGCGCAATAACTTTTGCGCAAACCAGATGCTTATTTTTTATTTTTTTTTAAATGGGCTATTTATTACAGCAACAAGTAAAAAATATTGTTTTTTTTTTTTCAAAATTGTCGCTCTATTTTTGTTTATAGCGCAAAAAATAAAAACCGCAGAGGCGATCAAATACCACCAAAAGAAAGCTCTATTTGTGGGCGAAAAAAGGACGTCAATTTTGTTTGGGAGTTACGTCACACGACCGCGCAATTGTCAGTTAAAGTGACGCAGTGCCACAAGCTGAAATTTAACCTGGTCAGGAAGGGGTATATGTGCCCAGTAAGGAAGTGGTTAAGCTAGTGCATTGTTGGTTCACTTACCTTTTCCTTCCATTTCCCTTCTAATTTATTTTTTTCTTTGTCTTTCTCTCGCTTCCTGTTTCTCCTCAGTAAACTTGCCCCCATCATCCGAGCGGTGGAAAGTTATTTAGAACAGCTTACTGAGGAGGAACAGGAAGTGAGAAATTCAGACAAAGAAAACAAAGAAAAATAAATTTAGAAGGGAAATGGAAGGAAAAAGTGAACCAACAATGCACTAGCTTAAAGGAACCTATTTAGAAAATAGAAAAATAAAAAACAAACCTTTACAACCCCTTTAACCTCCCTGGCGGTACGATTCCTTCTGGTTTTAGGCGCTGAAAGCGGTACAATTATTTTGCATGGAAATTTGGCGTTTTATATTGTAGGCCTGTAATTCTTAGGAATAACTCACTTAAATCTGTCCAAACAAGAGTCTAGTAGAAATCTCGGGTATGATAAAGTTTGAAAAACAAAATCATAAGTTATAATATAATAAATAACTATAAATACTTATAACAAATAATAATGTAATTATAATAAAAATTATTCAATAATGTAATCAGATCAAAATCACTGAAATTTGCTCAGTTGCAGAATTGTCGCTGTCATTACTTTTATTTTTTTATGACGAGTTTCCCCACAAATCGCTATCGCTCAATTCTGCAAGTGATTATAATTTATTATCGCTGTTTCTAGCTGCTCTAAAACCACTTTTGACATAAAGGGACACTTTTTGGTTGCTATGGGCGATCTACAGTTTCCAGGCAGAAAGAACAGTTTTTATTATACAAAAGTACATGCAGGGCACTGGGCAGAACACTAGGGACAAAGGGGTGGTGTGTATTTTTTACATAGAGTACTGTAAACTGTAAGATTAAAGTATACTGTATGTATTGTGTTTATTTACTTTTTTTAACTTAGCGCCGTTCTCCGCCCCCATGCGTCGTAACGTCGCAGGAAACGGAGATCGGCGGCACACAGACACTGTGTGAATCGAGCGAGGACGCTGCTTGCTCACACAGCGGGGAGACATCGCAGGAACAAGAGACAAGGTAAGTAAACCATGCCTGTGGACACTGCGAGGTGATCCGAGTCTGGCTTGGGGATACCGCTTTTGGTACTGAAATCTTAGCCCGAGCCAGACTCGGGAATACCGCCAGGAGGGTTAAACTGGCATAAGAGACAAAATCATAATGTTGCCCCAAGTGGTCTTAAAGGGGTACTAAAGGTTTGCAGATTATTTAAAACAAAAAACAAACATGTCACACTTTCCTCCACTGTGCAGTTTGTTTTGCACAGAGTGGCCTCGATGCTTGTCTTCTGGGGTCCCGCGGCGGCTCTTGTGGCTCCTCCCTACAAGAGCTAACCCCCTCTGGGAAGCTCTCTCCCAAGTGGGTTAGCTTGTGGGCGCGCTCCCCTGCCATACAATTGGCATCCATAGACGCCAATTGTATGACTCCTCCGCCCCATTATTAGGTACACCTGTACAATTGATTGGTAACACAAATCGCTAATCAGCCAACATGGCAGCAACTCAATGCGTTTAGGCATCTATGACTAAGCATCTATCTATGATGTGAAACATGTTAGCTTTTTTGTCCCCATGTCCACTTCTTACCTTTGATTGCAGTGTTGCATGAATTTTTGGATGTCATACAGCTTTGGATTTTATCCTTTGTTCATTTTGTTTCAATAAATCACCTATCAGAGTGCGGCAGTCCAGGACAATTTATTTTTTCCATGGTGAAGCTGACTTGCTGAAGTTCAAACATCAGAATGGGGAAGAAAGCGGCCAGACGTGCTGATTTGAGTATTTTAAAAACTACTGTTCTACTTGGATTTTTACGCACAGCCAACTCTCGGGTTTACAGAGAATAGTCTTAAAAAAAGAAAATATCCAGTTGTGTAGACAAAATTGTCTTGATGTCAGATGAGAATGGGCAGACTGGTTCGGGTGACATTCCTGTCGGCTAAGAACAGGAAACTGAGGCTACAACTCACACAGGATCACCAAAATTGGACAATAGAAGATTGGAAAAATGTTGTCTGGTCTGTCTCGATTTCAGCTGCAACATTCAGATGGTCGGGTCAGAATTTGGTGTAAACAACATGAATGCATGGATCCATCCTGCCTTGTATCAACGGTTCAGTGGCGGGGGGATATTTTCTTGGCACACATTGGACCCCTTAGTACAGTGGTTCTCAACCTGGGGGTCGAATGATGATTTGCCAGGGGTCCCCGAATCCTTGGCTGTTCCTGAAGCCTGCACCACTCTCCCAGGCTTCTCTCGGCTGCCCAGCAGGGCTGTCCCTGGAGCCCGCAGCCACCCACTCAGCCTCTTCGCAGCCACCCACTCAGCCTCTTCGCAGCCACCCACTCAGCCTCTTCGCAGCCACCCATTCAGTTCATGGCATGGCTGAGGGGCAGAGACTAGAGGTCAGCTGACTGGTGAGGAATGTGAAGTGGGAGGGGTTGGAGAAGACCCCATCTCCAGATTTCAGCATATTTGTTACTGCTGCGAGACACCGTGAAGCCAAAGACACAGTGAATAGCACTACCCGTGATTATAGTTGCCAATAAAAGTCCCCACTACAGTTCTCAGATCAGTAGATGACCTTGATCAAGAGCACCTAAGTTGGCCGATGAGAACCCCCCCCCCCCCCCCCTTAGCACTGCCACTCATCCCAACGGCACTAGGAAGGTTGAGAACCACTGCCTTAGTACCAACTGTGCATCGTTTAAACACCACGACCTACCTGAGTATTGTTGCTGACCATGTCCATCCCTTTATGACTACAGTGTACCCATCTTCTGATGGCTCCTCCCAGCAGGATAATGCACCATGTCACAAAGATCCAATCATCTCACCACTGGACAATGACGTCACTGCACTCCAATGGCCTCCACACTCACCAGATCTCAATCCAATAGAACACCTTTTGGATGTGGTAGAGCGGGATATTCACATCATGGATGTGCAGGCGACAAATCTGCACTGTGTGGTGCTATCATGTCACTATGGAAAAAAAAAAACAGGTCAGCAAACAAAATAAATAAAAACATCGTGAGATAAAGGTGAAGAAATGTAAATAAAGTAAATAAAAATGTTCAAATGTTCCACAAATTTCTTCTAAATTCAAATTTTTCACACATTTTAAAATTCTCTTAAACATACTACATATATTTCTTTACTTCCCAAATCTTCAAACATGAATAAATTCTCCTTTTCATGCAACTCCACCTCTAAAGCGGAACTAAAGGTAAACATAGCAACTTTAACCACTTCAGCCCCAGAGGATTTGGCTGCCAAATGACCTTGCCACTTTTTGTGATTCGGCACTGCGTCGCTTTAACTGACAATTGCGCGGTCGTGCGACGTGGCTCCCAAACAAAATTGGTGTTCTTTTTTACCCACAAATAGAGCTTTCTTTTGGTGGTATCTGATCACCTATGCGGTTTTTATTTTTTGCGCTATAAACAAAAACGAAGTGACAATTTTGAAAAAAAAAGCAATATGTTTCACTTTTTGCTATAATAAATATCCCCCAAAAATACATAAAATAAAATAAAAATCCCTCAGTCTAGGATAAGCGTTTATTGATCGGTTTGTGCAAAAGTTATAGCATCTAAAAAATAGGGGATAGTTTTATGGTATTTTTTTTTTATTACTAGTTATGGTGGCGATCTGCGTTTTTTATCGTGACTGCGGGATTATGGCGGAAACATCGGACACTGATTGCTGTGTAAATGACACTGGCAGGGAAGGGGTTAACCAGTAGGGGGCGGGGAAGGGGTTAAGTGTGTCCTAGGGAGTGATTCTAACTGTGTGGTAGCGTGGCTTACTGTGACACAACAGTGATCACTGCTCCTGATGAGAGGGAGCAGATGATCAGTGTCCTGTCACTAGGCATCCCCCTGTTCTGCTGTTCCGTGACCCGATCACGGGACACTGCCGGACATTGAGTCTGCGGGTCCCGTGTGCCATTCTGCCGACGTATATTTGCGTGAGGCAGTCAGCAAGCGGTTAATACCAATGGCCCAACTCCCATGAAGTCCCTTTCCTGATTCAGACCCCCTAGCTTCTTCTAAAACACCAGGGGCCAGATTCACGTAGAGTTACGCCGGCATATCAGTAGATGCGCCGGCGTAACTCAGAATCTGCGCCGTCGTATCTTTAAGCGTATTCTCAAAACGAGATACGCTTAAATCTTGCTAAGATACAACCGGCGTAAGTCTCCTACGCCGTCGTATCTTAGTTGTACATTTACGCTGGCCGCTAGGTGGTGCTTCCGTTGATATACGCGTCGAATATGTAAATTAGCTAGATACACCGATTCACAAACGTACGCCTGGCCGTCGCAGTACAGATACTCCTTTTACGTAAGGCGTTTTCAGGCGTAAAGATATTCCAACAAAAAGATGGCGCAGCCAATGTTAAGTATGGACGTCGGGACTGCGTCCGTGAATGGGACTGGACGTAAATTACGTTCACGACATTTTCAATGACTCTTTGCAACGTCATTTGGAGCATGCGCACTGGGATACGTTCACGGCCGGCGCATGCGCAGTTTAAAAAAAAAACGTCATTTACGTGGGGTCACACTTATTTTTAGAAAAACACCCCCACATCAAACGCATTTGAATTCGCTTACGCCGGCCCATTTACGCTACGCCGCCGTAAATTAGCTTTGTGAATACAGCACTTGCCTCTCTAATTTACGGCGGCGTAGCGTATCTGAGATACGCTACGCCCGCATAACATTACGCCGATCTACCTGAATCTGGCCCCAGGAGTCTCCACCAAACTCGGCAAAGATACAGCGGCTTTATACAGAACATATCATTCCTGCACTGGCAGTGTACCATAATTTGAATTCACAAAACAATTCCCTTCTAACGATCTCCAGGGCCAATTCATTATATAAACCCTCAACATGTCACATAGTTAAGCAATAGGCAGTTGCTGCATGCACGGTACATTATATATTGATTGAGGAAGACGCAGAAGTGTAAATGTGAGTCTTGGCTCTGCTTGGATTCTGTAAAGATATTGGGCCAGATTCAGGTAGAGTTAGGCTGGAGTATCAGTGATACTCCAGCCTAACTGTCACTTTGAGCCGGCGTTTTTGTTTTCTGTAACCAGAAAACAAGAAACGCCGGGTTGGAGTTCCTATACGAGCGGCGTAATTGTATTTCACCGTCGTATCGGAACTTCAATTTAAAAAATGGCGCCGGGGGCGTTCCCGCTGTTTAACGCCGAGAATATGTTAATCAGCGGGAATCGGGAATTCACGATCGTATTCGGGCGCGATGCAGTGACTTTCCGACGTTTCCGTAAGAGATACGCAGCGTAAAGATAAAGCAGCCCCCTAGTGGAGTATCCTATGTTAAGTATGGCCGTCGTCATCGCGTCGAAAAAAAAAAAATTCGAGTCGTTTGCGTAAAACGTCCGTGAATGGGGATTGACGTCATTGACGTTCACTGACAGAATTTGGAGCATGCGCACTGACAGTCGACGCATGCGCAGTACGTTCGCCGCGGGATCACGCATAGTTAACATAATACATGCCCCCTACCCGCCCAATTTGAATTCCGCCGGCTCATTTCCGTTACTCCGCTGCAACTTTAGGAGCAAGTGCTTCGTGAATAACAGTACTTGCTCCAAAAGTTACGGCGGAGTAACGTAAATGAGAAACGTTACTCCAAAATAAAGAAGCGCCCATCTACCTGAATCTGGCCCATTGTCAGTAAATACAGAGGATTTCCTGAAGACATGATCTTGTCTACAAATAAATCCGTTTAAAATTAAACGACTGCGGTTTGTCAGCGCCGTTCACGTTATGGAAAATACAAAACGGACGTCTGGAGGCGATCAGAGACAATGTCAAAACCATGTTTGCTAATGACATTGTAATTCTAGGAAAGCTACTTTACTGCTGGGATGTCAACTTTTTATTACTTATCACTTCTTTCACTTTTCATTGTACTTGCCTGCCACTAAAATTAAATGGGGCACGCTCACCAAATGAAAAACAAATTGCAATTAAAGTTAGAGCATCTGCTAGTATCTGAAAAAAATTGCAATTAAAGGTAGAGCATCTGCTAGTATCTGAATAAAAAAAAACTCATCAAACCATGTCTCTGTGGAGCTAGCTTTGCAGACAGGGTCACATTTAACTCTGGCCCCCAGCTACATCACTAACCTTGACTCAAAATATCACCCAAATCATGTACTTCGCTCCTCCCGAGACCTCCTGCTCTCTAGCTCCCTTGTCACTTTCTCCCATGCTGACCTCCTGGACTTCTCCAGAGCCTCTCCCATCCTCTGGAATTCTCTACCCTAATCTGGTGTGTTATTTTTTCCCTGTCCGCCTTTGGCGATTTACAGGGCCATTTGAAGGAATTAGGGGGCCCCAAGCAAAATGGAAATGGAGGCCCCCCCCTCAGTGTGCCAGTGTGCCCATCAATTGTCGTTACTGTGCCCCATCAAATGCTGTCAGTGTGCCCATCAATTGTCGCTACTGTGCCCCATCAAATGCTGTCAGTGTGCCCATCAATTGTCGCTACTGTGCCCCATCAAATGCTGTCAGTGTGCCCATCAATTGTCGCTATTGTGCCCCATCAAATGCTGCCAGTGTGCCCATCAATTGCAGCTACTGTTTTTCATTTGCTTTGCTCACCTTTTTATCTGGACTCTGTCACTCAAGCCCCGTACACACGGCCGAGGTTCTCGGCAGAAACCAGCGAGAACCTCGCTGGGATCCTCATTCTGCCGAGAACCTCGGCCGTGTCTACGGATTCGCCGAGCCCAGCCCGTGGGGAAACCCGTCGAGCAAACAGAGAGCAGGTTCTCTATTTGCTCGACGCCCCGTCGGGATGAATGGCTGGTCGCCTTTCCCGACGGGCGGGTCGCCGAATCTGACGGCCGGCCGAGAACCTCGACGGGCGGAACGATGTGTTCCGCCCGTCGAGGTTCTCGGCCGCGTGTACGGGGCCTTAGTCTGGTCTGGTGGGGCAAACTTCAGCGCCGCTCTTCTCTTCCTGGTTCCCTGGTCCAGGCAGGCTGTCGGCCGGGCCGCTCGGGCGGGAGGAGGAGGAGCCTGGAGGAGGTCGCGTCTGAGATTTGCGGCCCTGGGCTGCAGCGGAGGTCTTCGGGAAGGGAACAGCTGGCTGAGCCCAGCCGTGGATCTAAGGCACTAATCTGGCGTTGCAGAATGCCGCTGCCCGCCGCGCTGACTCCGCCGAAAGGTCACTGACTGGACTTTAGGTCGGAGGGAGGACTCAGAGTCAGCAGTGTGTGCTGCTGCACTCTCTCTCTCTCTGTTGCACACTGAGTGAGCACTCAGGGTGCACTTCCTGTCAGTCCGGCCAGGAACAGGACACTGAATCTCCTGTACCGCGTGGTACTCGGCCAGACTGACAGGAGGAAAGAAGAGGAGCTCGGCCACGCTACAGCCTGAAAAGGGGGCCCCAGGCCAGCTCGGGGCCACAAGGAATTGTTTGCTTTGCCTGTCCTGTAGCGACGGGCCTGGCGATTTAGATAATGCTACTTATCTATTCTTTCTCCACCTAAAACACTGTACTTGAATCATCTCCAACAGGTCATCCACCAAAGCTATTACCTTGTGTACTACTTCCTCCTCCTTTTTAGTTTGCAAGCTCCATAAGCAGGGCCCTCCTAATCCACTTGTATCAAAATATATTGTAACTGTTCTGTCTCCCTTTATTTTGTGCAGTGCTGTGCAAACTGTTGCCACAAGATAAGTTTTGTATAATAATAAAAATAATTGCCTTTGTATGCTTTAACATTTAAATGTTGTCCCCCCGTTGGAAACACCTAAACTTAGTCATTTTAGGGGTGACCCCATACTTTTTGGCCATATGGTGTGCTAGCTGCATATAATATGCCTACCTAAAAGCATGAGCTTGTAATACTTGGTTTTTGTTCCAATATAAGAATTGAATGTATGATAGATCTAGACAACTATATCTGGTCTCCCACAGTACACAGAACATGGAATTTTTATTATTTTTAGTAAATATAGACTTCTAAATACCTTTTCTCGTCAGCAGTATATAGCAGTCGTATGACATATATCAGTGTCTGGTTAAAGCTTGAAGGAGGAGTTTTCTCCTCCGACTGTCCTATGAGGCTGCAGGACCCCCTGACCCTCTATCTGGACAGTGCTGATTGGCACTCTGCTGATCACATGCAGGGATGGACTGGCCATTGGGACTACAGGGAGTTTCCCGGTGGGCCGATGGCTCAGGGGGCCGGCTTCACTCACAGCGGACCGCCTCCCTACCTCTGCTCCTCTGTCTCTCCCTTCCCGCAGCACTCACCTCCTCTCCCTCCCCTCCCCTCAGCGCTCACCTGGGGGGAACAGAGAACCAGGGGAGGACCAGAGGAGCAGGGGAGACAACAGAGGATTACGGGGAGACAGCTGACTCAACAGCTATGGCCTGGGAGTTTCTCACTTCTCCCTAATCCTGTCCCATAAGGGGGGGCACCGAACTGATTCTTTGCCCCGGGTAAAATAAAGTCTAGCTTCCCCACTGGTACTGCCTATAAGAGTACCAGTACCAGCCGTTCTACTCTAATAAAAATAGAACGGCTAGTGGCTAGTGAAGGGGGAGAGGGGGCTTGGGTGGCCGGCGGCGGGGGGGGGGGGGGGGGTGCGGGAGTTGTCTGGAGAGACCTGTCAAAGTAGTCCAGTCTAGATGAAGTCCAGGGCCAAATTTCTGTCCCAGTCCAGCCCTGATCACATGTACCCTCCCAAGAAAATAAAAAAAAAAACTCTCTAGCAATACACACCAATCTGAGCATGTGCAGAGTGACTCCACGGCTCTGTACTATCAGAAGATGGATTAAGGACTGTGGAAGAAGGGGAGAATCAGAGAAGACAGGATCAAACAGCCTTTTTACATAATGCGCAGGATTAACCCCTGTCACATCCACAGTGAGTATAACAAGCATGCTTTACTGCATATACTG
Source organism: Rana kukunoris (assembly GCA_029574335.1). Lineage (NCBI taxonomy): Eukaryota > Metazoa > Chordata > Amphibia > Anura > Ranidae > Rana > Rana kukunoris. The sequence goes on along the minus strand of CM056053.1, from coordinate 2,689,807 downwards.
ACTTTACTGACTATAGACTGACTTTACTATTGTGGGTTTAGTAACACCTTAAAGCGGAGGACCCCCTCAATTTTTTTTTTTTTTTAAAAGCCAGCAGCTATAAATACTTCAGCTGCTGACTATTAAAAAATGAACACTTACCTGTCCAGCGCGCCCACCAAGTCGACAATCGCTCGGTCCTCGGATGCTGTCGCCGCCATGCTTGGAGAGGGAATCAGGAAGTGAAGCCCGGTTCTCTACTACGCATGCGCAAGTAGCGCGGCGTGCCGTCACTGGTCCCAGCTCTCTCCTCCTGGGAACAATGTGTTTCCCAGAATACAGCGGGGGGGGGGGGGGTTGTGTGACTCCCGCGGGTATAGACAGGTATCTGCACCCCCTCCTCCCTGAAAGGTGCCAAATGTGGCACCGGAGGGGGGAGGGTTCCGAAAAGCGGAAGTTCCATTTTTGGGTGGAACTCTGCTTTAAAGAAGACACTCTCCCCTGTACTCCTATACATGCCAGCATGCATGAAGTTATCAAAGATCCTATTAGCGCTGACTTATTGGGTTGAACATGCTCTTATGGCAGAGCTATATATCCTGAGCACAATTCCCCAGCAAGCCATTAATGGTGATATACACTCTAAGGTTTACCTAGACCTTTTCATTATACCGGGATCAAATCACTTTATCAGGAGACGTGTAATTTACCGTTCACTCCTGAGTTACTGCTATTGTAAAATATTTAAAAGCTTCATCACCTAACCCAAGGTTGGGTATAACACAGAAGGCCCAGTCTATTGCAGCAAAAGTGCATTAGTGACCCATACTTCCCCTTCTAGTTCGTATTTGTTTTATGTTTTAGCTCAGAAAAAAAGGTTCAAGGTTTTCTCCTTGTGTAACAAAAGAATAAAAAGTCATTTCAGAAGTCTGAACACAAAAACAATGAATATTTTATTGCATTTTGCAAGGTTAACTTTAGAGGAGAATATTTTGCGTAACACTAAATTGAACATGAAATTAAAAAGAGTGATTAGCGGTATCACTTCTGATGAAAATCGCATATGTGGGTCATCTGTTTAGGTCATTTCCAAAGTTGTTTGCAATTTTTGTTTAACCACTTGCCGACCACCCTATTACAAAATGACGGCGGCAAAGTGGGTTCAATATTCTGAGTGGACGTCATATGACGTCTTCAGGATATAGAGCTGCAGCAGGCCCAGGAGGCGCGCAGCGCGGCAATATTTGTTGTGGGGTGTCAGTCTGACACCCCGCAACAACGATCTAGGTAAAGAGTCTCTGACGGAGACTCTTTACCACGTGATCAGCCGTGTCCAATCATGGCTGATCACGATGTAAACAAGAAGAGCCGCGATCGGCTTTTCCTCACTCGCTTCTGTCAGACGCGAGTAGAGGAGGGCTGATTTGCTGCTCCTCTGACAGGGGGCGTTTGTGCTGATCGATTATCAGTGCAGCCCCGCCGAGGATGCCCACACTAGACCACCAGGGATGCCCACCACCATCACCATGCCCACCACCAGATATGCCACCCTAGACCACCAGGGATGCCAATCAGTGCCCACAATGGATGTCAATCAGTGCCCACAATAGGCATCACTGATTGGCAGGCATTGATTGCCACTGATTGGCATCCATTAGTACAATATATTATAGTACATTCGTGCCACCTATCACTGCCCATCCATGCTACCTATCACTGCCCATCCATGCCACCTATCAGTGCCCATCCATGCCACCTATCTGTGCCCATCCCAAATTTTCGGTCTTTTTTCATTTTTTAGCAACAAACAAAAATCCCACAGGTGATTAAATACCACCAAAAGAAAGCTCTATTTGTTGCAACAAAATGATAAAAATGGGGTACAGTGTAGCACGACCACATAATTGTCATTCAAAGTGCAACAGCGCTAAAAGCTGAAAATTGATCTGGGCAGGAAGGTATATAAGGCTGCTTTCACATTGAGCAGTGGAGCCGCGGTGGCGGTATAGCAGCGTGATTTTTAGCACTGCTATGCGGTAAACACACCGCTCCTATACGGCTGCAAAGATGCGGCTAGCAGGACTTATGGAGCGGTCCTACTAGCGTGCCGCTTCAGTGTGAAAGCCTTCGGGCTTTCACATTGAAGACTACAGGGCAGATTTTTTTTCAGGCGGCATAGCAGCGCTATTTTTAGCACTGTACCACGTGAAAAACGCCTCAATGTGAAAGGGGCCTAAGTGCCCGGTATGGAAGTGGTTAAATATGCAGCTTTCCTTAAGGATCTCCATATATTTGTAGATTCTGTTGTTTTGCGTTACCACATGCACATTAACATGCAGTATTTCTCATGTTAGAAACCCCATTCAATTAGGTATTTGTTCAGGTACATTGTCTGGAAAAGTATTCACACCCCTTGAAATTTTCATCATTTTGTCATTTTACAACCAAAAACATTAATGTATTTCATTGGGATTTTATGCGATAGACCAACACAAAGTGGCACATAATTGTGCAGTGGAAGGAAAATGATAAATGGTCGTCAATTTTTTTTACAAACATCTGAAAAGTGTGGCGTGCATTTGTATTCAGACCCCTTTACTCTGATACCCCTAACAAAAATCTAGTGGAACCAATTGCCTTCAGAAGTCAACTAATTAGTAAATAGAGTCCACCTCTGTGTATTTTAATCTCAGTATAAATATAACTGTTTTCTGTGAAGCCCTCAGAGGTTTGTTAGACAACTTTAGCGAACAAACAGCATCAAGAAGGCCAAGGAACCCAGCAGACAGGTCAGGGAAAAAGTTGTAGAGAAGTGTAAAGCAGGGTTAGGTTATAAAAAAAATATCCAAAGCTTTGAACATCTCAAGGAGCTCTGTTCAATCCATCATCCGAAAATGGAGAGAGTATGACACAACTGCAAACCTACCAAGACATGGCCGTCCACCTAAACTGACAGGCCGGGCAAGGAGAGCATTCATCAGAGAAGCAGCCAAGGGGCCCAGGGTAACTCTGGAGGAGCTGCAGAGATCCACAGCTCAGGTGGGAGAATCTGTCCACAGGACAACTATTAGTTGTACACTCCACAAATCTGCCCTTTATGGAAGAGTGGCAAGAAGAAACTTATTATTGAAAGAAAACCATAAGAGGTACCATTTGCAGTTTTCGAGAAGCCATGTGGAGGACACAGCAAAGATGTGGAAGAAGGTGCTCTGGTCAGATGAGACCAAAAGTGAACTTTTTGGCCTAAAAGAAATGTGTGGCGAAAATTAACACTGCACATCACCCTGAACACACCATCCCCACCGTGGTCAGAGTTGATGGGAAGATTGATGGAGCCAAATACAGGGCAATCTTAGAAAAAAACCTGTTAGAATCTGCAAAAGACTTGAGACTGGGGCGGAGTTTCACCTTCCAGCAGGACAACGACTCGAAACATACAGCCAGAGCTACAATTGAATGGTTTAGATCAGGAGTCTCCAAACTACGGCCCTCCAGGTGTTCAGGAACTACAATTCCCATCATGCCTAGTCATGTCTACAAATGTAGGAGTTTTACAATGCCTCATGGGAAGTGTAGTTCCACAGCAGCTGGAGGGCCGTAGTTTGGAGATCCCTGGTTTAGATCAAAGCATTTTCATGTGTTTGAATGGCCCAGTCAAAGTCCAGACCTAAATCCAATTGAGAATCTGTGGCAAGACTTGAAAATTGCTGTTCACAGATGCTCTCCATCCAATCTGATAGAGCTTGAGATGTTTTGCTAAGAAGAATGGGCAAAAATGTCCCTCTCTAGATGTGCAAATCTGGTAGAGACATCCCCAAAAAGACTTGCAGCTGTAATTGCAGAGAAAGGAGCTTCTACAAAGTATTGACTCAGGGGGGGCGCTATACAAATGTACCCCACACTTTTCACATATTTATTTGTAAAATATTTTGAAAGCCATTTCTAATTTTTTTTCCCACTTCACAATTATGTGCCACTTTGTGTTGGTCTATCACATAAAATCTCAATAAAATACATTTATGTTTGGGGGCGCATGCGTGGCGCTGAGCGGGATTGACGCATGAGACAGTAGCTCCGTTCCAACCGGGACCTCTATCGCTTCTAGAGGGTCATTAGCAGCCTGAAACCACTCGATTTTAACATCCTTCGAACCACATTGGAGTAGTACATGCCGTAGAAGAAAAAAAAAACAGGGCTCGGATCAACATACCCTTACTTACTATCTTCTTCGTGCACGGGAACAGGTCAGCATGTCCCAAGATGGCGCCGGAGTCGGATCGGGCCAGTCTTCACAGGCCGCTCCATCTCCACAGGCTCCTGCTTCGCAGATGGACCCAAGCCGTGAGCACCAAGCCGCTCTAAAGCGGACCTTGATGCCAGTCTGGAGTTTATGTATGAGAGATTGGCTTCTAAATTCCAGACGGAGCTGCATAAAACGTCCACAACGCTCTCACAGGAGATTGCGGCCTTGGGTTCCAGAATGGACTTGCTTGAAACGAAGCATGATGAACTGGCTCTAGCCTACGGGGAACTGAACAGAGAGTATGAAGCACTTAGCTCAGCCTTCTGGCAGATGCAATCCCAAATCGAAGACCTGGACAACAGGAACAGGCGCAATAACTTGCGCCTGAGGGGTATTCCTGAGTCGGAGACTGAGCTCATTCCCAGGGTCATTCGCCTGTTTAAATCCCTGCTCCCTGAGTGTGATTAGGCCACCTTTTCCTGTGATCGCATACATAGGGCCCTCAGACCGAAGACTTTCGGCGGACAAACCCCCGAGGGATGTGGTCCTGTGTATTAAGGATTTCCTCATCAAGGAGGAGATCCTTCGTGCTGCCCGTAATAAACAGCGTATCATGTTGTATGAGCATACTATCCAGATTTACCCAGACATATCCCCTGCCACCCTGGACAGACGTAGAGGATTGAAGGAAGTTACCTCGGCTCTCCAATCTGCACGGATCCGATACAAATGGGTTTTCCCCTTTAGGTTGGTGATCCCTCCATAACGTCACAACGTACTCAGCAATGTCGCTTTTGGAAGGGCAAGAGATCTTGGTAAAGCTGGGTCTCCTGGATGTGGGAGCTATCCGCCGCCCTCCCTCAACTCCCAGGCCTGCTCCGATCTAGAACACACCTCCTCCCAGTAGAGATAGAAGAAGGATCCGCTATGATGCTGGGGACAGAAATAATGTCTAGCCCTGTGATCATATCTACTCTGTTTCACGAGTTTCCTTAACCTCGACGGTGGCACCTTTTTTCTTCTTTTTTTTTGACTACCAATTATTTTTTTTCTCTTTTCCTCTTGCTCCACTATCCGTATGTGCTTATGTGACATTATCTCCCCTGGGAGTCGGTCCCCTGGAGCCGCTGCATGTTCTCCCCACCCAGTGAAGGTTTTTTCTTTTTTCTTTTTTGGGACTTTTTCTCGCTTGCCTCGCTTGCTTAGCTCGGCTGGGTTCGAGACCTCGTTGTCTGGTTTTGAGATCTTCTTGTTATCAGGTTTTTTTTCTTTTCTACCTGATCCAATTTAATTGTTGGTTATAATGATTCCTTTTTTCTTTTGGTTTCTTTTTCTTTATTATTACTGTTTGGTTTTTAAAGTTTTTTTTTTTCAGGTCAGCTATTTCTGTATTGGACTCCTCGGTTCTCCCAGAAAGACTGTACTGATGTGCAATTGATTTTTGATAGTAACTGTTTTTTTCCTCTGAACGTTTTTATACGGTTGCGTATGTAGGGGTGGCGCCCCCTGCTGGTCTTATTGCCAATTTGCATTCCCCCCTATCTATAGCCTGTTGTTTATCTTTTCAGTGATAGATTGGCTTCACCTTCCTCATGCCAATTACTTGCATTGCACATAATGTGAAAGGCTTTAATTCCCCTGTCAAGAGACGCAAGGCTTTCGCACTGTATAAACAACTGGTGGCCAAAATTGTCCTTATCCAAGAAACACATTTTGCCCACTCCTCTCACCCTAAATGTTTTCATAGACAGTTCCCCCAAGCCTTTTATTCTCTCCATTCCTCTAAAAGCAGGGGCGCTGCCATTTTCTTGCACTCTTCCTTCCCAATGGAGGTGAAACAGGTTATTAGAGATGCTGATAGTCGTTATGTTATTATAACAGGTATTGTGAATAATAAGGAATTGACAATAGCTAGTATCTACGCCCCAAATGATGCTCCGGTTTCATTTTTCAATTCTTTTTTTACCCTACTTACTAAGTATCAATCACCCCATATGATCGTAGGCGGGGATTTCAACATGGTGGTCAATGCCTCTTTAGATAGATGCTCTTCAGCTGCTTCCACTAAAGCTTTCCCTAAATCTCTCGCTAGGAACCCTCTTGGAGGGCTCATAATATAGGAGCTAAAGAGTATACGTTTTATTCCCATCCCCACAATAGTTCTGCCAGACTGGACTACATATACGCCTCCCCTATTATTTTAGCGAATTCTGTGTCGTCCACAATCCACCCCTGTGTCTGGTCGGACCACCAAGTGGTATCTTTTATGACTAATTTTATTGGGTTAGCTCCCACCCCATATACTTGGAGGCTGAATGAGGCGCTCCTTTCGGACGCAGGGGTCGAGTTGGAGGTTGTTGAGGCGATTGACGAATATTTTACAATTAACGCCATACCTGAGACCCCACTTTCTACAGTTTGGACTGCCCATAAGGCAGTGATTACTCTGCCCGTAATAAAGCTAACAGGCAAAAAATATTGTCCCTTTCAGCAGAGCTAGATCTCATTTATAAGAAGGTTGATTCCCTGCATTTAGAAACAACCAGAAGTGCCATTGATCAGAAATGCTTAGAATTGGATAGTCTGCTGTCCACTAGGGTGGAGAAGTCTCTAAGGTGGTCCAGAGCTAAGTTTTTGCTTCATGGTAACACCACCTCGACCATGTTTGCGAGAAAGTTGAACCAATCCTCTTTATTGGCCGCCAGGAGCTCCGAACCCCCTCTACATAATGATGACTGGTTTCAAACCCTTCCGATTCCGTCCCTCTCCTCCTCGCAACGTGAGAAACTCAATTCACTCATAACACTTACTGAAGTTCTGAATGTTATTTAGTCCTTAAGTCAGGCTCTACCCCAGGCCCCGATGGCTTTACATCTGTTTATTATAAGAAATTAGCTTTACCCCTATCCTCTAGATTGGTCCAACTTTTTAACGTGGTGTTGCAGGGTGAAGGTTTCCCTGAAGAAATGTTAATGGCCAACATGTCACTAATTCCTAAGCCCAACAAAAATCATACTCTCCCTCAAAACTATAGGCCCATCTCGGTCATCAATAATGATTTAAAGATTTTCTCTAGGATCATGGCAGATCGGCTAGCTGGGGTGATTTCTTCACTTATTTCACCCTTCCAATCAGGCTTTATCCCCCACAGACTCATAACTGACAACATATGTTTAGCATCAGACATTATCCAGGACGCGAACCTATTTTCACGCAAATTATTCATGCTGGGGCTTGACATACATAAGGCCTTTGACAGTGTGTGATGGAACTACCTGTCAGTCCTTTTGCACTGAATGGGATTTCACAGTGAATTTTACCGCGCCTTCCAGGCCCTTTACCAGAACCCTATGAGCCGTATTAAGATACCGGGCTGTAGTTCGGACTTTTTTCGTTTAGGCAGAGGGACGAGACAGGGTTGTCCTCTTTCCCCTCTAATTTTTGCGTTGGCCCTGGAACCCCTGGCTATTGCTATATTGGGGAACCCAGAGATTTGTGGTTACGCAAAAGGCTCCTCCGTGTACAAGTTTTGTATGTACGCGGGCGATGTGTTAATGTTTATCACTAACCCCCTGACTACCCTACCTGTTCTGCTGCAGACCTTGTCCTGTTTGGAGAGGGTCTCCGGACTTTCGGTCAATGTTTCAAAATCAGTGGCCCTCCCAGTGGGCTTCTCTCCCAAGGAGGTAGGTCATCTGAAGCAACATTTTTCCTTTTCATGGGCGGTTGATTCCCTCCTGTATCTTGGCATTGACCTGACTGGAGATGCTCGCAAACTTTTTCATGCTAATTACCCTAAGATGATAGCTAAACTGAAACTCTGGTCCCCTCTTTATATTTCCTTTCTGGGGCTGATCACAGCACTTAAAATGACGGTTCTCACTAAGCTTTTGTTCTTGTTCCGCTTCCTTCCGATTAGACTCTCCAAAAAGTATTTAATGGATTTTCAATCCCACATTAATAGGTTTGTTTGGCGTAATAGACCCCCAAGATTTGCTATAGATGTATTATACCTTCCCACTGCTAGTGGCGGGCTGGGGGTGCCCCAAATCTGGCTTTACTATTTGGCCAGTAGATTCACCCAACAAGCCCAATGGAACATATTTAATTCTAGGGTCCCCTGGGTTAGATTTGAGCGAGACTCTATAGTTCCCTTTTATCTCCCTGGGCTTCTATGGTCCTCGAACCGCTCTTGGCCGGGTTTGGACACTAAGAACTCCATAGTTGCGGTGGGTCTGGGGTTATGGGGTGATTATAAGGATACATTTCAGCTGGTGACGCGAACACCCCGTGGTGCCTCATTTTTAGGTGACCCTCGATTTCCCGCAGCCTTTGAGCACCCTGACTCTTTTAAAATTTGGGTGGATTGTGACTTGACAAAATTAGATGACTTTCTTGTGAACTCCACGTTCGTAACTTTCTCTCACCTACAAACACTTCACCCTATTCCTTCTCATGAATTCTACCATTTCCTTCAGATTAGACATTTCTTCCAACAACACTTCCCCTCACCTGTAGCGGATTTAAATTCTCCCTTTGAAGCCATCTGTTATGCATCACCTAGGCAAAAGGGCCTCATCTCGGTAGTCTATAAATTAATGGAATCTGTGGAGGAGTCCCCTATGTTAAAATATAGGGAACAATGGCAGCATGAACTCAATCTAGGTGATGAGGAGCTCAATTGGGCTAGAAATTGGCAGAACATGCACAAATGCACAAAATCTTTGACTGCTAGGGAGACAGCCGTTAAACTCCTTACGAGGTGGTATTATACCCCTCTCCGTCTCAGTAAGATCTTCCCGCTGCCCTCCCCTGCATGCTTTAGGGGTTGCTCTCAGCAAGGCTCATTTCTCCATGTGTTCTGGGAGTGTGAGAAATTTCTACCTACTTGGAGAGCTGTTCTGGAGTTGATTGATAAAGTAGCTGGGTAGCATGTCTCTTTGTATTTCAAGCATTGCCTTCTATTTCAGGCCCACCCGGATGTTCCTGAACCCCTTATGAGACGAATCCACTCTATCTGTATTGCTACGGAATGGGCTTTAGCATTACATTGGAAACAAATGTCTTTCCCTTTCCCACCAATAGTAGTGTGCATAGATCAAATTATGCTATTCGAAAAAATATTTCACACATTGCATGATTCTATTCCAGCTTACGATGCTAAGTGGAACCCCTGGTTCATATACAGACTTCAAGAATGACTGACCTTGATCTTTTTGTCTTGTTGAATTTGATATACTTTAATTTGATTTGTTTTGTATTTCGCCTTGGTTTTTTTTTATTCTCTTTTTGCATTGCCTTTTGACTTACCCTAAGCTGATGTCCCAGAACCCTGGGAAGCATTGTACGCAGATTTTACTTTCTACACTGGTTTTAATGCTAGAGCTGTTGTACTCAGTTTTGTTGTCACCTTTATTGGCACTCTGGTCTGTATTCTGCCTCCTTCTCATATAACTGGTAATCCTTTGCATGTGATTTATTTATTTCTACTTTCAATAAAAAAAAAATGAAAACGAAAATACATTTACGTTTTTGGTTGTAACATGACAAAATGTGGAAAATGTCATGGGGTATGAATAATTTTTCAAGGCACTGTATCATTCAGAACACTAGTCCCAAACCAGATTTTGGTCCCAGCTACCAATGGAATAAGCCATGTGTGCTCAGTTCTGACACCCTCTCCTTCGCAACCATCTCATGGCTCTCACCCCAAGGAACAGCTTCATGGACTGATTTCTTACAAATAGCCAAAAGAGCTTTCTCTAAAAACTGTGATCACAATGACACCTGTGTAAGATGGACCTGGGGGAATGCTCATACAGCCCAGAAGAATACACCGATGGTGAGGAGTCAATTTACTCCATCATACGTTTGAACTCCTAGGGCCAGATTCAGGTACATTGGCGCATATTTTGACCGGAGTAGCGCAACTTCTTTACGTTAGACCGGCGCAATGTAGAGGCGCAATTACCGTATCCTCATAGTATTTGCGCAGAATTTTGCGCCCGTGCAACGTAATTTCCGAGGCATAAGGTGGAGAAATTGAAATTGGAAAGGACGTGGGCGTGTTACATTGAAATGAGCCTCGACCCCATGCAAATGAAGGGACGGCCGGATTGCGCATGCGCACATGAAGCAGACCATGGTCAGCACCTCTCTGCGCATGCTCACAACTCGGGAACGGCGCAATCAGTGAGATTGGAACTTGGCCCGGTCAACTTAGTGAGCTACGCAGAGAGCTTAAATAGACAGAGTCAAACGCACTTCCTTTGCAAAAGTACATCCCTTTGTATCCCTCCCTATACAGCAAGGTGCTTTTGTTCTGTTGTGTGTTCGCGTTTGTCGGTTTGTGACTTGTGTTTGATATATTTCTTGACTGTTTAGTATAGTGTTTTTGATAGTGGTTTTCAGAGTGTTGTTTGGTGACTGTTTTTGATACTTATTTGCTGTCTGTTTTTTGCTGTTTGTTTTTTGCTGTTTGTTTTTTGCTGTCTGATTTTTGCTGACTGATTTTTGCTGATTATTTTGGTTCCAATTTGTGAGAACATGAGTGAAAGGAAGCGAAAGTTGAATTTTTCTTTGGAGGAGAACGGCATTCTTGCCAGGGCCATTACACAATATGGCCGTTTTCTGCACGGCCCCGAGAGTGCCAACACCATCCCGGCCAGGAAGGCACAGATATTGCAGGAAATTACCGACCAGGTCAACACGTTGGGGGGGGGAGACCCGGACACGCTAGGGGATCGCCAAGAAGATTAATGACCTCCGGCGTGTGGTCCATGGGAAGCTGGCCAAGATTGCCGCCCATGCCAGGGGCACTGGAGGGGGCCCACCATGCCCTGTTAGGCTGACTGAGGAGGAGCGAGCGGTGGCCCAGACCTTCAACAGGCAGCAAGTGGAGGGGCTGCCTGGCTTTGACTCCAGTCAGGAGGCCGTGAGGACAGGTATGTTTTTTTTTTTTTTTTTATATCTGGTGTTTAGCATGTGTGGGGGGGAAGAGAATATGAGGCAAGTGTGTGAATCCTCCAACCTGTGAATGTTTTGTGTCATCCACAGATGTGCAGGAGGGTGCTGGGCCATCTGGCCTGACCGCACCATCCCCTGGGACAGCAGCCTGCTGAAGAACCCCAGACAAGGCCGGAGTCCTCGGAGGAGGTTGAGGAGGAGGAGTTTGAGTTGGAGGAGGAGGTCATGTCAGGGACTGACTTGTTATTTTTGGAGGAGGCTTCCCCTATGGCTGGCAGCAGCCAGGCCTCCATCCGGGGTAGCCCCTCCCACTCCTCCCCCAACAGGGCTCCCCTCCCAAGGGGCTCCCCTTCTCCCCAGCCACAAGCCTCACCTGGAGGCAGGAAGGCAACCCACAAAACTAGGGGGGTGGCCTAGTTTCTGCCTGCAAACCTGAGAAGGGACCAGGCCCTTCAGACCCGCCATCTGGGACAGGTCAGCCAGAGTTTGGGGCGGATGGAGGAGAGCCTGTCCTCCATAAAGGATACGCTTGGGGACATGGCCTGCAACTCCCTGGCCCTGATCAATTGCCTAAATGACCAGCAGGCTAACACAGCAGGCGTTGGTCACGATGTGAGGGCCCTCAGTCAGGATGTGAGGGCCCTCACCCAGGCTATCCAGGCCAATACGGCAACGCTCAATGATGGCCTCACTCGAATTGCCGTGGCCTTGGAGGGCAGGCCGCCAGATGGGCAGAGACCAGGGGATGCTCCTCCTTCCCCGGATTACCCCCCCCCATGAGTTGGCCCAGAGGAGCCGGGGCCATGGCCGTGGGTGCCCCAGGCGTGGGTCACGCTAACGGCGATATATATTTTATTTTTTTTACAGATTTTTTATTTTTTTTGCTGGTAATCTTTTTGGGCGCTGGCCATTTTTTTGTAAATATTTTCTGATTGTGGGGGTGACATTCCTGCCGGAAAAGGGTTGTCACCCTCATTTGTGGTGGAGAAGGGTTCCCCAGGACCAGGGAGAAGTGATCCCCAGGTCCGTGTGAATGGTGTATGAATGTACAGTGACATAATTGGAGCCGTGGCATGGCGTTGCTGCTCACAAGTCCTGCATGGTGGACTGGTGCAAATCCAGTTTGATGAGGATGTGATGTGTCTGTGCTAGGGACCACAGTGGTGTGCATGCATGCATTCTCATTGTGCCATGATTAATGTGTGTGTTTAACATGCAAAGATGCCTAATGTGAGCTGTCTCCTGGCTGCTCTTCCTTCAGAAGACGGGGTATCCTCGGTTAGGGGGGGATTGTCTGGTTTGGGGGTCAGGTCATCACATATGTCAATCTCCAGGCCCTTTCTCACTGCGAAGTTGTGCAGCATGCAACATGCACCGATGATCTGACATACAAAGTTGGGGGAATACAACAGGGTACCCCCAGACTTATCCAGGCATCGGAAACGTGACTTCGGGAGGCCAAAGGTGCGCTCCACCACTGCACGTGTTTGGGCATGGGCTTCATTGCATCTTTCCTCTCCTGGGGTTTGGGGGTTCCGGATAGGAGTCATGAGATGGGGTCCCAGTGGATATGCAGAGTCACCTGTAAGGGAAAAGACAGGAGGATGTTAGTCATGCATGTGCCCCTTGTGATGTGTGCATCATGGGGGGGGACAGTCATGCCTGCCACCCATGTCACTCACCAACCAGCCAGCTGTCCCCATACATGTTCTGTTGGAATTCCTTTGGGATGGGGCTCTGATTGTATATGTAGCTGTCATGGCTGGAGCCGGGGGGTTTGGCACGGACGTGCCATATGAGGCATTTGGCATCGACTATCACCTGTACGTTGATGGAATGCCAATGCTTCCAATTGCGGTATATGTGCTCTGTCTCCTGGGGGGGCTGGAGTGCCACATGTGTGCAATAAATGGCCCCCACGGTGCGTGGGAATCTGTCAATTCTGTAGAAATCTGTCATTGCCTTCAGCTGCAGGTCCTCCTGGGTGGGTTTGATGATTTGGTTGGCCATGCGTCTGAGGATTGCAGGGACAACCTGGTGCACACATCTGCTAATGGAGGATTGTGACATCCCAGCCACCACTCCACTTGTTCTTTGAAAAGAGCCACTGGCAGGGAAATGGAGTGTTGCCAGGACCTTGACCAGTGGCTGCACTGCATGTGAGCGGTGTGTTGGGCTGGTGATGTCCTCCTGTAGGGGTTGTGGTTAATTCCAGGATGGCAGTAGGGGTGAATCTGAAGATGCGAGACACCTCAGAATCACTCATGCCAAAGATGACTATGCGTGTGCGATATATCCTCTCCTGTGCCCTCCTCCGTGCCCTCCTCCTTCTGCGCTCATCTAAAGTCAGTAGTATAGCTATGAGCAAGGATGCCCCTGGCATGTTGGCATACAGATTGTTGTCCTGCAAGTGTGGCTGCTCAACTCGTGTTGCTTTAGCTGACATGTAGACGGATTGTCTAATTTTAAGCAAGCTTTTATATTGCTTAATTTTAGACAGGACGTGCAGTTAATGCGCACATCGCGTAGCCAGCGCTGCACCAACTTACTTTTGTGGATCGCCGCAACTCCCTCATTTGCATATTTGCCTGGCAAATCAATGGTGTGTCTAGCGTAGTTTTTGCGAGCACGATGCACCGGTCTATCGAAATTACGCCGTTCGTAAAAAACTAGATTTCTGGCGCATATCGTTTTGTGGATACGGCGCAACGATACGAAGGCGCATATTTCCAATTGCGCTGGCGCAGCTGCTGATACTCCAGCGTAATGCCGCGTACACACGGTCATTTTTTGCGATGAAAAAAAACGACGTTTTTTGTGAAGTAAAAAACGACGTTTTTGAAACGTCACTTTCAAAGACGATGTTGCATACACACCATCGTTTTTTTCACAAAAAACGAGGTTACGTTCACCACACTTTTCCATTGAAGCTCGCTTCATAACTAGCTTCTGGGCATGCGCGGGTTGAAAAACGTCGTTTTAAACGACGTTTTTGCTACACACGGTGACTTTTTGTGAAACAAAAAACGACGTTTTGAAAAACGACACAAAAAATTCAAGCATGTTGGAATTTTTTTTTGGTCGTTTTTTTTAAGACAAAAAACGACGTTTTGCCCACACACGATCAATTTAAATGACGTTTTAAAAAACGTCGTTTTTTTTCATCGCAAAAAACGACCGTGTGTACGCGGCATTAGTGCTTTGTGAGTCTGGCCCCAAGTGCCTTGTGGCCGAAGTGACAAAACTTCTCAAGCCTAATCTTTAACTTGCACTAAGTGAAGCAATACAACAGCATGGAGAAGAAGAAAAAAATCCTGAAACCTCGTACACACAACCTTTTTCCTCGGCAAAATCCATCAAGAAAATGCTGGCAGAGCATTTTTGCCGAGAAAAACGGTTGTGTGTATGTTTTTTGTCGAGAAAACTGTTGTGGATCTCGACGACAAAAAAAGAGAACATGCTCTCTTTTTTCTCGTCGGGAGTCTCAATTTCCTCGTCGGGCTGGTTTACGACGAGAAACACGTTCATGTGTATGCTTAGAAACCCGCGCATGCTCAGAATAAAGTATGAGACGGGAGCGCACCTTCGGTAAAAGTGGCGTTCGCAATGGAGATAGTGTGATGGAGGTAAATAAAATGAATATTTTATGTTATGCTACTTTATATTAGAACCACTGAAATGTTGCCTTTCTTTCTTTATATTCTTCTATTTTCTTTTATATTCTTCTATTTCTTTTATTTCTTGATAAAAGCATATGTATGTGTTGGTGTATTAGAATACTGTTACTTTCCCTAAAAAAAACGGTTCAGGAAGTGATTAAGTGAAGACAGCTGTAACTGCTCGCTCCTTACTCCAATCCCCCTCCATCGAGTAAAAGCCCCTGTGAAGTTTGAGTGGAGGACCCTGTGCTTCTGAGTGTGCCACAAGGAACTTTTGTGCCAGGAAAGAGACGTTACAGGAACCACCATATATGGACTAAGCCAATTGAATGTGCTCATGTGTATGATGTCATTTTGTCTATAAAAGTCAATAAAGGTTCCGCCTCCCTCTTTCTACGGCTGGAACACCAAAAGAAGCAGATCTCCCTCTCAGTTTTCTGCAGGATTTCACAATTTGAATCAGAGGCAGAATGGGTTTATCCTCTGGAATTGGGCCAGAGAACGTCTATATCAGTTCGTAACGGAGATAGCACATTCGTCACGCTGTAACAGACTGAAAAGCGCAAATCGTCTCTCACCAAACTTTTACTTAACACGCGGTAACACGAGATTAGCAAAAGCAGCCCCAAGGGTGGCGCCAATGGATTAGAACTTCCCCTTTATAGTGCCGTTGTACGTGTTGTACGTCACCGCGTTTGAGAACGACGAGATTTTGTCTTGACAGTGTGTACGCAAAGAAAGCTTGTCAAGATTCTCGACAAGCCTGACAAGGAACTCGTCGAGGAAAACGATTTTTCTTTCACGACGAGATTCTCAGTCGTGTGTACGAGGCCTGAACCTTAAAGAGGAACTAAACCTTCCTTTACAGCCTTTTTACCTGTTTTGGGAAACTGTTAAATTGTTGGGGTTGTAGAGTATTTAATAAGTCAAAAGTGCTAACTAAGTGGCTTGGGGAACAAAACATTGAAATGTTGGGTCTATGGCCAGGAAACTCCCCAGACCTTAATCCCATTGAAAACTTGTGGTCAATCCTCAACAGGCAGGTGAACAATAAAACCCCCCCCCCACACATTCTGACAAACTCCATGCATTGATTATGCAAGAATGGGCTGCCATCAGTCAGGATGTAGCCCAGAAATTGCAAAGGCCTTGGAAAAAGAAAGGTCGGCACTGCAAATATTGACTCTTTGCATAAACATAATGTAATTGTCATTAAAAGCTTTTTACAATTATGAAATGCTTTTACCACTTAAGACCCGGACCAATATGCAGGTAAAGGACCTTGCCCCTTTTTGCGATTTGGCACTGCGTCGTTTTAACTGCCATTTGGGCGGTGGTGCGACGTGGCTCCCAAACAAAATTGGCGCCCTTTTTTCCTAACAAATAGAGCTTTCTTTTGGTGGTATTTGATCACCTCTCTGGTCTAAGGGCCAGATTCACAGAGCCCTTACTGCGGTGTATCTCGCGTTAGACCGGAGTGCTTTCAAATTACGGGCGTCGTTTCATTAGTCTGAAGCCTGAAACCATGAAACGACGGCTGCGGGCTTCAATCCGGCTGGCTTACGTGTTCGTACTGTCAGAACCATTGACGTATCTCGGCATAGAGCCTACATATACCGTCAGAATGTTTATTCTGAACTTATAAACTATTATTGTATTTAAGGAAATATGTAAATCTGTGCTTTGGGAGATATACACTTTTCCTACGATACAAGATATCAAAATTCTTTTATCCGTGCTATTTTGAGGACGAGTAATACAAATGAATATTTAATATATATATATTTATTAACTAAAGATATAGTGCAAAAATTCAAATCAGGTACAATTCGTATCAAAACAAATAAATGATATGTTTCTACAATAGAGATAAATGACGCTTTAATGTTCAGATGATATTTACATTATATGACAAGGTTTATTCCTAGCTCTTATTTAAATCATCCTGGCGTAACTTGAAACCTTTTAGTTATTAATTGACATAACCTTGACATTGCATTATTTCTTCTCAATATCAAACAGATCTCTTGCTACTACTTCTTATATATGTGTACATAACAAGTGTTATATGGTACACAAGCTTTTTGTTAAATTTGGTGAGGATCTATCTTCACATACGACATCACTCTCAAACCACAATAGTTGGCACTTAGCTTTTTAAAGACAAACGTAATGTGCGTATGTCTCCTAATATTTGGAATTCAATTATCTCATGCTGCAGGTAGACATAACTAACTCCCAAATTATCTTTGCCAAGTATATTTAAATGGTCTTAGTGGAGTGTATGTGAAAAACCTCAGAATTACCAAAAAGGTAAATAATCAAAATTCAATCTTACCAGTAATTAAGAGTCCTGTTTGAGAAGGGAAAGCCTAATGAAGGATTCCTGTGAACTCCTTACATGTTTGGTCACTCTCTCCCCCTTCCGGCTTCCTTCAGAGATCAGAATAGCTTCCAGCCATCAGCCCTCCAGAGATCAGACTTCCCATCTCTCGAGCTTCTCCCATTGACCTCCCCCCTATGATTGTCCTGTGCAATACTTTTATCTTCCCAAAGAAGTGGGTGTGTATTCCCCTATCACGTGACTGACTATGTCACATGATAATATGTTTTGGTGGGTGACCAACTTGAACCATGCCGATATTAACCTGTAGGGGGCAGTGGCGTCTAAAGAATAATTCCTAATTTTAGGGTTATTCAGAGTTAACCAGGATTTATGACCCCCTGTGACCTGAATCTTGGTATAGCATCATAAGTTGTTATATATGTCAAACAACATGACAACAAACCTAGACATTCAGGCGACCCCGAAATTTACGATTAAGATAAGGTGTACTGATCTACACACATGCCTAGTAAAGTTTCTTTAAACTAATGCTGGGATGTGATCAAAGCCATCTAATACTTTGAAATATTATAGGATCTCATACCTGGGACCCCAGTAATGTCTATGTATTTACTAGTATATTATGTGAACTATTAATACACATATATTGTCATGGCATAATGAAGACACAATACTATTTAAGATATATAATTCCATTGGGATAGTGAATAAGCCCCTCTAGTCTCATAGTATAAAGACCACCATGTGTGTAGTGTCATGCTGTGCCAGGCCTTTCATTCTCTTATCTTATAAGTGTCAAACCCAAAGAGAAATGACCTGGAAGACGGCACAGATAGCATCCTTACAACCTAGAAGCAGTGTCTATTCATGCCTGAGAACCTATATTTAAACTTTAACAGGGAAAAATGGTGGTGCTAAGTTCACCATATCCATGTATATGGAACATTATGAAACATATATTATGTGCGATTTTTATATGTATTCTTTTAACCCCAAATGTTCTGACAAATCCCCCCCACGTTCTTTCATATTCTGGCGAATAGCCAAAGACATATTAAGGACGTGTCCGAAGAAATATCAGTGGTTTAAAAGATATGGCCACACCATTATTTTTCTTTATACTTAAAAAAAAACGTTCCTCTCTTCGTCCATATGATAAAGAATGTTTTTGTATGACTTGGACCTCTCGTCATGAGTTCAAGTCTTTATAAAAACAAAATCAACTGTTGCAATGGTGGTGTCACCCCCCCATTTCAAATGTAATAAAACAAAACTGGTAAACCAGCAATTGAAGAAACTCTTCAGTGAATCCATTCTTGTAGTGTTACGAGCTGTAAAGGGGATTCAATATCCCTTCTTTCAACGGATATTCTTGGATTCAAATGAACAAGGGATTTCTGCAACAAATCATTCTTTCCGACAACACGAATCCTGGAGCATCTTGCTTCATGACTCCTGATTGGATTCGATGTGGCGGCAGGTACCATCCGGAACTGGGCATCACGGATTAACTTCCTCCAGACGATCGCGGTGTCTTTTGGTGGTTAACTTTGCCTGTACCAATCAACGATCGGTCTGGATGGTGGTTTGGTGACGGTTCCCTCCGGAACGGGATGCCGAGGATTGACATCATACATGCGATCATTGCGTCTTTGGTAGATTAGTTCACCTTTACCAATCAACGATCTGGTCCGGATTGTCAATCTTTTTCTATTGGAGTAAATATACAGTATGAGTACATACTCTTATTAATTAAGATTTATATTTTCTAACTATGCTATATCTATATATGATGTAGCGATTGGTTAACTATATTTTAATTAACTAAAAATCATCAAGGATTTAATGATGACATTATTCTACCATGAATGACAGGATCAACACTAATGCTGAAGTATAAGATTTGGAGATCTGTAAGTCAAGAGAGAAATATTACAATGTCATTTTATTACATTACATTCTCTTGATCCTTTTAAATCTCTACTTATACGTTACCTTCCAGCATTCTGGGTGGGAAAATAGGATGACAGACATACAAGTTTCATACTATACCCAAACATGTCCTCAATTCACTGATATTGGCAGATACTCTTGACCTCATCACAGTCTCCATTTTCTTCTTGTGCGAGACTTCGGCTGCAAACCGTAGGCCTCAGGAGATGAACCTTGGAGCGACACCATTGGTCTTCCTGAAATTAAATTTCAAACACCCACCTCCCTCAACTGGTTAAGAACATATCTGGATGCTGGGATACTCTTTTCAAACATTTTGTTATTCAACAAAAAAAATCATCCACCTATGTTGAACTTTTTCTTGAAGGTACATCAGGCCTTGGCCTTGTGTAAAATAACAAACAGAAACAACATCACATTCAAAACATGAATTTATCTGACCAAGTTACATTCTGTTTCAGTTGCACTATTTCTTACCACCATTATCTGCCAGCTTGTATGGGTCTTCAGGACTTACCTGAATGTTCCATCATCATGGGGCATCACTTAGTATGGTGAAGTACTTAGCGCTTTGTATTTTTATATCAAGCATTGGTCAATGTATGGCATAGCTTAGTTGTACATTTATACTCGTTTAGGTCGCTGTCTGATCAGCATATAAACGCAATGACCATTTGGTTTAAGAATATCAAGTATAGGATTATCATAAGATCCGGTGCACTAATCTTACAAAGCTCCTCTCCTTTAAATTCTTAATGGTCTCCACTAGCGAAATATAGCCAGCCAGGGAGAGACAACAATGTTTGATTTAAAACACAAGGTACCTTTTCACTTGGATCAGATTGGATCCTAGCTATGTGGATATATATTATACCACATCACAGGAATCTTTTCATAACATATTTTCTTGAACTCTATGAAAACTTTTATTTCATGAGTGTGATTTACAGAAATCTTTTCTGTGTACATCCTGACTGCGAAACCTTTTCATGCAGCAGGGTTCTTTTAAAATCTTCGGCCTGTGTATACATGGCCGGGTAATAATAAAATTTGTATTAGTACCTGTCTGGATAATGAACTTTGTGGTACTAATATGTTTACTGCATCTGGCATTAACCAAGATTATATTAGGGGTCATGTTCATTTATGAAACTACTTGGGTTTTATTTTAATCTGGACCACAGTGGTTCTTACCAGATCTATATGTATAATAAAGCGATGTGATATATCGTTTCCAACGTACACATGATATACTGGGTCATTGATTATCAGGAATAAACGACTGATTATTTATTTATTTATTTCCTGAGGGGTGTGAATACCTAAATATTTATCTTAGGATTGATCAACTATTTTAATAATTTCTACTAATGTGATTATATTCCGGGCATAAATATGAACCTCATAAATATTCCCCAGGTCACTGACCTGTTAGGGAAAATACCATACAATCCCAGTAGGATTACGTATAACTGCTAAGCTCAATAGAGTCAGCATACACTGTATGGATCTGAGAATATCACCTTCCAAGCATACCTCTCACTTATATTCCGGGGGACATACACTTTAGTATGATCCTCCCGTCTGACCCTCATTTTGGGGAAAAATGGAGATGCCTGTATGAAGGTGCCATCTAAATATGGATCTCACTCATGCTCACTGATTGTGAGAGAACTGAGAAGGTTCACATGTATGGCCTTGTCACTTGAGACCATATAACATTTTAATAAAATCACAATAGGATAAAAATAAATACTTTTAAGGAGATCGATATCAATATGTAATCGATCATGGGCATAGTAATTATACCCACGGAAATGTAAATTACTTCATTCCCTTTTAAGTTGAAATACAACTGGGCTTTTTATTTTTATTTGATTTCAGGACAGTGCTGAAATATTTACCAAGTCAGCTTAAAATAAATAATTTTAGCTGATGTATTTTTCAGAAAATATATTCTTGGGTTTATTTTAAATATTTCTGAAATAAAATAATTGCTTGGATTTATTTGAAATGTTTCTTCATACGGTATCCTGTTATTATAAAATACCTGTAAGGAAAACAATTTAAAACCAACAATACTTGAATTGTATAACGTGTAACAGTTTTTTTTTTTTTCCTTTTGTCAGCTGGGTGTTTGTATAAGCAAGTAGCAATGCCCCCCCTGCTATCACACAGACATTCTTATAGATAAGCAGCCAGCTTCTATGAAGCCAGGTTTTGGCTGCGAGCACAATTCAGTCTGCTTTTTTTTTTTTTTTTTCACCCCCCCCCAAGGAGGGTGTTAAAAACTGCTTTTAGAGAAAAGAAAAAAAAACTTTTAAACAGCTTTTGTTCATGTTTTTTTTTTTTTCGGTCAATTGCAGACATTCAAATATTTGAACACCTCAGCAAGATTTCACTTAGTTTTAAAACTGGGTGTAATTTTTAATTGAGAGGAGCTTCAATTTTGTTCTTGCTCTTATTAAGCCATTATTCGAGCGGGCTTTTTAAATTTATTTTTGAAGCTCCGGTTCTGTAGAACCGTAAAAAGGATGATGTTCTGTTTAACCAACAAGATCCATTTTTTTTTGGATAATAATCCCCGGCCATAATAAATGTTACTTTATTTGGCCAAGCCTTACCAAACAATTGGGAAAATTCATGGCTTTCAAAATCTTTCAAGCTGGGCTTTCTTGAGAACTTTTAAAAGTTCTGTGGTACTTTGATTGGGCTTAAGTTTAGAAGTACCCATGGTCCTTCTTGCAGCATCAGCTGATTTATAGGGACCAAGCTCTGTCTTCATTACCCATACTTCTTTGATAGAAGACATTACCTGATATTTTGCACACTGTCTGTGATGCAGACCAATTTCCTTCTCTGCATCAGCAGGACCGGCTGCACTAAAAATAACTTTAGTCTTTGTCATTTTTCAATATTGCATCTAACAATGGCAATACAAGTATTAATTTTTTTTTTTTAAATCAAAAAATGTATTTTAAAAAAAATTAAATATGAAAAAATATATATATAATTTTTCACAATTATATTACTCGTCTCAAACTTTGACAGATCCCGGACGAGCCCCCATTTATGTCAGAACCATTGACGTATCTCGGCATAGAGCCTACATATACCGTCAGAATGTTTATTCTGAACTTATAAACTATTATTGTATTTAAGGAAATATGTAAATCTGTGCTTTGGGAGATATACACTTTTCCTACGATACAAGATATCAAAATTCTTTTATCCGTGCTATTTTGAGGACGAGTAATACAAATGAATATTTAATATATATATATTTATTAACTAAAGATATAGTGCAAAAATTCAAATCAGGTACAATTCGTATCAAAACAAATAAATGATATGTTTCTACAATAGAGATAAATGACGCTTTAATGTTCAGATGATATTTACATTATATGACAAGGTTTATTCCTAGCTCTTATTTAAATCATCCTGGCGTAACTTGAAACCTTTTAGTTATTAATTGACATAACCTTGACATTGCATTATTTCTTCTCAATATCAAACAGATCTCTTGCTACTACTTCTTATATATGTGTACATAACAAGTGTTATATGGTACACAAGCTTTTTGTTAAATTTGGTGAGGATCTATCTTCACATACGACATCACTCTCAAACCACAATAGTTGGCACTTAGCTTTTTAAAGACAAACGTAATGTGCGTATGTCTCCTAATATTTGGAATTCAATTATCTCATGCTGCAGGTAGACATAACTAACTCCCAAATTATCTTTGCCAAGTATATTTAAATGGTCTTAGTGGAGTGTATGTGAAAAACCTCAGAATTACCAAAAAGGTAAATAATCAAAATTCAATCTTACCAGTAATTAAGAGTCCTGTTTGAGAAGGGAAAGCCTAATGAAGGATTCCTGTGAACTCCTTACATGTTTGGTCACTCTCTCCCCCTTCCGGCTTCCTTCAGAGATCAGAATAGCTTCCAGCCATCAGCCCTCCAGAGATCAGACTTCCCATCTCTCGAGCTTCTCCCATTGACCTCCCCCCTATGATTGTCCTGTGCAATACTTTTATCTTCCCAAAGAAGTGGGTGTGTATTCCCCTATCACGTGACTGACTATGTCACATGATAATATGTTTTGGTGGGTGACCAACTTGAACCATGCCGATATTAACCTGTAGGGGGCAGTGGCGTCTAAAGAATAATTCCTAATTTTAGGGTTATTCAGAGTTAACCAGGATTTATGACCCCCTGTGACCTGAATCTTGGTATAGCATCATAAGTTGTTATATATGTCAAACAACATGACAACAAACCTAGACATTCAGGCGACCCCGAAATTTACGATTAAGATAAGGTGTACTGATCTACACACATGCCTAGTAAAGTTTCTTTAAACTAATGCTGGGATGTGATCAAAGCCATCTAATACTTTGAAATATTATAGGATCTCATACCTGGGACCCCAGTAATGTCTATGTATTTACTAGTATATTATGTGAACTATTAATACACATATATTGTCATGGCATAATGAAGACACAATACTATTTAAGATATATAATTCCATTGGGATAGTGAATAAGCCCCTCTAGTCTCATAGTATAAAGACCACCATGTGTGTAGTGTCATGCTGTGCCAGGCCTTTCATTCTCTTATCTTATAAGTGTCAAACCCAAAGAGAAATGACCTGGAAGACGGCACAGATAGCATCCTTACAACCTAGAAGCAGTGTCTATTCATGCCTGAGAACCTATATTTAAACTTTAACAGGGAAAAATGGTGGTGCTAAGTTCACCATATCCATGTATATGGAACATTATGAAACATATATTATGTGCGATTTTTATATGTATTCTTTTAACCCCAAATGTTCTGACAGTACGCCTTCGGATCTAAGCTGCAATAATTTTGCGGCCGCTGGGTGGAGTTCCCGTCGTTTTCCGCGTCGGGGTATGCAAATGAGCTTTTTCCGACGATCCACGAAGTTACGAGCGTCATTCGCAATCTCTTACGGCATCTGTAGTCATCTTTTTGCCGCGTAAAGTTATACCAGCTTTTAGCTGGTCTAATATTAGACAGCCCGTGTTAAGTATGGCCGTCGTTCCCGCGTCGAATTTCAACGTTTGTTTTTATTTTTTACGTAAGTCGTCCGGGAATAGGAATGTACGTAAACGACGCTACTCAAACAACAAATGACGTATCGACGTTAGTTCGCGCAATGCACGGCGGGAAATTTCTGAACGGAGCATGCGCAGTTCGATCGCCGCGGGGACGCGCCTGATTTAAATGCTTCACGTCCCCTAATCGCGTATTTCGATTCCGCCGCTAGAAATACACTACGCCGCCGTACGTTACGAGCCAAAATCTACATGAATTCGTCGTAGAGCCAGGTAAAATACGGCGGCGTAGTGTATCTCTGATACTCTGCGCCAATGTAATTGTATGTGAATCTGGCCCTTTATTTTTTGCACTATAAACAAAAATAGAGCGAACATTTTGAAAAAATTCAATATTTTTTAAATTTGTCTATAATAAATATTCCCAAAAAATACATATATAAAAAAAAAAATTTCCCCTCAGTTTAGGCCGATACGTATTCTTCTACATATTTTTGGTAAAAAAAAATCGCAATCGCCAAAAAAACGCAATAAGCGTTTATCGATTGTTTTTTGCGCAAAATTTATAGCGTTTACAAAATAGGGGATAGTTTTATTAGATTTTTATTAATAATCAGCGCCCTCTACAGATTAACCCCTTCACAGCCATTGTCATTTTCACAGTAATCAGAGCATTTTTATAGCACTTTTCGCTGTAAAAATTACAATGGTCCGAAAATAGTGTCAAAAGTGTCCGATGTGTCGCAGTCATGATAAAAATCGCTGATCGTCGCCATTACTAGTAAAAAAAAAAATTATAAAAATGCCATAAAACTTTCCCCTATTTTGTAGACACTTTGGGCCAGATTCAGATACAATTACATCGGCGCAGAGTATCAGAGATACACTACGCCGCCGTATTTTACCTGGCTGTACGACGAATCCTGGTAGATGTTGTCCCTTACGGTACGGCGGCGTAGTGTATTTCTCGCCGCGTAATCGAAATACGCGATTAGGGGGCGTGAAGCATTTAAATTAGGCGCGTCCCCGCGGCGATCGAACTGCGCATGCTCCGTCAGAAATTTCCCGCCGTGCATTGCGCGAAATAACGTCGATACGTCATTCGTTTGAGTAGCGTCGTTTATGGACATTCCTATTCCCGGACGTTTTACGGCAAAAATAAAAAAAGACGTCGGAAAACGTTGATATTCGACGCGGGAACGACGGCCATACTTAACATGGGCTGTCTAATATTAGACCAGCAAAAAGCTGGTATAGTTTTACGCAGCAAAAAGATGACTAAAGGTGCCGTAAGAGATTGCGATAGACGTTCGTAATTTCGTGGATATTTTGGCAAAAGCTCATTTGCATACCCCGACGCGGAAAACGACGGGAACTTCACCCAGCGGCCGCAATTTAATTGCAGCGTAGATCCGAAGGCGTACGAACACGTAAACCAGTCGGATTAAAGCCCGCAGCCGTAATTTCATGGTTTGAGGTTTCAGAGTAGTGAAAAAACGCGCGTAATTCGAAAGTACTCCAGTCTAACGCGAGATAGACAGGAGTAATCGCTCTGTGAATCTGGCCCTTTAACTTTTGCGCAAACCAATCAATAAACGCTTATTGCAATTTTTTTTACCAAAAATATAGAAGAATACGTTTCGGACTAAACTGAGGGAAAAAAAAAATGTATATATATTTTTGGGGATATTTATTATAACAACATAGATTAGAGCAGTGTTTTTCAACTCCAGTCCTCAAGGCACACCAACAGGTCAAGTTTTCAGGATTTCCCTCAGATGAAATGGCTGTGGTGATTAGGCAGTGAAATTGATCAAATCACCTGTGCAAAATAATGGAAAGCCTGAAAACATGACCTGTTGGTGTGCCTTGAGGACTGGAGTTGAAAAACACTGGATTAGACAATCTAGATTTTTTTTTTTTTATTGTCGCTCTATTTTTGTTTATAGCGCAAAAAAAAACAAAAACGCAGAGGTAATCAAATACCACCAAACGAAAGCTCTATTTGTGGGAAAAAAGGACGCCCATTTTGTTTGGGAGCCACGTCGCACGACCGCGCAATTGTCTGTTAAAGCGACGCAGTGCGGAATCGCAAAAAGTGCTCTGGCCTTTGAGCAGCAATATGGTCCGGGGGTTAAGTGGTTAAAGGAACCAATTTAGAAGATAAACAAACAAACCTTTACAACCCCTTTAACTCTGTTTCTCTCCCGGTTTTCTTCATTGGATAATCTCCACCTGGAAAGTGGTGAATTCCCACATTGATTTGTATAGTAGTGGTACACGTCCGTCCAATTGGAAATGTAAATACCGTGTAGCACTGATCTCATTATCACCTCTTGCCACGCAACCTTTTAGAATCTCTTAGTAACTGTACTAAAACTTCAATGAAAATCTATGAAAAGAAAAAAAAAAAAGAAAGAAGGGCCAAGCAATCTTCCTAATACAGAATAATAATTGCAGAAGAATCCTGTACTTTTAGATAATGTGATTCCAAAGTGCTCTTCAGCTGTCATCTCACATAAAACGTGGAATTCCAGCTCTGCTTTGACCTGCCAGTCGAAGAGTAGACTGTCATTTTCAGGACGGGGAGAATTAAACCTACAGCCAGCTTGGCAGCCGCTATGAAAAAATAAATAAATTGATTTTTCTAAAAGACAAGAGCTGTCTGCATGGCCTGATCACAGAGCCGTAATCTAATCCTGCTGGGGAGCACAGAGAGAAATAAAAAGGAAGATAAGAACGCAGCCTCACACACATAAAAAAAGGAAAGTCTAACACCTGCTAAGAGATATCATTTTTATTCCAGGCCCCGGTACTTGTGGTAACAACCTGTTCGCTAAATTCCATCTATTTTTATCATTTTGTTACTCAACTGAAAACCATAATCCCTGCCGAGCTCCTGTTGTTTAGTATAAACATTGGCCCAGATTCAGAGAGAATTCGATTCTCGTAGCGTATCAGAAATACACTACGCCGCCGTTTCTTACCTGGCTCTACGTGGAATCCCGGTAGATTTTGTCCAGTAAACGACGGCGGCGTAGTGTATTTCTCCCGTCGCAATCCATCTAGACGAGTAGGGGGCGTGAAGCATTTAAAATAAGCGCGTTCCCGCGGCGATCGAACTGCGCATGCTCCGTTCGCAAATTTCCCGCCGTGCATTGCGCGAAATCACGTCGTTACGTCATTCGTTGTTTGAGTAGCGTCGTTTACGGACATTTCTATTCCCGAACGAGTTATGCAAAAAAAATGTTTTAATTCGACGCGGGAACGACGGCCATACTTAACATGGGCGACACACCATTAGACCAGCAAAAAGCTGGTCTAACAGTACGTAAAAAAAAATAGACGTAAGCGATTGCGAAGACCGCTCGTATCTTCGTGGATCGCCGTAAAAACACATTTGCATATCCCGACGCATGAAAACGACGCAAACTCCTCCCAGCGGCCGCAAAAATATCGCAGCGTAGATCCGAAGGCTTACGAAGACGTAAGCCTCTCGGATCGAAGCCCGAAGCCGCCGTATCATGGTTTGAGGATTCAAACTAGTGATACGGCGCGCAGAATTTGAAATTACTCCTGTCTAACACCAGTTACACAGGCGTAGTCGCTTTATGAATCTGGGCCATTGTTTTTTTTTTTACAACTTTATTACACTTTAGCTATTATGTTCTTTATAACCTTAAAGGGGTTCTAAAGGAAACAATTTTTCCCCCTAAATAGCTTCCTTTACCTCAGTGCAGTCCTCCTTCACTCACCTCATCCTTCCATTTTTCTTTTAAATGTCCTTATTTCTTCTGAGAAATCCTCACTTCCTGTTCTTCTGTCTGTAACTACACACCGTAAAGTGAGGCTTTCTCCCTGGTGTGGAGTGTCGTGCTCACCCCCTCCCTTGCACTAAAGGAGAGTCAGGATGCTCTCTAAAGCCCCGTACACACGGTCGGACTTTTGCCCAACCAACATCAAAATCCGACACTTTTCGCATTTGTCCGACCGTGTGTACGCTCCATCGGACCAACTTTTTTTGGCTTTCATCGGACAAAAAGTTGGGTCTGCGAATGGAACCAACTTTCAGGCAACAAAAGTCCGATGGTGCAAAGTCCGATCGTGTGTACAGCAAACCATCGGACTTTTGGACAAATTACAAATGCGCATGCTCAGAACCAATGTTAAAATCAACCAACAATAGCAGAAGTTAACCAAAGGGTGGCAGTAAAGAGCAGAAGAGAGCAGAAAAACCACGTGATGATGGGAAAGTTTTTAGAAAAGTTTGCAGAAAATTCCGAGCGTGTGTATGCTATGGGTGTGACCGGACAAATCAATTAGGACAAAAACCCAAGGGAAATTTTGTTGGATGTCCGACCGTGTGTACGGGGCTTAAGGCCGCCTACACACTATCATCGGACCAAATTGATTGCGTGTAAGGCCCATCGGACCAAAGTTTTAAAACTTGCTTAAAAATCTGTCCGATGGACGCCTGTCCGTCGGACCAAAACGATGGTTAGTACACAAAAGCATCGGACCAAAAACCCGCGCATGCTCAGAATCAAGTCGGCGCATGCTTGGAAGCATTGAACTTCATATTTTCAGCACGATATTGTGTTCAACGTCACCGCGTTCTGACCCGATCGGATTTTGGACTGATGATGTGTACGCACATCAGACCATCAGACCACTTCAGCGGTGACCCGATGAAAACAGTCCGTCGGACCAGTCTCATCGGACCGGTCTGATTGTGTGTACGTGGCCTAACACACACCTGTTTTCTCTATCTGCAACGTAGAGAGCGTCCTGACTCTCCTGTGGTCCAATGAAGGGGGCTAGGATAACACTCCACACCAGGGAGAAAGCCTCGCATTACTGTGTGGAGTTACAGACAGAAGAACAGGAAGTGAGGATTTCTCAGAAGAAATAAGGACATTTAAAAGCAAAATGGAAGGATGAGGTAAGTGAAGGAGGACTGCACTAAGGTAAAGGAAGATATTTAGGAAAAATAAATTGTACCTTTACAACCCCTTTTAACATATAAACAAAGTGCTGCGCTAACATAAAACGCTATATAAATAGATAAAGGTAAGAACAGTCATACAATTTAAGGTAGGGATAAAAAGTGCCAAAGTGAAGAAAAGTTGTCAAAAAAGTCCAACATCCTAAATCTTGAAACGTGAAGATCGATATTATGGTAAAAACTTGGAAAATGGAACAGGCCACTTTAACCACTTCAATACCGGGCATTTTCACCCCCTTCCTGCCCAGACCAATTTTTCATTTTTAGAGCTGTCGCACTTTGAATGACAATTGGGCGGTCATGCAACACTGTACCCAAATGAAATATTTTTATTTTTTTTCCACAAATAGAGCTTTCTTTTGGTGGTATTTGAACACCTCTGCGTTTTTTAAATTTTTTTGCGCTTTACCCACTTTGCTGGTCAGTGACCGGGCCACTTTTTGCGATTCGGCACTGCGTCGCTTTAACTGACAATTGCTTAGTCGTGCGACGTGGTTCCCAAACAAAATTAGCATCCTTTTTTTCCCACAAATAGAGCTTTCTTTTGGTGGTATTTGAACACCTCTGCATTTTTTTATTTTTTTGCGCTTTACCCACTTCAGCCCCGGACCATTTTGCTGGTCAATGACCGGGCCACTTTTTGCGATTCGGCACTGCGTCGCTTTAACTGACAATTGCTTATTCGTGCGACGTGGCTCCCAAACAAAATTAGCGTCCTTTTGTCCCACAAATAGAGCTTTCTTTTGGTGGTATTTGATCACCGCTGGTGCGCTATAAACAAAAATAGAGCAACAATTTTGAAAAAAAATATATATTTTTAACCTTTTGCTATAATAAACATCCCCCCCCAAACAAAAAAAAATAAAATATATATATATATATATATATATATATATATATATATACATGGGCGTCCGCTCATAGGAGTAAGAGGGGGCCAGTGACCCCCCTGGAATCGGCAAGGGTCTGCCATGCTTGCATCTCTAGCTGTGCTGACTCTCTGTGTTTGTGCGAGTTGGCTCCACAGCTGTTGCAAGATCAGTGTCACTGAGTTACAGAGCTCTTTACTGCCACCTCTGGCTGCTTCCTGTATGTGCACCCTCGTGTTTGCTTTGCTGCCTGTAATGTATTTTCAAAGGGACATGTGGAAACAGGACTTGGGAGAAGGAAGACCACCGTGACCTTACAATTGGGGAGTGTGAGTACAAGTTAAGGGAGAAGGCTTTATGGGATAATGACTAAGCCCCTGCCCTTCATGACATTGTCAAAGAAGCGGAGCATAGGTGACCGTAAAATTATGCCCCCCCCCTGGAAAAAGTTCAGCGGACGCCCATGTATATATATATATATATATATATATATATATATATATAATTCCTCAGTTTAGGCCGATACGTATTCGTCTACATATTTTTCGTAAAAAAAAATCGCAATAAGCGTCTATTGATTGGTTTGCGCAAAAGTTATAGCGTCTACAATATAGGGGGTAGTTTTATGGCATTTTTATTAATATTTTTTTTTTTACTAGTAATGGCAGCAATCTGCGATTTTTATCGGTACTGCAACCTTATGGCGGGCACTTTTGACACATTTTTGGGACCATTGGCATTTTTATAGCAATCAGTGCTATAAAAATGCATTGATTGCTGTAAAAAATGTCACTGGCAGGGAAGGGGTTAATACTAGGAGGCGAGGAAGGGGTTAATTATGTTCCCTAGGTGTGTTCTAAGGGGGGGTGGGACTGACTAGGGGAAATGACAGATCGCTGTTCATACATTGTATGAACATACGATCAGTCGTTTCTCCCCCGCCCGCTCATTCCACAAGCCGGCGCAATTTCAAAGCATGACATGTTGAGTGTCAATTCACTCGGCGTAACATTATCTTTCACAATATAAAACATTTTTAAAATGGGCTAACTTTACTGTTGTCTTATTTTTTAATTCCAAAAAGTGTATTTCTTCCAAAAATAAAGTATTGCAATGAACGCCATTTTATTCTCTAGGGTGTTAGAAAAAAAATGTATAATGTTTGGGGTTCTAAGTAATTTACTAGCAGAAAAAAATTGTTTTTAACTTGTAAACAACATATCTGAAAAAGAGGCTCGGTCCTTAAGTGGTTAAGCCAGAAACAAAAGGGAAGGCGAAAACTGAGATTCTGTAAAACCCCGTACACACGATCGGACCTTTGTCCGACCAAAATCACCGGAATTCCATCGGAGTAAAATAGAACATGTTCTCTATCTAAACTTTGATGGAATTTATTAGAATTTCTGATGGATTTACTCCAATGGGGCATACACACGGTCTGAATTTCCGATGGAAAAAGTCCGTCTGACTTTTTCCATTGGAAATTCCGATCGTGTGTACAGGGCTTAAAGAGGAGTTCCACCCTAAAAATGAAGTTTCGCTCAATCCCCTCCCCTCCCCCTTACATGCCACATTTGGCATGTAATTTTTTTGGGGGGGGAGTGGGGGCTTCAGTAGGAGTGGGACTTCCTGTCCCACTTCCTGCTTTCGCTGAGGGGCTGGTAAGGCGATTAAGCCTAATCGCCTTACTGCAGCCCCTCCCTTTGGCGATCGTCTAGGACACTGACAGGTCCTAGACGATCGCCTGTCCAATCAACGGCGAGCCGCGCCGCGCGCACATGCGCAGTGCGGCTCGCGCATGCGCAGTGGGTGCCCGGCCGTGAAGCCGAAGGCTGTCACGGCTGGGTGCCCACAATCGCAATTGCCCACAATCGCAATGAGGAATGCCGGCCGGGGAGGGGGGGAGAGGAGCGGGGCCCCGGTCGGCGCGTCGCTGGAACGTGGAGAAGGTAAGTGTCTGTTTATTAACCACTTAAAGACCCCCGCACGCACATATACGGCCTCAACATGGCTCGTACAGGCACAAGGGCGTAAATTTACGTCCCCGCCTGAGTGCGGTTCGGGGGTCCCATCGGGCACTGTAAAAAACAGTTAGTGTTAGGTTCAGGATAGCCCCCCCACCCCCCCTAATAAAGTTTTAACCCCCTGAT
Source organism: Rana kukunoris (assembly GCA_029574335.1). Lineage (NCBI taxonomy): Eukaryota > Metazoa > Chordata > Amphibia > Anura > Ranidae > Rana > Rana kukunoris. Next base: position 2,657,544 of record CM056053.1, on the reverse strand, counting down.
CACCGCCCTAGTTAACCCTTTCACTCCCTATTGCCAGCGTCACTAAGCGATCATTTTTCTGATCGCTGTATTAGTGTCGCTGTTCCCGCTAGGTAGCTATTTTTTTTTATTGCGATTTTTTTTTTTTACTAAAGACATGTGGCTAAATAAATTTTGGCCTAAATGTTTGACTAAAATTTAGTTTATTTGATTTTTTTTTAACAAAAAGTAAAAAATAGTGTTTTTTTTTCAAAAATGTCGCTCTATTTTTGTATATAGCGCAAAAAATAAAAATCGCAGAGGTGATCAAATACCACCAAAAGAAAGCTCTATTTGTGGGAAGAAAAGGACGCAAATTTTGTTTGGGAGCCACGTCGCACGACCGCGCAATTGTCTGTTAAAGCGACGCAGTGCCGAATCGCAAAAACACCTTGGGTCATTTACCAGCGTATTGGTCCGGGTCTTAAGTGGTTAAAAGCCAGCAGCTTCACTTTTTGTAGCTGCTGACTTTTAATAAACATTACATTTTGGTGGAACACCCCTTTAAGTGTTTAATAAAAAAAAAAATCCTGTGTCCTTCCATTTTATTACCCATAACCTAATTTCTGAACTTATTTGTTTTGGTTTCTTTGTATGTATGGATGGCATGGATTGTTACCAACATGTGGTGAGAATTTCATGTCAATATCACCTTTAAAAATATATTTACCTAGAAAAATGGCGACGTGTTCAATATTAATTTTACCCGCTGTGTATATATATATAATATTCCCTTCATCGTGTGTTTTCGCACATCCAGTACAATTTCACCATATTTTGCAGTTTCTAGTCAACACCTTTTATTATTACCCTACACTTCCTCTTCTCATTCCACTCACCATCATAGTCACATTCACACGCACCTATCTCACATTTAACTCTTCCTTGCACATTACACTTATTCATTTTGATACCTCACTAGGCTCCTTTATTCAATACATACCGTGCCTTGCGAAAGTATTCGGCCCCCTTGAACTTTGCGACCTTTTGCCACATTTCAGTCTTCAAACATAAAGATATAAAACTGTCATTTTTTGTGAAGTGGAACTAAATTTATTGGATATTTCAATCTTTTTTTAACAAATAAAAAACTGAAAAATTGGGCGTGCAAAATTATTCAGCTCCCTTAAGTTAATACTTTGTAGGGCCACCTTTTGCTGCGATTACAGCTGTAAGTCGCTTGGGGTAGGTCTCTATCAGTTTTGCACATCGAGAGACTGAAATTTTTGCCCATTCCTCCTTGCAAAACAGCTGGAGCTCAGTGAGGTTGGATGGAGAGCGTTTGTGAACAGCAGTTTCCAGTTCTTTCCACAGATTCTCGATTGGACTCAGGTCTGGACTTTGATTTGGCCATTCTAACACCTGGATATGTTTATTTGTGAACCATTCCATTGTAGATTTTGCTTTATGTTTTGGATCATTGTCTTGTTGGAAGACAAATCTCCGTCCCAGTCTCAGGTCTTTTGTAGACTCCATCAGGTTTTCTTCCAGAATGGTCCTGTATTTGGCTCCATCCATCTTCCCATCAATTTTAACCATCTTCCCTGTCCCTGCTGAAGAAAAGCAGGCCCAAATCATGATGCTGCCACCACCATGTTTCACAGTGGGGATGGTGTGTTCAGGGTGATGAGCTGTGTTGCTTTTACGCCAAACATAACGTTTTGCATTGTTGCCAAAAAGTTTGATTTTGGTTTCATCTGACCAGAGCACCTTCTTCCACATGTTTATGGAAATAACAAAGAACGGATGGACAGCGGCACACCGGAAAACTCTTGAGTTGTCTTTATTGAAAAAGCATAAGCAGGCACCACAGATACACAGAAAGAATAAAAAAACAGCCGACGCGTTTCACACTTGGTTAGTGCTTATTCACCATGAATAAGCACTAACCAAGTGTGAAACGCGTCGGCTGATTTTTGATTCTTGCTGTGTATCTGTGGTGCCTGCTTATGCTTTTTCAATAAAGACAACTCAAGAGTTTTCCGGTGTGCGGCCGTCCATCCGTTCTTTGTTATTTCCATTGCCTAGTGCATTGCCAGCACCCGAATATACCTGGACTGATCCACGAGTGCACTTGGGATTTCCCTGGAGCGGTGAACCCCACTTCGCTTTGTTCTTCCACATGTTTGGTGTGTCTCCCAGGTGGCTTGTGGCAAACTTTAAAGACACTTTTTATGGATATCTTTAAGAAATGGCTTTCTTCTTGCCACTCGTCCATAAAGCCCAGATTTGTGCAGTATACAGGGACTGATTGTTGTCCTATGGACAGAGTCTCCCACCTCAGCTGTAGATCTCTGCAGTTCATCCAGAGTGATCATGGGCCTCTTGGCTGCATCTCTGATCAGTCTTCTCCTTGTATGAGCTGAAAGTTTAGAGGGACGGGCAGGTCTTCGTAGATTTGCAGGTCTGATACTCCTTCCATTTCAATATTATCACTTGCACAGTGCTCCTTGGGATGTTTAAAGCTTGGGAAATCTTTTTGTATCCAAATCCAGCTTTAAACTTCTCCACAACAGTATCTCGGACCTGCCTGGTGTGTTCCTTGTTCTTCATGATGCTCTCTGTGCTTTAAAACGGACCTCTGAGACTATCACAGTGCAGGTGCATTTATACGGAGACTTGATTACACACAGGTGGATTCTATTTATCATCATTAGTCATTTAGGTCAACATTGGATCATTCAGAGATCCTCACTGAACTTCTGGAGAGAGTTTGCTGCACTGAAAGTAAAGGGGCTGAATAATTTTGCACGCCCAATTTTTCAGTTTTTTATTTGTTAAAGTTTGAAATATCCAATAAATTTTGTTCCACTTCATGATTGTGTCCCACTTGTTGTTGATTCTTCACAACAAATTACAGTTTTATACCTTTATGTTTGAAGCCTGAAATGTGGCAAAAGGTCGCAAAGTTCAAGGGGGTCGAATACTTCCGCAAGGCACTGTATTTCCCATCGCAATTTTTATTTTTTTTTGCCATGGTATTCGTTTATGTTTTCAATCACTTTTCTTTTATATTGTCTACATATTCCATTTTACTTTTAAGACACCAATATCATATTCTTCTCATTTTCATCTTTACAGTATGGGGTACCTCTATGGCTCCCAGCTTGGTCCTTTGGGTCTCCCCCTCCGGAGCTGCCCCCCCCTCGTCCCCGCGTGTGGGGTACCAGTGCGGCCTCTTGTAGGCCCGGAGCCTTTGGTCTATCTACCCAGCCGAGCCTCCCTCCATCCAGCTCCTCCCGCCTCCATGTGGGTTTTGTGGTGCATTTGCTGCAACTAGGGGGTCCCTGGTTGGTCCATAGACCCAGCACATGGGAAAGCCCTCTTTTCCTTTCCCCTAGCCGTTTAAGGGTAAATATATTTATTGTTTACCACATTGTCAATATGGTTGATGTTTCTTTGCTGAGAGTGTTTCTGTTTTTTAACAACTTCACATATACAATGTATTTCCTTCTAGAGCATCTCCATTTCACCCCCTGAAGATGACCGCCCTCTACAAGGTCGAAACGCGTCAGTTTTTATCATGTTTATCAATATTATAAGATAATGCCAAGTTCTTGTTGGTCTGCCCTTAGAGTCGGTTCACACTGGGGCGACTTGGGATTCGACTTGAAGTCGTCTCAAGTCGTCCCAAGTCGCGCTGTCCAGAAAAGCAATGTAAGTGAATGGGAGCGGTGTTAATACACACTACTCATGTCGCTCCGACTTCAGAAGAGGTTCCTGTACTACTTCAATCAGACTTCTAGGCGATTTGTACCCTTTGATTTCAATGGAAGTCACTTCCAAGTCTGATCACTGTTTTAAATGAAGCGACCTTTCAGCAAGAGAACATACATTTCTCAGGCAAACCTCTCCCTCCCCCTCCCTCTCCCAGAGCTGATTGTTGTTTTATTGGCCACTGGAATGTCTCCTGACCTGAAAAGGACTTCAAGTCGTGTTGTAAATCGCCCCACATCGCCCTGTGGTTCATGCTCAAGTCGTGTTGTAAATCGCCCCACATCGCCCTGTGGTTCATGCTCAAGTCGTGTTGTAAATCGCCCCACATCGCCCTGTGGTTCATGCTCAAGTCGTGTTGTAAATCGCCCCACATCGCCCTGTGGTTCATGCTCAAGTCGTGTTGTAAATCGCCCCACATCGCCCTGTGGTTCATGCTCAAGTCGTGTTGAAGTTGCTTCTGAAAGTCGTGCTGGAAGTTGTGTCGCCCCAGTGTGAACCGACTCTTACGGTCTAATCAATTTTCATACTTGCTTTTATTGTGACTACTTTACTATTCTTTGGTTTAAATACAATAGATATGTTTCTTGTGAGACATATAAATCAATAAATACAATTTTTGTGCTAATATAATATTATTTATTTATTTTTTCGCTGCAATACAAAGCCCCCGGGGTACCTTTTCCTTTTTTCTTTCTACAAACAATTTGGGGTGTGCAGCGCCTTACCCACCTTCCAGTATCGCTTTTCTTTGCCAATATATATATAAAAATAAAACTATAAAACCAATTTTTGCTTCCTCCGTTAGGCCTCGCACACACGAGGCAATCGATTTGTTCAAAACGGTCTGTCCGACCGATTTGAACAAATCTGTCTGCTGGCATTTTGGTTTGCTCGCGTGTACACGCGAGCAAACCAAAATCCCCGCCAGCAGACGGCGCGCTGACGTGTCGGTGACGTGGCGGTGACGTTGACGCCGCCACGTCACCGCACCAGGAAGTTAAACACTTACGCGCATGCGTCGAAATCATTCGGCGCGTGTGCGAGAAGACATGTCTGCTGGTTAGCGTACTAACCAGCAGACATGTCGGGCGGACGGGTTCCCAGCCGACAGATTTCAAAGCATGCTTTGAAATCTGTCGGGTGGCCAAATCCGTCAGGTTGCCCGTACACGCAGTCGAATCTGTTTGCTGGGACGGTCGGGCCGACCGTTTCCAGCAGACAGATTTGATCGTGTGTACGAGGCCTTAGTTAGAACTTCCAATGTTAAATGTCAGGACACCTTGGCATGGTTGTGTACACAATGCGACAAAGATGAAAGGAGAGGTTATAGTTTTACAGCTCTGAGCGCTTTTCCTTTTGTCTGCTCAGTTTTTCCCCCAAACTAAACACATGCCAGCCTCCTAGTTGCCATATGGCACCTATTTGTTTTTTGAAAAATAGCGCTTTTGTTTCTTATCCAGACTTTCATCTGAGGCTGACAGAGAACATATTGTTCAATATGGTTATAAGCCAGTATCAAAAAAATAATTATCTAACTTTTTCTTATCACGTTTTTCTTTCTGGACCTCAAACATCATTCTACATTACAAATTGTTGTAAAGTTGTAAAGCTTTGTGTCTTTTCACCTTTATACATCCTATGCATTAAAGTAAAAAAACACCCTGCACCCTCCCAGCCCCCCACTTTACTTAGCTGAGCCCCGAATTTCCGTGGGCGCATCAGCGCCATCCTTCTCTCCACGGAGTCCCGGCTTTGATCGGATAGATTGATAGCAGCGTTCGCTGCTGTCAATCAAAGCCAATGACGTGGGCACCAGGGGGCAGGCTGAGTCTCATGCTGCATACACACGATCTTTTTCGGGATGTAAAAATTAAAAAAGAAAATTGAATGTCATTAAAAACGATCGTGTGTGGGCTCCAGAGCATTTTTCACGACATAAATTGCCAATAAAAATTTAGAACATGCTCTAAATTTTCACGTCATTTTTAATGTTCTAGGGCCAGATTCAGATAGCCTTTACTTCGGCGTATCTATAGATACGCCGCGTACAGTCTATTCTGAGCCGGCGTATCTTTTTTCAGTTACACCGTCGTATCTTAGTTGCATATTTACGCTGGCCGCTAGGTGGCGCTTCTGTCGTTGTATGCGTAAAATATGCAAATGAGCTAGATACGCCGATTCACAAACGTACTTGCGGACAGGCGTCGTAGTTTACGCAAGCTTTAGTCCGGCGTAAGGTTACCCCTGCTATAGCCGGCGCAGCCAATGTTAAGTATGGACGTCGGGACAGCGTCGAATTGTACGTCAGTTACGTAGTTTGCGTAAATCGTTCGGGAATGGGGCTCGACGTAAGTTATGTTCACGTCATTTACATTGACAAATAGCGACGTGATTTTGCGCATGCGCACTGGGAACGTCCACGGACGGCGCATGCGCCGTCCAAAAAAAACATCAATTACGTGGGGTCATGATTCATTTACATGAATCACGCCCCCACATCACAAATTTGAATTGCGCGGCCTAACGCCGGGCACTTTATGCTACGCCGCCGCATATTATGGAGCAAGTGCTTTCTGAATAAGGCACTTGCCCATAATAATTGCGGCGGCGTAGCGTGAACAGCATACGCTACACCACCGGACATATACATCGCATGTATCTGAATCCGGCCCGTTGTTTTTAACGTTGTAAGAAATGGTCGTGTGTGGGCTTTAACGACGTGAAAAAAACGCTCATGCTCAGAAGCAAGTCATGAGACGGGAGCGCTCGTTCTGGTAAAAGTAGCGGTCGTAATGGAGATAGCACATTCATCACGCTGTAACAGACTGAAAAGCGCGGATCGTCTCTCACCAAATTTTTACTAACGCAAAATCAGCAAAAGCAGGCCCGAGGGTGGCGCCATCTGAATGGAATTTCCCCTTTATAGTGCCGTCGTATGTTTGCTAGAGCATTTTTTTTTTCTCACGATCGTGTGTAGGCAAGGTTGGCTTCACAATAATCGGATTGAGAAAAACTTTGTTTTTTCTAGACCATTAAAAATGGTCGTGTGTACGCAACATTACACTCGGCGGCTATGGACGTAGAGTGTATGACTCGGGAGCACGCCCGCAAGGTAACCCCCTCAGGAGAGAGCTTCCCAGAGGGGGTTATCTAATGCGGGGAGGAGCCACGAGAGCCGCTGTGGGACCCCAGAACGGGAGGATCGGGACCACTCTGTGCAAAGTGAACTGCACAGTGGAGGGAAGTATAACATATTTGTTTTTAAAAAGCAAATTTTAGTATCACTTTAAAGCTGGACTCCAGGCAGATGTAAAATACACCATTGCAGCTCCGGGTTTCATTATCACATCAATACATTTATCAACGTAACCACCTGAAGTCCGGGGGGATCTTTTTCATTTTTTACATTGCACTTTTTGCTAGAAAAATATTCGAAAGTCACAAACAATTATATCTTTAACTGCTTGCTGACCATATGACATGGAGTGGCCTGTCCATAAGGGGGGCAGGGGATGCATCCGGGAATGCATGTGGGGCGCCGGACTCAAAGGTTTTTATGAGGTTTTTTTTTTTAAGCCACATTAGAGCCGGAGGCTCTAATTGGCTTGAAAATGGTTGGACTCTGGGACGCAGAGCACTGCGCCCCGAACCCACTCACTTATCGATATTCGCTATTGTCTTCTGGTTTCTCCTCCTGGCCAATCAGGACAGGAGGCGGATTGGGTTGGCCAGGAGGAGAAGCCGCAGCACCGCGACTATGGAGGGGGGAGTGCGGACCTACGGGGGGTTTGTTTTCCGCCCCCCAAAAAAAGTTAAGCACCACCCGCCACTGCGTGTAACATATAGATATGGCAGGAAGGTGGCTCTCCTGGGCCAGATCATGTACTAGTTACGTGATTCGGTACTGGCCATATAAAAATGCACTGATTACTGTGTAAATATCATTGGCAGGGAAAGGGTTAACACTAGGGGGCAATGAAGGGGTTAACTGTGTTCCCTTGTGTGTGTTCTAACTGTGGGGGGATGGGACTCATTATAGGGGATTGACTGATAGACATGTGCACATGTGTTTTTTTTTGTTCCGTTTCTTATGGTCCCGTCTGTTCGTTTTTCATAAGACGCCCGTTTTCCCGTTCGTTCCCGTTCGTTTGTCGTACGACACGATTTTTTTCGTATTCCGATCGTTTCGTATTTCCGTTACCGTTTTATTTTTCGTACATGCGGGATGATTCGTTATTCTGTTTAATTCATGTTCGTTTCTTGTTAGACAATAATTATCGTGAATTTTCGTCAATTTGCATTCTGTGTATCTTGAATGCTTTTCTTTTGTTAGTGTCAGTTGTATGTTCATTGTTCAATGACATCTATAACAAAAGAATTTCATTATGTATATTGAATGAATTCCCTTTTCTGTTTGTATTGTGTAGGCAAAATACTGAAGGCAAATCTTTTGTTATAGGTGTCATATCAACATACGAAAAAAACAGTCTTAAGCCCCGTACACACGGTCGGACATCCAACAAAACTTCCCTTGGATTTTTGTCCTAATTGATTTGTCCGATCACACCCATAGCATACACACACTCGGACTTTTCCGGCAACCAACACGAACGTAGTGACGTTTGAACGTAATGCCGTGCGTTTAAAAGAGGAAGTGAAATTCTCCGACGTCACCCGTTGCGTTCCTTCAGCTACTCTATAGTTAGTTGATGTTTCGTGTGAGTGCTTTCCACATTTCCAGTTTCGTGCGTTTCAGAACGTTTGTGTCCGTTCGCCAAATTCCGAGATGTTGCGCGATCCTGCGAGAGAGCGTGCTGTTTACGGTCTAGGAGTTCTGGCTATTGCTCAAGCTCAGTCCAGGTCCAGGAGTAGGAGGAGGACTGTTTGGACCAAAAATTGGTTGCTTCGCCGTGAAGAATTTTGTCATATGCCATTGCTCAGGGAGCTGCAGGAAAACAATCCTAATGATTTTAGGAACTATCTTAGGATGTCAGATTCCTGCTTCCAGCGTCTTTTACATTTGCTGTCTCCATATATCACCAAGAAGGACACATGTATGAGGCCTGCTATTCCTGCAGAGCAACGGCTCATAGCCACTTTGCGCTATTTGGCGACAGGGAGAAGTCTCCAGGATATTAAATTTACTACTGGGATCTCTCCCCAGGCTCTGGGACACATAATTCCTGATACTTGCTGTGCCATTATTCAAGTCCTGCAGAAGGACTATATTCGGGTAAGTTATTTTATTTGATATCACATTATATCCATTTCCACAATGTTCAGTCCCATTCTTGTTAGAATCTGTTCAAATAATTTTTATTTGGTGGCATGCTGACTACTTTTCCTTGCCCTAAATACATATTTGCCTTCACTTACCTCCCTAGCAAGCTACCCTGGGACCCCAATTTGTAATTTGCCTTCCCTTAACAACCCTTATAAACTAGGGCATCTTAAAATGTTTATCCTTAAACTGGCAGCAGAGTGGCAGAGTAAATTTTTTGGGGTGCACAAACTGTTTATTAACCTTCCCCTTCCCAAATAGTGAATCATCTGATCCAAATATTTGTGTACTCTAGCTCAACATATCTTCATTATACCCCTTTTCTGCTTGTCATATTTGTCCCATTTTCTTAAAATGATATTATTATTTTTATTTAAATTTTAGGTATATGGTATGTTATTCTGTTGCCTCTGGTGTGCCAAGCCCAAAAATCAGAATGGCTTGCAACAAACATGAACCTTCATTTGTTCACCATATTGGTCACATTGAAAAGGAGAGATTTTTTTTACCACCCACCAAACTTTAAACATTCAACCTCATCTCCCTAACATTTTTGGAATGTGCCATCAGAGGGAGTCATGAAGCATATAAATGAGAATTATATCAAATTTTTAGTCCACAAACTGCTTGAATTGTTTCCTTGTTATGTTGCCCCTATAATGTATGTGTAAAAATAGGTTGCAATTTATTATGCTGAAGTAGTAACTAATTGTTCTTTGTTTGACTCCACAGTTTCCTTCCAACCCTCAGGAATGGCAGGATGTTGCGGCCCAGTTTGCCAATCTGTGGAATTTTCCCAATTGTGGGGGTGCCATTGATGGCAAACATGTCAGGATTGTTCCTCCGCCGGCCTCTGGCTCTTATTTTTATAATTACAAGGGCTTTAACAGCATAGTTCTTCTTGCTATAGTTTCTGCAAACTATGAGTTTATTTATGTTGATGTTGGTATGAATGGGCGTCATTCTGATGGAGGTGTGATGTCTCATACCGAATTCTATCACCGTCTTACTAATGGCACCTTAAGTTTGCCACCTGCGCAGGACAACGTGGAGGGCCTCAACTTTGTATTTGTGGCAGATGAGGCCTTTGCTCTTGGGGAACATCTGTTGAAGCGATGAGGAACCTCACCCCTGAGCAACGGATCTATAATTACAGACTGTCACGTGCCAGAAGGGTGGTTGAAAACGCCTTTGGCATTATGTCAAGTCGTTTTCGGCTATTTCTTACTGCCATTCACTTGGCTGAATACAAGCTTAACCACGTGGTGTTGTGCTGCTGCATCCTCCATAATTTTCTACGGAGGAATGCTACCAACTACATTGGGTCTGGCAATACTGATGACCCCTCAGGTGGACGGGCAGCTGAAGACGCAGTAATGCCAGCCCTGCAACTTACCCGACCTGCTGTCTCCTCCCAGAATGCACGTCTTGTGCGTGAGCAGTATATGGACTACTTTGTTGGTAGAGGGGCAGTGCCTTGGCAGCAAAATGTCCTGTAGAGTTTGTTCTATCTATTTTTTTTTCCTCTTAAAAATATAAATTTTGAGCTACTGTTATCTGTGGTTTGGTTATAAGTTTTTTATGTCCTTAGAATTTTGGTGAGAATTGTCAAAACTTTAGGGAAACAAGCAGACGTGCAAATACACCTTTCTAAACTTCAATACATCTATGTTGAGTATTATTATATTTTAGGGCTCTGCTACACCCCTTTTCGAATAATACACTGTCAATGTTCTTACCCTAAATTCTAAATATACTGGTAGTACTGATCTTATAAATAAGAAGCCACACCTTTTTTTGCAAAAACATTATTTTTTTAATAAGCACAATCCAATGTGCCATTTTTTTCTTTTACAAAAGTGCAAAACAGTGCTAGGTCATGAAGAATGCAATAATTCGTTAGTTATTATTTTGGCGAGAAACATGCATCTTTTCCAACACAGCAATATACCTTGCCAAGTGGTTACAGCAGAAATTAAAACATTTTTGGCAGAATTCTCTGCCCAAAATATTATTATAAACACACAATATGTATGACCAGATGCAGTTTTGTTTATTCTGTGGCGCTTTTTTTGTGGGTCAAAAATGCATGCACAGTGCTCTCCAATGCGCTACGGGGGTTCTGGTTGGTTGTAGCTCACAACATGCAGTCATCCTTAGCACCTGAAACTGAACTATCATGTTGTGAGCTAGAGCCGACCAGAACCTTCATGGAGTGCATGTCAAACACTGTGCCTGCATCCTTGTCGCATACAAAAATGCACCCCAAAATAAACGGAACTGTGTTTGATGCAAAATGCCCCTTAGCACAGTCTTTCTCCACTCTCCTTCTGGTGCATTGCCAGATGTTTCACTTTTGCCATAGGTACATATTTTTTTTTTGGATGTGCATATGTCAAAATTGGTCAGGTATAGCCCTTCAAAATTGTAATATACTGTTTCTGGAAAGCACCAGAAGAAGAGGAGTAAATAAAAACTCAGCTGAGACACTTAAATCACACCAAAACATTATTTTTTTCAAAAATAAAGTATTGAAATAGCCTCAAAAGTCACATTTGCTAACATCTGCGTATTGCAAAGTGAATTAGTGCCATTTCTAAACAACTAACAAAACTCAGCCTGTGCTAACAAGTCTAGTTGCATCAAGTTCACAGAAAATGTAAATAACAGGAGGTCCAAATGTAAACTATCAACCTACGTCACAAAAACAGCTAAAATTTTGCTAACAGGTCGTAATAATCCCTGATTCGTCTCTGAACACCAGTGGCAGACTCCTTTAGATTTTCAAGCTCTGTCATTGCCTGCAGCATATCAGCACTGATCCGACCAATAGTGCATCCTGGTAGTTGGTGGCCTTGGAAGAAGATAATAAATTAGAATGTGTTTGATGGTCAAGTGACTGAGGCAAAAAACATAGGGACACATTATTAATCAGGGCTACTTTATGAAAATACTGAAAATACTTACCTAAACATAGACACTCAATTGGTGCTTGCAAAATGCTTGATCTTCTAAATACAGCTACACTACTAGGTAATGTACACACTACAGATATACTCCGAAAATCTTGGACCAGGTGCATATGCATGTGTCTTCACGTGCAGCTACCTAAACAACACTGCCACCTCTCCCTTCTACATGCTCAAATGTTGAATGCACTACATAATTTGCTAGTGTGTTGTGGGCGTGTACAGACACATATTGACATAATTACATGTACTTACTTTTTTTGATAATGGTGCGGTGAATGGAGTCCAAATGTTCTTGCTCTCTGTGCTTCAAATCTGACCATCGTTTTCTGATTTGGTCTTTCGTTCGTTTTCTATCTATCATTCATATCATCTTCTCTCCAAGATATGGCCTGAGCCCATGGTCTTTGTCCTAGAAACACCAAAATGCTCTTATATGTCCTTACGTTTTGGGGGTGATTTTGGGCATGTTGTCTCCCCTGTTGGAAATGGAAGCCTCCTTTTGTCCCCTGTGGTGTTTTTCTCTTTGCCTTTTTTCTGTGGAAAACATTAAAATACAGTATATTATTTAGTACAGAAAAGTAGCCAAGACAGAAAGAACAACTTTCACATTATAATGAACTACATTTAAACTTGCATTATCTTCTTCTGGAGCCCTCACAATAACAAATCACCATTAAATGGAATCCATCTCTAATGTACTATTGACATAATTACATGTACTTACTTTTTTTGATAATGGTGCGGTGAATGGAGTCAAATGTTCTTGCAAATCTGACCATCGTTTTCTGATTTGGTCTTTCGTTCGTTTTATCCCATAATCTTCTTCCAATACTGCAAGGACCTTCTCCATTTTATGGCTGTTGGGTCTATCATAGTTCTCCATTTTGCAATCGTAATCGTATTTCTCAAAGATGCTCTCCACCATCTCCCCCTTGCTCATGGGGGTGGCCTTGTGCTTAATATAAACTCCTCCACTGCGGGGCCTGTTCGTATTCGTTGATTGCGCCATCATCTTCTCCCTCACACATGTACCTCACAGAATGGCGCAGGAAGAAAAAATAATGTGGTCACGCCCCAGCGTCATGACGCACGTAGAGCGGAGCTTCACGCATGCGTAGGCTATATAAATTAAAAACGAGCGGTCGAGGTCCCGCGCGCATGAACGAATCCATTGTTGCGACTCCACGTTAAGGCAAAGGAATACACTGAACGAAGGTAGGTGAATACATTGTGACACTAGTGGTTACTGCATGATTTAGCTTAGGGAACCAAACACACATTGTATAAGCATGTTAGGAACTCAAAGCAAGCACTTATTGGTTGTATTGTAACCTTTGTTGCAGAGATCTGATCAAAAACATGCCAAAAACTAAGGGTGGAAAACTAAATTCACGTCAATTCGTCAGTGCTTTTATCGAACTCTACAGATCGCATACCTGTCTGTGGCAGTCGAAACATAAAGATTATTCAGATAAAAATAAAAGACAGGCAGCAATAGCTACATTGGTGGCAGAAGCAAAGACTATGTACCCCAGGGCCAACGCAACACAAATTAAAGCTAAAATTGGGAGCCTGAGGAGCACGTTTCTCAGAGAGCTAAAGAAGGTCGAGGGATCGAAAAGATCGGGAGCTGCAGCAGATGACGTGTATGTACCCAAACTGTGGTACTTCAACAGCCTGATGTTTTTAAAGGACCAAACTGAGCCAAGAAAACATCTATCCACACTACCCTCCCTATCAGCAGAGGCCACAGATACTGAGGCAGAACCAACAGAGGAGGAGGAGGAGGAGGAGGAGGAGGAGGAGGAGGAGATCAGCTTTACCCAGGTCTAGTATTTTTCAACAACTGGCCATTCAAATATACTATGATGTTAATGTGTTGTTATGATGGCAACAAAACTGAAATGATGCTCCTTTTTCACACACAGGACCTTGGCAGCCAAGAAGAGGCTGGGCCCAGCAGCCTGTCAACCCAATGCCAAATCCCTACACTAAACCCTCCTCGAAAAAGGGCCAAGAAGAGGCAACAGCTAGATGACGCCACTGCTGAATTTTTAAGTAGGGCCACATCGGTCATCACCTCAGCACCCGATAGTGCAGAAGGGTTTGGCTGTTTCATTGCCAACAAGCTCCGAGAAATAGAGGCAGATCAAAGGGAGCTGTGTGAGGGGATGATGGTCCAGCTCCTTAGCAAGGCCAGGAAACGGGAGCTAACCCCTAATTCCCATGTCTGTGATTTAGATCACACACCTCCAGCTAATCAACAACAGGCCTACCAACCACAGGCAGCCTACCAAACCCAGACAAGTTACCAAGCCCACCCAGCCTACCCACACCAGCCAACCTACCCACAACCGCCAACCTTCCCACCCCAGCAAGCCCAACCACCCCAGCAGCATGGGGGTCAGTGGCCAACTCAGAGCCCAGATTTTAGGGGCTACTAATTTGGCCACCAACATAATGGTTTGGTACATATTTTGATGTGTTATTATTTTTTAGAAATTTTTTTTACCATTTAGATCCATTTTAGGGATAATTTTATGTTTAGCTTCAAAAATGGAACGACAAATGTGCGAAAACATGTTTCTTTCTTTTTTTATTGATTTTGTATTATTGTGATGGGAGTGACAAAGAAAAAAAATGGCCTCTGCTGATGGGGAGAGAAGTGTGGATAGTGTTGTTCTTGGTTCAGTTTGGTCGGCAAAAAATATCAGCCTGTTGAAGTACCACAGCCTGGAGACAGACATGTCTTCTGCTGCTGCTCCCCATCTTTTGGAGTCCATGATCTTCTGGTGCTCACTATATTGTAATTCTCAGGTCCCCAAGTTTGGATATTTACCAAAAAATTGTTAGGTATGCCCTGGGGTACAGAGGCTTTGCAAAGTCCACCATTTGTTCTATTGCTGCCTTCCTTATGTTTTGGATTTGTCCTATTTTAGGAGAATTTTTTTGAATAAATGGATGATGTGAAGGTGTCTTGAATTATTTGTGTAAAGTCAAATGTCAGTTTGTGAGTAGGCAGGTCCTTTGCTCAAATTAAAGGGAGACAAATAGAGTAGTTGGTACTTTAACCTTAAAAAATAATAAGGGATAATGGTGTTTTTAGAAGTTGACACAAAATAATCTTGAAATTTGCTTGATTCATCTAAACAAAATACACTAATCAAAAGTAAATTAATTTGTTTTTAATCCATCCGTATCACCAGCAAAGCAGGTTTTAAGATTATTGTCATTACAAAGAAAAGGATAATGTGCGCTGTTTTTCGAGATTTCGAAACTAGCCGCGTCACGAATGTTCTTTTTCTAATACAAACGCTAGTTTTACTAGACAGAAGGCTTCCGGCTGCTCTTTACTTCGGAGCATGCGCATTTTAACTTTGGACAATAGTCCGATGGTTTGCTGTACACACGATCGGATTTTGCACCATCGGACTTTTGTTGCCTGAAAGTTGGTCCGTTCGCAGACCAAACTTTTTGTCCGATGAAAGCCAAAAAAGTTGGTCCGATGGAACGTACACACGGTCGGACAAATGAGAAAAGTGTCGGATTTTGATGTTGGTTGGGCAAAAGTCCGACCGTGTGTACGGGGCTTTAGTATAGTATTGTTAAGCCCCATACACTTGGTCAGACTGTTTTAACAACAAACATAAAAACGATCGTTTTCCGATCGTTCTCAGAAAATTTGTTTGTTTTTAAACTGCATCAGAAAAACATTTTTGGGTTCAAAAGTCTGGCCAACTGAACTCCCTTCAGATGAAAATCCACAGAAAAGTTTATTAGGCTTTACTGTACAAGTGTACTCACTACTCAGCACAAATAAGAAGCTGCTTTCAGTCACTGAGGCTGGCCATACATGTTCAATTTTTCTTGTACAATTTTCTTTTAGATTTACCAAAAACCATATAATATGAGGTCAAACTAAACAACACTTTCAATTGTATGCAATCAGGCAGGCCCTTGCACTACATAGTTGAAGGTAAATCTTAAGAAAATTGCACAGAAAATTGTATCATGTATGGCCAGCCTAACTCTCTGGCCATTAAAAAAAACATAAACAAAAGATTTGCATTTGAACACGTTTCTTTTGTTCTTTTCGTATGTTGATATGACACCTATAACAAAAGATTTGCCTTCAGTATTTTGAATACACAATACAAACAGAAAAAGGAATTCATTCAATATACATAATGAAATTCTTTTGGTATAGATGTCATTGAACAATGAAACATACAACTGAAAACGAACACAAAACGGATTCAAACAAAATACACAATGCAAATCTATTGATACAGATTTCATTTTTGTTATTTTGCCGTTTTCGTCTTGTCGTTTTTTCCCGTCGGATCGTTCGTTCGTATTTGCGGTCGTTCGTTATGCGGCTCATCCGTTATCCCGTCGTTTTCGTATTTTGGTGCTTTACCGTTTTCGTATGTACACATTATCCCACGGGTACGAAAATGAACATTTTCGTACGAAAATAACATTCGTACGAACGGGAATGCACATATCTAATGACTGATCGTGGTTCACATTTTGTAGGAACTCATGATCTGCATCTCCTCTCCTCTCCGAACAGGGATGTTTACACACACACGTCCCTCTGCTGCCTCTCATTCCCGTGATCGCTCATGGCCGGCGGTCATCGTGGCCGTCGGTCACGAGCACTGTCACCCCCCCCCCCGTGTGCAATGGTCCCACTTAAAGGGACCGACCTACAGCTACGACGGTCTGCCGAAACGAGCCGACCTGCCGCAGTATAATGATGCAGCTTTCTACCACCAATAGAAAGCTCTGTCTCAAAAAAATGATAAAAAAATTATTTGGGTACAGTGCTGCATCACCGCGCAATTGTCATTCAAAGTGTGACAGCGCTGAAAGCTTAAATTGGCCTGGGCAGGAAGGGGGTGAAAGTGCCCGGTAGGCAAGTGGCAAACAAATGTAGCTGTAGATGGGGTAGGCAGTAATGGTTCAACTAAACTCTTTTTTTTTTATAACCGATTTTCTCCAGCCACCTCTTCTAATTTGGAAAACCTGGTGACAATGGAATAATAAAAACGTAATTGCTGCTCGTCAATATGTCCTTTTTGTCGTTCATCAACTGATCTTGCTTATCACTTGCAGTTGCTGTGTAATGCCGTGTACACAAGACCCTTATTCATGTCATGGAAAAAAACAACGTTTTTCTCTACGTACAACACGTACGACGGCATAAAGGGGAAGTTCCATTCGAATGGCTCCACCCTTTGGGCTGATTATGCTAATTTCCCATCTCATAACTTGCTTCTGAGCATGCGCATTTTTTTCCCCGGCATTAAAGCGTACACACGACCATTTTTCACGACGAGAGAAACAACGAGAAAAAATAGAGCAGGTTATAATTTTTTAATATAAGAGAAGGAGAGGAGTTTACACATCCGGACAGTCTGAGGGTGGCCACATCCCTGATAACTATAGAAAAAAGAGTAAAGGTATTTGTGTGGAAAATCTCGCGCCAATGTGGGGGAGGGGTGAGAAAATTAAAATAGAAAAGCTGCTCCCTGGATAAATCAATGGGTTGAATTATAACAATTGTGTGCGTGGAATAGGGGCGCTAAAAGAAAATTAAATAAATAGGTGAATAAATATAACCTATCCCAATATAAACATAAATCCTTATTGCAAACTATTTGAAAAAATGTGCAATTTACCTATAAAGTCAATGGTAATGACAACACCTGCAGTGAAATAGTGTGCAATTACATATAAATAAAATAAAATATTGTTGAACAATATACAATATACAGTGAGATGTATAGTGACCATAAATAATATTAAAGTGCTCCGTGCTCAAAATCCTTGTGGTAGGTTCCACCTTCACCAATAGGACACCTCAAGTGGGGATGGATGGCTCCTTACCGGATGATGTTGACCTAAACTAAGGTCAATAGAGCTTGGGTAACAACACCTTTCACATGGGGATTCCAATGTAGTTTGACGAGTATTGCAGATGTCATAAAGAAAAAGGAAGAACAGCTCCCATAGTGTAAAACTATTTATTACGATGTAAAATTGCAAATACACAGTGCCAAATGGCCTCTTACTTGAATAGGTGCCCGTATCCCGACACTGAGGCTGTAGGCTTGTAAATATGGAGAGAGAAGCGAAGACCGGCGTGCGTTCCACTGCAGTGCGCGAGGAAACCAGATAACCGGATGTGGATAATCAATGCGTGCCCAGGTACCGCCTCGACGTACGTTTCGATTTGATCGTCATCAGAAAACGGGACTTTGAAGGCCAGGCTCAGAATAAAAAAAGTTTTATTATATGGACCAATTAACATACAAATCGATATTTGTTAGAAAAGTGACCTGTACGGTCCAACTACCTCTGCACAACACTCGCAGAGTAGATATGGAACACCAGGGATAAGAAAAGTGCACCCAGTGAAAAAATAGAGGAGAAGTAAAATTGATTAACAACACAGTATATGATACAGCATGATAAAAGAAGCACAATCTCCGAGGGACAATGGAGAATGCCCAGTATACTGTGTTGTTAATCAATTTTACTTCTCCTCTATTTTTTTCACTGGGTGCACTTTTCTTATCCCTGGTGTTCCATATCTACTCTGCGAGTGTTGTGCAGAGGTAGTTGGACCGTACAGGTCACTTTTATAACAAATATCGATTTGTATGTTAATTGGTCCATATAATAAAACCTTCAAAGTCCCGTTTCCTTGGGGGTACTCTTTTTTCTATGATTTTTTTTTAAGTGTATTTTTGTGCGTGAACTCGAGAGAGAGGAGCCGAACTGCAGGAGTTGGGAGTAGGCAGACCCTCCCCCCGGAGGCAATCGCCATCCTTCTCCATGCCCCTGGTGGCAAGGGCGGGTGTGAGGGGGGGCCTCCCACTCACCCCGCCCTACCTGCTTCTCTTGGGAGCCCAACTGGGGCCCAACGGGGCAGAGGGACTCCCCCTATGAGGTAGTGAGGGGGCCTAGCCCACCCAGCCAGCCCCTTAGGTCTTCACCTCTCTTTATTTTAGGAGACCGCATGGCCAAAGTGCGTGCGTGTTAAACCAATTTTGTGTGTGTGCAAGTGTGGTGATTTTTTGTGGGGGGGGGCGTACTAAGCACAGGCGTACCTTGCATAGCACACCCCCCGGGAGCCGGGCTGAGACCACCAAACTCAATTCACATGTAGCCGAGACCGGGATCCGAACCCTTGGCTGCAGAGGTGAACGGCTTGTCAGCGCAGTGCCAATCACGTTGAGCCACCACAGCTCCCCACTTCTATAAATTTTCAATGACCATTTGTCTCGTCGAGAAAAATGCTCTGAAGCCCACACACAACCGTTTTTCACAACCAATTAAAAAAAATTGCATTTTTCTCGTCATGAAAAACGATCGTGTGTACGCGGCGGCATAAGAGAAATGTAGAAAGAGAAAAAAGGGTGACACATGTTGCAGAGAAGGTAGAGCTGCTCGCCCCGGAAATAATGGATAATGAAAAAGGTTTCCCCGTAAGTGGGACTTTTAGGCAGCATTGTCAAAGCAGTGAGATACTGGTATTGGTATAAAAAATAATGTTTATTAGCTCAGAAAGAGACTAGGTATGGTACTGAGTCTGGATGACAATATATAAGTAAAAACAATATAATGGCAAAATATATAAATAGCATTCCATGGTACATACGATAAAATCATTGCATATCATAATTCATTACATGTTCATTAAGTGTTACATATCAATGTACAATGTTGATCCCCGACGCGTTTCGACCTGTGGGGTCTCCTCAGGGGGATGATTGTCTCTACAAAATATATCACAGAGGTATGAATAAGTAAAAGAGTAAAAAAGCATATCGGTGTATATCCAAAAGATTATGACAAGGAGTATAATTACCGCTACCCATGGAATGGAAAACTTGGAAAGCCACTAGATGCTCCGAAGGAACTCGGGAAATCCCCCACACACCCGAGAATGGGAGGTCCAACCAGGAAGGGTCTACAGGGGGCCTCGGACATGACGCCCCATCGGTGGGGGAAGAGCCATCGCCTGAAAGGAAACACCCAGTGAAGGCCACATTTGTATAATTGGGTAGAAAATATAGGCAAACCAAACAAAAGGATTGCTAATTATGTGTGCATATCTGGAGGGTAAAGGGCAAAGGCAAACCGATGTATTGCCAATATATATGAGATGTTGTACAGGGCATTCCTAAGAGAAAGTACAGGGGTGGGGTAATATGAGTGTAATCTAAAATTGGTTGAATGGGGATTAGTCTGTGAAATAAAGCTTACAAAAGTGCATAGATGTGATAGGTGAGGTGTGTGATGGTAGTGATAGTGCGATAAGAAAGTAAATAGCAGACTGCAAGTAAAGAGAGCAGATGATGGTTCAAATTGTGAAAACAAATGTGAAAGTGAAAATGAATCAAAGAAGTGAATGTGTAGGAGCAATTAAGTGTTCCCAATTGAAGGTGAATAAGAATTGTATGATATACATAAAATATATACATGTGCAAACAATAATAAAGTAAATAATATTGGTAATATGTTGATAGTTATATACTAAAAGGGCGGATAGTTACCTGATGTGCTGGTATGTTTGAAATGGGTATAAGTAGTGGGTCGTTGAGAGCCTGACAGCAAAGATTTGCAGGACAGGCATGAGCGGAATGCCGAGACGGTATGGATGCAATGACATCCAACCAGGTCTGTAGGGGATTAGTGTGTATTCCCCCAAGGCCAACCATATATAGTGCCCTGGGTGGCAATCAGGGTGAAACGAAACAGGCTTGCGGCTCCTCCCATCCATCAGGAGGGGCGGCGTTGCGGTCCCCAGATGGAGACCGCGTGAGGCCCCCCCGGCGTCCCGGAAGGCTGGGAAGCCCCGACAATAGTCGTCCTCTCTGCCGCAAATTGCGTGACGTCATGACGTGTACGCACGTCGGGGTGGACGTCTGCGCGCACCAGCTCGACGTCCAGGGAGGATCAAGGGACGCCGCCGGCAGTGGGGCTCGCATCGGCGCATGAGGGAGGATCCCCCAATGCAAAGCCGAGGCGAGAAAGGAGGGGACCAAGTCAACCCTTCACCCCACTGCCGGGAGACCCTGGGGGGGGGACCCCATCCATCTAGGGCGAGGCGGGGACAGCCCGGAGCAAAGGAACAGAAAGTGGTCTAATCCATAGGTACAGAGTGTACTGGAATGACAAAAATCTAAACTGTTGTGTTTATTAAATAATATAGTATAATAGTAACGCACGGATGGCTAATGGTACAGTTTGACAAATGTATTTGCACGGAAATTGAGCTTAAATTCCATGGCTGAAACCCCTAGCATACTATGAAAAAAATGAAGAAGTTTTTTGTTAGGATATTTTAAACCTGATGCAATACAGGAATCTGTATACCTGATGCATGTTGAAAAGGGGGGGGGGGAAGAATGAATAATCCAGACTAATCCGCTTATATATAGTAAATTGGTTGGGTTGGAACAAATGTTCAAAGAAGCATTTGGACATTCTGCAATATTCAAATATGTGACATTGCAGTACATAAAAGTATAAATCCTGAAATTGTAACAGGAGTATAAAAAACGGAAAACCGGGTGGATAAATAAATAAATTCAACCCCCACACTAACAGGGGTTCAGAAAAAATATCATCTAAGATATATAAAGATGGCCCATGGCCCCCATTCTGGGGTGGGCCGGCGTAGTGTCACAGGTAATGCTGGGGTTAAGGAAGCCGATGGGAAAGCAAAAAAACCCGTGTCTAATCTCTATGTGTCAATGGGGAGCGGGTGTTTAACCACCCAAAGTGATAGAAAGAGAAAAAAGGGTGACACATGTTGCAGAGAAGGTAGAGCTGCTCGCCCCGGAAATAATGGATAATGAAAAAGGTTTCCCCGTAAGTGGGACTTTTAGGCAGCATTGTCAAAGCAGTGAGATACTGGTATTGGTATAAAAAATAATGTTTATTAGCTCAGAAAGAGACTAGGTATGGTACTGAGTCTGGATGACAATATATAAGTAAAAACAATATAATGGCAAAATATATAAATAGCATTCCATGGTACATACGATAAAATCATTGCATATCATAATTCATTACATGTTCATTAAGTGTTACATATCAATGTACAATGTTGATCCCCGACGCGTTTCGACCTGTGGGGTCTCCTCAGGGGGATGATTGTCTCTACAAAATATATCACAGAGGTATGAATAAGTAAAAGAGTAAAAAAGCATATCGGTGTATATCCAAAAGATTATGACAAGGAGTATAATTACCGCTACCCATGGAATGGAAAACTTGGAAAGCCACTAGATGCTCCGAAGGAACTCGGGAAATCCCCCACACACCCGAGAATGGGAGGTCCAACCAGGAAGGGTCTACAGGGGGCCTCGGACATGACGCCCCATCGGTGGGGGAAGAGCCATCGCCTGAAAGGAAACACCCAGTGAAGGCCACATTTGTATAATTGGGTAGAAAATATAGGCAAACCAAACAAAAGGATTGCTAATTATGTGTGCATATCTGGAGGGTAAAGGGCAAAGGCAAACCGATGTATTGCCAATATATATGAGATGTTGTACAGGGCATTCCTAAGAGAAAGTACAGGGGTGGGGTAATATGAGTGTAATCTAAAATTGGTTGAATGGGGATTAGTCTGTTATTTCTCATATATATTGGCAATACATCGGTTTGCCTTTGCCCTTTACCCTCCAGATATGCACACATAATTAGCAATCCTTTTGTTTGGTTTGCCTATATTTTCTACCCAATTATACAAATGTGGCCTTCACTGGGTGTTTCCTTTCTTGCAGAATGTCCAAATGCTTCTTTGAACATTTGTTCCAACCCAACCAATTTACTATATATAAGCGGATTAGTCTGGATTATTCATTCTTCCCCCCCCCCCCTTTTCAACATGCATCAGGTATACAGATTCCTGTATTGCATCAGGTTTAAAATATCCTAACAAAAAACTTCTTCATTTTTTTCATAGTATGCTAGGGGTTTCAGCCATGGAATTTAAGCTCAATTTCCGTGCAAATACATTTGTCAAACTGTACCATTAGCCATCCGTGCGTTACTATTATACTATATTATTTAATAAACACAACAGTTTAGATTTTTGTCATTCCAGTACACTCTGTACCTATGGATTAGACCACTTTCTGTTCCTTTGCTCCGGGCTGTCCCCGCCTCGCCCTAGATGGATGGGGTCCCCCCCCCCAGGGTCTCCCGGCAGTGGGGTGAAGGGTTGACTTGGTCCCCTCCTTTCTCGCCTCGGCTTTGCATTGGGGGATCCTCCCTCATGCGCCGATGCGAGCCCCACTGCCGGCGGCGTCCCTTGATCCTCCCTGGACGTCGAGCTGGTGCGCGCAGACGTCCACCCCGACGTGCGTACACGTCATGACGTCACGCAATTTGCGGCAGAGAGGACGACTATTGTCGGGGCTTCCCAGCCTTCCGGGACGCCGGGGGGGCCTCACGCGGTCTCCATCTGGGGACCGCAACGCCGCCCCTCCTGATGGATGGGAGGAGCCGCAAGCCTGTTTCGTTTCACCCTGATTGCCACCCAGGGCACTATATATGGTTGGCCTTGGGGGAATACACACTAATCCCCTACAGACCTGGTTGGATGTCATTGCATCCATACCGTCTCGGCATTCCGCTCATGCCTGTCCTGCAAATCTTTGCTGTCAGGCTCTCAACGACCCACTACTTATACCCATTTCAAACATACCAGCACATCAGGTAACTATCCGCCCTTTTAGTATATAACTATCAACATATTACCAATATTATTTACTTTATTATTGTTTGCACATGTATATATTTTATGTATATCATACAATTCTTATTCACCTTCAATTGGGAACACTTAATTGCTCCTACACATTCACTTCTTTGATTCATTTTCACTTTCACATTTGTTTTCACAATTTGAACCATCATCTGCTCTCTTTACTTGCAGTCTGCTATTTACTTTCTTATCGCACTATCACTACCATCACACACCTCACCTATCACATCTATGCACTTTTGTAAGCTTTATTTCACAGACTAATCCCCATTCAACCAATTTTAGATTACACTCATATTACCCCACCCCTGTACTTTCTCTTAGGAATGCCCTGTACAACATCTCATATATATTGGCAATACATCGGTTTGCCTTTGCCCTTTACCCTCCAGATATGCACACATAATTAGCAATCCTTTTGTTTGGTTTGCCTATATTTTCTACCCAATTATACAAATGTGGCCTTCACTGGGTGTTTCCTTTCAGGCGATGGCTCTTCCCCCACCGATGGGGCGTCATGTCCGAGGCCCCCTGTAGACCCTTCCTGGTTGGACCTCCCATTCTCGGGTGTGTGGGGGATTTCCCGAGTTCCTTCGGAGCATCTAGTGGCTTTCCAAGTTTTCCATTCCATGGGTAGCGGTAATTATACTCCTTGTCATAATCTTTTGGATATACACCGATATGCTTTTTTACTCTTTTACTTATTCATACCTCTGTGATATATTTTGTAGAGACAATCATCCCCCTGAGGAGACCCCACAGGTCGAAACGCGTCGGGGATCAACATTGTACATTGATATGTAACACTTAATGAACATGTAATGAATTATGATATGCAATGATTTTATCGTATGTACCATGGAATGCTATTTATATATTTTGCCATTATATTGTTTTTACTTATATATTGTCATCCAGACTCAGTACCATACCTAGTCTCTTTCTGAGCTAATAAACATTATTTTTTATACCAATACCAGTATCTCACTGCTTTGACAATGCTGCCTAAAAGTCCCACTTACGGGGAAACCTTTTTCATTAAGAGAAATGTAGTGCCCCCTTACTGTCAGTAATGGACGCTATTGTAAATTTAGTGGGGGGATGAGAGAGTTACCCTGCTCTTATCCATGTTAATTGTTTAAATTTGTGTTTTGGGCTGGGCTGCCTGTGGTCCCATTTTCTGTTCTGAGGATATGTTATCATCCTTGGGCAGCAGATGGCGCCAGAGGGGTTCCAGAACAGAGCCGCCTTTCCTCAGCAAGCCAATCAGAGGAGTGTTTCCCTCGCTGGGCATGCTGGGAGAGTGTATATCTGATGCGGGTGCCTTTTTGTTCGCGTCTTCTACCCGGGTCTCCTACCCGCAGCGGGTCGCAGGTGCGGCACCCACCTTCAGGGTGCGCGCACGCCACAAGGCCGCCACTATGGGCTAACTGGCCGGGGCCTACACTATGCGGAGTTACGAACTTTGGGCCTCATGGCTCAGAGCAACTGATGCTATCCGGGACCCCAGTGACTTACTCCCAAGCTGGGTGCTGTTCGGTGGGGGATCGGTCTGAGGAGAACCCGGAGGCATGTGATCCAACAGGGCTTGAGCGAACCATCGGGGATCTGGTTGCCAGAAACTGACAGACCATATTCAGACTGTCAGCTGGTGACCTTCACTAAAAGACCTACTGGGAGGATTTGCTCTACAACTCTACTCTACAAATATTGGGCCTGTGGCAGAGGTTTCCATCTTAAAACTTAATCCAATTAGAGCCAAGTGGGTGGCAGAGACTTGTTCCTTCCCAGAAGCTCTAAGTGACACTCTGGCTGCCATGCCTGTAAGAGGGGTCTGTCCGGGGGCACTTTACCCGCTCTGGCTAGAGTGGCAACGTGATAGATACAATTGTTGAAGGCAGGACGGCTTTCCCTATCCAAAGCCTGATGCTGCAAGGTTCATCTTTCTTTCTTCCACCTATCCTGTCTACCTCGAGTTGATGTTGGTCATGTTTGACCAGGAATAAAGCATCGGAAAATTCAACTATCAGCCTGGACATTCAGTCACTGCTCTGCTCACCACCTTCACCCCTAGACACCACACAGAGGTAACTTAAATATGGGGATCCCAAATCTAATCAGCGGCTCCTGAATGGGGTAGCGCTCCAGAAAAAAGAGTGAAATCATTAATATTGAGCTGGAAGGTTGAGATCAGGCTTTATTCCCTGAGATCTGGCTGGAGTAAGGTGAGACATGTACTGGTAACGTGTTCTCAAGAGTTATTCCCCCGTCTATGTAGAGCGCAGACCTGGGCGATCCATCTATTGGAATGACTCTTCTTTTGAAGTTGGACAGTTCTGCCTGCAGTATCGCCTCTGGCCCTTTATACAGCCTTTGAAATCAACTCATTTTATAATCCCTGGTTCAGTTCCTCTAAATCCATGTAGGACTAGTCTGAAGTGATGCTAATATTTGGTCTTGTGAGATTTATACTTAACCGCTTGCCGACCGCGTCATTTGGATAAACGTCTGCAGAATGGTACGGCTACGCAAAGCAACGTATATATACGTTGCTTTGAATTTGGCACCGCGCATTTTTTTTTTTTAAAACAAATTTATTTCCTCAGTTTAGGCCGATATGTGTTCTTCTACATATTTTTGGTAAAAAAAAAAAAAAAAAACACAATAAGCGTATATTGATTGGTTTGCGCTAAGGTTGTCCCGATACTGAGCATTTGCCGGAGTACTTCCGCAAATGCCCCCGATGCCAGATCTGATACTAACCCCCCCGCCGCACCACCACGTATAGACACTCCCCCTTGCTCTGACAGTTTGATAGACAGATCACCTGTCCCCTGTATTGGACGGGTGATCTGTCTATCAAACTGTCAGAGCAAGGGGGAGTGTCTATACGCGGCGCAGTGGGGAACACACGGCTATTCAAATGAAAGCTGTGATGTTCCCCGCACTGATGAACTAGGCGGCGGCGGCTGCATATATGATATGGGGGAACATGGCTGCATATGTGGGGGGACATGGCTGCATATATGGGGGGACATGGCTCCATATGTGGGAGACATGGCTGCATATGTAGGGGACATGGCTGCATATGTGGGGGACATGGCTGCATATGTGGGGGACATGGCTGCATATGTAGGGGACATGGCTGCATATGTAGGGGGACATGGCTGCATATATGGGGGACATGGCTGCATATGTGGGGGACATGGCTGCATATGTGGGGGGACATGGCTGTATATATGGGGGACATGGCTGCATATGTAGGAGACATGGCTGCATATGTGGGGGACATGGCTGCATATGTGGGGGACATGGCTGCATATGTAGGGGACATGGCTGCATATGTGGGGGACATGGCTGCATATGTGGGGGACATGGCTGCATATGTAGGGGACATGACTGCATATGTGGGGGGACATGGCTGCATATGTGGAGGGGACATGGCTGCATATGTGGGGGGACATGGCTGCATATGTGGGGGGACATGGCTGCATATGTGGGGGACATGGCTGCATATGTGGGGGGACATGGCTGCATATGTGGGGGGACATGGCTGCATATGTGGGGGGACATGGCTGCATATGTGGGGGGACATGGCTGCATATGTGGGGGACATGGCTGCATATGTGGGGGGACATGGCTGCATATGTGGGGGACATGGCTGCATATGTGGGGGACATGGCTGCATATGTGGGGGACATGGCTGCATATGTGGGGGACATGGCTGCATATGTAGGGGGGACATGGCTGCATATGTGGGGGGACATGGTTGCATATGTGGGGGACATGGCTGCATATGTAGGGGGGACATGGCTGCATATGTAGGGGACATGGCTGCATATGTGGGGGACATGGCTGCATATGTGGGGGACATGGCTGTATATGTAGGGGGGACATGGCTGCATATGTAGGGGGGACATGGCTGCATTTGTGGGGGGACATGGCTGCATTTGTGGGGGGACATGGCTGTATTTGGGGACACATTTAAAAAAAAAGTATCGGTATTCGGTATCGGCGAGTACATGAAAAAAGGTATCGGTACTTGTACTCGGTCCTAAAAAAGTGGTATTGGGACAACCCTAGTTTGCGCAAAAGTTATAGGGTCTACAAAATAGGTGATGGATTTATAGCATTTTTATCATTTTTAATAATGGCGGCGATCTGCGATTATTATCTTGGCTGCGATATTGCAGCGGACACATCGGACACTTTTGACAAATTTTTGGGACCATTCACATTTATACAGCAATCCGTGCTATAAAAATGCATTGATTGCTGTATAGGTATGACTGGCAGGGAAGGGGTTAACTTTAGGGTGAGGGGACTGACTGGGGGAGGTGAGCGATCAGTGTCCCTATGTACAAGGGACACACCAACAGTCTCCTCTCCCTGACAGGACGTGGATCTGTGTGTTTACACATACAGATCCACGGTCCTGCTCAGTTACCGGGCAATCGTGGGTGCCGGGTACTCGCATCGGGTTCCCAGTGACGCGCACGCCCCCTAGTGGCTTGGGAAGGCACGACGGTCATATGAAGTCCGTCCAGAATGAGAGGGTTTTCGTCCCGCCATCATATAATGGTGGGCGGTAGACAAGTGGTTAAAGGGGTTGTAAGGGTACAATTTATTTTCCTATATACTGTATTTATCGGGGTATTGCGCGCTCCTTCGTATAGCACGCACCCCTAATGTCGACCTGTAAAAAAAAAAAAACGTTTAGTACTTACAGTTTTGGTGTCTTGAGCGGCGTCCATCGTCCGGTCCGGCGTCCGTCTTCAGCTCCAGTGGTGTCCTCCCTTCTTCTCCAGCGATGTCTCAAGACGAATCCCCGCTTCCCGCGCTCAGTTTGAACGCCTCCGCCGACATATACCGAGTGCAGTACACTCGGGTACATTTGGCCAGGCTCGTGCTCAGGCTCTGTGACGTTTATGCCTGAGCACGAGCGAAGCCGAGCCTGGCCGAATGTACCCGAGTGTACTGCAATCGGTATATGTCGGCGGCTCAGTTCAAACTGAGCGTGGGAAGCGGGTATCGGCGTATATCTCGCACCCACCATTTCCCCCTTATTTTAAGGGGAAAAAAGTGCGCGGTATACGCCGATAAATACGGTAGCTTCCTTTACCTTAGTGCAGTCC
The DNA here is from genome assembly GCA_029574335.1 of Rana kukunoris. Classification (NCBI taxonomy): domain Eukaryota; kingdom Metazoa; phylum Chordata; class Amphibia; order Anura; family Ranidae; genus Rana; species Rana kukunoris. Next base: position 2,628,624 of record CM056053.1, on the reverse strand, counting down.
TCCTTCACTTACCTCATCCTTCCATTTTGCTTTTAAATGTCCTTATTTCTTCTGAGAAATCCTCACTCCTTTCTCTATCTGCAACGTAGAGAGCGTCCCGACTCTCCTGTAGTCCAAGGGAGAGGCGAGCTCGACACTCCACACCAGGGAGAAAGCCTTGCATTACTGTGTGGAGTTACAGACAGCAGAACAAAAAGTGAGGGTTTCTCAGAAGAAATAAGGACATTTAAAAGCAAAATGGAAGGATGAGGTAAGTGAAGGAAAACTGCACGAAGGTAAAGGAAGCCATTTTTTTACGAAAACAAAATTGTCCCTGTGTACCTGTGTGTGGAGAAAGCCTCTTGAGGGGGCGAGCAGGAGTGTCAGGAAGCCCACTAACACAGAGTGTCCTGACTCTCTTGTAGTCTAAGGGAGGTGTGAGCTCGACACTCCACACCAGGGAGAAAGCCTCGCATTACTGTGTGGAGTTACAGACAGAAGAACAGGAAGTGAGGATTTCTTCACAACCCCTTTAAGGAGCACAGTAGCGCAGATAGCCACCTGTTTTTATTCTATTGAATAGTGGACTGTTCCTGACGTCATCCAACCCAGAGCAAGCCCAATAGACCAGGAACAGTCCACCACTTGCTTGAGGGGGAGCATTTTTTTCCCCCAGGCAATGGAAGGATCAGGTGATTATAAGCTTTCTGCTCGCCCCTAGAGAAAACGACCAGTTGATCCGTGCAGCGTAGGCGCATCCCAACTGCATGAGAAAAAAAATGTTGCCTGGAGTTCTGCTTTAACAGACTCCTCCTGTAACAATGGCACAGTGCCCCCTACAGGTTAGAGCGTCTGCACCTGCCTACACGCAGCTCACGTAAATGAGGAAGAAGATAAATGGATAGCCGCACTCTAAAACCCGATGAGGTGGTCTTTTATTAAATAATCAGCATGTACAAAAATGGGTCACAGCAGTGGAAAACAAGGAGCAGCCGACGCGTTTCGCACTGTATCAGTGCTTATTCATGGCTTATACGCAGCTCACGTAAGTAAGTAAAAAAAGAAAGAGCATGAGTTCGGCTCATCTCTAGTCCTAAACATGCTGCCTATATAGGGGCAGTTTAGTAAATTACTAAAAAAAAGCTAAAGCTTTTTTGGGGGAGGGACTTTGTATAAGTAACAAAACTTCAGTGAAATTTGCAATTGTTAGAATTATTTTAACCCTTTAAAATCCCACTCTCTTTTTTTCATATCACATTAGCAATAAAGTGATTGCCTCTGCATTGTGAAAGCCGGTTCAATTGACATGCAAATGAAGGAATCTCAAGTGGGTGTAATTAAGAGGATTAATGATATTGATTCCCTGTCCACTAAATACTTTAATGGCAGATGCTTTTAGACGTGGAAATAATTATGTAGTTATTCAGTCTCATCCGGCGAACGAAGCCGGCATTTCAATCCTGCAGTAAAATATGGAGATGTGTTTGTTTTTATTGGTGGAAGGCAAATTGCAACTTTCCCTAAAGTGACCGAAAGCAATGGATGTTTTGGACCTTAAAGCAGAATTACACCACAAACCAAAAACACAAATTTATTTTTAACCACTTGCTTACTGGGCACATAAACCCCCCTCCTGCCCAGGCGAAATTTCAGCTTCCGGCGCTGCGTCACTTTAACCACTTAAGGACCCCCGCACGCACATATACGGCCACAGAATGGCTCGTACAGGCACAAGGGCGTAAATTTACGTCCCCGCCTAAGTGCGGTTCGGGGGTCCCATCGGGACCCCCTCCGCGGCGTGCGGGGGTCCCCCTGGCTCCGGGAGCGATCCGGGACGAGCGGGCGGATGTCGGCGTTTACCCGCCCCCCCCGATCGCTCCCAGCCAATGGTAGCGCTCCCCCTTCGTGTAACTTCCTCCTCCTGTGTTTACACAGGAAGGAGGAAATGATGTCACCTCTTATCGCAGCGCTGTTTCCCAGCGCTGCTGATGAGAGAAGACATCACAAGTAAGTGTGCACCAACACAACACTGACACACACTCACATAGGCATATTAACCCCTTGTGGTCGCCCCCCCCACCCCCCTGTCACAGTGTCACTGAATGCAGTGATCTAATCACTGCATTTAGTGTCAGTGTGACAGGCAGTGTAAAAACAGTTAGGCCCCTTTCACACTGGGGCGTTTTTACAGCGTTTTTTGAGCGTTATTCGAGCGAAACCTCATCTGCAATTCCAATGTGCTAGCAAAGCACCGCTAAGACTCTAAAGTTTTAGGGCGTTTTAGCAGCGCCTCAGTGTGAAAGGGTAAGGCGTTTTTACAGCGCTTTTCAATTAATTTAAATGGAGAGAGGCGTTTTTGGAGCGTTTTTTTCAGCGCTCCAAAGATGCAGCTTGCAGGACTTTTCTCAACGCCTCAGTGTGAAAGGGTAAGGCGTTTTTACAGTGCTTTTCAATTGATTTAAATGAAGGGGGGCGTTTTTAGATCGTTTTTTTCATCGCCCAAAAGCTGCTCCAAAGATGCTGCTTGCAGGACTTTTCTCAACGCCCCACCAGTGCAACGCCTCAGTGTGAAAGGGTAAGGCGTTTTTACAGCACTTTCAATTCATTTCAATGGAGAAGGGCTATTTGGAGCGTTTTTTTAGCGCCCAAAAGCTGCTGCTTGCAGGACTTCTCTCAACGCCTCAGTGTGAAAGGGTAAGGCGTTTTTACAGCGCTTGCAGGACTCAGTGTGAAAAGGTCCATTAAGATGCATGGAGAGCGTTTTATGAGCGTTTTAAGAGCGCTATTTTTATCGCTAAAACGCTGTAAAAACGCTTCAGTGTGAAAGGGGTCTTAGTGTTAGGTTCAGGATAGCCCCCCCACCCCCACTAATAAAGTTTTAACCCCCTGATCACCGCCCTAGTTAACCCTTTCACTCCCTATTGCCAGCGTCACTAAGCGATCATTTTTCTGATCGCTGTATTAGTGACGCTGTTCCCGCTAGGTAGCTATTTTTTTTTATTGCGATTTTTTTTTTACTAAAGACATGTGGCTGAATTAATTTTGGCCCAAATGTTTGACTAAAATTTAGTTTATTTGATTTTTTTTTAACAAAAAGTAAAAAATTGTGTATTTTTTCAAAAATGTCGCTCTATTTTTGTATATAGCGCAAAAAATAAAAATCGCAGAGGTGATCAAATACCACCGAAAGAAAGCTCTATTTGTGGGAAGAAAAGGACGCAAATTTTGTTTGGGAGCCACGTCGCACGACCGCGCAATTGTCAGTTAAAGCGACGCAGTGCCGAATCGCAAAAACACCTTGGGTCATTTACCAGCGTATTGGTCCGGGTCTTAAGTGGTTAACTGACAATTGCGCGGTCGTGCGACGTGGCTCCCAAAAAAATTGGCGTCCTTTTTCCCCCACAAATAGAGCTTTCTTTTGGTGGTATTTGATCATCTCTGCGGTTTTTATTTTTTTTGCGCTATAAACAAAAAAAGAGCGAAAATTTTGAAAAAAAGACGATATTTTTTACTTGTTACTATAATAAATAGCCAATTTTTTTTTTTTCTTTTAAAAACATTTTTTTTCTCAGTTTAGGCCGATACGTATTATTCTACATATTTTTGGTAAAAAAAAAAAAAAAAATCGCAATAAGCGACTGGTTTGCGCAAAAGTTATAGCGCTTACAAAATAGGGGACAGAATTATTATGCATTTTTATTATACATTTTTTTACTAGTAATTGCAGCAATCTGCGATTTTTATTGGGACTGCGACGTTATGGCGGACACATCAGACACTTGACACATTTTTGGCGCCATTCACATTTATACTGCGATCAGTGCTATAAAAATACACCGATAACTGTATAAATGTGACTGGCAGTGAAGGGGTTAACACTAGGGGCCATGGAAGGGGTTAAATGTATTCCCTGGGTGTGTTCTAACTGTGGGGGGAGGGGGGTGACCGATGCTGTGTCCCTATGTACAAGGGACACAGATCGGTCTCCTCTCTCCCCTGACAGGACATGGATCTCTGTGTTTACACACAGAGATCCATGTCCTTGTCCCTGTAACCGCCGATTGCGAGTGTCGGGCAGACATCGCGGCCGTCAGGCACGCGCATCGGTATCTCAGGAATGCGGCGGGCACGCGCACGCCGCTGGCGCTCATGAGCCCTCTAGTGGCCTGGAAGAGCCGAGGACACATATATGCGTCCTGTCAGAGATTTAGAACCACCCCGCGGCCGAACATATTCGTACGGCCGTCGGGAAGTGGTTAAAGGGCCTTATCCTATGCCTATTCTGTCTGATCTCCCAATAGGATATAAAGGATTAATAGGCCGGTGCATTGCCATGAAATGAGATTTGCCATGGAATGAGATGGTCCGCCTCCATCCCATTCTATTGGCTCACTCATGTCACGTGACATATTTAAACGTCAAGTATTGACGCAAACATCAGTCACAGCTAGGCTATCATAGGGAGAGGATCTCCTCTCCCTGTGATTGCCCGATAGCGCTATCAGCAGCGTGCCTCCCGCCAGCGCTAAGTACACCCCGCGCCCGCAGCTCTTCCCCGTCCCCCGTGCTCGCAGCTCTACTCCCCCGTTAAGGCTCATGGAACGGGGCGAGTCTACTACTGGGCAGATGTTGTAAATACTGCGCATGCGCAGGTTTACGCTACTAACGTAGCCAACGCTAGGTCTACGCTAATAGCGTAGACTCGCCCCGTTCCATGAGCCTTAACGGGGGAGTAGAGCTGCGAGCACGGGGGACGGGGAAGAGCTGCGGGCGCGGGGTGTACTTAGCGCTGGCGGGAGGCACGCTGCTGACAGCGCTATCGGGCAATCACAGGGAGAGGAGATCCTCTCCCTATGATAGCCTAGCTGTGACTGATGTTTGCGTCAATACTTGACGTTTAAATATGTCACGTGACATGAGTGAGCCAATAGAATGTGATGGAGGCGGACCATCTCATTCCATGGCAAATCTCATTTCATACAAAACAAAATAAAGTTGCGCTGCTGAAATGTGAAGAGAAAAGAAGCAGCCAGCACTAACAGTGAAACACCCTGTGAGTAAACAATGAAAGAAAAAATAAGTGCAGCGCTAGTGGGCATGAGATTGCATGAAGCAATATGGACCAGTCTCATTTACATGGGTAACACTATGATGGTGTAGTCCAAAAACAAGAAGATATATACAGGGTGGTGAAACCCTATATACAAACAGTGAAGTGTAAATAACAAAACAAGTCCTTCAAGTCAAAGCAGGCAAGTCTTCATATGGAACACTCTTATCCACCGCTCCTGTGTTACTGGAGAGTCTGATGGTGCCCGTGGTCAGCACAGATGGACATACAGGTTAACCAAACAGATGTATAAGAAAAGATGGGTACTCTTACCACAAATGTTGGACACATATGCCAGGAGCAATGTGTCAAATGCGCGTGTAAGAGCTCCTCAGATGGACAGCTCTAGGGAGTGATGATTCAACAGGTTGTGGATCTTTCCCAGGAATCTTAGGGTCCAAGATGGAGAGTAGTTCCAAGACTTCAGATGGAGTGACGCTGTTGCTCCTGGCCTTGATAAGGTGCTCCCCAGTCACGTGATTCGCTCCTCGGCTCCCCAGAACCTGTCCGAACCTGAGCTTGGGCTGTTATCCGTAGGAAGGGTTGTCTACTTTCAAGTCATTGTGACTTGAGCCCTAATCCAACACTCATTGGACCTAGGAATTACATAGGCTTGGTGCCTTCATAATCAGGCTATCAGGTGGGGGTTTGTAGTGGACATTTGGGCTTATAGTTTGTTTGATTTAGCCTTATGTAATTTTGCCCATTACTTTTTTATTTAGATTTTGTTGGGACGGTATGTGGTTTTAAGCTTCATTGCTTTCATTTGAGGTGGACCCTCATTGGATCCCTGCCTCTGTTCCGGTCCCATGACAGTGAGTTATATTCCTGTTGCTTCTCAACTACATCTTGAGCTACGCACATTCTTGGACATATGGAATACCATTTTTTTTCAAGTAAGTCATCCACCCTTTGGGGGTTATTTTTGTTGTTTCCTAGATTTACAAGGGATGTGGTGACCTTTAACCACTTGCTTACTGGGCACATATATACCCCCTTCCTGCCCAGGCGAAATGTCAGCTTTCAGCACTGCGTCGCTTTAAATTAAAATTGCGCGGACGTGCGACGTGCCTTACAAACAAAATTGACGTCCTTTTTTTCCCCACAAATAGAGCTTTCTTTTGGTGGTATTTGATCGCCTCTGTGTTTTTTTTTTTTTGCGCTATTAACAAAAAAGGGCGACAATTTTGAAAAAAACACAGAATATTTTTTTACTTTTTGCTATAATAAAAATCCAATTTTTTTAAAAAAATATATTTTTTTTCTCAGTTTAGGCCGATATGTATTCTACATATTTTTGGTAAAAAAAACAATCGCAATAAGCGTATAGTAATTGCTTTGCGCAAAGATTATAGTGGCTAGGAAATAAGGGATAGAATTCTGACAATTTCTTTTTTTTTTTTTTTACTAGTAATACGGCGATCTGCGACACATCGGACACTTTTGACACATTTTTGGGACCATTCACATTTATACAGCGATCAGTGCTATAAAAACGCACTAATTACTGTATAAATGTGACTGGCAGTGAAGGGGTTAACACTAGGGGGTGAGGAAGGGGTTAAATGTATTGCCTGGGTGTGTTCTAACTGTGTGGGGGGAGGGGGGTGACTGGGGGAGGTGACCGATGCTGTCTCCCTATGTACAAGAGAAACAGCATCTGTCACCTCTCCCTGACAGGACGTGGAGCTCTGTGTTTACACACAGAGCTTGACGTCCCTGCTCTAAAACTGCCGATCAGTGGGTACCCGGCGGACATCGCGACCGCCAGGCACGCGCATCGGCATCTCGGGGACGCGCCGGGTGCCCGCGCGCGCCCCCCCAGTGGCCGGAAAAAACGATGCCATCAATTGACGGCAGCTTGGAAATTCAGATCCCCAAAGCTGCCGTCAATTCAGCATATGCGGGGCCTCAAGTGGTTAAACGTATACAAATTTGTGAACGCCGGAGTTCTTTTTCATTATCCAGGACTTGGTTGACCAACTTCCTTCTTTTGTGTATAAATACCACATTACTTACTCCAGTAAAGGCTGATATCATATAAACATATGTGACTTGTGTGACATGTCATTTAAAAGGTGCTGTAAAAGATGTCTGAACCCGGAGTGTCAGGTGGGTTGAAATGTTCACAGGGTCATGGCGATGCAGATAAACAGGTAACTCCAAGCAGTCCTCAAGGGGGCCGTGTTACAGAAATATCCCTCTATCAAACTGTTTAACCCCATTGACCACTTTTTTTATGCTTTTTGGCACTGCGTTATTTTAATTGACAATTGTGCGGTCATGCAACACTGTACACAAATTACTTTTATCAAATTTTTTCCCCACAAATTGAGCTTTCTTTTGGTGGTATTGGATCACCTCTGTTTTTTTTTTCCTTTTGTGCTATAAGATACAAAAAGAGTTAAAAAATAAATAAAAATCTTTTACTTACTGCTATAAAACATATTCAATTAAAAAAAGGCCAATATGTATTCTGCTACATATTTTTGGTAAACAAAATCCCAATAAGCGTATATTAATTGGTTTATGCAAATATTAGTCACCAGCTCTCTGCTCACAGAGCTCTGAGAACCAAGCGATCGGCGGTGTTTGATCGCTCAGTTGTCAGTGTTATGCCGCGTACACACGACAGTTTTTCGGGTTGTAAAAAATGTAATTTTTAATGGTCTAGAAAAAACAAAAGTTTTTTTTCAACCCGATTGTTAAAACGGCCTTGCCTACACACGACCGTGGAAAAAAAATGCTCTAGCAAAGCACGGTGACGTACAACACGTACGACAGCACTATAAAGGGGAAGTTCCATGCAGATGGCGCCACCCTTGGGGCTGCTTTTTTGTTGGTAAAAGACGTTTTGCGATTTTCTGTCAGCGTGATGAATGTGCTTACTCCATTACGAATGGTAGTTTTACCAGAACGAGCGCTCCCGTCTCATAACTTGCTTCTGAGCATGCGCGGTTTTTTTCACGTCATTAAAGCCCACACGCGAACATTTTTTTTTTACGACAATGTTAAAAATGTTGTGAAAATTTAGAGCAAAATTTTTAATGCCCATTTTTTACATTGTGAAAAATGCTCTGGAGCCCACACACGGTCGTTTTTAATGACATTAAAGAAAAAAAACGTCAATTTTTACAACCCGAAAAACGGTCGTGTGTATGCGGCATTAGAGCTGGCGGGGGACTGCTGCTGCATCCGGCTAGGTAAGTATGATTCTAGGAAAAAAAAAAACAATTCCCATACTTTTCTTTCAAAATAAAGTTGGATTTTCTGTAAATACAAGCACACATCTTTAAAGTGGTTCTAAAGGCTCAAGGCTTTTTACCTTCATACATTCTCTGTATAACAATATAACAGCCCCCCTAATACTTCCCTGAGCCCCATCGCGATCTAGCGATGTGTACGAGAGCTTTGGCTCTGCTGGGGACTCTTCATTCTTATTGGCTGAGACTGCAGTGGGAGCCATTGGCTGTCAATCACAGCCAGTGAGCCAATGAGAACAGAGAGGGGGTGAGGCCAAGTTGTGGCACTGTGTGTGAACGGACATGCAGAGAAGCAGCTCGGGTGCCCCCAGAGCAAGCTGCTTGCTCTGGGGGCACTCGGCAGGCAGGAGGGGCCAGTGGCGCTGGCAGGGGACCCAAAAAGAGGAGGATCTGACCTTTACTGTGTAAAACCGCTGCACAGAGCAAGGAACTAAAACATGTTAGCTATTTAAAAAAAAAAAAAAAGAAGAAAATAATTTAATATCACTTTAATACTAAAAATGAATTCTTTCTTGCAGTTTATGTCTTCTGTCCCGAATCTTCAGCCACCTCAAACTGCTGCTTAGGTTTAGTGGCCTCCTGCATGAGTTCATGTAACTGTCCAATCTGCTCTGGGCTGAGTAAATCCAGCTTCTCTTCTGATAGGCTGGCTCCAAACGGGATCTTCTGTGTCTCAGGATTATGGAGACTGGATTTGGCTTGTTCCCACATCATTGCAGCATAACTCTGGGAAATAAAAGATCAGCCGGTGACTCCAGTATATATGAAAAGGTAACAAACATTATTGTTTAACCACTTTAGCCCCGGGCCTGTTTTTCAGATTCGGTGTTTACGAGACTAAAACATTTTTTTTTGCTATAAAATTACTTAAAACCCCCAAACATTATATATATTTTTTTTCTAACACTCTAGAGAATAAAATGGCGGTCATTGCAATACTTTTTGTTACACCGTATTTGCGCAGCGGTCTTACAAGCGCACTTTTTTTTGAAAAAATTCACTTTTTTAAATAAAAAAATAAGACAACAATAAATTTGGCCCAATTTTTTTACATATTGTGAAAGATAATGTTACGCCGAGTAAAATGATACCCAACATGTCACGCTTAAAAATTGCGCCCGCTCGTGGCATGGCGTCAAACTTTTACCCTTAAAAATCTTGATAGGCGATGTTTAAAAAATTCTACAGGTTGCATTTTTTGAGATACAGAGGAGGTCTAGGGCTAGAATTATTGCTCTCGCTCTAACGATCGCGGCGATACCTCACTTGTGTGGTTTGAACACCGTTTTCATATGCGGGCGCTACTCGCGTATGCGTTCGCTTCTGCGCGCGAGCTCCTCGGGACGGGGCGATTTAAAAAAAAAATATTTTTGTTTTCGTATTTATTTGTATTAATTTTACCAATTTTTAACACTAAAATAAAAAAAAATAAAAAATTATCACTTTTATTCCTATTACAAGGAATGTAAACATCCCTTGTAATAGAAAAAAGCATGACAGGTCCTCTTAAATATGAGATCTGGGGTCAAAAAGACCTCACATCTCATATTTAGGCTAAAATGCAAAAAAAAAAAAATTTTAAATGTAATTTTTCAAATGACATTTAAAAAAAAATGTCTCTTTAAGACGCTGTTTGGAACTGACGTTTGACGTCACTTCCGCCCAGCAGAGCTACGGGGATGGACGAGGGAATTTTTTTCCCTCACTCGCATCACCGCTGACCAGAGGAGCGCACCCGATCGCCTCCGCCGCTACCGACGGCTCCGGTAAGCGGCGGAGAGCGCGGGAGCGCAGCGGGAGGGGGGGGGGGACGCTCGTCCGCCACCGATAACGGCGATCTTGCGGCGATTCCGCCGCGGAGACCGCCATTATCGTTTACCCGACCGCCCACAGAAGAGATGGATATCTCGGTTGTGGCAGCAGCTGCTGCCGTTACCGAGATATCCATCTCTAAAGTGCCGACGTATACCTGCGGTGGGCGGTCGGGAAGTGGTTAAGGAAATAAATATCAAAAAAAATGCAAGCCCGTCACCGGGGCAGTGCAGAGTAGGGCTGAAACAACTAATCGATTATGAAAATAGTTGTCAACTATTTTTATAATCGATTAATCGGCCAGTTGATTAGTTGGCCTGCATATAGAATGCATTATTTGTTTACATATAAGGAAATACAGTGCAGCACACATACAGCTCAGTACACCATCTATACATGTCGCCAAGTGCCTGAGAATTTGTGAATGTGCAAGTGTGTGGAGCAATGCCTCATGGGACATGTAGTCCTGGGCAGGAAGTGAGTGGTTCTTAAGGCAGAAGTTTTTTTTTTTTTTTTTTAAACCTTGCTATACTATGCTCTATACCACGGGTCTCCAAACGTTCTAAACAAATGGCCAGATTACTGTCCTTCAGACTTTAAGGGGGCCAGACTGTGGCCATCAGGAGTACAAAATCCCCCATCATTGGTGTCATTGGGAGGAATTCTGCCCCATCATTGGGAGGCATGCTGCCCCATCATTGGGGTGATTGGGAGGAATTCTGACCCGTCATTGGGAGGAATTCTGCCCCATCATTGGGAGGCATTCTGCCCTATCATTGGCAGGAATTCTGCCCTATCATTCGTATCATTGGGTGGAATGTTGCCCCATCATTGGTGACATTGGGAGTAATTCTGCCCCATTATTGGGAGTAATTCTTCCCCATCATTGGGGTGATTGGGAGGAATTCTGACCCGTCATTGGGAGGAATTCTGACCCATCATTGGGAGGCATTCTGCCCTAACATTGGCAGGAATTCTGCCCTATCATTCGTATCATTGGGTGGAATTCTTCCCCATCATTTGGAGGAATTCTGCCCCATCATTTGGAGGAACTCTGCCCCATCATTGGGAGGAATTCTGCCCCATCATTGGGAGGAATTCTGCCCCATCATTTGGAGGAATTCTGCCCCATCATTTGGAGGAATTCTGCCCCATCATTGGGACGAATTCTGCCCCATCATTGGGAGGAATTCTGCCCCATCATTGGGAGGAATTCTGCCCCATCATTGGTGCCAATAAATAAAAAAGCACCCCAAGGGCCAGATAAAATCAAGCAAAGGGCCACATCTGGCCCCTGGGCCATAGTTTGAAGACCACTGCTCTATACTATACTTTGCAGCTTGCTATTGAGGCATTATGAAGGCAGGAGGAGCCAGAAGCATCGGTGAGGGACCCCAGAAGTGGAGGATCTGTGCTGCTCTGTGCAAAACCATTACACAGAGCAGGTAAGTATAACAAGTTTGTTTAAAAAAAAAAATCACATTAAAGGCTCTGTGCAGGGAAGATCAGCATCTGAACCCAGAGAAAGTGGAGGTAATAGAAGGCATTGTAATTACTGTCGTTGGTTATTTATATTTACCACTGCATATGGATATTTAAGAATAAATTGCCTTTTTTTTATTTACATATTAACTAAATTGTACACCACACTTTTTTTTTTAAGATTATCCGATTAATCGAAACAATAATCGGGCAACTAATCGATTATAAATATATTCGTTAGTTGCAGCCCTAAGCAAGCCAGTGATGAAAAGTTGCATCAGCGCAAGTTACCGTTTCTATAATCTGCACAACAGTATGCAGATACGGAAATATAGGAAGCTGAAGCTAAACACGAACCTCGACTCCCCCTGAAATAGTCAAGCTTGGCCCCGCCCCTGCCTATTTTTCTAGTTATGTATGAGCATTAGAGGGAGATGATGTCAGAATCCTAGGTGATTTCAAAGGCAGATTTCGTGGAACTGCATAGCAACAGGCATTTCCAGATGAGTAAAAAAAAAATATATATATATTTTTCCTTTTTTAGGTCTAATGAGCACAATAATGAAAAAAAAAAATTTGGAATGGAAACTCCACTTTAAAGGAGTTGTAAAGGAATTTTTAGTTTTTTGCTGAAATGACTGTTTACAGGGTAGAGAGACATAATAGTTAACTGATTCCTTTTAAAAATGATTAAAAATAGATAAAAATCAATTATATAATGTGCCTGCAGTTTCAGTTTCGTTTTTCATCTAGTTTCATGCTTCTGTAAACTACAGAGACACAGAGCCAATGCAGGGCAGTGTTTGTTTTTAAAATGAATCTGATTGGTTCTGAGGGGTTTTAGACACACAGTAATCATCACACCTCCTTGATTAGAGACCACAGAGAGAAAGCTCCCATTACTTTTTTCATCAGGAATCAGACAACCAGGAAGTGTCCAGAACAGAGAAGGATTGCAGCAAAAACGAACAATGAGGACATGAAACCAGGACTGCAGCAAGGTAAAGGAAGCTAAACATTTTTTTTCCTTTTCAATTTTTTTGTGGTTCTAAATCTTCTATAAAAACGCTCCCCTCTCACTAGGGTTGTCCCGATACCGATACTAGTATCGGTACTTGTACTCGCGCAAATGCTCCAGATGCTTCTGCCGATACTTTTTTTGTATTTATCAACATGTTCTGTTTTTTTTACTACTGCGTGACAAGCAAATAAAATATTTTTATTCATTTTTACTAATTTTTATTCTTTTATAATGTCTTGAGTTAGAGTTCTTCATAATTCTAAAGAAAATATCCTTAGTCTGTATTGTGGGTTGAAAACTGTCACATGACATGAAAAAAAAAGTATCGGTATTCGGTATCGGCGAGTACATGAAAAAAAAAGTATCGGTATTCGGTATCGGCGAGTACATGAAAAAAAAAGTATCGGTATTCGGTATCGGCGAGTACATGAAAAAAAAAGTATCGGTATTCGGTATCGGCGAGTACATGAAAAAAAAGTATCGGTATTCGGTATCGGCGAGTACATGAAAAAAAAAGTATCGGTATTCGGTATCGGCGAGTACATGAAAAAAAAGTATCGGTATTCGGTATCGGCGAGTACATGAAAAAAAAAGTATCGGTATTCGGTATCGGCGAGTACATGAAAAAAAAAGTATCGGTATTCGGTATCGGCGAGTACATGAAAAAAAAAGTATCGGTATTCGGTATCGGCGAGTACATGAAAAAAAAGTATCGGTATTCGGTATCGGCGAGTACATGAAAAAAAAAGTATCGGTATTCGGTATCGGCGAGTACATGAAAAAAAAGTATCGGTATTCGGTATCGGCGAGTACATGAAAAAAAAAAGTATCGGTACTTGTACTCGGTCCTAAAAAAGTGGTATCGGGACAACCCTACCTGTCACCCAGACTGACAATATTGCTGCCTGCTGTGCCTCCTGTGCTCATTCATCCAGAGTTGAGGCATTCTAATATAGGAGATGTGTTACTGGTCAGATCACCAGGTGATTATGGGTTTAATGTCGCTTTAAGACTTGAGTTCCGCTTTAAGAAGGATTGTCAGGCAGAATGTACATTTCAGTATGGATACCGGTTATGTAAATGTCATCCTCCCTCTGAATAGAGAAAAGTGTCTCTCCGGCAGGAGCTGGAAGAATATTAAATATCTCCTTTAATTTACCCTTCTGCTTAGTAACATAATAAACAATCTCACTGCGGCACACATACAGCAAAACAAACATATATTTGGAAAATGAGGATCCCTGACAGGCAGTTCAGTGACTGTGTCCATCTGTTCTAACAAGGAAGGTGCTGACAAAGCCACATGAATTTTTTATAGGATGTTGCTATTTTTTGCAGATCCTGTTTGTTGCAGTTACTCACCAGAAAACGCATAACGGGTGGAGGTGTAAAAAAAAAAAAACACTCAATAGTAAGTTAACCACTTGCTTACTGGGCACACAAACCCCCTTCGTGCCCAGGCGAAATTTCAGCTTCCGGCACTGCGTTGCTTTAACTGACAATTGCGCGGTCGTGCGACGTGGCTCCCAAACAAAATTGGCGTCCTTTTTTCCCCACAAATAGAGCTTTCTTTTGGTGGTATTTGATCGCCCGTGCGTTTTTTTATTTTTTGCGCTATAAACAAAAAAAGAGCAACAATTTAAAAATGTATATATATTTTTTACTTGTTGCTATAATAAATATCCCAATTTATACAAAAAAAAATAATTCTCAGTTAAGGTCGATACGTATTCTTCTACGTATTTTTGTAAAAAAAAAAATCGCAATAAGCGACTGCTTTGCGCAAAAGTTATAGCGCCTACAAAATAGGGGACAGAATTATGATATTTTTTTACTATTTTTTTTTTTTACTAGTAATGGCGGCGATCTGCGATTATTATTATTGGGACTGCGACATTACGGCAGACACATCGGACACTTTTGACACCATTCACATTTATACAGCGACCAGTGCTATAAATATGCACTAATTACTGAATAAATGTGACTGGCATTGAAGGGGTTAACACTAGGGGGTGAGGAAGGGGTTAAATGTATTCCCTGGGTGTGTTCTAACTGTGTGGGGGGAGGGGGGTGACTGGGGGAGGTGACCGATGCTGTGTCCCTATGTACAAGGGAAACAGCATCTGTCTCCTCTCCCTGACAGGACGTGGAGCTCTGTGTTTATATACAGAGCTCCACGTCCCTGCTCTGTCACCGCCGATCGCGTGTACCTGACGGACACCACGGCCGCCGGGTACACGCATCGAATCCTCAGCGATGCAACGGCACTGTTTTTCCCCGCTGCGCGCCACCCAGTGGCGCGCGCGGGGAATTACAATAACATGACGTCCAAAGACGTGATCCTGGCACTTCAGGTCCGCGCTGTGGACGTCTTTTGTCTATAGCGCGGATCTGTAGTGGTTAAAGCGGAAGTCTGAAGTCAAAAAGGTATGTAATCAAAACCCCCAACTCAACCAAAAACTAGAAGAAAAGGTAACCAACCCCACAATGGTACTTCCATCATGGTTGACACCATTGCAGATTGCGGTTGGTGCATTTTTCCGGTCTCTCTCTCTCTCTCTCTCCCTCCCCCTCCCCCTCTCCCCTCTCTCTCTCCCCCTCTCTAAAATACTAATAACCTCAATATTAGGTAATACATTCATATCCTGTTAGGATTAATTTGTTCAACAATATACTGAATATACTCGAGTATAAGCCGAGTTTTTCAGCACATTTTTTTGTGCTGAAAATGCCCCCCTCGGCTTATACTCGAGTCACCTTTTTGCGCCTGATCTCCCGGACTTTGGGGGCCCGGTACTGGCCGGTCGTAGGTACCCTGGACCCCAAACTTGGCACACATGTAGCCCCACTCTACAAGTGTGCAAAGTTTGTTGTCTGGGGGACCTACAACCGGGGAGCACCGATTTTTCAAAGCCGGGCACCCCTTCCATAGACTCCCATGTTAAATGGTCATTTCTCTGGTGACTTTGGGGACCCGGTACTTGGCACACATGTAGCCTCATTTCTCCTCTACAAGTGTGTGAAGTTTGTTGTTTAGGAGACCTACGGCTGGGGAGCACCAATTTTTCAAAACCGGGCACACTTTCCATTGACTCCCATGTTAAAAGTTAGTCTAGTCATGGACACAGTGAGGCATGGGCACAGTGAGGCACAGTAAGGGATGGGCACAGTGAGGCATGGGCACAGTGAGGCACAGTAAGGGATGGGCACAGTGAGGCATGGGCACAGTGAGGCACAGTAAGGGATGGGCACAGTGAGGCATGGGCACAGTGAGGCAAAGCGAGGCACAATGAGGCATGCAGATGGATAAAAGAGAGTGAATTCCACGCCAATAAATTGGTAAAGCTACCTGGAGCTTAATCCTCAAAAAAATAAATGAATTTATTTATCCGTGAGAAATATATATTATATAATTAAGCTGCTCCTCGGTGGTGCAGTGAGTTTCTGCAAAAAGTGAAAATAAAAAGATAAAGAGGGCGCTAGTGAATAAATTGAGTGTAACACCTGTCTATAATTATAGTGCAACATCAACTAGGTGGGTGGGTGATTACAAACAACACAAGTGCATAACATACTTGATTGACATGTGATAGTTTTGGGCAAATTGACTGTATAAAAAACAATATTATGATGACGTACCTTTGTACGAAACATATGTCGGCGGCGACATCTGGCTCCCTCTACTCGTAACAGACCACCTAGTGCCTCCAACTTTGGCATCCAGCCGCACTCAGCGTTTGGTGAGATCCCTGAACGGAGAGCTCTTGCTACGCTACAGTCCCAGTGCCAGGCAGGCACCCGCCATAGTAAGAGGCCATTTGGCTGTACATGCTATTTTTATTTATTTTTAATAAAAGGTAATACACTATGATTTTTTTCCGTATTTGTTTCTGCCATCCTGTGACCATTTCAGTCGCACCTATGGTCCCATTGTGATCCAGCTACGCCCCCAGTGTGAACAGGCACTTATTCTGTCCTGCCTTTCTGACCTACTTTTAATTAAGAGGCCTCGCCGTCTGGTAAGAGCATAGCATCTCCTTAAGCACTTTGGGTGGAGCACAATATGCAGTGGTGAAGGAATCAGACACATCCACGATTCAACTCCATATTATTCAGTTACTGATCCATTTTGTGGCGTTTATGGGACTTTACTCAAATATTTTTGCACTGTGATTATTATTGCACATTATTCTCACCAATTACTATTTATTTATTATTATTGGTTTTCTCCACGGGTGACCTTATTATAATATTGTTTTTTATACAGTCAATTTGCCCAAAACTATCATGCCGTGTACACACGACCGAGGTTCTCGCTGGAAACCAGCGAGAACCTCGCTGGAAGCTGCATTCCAGCGAGGACCTCGGCCGTGTGTACGCTCTCTATTTGCTCGACGGCCCGCCTGGAAGAATGGCTGGTTGCCATTCCCGACGGGCGGGTCGCCGATTTCGACGGCCGGCAGGGAACCTCGACGGGCGGAACGATGTGTTCTGCCCGTCGAGGTTCTCTGCCGTGTGTACGCGGCCTCACATGTCAATCAAGTATGTTATGCACTTGTGTTGTTTGTAATCACCCACCCACCTAGTTGATGTTGCACTATAAATGCAGATGGACACCCTAGGCTTATACTACACGAGTCAATACCTTTTCCCATTTTTTTGTGGTAAAATTAGGTGCCTCGGCTTATATTCGGGTCGGCTTATACTCTAGTATATACGGTAATATTCCATATCAACATATTAAATTGGAATGTCTTACCCCTCTCAGTCATAAACTCAGAAACAGAGCCTAATACCCAAATCATAGTTATAGAGCAGGGGTCTCCAAACTTTCTAAACAAAGGGCCAGTTTACTGTCCTTTAAACTTTAGGAGGGCTGGACGATGTGGATGATGGGAGTAGAAAATGTCCTGGCATCAGTGGGGGTAAACAATGCCACATTATTGGTATTAGGGGCAGTAATAGTGCCCCATCATTGACATCAGTGGGAGGGATAGTGCCCTATCATTGGTATCAAAGGGAGGAATAGTGCTCCATCATTAGTAGCAGTGGTAGTAATAGTGCCCCATTGCTGGTATCAATGGGATTAATAGTACCCCATTGGTGGTATCAATGGGATTAATAGTGTCCCATCATTGGTGTTAGTACTAGTAAAAGTCATCTGGGCTCGGTTCATTATTAGAAGAGCAGCAATTTGGTCGGCCATAAAATACAATTTTCTCGCTAAGGAACTGGTAAACACACTCAATCTCATGCTAACTAAACTTAATGAAACAATTATGTATTTACTGTCATTATAATTTTTTTCTTTTCCCATATAGAACATATTCCCCTGAAGAAGACCGTTAACCATAAACTTTTGATCGAAACGTGTAGGCCTCATTCACACATGGATCCGTTCAGGTCCGTCTGTCAGTTTTTCAGGCGGACCTGAACGGGCGCTCCATGCATGTCTATGGAGCGTCGGATGTCAGCGGAGACATGTCCGCTGACATCCGACCTGATCCGATCCGCTAAAAACAAACGTATGGGGCACATGTCCCCATCCGTCCATGCGGATCGGATCGGGTAAGATCTGATGAAAACGGACATGCTGTCTGTTTTCATCAGATCGCTCCATAGAGGACAGCGGGGCTCGACAAGCTCCTCCCCGCTCAGTGAGCAGAGAGAAGCTTGTCATCCGTCGGCTCAGCGGAGATCTGCGGACTGATCTCCTGTTGAGCTGGCGGACTCCGTCGGAACGGACTGTGACGGAGTCGGCTATGTGTGAATGAGGCCGTAGGGGTTTATATATGTGGAATTTCATATGAATTCATTGTTCTAATTTTGAGTCCATGTGTCAAATGTTCCTTTATGAGATATGTTCTTGATGTTACGACCAGTAATTGCCTTTTATGACTCCCATGTAATTATGCCGTACTCCCGGAACACGGAATAAAAATATATATATATTTTTTATATAAACAAAACTTTTACTTGTTTTATACAATACCTTGCTGCTAAAAAAAAAAAACATGAGGATCTCACATTCTATTCTATTCAATTTCAATGTGTTACCTATTCTATAGTACTAATAATAGTGCCCCATCATTGATATCAATGGGAGGCATAGTGCCCCATTATTGGTGTCAGTGGAAGGAATGGTGCCCCATTATGGGTATCAATGGGAGGAATAGTGCCCCATTATTGGTATCAATGGGAGGAATAGTGCCCCATCATTGGTTGCTGACAGTGGAGGGAATAATGCACTAAGGGCCAGGTAAAAGCAAGCAAAGGGCCGCATCTGGCCCCTGGGCCGCAGTTTAGAGACCACTGTCCTAGATTAACACCTCCATCGAAGGTATCTCTACATAATAACAGTATTAACCGCTTGCCGACCAGCCGCCGCAGTTATACGGCGGCAGGCCGGCTCTGCTGGGCGAGATCACGTAGATCTACGTCATCTCGCCGACCAGCCAATAGGGGCGTGTGCACGCCCCCGGCTCGCTGCCGGCCACCCGCGATCGCTCGTTACAGAGCGAGAACCGGGAGCTGTGTGTGTAAACACACAGCTCCCGGTCCTGTCAGGGGGAGAAATGCATACAATGTATGAACAGCGATCTGTCATTTCCCCTAGTCAGTCTCACCCCCCCCTTCAGTTAGAACACACCCAGGGAACACACTTAACCCCTTCCTCGCCCCCTAGTGTTAACCCCTTCACTGCCAGTGGCATTTTTATTGTAATTAATGCATTTTTATAGCACTGATCGCCATAAAAATGCCAACGGTCCCATAAATGTGTCAAAAGTGTCTGCCATAATGTCGCAGTACTGATAAAAAATCGCTGAACGTCGCCATCACTAGTAAGAAAAAAAAAAAAAGGCATAAAAAACTATCCCCTATTTTGTAGACGCTATAACTTTTGCGCAAACCAATCAATAAGCGCTTATTGCGATTTTTTTTTTACGAAAAATATGTAGAAGAATAAGTATCGGCCTAAACTGAGGAACAAAATAGTTTTTTTATATATTTTTGGGGATATTTATTATAGCAAAAAGTTAAAAATATTCTTTTTTTTTTTCAAAATTGTTGCTCTATTTTTGTTTATAGCGCAAAAACTAAAAACAAATACCACCAAAAGAAAGCGCTATTTGTGGGGAAAAAAGTACGCCAATTTTGTTTGGGAGTCACGTCGCACGACCGCACAATTGTCAGTTAAAGCGACGCAGTGCCGAATCGCAAAAAGTGGCCCGGTTTATTGACCAGCAATATGGTCCGGGGCTTAAGTGGTTAAACCATCTCTTCCTTTTTTTTTTGCTTTTAGTGTGGTCTTTCTTTGTTTTTCAGAGTAGAAAAGAAAAAGAGGTTTGCACTTTTTCACGTGCGTTTCGCACTTTTTTTGTCTGGGGGGAGGTGTCAGTTGTCATGTGGGGGAAACCAGCAAACACTCAGTGCCTGCATTTTTGATGCATTCCATTGAAGTCTATTGGAATCAAAAACGTACTGGTATTTGCGAATACTAAAAAAAAAAAAATGTTGTTATTTTGTTTCTTTTATATCTACCTTTAGTTTGGCTTTACTTTCTCTCGTATAATAAGCTGCTACATCAAATTTCCTGGTGAAACTTCTCTTGTTATTGTCATGTATTACCACGCTGTGAGCTTTTCCTTATCCAATTTCTCCACACACTAGGAGTTCATCACTGATCAGTGACCATGACCCTCCCAACACCGACACCTCTGTCCCGCTACCTCCCATCTACTGTATATTTTCCTGCTTGGCAATGCCGGCATCATAAAGTCAAAGAAAGGGCATCAGCTGTAGAGGACTGTGACTGTGTGCATCCATCCCGGCCACATACAGCTATGATGATAGAATGCCCTATGAGGCCTTGGAACCTACCATGCTTCAGAGATCAGCAAAAATATATTTGTAAGATGAACCAGACCGGGAATCACAAAGTAAAAGTCATAAGACATATTATCCAATTACAGACCGGAAGATTTCCCCCCTTAATGACCGGGATATTTTTTGCGATACGGCACTGCGTCGCTTAAACTGACAATTGCGCGGTTGTGTGACGTTGTGCCAAAACAAAAATTGATGTCCTTTTTGCCCCACAATTATAGCTTTCTTTTGGTGGTATTTGATCACCACTGTGTTTTTTTCATTTTTTTTTTACTAGTAATGTCGGTGATCAGTGATTTTTAGCGGGACTGCGACATTGCAGCAGACAGATCGGACACTTTTTCGGGGACCATTGACATTTATACAGTGATCAGAGCTAAAAATAGCCACCGATTACCAGAGTTAATTTCTACACTGATCACTACACTGACCTACCCGCTTCCTACACTGACCAACCGATTCCTACACTGACCTACCCGATTCCTACACTGACCTACCCGATTCCTACACTGACCTACCCGATTCCTACACTGACCTATCTGACCACTACACTGACCTACTTTATCCTTACACTGACCTACCTGATTCTTACACTGAACACTACACTAACCTACCCGATTCCTACACTGACCACTACACTGACCTACCTGATTCCTACACTGACCTACCTGATTCCTACACTGACCACTACACTAACCTACCTGATTCCTACACTGACCACTACACTAACCTACCCGATTCCTACATTGATCTACATGATTCATATACTGACCACTACACTGACCTACTTTATCCCTACACTTACCTACCTGATTCCTACACTGACCTATCTGGCCACTACACTGACCTACCTGATTCTTACACTGACCACTACACTAACCTACCCGATTCCTACACTGATCTACATGATTCCTATACTGACCTACCTTATCCCTACACTAACCTACCCGATTCCTACACTGATCTACATGATTCCTATACTGACCTACCTTATCCCTACACTAACCTACCCGATTTCTACACTGATATACATGATTCCTATACTGACCACTACACTGACCTACCTTATTTCTATACTGACCTACCTGATTCCTGCATTACTCACACCAGCCCCCACCCCCCAGTCCCCCCACATTATCAGTGTACTGTACATCGGTTGATTTTGCTGGCCTCCATGATAATCCAATCGAGCAGGATAGCACCATGTTCTGTTTCCGACACCCAGGCGCTCCTCAGTATCCCCTGCTAAGAACTTCTCCAATAACCGCTGTACGCTCTGCACTACCCCTCCCCTCTTCTCACACACACATGGGCCACCAGCACCAGAGGGATCATGGGGGACAGGCTGGACCACAGGAGTCATTAGGCGGGGGGGGGCAAAACAGCACACTTTGGGGAGGCTCAGTAATGATGTTGCGCCTCCCCCAAATGTTGCACCCGGGGCGAGAGTACCAGATGCACTTTCCATGCCACTGCAATCTGGGGACAAACTGGCTTCGGGGACAGGGTCCTCAAACCGGGGACTGTCCCCGGAAACCAGAGATGTCTGGTCACCCTAGTGTAAAGCCTATGCCTTGAATTCAAGCTCAAAAGGAACCAATTTGATGACTAAATTTGGCCATGGAGGGTTAAAATGTTGCCCATCTCCTGCTGAACCTGGCAAAATTTGAGCCATAGGTGGCTCTACAAGTACCACCCTGCTCGAAAAAAAAAAAATAAAATAAAAAGTCAGAGCGAGGTGGAAAATTGTCACCAAGAGTGACTGAATCCTGCTGTTACCCACCGTATATCAGCCAGAAAAAAAAACTGTGTGATCCTTTCACTGGGTCAAGACTTTCCCTGACTTTATGACTCCGGTATGCCATCTAGTGAGAGTGCCTCAGTGGCCAGTATGGACACTTTTATTGGACAGAAACGGATCAAGGTACACATTGACCTACTCCTTCATAAATAACATCATCATGACTATAAAGCAGCATTTTGTGTGAAATTGTTGGACATTCTGGATAAAGAACACGCGATAAAACGATAGTAATCGTAGGTCGTACGGTAATATCTGTAGGACTTGGGACAGCAGAGTGCGTGGGATCCCGGACCACAGGCCATCGTTAATCAAATCACAAATGATGTACATTTCAGAGGTGAAGGCCAATAACCCAGAGGGAGAAAGATAATGAAGGTGGAAGTGATCCTACAGACAGCAATTAGAGTAATTAGCGAGGTGCAGACTGATGGCGCGGGCTGGGGCTGGCTGCACACGGTTACTTGCATGTCTTAAAAAACTGGAGAACCTGCAGCTAATGTTTCTGTTACCACAGCCCTCGTTCCAGCTTAAATATCTAACTTGATTGGTTTTTGGGGGGTCACGACCTCACTTTCTCTTTAGTCGAAAAAAATCTGCCTCACTGTACCCCCATACTCATTCACATAGGGTGGGGGGGGGGGGCAGGATCTGGGGCCCCCTTATTAAGGAGGGCTCCCAGATTCCGATAAGCCCTTTCGCCCACAGACCCAGACAACCAATGCCCAGGGTTGTCGGGAAGAGGCCCTTGTCCTCATCAACATGAGGACAGGGTGCTTTGGGGTGGGGGGCACAAGGCCCTCCTGCCCCAAAGCACCCACCCCCCCCCCCCCGTGTTGGGGACATGCGGCCTGGTAAAGTTCAGGAGGGGGGCTCGGTTGTCCCCATCCCCTTTCCTGGCTGCATGCTCGGATAAGGGTCTGGTATGGATTTTCGTGGGGCCCCCATGCTGTTTTCCGGCGAAAGGGGTTCCCCTTAAAATCCATAACAGGCCAAAAGAGGGGATACCTATGCCGTTTTTTTTTTGCGTTGAGTTCCCATTCAAGATTATCAGAGCCCAAGTCGCATGCCAAAGTCATATCATGCAATACGGCGATCTGAATTTGATCCGACTTCAGTGATATTCAATGGGCTGAAGTAGGATTAAAGTCGACCAAAGCAGTACAGGGAGCATTTTCAAAGTTGGACCGACTTGTGTCAGACCAGTTAAGACGGCTCTAATAGGGAAACATTGATTTTCACATGTAATGCCTTTTTTAGCTCCCAATGTCGGAGCGTTTGTCGGACAAGTGTGAACCCGGCCTTAATCCTTATGCTGCAAGTAAATAGGACATTTCTTCAGTTACTTCCTGGTTTTAGGCCTAGGCAAATGATTTCGTACATGCCAGGAGTCTTATTTGTGGAGGGGTTTCCTCAACTAAGCTCTCCCTCCTGTCTGCATGCCTGAGCTAAGGGCAGATGGATTCCAGGAAGTTAACGATGCATCATGAATCATCCACCCTTTTGCGTGGTTGCCCCGGTCAGAAATGCTATTTTTTTTTTTTTAAAGTGATTTTTCAGTCAAAATAAAACACAGAGACATGGATAGATGGGGGAGTTTTGAGTTTGTGGTGCTCAGATACAGTGTAGTTCCGCTTTAAGTATGAAGTTCATAATGACGCAAAGCGAAATCACAAATTTCAAGTAAATCAATAGAATGCAATTGCCAAAAGATCAGCTCCTAGGTAGGGCGACGCGCTGTCTCCTTCTTGAATGAAACCCACTGAACCCTTGGACCTTTCTGGGGCTTGTACAAATGGCAGTGAAATAGAGAATGCCCTTCATTGGCAAAAGGGCAATTTCACACGGGGGGGGGGGGGGGGGGGGGGGGGGGGGGCTAGGTGTTTGTCGTGGGGTAAAAACAGGTTGAGCAGTGGTTTTACAGTTCCCCCAGCCACCTACTAGAACTGTAAGGGCCCTTTCACACGTACAGACCGTATGTCCGCATTTTCATCCATCAGTTGCGGATGAAAACGGGACATACATTGGTCCCTATGTGATTAAAGGTGTCAGCGGATGACCATCTGGGGAGGCAATGGTGAGGCTGCACTCGTGGCACTGGGGAGGCTGCACTCGAGGCACTGGGGAGGCTGCACTCGAGGCACTGGGGAGGCTGCACTCGAGGCACTGGGGAGGCTGCCCTCGAGGCACTGGGGAGGCTGCCCTCGAGGCACTGGGGAGGCTGCACTCGAGGCACTGGGGAGGCTGCCCTCGAGGCACTGGGGAGGCTGCCCTCGAGGCACTGGGGAGGCTGCCCTCGAGGCACTGGGGAGGCTGCCCTCGAGGCACTGGGGAGGCTGCACTCGAGGCACTGGGGAGGCTGCACTCGAGGCACTGGGGAGGCTGCACTCGAGGCACTGGGGAGGCTGCCCTCGAGGCACTGGGGAGGCTGCACTCAAGGCACTGGGAGGCTGCCCTCGAGGCACTGGGGAGGCTGCACTCGAGGCACTGGGGAGGCTGCACTCGAGGCACTGGGGAGGCTGCACTCGAGGCACTGGGGAGGCTGCCCTCGAGGCACTGGGGAGGCTGCCCTCGAGGCACTGGGGAGGCTGCACTCGAGGCACTGGGGAGGCTGCACTCGAGGCACTGGGGAGGCTGCACTCGAGGCACTGGGGAGGCTGCCCTCGAGGCACTGGGGAGGCTGCCCTCGAGGCACTGGGGAGGCTGCCCTCGAGGCACTGGGGAGGCTGCCCTCGAGGCACTGGGGAGGCTGCACTCGAGGCACTGGGGAGGCTGCACTCGAGGCACTGGGGAGGCTGCACTCGTGGCACTGGGAAGGCTGCACTCGTGGCACTGGGAAGGCTGCACTCGTGGCACTGGGGAGGCTGTTGCACTCATGGGCGGCGACCCTTATTTTGCTTCACAGTTTATTTTATTTCACCACACACAGCCACAAAGCCAAGAGAACTCTTGCTGGGCAGAATATTTGTTAATATTCATTTCATTTTAATGGTTCAAAGAATGTCGGCCCTCACACATGTTCACTTCATCAAATCTGGTCCTCTTTGAAAAAAGTTTGGACACCCCTGCTTTAACATGTAGAGAGCGTCCTGCCGCACAGATGTAGTTCCCAGGAGGGGGCGAGTACGTCACTGACCACCGCAGTAAAGCCTCCCTTTACGGTGGTCAGTAACAATCAGACAAGCAGGAAGTGAACAGAACAGAGAAGAAATAGAGCAACTTCTGAGCAAAACGAACAATGAGGAAGTGAAAAGAGGAATGTCTGCAGGTAAAGGATGCTTATTATGAAAAAAAAAAAAAAATTCCTTTACAACCCCTTTAATTTGATGCGCATCAAAGCGAAAGGTGTTGAATGTCAACAGGTTGTTTTCTTTCTAAAGCAGCTACAGCTTGAGTTAAATAGTCTGTCCTCTGTGAGCCTACAGCAGAGAACAGCCCTTGCTGCGTAGAAAAGCAGTGGTCTCTCTGCAGAGGTCTAAGAAGCACCATGTGGAGACAGACCTATAGCAAAGCTCATGCTTTTTGCTGAATGGAGAGCCCTAGCTCTGACTCAGCACTTAGTGTGTCCGACTTCTGCAGATAGACGCTTCTACATAGACAGCAAGAGTCTCACTCTGCAAAATGCTGTTAGGGGACAGGCTTTTTTACTCAGGCTGTGGCTGCTTTATACAAAAAAAAACGAAGACTTTGTGCCGGCGTTATAGCCACGGTGTCCCATTGATTTCAATGGGCAGGAGTGGTGGAGGAGCGGTATACACACCACTCCTTCACCGCTCCAAAGATGCGGCTAGCAGGACTTTTTTTTGTTCCTGTCTTGCTAGCGCAACTCTCCAGTGTGAAAGCCTGAGGGCTTTCACACTGGAGACACAGCAGCAGCTGTTCAGGGTTGGTTTGCAGGCGCTATTTTTAGCGCAATAGCGCCTGCAAACCGCTCCGGTGTGAAAGGGGTCTAACTCAAAGGGACTAGATAATAGTAAGTTAAAGACCTTGCAGCCAGGGCCAGGACAAGGGCTGGGCAGGAGGAACAGCTGCCCTGGGCACAATGGTTTACTGTTGAGTGGGGGCACCTTCCTGCTATTACGAGGCTGACAGCTACAGTGATTTTGACAAGCGAGTGACTGCTCAGCATAGGATCCCCTAAATTTGCACATTATGAATGGGGAGGGGGCAGTGTTGCCAACCGTCCGTATTTTTACGGACAGTTTGTAAAAATGGGCACTTTTTTCCCCCTGTTCGTAAATGGTTGCGGAAATGAGCCAGTAAAAATAGCGGAACTGCGCATGGAGATTGGAGGCAGGGGGTGATTGGAGGCAGGGGGAGATGGTGGCTGCAGTGGCACTGCAGAGGGGGATGGAGGCAGGGGGTGATTGGAGGCAGGGTTTGTTGACGGCACCGCAGAGGGGGATGGTGGCACCGCAGCGGTGGGGGATGGAGACAGGGGGGGGATGGAGGCAGGGGGCATGGGGGAGATTGGAGGCAGAGGGAGATTTGAGGCAGGAGGTGTTGGTGGCACCGCAGAGGGGGGGGATGGGTACAGGGGTTGTTGGTGTCACCACAGAGGGGAATGGAGGCAGGGGACAATGGAGGCAGAGGGAGAAGGGAGGCAGGGGGAGATTGTGGCATCGCAGAGGGGGATGGCGGCAGGGGACAATGGAGGCAGAGGGAGATTGAAGGCAGGGGGAGATTTAAGGCACAGTGAGATTTGAGGCAGGGGGTGTTGGTGGCACCACAGAGGGGGGGGGGGTGGGTACAGGGGTTGTTGGTGGCACCGCAGAGGGGGATGGAGGCAGGGGACAATGGAGGCAGAGGGAGATTGGAGGCAGGGGGAGATTGTGGCACCACAGAGGGGGATGGCAGCAGGGGGAGATTGGAGGCAGAGGGGATGGAGGCAAAGGGAGATTGTGGCACCACAGAGGGGGATGGCGGCAGGGGGAGATTGGAGGCAGGGGGAGATTGTGGCACCACAGAGGGGATGGAGGCAGAGGGAGATTGTGGCACCACAGAGGGGGGTGGCAGCAGGGGGGGATTGGAGGCAGAGGGAGATTGTGGCACCGCAGAGGGGATGGAGACAGAGGGAGATTGTGGCACCACAGAGGGGGATGGCGGCAGGGGGAGATTGGAGGCAGAGGGAGATTGGAGGCAGAGGGAGATTGTGGCACCGCAGAGGGGATGGAGGCAGAGGGAGATTGGAGGCAGAGGGAGATTGGAGGCAGGGGGAGATTGTGGCACCACAGAGGGGGGTGGCGGCAGGGGGGGATTGGAGGCAGAGGGAGATTGTGGCACCGCAGAGGGGATGGAGGCAGAGGGAGATTGTGGCACCACAGAGGGGGGTGGCGGCTGGGGGAGATTGGAGGCAGAGGGAGATTGGAGGCAGAGGGAGACTGTGGCACCGCAGAGGGAATGGAGGCAGGGGACAATGGAGGCAGAGGGAGATTGTGACACCGCAGAGGGGGATGGCGGAAGGGGGAGATTGGAGGCAGAGGGAGATTGAGGGCAGGGGGAGATTGTGGCACCGCAGGGGGGGGGGGTGTGAAGGCAGGGGGAGATTGTGGCACCGCAGGGGGGGGGGGTGAAGGCAGGGGGAGATTGTGGCACCGCAGAGGGGGATGGAGGCAGGGGGAGATTGAAGGCAGGGGGAGATCGGAGGCAGGGGGAGATTGGAGGCACCGCAGAGGGGGGGTGAAGGCAAGGGGTGTTGGTGGCAGAGGGGGATGGAGGCAGGGGGGATGTGACTAAATAATTTGCCCTTATTATATCGAAAATAACAAAAATATGTTTTTTTACCTTAATATCTACCTTAAATCACATTTCTATTTGCCTAGCGTACTTGTTTGTAGCCCAAATACTGAAATGTGCACCTAAAAATGTAATTTAGTAACTTTTGTGAAATGCCAGTAAAAACGTGGCTGCGCCAGTAAATTTCGGGTGTCGTGCCAGTAAATTTCAATCTGGTAGGTTGGTAACACTGGGAGGGGGGGCACAGTTTGGCATCTTTGCCCTGGGTGATGGGTGACCTTGATCCGGCACTGCCTGGTATTCCGTTTATCTATTTTCATTTATTTATTTTGGATACTGAATATCGAAGGTACATGAAACGTTCCTTCTCTGCACCAAGGGGAACATGTACTATATTCCTCTCCTTATATTTCTCTTATTGTTTTACCCAAATGGCACACTAGAGGCCAGTAAAAAAAAACTGGTGCCTCCATACATAACAAAATCCTTATCCACGTAATCGCTACAGGGCGCAGAAACAAACAAATCGGAAAGCTGTTATGTTTATTTATAAGGTAACTGGCAAAGATCACAAAGACAGTCAGCAAAGAATTACAGAGCCGGTTTAAACCTACGAGAACCTCGAAGCCAATTCACTAAAGTGTTGTTTACAGGGAAGACTCCTGAGCAGCTTGTACAGAACATATTAAAAGAAAGGATGAAGCATTAGACTGATCTATAATATCACGGGGAGGCTCTGAGGCGATACATCGGCATCGTTACTCGCTACTCCCTTGTCTCTGCCATAACTTTCTTCTCTATAACAACTCTCATTAAGCCTCTTCTCTCGAATAACTTTCAGGTCTAATGAAAACACTTTCCATAAGCAAAAAAAATGGCAACTACCTCAATTTATAACTAGCTATTAGAGCAAGGTGCACAGGGAAGGGCTTTGTACGGCACCAGTCAACACGGGGGGTATTTTGGTGACAGCTGCAAAGTAGGAAGAAGAAAGTGGTAAGAGTGGTGAATTATAAAAGGGCAGGGGAAGGGCATTACACTTTAATTACACCAGGTGTGTCAAACGTAATAGCATGGCAGGCTGCATTAGCACTACGGTTGTCCTCAAAGGGCCAGTTGTATTTGGGGTGCACTACGTACCGAGTGCAGAGTTCAGGAGTGTTACGTACAGAGTGCAGAATTCAGGAGTGTTTCATACAGAGTGCAGAGTTCAGGGGTGTGTTACGTACAGAGTGCAGAGTTCAGGGGTGTGTTGCGTACAGAGTGCAGAGTTCAGGAGTGTTACGTACCGAGTGCAGAGTTCAGGAGTGTTACGTACAGAGTGCAGAGTTCAGGAGTGTTACGTACAGAGTGCAGAGTTCAGGAGTGTTACGTACAGAGTGCAGAGTTCAGGAGTGTTTCATACAGAGTGCAGAGTTCAGGGGTGTGTTACGTACAGAGTGCAGTGTTCAGGAGTGTGTTACGTGCAGAGTTCAGGAGTGTTACGTACAGAGTGCAGAGTTCAGGAGTGTTACGTACAGAGTGCAGAGTTCAGGAGTGTTACGTACAGAGTGCAGAGTTCAGGAGTGTTACGTACAGAGTGCAGAGTTCAGGAGTGTTATGTACAGAGTGCAGAGTTCAGGAGTGTTATGTACAGAGTGCAGAGTTCAGGGGTGTTATGTACAGAGTGCAGAGTTCAGGAGTGTTATGTACAGAGTGCAGAGTTCAGGAGTGTTATGTACAGAGTGCAGAGTTCAGGAGTGTTATGTACAGAGTGCAGCGTTCAGGAGTGTTACGTACAGAGTGCAGAGTTCAGGTGTGTGTTACATACAGAGTGCAGAGTTCAGGAGTGTTATGTACAGAGTGCAGCGTTCAGGAGTGTTACGTACAGAGTGCAGAGTTCAGGTGTGTGTTACATACAGAGTGCAGAGTTCAGGATGCCCTATGACTAAGTGGTGTGATCTCCACGCAACGCGTCAGGGAGGAAGGAGAGCTGTCGGTGACGTCGCCTCCGCTCGCGGCCGAGAGCGGAGGTATCCTTACAATACGGACGTTTTTATTTTGCTGTTATTGCACTGATCGCATGTGAGTGTAAAACCTTTTATTTTATTAAAACTAGCTGCTATTGGTTGCACTATGAGTTTCCCCGGTCTTATTTATTGAGAAACACTGGATGCTGGATTTGTGGGACCTCATTGCATGAACAGGCTGACCATAGGACGCGGACCCGCAGTGGTGTTGAATATTGCCATATATATCAGCAGGTTTGCCATCAGGCTCATTTAAGCCTCTTTAGGCTCCTTATACACGGAGCGGTACGTTTTTCGGTCCGCTCCGTGTGTCCGTCGGCTCAGCGGGGGGGGTCTCCGCTGAGCTGTCGGGCGGACAGGGCGGTCCCCGCACACTGTGCAGGGACCGCCCTGTCTCTCCTCCGCTATCCCCTATGGGGAATCGGATGGAAACGGACCGTCTGTCCGTTTGCATCCGATCCGTTCGGCCGGACGGAAGAAAAATAGGACATTCTTCCGTCCGAAAAAACGTATGCGGATCTGGCGGACGTTAGCGGATGCATCATCCGCTAACGGATCCGCTCCCATAGGGGCCCATTACAAGTCCGTAAACGGACTTGTAATGAACGGACAGGCGGAGCGGACGTGTAAAAGGGCCATAAAGGTGAGAGGCTTGCATTAATTATCCACACTGGTGTGTGTTCCTTTCTGCACAAGCTACACTGATTTGGAACGTGCGGTGGACTGCAGACATTTATTTAAGCACTTTTGCAGTTTGGATTCTTTGGATGCAATATTATTATTGGATTTCTATTAAAGGAACAGTAAAGGTTTGTTTTTTATTAGATCAATTGATTGCTGTAAGCTAGAGCATTTAAATATCACTTACCTCGTTTTTCCTTTTGACCTCCAAAATACAGTAATCCAGGTTTGAAAATGCCATTTCCTGTCTCTCCCCTTCTTGCTTTCCACCAGCGTCTGAGCCATTTTGCATGGTGGAAAGCAGAATGTGCTCACCCCCTCCCTATGACTACAGCCCTGCGTGAAGATGCTCTCTTATCCCTCACAGGCATGGAGGCTAAGCCTAATGGGAATTGTAGTTCCCATTAGGCCGTGATGTAGCAAGAATGAATGCGCACCGCAAACCAGGAAGTCAGTGAGAATAATGATTCAGGAATGACGGAGGTGAATAAAACAGCTCGATTTCAACAGGTATCAAACTAGTTATAATGCAAAACATCACTTTTTACTTTATCAGCTACTGTCAGACTTTAATTTAAGAGGAAGATATTTTTATTTTTACAACCCCTTTAAGCACCTTGCACATTGGAACTTTTTTGAAGCACTTTATTTTTTCATATTTTATTCACTTCATATTGGACTTATTTTTACCACTCATTGGCTGTTATATGAAGCACTTGCACTTTGTATTAATATTGTTCAATATTGGCACATCATTGCTTATTAATAGGTGTACCTATTTATTTATTCTCTATTAATTATCACTTACTTCCACTCCCCTCATCATTGATGTTGATGTTTGGTGGGACGCTGGAGTTTTAACGAGTGAGACACCTTTTTCACTTTATTGTTACTTTGTTTGTTACATTATTGGCAAGCGCCACCATACCCCCTTATTTAATAGAGTTCAGGAGTGTTACGTACAGAGTGCAGAGTTCAGGAGTGTTACGTACAGAGTGCAGAGTTCAGGAGTGTTACGTACAGAGTGCAGAGTTCAGGAGTGTTACGTACAGAGTGCAGTGTTCAGGAGTGTTACGTACAGAGTGCAGTGTTCAGGAGTGTTACGTACAGAGTGCAGAGTTCAAGAGTGTTACGTACAGAGTGCACAGTTCAGGAGTGTTACATACAGAGTGCACAGTTCAGGAGTGTTACATACAGAGTGCACAGTTCAGGAGTGTTACATACAGAGTGCACAGTTCAGGAGTGTTACATACAGAGTGCACAGTTCAGGAGTGTTACATACAGAGTGCACAGTTCAGGAGTGTTACATACAGAGTGCACAGTTCAGGAGTGTTACATACAGAGTGCACAGTTCAGGAGTGTTACATACAGAGTGCACAGTTCAGGAGTGTTACATACAGAGTGCACAGTTCAGGAGTGTTACATACAGAGTGCACAGTTCAGGAGTGTTACATACAGAGTGCACAGTTCAGGAGTGTTACATACAGAGTGCACAGTTCAGGAGTGTTACATACAGAGTGCACAGTTCAGGAGTGTTACATACAGAGTGCACAGTTCAGGAGTGTTACATACAGAGTGCACAGTTCAGGAGTGTTACATACAGAGTGCACAGTTCAGGAGTGTTACATACAGAGTGCACAGTTCAGGAGTGTTATGTTGAGTGTTCAGGAGTGTGTTACGTGCAGGGATCTGTTTCATTTGGGAGTTGCCAATAGCAAAGCTTTCCCTTGTAAACACAGGAGGCTTCTGTATTTACAAGGGACATTGGGGAGCAGGAGCGGAGGCCGAAAACCAGAGGTGGTAAAATGGAATTCCACCACGTTCCAGCTGCCAAATTGGGTGTGAGGGCCACATGATGAGGCCTGGTGGGCCAGATTCAACCCGTGGGCCTTGTCTTTGACATATGTTAATTACACTGTCATTTTGCTCTGGATAGGTAATGTGACCATGGCTCCTTAAAGCAGACTGGTGCGCAAATGTTAAAGCTGAAGTTTAATCTGCGTATATTTTGCCTTCCTTTGTTCCTCCCTTCCCCCGTCAGGCTTTATGTGACTTGCTGCAGCTTCTGGAGCTTGTACAACTGTGCAAGACTGAAGGCCAGTCTAAAGTTAAAACAATGCTACATACCGTAGCAGTCTTGCTAGGAAGGGATGGCCACAATAGTAACAAGTCCAAAAACTTTGACTTGATGTGTCTAGCAACCAAACCTTGGCATTGGATCACATGATACCTAGAACAAGGAATGAACTGCCATTCTGATCATGTGATTGTCTACAGCAGGGGTCTCCAAGGTTTTCAAACAAAGGGCCAGTTTATTGTCCTTCAGACTTTAGGAAGGCCGGATTGTGGCCAGCGGGGAGTAGGAAATGTCCCGGGCCCGACATCAGTAAGAATAAATATGGCCTCGGGATTTATGGTCAGTAGGAGGAGGAGTAGTGCCCCTATTAGTAGGAGAAATAGTACCCCATCATTGGTATCGGTGGAAGAAATATTACC
The DNA here is from genome assembly GCA_029574335.1 of Rana kukunoris. NCBI lineage: Eukaryota > Metazoa > Chordata > Amphibia > Anura > Ranidae > Rana > Rana kukunoris. The sequence continues at coordinate 2,595,344 of CM056053.1, read as the reverse complement.
CCATTGTTGGTGTCAGTGGGAGGGAATAGTGCCCCAAGGGCTTGATAAAGGCTAGCAAAGGACCACATCTGGCCCTTAGGCCGCAGTTTGGAGAACCCTGGTCTACAGCACAAGCAATGTCTTTCTTTCACTCATAAGGTGGTGATGTGTGGGTCCTAGGGTCTAGCCTGAAATCAAGGAGGAGATGTGTAGGAGAGTCCCTCACCTAGTACACATTGGTCGACTGACCATGAGGAGTGGGGTCTGCTGGGCTTTTTGTCTAAGTGGACCCAAGTGTGACTCACCCTTACCTCCATCAGGAGTCTTGTGTCCCAAGGGATCAGGGAAGGGTCCTTCTCCGGGAGGGGGCCATGACTGCAATTTTTGTGTGCGGTACAGAGTGCAGAGTTCAGGAGTGTGTTACATAGAGAGTGCAGAGTTCAGGAGTGTTATGTACAGAGTGCAGAGTTCAGGAGTGTTATGTACAGAGTGCAGAGTTCAGGAGTGTTATGTACAGAGTGCAGAGTTCAGGAGTGTTATGTACAGAGTGCAGAGTTCAGGAGTGTTATGTACAGAGTGCAGAGTTCAGGAGTGTGTTACATACAGAGTGCAGAGTTCAGGAGTGTTATGTACAGAGTGCAGAGTTCAGGAGTGTTATGTACAGAGTGCAGAGTTCAGGAGTGTTATGTGCAGAGTTCAGGAGTGTTATGTACAGAGTGCAGAGTTCAGGAGTGTTATGTACAGAGTGCAGAGTTCAGGAGTGTTATGTACAGAGTGCAGAGTTCAGGAGTGTTATGTACAGAGTGCAGAGTTCAGGAGTGTTATGTACAGAGTGCAGAGTTCAGGAGTGTTATGTACAGAGTGCAGAGTTCAGGAGTGTTATGTACAGAGTGCAGAGTTCACTTTTTTGGTTCACATTTGTTTGTTTTTTTGTTTTTGCACACTGCACTTTGGGCTCGAAAACAAACAAAATAAAATAAGCAAGGAATGTCTTTCCGAAAAAAGCTAATGCCCTGTACACACTATCAGAAATTCCGACAGCAAAAGTCTGATGTGAGCTTTTGAACGGAAATTCCGAACCTGTGTAGGTTCCATCTGACTTTTGCTGTCGGAATTTCCGCCAACAATTGAATGAGAGCTGGTTCCCAAATTCCTACCGAAAAATCTGATCGTCTGTAGCAATTCCGACATGCAAACTTCTGATGCATGCTCGGAAGCACGGAACTTCATTTTCTCGGCTCATTGTAGTGTTGTACGTCACCGCGTTCCCTGATGGATGAAAGTTCAGAGGACTTTTGTGTGACCGCAAGCCAAGCTTGAGCGGAATTCTGACGGGAAAACCATCCAAGCTTTTTCCGATCACGTGCACGCGCATTATTATTTTGGCTGTTTTATCCACCTTATCAGCTTTAACCTTTGATAAAAGTTTAGGAGTTCTATATAGCCGGCACTCTCTTTATTCATTCAGTTACGTCAGGAGACAAGTTGATATCATAAATGCAAGGAAATGAGGAACTAGAATTTAATAAGATCCAACTCTGTACAATAAGCAGCCCTAGACAGTATCAATGAATGGAAGGCTTTGGGCATTATGTGTAATAACATTTATTGGTGGAGAATCTCTTCTGCCTAAACAAAAACTTTTCACAGCGATTCTTTTTTTATTTTAAAGGTCATGTAACAATAAAAGTGGTGGGAGTCTCTTATTGAATTCCATCATATGCCGGAGTCATGCCTAGAAAATGATATATTTTCAGTATTTCTACTTATAAAGAGATTCTGTGCTGGAATGCTAACCTATTCATAAGAGATCTTTATTATTTTTTATTTTTTTGCATTATTAGAAGTGCAATTCTATTGGTAGAATACAACTAACAGAATACTTAGGACCAGATTCTCAAAAGGGATACGACGGTGTATCTCCAGATACACCGTCGTACAGGCCCGGACTGGGACAAAAAATAGGCCCGGGGGTTAATGATGGGATGTGGGGTGAGATAAAGAAATATAGATAGACAGACAGAGAGAGAGAAAGATAGATAGATATAGATAGAGAGATAGATATAGAGATATAGAGATAGAGAGATAGAGAGATAGATATAGATAGAGAGATAGATATAGATAGAGAGATAGATATAGATAGAAAGATAGATATAGATAGAAAGATAGATATAGATAGAAAGATAGATATAGATAGAAAGATAGATATAGAGATATAGAGAGATAGAGAGATAGATAAAGAAAGAAAGAAAGAAAGAAAGAAAGAAAGAAAGAAAGAAAGAAAGAAAGAAAGAAAGGGAGGAAGATAGATAAAGATAGAAAGAAAGAAGGGAAGGGAGATAGATAGATAGATAGATAGATAGATAGATAGATAGATAGATAGATAGATAGATAGATAGAAAGAAGATCGATAGATAAATAGATAAAGAAAGATAGATAGAAAGAAAGAAGGGAAGGGAAGGAAGATACATAGATAACAATAGATAGATAAGGATAGAAAGAAAGGAAGGAAGGAAGGAAGGAAGGAAGGAAGGCAGATAGATAGATAGATAGATAGATAGATAGATAGATAGATAAATAAAGAAAAAAAGATAGATATAAAGAAAGAAGGGAAGGAAGATAAGTAGATAGATAGATAGATATAGAGAGAAAGAAAGAAGATCGATAGATAAATAGATAAAAAAAGATAGATAGAAAGAACAAAGGGAAGGGAAGGAAGATACATAGATAACAATAGATAGATAAGGATAGAAAGAAAGAAAGGAAGGAAGGAAGGAAGGAAGGAAGGAAGGCAGATAGATAGATAGATAAATAGATAGATAGATAGATAGATAAAGAAAGAAGGGAAGGAAGATAAGTAGATAGATAGATAGATAGATAGATAGATAGATAGATAGATAGATAGATAGATAAAGATAGAAAGAAAGAAGGGAAGGAAGATAGATAAAGATAGCAAGAAAGAAGGGAAGGAATATAGATAAAGAAAGATAAAGATAGAAAGAAAGAAGGGAAGGAAGATAAGTAAATAGATAGATAGATAGATAGATAGATAGATAGATAGATAGATAGAAAGAAAGAAGGGAAGGAAGATAGATAAAGATAGCAAGAAAGAAGGGAAGGAATATAGATAAAGAAAGATAAAGATATAAAGAAAGAAGGGAAGCAAGGAAGATAGATAAAGATAGAAAGAAAGAACACAGACAGGAGGAGAGAACGAGAGGAGGGGGAGGAGTAGAGCAGCTCCTCTCCTCTAACTGGTCTTGCTGGCAGCAAAGGGAGGGGGAGAAATGTCAGAGCTGGCTATGATACGCACAGCTCATCTCTCTGGAGCTCTCTATCTGGTGCTGTGTTGGTGGCGGGATCTCTGCTATTAGCAAAACTGGGCGTCCCTCGACCTGCAACCCCTTGGGAGACATGACATGCGGCCCACCGAGGGCCAATCGCGGGCCGGGGCCGCCAAGGGTCGTTCGCGGGCCACGACCGGCCCGCGGGCCGTTGAGGGCCGTTTGCGTCCCACCGGGCATATGCCCGGTTTGCCCTATGGCCAGTCCGGGCCTGCTGTCGTATCTCCGTTTCTTGCCCTGTGTATCTATGCGACTGATTCTTACACACGATCACTTTTTGTGATGAAAAAAACGACGTTTTTCAAACTTCATTTTCCAAAAAGACGTTGCATACACACCATCGTTTTCCAAAAAGCTCTAGCAAAACGTGGTTACGTACACTACGTTCAAAGGAGCTCTGTTCCATTGAAGCTCCGTCTCATAATTTGCTTCTGAGCATACGCAGGTTTAAAAATGTCGTTTTCAACATCGTTTTGCCCACACACCATCACTTTTTATGACACAAAAAACGACGTTTTGAAGCAGGTTCGAATTTTTTTTTTGTCGTATTTTTGAAGACATAAAACGATGTTTTGCCCACACAAGGTGATTTTAAATGACGTTTTTGAAAACTTCTTTTTTTTTTCATCACAAAAAGTGATCGTGTGTACGCGGCATTAGAATCAGTTATGCATAGATTTGGCGTAGAGCCAACTGGCGTAAGTCCCTTACACAGTTGGATCTTAGATGCAATTCTACGCTGGCCGCTAGGTGGCGTTCCCGTAGATTTCTGCGTCGAATATGCAAATGAGCCTGATACGCCGATTCCCGAACGTTTTTGCGCGCCGTCGTCGTAGTTTGCGTAAGCGTAAGGTTACCCCTGCTATATGAGGGGTAACCTTGCGTAGGTTCGGCGTACACCATGTTAAGTATGGACGTCCAGACAGCGTCGTGTTTTTCTGTAGTTTCCATAACTCGTCGCGAATAGGCCTGTACGTTAATTACGTTGTTGTCGCAACCAATGTATTTGCATCATACTATGGAGCAGGCGCAGTGGGCTACGTTTACGGCCGGCGCATTTGCGCAGTTCGTTCGGCTCGGGGGCGCGCTTAATTTAAATACAGCACGCCCCCCTACTTCCCTATTTGAATTACGCGGCCTTATGCCGTTCCATTTAAGCTACGCCGCTGCAAATTACGGAGCAAGGGCTTTGAGAATACAGCACTTGCCCGTAAAAAGTGCGGAGGCGTAGCGTAAATGGGTTACGATACGCTACGCACAAACAACGCAAAAGTACGAGAATCTGGCCCTTAGTTTTGAATAGCTCCTTGAATTACCGTATAAACTTGAGTATAAGCCGAGTATTCCAGCCCTTTTTTTAGGGCTGAAAATACCCCCCTCGGCTGATACTTGAGTCAGTGTACCTTGGGCGTCCAATTTTTAAAACTCGCGGCTTCCTCCTGGTCCGGTCCCGTTCCGTGATAGGCGTTTGACACGGTGTTCAGTGGTCCGCCTATCACGGACGTTCTTTCATTCTTGGACTCAGTTTCCCAGCAGACACTTTGTTCAGTGTTTTCCCGGCAACCACGGACCTTCTCTTGTCCGAGAATGAAAGAACGTCTGTGATAGGCGGAACACTGAACACAGGGTCTGCTGGGAAACTGAGCCCGAGAATGAAAGAACGTCTGTGATAGGCCGAACACTGAACACCGTGTCAAATGCCTATCACGGAACAGGACGGGACCAGGAGGAAGCTGCGAGTTTTAAGGGTTTTTAGGATTTCAGGTATGCTGCAATGGGCAAAGTGAGGTTGCAATGGGCACAGTGAGGTTGCAATTGGCACAGTGAGGTTGCAATTGGCACAGTGAGGTAATGGGCACAGTGAGGTCATGGGCACAGTGAGGTCATGGGCACAGTGAGGTTGCAATGGGCAAAGTGAGGTTGCAATGGGCAAAGTGAGGTTGCAATGGGCAAAGTGAGGTTGCAATGGGCACAGTGAGGTTGCAATTGGCACAGTGAGGTAATGGGCACAGTGAGGTAATGGGCACAGTGAGGTAATGGGCACAGTGAGGTAATGGGCAAAGTGAGGTTGCAATGGGCAAAGTGAGGTTGCAATGGGCACAGTGAGGCAATGGGCACAGTGAGGTAATGGGCACAGGGAGGTAATGGGCACAGGGAGGTAATGGGCACAGGGAGGTAATGGGCACAGTGAGGTTGCAATGGGCAAAGTGAGGTTGCAATGGGCAAAGTGAGGTTGCAATGGGCAAAGTGAGGTTGCAATGGGCAAAGTGAGGTTGCAATTGGCACAGTGAGGCAATGGGCACAGTGAGGCAATGGGCACAGTGAGGTAATGGGCACAGTGAGGTAATGGGCACAGGGAGGTTGCAATGGGCAAAGTGAGGTTGCAATTGGCACAGTGAGGTTGCAATTGGCACAGTGCGGCAATGGGCAGAGGGAGGTAATGGGCACAGGGAGGTAATGGGCACAGGGAGGTAATGGGCACAGGGAGGTTGCAATGGGCACAGTGAGGTTGCAATGAGCACAGGGAGGTGTGCAAATGGGCACAGTGAGGTAATGGGCACAGGGAGGTAATGGGCACAGTGTGGATGGGCACAGTGAGGTTGCAATGGGCACAGTGAGGTTGCAATGAGCACAGTGAGGTGTGAAAATGAGCACAGGGAGGTGTGCAAATGGGCATTGTTGACCCTCTTTTCTGCTTACAGTGGCTACTGCATTCTTACCCTAGGCCTACACTCGAGTCAATAAGTTCTCCCATTTTTTTGTGGTAAAATTGGGTGCCTGGGCTTATACTTGGGTCGGCTTATACTCGAGTATATACGTTAATCACTAAACGTCCTCAGGCCATTTTAAAATGCTCTGGACTTAAAGTTAAAGCAAGTTTACTATTTTAAGAACACATACATTCTGTGGATGTATGCATGCTCACTGAACTTCGTGGTTTGGAATGCGGCAGAGTAATCTGCGTCAGCATGGCTGCTTCTGTGGAGACACCTTGGCGGTAGGATGAACAGGATTTATTTTTGTTGAAAGCAAAAATTATTTTTGTACAGTAATTGAAAAAAAAAAAAAAAATGTTTTAACATTACAGAAGCATGTTCAAAGGCATAGTGGCTTAGTAGGCAGCACTTCTCCCCTGCAGTGCTTAGTTTAGGGCCTTAGTTAGAATCCCAACCTGGATACTCTCTGCATTGAGCCAATTAACCTACCAGCATGTCTTTGAAAGAAAACAGAGTACCTGGAGCAAATCCATGCAAGTACAGGAAGACCTTGCATGTTCTCCCTGTGTTTGCAAAAATTTCCTCTGGGTACTCCAGTTTCTTCCAAATACATGCTGGTAGGTTAATTGGCTCAATTCAGTGTGTTCAAGATGGCTGCCTCACCTTCTTAATGCTTGGAGTCCCCGTGGGAAAGTGCCATAAAAAAACAAATACAAAAAAAGTGTTTGGGTTTCAGTTCAAGTGTAATTAAATGGGTGATAAAGGAAAACATGTTTTACCCCTAAATGGCTTCCTTTACCTTATTGCAGTCCTTGTTCACTTACCTCATCCCTCCATTTTGCTTTTAAATGTCCTTATTTCTTCTGAGAAATCCTCACTTCATGTTCTTCTGTCTGTAACTCCACACAGTAATGCAAGGCTTTTTTCCTGGTGTGGAGAGAGCCTCTTGAGGGGGGAGGGGGCGAGCAGGAGTGTCAGGACACTCTCTACTTTGCAGATAGAGGAAGGAGCTGTGTGTTAGTGGGCGTCCTGACACTCCTGCTCGCCCCCTCCCCCCTCAAGAGGCTCTCTCCACACCAGAAAGAAAGCCTCACATTACTGTGTGGAGTTACAGACAGAAGAACAGGAAGTGAGGATTTCTCAGAAGAAATAAGGACATTTAAAAGCAAAATGGAAGGATGAGGTAAGTGAAGGAGGACTGCACTAAGGTAAAGGAAGCTATTTAGGGAAAAAAATGTACCTTTACAACCCCTTTAAAGTAATACTAAAGCTTGTTTTTTTTCTAAAATAACCAACATACTTACCTGCTCTGTGCAATGGTTTTGCACAGAGAAGCCCGGATCCTCCTTATCTCAGGTCCCACCTCGGTCCCTCACTCCTGCCGAGTGCCCCCACAACACAGGGCCTGTCCCCTTGGTCTCCCGATTGGCTCCTGCCAATGACAATCAGGAGTGAGAGTCCCTGGAGAGTCATGGCTTCCCTGGACATCGCTGGATCGAGAGGGGGGCTCAGGTATGTATTAGTTAGGGGAGGGCTACTGCACACAGAAGGTTTTTTACCTTCATACGTAGAATGCATGTCGGTTAAAAAGCTTGTGCCTTTAAAGACAGGATCAAATTTAAAAATATGATGTAGTCTGTCATTAGCATTAGGCAAGTGTTGGCTCCTCCCTCTATTTTTTTTTTATTACCGTATTCATCGGCGTATACGGCGCGCACTTTTTCCCCCTTAAAATAAGGGGGAAATCGCGGGTGCGCGATATACGCCGATACCCGCTTCCCACGCTCAGTTTAAAGTGAGCCGCCGACATATACCGATTGCAGTACACTCGGGTACATTCGGCCAGGCTCGGCTTCACTCGTGCTCACGCATGAACGTCACAGAGCCTGAGCACGAGCGAAGCCGAGCCTGGCCGAATGTACCCGAGCGTACTGCACTCGGTATATATCGGCGGAGGCGTTCAAACTGAGCGCGGGAAGCGGGGATTCCATTCGGCCAGGCTCGGCTTCGCTCGTGCTCACGCATGAACGTCACAGAGCCTGAGCACGAGCGAAGCCGAGCCTGGCCGAATGTACCCGAGCGTACTGCACTCGGTATATATCGGCGGAGGCGTTCAAACTGAGCGCGGGAAGCGGGGATTGGACTCGAGACATCGCTGGAGAAGCCGGGAGGACACCACTGGAGCCAGACCGGACGATGGACGCCGCGCAAGACACCAAAACTGTAAGCACTAAAAGTTTCCTTTTACAGGTCGACATTAGGGGTGCGCACAATACCCCGATAAATGCGGTACTTGATGACTCGATTTGCCATTTTTCTAATTCCTTTAACAGGGTAACAATACTATATCCCCTGCAATAAGACTGCAGCATCATCCCCCTACATAGGTGTGCGCAGCCTGTTGCATTAGGGTGTGCACCTGAAAGCTTAAAAACATGGTACCGATCTCTCACGGTGTTCATTCAGAAAGGTAAGGGGCCGGAAAGTGACATTACCCCTTCCAGCACTCATCCTGAAGTATCATCTATGTGTGCCCACTGCAGTGCCCAATAGGAGAGGAGGGAAGCCAGACATACTGTGGGAGGGGACACCAGGCAGCAGGGGGAATCTGCACTGCAGGGAGTGATTAGGGTGTGCCTGGGCACACCTGGCACACCCTGTGCGCACGCCTATGTCCCCCTAATTAGTCTTGGATTAACACATCGTTTCAAATGGACTTTGATTTGCTTGTGTCTTGAAGTTGAATTTATAGAGCGGTACTAAACCCTCCTATCCTTTACAGCCATGGAAGCTGCCATCTTTGTCTATGTTTGATCTGCCGTTGTCACAGTACAGTACCTATGATCAGTTATGACACCGGTCATTTAATGGCTTGACAATTAGCTTGAGAGCACAAGCAACTGTGACAGTTATCATTAATGGCATTCTTAGGGAAGAAGTTACTTTACCACTTAAGGACCGCCTCCTGCACATATATGTCGGCAGAATGGCACGGCTGGGCACATGCACGTACAGGTACGTCCTCTTTAAGTGCTCAGCCGGGGGTCGCGGGCGCTCGACCCGGCCTGAAGCTCCGCGGACCCGATCGCCACTGGAGTCCCGCGATCGGTCCCCGGAGCTGAAGAACGGGGAGAGCCGTGTGTAAACACAGCTTTCCCGTTCTTAATGGTGCCGCTGTCATTGATCGTGTGTTCCCTTATATAGGGAACCACAATCAATGACGTCACACCTACAGCCACACCCCCCCTACAGTTAGAAACAGAGATGAGGTCATACATAACCCCTTCAGCGCCCCCTTGTGGTTAACTCCCAAACTGCAATTGCCATTTTCACAGTAATCAGTGCATTTTTATAGCATTTTTTGCTGTGAAAATGACAATGGTCCCAAAAATGTGTCAAAATTGTCTGAAGTGTCCGCCATAATGTCGCAGTCACGAAAAAAAAACGTGGATCGCCGCCATTAGTAGTAAAAAAAAAAAAAAAATTATTAAAAATGAAATAAAACTATCCCCTATTTTGTAAACGCTATACATTTTGCGCAAACTAGGGTTGTCCCGATACCACTTTTTTTAGGACCGAGTACAAGTACCGATACCTTTTTCAAGTAGTCGCCGATACCGAATACCGATACTTTTTTTTAAATGTGTCCCCAAATGCAGCCGTGTCCCCCACAAATGCAGCCATGTCCCCCACATATGCAACCATGTCCCTCCAGCCATGTCCCTCCAGCCATGTCCCTCAAGCCATGTCCCTCCAGCCATGTCCCTCAAGCCATGTCCCTCAAGCCATGTCCCTCCAGCCATGTCCCTCACATATGCAGCCATGTCCCTCCAGCCATGTCCCTCACATATGCAGCCATATCCCTTCAGCCATGTCTCTCTAGTCATGTCCTTCTAGCCATGTCCCTCACATATGCAGCCATGTCCCTTCAGACATGTTCTTTCAGCCATGTCCCTTCAGCCATGTCCCTCACATATGCAGCCATGTCCCTTTAGCCATGTCCCTCTAGCCATGTCCCTCACATATGCAGATAACAACAAGAACCTGGGGAATGCCCAGGGAATAACCAAGCCTACTTACCGACCAGCTAGCAGAACAACACATATGCAGCCATGTCCCTTCAGCCATGTCCCTTCAGCCATGTCCCTCACATATGCAGCCATGTCCCTTCAGCCATGTCCCTCACATATGCAGCCATGTCCCTTCAGCCATGTCCCTCACATATGCAGCCATGTCCCTTCAGCCATGTCTCTCTAGTCATGTCCTTCTAGCCATGTCCCTCACATATGCAGCCATGTCCCTTCAGACATGTTCTTTCAGCCATGTCCCTTCAGCCATGTCCCTCACATATGCAGCCATGTCCCTTTAGCCATGTCCCTCTAGCCATGTCCCTCACATATGCAGATAACAACAAGAACCTGGGGAATGCCCAGGGAATAACCAAGCCTACTTACCGACCAGCTAGCAGAACAACACATATGCAGCCATGTCCCTTCAGCCATGTCCCTTCAGCCATGTCCCTCACATATGCAGCCATGTCCCTTCAGCCATGTCCCTCACATATGCAGCCATGTCCCTTCAGCCATGTCCCTCACATATGCAGCCATGTCCCTTCAGCCATGTCTCTCTAGTCATGTCCTTCTAGCCATGTCCCTCACATATGCAGCCATGTCCCTTCAGACATGTTCTTTCAGCCATGTCCCTTCAGCCATGTCCCTCACATATGCAGCCATGTCCCTTTAGCCATGTCCCTCTAGCCATGTCCCTCACATATGCAGATAACAACAAGAACCTGGGGAATGCCCAGGGAATAACCAAGCCTACTTACCGACCAGCTAGCAGAACAACACATATGCAGCCATGTCCCTTCAGCCATGTCCCTTCAGCCATGTCCCTCACATATGCAGCCATGTCCCTTCAGCCATGTCCCTCACATATGCAGCCATGTCCCTTCAGCCATGTCCCTCACATATGCAGCCATGTCCTTTCAGCCATGTCCCTCACATATGCAGCCATGTCCCTTCAGCCATGTCCCTCTAGCCATGTCCCATGTCCCTTCAGCCATTTCCCCCATACCTTTGCCGCCGAAAGCCGCTGCGCCGCCACATGGAGAAAATCACAGCATTCATTTGAATGTTTTGCCCACGCGTATAGACACTCCCCCTTGCTCGGGATTGGACAGATCACGATCACCCATCCAATCCCGAGCAAGGGGAGTGTCTATACACGCGGGAACACTACAGCTATTCAAATGAAAGCTGTGATGTTCCCGCACGCCGTTTAACCCATGCGGCGGCTTTCGATGCGGCGGCGCGATGCGGTGGCAGCGGCGGGGGGGGGGGTATTCTATGTAGGTATCAGGTGTATTTTCGGGAGTACTAGTACTCCCGCAAATACTCGGTATCGGTCCCGATACCGATACTGGTATCGGTATCGGGACAACCCTAGCGCAAACCAACCGATAAACGCTTATTTCGGAAAAAAAATAATTACCAAAAATATGTAGAAGAATACGTATCGGCATAAACTGAGGAAAAAAAAAAAAATTGTATATATTTTTGGGGGACATTTATTATAGCAAAAAGTAAAAAATATTGATTTTTTTTCAAAATTGTAGCTCTATTTTTGTTTATAGCGCAAAAAAAAAAAAAAACGCAGAGGTGATCAAATACCACCAAAAGAAAGCTCTATTTGTGGGAAAAAAGGACGTAAATTTTGTTTGGGAGCCGCGTCGCACGTCCGCGCAATTGTCAGTTAAAGCGACGCAGTGCAGAATCGCAAAAAGTGCTCTGGTCAGGAAGGGGGTAAATCCTTCCGGGGCTGAAGGGGGTTAAACAGCAACTTGTGCATTAAACAATCTCCGCACATACTTATATAACCATCTTGATGCTCCTACTTGTTATTTCTAAGCGCAAGACACTTCAAATTCCCGGCTAGAAAATACTATGAGCAGTGACTGCCATCTACTGAGGAGTGTATGGAAAAAGAGTTTTTTTTTTTTTATAAATCCCATCTCTTCCTATTGTGCCGCCATCCGGTTTATTATTTCTTCTTGTATATTTCATTTCATACTTATCCATCATGTCATACTACCAGGGCCCCAAATTTATTCTGCAGCAGCAGGACAACCACCCCAAACATACACAGCCAATGTCATTAAGAACTATCTTCAGAATAAGAACAAAGAGTCCTGGAAGTTTGGCCCCCACAGAGCCCTGATCCCAACATTATCGAGTCTGTCTGAGATTACATGAAGAGACAGAAGGATCTGAGGCAGCCGACATCCATAGAAGATCTGAGGTTAGTTCTCCCAGATGCTTCAAACAACCTACCTGCCGAGTTCCTTCAAACACTGTGTGCAAGTCTACCTAGAAGAACTGATGCTGTTTTGAAGGCAAAGGGAGGTCACAGAAAATATTGACTTGAATTTCTCCTCTGTTCACTTACTTTCTTTTTTTTTTTAACTCTTTTTGTTAACCATTTAAAAAAAATATATATATATATATAAAATATTAACACTGCTGTTTCTGAAAGCTTTCTTAACCACTTAAGCCCCGACCATTATGCAGGTAAAGGACCGGACCAGTTTTTGCGATTCGCCACTGCGTCGCTTTAACTGACAATTGCGCGGTCGTGCGACGTGGCTCCCAAACAAAATTGGCGTCCTTTTTTTCCCACAAGTAGAGCTTTCTTTTGGTGGTATTTGATCACCTCTGCGGTTTTTATTTTTTGCGCTATAAACAGAAATACAGCGACAATTTTGAAAAAAAAAAAAACACAATATTTTTAAAGGGGTTGTAAAGGTAAAAGTTTTTTTACCTTCATGCATCCTATGCATGAAGGTAAAAAAACATTTAGCAGCACCGCCCCCCCCCCCCCCCCCCGAGCCCCCGTTGTACTTACCTGACCGTTCGAATCTCCCGGGCGCGTCCACGTTGTCCTCTTGGGTTCCCAGCCTGGCCGTTGATTGGCTAGGCTGGGCGGATTGATAGCAGCGCAGCCATTGGTTGGCGCTGCTGTCAATCACAGCGGATGACGCGGCGCGCCGGGGGCGGAGCCGAGTGATACAGTCGGCGGCTATGGCTATGTGCTCGCAAAAGCTTTCCTCCATGCGAGCGCCCTCGCATGAAGAGGGAAAGCTTTTGCGAGGAGGAGCCCAGACAGCCGCCAAGGGGGCCCCAGAAGACAGCTTTCCGGGCCACTCTGTGCAAAACGAACTGCACAGTGGAGGTAAGTATCACATGTTTGTTATTTTTTTTTTTTTTTAAACCTGACTTTAGTGTCCCTTTAACTTTTTGCTATAATAAATATCCCCCCAAAAAAAGATATAAAAAAAAACATTTTTTTTCCTCAGTTTAGGCCGATACGTATTCTTCTACCTATTTTTGGTAAAAAAAAAAAAATCCCAATAACTGTTTATCGATTGGTTTGCGCAAAATGTATAGCGTTTACAAATTAGGGGATAGTTTTATGAAATTGTTATAAATTTTTTTTTTTTTACTACTAATGACGGCGATCAGCGATTTTTTTCGTTATTGTGACATTATGGCGGACACATCGGACAATTTTGACACATTTTTGGGACCATTGTCATTTTCACAGCGAAAAATGCTGTGGGGCGCTGTAAGGGTTAAGTGTGACCTCATATGTGTTTCTAACTGTAGGGGGGCGGGGCTGGACGTGTGACGTCACTGATCACCTTTCCCTATATCAGGGAACACACGATCAATGACAGCGCCACAATAAAGAACTGGGAAGCTGTGTTTACACTCACCTCTCCCCCGTTTTTCAGCTCCGGCGACCGATCGCGGGACACTGGCGGCGATCGGGTCCGCGGGTCCCGTGGTCAAGGACCTTCAGACCGGTTCACGGGCGCGTGCCAGCGCGACCCACTAGATGCAGATCGACTCTTTCAGGTCACCTGCCACAAGTTGCGGGATGCTGCTTGCCTGCCACCAGATGCAGATCGTCACTTGCTAAGGTGGTGTTGTGCTTGTCAGTCAGGCAGAGGTTACTGCAGGGATGCAAGGCAGGTGTATGGCGGTGAGAGATGATGCCATCTCTCTGCTCCACCTGGCCACCTGCTTGTTGATTGGCCAGCCGGCCCCTTATCCCACAGAGCCGACCAGCTGACCGCCCACTCTCTGACTCCCAGTCACCGTGGAGCCGCCCCGCTCATCAGTGCCTGCAAATTCCGCAGCTAAAACCAATTTCTCGGGGGTGGCAATTGCCCTGTTGCCCCCCCTCTGGATTTGCCCCTGGATCGCCCCCCTAGTGTTAAAGCGGTGGTTTAAATGTCACTGGTCCCAAAAAATGTGTCAAAAGTGTCCGATCTGTCTGCCGCAATCCCGATAAAAAAAAGAAAAAAAAAAAACGCAGATTGCCGCCATTACTAGTAAAAAAAAAAACATAAATCTATTCCCTTAGAGACGATAGAACTTTTGCACAAACCAACAACCACCCCTGGAATGATTCCCCCCCCCTTAATGACCAGACCATTTTTTGTGATACGGCACTGCATCGCTTTAACTGAGAATTGCGCAGTCATGCGATGCTGTACCCAAATAAAACTGACGTCCTTTTTTCCCCACAAATAGAGATTTCTTTTGGTGGTATTTGATCACCTCTGCGGTTTAAATATTTTTTTTACAGATTCTGTACTATTCATGCTGCAAAAATCTCCCCCCAATGAGTCTGGCTGCATCCATTTTAACTGTGGGCAGCTGAAGCTGCTGCCTGTTCACTTCCTGGATTTACACAGACGCTCGTCTCCAGCTCTGCAGCTCTCATTGGCCCTCTTATGACTCACCCCCCTCCCTTCTTGGCAAAGTCTCACGAGAGTGAAAGAGAGAGCCGTGCATGGTGTCACAAGCCTAGGCTTTTTACCAGGCAGGAAATGGGAAGTGAGCTGTGTAAGGTATTTACTGGCAGAAAGATAAGAATGATCAAGCGGCTGAACTGCCGCTATGTATGCATACCTCCCAACTCGCATGGATTCTGCGGGACTTTCCCGCGTAGACACCTTTTTTCCCGCTGTCCCGCGATAGAGGAAAATTTCCCACACACGAAGAGGAGCCAGTACACCATCCTGCGGCAGCTCCCCCCCACAACTTTGTCAGGTAAAAACAAATTAGGATGAATGTCCCACAGTCGAATTTTGAAAAGTTGGAAGGTGTGTGTACGTTCTTATGGTGCACAGAATCACTGGCTGAAAAAGATGATGTCTGGAGCTGCACCCATCATTCACATATCCTCAGTTAACCTCTTGCCGTCTGCCCGCCGTAGTTTTACGGCAGGCAGGTCGGTTCGGCTGCGCAAAATCACCTAATATAAACGTGATTTTGCATTGCAGCCCCCCGCTCGCCCATGGTGCCGATGCGAGTGTCCGGCAGGCGCGATCACCGCCGGGCACCCGTGATCGCTCGTTACAGAGCGAGAACCGGGAGCTGTGTGTGTAAACATACAGCTACCAGTCCTTTCAGAGGGAGAAATTACTAATCATATCTAGTTAGCGATCTAGTTAGAACACACTCAGGGAACATTATTAACCCCTTCCTCGCCCCCTAGTGTTAACCCCTTCCCTGCCAGTGACATTTTTACAGTAATCAGTTCATTTTTATAGCACTGATCGCTATAAAAATGCCAATGGTCTCAAAAATGTGTCAAAAGTGTTGATGTGTCCACCGCAATATCGCAGTGTCCCCCATACCAATAAAAAAAAAAAATATATATATATATATATATGTATATATATATATTGTAGCAGAGCGTCCCAGAGAGAGCCTGGGAAAGTCCAGTTCGGGGTTTATACCTCTCCCAGGCTCCTCTCTTACACGTTCAGGGATCTCTGATCCCTGATCCAGGTCAGGTGTTGGCCCTCTCCCCCAGGCCAATTTAAGCTCACCTGAGCTAACAGCCATTGCTCTGTCCTGGGAAACAGATAGTGTGAATCTGTGAGAGCAAGGAGGCTGCTGAAAAAACTGGTGAGAAGTTTGTGTTTGAGCTAACAAGCGGTAGGCTTGTTTAGCTTAGTAGTTAGGACCTGCATATCGTGTAGTTAGAGCCGAGACACGGCTAGGTGTTTGTTTGGCTATTTTTGTTTTTTCTGCACACTGTACAGCACCTGTAAATAGACTTTGTATAGCACCAATAAACATCCCACTGTTGTTCACTTATCCTATGGACTTTGGTATCTGTGCCGGCTCATCCCAGGGAGCTTTTGTACCCGCTACCTATCCCCAGCTTACATATGGTGGAGGCTGCGATCAGCAATAGTAAGTTACTATTTAAAAAGCCAGTACCTAAAGTGACAACATGGAGGAAATCCTCAAACAAATGGTGCTATTCAACGCTGCACAACAGCAAGCAAACGCTGCACAACAGCAAACTAATGCTGCGCTGCAGCAAGCCAACGCTATCGCACAGGAGCAATCGCAGAGGCAGATTAGTGCTGTACAGGAGCAATCGCAGAGTCTGTTTGAACAGCTTGCCACTGCTGCAGAAGCGGATAGGAAAACCCTGACTAAAGTTGCAGAAACGCTAGCACAGTGGGCACCTGCGGAAATCAAGGATATTAGAGACAAGCCTTCAGCCATCCATGTGGCTCGCTTTCTGTCTAAAATGACTACGGATGATGATCCAGAGGCCTTCCTGCTAACATTTGAACGGACCGCTGAGAGGGAAGGTTGGCCTAAAACCAAGTGGGCAGGACTGATCGCCCCCTTACTTTCTGGTGAATCGCAGAAGGCCTACTATGATCTGGAGTCAGCAGAAGCAGAAGACTACGAAAAGGTCAAGCAGGAAATTCTGGCACGACTCGGTGTCACCTTGGCCGTTCGAGCCCAACGGGTCCACAGCTGGTTCTTCCAAATTGAGAGGCCCCCAAGATCGCAGATGTTCGACCTAATCCACCTGGTGAGAAAATGGCTACAGCCGGAGTCCCTGTCTGCGTCACAAATAGTGGAGCGTGTGGTCATGGACCAATTCCTAAGGTCACTCCCAATTCCCCTGCAGAGGTGGGTGAGTCAAGGGGACCCCAAGTCGGCAGATAACCTGGTGGAACTCGTCGAAAGGTACTTTGCTGCAGAGAACCTGGTCACCACCCCAACAACCGCACGGACTTTCCACCCAAAGCCACGGTCTCCCCAGGCAACCGGTAAGACTGTTCCAGGGGAAGTGGGTGGTAAGCATGGCAAGGAAATAGGGGGGAGGATTTTTGGTGCCAGGACTGAAGTTTGGCGTCCCAAGCAAGGGAAACCACTGCCTGTCAGCAAACCAACTTGGGGAAACATCAGGTGTTTTCGTTGCCAAGAGCTGGGACATGTTGCAGCAAATTGTCCTTTGACTGATGAACCAATGCAGTGTGATCTGTCTATTAGAAGGCAATCTATGTTTGCTGCTGTTTCATGCGCTGCAGTGCCAAATGTGGGGAAACACATGTATCACATGACTGTTAATGATAAGCCTATTACGGCCTTACTGGACTCTGGAAGTCTGGTTACTTTGGTGACAGCTGAGATAGTTAAAACTGAATTTTCATGAAAAAAAAGTTGCTGTGATCTGTGTACATGGGGATACCCGGGAGTATCCTATAGCCACAGTTCAGTTTAAAACTGGCTTAGGTACGGTGTCCCATGCGGTCGGACTTGTGCCCCACTTGGTGCATGAGGCCATCATTGGTAGGGACTTCCCTAAGTTTTGGGAGCTGTGGGATCGTCCCGACCCGGTGGCAGTACCTGACTCAGTCCCAGAGCTCCTGGCTACTTCCGATATTGGGGGTTCAGGGGACTCATCTCAGGGCTCTCCGAGTTTTCCTTTCTCGGTTATGGCAGGAGAGCTGGAGGAGCCTGAGGAAGTCCCCACAACCAGTAGAGCCGGACAGCCGTCTGCCGACTCGGAGCCTACGTTGGAGTTTACTGACCTCAATGTGCACAAGGAAAATTTTGGTACTGAGCAGAGAAAAGACCCTACCCTTGCCAGGGCCTGGGAAAATGTAATGGTGATTAATGATGTACCTGTCGAACCAGGGGATAGGCCCTGTTTTCCTTATTTCAGCAGCAATGATGATTTACTGTATCGTGTATGTAAAAAGAATGATGAAGTTATTGAACAGTTGGTGGTCCCCAAGCCTTACAGAAGGGTGGTGTTGGAACTTGCCCATAGGCACTTGCTAGGAGGCCATTTAGGGGTTGAGAAAACCACTGAAAGAGTGTTGCGCAGGTTTTACTGGCCTGGGATACAGAAAAATATTAAAAATTATTGTCAATCCTGTCCGGTGTGTCAGATGTCAGCCCCCCAGCCCCACTTCCGAAGTCCTTTAGTGCCCTTGCCCATTATTGAGGTGCCCTTCGAGAGGATTGCCATGGACCTTGTGGGTCCGCTCCCCAAATCCGCCCGTGGTCATCAGCATATCCTCGTGATTATGGATTACGCTACCCGTTATCCTGAGGCCGTTCCCTTACGCGCCGCGTCTGCAAAAAATATTGCCAAAGAGCTGTTTATGGTGTTCAGTCGGGTGGGCATCCCTAAAGAAATCCTTACAGACCAGGGTACCCCATTTATGTCACGGATAACTAGGGAGCTGTGCAAGTTATTTAAGGTGACGCAGTTGCGAGCCTCTGTGTATCATCCGCAAACAGATGGCTTGGTGGAACGTTTTAATAAGACGTTAAAGGGCATGTTAAAAAAGGTTGTTGACAAAGATGGGAAAGACTGGGACTTCCTGATACCGTACCTGATGTTTGCTATCAGGGAGGTTCCCCAGTCCTCTACAGGGTACTCTCCATAAGAGTTGCTTTACGGGAGACACCCTCGGGGACTCTTGGACATAGCCAAGGAAACTTGGGAGGGGGAACAGACACCCCACAAAAGTGTAATTGAGCATATCGCTCAAATGCAGGACAGGATTGCAGCAGTAATACCAGTGGTGAAAGAACATTTACTACAGGCACAAGCAGCCCAACAGAGAATATACAACCGGGGGGCCCAACTCCGTGTTTTCTCACCGGGTGACAGGGTCCTCGTATTAGTTCCCACTGTTGAGAGCAAGTTCCTGGCTAAGTGGCAGGGCCCCTTTGAAGTTATTGAAAGAGTTGGGGAAGTCAATTACAAGGTGTATCAACCAGGTAAAAGGAAGCCGGAACAGATTTACCACGTAAACCTGTTAAAGCCCTGGAAGGATAGACTGGCGTTAACTGCAAGGTCCCTCCCGGTAACGCCTAAGGGTACTGAATCCCCTCTGATCCCTGAGGTCACGATTCCAGACACCCTGTCATTTTCCCAAAAACAGGAAGCTAGAGAGTTCCTGATAAGGAATAGAGAGACATTTTCAGAGTTGCCTGGCACGAGTTCGGAGGTTCAGCATGATATTGTTACTGAACCTGGGGTCCGTGTCAAGCTCAAACCGTACCGAATTCCTGAAGCGAGGAGAAAGGACATCAGTGCTGAAGTTAAAAGAATGTTGGAGCTAGATGTCATTGAGGAATCCAATAGTGATTGGTTGAGCCCCATCGTGTTAGTCCCAAAACCGGATGGCACCTGGAGGTTCTGTAATGACTTCAGGAAGCTTAATGCAGTGACAAAGTTTGACACGTACCCAATGCCCAGAGTAGATGAACTTATAGACCGACTTGGCAAGGCTCGCTATCTGACTACTTTGGACTTGACAAAAGGATATTGGCAGATACCCCTGACTGCTAGTGCCAAAGAGAAGACTGCATTTGTGACCCCGGAGGGTTCCTTTCAATATAAAAAGATGCCTTTTGGGTTGCAAAATGCCCCTGCGACATTTCAGAGGGCCATGGACAGGACCCTAAGACCTCACCGACAGTATGCTGCAGCCTATCTGCATGACATAGTGGTGCATAGCACTGACTGGGGCTCTCACTTGACCCGTGTCCAAGCGGTCCTCGATTCCCTCTTCAAAGAAGGGTTTACGGCAAATCCCAAAAAATGTGCCATTGGTCTAGAGGAAGCCAAGTATTTGGGCTACACTATTGGCCGTGGTGTCATAAAGCCCCAGGTAAATAAAATAGAAGCCATCCAGGAGTGGCCACGTCCGGCAAACAAGAAGCAGGTCAGGGCCTTTCTTGGCATTGCGGGGTATTATAGAAGATTTATCCCAAATTTTGCAACTTTAGCTGCCCCACTGACAGACCTTACGAAAGGGAAAGACTCTGTAATGGTGAATGGTGAAATGGTCCCCAGTAGCGGAAGAATCTTTCCAAGCCCTGAAAAAAGCTCTTTGTGCACAGCCAGTGCTATACTCCCCCGATTTCGCCAAAGACTTTTTGGTACAGACAGATGCCTCTGATGTAGGTATCGGGGCAGTATTGTCACAGGTACACAACGGGGAAGAACACCCTGTGGTCTACCTAAGCAGAAAGCTCAATGATCATGAGAAAAAGTATGCAGTCATTGAAAAGGAATGCTTAGCCATAAAGTGGGCCGTGGACGCGCTCAGGTACTACCTGTTAGGGCGCCAGTTTGAGCTAATAACTGACCATGCTCCCTTGAAATGGATGGCCCAAAAGAAGGAGACTAATAGGCGGGAGAACCGGTGGTTTTTGGCTCTACAGGATTATTCCTTTACAGTAAAACACAGGCCAGGTGTTGAGATGTGAAATGTAGATGCCCTGTCCCGTGTTCACTCCTGTTGGGCTACAGGTGTTCCAACCCTGGGGTTGAAACAAGGGGGGAGGGTGTGTAGCAGAGCGTCCCAGAGAGAGCCTGGGAAAGTCCAGTTCGGGGTTTATACCTCTCCCAGGCTCCTCTCTTACACGTTCAGGGATCTCTGATCCCTGATCCAGGTCAGGTGTTGGCCCTCTCCCCCAGGCCAATTTAAGCTCACCTGAGCTAACCGTTAGCGATCTAGTTAGAACACACTCAGGGAACATTATTAACCCCTTCCTCGCCCCCTAGTGTTAACCCCTTCCCTGCCAGTGACATTTTTACAGTAATCAGTTCATTTTTATAGCACTGATCGCTATAAAAATGCCAATGGTCTCAAAAATGTGTCAAAAGTGTTGATGTGTCCACCGCAATATCGCAGTGTCCCCTATACCAATAAAAATATATATATATATGTATATATATATATTGTAGCAGAGCGTCCCAGAGAGAGCCTGGGAAAGTCCAGTTCGGGGTTTATACCTCTCCCAGGCTCCTCTCTTACACGTTCAGGGATCTCTGATCCCTGATCCAGGTCAGGTGTTGGCCCTCTCCCCCAGGCCAATTTAAGCTCACCTGAGCTAACAGCCATTGCTCTGTCCTGGGAAACAGATAGTGTGAATCTGTGAGAGCAAGGAGGCTGCTGAAAAAACTGGTGAGAAGTTTGTGTTTGAGCTAACAAGCGGTAGGCTTGTTTAGCTTAGTAGTTAGGACCTGCATATCGTGTAGTTAGAGCCGAGACACGGCTAGGTGTTTGTTTGGCTATTTTTGTTTTTTCTGCACACTGTACAGCACCTGTAAATAGACTTTGTATAGCACCAATAAACATCCCACTGTTGTTCACTTATCCTATGGACTTTGGTATCTGTGCCGGCTCATCCCAGGGAGCTTTTGTACCCGCTACCTATCCCCAGCTTACAATATATATATATATATATATATATATATATATATATATATATATATATATATATATATATATATATATATATATATATATATATATATATATATATATATATATATTAATAAAAATGCCATAAAACTATCCCCTTTTTTGTAGACGCTATGGGCTAGATTCAGGATGGGCGTAGCGTATCCGATTTACGCTACGCCTCCGCAACTTTTACAGGCTAGTGCTGGATTCACAAAGCACTTGCTCCGTAAGTGGCGGCGGCTTAGCGTAAATGGGCCTGCGTATCCGCGCGTAATTCAAATAGGGCAGGTAGGGGGCGTGTTGTATTTAAATTATCCCTGACCCCACGCGCCAAACGAACTGTGCATGCGCCGGCCGTGGACGTATCCCAGTGCGCATGCTCCAAATCACGTCGCAAATAGTCAATGAAAACGACGTGAACGTAACTTACGCCCAGCCCCATTCTGAATCGACTTACGCAAATGACGTAAACGACGTACAATACGATGCTGTCCTGACGTCCATACTTAACATTGGCTGCGCCTCATTATAGCAGGGGTAACTTTACGCCGGGCATAAGCCTAACGTAAACGACGCAATAAGATACGTTCATGAATCTGCGTATTTACCTAATTAGCATATTTGACGCGTAAATCGACAGAAGCGACACCCAGCGGCCAGCGTAAATATGCAACTAAGATATGACGGCGTAAGAGATCTTAGCACAATTCCGGCATATCTTGTTTTCTGAATACAGAAAAAAAGATATGCTGACGCATCCGAGAATTTACGTAAATTGTTACTGAATCTAGCCCAATAACTTTTGCGCAAACTAATCAATAAACGCTTTTTGCGATTTTTTTTTTTTTTTAACGAAAAATATGTAGAAGAATGCGTATTGGCCTAAACTGAGAAAAAAAAAAAAATTATTATATATTTTTGGGGGATATTTATTATAGCAAAAAAAAAGTAAAAAATATTGTTTTTTTTTTCCCCAACATTTTTGCTTTTTTGTTTATCGTGCAAAAAATAAAAACCGCACAGGTGATCAAATACCACCAAAAGAAATCTCTACTTGTGGGGAAAAAAGGACGCCAATTTTGTTTGGGAGCCACGTCGCGCGACCGCGCAATTGTCAGTTTAAGCGAAGCAGTGCCGAATCGCAAAGTGTGGCCCGGTCAACGACCAGCAAAATGGTCCGGGGCTAAAGTGGTTAAAGTCCATGATGCCATATGACGTCCTGAGAATGGTTAAAGGGATGCTGAGCGGGAAGGGGTTAAAAGATGGTACTAACACTCCAAAAATTGTTTTCAATCTTTTTAAACCTGCAGCTATCATTAGAAGAAGACCTGGTGATCCTGCCATGAAGGTCCTGTGTCGGGTGCTTCCTGTGATGGGGTGACAGCATTACTGTCGCACGAGACTGCAAACGGCCGCGCCGACACACGAGGGGTGCAGATGGCCCACCATTGAGAAGCTGCTCCAGATCAATGTGCAGCCAATGGTGGAGCGAGCGCATCATGTACACACAATACTTTGCAGGCTGGCTTTAACCCTTCACCTCCTTAGATAAACTTTAGTACTGCAGTGCCCTAAAAAAATAAAAAATATTCATACCCCTTGAAGTTTTCCACATTTTGTGCACGCCACACTTTTCACATATTTATTTGTAAAAAAAAAATTAAAACCATTTATCATTTTCCTTCCACTTCACAATTATGTGTCACTTTGTGTTGGTCTATCACATAAAATACATTTACATTTTTGGTTGTAACGAAAAAATGTGGAAAATTTCAAGGGGTATAAATACTTTTTCAAGGCACTGTATGCTGTGCAGCATTATGGAATATTACCTGCCACAGAACAGAAACAAGACACCAAGTATGATGTTTTGTCGCCGCCTGGTGGAAGAATAGAGCACTGCATGCTGGATCTCAAGGTTTTGATTTCTATTTTTTTGTTTAACCCCTTGCTTACTGGGCACATATACCCCCCTCCTGCCCAGGTGAAATTTTAGCTTCCAGCACTGCGTCGCTTTAACTGACAATTGCGCGGTCGTGCGATGTGGCTCCCAAACAAAATTGACGTCCTTTTTTCCCCACATGTAGAGCTTTCTTTTGGTGGTATTTGATCACCTCTGCGTTTTTAATTTTTTGCGCTATAAACAAAAGGGGAGGCCGTAATTGACGGCCTGTTGGCAATTCAGGTCCGTGCTGTAGCCATCATTCGGCCTCTGGCGGAGGCTCTTTACCACGTGATCAGCCGTGTCCAATCAGCGGCTCTCCTGACAGGGGGGTTTGCGCTGATTGTTTATCAGCACAGCCCCCCCTCGGATGCCCACACTGGACCACCAGGATGTCGCCCAGGACCACCAGGGAAGCACCCAACATGTGGATGGACAGGTAAGTCCCCATGGCCATCCACATGTACAAATGTATGCATAACATATGCCAATCAGTGCCCACAAATTGCACAAACAATTTGTGATGCCCAGCAATGCCACCCACCAGAGTCATCAGTGCCACCCACCAGTGTCCATCAGTGCCACTTATCAGTGCCCTTCCATGCCCTCTATCAGTGCCACCCATAAGTACCCATCAATGCTGCCTATGAATGCCCATCAGTGCCGCCTATGAGTGCTCATCAGTGCCGCCTATCAGTGTCCATCATCAGTGCCCATCAGTGCCGCCTTATCAGTGCCCATCAGTGCCGCCTATCAGTGCCCTTCCATGCCATCTATCAGTGCCACCCATAAGTACCCATCAATGCTGCCTATGAATGCCCATCAGTGCTGCCTATGAGTGCTCATCAGTGCCGCCTATCAGTGTCCATCATCAGTGCCGACTTATCAGTGCCCGTCAGTGAAGAAGAAAAGGTACTTATTTATAAAATAAATTAACAGAAACAAAGAAAAACATTTTTTTTTTTCTAAATTTTTGCACTTTTTTTTGTTGCGGAAAAAAAAAATATCGCAGAGGTGATCAAATACCACTAAAAGAAAGCTCTATTTGTGGGAACAAAATGATACAAACTTAGTTTGGGTACAGTGTAGCACGACCTGGGCAGGAAGGTGTATATGTGCCCCCCGGGATGGAAGTGGTTAAATATTTTCAGCTTTAACAAAAGAACAAGGAGTCCATACCTCCCACTCCTTCATAAATAGTTTGGCTTCCGCGGGGCCGACAGCTTTGTGTCTCCTGAACTCCTCCTTCACGTATTGGTCGCCCAAAGCCTTCAGGTGGAGGGGCAGTGTGCGGTGCAGGAGGAGGATCTTCCTGTAGAGGGACCTCACCCGGGACACATGAGAAGACATTCCCACCGGGGCCTGCAGGGGGCACATTAGGGAAAACAAGTTAAAAAGGAAAACAAACAATATTCAAGCAGTTATAATGACATTGGGGTAGATTCAGGTAGGACTTAAAGGGGTGGTTCACCCTAAATATAAGCCCTCCCATGTGATCCAGCATACTGGCGTCAGCGCCAGTATGCTGGGTTTTTTTTTTAAATCCATCACTTACTGTATTATGGTGTATTTTAATTTCTATCCCCCGTGGTGGACGGCGCCAGTATAGCGCGTCACATCTTACGAAAATACCCGATAAGGACTCGGGTAATCTCGGCGAAAATGCCTGCGCACAGACCTAGGAGCTGACTGCGCAGGCGCCGTATTTCTCCGAGTCCTACGGCTATGGCGCGTCACGCCCTCCGAAAAACGCCGAAATAGGACTCAGAGAAATACGGCGCCTACGCAGTCAGCTCCTAGGTCTGTGCGCAGGCGCCGCATTTTCGCCGAGATTACCCGAGTCCTTATCGGGTATTTTCGTAAGATGTGACGCGCTATACTAGAGCCGTCCACCACGGGGGATAGAAATTAAAATACACCATAATACAGTAAGTGATGGATTTAAAAAATAAAAAAAACAGCATACTGGCGCTGACGCCAGTATGCTGGATCACATGGGAGGGCTTATATATAGGGTGAACCTCCGCTTTAAGCCGGTCTATCTCGAGATGTGCCGCCTAAGTCTAAATTTGCGCCGGAATATCTATGCGCTGTACCCACAGTACTAGATACGCGCCAAAATAGGCTATTCCCGACCTGCCTAACTTGCCTGCATCTGGACATCCTAGGCGCACATTTATTCCGTCCGCAGCATTAATTTCCTATGTAAATATGCAAATGAGGGAGAAACGCCGATTCCCGAACATAGGCCCGTTCAGCACAGGCTAGGCGCGGTGCGCCTAAGCTGTATGGCCGGCCTAAAGTTAGCCCTCATAAAGCAGGGATAACTTTGCACCAGACTTGCTCATGTCAGCTGGAGAGCAGCTTCAGCAGCACCGTTACAGACGAGCTGAGGGCACGGGAGAGGATATACCGCACGCGCATAAACGTCTTTGGCATGGGTGATTCAGAAGTGTTTCGCATTTTCAGATGCAGCCCTGAAGCCATCGAGGAATTAGCCACAACCCTGCAGGAGGACATCACCAGCCCAACACACCGCTCACATGCAGTGCAGCCACTGGTCAAGGTCCTGGCAACACTCCATTTCCTTGCCAGTGGCTCGTTCCAGTGGAGTGGTGGCTGGGATGTGACAGTCCTCCATGAGCAGATGTGTGCACCAGGTTGTCCCTGCAATCCTCAGACGCATGGCCAACCAAATCATCAAACCCAGGAACATCTGCGGCAGAAGGCAATGCAGGATTTCTACGAAATTGCAGGATTCCTGCGCACCATCAGGGCCATTGATTGCACACATGTGGCACTACAACCCCCCCCCGTGCCACAGAGCACATATACCGCAATCGGAAGCATTGGCATTCCATCAACGTACAGGTGATAGCCAATGCCCAACGCCTCATATGGCACCTCCGTGCCAAACACCCCGGGTCCAGCCATGACAGCTTCATATACCGTCAAAGCAACATCCCAACGGAATTCGTACAGAACTTGTATGGGGACAGCTGGTTGGTTGGTGAGTGACATGGGTGGCAGGCATGACTGCCCGACCCCATGATGCACACATCACGAGGGGCACATGCATGACTAACATCCTCCTGTCTTTTCCCTTCCAGGTGACGCGGCATATGCACTTGGACCCCATCTAATGACTCCATTCCGGGACCCCTAAACCAGAGGAGAGAGAAGATACAATGTAGCCCACATACGTACCCGTGCAGTGGTGGAGCGCACATTTGGCCTCCTGAAGTCACGTTTCCAATGCCTGGATAAGTCTGGGGGTACCCTGTTGTATTCCCCAAACTTTGTGTGCCACATCATTGGTGCATGTTGCATTCTGCACAACTTTGCCATGAGAAAAGGCCTGGAGATTGACCTACGTGATGACCTGACCCCCCAACAACACAGTCCCCCCCCCCGAACGAGGCTCACCCATCTGCTGAGGGAAGAGCAGTCAGGAGGGTCCTTGTGGAAGGCTTCTTTGCCCGTTAAACACACACATTCATCATGGCACACGGATAATGCACACATGCATACCACTGTGGTCCCTAGATCACACACACCACATCCACATCACATTGGATTAGCCCAAGTCCAACATGCAGGACTTGGGAGCAGCAACGCCGCGTCAAGGCCCCAATGATGTCGCTGTCCATTCATTCGACATTCATACGGTCGTGGGGATAACTTCTCCCCAACGACCGAGGGTGACACCCCTTACTGGCAGGAGTGCCACCCCCCCCCCCCCCACATTCACACACCATTCACACTGTAGCCTGCACTCCTCACCATGTGCAGATACTACAAAATAAATAAACTCATACCCCGAGTAGAAAATAACCCAAATTAAAAGAAAACACACTACAGAAAAAACAAAAACACTCATCTGCCCTGACGTGGGCTTCGACGAGTGCCACATCCTCGGCTTCTTAACTGCCTGGGGGGAGCCACAGTTGGGGGGGTTGGGCATCAGAGGGGGGGTTGGGCATCCCCTGGAGGCTCCCTGGCTGGCTGCCTGCCCTCCAAAGCCAGAGCAATCCAGGTGAGGATGGCATTGGTCTGGGCAAGCATCAGTCTGGTCTGCCTCCCCTCCTCCACGACGGCCTCTGCCAGGCTCCTGACCTCCAACGCGAGGCCTGCTGTGGTGGCCTGCACCTCCCCCAGGCTGGTGACAAGCGCTGCAGAATTGCACGTCATATCTTGCAGGCTGTCAACCAGCTGCGAGGACGGTGCTAGGCTGTCAGCTAGACGCCTTATATGGACAGACACGTCCCCACATGACCGGTCTGCCGGGCCTGATCCCTGGCAAGGGTTTCCTGGAGGACCGCAGGAACACCTCTGGTCTTATGGGTAGCCTTCCGGGGACCAGGAGAGGCTGGGAGCCGTGAGTACGGGGAGGCCCTAGAGGGGCTTTCCCTGATGGGGAAGGAGGGTCCCCTGATGGGGAAGGAGGGTGGTGAGGGTCCCCTGATGGGGGAGGAGGATTGGGAGGGGACAGGGATGGTGGGATCCTCCACCAATGTTCCCTTCCCCTCCACCAATGTTCCCTTCCCCTCCCCCCACATGCTACACACCAGATAGTAGGTTAAACACACTTGCCTGTCCTCAAAGACTGGTCGTCCGAGTCGTACCCCTCCACCTGTTCACGCTGCAGGCATTGGGCGATGGCCTCCTCCTGGGGTCAACGCCACAGGAAATGCTGGCCCTTCTCCCGTGCACATGTCTGGTCTGGGCTGCGGTTAAGCCGGTTGGGCGTAGTTTCTCTGGAAGCTGGGCCGGCCTTAGTAGTGAGCATGCGCACAAGGGAACGAACGTACTGCGCATGCTCCGTTCATGATACACCGCCCGGAAATCCGTAATCCACGTTCTGGACATCATTTGCATACGGTCACACCCACGTACAGTTAAGCTGACAAAAATAAGTTACACCGGCACAAAGTTAGGCGCAAGCGCTGCATGAATACTGTACTTGCCTCTCTGAGTTATGACGGCGTAGCGCTAATGGGATGCGCTACGCCGGCATAAGTATGCGCCAATCTACCTGAATCTAGCCCATTGTGTCTGTTCTTTGTGCGGCCAGTCATCGGTTCCATTAGGGTTCCTTCAGACGCACAGCAGTTCTTAACATCCTTTAAAAAGTGATCTGTGGTGGATCGATTTTAGAGGATGATAAGGTGGTGGCTGACCGGCGTGCAGGAGGCGGCACTGCATTCGTTTTTTTTTTGGAAATGGAAATTTTTCCTTGGGGGACAGCTTTACAACTGGGAATCGAGCGAGCAACCACTGTTGGCAGCCTGGGTCAGTAAAACTGATTTAGATTTTTTTTTTTACCCCCCACCGGCCGCCACCTTATGGTCCCTAGGGCCAATATGACGACTGTATCTTTAACCACTTTTTTTGCGATTCGGCACTGCGTCGTTTTAACTGACAATTGCGCGGTCGTGCGACGTGGCTCCCAAAAAAAATTGGCGTCTTATTTTCCCCCACAAATGGAGCTTTCTTTTGGTGGTATTTGATCACCTCTGCGGTTTTTATTTTTTGCGCTTTAAACAAAAATAGGGCAACAATTTTGAAAATAAATAAATAAATGTGTTACTTTTTGCTATAATAAATATCCCCCAAAAAAGATATACAATTTTTTTTGTTCCTCAGTTTAGGCCGATATGTATTCTTCTACATATTTTTGGTAAAAAAAAACAAAAAAAATCACAATAAGCGTTTATTGATTGATTGGTTTGCGCAAAAGTTATAGCGTCTACAAAATAGAGGATCGTTTTTTGTAATTTTTTTAATTATAGATATTTTTTTTTTACTAGTAATGGCGGCAATTAGCAATTTTTATCATGACTGCGACATTATGGCGGACACATCGGACACACTTTTGGCGCCATTTTGGGACCACTTACATTTATACAGCGATCGGTGCTATAAAAATGCACTAGTTACTGCGTAAATGTGACTGCCAGTGAAGGGGTTAACCACTAGTGGGCAAGAAAGGGGTTAAGTGTGTCCTAGGGAGTGATTCTAACTGTTAGGGGCATGGCTACGAGTGACACGTCACAGATCACTGCTCCCGATGAGAGGGAACAGAGGATCAGTGTCCGTGTCACTAGGCAGAATGGGGAGATGCTTGTTTACACTGGCTACATCTGTGCGGCAGGACGCTCTCTACGTGTTAGAGACTTCAAGGAGGTGTGAATTACTGGGCGTGCCGCAATGCATACTGGGAAATGTAGTTCTCACATGAACGAGCGCCGCAAACCAGGAAGTGAATGAGAGAACAGAAACTAGAACGCCGGAGGTGATATAGATGAAGGAATTTAATAGGTATTTACTCGTTTTTTAACAGAATCGTTACAATACCTTGCAGACATTAATTTTAGGCAAAACAATTTTTTTCCTTTAACCACTAGCTGACGGCCGTACGACTTTGTACGGCCGCAGCACGGCTCTAAATCCCTAACAGGCCGTGTTTTTACGGCCGCCCCTTTGCTCGTTCCCCGCGCACGCTCCCGAGCGCGCAGCGGGGAACTGCTGCGCTGGCCGTGTCCCTTGGACACAGCCAAACACAGATCGCGATAAATAGCCAATCACAACGGTCACACGATCTGTGCGGCCAATGAGAGATGATCTCATATGTAAACATATGAGATCATCTCTCATTGCCGACTCTCCCCTCCTCACACAGGCAGCGCGTGTGAGGAGGGAGAGAACTGTGAGTAACCGGCGATTGTAAAAAAAAAAAAAAAAAATGTGACCAACCAGTGCCCCACAGTACTACAGTGCCCCCCACAGTGCCACAGTGCCCCCCACAGTACCACAGTGCTCCCCCACAGTACCACATTGCCCTCCACAGTACCCCCCAGTACCACCGTGTTGCACCATGCCTACCTGTGCCACCGTGCCCACAGTACCACCTGCCACCTCAGTAACATCTGCAATCAGTGCCCACCTGTGCCACAGTCAATCAGTGCACATCAGTACCCATCTCATCAGTACCCATCTCAGTGCCATCTGTGCCGCCTTATTAGTGCCATCTGTGCCGCCTCATTAGTGCTCACCTGTGTCCACCAGTACACAGGCCTCATCGGTGCACATCAGTACCCATCTCATCAGTACCCATCTCAGTGCCGCCTCAGTGCCATCTGTGCCGCCTCAGTGCCATCTGTGCCGCCTCAGTGCCATCTGTGGGTATTTGTACTTTCCTGGCTTGTTAGGGTCTCAAGAAATGAGAGGCCTTCAGTACATCAGGTGTGATCATTTTTTGTGATTTGCACTATAACTTGTAGACTCTAAAACTTTCACACAGACCAAATAATTTCCAAAAACGTTGGGTTATTTTTATCAAAGACATGTAGCAGTATAAATTGTGGCCAAAATGTATGAAGAAAAATTAATAATTTGCAACATTTTATCACAGAAACTAAGAAAAAATCATTTTTCATTAATAGCGCAAAAAATAAAAACCGCAGAGGTGATCAAATACCACCAAAAGAAAGCTCTATTTGTGGGGAAAAAAGGACAAAAAAAGTCATTTGGGTACAGTGTTGCATGACTGAGTAATTGTCATTCAAAGTGTAAGAGCGCTGAAAGCTGAAAATTGGTCTGGTCAGGAGGGGTGTCTAAGTGCCCCCCGGTATGGAAGTGGTTAAGAACAAACCTACAGAATCTTGTTTGTAACTCGGGGACCGCCTGTACTAGTATAAAAAAATGAATA
The DNA here is from genome assembly GCA_029574335.1 of Rana kukunoris. Lineage (NCBI taxonomy): Eukaryota > Metazoa > Chordata > Amphibia > Anura > Ranidae > Rana > Rana kukunoris. The sequence continues at coordinate 2,564,047 of CM056053.1, read as the reverse complement.
AACAAAAACTCCATAAATATATCCCATAGTTTGTAGACACTATAGGCCCGGATTCACAAAGCACTTACGCCGACGTAAGTTCAAACGTGCGCCATCGTATCTGTGCGCCAGACCCACAAACAGAGATACGCCTAAAACCAGGCTACACCCCGCCGACGTAACTTGCTTAGATGTAGGGTGGGCGTACATTTAGGCTGGGTACATGGTGCCGCTCCCATTGATTAGCCATTCAAACATGCAAATATGGTAAATACGGCGATTCACGAACGTACGTGCGCCCCACGCAGGCTACGTGCGGTGCGCGTAAGTTGTACGTCCGGCGTAAAGTTATTCCCCATAAAGGAGGTGTAACTCGGCAACAGACATGCTCAGTTCTGCACCAGGGAACACAAGCCAGCGTATTTTACGTTGGACGTGGGTGTGGCTGGGCGTAGGTTACGTTAACGGCGTACACAGTGATCCGGCGTATCTTAGGCAGTCGTTCCTACGTGGTTGTGAGCATGCCCAGGGAGATGCGTTCACGTTACGGTGCATGCGCAGTTCGTTATAGGTACTTGTCTGGCACTCGGCCCATCATTTGCATGGGGTCACGCCTCATTTGCATGGATCACGCCCACTTCCACTTACGCTGGCCTGCGTCTTCGAAAATACGCTACGCTGGCGCATCTTGGTGAGCAATAGCTTGCTGAATGCAGTGCATGCCTCTCCGCGCTGCGCCGGCATAGCGTACTGTGTGTGCGCTACGCCGGCGTAAATGTGCGCCCACTCTCTGTGAATCCGGGGCTATAATGTTCCCGTACACCAATCAATATACACTTATTGGGATTTTTTTTCCCCCAAAAAAACTTGTAGTAAAATACATATTGGCCTAAACTGATGAAGAAATTCGATTTTTTTTCTCTATTTTTTATTGGATGTGTTTTATAGCAGAAAGCAAAAAATATTTTATTTATTTTTTCAAAATTGTCGCTCTTTTTTTGTTTAAAAAACGCAAAAAATAAAAAAGACGCAGAGGTGATCAAATACCACCAAAAGAAATTTGTGGGTAAAAAAATGACAAATTTTATCTGGGTACAGTGTCACACGTGCGATTGTCAGTTAAAGTGGAGTTCCACCCAAAAACGGAACTTCCGCTTTTTAGAATCCCCTCCGACCTACGCCTCCCCCACTGTCTTCTGGGAGACACACAGGTCCCAGAAGACAGCAGACACCAGTGGGATTGCGCATGCACAGTAGGGAGCCAGGAAGTGAAGCCGCAAGGCTTTACTTCCCGATTCCCTTAACGAAGATGGCGGCGCCTCCACCCGAGGGACAAATCGGCTTCAGGTGCCGACATCCTGGGCGCACAGGACAGGTAAGTGTCCATATATTAAAAGTTAGCAGCTGCAGTATTTGTAGCTGCTGGCCCTTTAAATGCCTGCCACGTGGTCGCGAGCATGCCGTCGGTGGCGCGCTCGCGACCCTGCCGCCATCCCAGCGAGTCGGACCGCGGGACACGCCATAATGTCGAAGTCCCAATAAAAATCGCAGATCACCGCCATTACTAGTTAAAGCGGGGGTTCCACGGGATATCATTTTTTATTTTTTTTTGCATTATTCCTCTAGTCATACCTTTACTACATCACAGCCCGGGTGTCCCACTCCTTTAGCCGGCGTCATCGCGGTAACGGAGCAAACAATATTTTATAAAACAATCCGACAGACTTTTCCATATTAACTCCGGGCACTGTGAAGCCCACATGGTATTCTTCCGGGATGCGGTGAATGCTGGCCTCCCAGCATTCACCGCTCGATCCCGCGCATGTGCAGTGTTAATGGCGAGCGTCGCCGTCAACACTACACTGTTGACATAACAACAGCTGGCGTAATAAGCTCACGCCCCATTGTGCAGGCTTCTACCTTTCCAAGGCCCGCTTGCCGCGTCACGTGACCGGCGAGATCTCGCGCGATTTGAGCAGAGCGCGTCTCCTGGGATTGTCAGGACTGAGTCCCAGGAGACATAGCGACGTCGGGGGAGAATTGAGATACACGCCCACTCCCCCGCGGTGAATTTTGATTGACAGGGAAGAAACGCAACCAGAAACGGGGTAAGGATAAAAAAAAAAAAAAAAAACGTATTTGTTATTTTTAATGCCTTGCTGTTTTATTGCGATAAAGTCGAAAATTAGGGTGAACCTCCGCTTTAAAAAATAATAATAAAAATGCCATAAATCTATCCCCTATTTTGTAGAAGCTATAGATCTCTGTCGTGTCCCTGGCACCTGTATAGCGGCTCGCGCTGTTGCTGGAGACACGCTCTCTCGCTCCCGCTGCGGGGGGCGGACCCACGATCGCCTAGTACAGAGGCAGAACGGGGATCTGCCTTTGTAAACAAGGCGAATACCCATTCTGACGGGAGACATGACAGAGATCTACTGTTCCCAGCAATGTCACTGGCAGCCCACCCTTCCCCCCCCCCTACAGTTAGAACACACCCAGGGAACACAGTTAACCCCTTGATCGCCCCCTAGTGTTAACCCCTTCCCTGCCAGTGTCATTTTTACATTGATCAGTGCATTTTTAAAGCATTAATCCATGTAATAATGTCACTGGTCCCCAAAAAAGTGTCATTTGGGGTCAGATTTGTCTGCCACAATGTCACAATCCCACAAAAAAAATAAAAAACGCAGATTGCCGCCATTACTTATTAAAACAATAGAAAAATAAAAGTCCCAAAATCTATCCCGTAGTTTGTAGACGCGATAACTTTGGTGCAAACTAATTAATATACGACTATTGTGTTTTTTTATATATATATAAATATGTAGAAGAATATAGATCAGCCTAACTGATGAATAAGTTTTATTTTTTTGTTTCATATATGTATTATAGCAGTGGTCTCCAAACTGCGGCCCGGGGGCCAGATGCGGTCCTTTGTTTGCTTTTATTTGGCCCTTGGGGAACTATTTCATTCACTGACACCAACAAAGGGGCACAGTTACTCATAATGACACCAACAATTGGGCCCAATGACACCAAAGATGGGGCACAATTCCACCCAATAACATCACTAATGAGACCCAATGACAAGGCACAAGTCCTACCAAAGATGGGGCACAATTCTTCCCAATGACATCAACAATGGGGACCAATGAAGGGGCACAATTCCTACCAATGACACCAACGATTGGGGGAATAATTCCTCCCAATGACACAAGTGATGGGGCACAACTCCTCTCACTGACACCAAAGATGGGGCATTGGTTTTCTTCAACTTATGCTGGGACTTTTTCTTCTCCCGATGGCCACAGTCTGGCCCCCATAAAGTCAAATGAACAGTAAAGTGGCCCTTTGTTTAGAAAGTTTGGAGACCCCTGTATTATAGCAAAAAGTTAATACAATTGTTTTTGTTTTTTTATTTTTTCCAAAATTGTTGCTTTTGTTCATGGAATAAAAACCGCAGAGGTGATCAAATACCACCAAAAGAAAGCTTTATTTGTGTGGGGGGGGGGGGGGGGAGGACGTCAATTTTGTTTGGGTACAGCGTCACACGACTGCGCAATTGTCAGTTAAAGCGACACAGTGCCGAATCGCAAAAAGTGCTCTGGTCAGGAAGGGGGGGGGGGGGGGGTAAATCCTTCCGGGGCTGAAGTGGTTAAACAAAAGGTGTCAGGAAAGGCCTGGTCAGCAAGTGGATATACTTGTTTCAGGTCACCACTGCTGAAGGCACAGGATCACCATGGCAGCCAGGCAACCAGCATTGTCCATAGCAGAGATCAGCAATGGCTGCCCCCTTCATTCTCCTCTGTAACACCAAGACATGAATGCATTTAATTCTAAGCACCCCCCCTGAGATCACAGGGAGCCCACCCTGCTGTCTGCAGAGCTCTCACCCTCCTATATGACCTAGAAGGGGGTCACATGACACACTTCAGTACTATGGAGTATCTGCAGTACTGGCAGGAACCCCCCCGGTGCCACCATCACCCAGGACCCTCAGAGGGGCAGAACACCTAAAAATCTGTAAATAATAACAATTACAGAAAGCAGGAAAGCTCTCTTACCAGAAAACGCGATTTCCCTCTGCTGAAGTTTGGACCCCTGCGGGCAATGTAGTCAGCAGCAAACTTACGTAATTAGCTGTTCACAATCAGGAAGTACTGCGGGCGCCATCTTTACTGTGGGCGTCTATTTTCCTTCATAGCAGTGCTTTTGAGAGTGTACAGCAGGTGGCGCTGTTGTCTGAAGATTTGTTCAGCAGAAATTTACCTGATCACACCTGTAAATAAATAAATAAAAAAAGATTTGTATGATAATAAATTGAAATTCTGATACTGTTTTATTTTTTAACCGCTTCAGCTCCAGAAGGTTTACCCCCCCCCCCCCCCCCACCTCCTTCCTGACCAACTGCGTTATTTTAAATGACAATTGCGCGGTTGTGCGACGCTGTACCCAAATAAAAGGTATGTCCTTTTTTCCCCCCACAAATAGAGATTTCTTTTGGTGGTATTTACTCACATCTGTGGTTTTTATTTTTGTGCTATAAACAAAAATAGAGCGTTAAAAAAAAAAAAAAAAACAACCCAAAACTTTTACTTTTTGCTATAAAACGCATCCAATAATTTTTTTAAAAAAAAATCAACATTCTTCATCAATTTAGGCCAATATGTATTTTGCTACATATGTTTGGTAAAGAAAAGAAAATGCCAATAAGCGTATATTGAATGGTTTGCGCAAAAGATATTGGCCCAGATTTACAGAGCGATTACGCCTGCGCAACTGGTGTTGCGCGTGCGTAAGTCTAAATGTGCGCGTGCGTTTAGATGCGCGCGATTCAGAAAACGAATTACGCCAGAAATCTACTTTTTTTTGTCCGGCGTAATTTCGTTAGACAGACGCATCCGTCCACGCAAAACTGCGCTAGACACACCATTGATTTGCTAGTCAAATATGCTAATGAGGGAGTTGCGGGGATCCACAAAAAAACGCAGTTGCTGCGCAGGCTACGCGATGTGCGCAACAGCAAAATGTCCTGTCTAAAGTTAGAGCACCTAAAAGCTGGTCTAAAAAATGAAAAAAAGTCTACTTGTCAGATAAAGCAACACTGTTGGTGAGGAGCTGAGCAGTCACACGTGTTGCCCAACAATCTGTATGCCAACATGCCAGGGGCATCCATGCTCAGAGCTATACTACTGACTTTAGATGAACAAAGAAGGAGGAGGGCACGGAGGAGGGCACTAAGGAGGGCACGGGAGATGTTTTTTTTATTTGCTTATATAAAATTTACAATTTAAATTAATCTAATACAATATTCTTATCTGATACAAGCCCCTCACTCTTCACTTGATATATCACACACGCATAGACATCTTTGGCATGAGTGATTCTGAGGTGTCTCGCATCTTCAGATTCACCCCTCATGCCATCCTGGAATTACCACAACCTTGCAGGAGGACATCAGCAGCCCAACACATGGCACCACCCATGACACCCATGACAGCTACATATACAATCAGAGCCCCATCCCCACAGATTTCGAACAGAACATGTATGGGGACAGCTGGCTGGTTGGTGAGTGACATGGGTGGCAGCCATGACTATCCCCTCCCGTGATGCACACCTCACAAGTGGCACATGCATGACTAACATCCTCCTGTCTTTTCCCTTCAAGGTGACTCTGCATATGCACTGGTACCCCATCTCATGACCCCATCTCATGACCCCATCTCATGCCAGCTCACATTATGCATCTTTGCACGTTAAACACACACATTAATCATGGCACAATGAGAATGCATGCATGCACACCACTGTGGTCCCTAGCACACACAGCCCACATCCTCATCACATTGGATTGGCACAAGCCCACCATGCAGGACTTGTGAGCTGCAACGCCATGCCACGGCTCCAATTATGTCACTGTACATTCATACACCATTCACACGGACCTGGGGATCACTTCTCCACCACAAATGAGGGTGACACCCCTTTTCCGGCAGGAATATCACCCCCACATTCCAAAATCATACACAAACAGAACCAAAAAAAATAAATAAATGACGAGCAAAAATAAAAAATGCCCAGCAAAAATATAATTTAAACAAAATAACAACAAAGAAAACACATAAAAGACAAAAATCACTCTGCAAAACAGTCCTCAAATATCTCAAAGACACGTCACAAACAAACAAAAGCACCTTGCTGTAGAGGGAGGGATACAAAGGGATGTACTTTTGCAACGGAAGTGCGTTTGTGTGTGTCTATTTATGCTGTCTGCGTAGTTCACAAAGTTGCCCTAGTCCATTTCCAATTTCACTGATTGCGCCGCTCCCGAGTTGTGAGCATGCGCACATCGGAGCTGACCATGGTCTCCTTCAAGCGCGCATGCGCGAGCCGGCCGGCCCTTCATTTGCATGGGGTCACGGCTCATTTCAATGTAACACGCCCACGTCCTTCCCAATTTGTATTACTCCTCCTTACGCCTCTGGAAAAAATCTTACGCTTGCGCAATTTCCTGCGCAAAAGCTACGTGAATCGGGGGATTACGCGGCTAGATGGCGCAAGTCTAACGTAATGGCGGTGCGCTACGCCGGACCGATAATGCGCCGATGTACGTGAATCTGGGCCATAGCGTCTATAAAATAGGGGATAGTTTTATGGCATTTTTTTATGTATTTATTTTTTAACCACTTAACCCCCAGACCATAATGCTGGTCAATGACCAGAGCACTTTTTGCGATTCGGCACTGCGTCGCTTTAACTGACAATTGCGCGGTCGTGCGACGTGGCCACCAAACAAATTTGGCGTCCTTTTTTCCCCAATAGAGCTTTCTTTTGGTGGTATTTGATCGCCTGTGCGGTTTTTAGTTTTTGTACTATAAACAAAAATAATGCGTTTAAAAAAAAACAACCCAAAACTTTTACTTTTTGCTATAAAACGCATCCAATTAATTTAAAAAAAATAAAAAAAATCAAAAAAAAAAAAAAAAAAACAACATTCTTCATCAATTTAGGCCAATATGTATTTTGCTACATATGTTTGGTAAAGAAAAGAAAATGCCAATAAGCGTATATTGAATGGTTTGCGCAAAAGATATAGCGTCTTCAAAATAGGGGATGATAGTTTTATGGCATTTTTTTATGTATTTATTTTATAACCACTTAACCCCCGGACCATATTGCTGGTCAATGACCAGAGCACTTTTTGCGATTCGGCACTGCGTCGCTTTAACTGACAATTGCGCGGTCGTGCGACGTGGCTACCAAACAAATTTGGCGTCCTTTTTTCCCCACAAATAGAGCTTTCTTTTGGTGGTATTTGATCGCCTGTGCGGTTTTTTTAGTTTTTGCGCTATAAACAAAAATAGAGCGACAATTTTGAAAAAAATGAATATTTTTTGCTATAATAAATATCCCCTAAAAATGATATTGTTTTCCTCAGTTTAGGCCGATACGTATTCTTCTACATATTTTTCATTAAAAAAAAAACCGCAACAAAAACGTTTATTGATTGGTTTGCGCAAAAGTTATAGCGTTTACAAAATAGGGGGTAGTTTTATGGCATTTTTATTAATATATTTTTTTTTTACTAGTAATGGCGGCGATCATCGTTTTTTTTCGGTACTGCGACATTATGGCGGACACTTCGGACACTTTTGACACATTTTTGGGACCATTGGCATTTTTATAGCGATCAGTGCTATAAAAATGCATTGGATTACTATAAAAATGTCACTTGCAGGGAAGGCGTTACCACTAGGGGGCAGGGAAGGGGTTAAGTATTTTCCCTGGGTGTGTTCTAAACTGGGGGAAATGACCGATCGCTGTTCATACATTGTATGAACAGACAATCAGGCATTTCTCCCCTGACAGGAGCGGGAGCTGTGCACAGCTCCCAGTCCTTGCTCTGTAACGAGCGATCGCGGGTGCCTGGCGGCGATCGCGCTTGCCGGGCACGGAAGTCAGGGAGAGCGATGCTTGGAGAGCCGACGTAGAGCTACTGGCTCTCGCGGAGGGGAGCTTACCTGCAGCCGTAGAACTGCGGCGGCTGGTCGGCAAATAGTTAACTAGTAATGGCAGCGATCAGCGACCCATAGCGGGACTGCGACATTGCGGTGGACAAGACGGACACTGACTAACACATTTGATACTTTTTTAGAGGCCAGTAACACTAATACAGTGATCAGTGCTAAAAAAATATGCACTGTCACTGTACTAATAATGACCAGGGTTGCCACTTTTTCTTCAAGCCAAACCTGAACACTTTAGCAGCACACAGTATTTTTTATTTTATTCGTATACACCAGGGGTCTCCAAACTTTTCAAACAAAGGGCCAGTTTATTGTCCTTCAGATTTTAGGAGGGCCGGATTGCGGCCAGCGGGGGTAGAAATGTCCCAGGCCCGGCATCAGTAAAAATAAATATGGCCTCAGAGTTGGTGGTCAATAGAAGGAGTAGTGCTCCTCTTAGTAGGAGGAATAGTATCCCATCATTGGTATCGGTGGAAGAAATAGTGCCTCCTTGTTGGTGTCATTGGGAGGAATAGTGCCCAAGGGCCGGATAAAGGCTACCAAAGGGCCACATCTGGCCCTCGGGCCACAGTTTGGAGACCCCTGGGTATACACTATAGGATTGTAACAGACCTGGGTTACCTTTGGGCACGCCACAGAGAATAGTAACATGGTGTCCCCTCACCCGGACTGAAACCTGGACACACGATTCCAAACCGCGACTGTCCGGGTGAATCCTGGACAGGTGGCAACCCTACTGATAACACTGGCTGGGAAGGGGTTAACATCAGGGGTGATCAAAAGGGTTAATTGAGTGCCTAGGGAGTGCTTGCTAACCCTGTGGGGGGAGGTGATTTTACTGGGGGGGGGGCAGAAATCTGTGTTCCTGCTTAGCAGAAACACAGGATCACTACTTTCCCTTGTCACAGAACGAGGATCTGCCTTGTTTACATAGGCAGACCGCCATTCTGCCTCTGAAGGGAGCAGTTGTCGGGTCCCGGCAGAGATCGAGTCCACCAGACCCGCTGATTATCTCCCGTTGTGTCCAATCACGCTGGTGGCGCCGTGCACGTCGCAGACCCAGTGGTGCAGGGTCACGTACCTGTACATGAATCTGCGCTCGGGAGCCGCTGCCCCACAGTAAATGTACATGGGGCAGTCAGCAAGAGGTTAACTAATTATAGTTCATGTGCAGCCAGAACTTTTTATTTTTCAATTAGACAACAGACCCTAACATGCTAAGGATTACACAGCACTCTTTTTTCAGAGTGCCCCTTTATATCAGTGTCCCATCAGAGCCCCCCATATGTCTGGATCGTCATCAGAGTACCCACTTATATCAGAGTCCCATCAGTCTCCCCATTATAATATTATAACATCAGAGTCCCCCTTTACGTCAGGGTCCCATCAATGTCCCATCAGATCCCACCTTGCATTAGGGTCTCCATCAGAGTGCCCCTTTATATCAGTGTCCCAATCAGATTCTCCCCTTACTTCTGGATGGAGAGTCCCCAGTTATATCAATGTCCATATTAGAGTCCCCCTTTATCTGGATCCTCATTAGTGTTGAGCAGAATACGCCATATTCGATTTCGCGATATATCTCGAATATATAGTCGAATATTCTAGATATATTCGCTAAATACGAATATTCGTGATATTTTTTGGAAATGAAATTATTGCGAATTTTCGCTATTGCGAATGCGATTGCGAATGCGAAATTTCGAGAAATGCGGAATGGAGCACTCTGATTGGCTCAGAATATTCGTGATATATTACAATACACAATAATTGCGAATATTCGAGAAATGCGGAAGGAGCACTCTGATTGGCTCAGAATATTCGTGATATATTACAATACAAAATAATTGCGAATATTCGAGAAATGCGGAAGGAGCACTCTGATTGGCTCAGAATATTCGTGATATATTACAATACACAATAATTGCGAATATTCGAGAAATGCGGAAGGAGCACTCTGATTGGCTCAGAATATTCGTGATATATTACAATACAAAATAATTGCGAATATTCGAGAAATGCGGAAGGAGCACTCTGATTGGCTCAGAATATTCGTGATATATTACAATACACAATAATTGCGAATATTCGAGAAATGCGGAAGGAGCACTCTGATTGGCTCAGAATATTCGTGATATATTACAATACACAATAATTGCGAATATTCGAGAAATGCGGAAGGAGCACTCTGATTGGCTCAGAATATTCGTGATATATTACAATACAAAATAATTGCGAATATTCGGCAAATGCGGAATGGAGCACTCTGATTGGCTCAGAATATTCGTGATATATTACAATATAAAATAATCGCGCGATATCGCTATTGCCGAATAATCGCATTGCGATTTTTCGGCAATATAAAATGAGCGCTGCAGCTACTCGGCCCAAGGTCTCTAAACATACCAGCAATGCTTTTAGACGTCGATGGGGATCTCTAGGATGTGATCTGTTCTAAAAAAAAAAAATTGAAAACATTCGAATATTCGAAATAGCGAATATTCGCCGCGATATTCGTGTTATTCGCGAATACTCGAATATGCAATATTCGTAGCGAATATTCGCAATGCGAATATTCGTGAGCAACACTAATCCTCATCAGATTACCTCCTAAATCAAGGTCCTCATCAAATTTCCCCCTTAAATCAGTGACCCCACCAGAGTCCTCCCTGCCTTACATCAGTGTCCCCATCAGAGTCCCGGCTTATATCTGGTCTCCCATCAGGAGCCCTCCCCACCTTATATCAGTGTCCCCATTAGAGTCCCACCTTACATCTGGGTCCCTATCAGCGTCCCCACTTACATCTATGTCCTATCAGATCCCCCCCCCCCCCTTGCATTAGGGATCCATCAGAGTTCCCCTTTATATCAGGGTCCCAATCAGATTTCCCCCCTGATGTCTGTAGCCCCATCAGAGTACCCACTTATATCAGTGTCCCATCAGTCTCCCCATTAGAGTCCCCCTTACATCAGAGTCCCCATCAGATTCCCACCTTACATCAATGTCCCATCAGCATCGCTTCTTATGTGAGGGTCTCCATCAGAGTGCTCTTTTACATCAGTGTCCCAATCAGATTCTCCCCTTACTTCTGGATCCCCATGAGAGTCCCAGTTATATCAGTGTCCACATTAGAGTCCCTCTTTATCTGGATCCCCATCAGATTACCTCCTAAATCAAGGTCCTCATCAAATTTACCCCTTACATCAGGGCCCCCATCAGAGTCCTCCCCCCTTTCATCAGTGTCCCCATTAGAGTCCCACCTTACATCTGGATCCCTATCAGAGCCCCCCTTGCATTAGGGTCTCCATCAAAGTGCCCCTGGATCCCCACTTATATCAGTGTCCCATCAGTCTCCCCATTAGAGTCCCCACTTACATCAGGGTTCTCATAAGATCACCCCCCCCCCCCTTTTACATCAGGGTCCTCATCAGATTTCTCCCTTACATCAATATAACATCAGAGTCCCCCTTACATCAGGGTCCCCATCAGAGTCCCACCTTACATCAATGTCAGCATCCCCCTTTGTGTGAGGGTCTCCATCAGAGTGCTCTTCTACATCAGTGTCCCAATCAGATTCTCCCCTTACTTGAATGAATCAAAAAGAATAAAGGCAAAGCCCCCTGGTCGGACTTTAAAGGCACTGTGGTGTGTCAAATGTAGTTAGAGAGAACATAGTATTACAATATAATTTATTGAAGAAGTATAAGATAAAAGTTGATTACATGATCTATAACAAATACAAAAAATACATAATAATGAAATATAGTTCAACATATCATGCTGTGTGATGTGATGCCCTGTGTAGTCCCGACGTTTCAGGGAAACATAGTCCCTTTCTTCAGGGGTATTCCAGGATTCACAGCTCTAAAAATGTATCGAAAATGATCAGGATAATCCTAATAATGTTGATGATGTTGTTATATAGATTAATGCTGAAGTACTTACAGTGAACTGTATGGTACTTCGAATAAGTAGATCATGTATTTAAAAGCATGGGTTTCCGGATGATCCGAGTCTGCTGACCTGGCCACTGACAGCAGGGCAAAATTGCAAACAGTCTAATGGTTGAGTGCGTTGTTGCCAGATACAGATATGCTGCTGGAGTCAGAGGTCACTGGAGCCTAAGATTGTGATGATGTGTGTTAATATTTATGGACATAGTTGTATTCATAAAATATGAAATAAATTGTGTTTTATAACATTTTCTTAGAGGGATATGGTATGGCTTACCTAATAAGTAGCGATGGAGAGGCTCGTATTAGGCTGAAAGTGTGTAAAAGTAATAGAAAATAATAAGTAAATATGTACAATGTATGTAAGTATAAATGTCCATGTTATATTAACTTGGTTAAAACACATAGGGCCAGATTCACGAACAGTTAGGCTGGCGGATCGAGTGATCCGCCAGCCTAACTGTGACTTTGAGCCGGCGTTTCTGTTTTCTGTAACCAGAAAACAAGAAACGCCGGGTTGAAGTTCCGATGCGAGCAGCGTAACTGAGTTTCGCCATCGCATCGTTACTTCAACTTAAAAATGGCGCCGGGGGGCGTTCCCGCCGATTTACGCTAAAAAAATATGTTAATGAGCGGAAATCGGCAATTCACGATCGAATTCCGGCGCGACGCAATGACGATACGACGTTTCCGGACGGGATACGCGGCGCATAGATATACCTACATGGGGTATAACATGGGGTTGGAGTATCCTATGTTAGGTATAGGCGTCGTCATCGCGTCGGGAAAAAAAAAAAAACGTCGCTTGCGTAAAACGGTCATGAATGGGAATGTGACGTCATTGACGTTCATTCACAGAATTTGGAGCATGCGCACGGGGATGTTTTGACACTCAACGCATGCGCAGTACGTTGGCGGCGGGATCGCGCTTAGTTAGCATACTACACGCCCCGTACCCGCCCAATTTGAATTCCGCCGGCTCATTTGCGATGCGCTGCCGCAACTTTAGGAGCAAGTGCTTCGTGAATGACAGCACTTGCTCCTAAAATTTCTGCAGCGCAACGCAAATGAGAAGCGTTACTCCAGAGCAAAGATGCTCTGGACTACCTGAATCTGGCCCATATAGTTAAATGTTATAGCAAAAAATGCTCAACAGATGGCGTTTAATGGGGATATTTAGATGTTATAGCAAAAAATGCTCAATGGGTGGCGTTTAAAGATTGAATATTAAGGAATTGATTAAAAAATAAATTTTTTCTTTTGTATTCCTGTAAGTATAAAACTGAATGTATGTAGATAACCAAAACAAGCAGGGAGACTGACAATGTGGTAGCCACGATTGATGTAAAGAAATAGAATAAAACGTTTTTTACCTTGGGAAGATAAATGCCCTTGCTTACTTGAATGAATGAATGAAAACTTATATAGCGCAGCACATGCGAAGTAAATCGCCTCTGGGCGCTTGTTGTTCCTATCTCCTTTGAGATCAAAAGAGATGCGTCTTAATCTTTCTCCTGAAGACTAGATAGTTCTCCTCCAGCCGAATGCTGGTTGGTAAGGGCTCTTTCACACGTCCGTTCAGTTTTTTGGATCAGTTTTTTCCCCCTTCAGTTGATCCGTTTTTTCATCAGTTTTTCGTCAGTTTTCCGTCCGTTTACATCCGTTTCCGTTCCGTTTTTCATCAGTTTTTCATCAGTTTTTTTCATCCGTTTTTTCATCCATTTTTTTTTTTTTTTAAGAACTTTTTTTTTTTTACATATTTTGATGAAAAACTGACGTTAGCGGATCGGATGGTAAACGGATCATCCGCTAACGTCCGTTTTTCGTCCGTTCCGTTTTTTTGACGGAAGAAAAATAGGGTTTTCTTCCGTCCAAAAAAACGGAGCTTACCGCAGACGGATGTTAACGGACGTTAGCGGATGCTCATCCGCTAACGGACGCTAACCCATAGGGAAGCATTGAGGTCCGTTAACGGACGTCCAAAAAACGGACGAACTGAACGGACGTGTGAAAGGGCCCAAAGGCGTTCCATAGTCTGGGACCTTGGACAGCGAATCTCCTGTCTCCTTTGGACTTGAATCTGGCTTTTGGTATCTGAAGCCGATTTTGATTTTGATTGGTGGATCGTAGAATACGATTGGGATTGTGAACTTTTAATTTTTTGCATAGATAATGGGGAGCATTCCCATGGATACATCTATGCGTTAGACAGAGAGCTTTAAAGGAGATTCTGTCTCTAACTGGTAGCCAGTGAAGGGATCTCAATGAAGGTGAGATTGATTCCCAGGGTTTTTTCCCAGTCACAAGTCTGGCGGCCGTATTTTGAACGACTTGAAGACGAGCGATCTGGTACTTGGGGAGTCCGAGGTAAAGGGCATTTGCATAGTCCAGTCTGGAATTTACAATCGCTCCCACCACGACCGCTATGTCTTTCTTGGGGATAAAAGGCGTGAGTCTGCGTAGTAGGCGCAGCAGATGGTGAGATCCGCTGACTACTGACCCTATTTGTGCGTTCATTGTCATGTCGGAGTCAAAGATGACCCCAAGACTTTTGACTTTGGCGCTAGGGGTGATGATTTTGCCCAGAATGGGCGGCGGGATCCAAGTTGGTGTCGATAGATTCCTACGCTTGGCGTGAAACAGAAGAAGTTCTGTTTTTGCTCCGTTGAGTTTGAGATAACTCTTTGTCATCCAGTCCTCTATCAAAGAGAGGCATGTCTCTAGGTTGAGGTGGTGATCCTTTTTATTGCAAATGCGGAAGTACAGTTGCGTGTCGTCTGCATAAGAGTGATATAGCAGTTTTTGGCTGCTGATGATTTCGAAAAGAGGACGCACATAGATGTTGAATAACATCGGCGACAGGGGAGATCCTTGAGGGACCCCGCACGATAATGTGCGTTGTTCAGAAGTGAAGGGTCCTAGCTTCACTATTTGCGATCGGTTTTCCAAAAAAGAGGAGAACCAGGATAGATCGCTTTCTGCGACTTTAGCTATTTTAGCCAGCCGAGTCAGCAACAGCTTGTGATCTACTGTATCAAAGGCTGCACTTAGGTCTAGCAGAACCAGAAGAGAAGATTCTCCTTCGTCTGCGGCCTCGAACGTCGTCCCATATCTTAAGCAATGCTGTTTCCGTCCCGTGTCCGGGACGGAATCCTGATTGAAATGGGTCGAGTAAGTTGTGGGTGTCTAGATGCCGTTGCAGCTGCTGTACCACTGCTTTCTCCATTACCTTGGAGAGAACATTTAGGCCTGTTATGGGGCGCCAGTTGAGTGGATCCTTAGGATCCAGGGTGGCTTTCTTCAGGATAGGTTGAATGAAGCCCTCCTTCAACTGGGAGGGCACTATGCCCTCCTTGAAGGATTGGTTGACAAGCTGCGTGACAGGAGGTGCCATGATGTCGGCGCATTCCTTCAGCAGTTTGGTGGGGATAATATCATTTGGCGCAGTGCTGTTGCGCAGAGCGCCGATGATATTTTTAGTGGTCTGAATGGAGATGGGTTCCAGCGTGAACTCACCTATCTGTGGTGACTTACTGCCGGTGCAGTGTAACCGACTCCGGGGGGCTGGAAGAGCGATTGTTTTGCTGAATGCCTTGCCGGATTGCCTCAATTTTGGTAATGAAGCAATCCGATAACTCATCGCAAAATTCTTGTGAATCCAAGTTGGGGGCCTCAAGACATCCTGGATTCATGGTCTGAGTGACCAGTTTGAAGAGTTCGCGGGGGCGATTTAGGGCACCGTTGATAGCCTCAGAAAAATAATTTTTCTTGGCTTCAAAGATTTGTTTGTAGTATTTTCTGGTTATTACCTTGTAGATCGAGAGGTTCTCATCTGAAGAGTTTCTTTTCCAGGCTGCTTCTGCCCTTCTGCGCTCTTGCTTCAGTAACGCCAGCTGGTTGTTGAACCAGCCGGAGTTATTTTTCCTGATCTGGGTCTTTCGTTTTGGCGCTATCAAGTCAGCTGACTGCAATAGTGCTGTGTTTATGGCCACCAATGTTTCCTCCGCTGTTTGGTGCGGCTGAATTGTATTTATTTTTTCTCCTAACGTGGCTTTAAAAAGCTCCGAGTGGAGCTTCTTCTGACATCTAGTCCAGTGTGTTGTCACTGGATTTGATGTTTTTGTTAAGGGGGGGAAATCGGAAATAATGAATTTAATTGCATGGTGATCTGTCCATGGCAATGGTTCATTTTCCAAGATTTTTATTTCCAGATCTTGTCTGAAAATAAGATCGAGCGTATGACCTGAAGCATGTGTGGGCCCACATACTAGTTGCTGAAGCCCTAATCCTTCCAGGTGGTCGATGCAGGCGTCGGCAATGGGGTCTTGCGGGGAGTTGGCCCAGAGATTGAAGTCCCCGAGCAGCAAAAGGTGTTTGCTATTCAGGGAATAGGTGGAGACAAAGTCCGTCAAGGATGGGAGCAGCTGCGACTTGGGGCCAGGTGGCCTATAGCAGAGAAGAATCCGGACGGTCTCCTGGCCGTTTACTTGCAGTTGGAGAGTAAGGGTTTCCATGAATGGAAGAGGGTTTTGGAGGCTTGGTTTTGTGATCGCAAGACGTGTCTTATGAATCACCGCCAATCCTCCTCCTCTTTGCCCTATTCTGTTTTCCGTTATAATACAGTAGTTTTCTGGCACCAATTCTCCAAGAATGGTGTTACGGCTGTGAGCCAGCTCTCTGTAATGAAGAGGCAGTCTAAGGCGGCGTACACACGATCGGATATATCCGATGAAAACGGTCCGCGGACCATTTCCATCGGATATGTCCGATCGGGAGTTTGATCCGATGGCGTGTACACACCATCGGATCAAATTCCCCGCCGCCGGAAGGCGCGGTGACGTGGCGGTGACGCGGCGGTGACGTTGACGCCGCCGCGTCACCGCAACGTCACCGCACCAGGAAGTAAAACACTTCCGCGCTTGCGCCGAATCCATTCGGCAGCGGCGCGGCGGCGGTGGGGGCCGACATGTCTGCTGGTAAGTGTACTAACCAGCAGACATGTCGGGCGGACAGATCCCCACCGGATAGATTTCAAAGCATGCTTTGAAATCTGTCGGGTGGAGAAATCTGTCCGCTAGCCCATACACACGAGCGGAGATGTCTGCTGAAACGGTCCATCGGACCGTTTTCAGCGGACATATCCCCTCGTGTGTACGCGGCCTTAGTCATGTTGCAATAAGAAATCATGGATTTCTAATCAGTGTTTTACTGCCGATCTAGTATTAATCAAAGCACATGATATGTGCTTTGGCTGTGGTAACTGCCTGCGATTTTTTGTAGTCGATCGTCGCTCGATCCTCAAAAGTCGCAGATTTCCTAGGGTCTTTTTGGTAGTGGCCGACAGAATTGCGGCAAATCGCTCCAGATCCCAAAGGTTCTCCGCCGAGTATTGCCGATTAACCATGGCGGGAGTGGGGGGGTGGATTCTCAAGGATAACCGAATCCTCTGATCCTAGCTTGGTCCAGAGGAAGGCAAAAAACCCTGACCACGCTGTGCCAATATGCTGTGGTAGGGAAAAAATTCCTTCCTGACCCCTAAAGAGGCGATCGGGTTTTAGCCCTGGATCAAGTTTTCAATGAGTATGAACGGGGGGAGATAGGGCTGGATGGAGCAAGCTGGCCACCAACCTGACAGCAGGATCCAGGCTGGGGGGGTACCAGGCTAAGAAGACCACTGTCTGTGCTGCCAGGGGGGCTGAGAGGGATGATCGGGGGCGAGGGGACTCTGCAGGGGTGGGGGGGCTTCCTGGCCCGATTGGGGCAAAAAGTACCAATGGTTGGAGGTGGGGAGCGGCGCGCCGCTAGGCCGCGGACGAAGCCGCGGCCTTTCCTGAGTCGCGGCTGCCGCGATCGGAGGCTAGTAGGGTTGCATGGCGCAAAGGACGCCCGAGCGGTGATAGTGGTGTGGAGATGCTTCTGGGGTGAGGGGGGGGGATTTCTAGGCCTGTAGCAGCGTGTGGGGATCGGCGCGGCGGTAGGCCGCAAGTGAAGCCGCGGTCTTTCCTAGATCGCGGCGCCCGCGATTCCCCACAGGCTGGCGCGGTTGTCGGGGAAAAAGCACCTGGGGGAGCAACCGTGGAGGGGAAGAAGGAGCAGGGGAGAGCCGTGGGGCATGGATGTTTGTGGCGGCCGTCCTCAAAAGGATGGCCGTCAGTGGACCCAGCAAGGCTCTTACCTGGAGTGAAGAGAATCCAGGGGAGGCCTGGATCAACGAACCGGAGGTACCCAGGGACAGGTAAATTGTAGGTAGTGGCAGCCAAGACAGGGAGGTGGAAACCCTGCTTGCCTGCGAGGCCTGGAGCCGCACAGTGGGAGGACCCTGCCTGGCTGAGCTATCCCTGAGAGAGAGACTCGTTTGAGAGCGTCCTACTCTCTCGACAACTGACACTGATCTGAGCTGAGCTGTTACCAAACATGGAACCAAATTGGAAAATGCCATGAGAGTCCCCAGTTATATCAGTGTCCACATTAGAGTCCCCCTTTATCTGGATCCCCATCAGATTACCTCCTAAATCAAGGTCCTCATCAAATTTACCCCTTACATCAGGGCCCCCATCAGAGTTCCCCCTTACATCAGGGTCCCCATCAGAGTCCTCCCCCCTTACATCAGGGTCCCCATCAGAGTCCTCCCTTGCATCAATATAACATCAGAGTCCCCATTGGAAGAAGCCGCTGAGAAGATGCCCGAGCTGGAGAGGGACATTGCGGGCGTCGGACCTTTGGAGCAGAGGTAAGTATTGCTGCCTTTAGTTCTGCTTTAACCACTTCAGTACCGGACACTTTCACCCCTTTCCTGCCCAGGTCAATGTTCAGCTTTCAGTGCTGCCTGATCTCCTAATGTTCTGCCCCACAATCACAAACTTGGGGTACCAAACTCAATCCTGCCCCCTGCTGTCTGCAAAGGTATTTCATTATTTAACTACCTAAATAAAAATAGATTAGAAATGTATCTTTAACAAGTAAAAAAAAAAAGCATATATATAAAAAAAAAACGAAATGAACAGCAGTCTAGGCTGTCCATTAACCACTTCCTGCCCGGTCAATAGTAAATTGACGTCCGGGAAGTGGTTCTGAAATCCTGACTGGAAGTCTATTGACGTCCTGCAGGATAACATGCCGGCACGGGCACGGTGAGTCTGACACCCTGCATCTCCGATCTCGGTAAAGAGTCTCCGGCGGAGGCTCTTTACCATGTGATCAGCCGTGTCCAATCACGGCTGATCACGATGTAAACAGGAATAGCCGTTGATCGGCTCTTCCTCCCTCGCGTCTGACAGACGCGAGTAGAGAAGAGCCAATCGGCGGCTCTCCTGACAGGGGGGGTTCGCGCTGATTGTTTATCAGCGCAGCCCCCCCTCGGGTGCCCACACTGGACCACTAGGGAAGGGGGCATTAATAAATAATAAAATACAATAGATGCCAATCAGTGCCCACAAATGGGCACTGACTGGCAACATAGGCACTGTCTGGCATAATATGGGATCAACAAGTGATGCCCATTAATGCCATCAGTGCCACCCCTCAGTGCCCATCAGTGCCACCCCTCAGTGTCCATCAGTGCCACCTCTCAGTGCCCATCCATGCCCAATGCCCACCTATCTGTGCCCATCTGTGCCACCCATAAGTACCCATCAGTGCCACCCATAAGTGCCGCCTATGAGTGCCCATAAGTGCCGCCTATGAGTGCCCATAAGTGCCGCCTATGAGTGCCCATAAGTGCCGCCTATGAGTGCCCATTCGTGCCGCATACCAGCGCCGCCTATCATTGTCCATCAGTGCCGCCTATCAGTGTCCATCAGTGCCGCCTATCAGTGCCGCCTCATCGGTGCCCATCAGTGCCACCTCATCAGTGCCAGAGACGGACTGACAACTCATGGGGCCCCCGGGCAATAGAAGATTATGGGGCCCCCGGGCGTACAGATGGTCACCACACCAGGAGGCAGTGCAGAGGTGGGGCAGCTAAAATCTCAGGATTTTCACATCAAAAGCATGTCGGTTTCGGACATATCGGGGACATATCACAGATTTTTACATACTGTCCCTGGTTTTACTGAGCCTGGCAACCCTGATGTGGCCCCCTAGGGGCATGGGGCCCTCGTGCAGTGCCCGAGAGTCCCAATGGTCAGTCCACCCCTGATCGGTGCCCATCAGTGCCGCCATATCAGTGCCCGTAATCGAAGAAGAAAACGTACTTATTTACAAAAGAAAGTAACAGAAAAAATAAAAACTATATTTTTTTCAATTTTTTTTAGTTGTTGCGCAAAAAAATAAAAATCGCAGAGGTGATCAAATACCACCAAAATAAAGCTCTATTTGTGGGAACAAAATTATAAACAAAATAGTTTGGGTACAGTGTAGCATGACCGCGCAATTGTCATTCAAAGTGCGACAGCGCTGAAAGCTGAAAATTGGCTTGTGGGGGACGGTGCGTAAGTGCCCGGGATGGAAGTGGTTAAGAAAGCCCAGCACTAGCTTCTCACTTTTTATGACCGAAGTTCTGGAACACACCATCTCTACCTTGAGATAAACAGGGCCCTTTCACACTGGTGCGTTTTCCCCGCGTTTTTCGCGGTAAAAATAGCGCTATTAAAACGCCCCCCATGCCCCTCTCCATTGAAATGAATTAAAAATGTGGTAAAAAACGCGGTAAAATCGCGGTGTTTTGGCAAAACACTGCGATTTTACCGCGTTTTACCACATTTTTACAGCGTTTTTACCACGTTTTTTAATCCATTTCAATGAAGAGGGGCATTGGGGAGCGTTTTATGAGCGTTTTAATAGCGCTATTTTTACCGCGAAAACGCGCCAAAAACGCGGCAAAAACGCACCGGCTGACTTAGTTGTTTCTTACCCGCTCTCCTAATTTTCTGCTCCACACTTAGGACCCTTTCACACTGGTGCGTTTTTGCCGCGGCAAAAATATCGCTATTTTTTTTTACCGCGTTTTCAATTCATTTCAATGGAGAGGGGCATGGGGGGCGTTTTAATAGCGCTATTTTTACCGCAAAAACGTGGGAAAAACGCACCAGTGTGAAAAGTGTGCGTTTTTGCCGCGTTTTCACGGTAGAAATAGCGCTATTAACCACTTGTCCACCGCCCACCGTCAAATGACAGCGGGCAGAGGACTCCATTGTCCTGACAGCACGTCATATGACGTGCTGTCTCTTTAAAGCCGCGGGCGGGCGCGCGCGCGCCGCCGTCGGCGCGCATTTGCACGCGCCGCTCTGCTGGGATCCCAGTGCGAGTGCCCGGCGGCAACGATCGCCGCCGGGCACACGCGATTGCTCAGTAACTGAGCGGGGACGTGGAGCTCTGTATGTAAACACAGAGCTGCACGTCCTGTCAGGGAGAGAGGAGAGCGGTTGTGTCCCTTGTACATAGGGGCACAATCGGTCACCTCCCTCAGTCACCCCCCCTCCCCCCACAGTTAGAACACTCATAGGACACATATTTAACCCCTTCCCCGCCCCCTAGTGGTTAACCCCTTCACTGCCAGTCACATTTATACAGTAATCAATGCATATTTATAGCATTGTTCGCTGTATAAATGTAAATGGTCCCAAAAATGTCACAAAAGTGTCCGAAGTGTCCGTCATAACGTCGCAGTCCCAATAAAAAAAACGCAGATCGCCGCCATTGATAGTAAAAAAAAATGTAATAATAAAAATGCCATAAATCTATCCCCTATTTTGTAAACACTATAAATTTTGCGCAAACCAATCGATAAACGCTTATTGCATTTTTTTTTTTACCAAAAATATGTAGAAGAATACGTATCGGCCTAAACTGAGGAAAAAAACATTTTTTTTTATATATTTTTGGGGATATTTATTACAGCAAAAAGTAAAAAAGAAAATTGCATTTTTTTTTTTCAAAATTGGCGCTCTAGTTTTGTTTATAGCGCAAAAAAAAAACCGCAGAGGTGATCAAATACCACCAAAAGAAAGCTCTATTTATGGGAAAAAAAGGACGGCAATTTTGTTTGGGAGCCACGTCGTACGACCGCGCAATTGTCAGTTAAAGCGACGCAGTGCCGAAAGCTTAAATTTCGTCTGGGCAGGAAGGGGGTGTAGGTGCACAGTAGGCAAGTGGTTAAATCACTCATAAAACGCTCGCCATGCCCCTCTCCATTGAAATGAATTAAAAAACGCGGTAAAAACGCGGAAAAATGCTGTAAAAACGCGGTAAAATCGCGGTGTGAGTCACTGATGGACACTGATGGACACCAAGATTTTGCCGCGATTTTACCACGTTTTTAATTCATTTCAATGGAGGGGGGCATGGGGGGCCTTTTAACTGCTTCCCGACCGCCCGCCGTCATATTACTGCGGGACGGTGGCTCTGTCTCGCGGGAGCACGTAGCTATACGTCCTCTCTTTTTCGGCCACTAGGGGGCGTGTGCGCGCCGCCGGCGCCCCGCGCGCGCGCCCCAGAGTCCCGCTCGCGTGCCCGGCAGGTACGATCGCCGCCGGGTACACGCGATCGCTCGGTACACAGCGGGGAACGAGAGCTATGTGTGTAAACACAAAGCTCTCGTTCCTGTCAGCGGGGGAAACGCTGATCTCCCGTTCATACAATGTATGAACAGAAGATCAGTGATTTCGCCTAGTGAGGCCACCCCCCCCCCCATACAGTTAGAACACACCCAGGAACACACTTAACCCCTTCCCCGCCCCCTAGTGTTAACCCCTTCACTGCCAATGGCATTTTTATAGTAATACAATGCATTTTTATAGCATTGATCGCTATAAAAATGCCAATGGCCCCAAAAATGTGTCAAAAGTGTCCGATGTGTCCGCCATAATGTCGCAGTACCGAAAAAAAATGCTGATCGCCGCCATTACTAGTAAAAAAAAAATATTAATAAAAATGCCATAAAACTACCCCCTTTTTTGTAAACGCTATAAATTTTGCGCAAACCAATCAATAAACGCTAATTGCGATTTTTTTTTTTAACAAAAAATATGTAGAAGAATACGTATCGGCCTAAACTGAGGAAAAAATATGTTTTTTTATATCTTTTTTGGGGATATTTATTATAACAAAATGTAAAAAATATTGCATTTTTTTCAAAATCGTCGCTCTATTTTTGTTTATAGCGCAAAAAATAAAAACCGCAGAGATGATCAAATACCACCAAAAGAAAGCTCTATTTGTAGGAAAAAAAGGACGGCAATTTTGTTTGGGAGCCACGTCGCACGACCGCGCAATTGTCAGTTAAAGCGACGCAGTGCCGAATCACAAAAAGTGTTCTGGTCTTTGGACAGCAATATGGTCCGGGAGTGAAGTGGTTAATAGCGCTATTTTTAAAACGTGGGAAAAACGCACCAGTGTAAAAGGGCCCTTACATACCTGGGGTACCAGACTCACTCACTGCTATCTGCAAAGGCCGTAAATATGAATTATTTGAATGGAGAATTTCAAATTTACCCTCCTGAATAAAAATAAAGAGCCAGATTCAGGATGGAGAGCCTATCTTTAATTTGGCCCAACGTATCTCATTTACGTTAGGCCGCCACAACTTTTTTATTAAAGCACTTGCCTGTAAAGTTGAGGCGGCGTAGCGTAAATCACCCGGCCAAATTCAAATTCGGCGGGTAGGGGGCGTGTATCATTTAAATGAAGCTCGTACCCGCGCAGAACGAACTGCGCATGCGCCGGACGTGATTGGTTCCCAGTGCGCATGCTCCAAATCACGTCGCTACTTGTCAATGAAAGCGACGTCAGCGTAACTGACGGCCAGCTCAATTTTGAATGGACTTACGCAAACTACGTAAATTACGTCGGTTCCGACGTCCATACTTAACATTGGCTGCGCCAGCTATAGCAGAGATAACTTTGGGCCGTGCGTAAGTCTTACGTAAACGGCCGGGCACACGTTCGGGAATCGGCGTATAGGCTCATTTACATATTTTAGACGGGAACGCCACCTAGCGGCCAGCCTAAAATATGAAAATAAGATTCAACGGCGTAAGAGACTTATGCCAGTTGGATCTAATGGAAATCTATGCGTAACTGATTCGATGAATCAGGCGCATAGATAGGAGGGCTCAGACACTGAAATAAGACGGCTTATCTGGAAAAAAGCCAGCTTATTTCTTTCCTGAATCTGGCCCAAAATGTATATTTATTTTTTAGTCAACAAGTTAAAATGAATTTTATTATATTTGATTAACCACTTGACGACCGAGGACGTCCATGGACGTCCTCGACTTTGTGCGGTGATATCTGAATGATGGGTGCAGCTACAGGCATCATTCAGATATCACCGTCTTCAGCCGCCGATTCTCTGCACGATAAGTACGATCAAAGCAGCAGTTCCGCCGCTTGATCGTTCTTATCGGCTGCGGTGCCCGGTTCTTCTCCGGGCTCTCCCGGGCCATCGGGGGCCCGGAGAGTGAATCGGCCGGCGCTCACTGGGAAGCATAGAGATGACTGGTGACCAGACGATCACCAGTCATCTCTATGTCCATCGGAGGTCCGGGCGCGACGTTATGACGCGGAAGTAAACAAAGCCGCAATCGCGCCTGTCGGCATTAGATCGGTGAATTTTTTTCACGATCTCATGCTTGTAAGCCTGGAGGAGAGATGTGGGGTCTTATTGACCCCGCCCCTCTCCATAAAGAGGACCTGTCACACACTATTCCTATTACAAGGGATGTTTATATTGCTTGTAATAGGAATAAAAGTGATTAAAAAAAAAAAAAATGTAAAAAAAAGTGTAAAAATAAAAAAAAAAGTAAAAAAATATATATATTTTTTTTTAAACGTCCCAGTAGCTCACGCTCAGAAGCGAACACACATGCAAGTCCCGTCCACATATGTAAACGCCGTTCAAACCCCACATGTGAGATATTGTCGCATGCGTTAGAGCGTGTGCAAAAATTCTAGCCCTAGACCTCCTCTGTAACTCGAAAATAGTAACCTGTAAAAAAACATTAAAGCGTCGCCTATTAAGGTTTTTTAAGTACCGAAGTTTGGCGTCATTCCATGAGTGTGCGCAATTTTAAAGCGTGACATGTTAGGTATCTATTTACTTGGCGTAACATCGTCTTTCATATTATACAAAAACATTGGGCTAACTTTACTATTTTGTTATTTTTTAATTCATGAAACCGTTTTTTCACCAAAAAAAGGTGTTTGAAAAATGATTGCGCAAATACCGTGCGAGAAAAAAAGTTTCAATGACGGCCATTTAATTCCCTAGGGTGTCTGCTAAAAAATATATAATGTTTGGGGGTTCTGATTAATTTTCTAGCACGAAGGAGAGAAGTGCCACAAAATAGGCCTGGTGGAGAAGTGGTTAAAAAATAAAAAAAACAAAGTGAACAGCATTCTAGGCTGTGAATAAAGAAAGTTCAGCACTAGCGCTTCACTTTTTATGACTGAAGATCTACAAGACACCATTTCTACCAGGAATAAATGAGGGGTAGCGGCATGGGCGTCAGCTGAAATTTTTTCAGAGGGGGGCGCTTCGGCAGTGGCGATACACAGTCACATTTTACCCTTTCTTCAACCGCTAGCGGGGGTTAAAAGCGCCCCCCCACGTTAAATGTAAAAACACCCCACTGTGCCCCATGCATCTTTCAATATCTCTTTGTCACTACTGTGTACCCCCTCTCCACAACAGCACCTCTGAACCCCTTTACATTACACAGCACCTCACAGCTTTGGACCCCTTTACATTACACAGCACCCCACAGCTCTGGACCCCTTTACATTACACAGCACCCTGCACCACTGGCCCCCTTTACATTGCACAGCACCCTTCATCACTGGACCCCTTTACATTACACAGCACCCTGCACCACTGGCCCCCTTTACATTACACAGCACCCTGCATCACTGGCCCCCTTTACATTGCACAGCACCCTGCATCACTGGACCCCTTTACATTACACAGCACCCTGCATCACTGGCCCCCTTTACATTGCACAGCACCCTGCACCACTGGCCCCCTTTACATTACACAGCACCCTTCATCACTGGCCCCTTTACATTACACAGCACCCTGCATCACTGGCCCCTTTACATTACACAGCACCCTTCATCACTGGCCCCTTTACATTACACAGCACCCTGCATCACTGGACCCCTTTACATTACACAGCACCCTGCATCACTGGCCCCCTTTACATTGCACAGCACCCTGCATCACTGGCCCCCTTTACATTACACAGCACCCTGCATCACTGGACCCCTTTACATTACACAGCACCCTGCATCACTGGACCCCTTTACATTACACAGCACCCTGCATCACTGGCCCCTTTACATTACACAGCACCCTTCATCACTGGCCCCTTTACATTACACAGCACCCTGCATCACTGGACCCCTTTACATTACACAGCACCCTGCATCACTGGCCCCCTTTACATTACACAGCACCCTGCATCACTGGACCCCTTTACATTACACAGCACCCTGCATCACTGGACCCCTTTACATTACACAGCACCCCTTTCCCTTGACTGAAACACTACACTATATTGACAGTATATTTATTTCAGGTCTAAAAGAGGAACCTTTTGGAATGAGGGACACATGGATTTGATTCCAGAAGAGGGACAGGCACTCTAAATAAGGCACAACTAGAGGGGAGGGGGGCACTGCAGTCACCGCTTAAATCGGCCCAGGGCCAGTTCGGCCCTGCTCCTGGCTCTCCCTGGCGATTCCAGGGACCCCCCTTGCCCTATGGAGCGGACGCCCATGGGTAGGGGAGCCATTCAGCTGACTCAGGTGTGTGTTAACCGATCTCCTAATGTTCTGCTCCACAGTTACAAACCTGGGGTACCAGACTCACTCTCGCCACCTGCTGTCTGCAACGTGGTGAATATGAATTATTTGCATGGAGTATTTCAAATGTAACTACCTCAATAAAAATAAAATTCATATGTGATTTTTAGTGAACAAGCATATATAAAAAAAAACTTTCTTTATTATAGATGATATTAAACGTGTCTGATCAGGACCTAACATGTAATTACACATAATTCCTTGGATCTGACAGCTTTTTCCATCACCAACAAAATAAGACTATCTAAAAAAAAGAATCTTGCAATCCGATCTTAATCTTACTTCATCAAATAAAAGAGTCGGCTCATAAAATGAACACCTCTGTATGACTTCTATCGGGGGTCCCCCCCCCCCCCCCGCGACTTCTCTCCAACAAGTTACTTCTGCAGACAGAACATTGTACACTTTGAATATCGTCTACATTAACCTGTTGGCCAGGAAAACATCGGAGAGCCGTTCTCCTTTCACTTTCTTCTTAAAAGCTTAGGTAAACTTTTCATGAATCTTGGCTGGGAGAGAGCGGAAACCCGAGCCGGGGTTTTTATAAATCCGAAGTCTTGCACTTTTCACCTCCAGTTAACACGTATTTTTCAGCATAAATGCGGCAAGTGAGCCTATTCATTTCAAAGGGGTTTGTGTTACGTGTCGGGATTCTGTGGCCTAGTTTAGGCTGAAGCATAAGTTCACCTTTGTAACTTTTACTACCTGTTACATATTTGCTGGGTTCTTAACACCTCTCCGTTATATTTACTTTTTCATTTTGTATTTTTTTTTTTTTTTCACAAGTCTTTTGCTTGTTGGGTCCTCTCTAGGGTTGCACCGATACTGTTTTTTTTTTAATTTTTATGGGCGAGTACGAGCATTAATATTTTCGGTAAGTAGTCTCTGATACCGAATACTGATTCTTTGCGGGGCGATTTGCATTTAAACAAATTAAATGGGAGAAAATCGCCCTGCAAAGAACCAAATGAATATTTCCCCCACCACTCCTATGTGTGTGTATATAAAAAGGGAACAGCACCATCTAGTGGGCAGTTTAATACAAATGTTATAACTCACATTAACCACTTTAGCCCCGGACCATATTGCTGCCCAATGACCAGAGCATTTTTTGCGATTCGGCACTGCGTCGCTTTAACTGACAATTGCGCGGTCGTGCGACGTGGCTCCCAAACAAGATTGGCGGCCTTTTTTTCCCACAAATAGAGCTTTCTTTTGGTGGTATTTGATCACCTCTGCGGTTTTTATTTTTTGCGCTATAAACAAAAATAGAGCGACAATTTAAAAAAAAAATGCAATATTTTTTACTTTTTGCTATAATAAATATCCCCCAAAAATATATAAAACAGCATTTTTTTCCTCAGTTTAGGACGATACGTATTCTTCTACATATTTTTCGTAAAAAAAAAATCGCAATTAGCGTTTATTGATTGGTTTGCACAAAAGTTATAGCGTTTACAAAATAGGGGGTAGTTTTATGTCATTTTTATTATTTTTTTTTTTTTTTACTAGTAATGGCAGCGATCATCTTTTTTTTTTTCAGTACTGCGACATTATGGCGGACACTTTTGACACATTTTTGGGGCCATTGGCATTTTTATAGCGATCAGTGCTATAAAAATGCATTGGATTACTATAAAAATGCCATTGGCAGTAAAGGGGTTAACACTTGGGGGCAGGGAAGGGGTTAAGTGTGTTCCTGGGTGTGTTCTAACTGTATAGGGGGGGGGGTGGCCTCACTCGGGGAAATCACTGATCTTCTGTTCATACATTGTATGAACAGAAAATCAGCGTTTCCCCCGCTGACAGGACCGGGAGCTGTGTGTTTACACACATAGCTTTCGTTCCCCGCTCTGTACCGAACGGTCGCGTGTGCCCGGCGGCGATCGTGCCCGACGGGCACGCGCGCGGGACTCGGGGGCGAGCGGGGGGCGTGCGCGCGGGCCGCCGGCGGTGCGCACGCTCCCCCTAGTGGCCGCAGAAGTCCCGACGTAGAGCTACGGGCTCTCGCCCAGGGGAGCCGACCTGCCACCGTATAACTGCGGCGGCTGGTCGGCAAGCGGTTAAAGGAGATGGCAGAAGTTTTTATCTTAAAGGGTTACTATAGGGAAAAAAAAAATTGCTTTAAAATAACAAACATGTCATACTTATCTCCACTGTGCAGTTGGTTTTGCACAGAGTGGCACCACTCCACGTCTTCTGGGGTCCCTCAGCGGCTGTCTCTGGTCCTCCCTGCAAGAACTGACAGCCACAGTCATGCAAGAGCGCTCGCATGATGGTGAGTCTTTGCAGGCAGGGGCGGCCTGTATCACACTGTATCACTCGGCCCCGCCCTTCGGCGTGCCACGTCATTGGATGTGATTGACAGCAGCGCCAGCCAATGGCTGCGCTGCTCTCAATCCATCCGCTCTAGCCAATCAGCGGCCAGGCTGAGCGGCGTAGAGGATCTCGGGACCGAGCGCGGGACTTTCGAGGGGTCAGGGGGGCGGCGTCATCAGATGATTTGTCAGATTTCATTAAGGTGAAATTTGTTTTTCTTTTACAACTCCTTTAAAGCGGTTGTATAGGCAAAACATATTTTTTTTCCTGGCACCTGTAAAGGAAAATGCATAATGAGCTAGTATGCACCGCATACTAGCTCATTATGAAATACTTACCTTGGAATGAGGCGTCGGTGCCGCTCACGGTCCACGCCGAGGGAGATTTTCCCTCGGCGCGTCTTCCAGGTATCACGGCTCCAGCGCTGTGAGTGGCTGGAGCCGCGATGTCGTCACTCCCGTGCATGTACGCGGGAGACTTCTTTCCGGCAAGGTCCGGCGGCTGCCGGGCCTTAGCCAAAAAAAAATAGTGCGCATGCGCCGTTGCATTCAGCAGGTACTTGCGAGGGGAATATCTCCTAGACCGTAAAGGTTTAGGAGATATTTTTTTTACCTACAGGTAAACCTTATTATAGGCTTACCTGTAGGTAAAAGTTTAAAAAACCCTATACCACCACTTCAAAGTGGAGCTCCACCCTAAAGTGGAACTTCCGTTTATCGGAACCCTCCCCCCCTTCGGTGTCACATTTGACAACTTTCAGGGGGGAGGGGGGTGCAGATACCTCTAAGACAGGTATTTGCACCCACTTCCGGGAGTCCTCTCTATGGGAAACTGTGGGTAGTGCGTCACTTCCCATACCCCCTATCCCCCCCGTTGTGTTTTGGGAAACGCACAGCTCCCACAACGCAGCGGGGACCAGTGAGCACGGCACAGCGCGACTTGCGCATGCACCGTAGGGGACCGGGCAGTAAAACCACAATGCTTTACTTCCTGGTTTCCTCACCGATGGGGGCAGCAGAGAGACGAGCGATCGCTCACCCTCTGCTGCCGACGTCGCTGGACTCCAGGACAGGTAAGTGTCCTAATATTAAAAGTCAGCAGCTGCAGTATTTGTAGCTTCTGGCTTTTAATATTTTTTGTACGGCGGAGCTCCGCTTTAATGTATTCTATGCATTAGAATAAAAAAAACTTCTATGTGTAGCAGCCTCCCCAGCAACCCATAATTACTTACCTGGGCCGTATCTCTTTCCAGTGATGTCCACAAGTGTCTTAGGCCGCGTACACACGAGCAGACAGATTTGTTCAAATCGGTCGGGCCGACCGATTTGAACAAATCTGTCTGCTGGGGACGTATTGGTTTGATCGTGTACACACGATCAAACCAAAATCCCCGCCGCCAGACGGCGCTGTGACGTGGCGGTGACGTTGACGCCGCCACGTCACCACACCAGGAAGTAAAACACCTCCGCGCATGCGTCGAAACCATTCGGCGCGGGTGCGAGAAGACATGTCTGCTGGTGAACGTACTAACCAGCAGACATGTCGGGCGGACGGGTTCCCAGCCGACAGATTTCAAAGCATGCTTTGAAATCTGTCGGGTGGCCAAATCCGTCGGCTCGCCCGTACACACGATCGAATCTGTCTGCTGGGACGGTCGGGCCGACCGTTTCCAGCAGATAGATTTGATCGTGTGTACGCGGCCTTAGACATCCGGGACTCTCCTCCTGATTGGCTAAGACACAGCAGCGGCGCCATTGACTCCCATGGCTGTCAATCAAATTCAGGTAGCCAATTAGGGGAGAGAGGGGTGGGACCGGGGCGGGGCTCTGGGTCTGAATAGACACAAGGAACTGTGACTCAGCTCGGAGTTACTGTGCGCACACACATATATACATATATATATATATATATATATATATATATATATATATATATATATATATACACAGTGCCTTGCGAAAGTATTCGGCCCCCTTGAACTTTGCGACCTTTTGCCACATTTCAGGCTTCAAACATAAAGATATAAAACTGTCATTTTTTGTGAAGAATCAACAGCAAGTGGGACACAATCATGAAGTGGAACGAAATTTATTGGATATTTCAAACTTTTTTAACAAATAAAAAACTGAAAAATTGGGCGTGCAAAATTATTCAGCCCCCTTAAGTTAACCACTTGCATACTGGGCACTTACACCCCCCTCCTGCCCAGGTAAAATTTCAGCTTGCGGCACTGCGTCGCTTTAACTGACAATTGCGTTGTCGTGCGGCGTGGTTCCCAAACAAAATTTACGTCCTTTTTTCCCCACAAGTAGAGCTTTCTTTTGGTGGTATTTGATCGCCTGTGCGATTTTTATTTTTTGCGCTATAAACAAAAAAGAGCGACAATTTTGAAGAAAAATACAATATTTTTTACTTGTTGCTATAATAAATATCCCAATTAAAAAAAAAAACACATTTTTTTTTCTCAGTTTAGGGCGATACGTATTCTTCTACATATTTTTGGTAAAAAAATAAAAAAAAAAATCGCAATAAGCGACTGGTTTGCGCAAAAGTTATAGCGCTTACAAAATAGGGGAGAGAATTATTATTTTTTATTATTTTTTTTTTACTAGAAATGGCGGCGATCTGCGATTTTTATTGGTACTGCGACGTTATGCCGGACACATCGGACACTTTTGACACATTTTTGGCGCCATTCACATTTATACTGCGATCAGTGCTATAAATATGCACTAATTACAGTATAAATGTGACTGGCATTGAAGGGGTTAACACTAGGGGGTGAGGAAGGGGTTAAATGTGTATGCTAGGTGTGTTCTAACTGTAGGGGGAGGGGGGGGTGACTGGGGGGGTGACCGATCTGTGTCCCTATGTAAGAAGGAACACAGATCGGGCTCCTCCTCTCCAGAGACAGGACACTGTCTCTGTGTAACACGGCAATGAGAGATGATCTATGAGAGATCATCTCTCATTGGCCCACAGATCGCATCGCAAACGGTCACTCTGATTGGCCGTTCGCCGCGATCTGTGATTGGCCGTGTCCAAGGGACACGGACAACACAGGGCTTCCCCGCAGCGCGCTCTACAGCGCGCGCTGGGAACGCCAGAATGACATGCTGTCAAATGATGGCATGTTGGATATTCAGGCCCGCGCTGTTGCCGTCATTCGACGGTAGCGCGGGCCTGAAGTGGTTAATATTTTGTAGCGCCACCTTTTGCTGCAGTTACAGCTGTAGGTCGCTTGGGGTAGGTCTCTATCAGTTTTGCACATCGAGAGACTGACATTTTTGCCCATTCCTCCTTGTCTAACAGCTGGAGCTCAGTGAGGTTGGATGGAGAGCGTTTGTGAACAGCAGTTTTCAGGTCTTTCCACAGATTCTCGATTGGATTCAGGTCTGGACTTTGACTTGGCCATTCTAACACCTGGATATGTTTATTTGTGAACCATTCCATTGTAGATTTTGCTTTATGTTTTGGATCATTGTCTTGTTGGAAGACAAATCTCCGTCCCAGTCTCAGGTCTTTTGTAGACTCCATCAGGTTTTCTTCCAGAATGGTCCTGTATTTGGCTCCATCCATCTTCCCATCAATTTTAACCATCTTCCCTGTCCCTGCTAAAGAAAAGCAGGCCCAAACCATGATGCTGCCACCACCATGTTTCACAGTGGGGATGGTGTGTTCAGGGTGATGAGCTGTGTTGCTTTTACGCCAAACATAACGTTTTGCATTGTTGCCAAAAGGTTCGATTTTGGTTTCATCTGACCAGAGCACCTTCTTCCACATGTTTGGTGTGTCTCCCATGTGGCTTGTGGCAAACTTTAAACAACACTTTTTATGGATATCTTTAAGAAATGGCTTTCTTCTTGTCACTCTTCCATAAAGGGCAGATTTGTGCAGTATACAGGGAGTGATTGTTGTCCTATGGACAGAGTCTCCCACCTCAGCTGTAGATCTCTGCAGTTCATCCAGAGTGATCATGGGCCTCTTGGCTGCATCTCTGATCAGTCTTCTCCTTGTATGAGCTGAAAGTTTAGAGGGACGGCCAGGTCTTCGTAGATTTGCAGTGGTCTGATACTCCTTCTATTTCAATATTGTCACTTGCACAGTGCTCCTTGGGATGTTTAAAGCTTGGGAAACCTTTTTGTATCCAAATCTGGCTTTAAACTTCTCCACAACAGTATCTCGGACCTGCCTGGTGTGTTCCTTGTTCCTCATGATGCTCTCTGCGCTTTAAACGGACCTCTGAGACTATCACAGTGCAGGTGCATTTATACGGAGACTTGATTACACACAGGTAGGTCATCATTCGTCATTTAGGTCAACATTGGATCATTCAGAGATCTTCACTGAACTTCTGGAGAGAGTTTGCTGCACTGAAAGTAAAGGGGGCTGAATAATTTTGCACGCCCAATTTTTCAGTTTTTTATTTGTTAAAAAAGTTTAAAATATCCAATAAATTTCGTTCCACTTCATGATTGTCTCCCACATGCTGTTGATTCTTCACAAAAAAATTACAGTTTTATATCTTTATGTTTGAAGCCTGAAATGTGGCAAAAGGTCGCAAAGTTCAAGGGGGCCGAATACTTTCGCAAGGCACTGATATATATACACAGTATCTCCCAAAAGTCAGTACACCCCTCATATTTTTGTAAATATTTTCTTCTATCTTTTCATGTGACAACACTGAAGAAATGACACTTTGCTACAATGTAATGTAGTGAGTGTACAGCTTGTATAACAGTGTACATTTGCTGTCTCCTCAAAATAACTGAACACACAGCTATTAATGTCTAAACCGCTGGCAGCAAAAGTGAGTACACCCCTAAGTGAAAATGTCCAAATTGGGCCCAAAGTGGCAATATTTTGTGTGGCCACCATTATTTTCAGTGGCGGCTGGTGCTCAAATTTTTTGGGGGGCGCAAACAAAAAAAAAAAAAAACAATTGCAGCCTCACTGGGCCCATCAATTTTATCACCACTGTGACATCAAATGCAGCCACTGTGCTATCAATTGTCACCACTGTGTCATGCCAAATGCAACCACTGTGTCATGCCAAATGCAACCACTGTGCCATGCCATAAAATGCAGCCACTGTGCCATCAATTGTCACCATTGTGCAATGCCATCAATTGTCACCACTGTGCCATGCCATCAATTGTCACCACTGTGCCCATCAATTGTCACTGTCCAGACATCCATCCACCTCGAAGCTTTATATTATAACCTGCTGGGACTTGTAGTTCTCTATCGTCTCCTGGGGCTCAGGTGCATGCAATCCACCATCTGGTGGATTGCATGCACTTAAGCCCCAGGAGATGATGGAGAACTACAAGTCCCAGCAGGTTATACATACAATACGGCTCTGAGTTGAATGGGTGTGGATTGCATGCACCTGAGCCCCAGGAGACGATGGAGAACTACAAGTCCCAGCAGGTTATAATATAAGGCTCCGAGGTGGATGGGTGTCCAGACATCCATCCACCTCGGAAACTTATATTATAACCTGCTGGGACTTGTAGTTCTACATCGTCTTCTGGGGATCAGTTGCATGCAATCCACCATCTTTGTCCAGTTTTTCTATCACTGCTGGGACTTGTAGTTCTACTTCTTCTCCTGCAATCCACCATCTATGAGACTACAAGTCCCAGCAGTGATGTACATGTAGAATAACGAGCAGAGGGGAATGTACATGTTACATGTACATTCCACTCTCTGCTCCTCTGCTCATTAGTCTTATGTGCCGCCGAAATAGTGTCCGTTTACAGTAAAAGACATTTAGTTAGCAGGGGGTGGGGGGGGGGGGCATTATTTTGGCAGCACATAAGAATAATAAGCAGAGGAGCCATGATTCAGTCAGTAAACGAGGAGGGGGGGGGGGGCTGGGGGATCGTGGCAGCTACTATTTCAGCACTCAGGGGAGTAAATATAACAGGCACAGGAGCAGAGGGAGGGGGATGCATACCTTAATGTCCTGGGAGTCAGGACCGCACAGGCGCTGAGCTGCAGAGTGTTCCGACGTCACTTCCTGTACATCGAGTGACGTCGGATCCCTATAGCGTGTGCACCCGCTCGGCCATCTCCCCGGAAGTTTGTGGCGGGATGGAGAGCGCCACAAAGGCATTTTTTGTAGCGTCTCGTCTGCAATCTTATGATTGCACAGTACCCGTACTGGTGCCGGCGCCGGGCACAGTGCACAGTGCACATAAGGACCATTTTTGGTGGAAAAAAACATCTTAAAGGGACATGTTTTAATAAAAAATATTTTTTTTTTTTTTTATAATTTTTTTCTTTTTACTGACTGGGGGAGGGGGGGCGGCGCCCGGGCGCCCTCTATGGACGGGCCGCCACTGGTTATTTTACAGCACTGCCTTAACCCCAATTGAGCATGGAGATCACCAGAGCTTCATAGGTTTCCACTGGAGTCCTCTTCCCCTTCTCCATGATGACATCACAGAGCTGGTGGATGTTAGAGACCTTGCGCTCCTCCACCTTCCGTTTGAGGAGCCCCACAGATGCTCAGTAGGGTTTAGGTCTGGAGACATGCTTGGCCAGTCCATCCCCTTTACCCTTAGCTTCTTTAGCAAGGCGGTGGTCATCTTGGAGGTGTGTTTGGGGTCGTTATCATGTTGGAATACTGCCCTGCGGCCCAATCTCTGAAGGGAGGGGATCATGCTCTGCTTCAGTATGTCACAGTACATGTCGGCATTCATGGTTCCCTCAATGATCTGTAGCTCCCCAGTGCCGGCAGCACTCATGCAGCCCCAGACCATGACCCTCCCACCACCATGCATGACTGTAGACAACACACACTTGTCTTTATACTTGCCTTTGTACTCCTCATATATATAATGTTTGAAGGTTATGGGGTAATTTTCTAGCAAAAAATTGTGATTTAAACTTGTAAACAAAAAGAGCCAGAAAAGGCCTGGTCTTTAAGTGGATATTTTACACTTTGGGCCAGATTCTCAGAAGAGATACAACGGTGTATCTCCAGATACATCGTCGTATCTCTGTTTCTGAGCCCTCCCATCTATGTGACTGATTCTTAGAATCAGTTACGCATAGATTTGGCGTAGATCCGACTGGCGTAAGTCACTTACACCGTCGGATCTTAGATGTAATTCTACGCTGGCCGCTAGGTGGCGTTCCCGTCTATTTCAGCATTGAATATGCAAATGAGCCTGATACGCCGATTCCCGAATGAAGTTGCGCGCCGTCGACGTAGTTTGCGTAAGCGTAAGGTTACCCCTGCTATATGAGGGGTAACCTTGCGTAGGTCCGGCGTAAGCCATGTTAAGTATGGACGTCGGGACAGCGTTGTGTTTTTCCGTCATTTAAGTCATTTGCGTAACTCGTCGCGAATAGGCCTGTACGTTAATTACGTTGCTGTCAAAATCAATGTATTTCCGGCGTACTTCGGAGCATGCACAGTGGGCTACGTTTAGGGCCGGGCGCATGCGCAGTTCGTTCGGCGCAGGGGCGCGCTTAATTTAAATACAGCACGCCCCCCTCCTTCCCTATTTGAATTACGCCGCCTTACGCCGTCCCATTTACGCTACGCCGCCACAAATTACGGAGCAAGCGCTTTGAGAATACAGCACTTGCCCGTAAAAAGTGCGCAGGCGTAGCGTAAATGGGTTACGCTACGCTCGGCACAAAAAGCGGAGATGTGCGAGAATCTGGCCCTTTATTATCCTCTATTAATTTTATTCTGAGTCGCAACTTGTAATTCTACCACTAGGTGGAGACATCGTCCATGATATTTTTTTCTGAATATTAGGAACGACTGTTCCTTTAAAAGTATAACATGTTACCATTTATATCTGTTATGTTTGAAATGAAATATATTTCTATCGTGTACATTACAACATCCTACGAGAAAGCAGATCAGCCAACATTTTTGCTATGAAATAAAGCTCTTTAAGCAGACGTGTCATTCAGATTGTTACATTCTTCCATTAAAGCGGGGGTTCCACGGGATATCATTTTTTTTTTTTTTTTTTGCATTATTCCTCTAGTCATACCTTTACTACATCACAGCCCGGGTGTCCCACTCCTTTAGCCGGCGTCATCGCGGTAACGGAGCAAACGATATTTTATAAAACAATCCGACAGACTTTTCCATATTAACTCCGGGCACTGTGAAGCCCACATGGTATTCTTCCGGGATGCGGTGAATGCTGGCCTCCCAGCATTCACCGCTCGATCCCGCGCATGTGCAGTGTTGATGGCGAGCGTCGCCGTCAACACTAAACTGTTGACATAACAACAGCCGGCGTAATAAGCTCACGCCCCATTGTGCAGGCTTCTACCTTTCCAAGGCCCGCTTGCCGCGTCACGTGACCGGCGAGATCTCGCGCGATTTGAGCAGAGCGCGTCTCCTGGGATTGTCAGGACTGAGTCCCAGGAGACATAGCGACGTCGGGGGAGAATTGAGATACACGCCCACTCCCCCGCGGTGGATTTTGATTGACAGGGAAGAAACGCAACCAGAAACGGGGTAAGGATAAATAAAAAATAAAATAAAAAACGTATTTGTTATTTTTAATGCCTTGCTGTTTTATTGCGATAAAGTCGAAAATTAGGGTGAACCTCCGCTTTAATGTCACAGCCTGAACACCCCTTCCATGTTATCACACATATGTAAGCCCCTCCCTCTATGTCACAGAAACAGCTACTACACTAAACACAAGGTGGCCCATTGGAAATCCGTGTTGCACTACAAGACATGGAAAAAGGTCAAAGGAACCATCCAGGGGTGACACCATCTGCAAAACTGACATTAATAGTAATTAAAGTGGATCTAGCGTGTTTGTACTTGTGCTAGATCCACTTTAACCACTTAAGACCCGGACCAATACGCTGGCAAATGACCCAAGGGGTTTTTGCGATTCGGCACTGCGTCGCTTTAACAGACAATTGCGCGGTCGTGCGACGTGGCTCCCAAACAAAATTTGCGTCCTTTTTTTCCCACAAATAGAGCTTTCTTTTGGTGGTATTTGATCACCTCTGCGGTTTTTTATTTTTTGCGCTATAAACAAAAATAGAGCGACAATTTAAAAAAAAATGCAATATTTTTTACTTTTTGCTATAATAAATATCCCCCAAAAATATATAAAAAAACATTTTTTTTCCTCAGTTTAGGCCGATACGTATTCTTCTACATATTTTTGGTAAAAAAAATCGCAATAAGCGTTTATCGGTTGGTTTTCGCAAAATTTATAGCGTTTACAAAATAAGGGATAGTTTTATTGCATTTTTATTAATTGTTTTTTTTTTTACTACTAATAGCGGCGATCAGCGATTTTTTTCGTGACTGCGACAATATGGCGGACACTTCGGACAATTTTGACACATTTTTGGGACAATTGTCATTTTCACAGCAAAAAATGCATTTAAATTGCATTGTTTACTGTGGAAATGACAGTTGCAGTTTGGGAGTTAACCACAGGTGGCGCTGTAGGGAATGTGTGCCCTAATGTGTGTGTTTACAACTGTAGGGGGGTGTGGCTGTAGGTGTGACGTCATCGATCGCGTCCCCCTATTACAGGGATGACGCGATCGATGCTCCGGCCACAGAGAAGCACGGGGAAGCCGTGTGTACACACGGCTCTCCCCGTTCTTCCGCTCCAGGGACGGATCGCCGCACTGCAGCGGCGATCGGGTCCGCGAATCCCGCGGTCCCGGTCCTGGAGCTTAGGACCGGGGCGCGCGCCCGCGACCCACGGCTGGGTACTAAAACCAACGTATATATACGTTGATGTGCCCAGCCGTGCCATTCTGCCGACGTAAATGTGCAGTAGGCGGTCCTTAAGTGGTTAATTACTTTTAATGTCAGTAAACGTGTAACACTTCCAGGATTTATGACCTCTTAAAAAGATCACAGCATTTCCCCCCCAACAATACAGTGGAATCTTGTATTATGAGTATAATCCGTTCCAGGAGAATGCTCGTAATCCAAAGCATTCGCATATCAAAGCGAGTTTCCCCATAGAAGTCAATGGAAACAAAAATAATTTGTTCCGCATTGACTTCTATGGCATGCAATATCGCATGTGGCCAGAGGTGGGGGGCGCCTGGAGAGCCTCAGAAAGGCTCTGGGACAGCTCGGCTGAACTCGGAAAGAGTATTTTGAAGTTTTCACGAGTCTTTCCGAACGGGCTCCGATCGGCTCTGCTCGGCTCCGGCGCCCCTCACCTCAGGCCAAATGTGGTACTGCACACCGCTGTGGCCTGAATCTTGCTCGAATTGCGACACAACACTCGCAAACCGAGTCAGGATTAAAAAAAAAAAATGCTCATATTGCGAAACGCTCATTAACCGCGTTACTCACAATTGTGTCGCCTCTCATTGCCCATCAGTGTCGCCTCTCCGTGCCCTTCAGTGCAGCCTATTAGTGCCCCCATCAGTGCAGCCTATCAGCGCCCATCAGTAAAGGAGAAAAATTACCTACATTTTATGACAGAAACTAAGAAAGAAAGTCCTATTTTTGTTTAAAAAAATATATAAAAATTTCATTTGGGTACAGTGCGCAATTGTCTTTAACCACTTAACCCCCGGACCATATTGCTGTCCAAAGACCAGAGCACTTTTTGCGATTCGGCACTGCGTCGCTTTAACTGACAATTGCGCGGTCGTGCGATGTGGATCCCAAACAAAATTGGCGTCCTTTTTTTCCCACAAATAGAGCTTTCTTTTGGTGGTATTTGATCACCTCTGCGGTTTTTATTTTTTGAGCTATAAACAAAAATAGAGCGACAATTTTGAAAAAAATGCAATATTTTTTACATTTTGCTATAATAAATATCCCCAAAAAAGATATAAAAATTTTTTTTTTTTCCCTCAGTTTAGGCCGATACGTATTCTTCTACATATTTTTCGTAAAACAAAAATCGCAATTAGCGTTTATTGATTGGTTTGCGCAAAATGTATAGCGTTTACAAAAAAGGGGGTAGTTTTATGGCATTTTTATTAATATTTTTTTTTACTAGTAATGGCGGCGATCAGCGTTTTTTTTCGGTACTGCGACCTTATGGGCGGACACATCGGACACTTTTGACAAATTTTTATGGCCATTGGCATTTTTATAGCGATCAATGCTATAAAAATGCCATTGGCAGTGAAGGGGTTAACACTAGGGGGCGGGGAAGGGGTTCAGTGTGTTCCTGGGTGTGTTCTAACTGTATGGGGGGGTACAATGGCACTATAAAGGGGAAGTTCCATTCGGATGACGCCATCCTTGGGGCTACTTTAGCTGATTCCATGTTAGTAAAAGACGATTCGCGCTTTTCTGTCTGTTACAGCGCGATGAATGTGCTATCTCCATTACGAACGCTAGTTTTACCAGAACGGGCGCTCCCGTCTCATAACTTGCTTCTGAGCATGCGCAGGTTTTTCACATCGTTAAAGCCCACACACGACCATTTTTTACAACCCGGAAAACCACAACTTTTAAAATGTCGTGAAAAAATAGAGCGAAAAATGTTTTTTTTACGTTTTTCAGAACCCACACACGGTCGGTTTTTAAATTACATTTTTTTAAAACTTCGTTTTTTACAACCCGAAAAATGATCGTGTGTACGCGGCATGAGGGTTCCCAAACCTATAATTCCCCCCCCCCCCCTCGGTTGTTAGTTGTGCTCTATGCACACTACAAATCCCATAGTCCTTCAGGTCAGGCTCCTTACTACTACCAAACTTGTAGGAAAAGCCCAAAGTTGAGCTGCATTTCTACCCCCCAAGGGCTCCCACTTGAACTGGGGTTGTATACATGCCATAGACACAATGCTTTGCTATTCGCAAAAGGAATTACACCTCTTTTTACTCTATACGGGCATAGCGCCCACTGACTTTGACCCATTCCAGTGAATGAAGCTGCTCTGCAAAAAAAAAAAACACAACTCTGTTGAGGCGTACTGCAGGTTTCAAGGGGTTAAAGTAGATGGTGAGGAGGTGATACATTACCTCCTTACTGTCTGTCAAATACTCTCTGAAGAGTGATCCAAATGTGTATGACTGTGTATCATTGTGTATCCAAATGTGTATCACTCTTTAGAGATCAAAACACGTGTGAAGTAGCCCTAACAGGGCTAAGTCAGATGGAGTATATTGGCCAGATTCACGTAGAGCGGTTTAAATTTCCACGGGCGTAACGTAGTTTAGATACGTTACGCCGCCGTAAATTAGAGAGGCCAGTGCTGTATTCTCTAAGCTAATTTACGGTGGCATAGCGTAAATGGGCCGGCGTAACCCTGCGTAATTCAAATGTGTTTGACGTGGGCGTGTTTTATTTAAATAAAGTGTGACCCCACGTAATTGACATTTTTTTCGAACTGCGCATGCGCCGCCCGTGGACGTATCCCAGTGCGCATGCTCCAAATTACGACACTAAGACGTATTGGTTTCGACGTGAACGTAATTGAAGTCCAGCCCCATTCACGGACGAGTTACACAAACGACATAACATTTTTTTTAAATTCGACGCGGTCCCAACGTCCATACTTAACATTGGCTGCGCCATCTTTTTGTTGGAATAACTTTACGCCTGAAAACGCCTTGCTTAAACGGCGTATCTGTACTGCGACGGCCGGACGTACGTTTCTGAATTGGCGTATTTAGCTAATTTGCATATTTTAGGCGTAAACCCCCTAGCGGCCAGCGTAAATATGCAGTTAAGATACGCCGGCGTAGGAGACTTACGCTGGTCGTATCTTAGCAAGATTTAAGCGTATCTCGTTTTTAGAGAATACGCTTAAAGATACGACGGCGCAGATTCGGAGTTACGACGGCGTATCTAATGATACGCCGGCGTAACTCTTACTGAATCTGGCCATATGACTTTTGCAGAGAATTTGGGCTCTTGTGAGGCCTCGTACACACACCTCGGCAAAAACTTGTGAGGCCTCGTACACACACCTCGGCAAAAACTTGTGAGGCCTCGTACACACACCTCGGCAAAAACTTGTGAGGCCTCGTACACACACCTCGGCAAAAACTTGTGAGGCCTCGTACACACACCTCGGCAAAAACTTGTGAGGCCTCGTACACACACCTCGGCAAAAACTTGTGAGGCCTCGTACACACACCTCGGCAAAAACTTGTGAGGCCTCGTACACACACCTCGGCAAAAACTTGTGAGGCCTCGTACACACACCTCGGCAAAAACTTGTGAGGCCTCGTACACACACACCTCGGCAAAAACTTGTGAGGCCTCGTACACACACCTCGGCAAAAACTTGTGAGGCCTCGTACACACACCTCGGCAAAAACTTGTGAGGCCTCGTACACACACCTCGGCAAAAACTTGTGAGGCCTCGTACACACACCTCGGCAAAAACTTGTGAGGCCTCGTACACACACCTCGGCAAAAAACATCAAGAAAAACGCTGGCAGAGCTTTTATGCAGAGGAAAACGGTCGTGTGTATGTTTTTCGTCGAAAAAACTGTTGTGGATCTCGACGAGAAAAAGAGAGAACGTGCTCTCTTTTTTTTTTTTGTCGGGAGTCTCAATTTTCTCATCGTGTTCCTCATCGGGCTGGTTTTCGATGAGAAACATGTTTGTGTGTACGCTTAGAAACCTGCGCATGCTCAGAATAAAGTATGAGATGAGAGCGCACCTTCGGTAAAAGTAGCGTTTGTAATGGAGATAGCACATTCGTCACGCTGTAACAGACTGAAAATTAGTGTTGCTCACGAATATTCGTATTGCGAATATTCGGCTCGAATATGGCATATTCGAGTATTCGCGATATATTCCGAATTTCGCGGTGAATATTCGCTATTTCGAATATTCGTATTTTTTCAATTTTTTTTTAGAACAGATCACATCCTAGAGATCCCCATCAACGTCTAAAAGCATTGCTGGTATGATTAGAGACCTTGGGCCGAGTAGCTGCAGCGATCATTTTATATTGCCGAAAAATCGCAATGCGATTATTCGGCAATAGCAATATCGCGCGATTATTTTCGAGAAATTCGCAATATTGTTTTTAGCTAAAATAACACATATATTCGATTTCACATATATTCGATTTCAGAGTGTTACTGTCGAAATTCCGCAATCAATTTCTCGTTCGCATTTTGGCGAAATTACGATAAAATATCAAGAATATTCTGAGCCAATCAGAGTGCTCCATTCCGCATTTCTCGAAATTTCGCAATTATTTTGTATTATAAAATATCACGAATATTCTGAGCCAATCAGAGTGCTCCTTCCGCATTTGCCGAATATTCGCAATTATTTTGTATTGTAATATATCACGAATATTCTGAGCCAATCAGAGTGCTCCTTCCTCATTTGCCGAATAATCGCAATTATTTTGTATTGTAATATATCACGAATATTCTGAGCCAATCAGAGTGCTCCATTCCGCATTTCTCGAAATTTCGCAATTATTTTGTATTATAAAATATCACGAATATTCTGAGCCAATCAGAGTGCTCCTTCCGCATTTCTCGAAATTTCATTCGCATTCGCATTCGCAATAGCGAAATTTTGCAATCATTTCATTTCCAAAAAATATCGCCAATATTCGCATTTAACGAATATATCTCGAATATTCGACTATATATTCGAGATATATCGTGAAATCGAATATGGCATATTCTGCTCAACACTACTGAAAATCACAAATCGTCTCTCACCAAACTTTTACTAACACGCAGTAACATGAGATTAGCAAAAGCAGCCCCAAGGGTGTCGCCAGTGGAATAGAACATCCCCTTTATAGTGCCGTTGTACGTGTTGTACGTCACCGCGTTTGAGAACGACGAGATTTTGTCTTGACAGTGTGTACGCAAAGAAAGCTTGTCAAGATTCTCGTTGAGGAAAACAACGTTTCTTTTTTTACGACGAGATTCTCGGTCGTGTGTAAGAGGCCTTATGCTATTATATGGGGGGAGGGGCTGTACCCTAAAACACAAGACCCACCTTACTGGCTGTGGCAAAATGAGGCCACAAGGAAATATGAGAGGGACTGCAAAGCAGCTTGGGAACACTCACCGGGGGTCCCAGGAGCAGACAATGGTCAGATCTGTTGAAATTTCAAGGAAATCTTCATCAGGCAAATTTGCCAATCCAGGACGATCCTGATTGGTGCAAACGAGTTACCCGTTCTCCAATGGAGACACAGTTTCCATGGTGAAGCTCATCAGTGACGTAAAAAATCTCTGAATGATGTAAAAAGTTAACAGGTGATTGTAAGCCCTGTTCAAAATTTAAATACCTGTTTTGGGTGGAGCTAGTAGTAGTTAGCAAGTCACATTCAACTGAGCAAGTTCTAAAATGTCGTAGATTCTTCAAGCCACTTCTTGAGTTCTAATGAGTGCCAGACACCCCAACATTTATTTCCACACCTTGATTAATGGGATGGGTCAAGGCAGATGTTTATTGTCCAAGAACAAGATTGGAGGTATGAAAGTTGTGGAACCACCTTGTTCTAGACACGTAATTCCATCCTTGGTGGCAGTCTGGGTAGGTGTCAATAGTAGAGTAGAGACATTAATACAGCATTGGATGTTGAATTCAGATGGTGTCGGAGACTTCTACTTCTGTTCACCAATGGTTGTTCCAGTTCAACATGGGAGATATCCTCTTTTACGTCTCTTGTCAACCGAATGTCCTCCCTGCCCAAAATGTGCTCCTCACTACCCTTGGAAGAATGTCCTTTTTCCTTAAGGAGTAGGAAGACCGTCGAGTATTGACCTGTAGTGTTTGCCCTC
Organism: Rana kukunoris; assembly: GCA_029574335.1. Classification (NCBI taxonomy): domain Eukaryota; kingdom Metazoa; phylum Chordata; class Amphibia; order Anura; family Ranidae; genus Rana; species Rana kukunoris. Next base: position 2,519,246 of record CM056053.1, on the reverse strand, counting down.
CTACTTTGGACCATTCCTTTGTTGAGATGATGTTTTATCCCCCCAAGGGGTCTTTCCACTCCTCTATACACAGCACTGCATATATCGAGCCACTTTTGAGTTGTTTGGAGTGGAGTTGGTTTTTAAGGCGTCAGAATTCCTAAATGAGCATCCTACAAATCTGATTCACTCTCAGTCCTCTCTGTCTCTGATGCCAAAGCTAGATAAGCCACACACTGCGTTTCGGAAATTTTAAAGTATAATTAGTGTGACGGAGGAAGGATAATAATAATGTACCGTGTTTACTCAGAGCCATACACTGCCAGTAAAACCGCGGAGCTTGTATTTAGACACTCATGTAGACAACATATCTCATTATAGAAAATGGACAGGACAACACTTGTTCCTAAACAGAATCTTACGTTGTCTGAAAGTTCTTTGTAGTTAAAGGGAAAGTCTAATGTGTTTTTGGGGGGACATCTCGTTACCCACATTTGGTCAACAGGGAAACAACTGGAAGGAATATACGTAATATATCGCATTTTACAATTATTTAGATGTGGTGGTTGCATTAGTTTCCTCTTTTAGGCTTTTCTCTCTTTATTTTTACCTGATTTTTCCAGTAACACACTTTCTGTCCTGGGGGTGACAATGCTCATACTGCATTTAGGCATGTAATACTATGGCTATTTTAGTGATTTGTATAGCCTAAATATAAGAATGATGCATTTTAGTGACATTGTTTTTAGAAGCTAGGCTTCCCCTATTCAAGTGCTAATGAACTTGTTGGACTGGTACATGAGCTCAGGACCAGAAGTAATGCTACAGGAAGTAAGCGGGGATAAAGAACTTGGACGGCTATGTGTTGAGGACACAGAGGAACTGGTAGTAGTTTGGAAAGACCCCCAGCAGCAAGAAGCAATCTGGAGAGATCTTGGACACAAGAGGAGGAAGACTCCATCACCAGGAAAAGTTAAGTAGCTGTTTAGTATTATCGCATTTGTTGTATTTATTTATTATTGGTACTTAAAGGAACACTAAAGGTTCGTTTTTTGTTAGATCAATTGATTGCTGTAAGCTAGAGCATTTAAATATCACTTATCTCGTTGTTCCTTTTGACCTCCAAAATACAGTAATGCAGGTTTGAAAATGCCATTTCCTGTCTCTCTTCTTCTTGCTTTCCACCAGCACCTGAGCCGTTTTGCATGGTGGAAAGCAGAATGTGCTCACCCCCTCCCTATGACTACAGCCCTGCGTGAAGATGCTCTCTTATCCCTCACAGGCATGGAGGCTAAGCCTAATGGGAACTGTAGTTCCCATTAGGCCGTGATGTAGCAAGAATGAATGCGCACCGCAAACCAGGTAGTCAGTGAGAATAACGATTCAGGAGTGACGGAGGTGAATAAAACAGCTCGATTTCAACAGGTATCAAACTAGTTATAAGGCAAAACATTACTTTTTACTTCATCAGCTACTGTCAGACTACTTTTCATATGACTCAAAAAACGCATCAAAAACGCAACACAGGTTTTTTCGGTGCAACTATAATAGATTATTGTTTCATTTACTATACAAAAAAACTCTAAAAGGCCTGCAGAGTGTTACAAAATATGCCTACAACTTACACACACTATCTATCTTTCCCAGCCAATGAGCATGGACAGCCATGGCACTACCTGCCTGGAGTTGGCATGTTCTCCCTGTGCCTGTGTGGGTTTCCTCCCACACTCCAAAGACATGCTGGTAGGTCCTGTCTAAATTGGTCCTAGTATGTGTACAGTATATATGATTGTGAGCTAGGGATCTTAGATTGTAAGCTCCTTGAGGGCAGGGACGGATATCAATGTACAATATATATGTGTAAAGTGCTGCATAAATTGACAGCGATTTAAAGGGGTTGTAAAGACAAAAAATATTTTCCTCTTAAATTAAAGTCTGACAGTAGTCATGACTAAGCACTGACTGTAAGTGCGAAACGCGTCGGCCATACTGTATTTTGTGGGTTGCAGTGACTGTGTGTACAGTTGAAAATAAAAGACAACTTATTTTAAGTAATTTTGGAGTGCGGCTGTCCAGTCTTCGTCCTTCCATTTGCTACCATGTGGCAACCCCCCCTCTTTTTTTTATATAAATATTTATTTTTTTATTTTTGTTTATATATTTTTATTTTTTATTAAAAGGCCCAGAGGTCCTCAGACCCCCCGGATGGCAACCTCCTTTTTTTATGTATTTTCTATAAATGTTTATTTTTTTTTATTTTTTTAGGGGTCTGGAGGTCCCCAGGGCCCCGGACAGCAACCCCCACTTTTTTTATTTATTTTTTTATAAAAAAAATATGTTTTTATATATATATATATATATATATATATATATATATATATATATATATATATATATATATATATATATATATATATATATAAAAAAAAAATGGGCTAACTTTTTTTTTTTTTAATTCATTAAATACATTTTTTCCCAAAAAAAATGCATTTAAAAAGACTGCTGCGCAAATACAGTGCAACATAAAATATTGCAACAACCGCCATTTTATTCTCTAGGCCAAGGTCTTTACAAAAAAATTATATAATCTTTGGGGGTTCTAAGTAATTTTCTAGCAAAAAAAAAAAATGATTTTAACTTGAAAAGAGCTGTCAGAAAAAGGTTTGGTGTTTAAGTGGTTAAAAATTCCTAATTTACATACAGAAGAAGTTAATTCCTTTGAAGAGATACAATGTTTAGACTTAACTTTCCACTGATAAAGAATGTTTCCAAAACTTGGCAGATTGCCCAGACTGACTTTTGGCTGAGAGCAGACAGGAAATTCTTTGCATACCAAAGTGCAGAGAGAAAATTATTTTCATGTGAAAGATCGTGAAACCCTGTATCAAGAATCGCAACGGGAAAAAGATCGCGATAACGATTCTTGGCGATTAATCGTGCAGCTCTAATATATATATATATATATTTATTATTATTATTAAAGGCCCCAGAGGTCTCCAGGGCCCATGGATGGCAACCCCCCTTTTTTTTTATAAAAATATTTACATTTTCTTTATATTTTTTATGAATGTTTATTTTCTTTATTTTTTTATTTTTTTATTAAAGGGCCCAGAGGTTTATTTTTTCTTTTTTTATTAAAGGATCCAGAATTTTTATTCTGTGCACAGATGAGAGTCACACTTTAATGTGCACCCCCCGCTCAACAACTTTAATGCCCCCCCGGTCAACAACTTCAATTCGCCCACCCCCCCCCCCCCCGCTCAGCAACTTTAATGCACCCCCCCCGCTCAACAACTTCAATTGGCCCCCCCCGCTCAACAACTTTAATGAATGCACCCCCCCGCTCAACAACTATGATCCCCCCCTCGCTCCAGGGGGCCCCTTCAACACTCAAGCCCAGGGGCCCCCACCACCCTAAGTCCTGCCCTGTACAACAGTGAATGTATATTCGCTGTTGTAACACTGATCCTTTTGCCAGACAATCAGGAAGCGTGTTTTGACACTGGTCAATGACAGGCGATCCTATTGGATGCCTAGGAGGAGGAGGGGAGGAGCTGAAAGCCACCATGGAGGAGAGGACTCGGAGTTGAGCTGGTGCACCACGCTGCCTGCCACCTGCCAAGATGGGGTAAGTGCAGGACCGACCGGTCTGGTTGTTTGCTGCCCCCTTCCAAAAAAATAAAAATTAGCCGCCACTGCCTCACACTCTTCAATATTCTATGAGAGTGCTACACATGCCAAACTTTTTGCCTTGTCTATACATTAGGACTGAATTGGGCATGGCTGCCCAGCACAGTCCAAAACCGCTTGTGTAAACGGCCCTTAACTACTTGCCGACCCCAGCACGCCAATATACATCAGCACAATGGCAGCAGTGGGCAAATGGGCGTACAGGTACGTCCCCTTTAATTTGCCACGCGCGTAACCCGCTTGGTTCTCCGCAAACTCAAAGTTTGCCCGACAACCCGCGATCGTGACACGAAGAGGCAGAACGGAGAGATTCCTATGTAAACAAGGCATTTCCCTGTTCTGCCTAGTGATATGACAGGGATCCACTGCTCCCTGTCATCGGGAGCAGTGATCTTTGTCATGTCAGTGGTAGCCCATCCCCTCCACAGTTAGAATCACTCCCTAGGACACACTTATCCCCTTGATCGCCCCCTAGTGTTTAACCCCTTCCCTGGCAGTGTCATTTACACAGTAATCAGTGCATTTTTATAGCACTGATCGCTGTATAAATGACAACGGTGGCAAAATAGTGTCAAAAGAGCCTGATGTGTCCGTCGCTGTGTCGCAGTCACGATAAACATCACAAATCGCCGCCATTTCTAGTAAAAAAATAAATAATAATAAAAATGCCATCAATCCAAATATACACTAATTGCAATTCTTTTTTACCAAAAATATGTAAAAGAATACGTATTGGCCTAAACTGAGGATTTTTTTTTATTTTTTATCTATTTTTTTGAGATTTATTTTTATAGCATTTTTTTTCAAAATTGTCGCAATTGGAAGGTCTACTGGCACGGGAAATGGGAAGGGAGGAGCAGTTCCTCGACACATGGTTTATATGGTCTGAATTTCGAAAATCGGATGAATTCCTTATTTGGGTAACCTTAACGTTGTGTAGCCATGAATATTTAATCAATATTATTTATTTACTATTTTTCCTGCACTATTTATATAATATATTATGGTTAGCGTGTTTTCTTTTCCCTTTTTTTTTTTTTTTTTCTCTTTCTCCTTCCTTTTTTTCCCTCCTTTTTTTCTCCTTTTTATTGGTCTACTTTAGGATGACTCAAACCTAAGGTATGAAGACAAGTAAGAATGTACAATGTAATCAAATCAATATAAGACGATATATTATATATATGTGAGAGGAATATAAAAATAATAAAATTACAATGCTGAAAAATTGTCGCTCTTTTTTTGTTTATATAGCAAAAAAATAAAACCGCAGAGGTGATCAAATACCACCAAAAGAAACTTTATTTGTGGGGAAAAAATGGACGCCAATTTTGTTTTGGTACAACGTCGCATGACCGCGCAATTGTCAGTTAAAGTGTTGCAGTGCCGTATCGCAAAATGTGCTCTGGTCAGGAAGGGGGGTAAATTCTTCCGGGGCTGAAGTGGTTAATGTAGCCTTTTAGAAAGGCTGAAAGGGGGGGGGGGGCACACTAAATAAGCAGACCTTGCTATTTTAGTGCTATAAGTCTTCCGATTCTCCCAGCTAGTCCGGGATAAATTTACATGAGATCCACAACTATAACAAAAGTACAGAACAAACATTTGCGCGGCTCAGATTACCGCCACTTATTGTTAGAATAATAAAACGCTTTCTTTTAGGAAGTGGGAGATCCCTGTTTGTGATGTAAAAACCTTTTCGCTAATCCAATATTCATCACAGCTAAACATGACCCCGATAATAATGGACGAGCAAAGTTTATTCGCAGGATACTAAATAAAAAAAATAAAAATTAAAAAAAAAGATAGAACTAATAAAATGATTTAAACAGGTTTTATGGGTGTTTTAATTATAGCCTGCACATGAAACCATGAAAGATCTTTATGTCATGAAATCCCGCCACCCTGGTCCTGGCAATCGAGCCCCTATACCACCCACATTGCATGCTAAGTATGGACTCAAACAGGAGCAAGGAACGCTTTGGGTGTTTGTACAATTCCGTGGGTTCCCACCCATGAAACCTCAGCAGAATCAACACTAAGTCACATTTTAATATATAAAAAAAAAAGTGTCGGCGGTGTTTAAAAATATGTCAGCAAAATACTGCGGAGACCTATAGATACTTATATGTGCGTTCCTTTTATTAACTCGTCTCGTATATCCGGGAGTACGCCACATCAATCGCTGATATACCTTGAAGGAGGGCGCGGGGCTGACCAGTTTTACACGTATGGAAATCGCACAGCTGCACGCAAATAGCTTTTAACCCTTGTTCTCGACATAGGAGGTCTAATGTGTTTAGAACGCAGTATGCAAGAAAAATGTATTTTAATCAACCTAGTTTACACTATTGCAGAGCTTTTGTGTGCGTTTTTAACCTCTTCGATGCTTCCCGACCCTTAAGGCCGCGAACACACGATCAGACATGTCCGAGGAAACATGTCCGACGGACCGTTTTCATTGGACCAGGCTGAAGTGGTCTGTTGGTCTGATGTGCGTACACACCATCGGACCAAAATCCCCTCGGACCAGAACGCGGTGACGTAGAACACAACGACGTGATGAAAAAACGAAGTTCAATGCTTCCAAGCATGCGTCAACTTGATTCTGAGCATGCGCGGGATTTTGGTCCGATGGTTTGTGTACTAACCATCGAACATGTCCGACGGACAGGTTTCCATCGGACATGTTTTCAAGCATGTTTGGAAATTTTTGTCCGCTGGAAAACGGTCCGATAGGACGTACACACGACCCGAACATGTCCGCTGAAACTGGTCTGCGGACAAGTTTCAGCGGACATGTTCAATCGTGTGTACACGGATTAAGAGGTTAATGATGCTGGAAGGCAGGGCAGGGCGCAGCTTAAAGCAGAGGTCCACCCGAAAAAAAAAAAAAAAGAATAGACAAAAAGGCTAAAAAAAAGAGAAAAAAAAAAAAGTTTTATACTTACCAAAAATGGCTGTTGCTAGGCAGATCGTCCCAGTCTGCCACTTCCTATTCTGCAGTGATTTTCTGCCTTCTCCTCCTCGCGTTGTCTTCTGGGACATTTCGGTGCGCTGTCTTCTGGGATGTGTGTGTGTCCCAGAATTCACAAATGGCTGCGCGACTCTCGCAAGTGCAGTAGGAAACAGGCAGTAAAGCCGCAAGGCTCTACTGCCTGTATCCCTTACTTCGAATGGCAGTAAAAATATTTGCCAGCACACCATGGAAAGACGTAAATAGCGTCCAAACAGGTGATTTATTGCATGATCGAAACACAAAGAGAGTGCAACGTTTCGGAGCCACGCAGGGATCACATGCCTGACGAAGGGGCCCTGCGTGGCTCCGAAACGTTGCACTCGCTTTGTGTTGTGATCATGCAATAAATCACCTGTTTGGATGCTATTTACGTCGTTCCATGGTGTCCTGGCAAATTGTTTTACTGTAACGTGCACCCAAACCCAAGAGCGTATCCAGGAATGTGTGCGATGGGAATATGAAGTATTACTTCGAATGGTGGCACCAGGACCCGATCCGAGGGACGGATCGGCCTCGGGCGGCCGACATCGCAGGCACCCTGGACAGGTAAGTGTGCTTATTAAAGTCAGCAGCTACAGTGTTTGTAGTTGCTGACTTTTAAAAAAAAACTTGCCAGCTGGACCTCCGCTTTTAGACCCCTTTCACACTGAGCCGCCCATATTGCTGGCGATAAAATGCCGCTACTTTTACCGCCGACGCTATGGCGCATTTTTGGTGCATTTCGGCCGCAATTAAACCCCATAAAAGTCCATAAAGATTTCAGCCTACCTCCGGAGCTGCGGCCATAACGTTAGGAAAGGCCGCGGCTTCGGCCTAGCTCCGGAGACGCGGCCATCTTGGTACACCCGGCGGCGGCCCTCCTCCTCTGTTTACATCAACAGAGGAGGAGGAGCCACCTTGCCTGGGAGGGGGGGTCTCTTGCCCGGGGAGGGGGGTTTCTTGCCCGAGGGGGGGGGTCTCTTGCCCGAGGGGGGGGTGTCTGGCCTGAGGGGGGGTGTCTGCACTTTTTTTTGCCAATCCGAAAATGATCCGATCCGTGACTGCTGATCCAAGGAACGATCTGAACCGTGAGTTTTTTGATCCGTTGCACCCCTACTAGGGAGTGATTGTAACTGTGTGGGGGCTGGGCTACCAGTGACACAACAGTGATCACTGCTCCCGATGATAGATAACTGTCCTGTCACTAGGCAGAACAGGGAAATGCCTTGTTTACCAAGGATCTCGCTGTTCTGCCGCTCCGTGACACGATCTCAGGACATCGAGTCCGCAGGTCTCGCAGGCACGGTCACGGACCTCGTTGCAGGCATGCACACGCCCACAAGGCAGCAGATTCAAAGCAACGTGCAGGGATGTTGCTTTGCCTGCCCGTGCCATTCTGCCGACGTATATCGACGTTAGGCAGTCGGCAAGTGGTTAAGGTCCTATGCACTTAGGGGCAAAGGTCCAAAATGAAGAAGACTAAGTTAAAGCTGAAGTTTAATCTGCTTATATTTTGCCCTGCTTGGTTCCTCCCTCACCTTTCATTTACTTACTAATCACATCTCTTTTCACCACATACAGTACAGTAAAACCTTGGTTTGAGAGTAACTTGGTTTGAGAGCGTTTTGCAAGACAAGCAAAATGTTTTAATACATTTTGCCTTGATATACAAGCGATGTCTTGATATAAGAGTAGTGTCATGTCACAACTGAGTATAAAAAAAGAAGAGAGGAGACCCTAAGGCCGCGTACACACGATTGGTTAAACCAATGAGAACGGTCTGATGGACGTGTGTGTGGGCGCCATCGGTTAAAAAAAAGCCAACTTGTTTTAAATTTAACCGATGGATTCCTAACCGATAGAAAAAAAACAATCGTTTGTAGGCACGCCTATCGGTTAAAAATCCAGGCATGCTCAGAATCAAGTCGACGCATGCTTGGAAGCATTGAACTTCATTTTTTTTTGCTCGCTGTTGTGTTTTACGCAGTGGCGGTTCGTCCATAGAGGGCGCTGGAGCGCTGCCCCCTCTGGCTCTCACCGCCACTGAGTCTAATAACATAGATTCATGCATTGCACGAATCTATGTTATTATCGCAGCTGCCGCTGTTATTCAGATGGTCGGCGCTCATGTCCGGCCATCTGAATAACGCCAGCTGGTTGGCTGTACAGAAATGTTAATCAGAACCAACAGCTCTGAAAGGCTTTCCCAGTACGGCCCTCGGGTCCCGGAAGCTTATTCTCGGAGCGACCAGACTGTACGCCCCTTGGATTAGATGACAGGCGTCTCAGCTAATCAGGTTGGCCGGTTCTGGCTACCGGTAACCTGATTGGCTGGGACGCCTGTCAGTCATCGAGGTCGGGAGAAGACATCGTGGGACGTGGATGCCTCACTCCAGTAAAGGTAAGTGCCGGGTGGGGGGGGGGGGGGAGAGCAATTTACAGGGCACAGTGGGGATAATTGGCACAGCGGCGACCATGGTCACAGTGGTGACAATGGATGGCACAGTGGCTGGTTTAATGGCATGGAACAGTGGTGACAATGGATGGCACAGTGGCTGGTTTAATGGCATGGAACAGTGGTGACAATGGATGGCACAGTGGCTGGTTTAATGGCATGGAACAGTGGTGGCAATGGATGGCACAGTGGCTGGTTTAATGGCATGGAACAGTGGTGACAATGGATGGCACAGTGGCTGGTTTAATGGCATGGAACAGTGGTGACAATGGATGGCACAGTGGCTGGTTTAATGGCATGGAACAGTGGTGACAATGGATGGCACAGTGGCTGGTTTAATGGCATGGAACAGTGGTGACAATGGATGGCACAGTGGCTGGTTTAATGGCATGGAACAGTGGTGACAATGGATGGCACAGTGGCTGGTTTAATGGCATGGAACAGTGGTGACAATGGATGGCACAGTGGCTGGTTTAATGGCATGGAACAGTGGTGACAATGGATGGCACAGTGGCTGGTTTAATGGCATGGAACAGTGGTGACAATGGATGGCACAGTGGCTGGTTTAATGGCATGGAACAGTGGTGACAATGGATGGCACAGTGGCTGGTTTAATGGCATGGAACAGTGGTGACAATGGATGGCACAGTGGCTGGTTTAATGGCATGGAACAGTGGTGACAATGGATGGCACAGTGGCTGGTTTAATGGCATGGAACAGTGGTGACAATGGATGGCACAGTGGCTGGTTTAATGGCATGGACCAGTGGTGACAATGGATGGCACAGTGGCTGGTTTAATGGCATGGAACAGTGGTGACAATGGATGGCACAGTGGCTGGTTTAATGGCATGGAACAGTGGTGACAATGGATGGCACTGTGGCTGCATTTGATGGCATGGCACAGTGGCTGCGTTTGGGCACAGTGAGACTGCAATTTTTTTTCCTTTGTGCCCCCCCAAAAATTTTGAGCACCAGTCGCCACTGGTTTTACGTCACCGCGTTCTGACACGATCGTTTTTTTAACGGATGGTGTGTAGGCACATCAGATCATCAGTCAGCTTCATCGGTTAACTTATGAAAACGATCCATCAGACTGCTCTCATCGGATGGACCGATCGTGTGTACAGGGCATAAGTGTCGCAATATGGTTATATTTAACTGCTTAAGGACCGCCGCATTTACATTTACGTTGGCAGAATGGCACGGACAGGCACATTGGCGTACCTGTACGTCCCTGCCTAGAGGTGGGTCGGGGTTCCGATCGCCCCCCCTCCGGTACTTGCGGCGGTCCCCGTGGCTGTGGGAGTGATCCAGCATGAGCTGGTGGCTGTTCGTTTTTGTCCGCCCCCTCCGGATCGCTCCCAGCCAATCCGCGTCCTCCCTGCAGTGCACTTCCTCTGCCTATGTAATGTAAACACAGGCAGAGGAAGTGATGTCAGCTCTCCTCTCGGCGGTATTTTCAATCCGGCGAGAGGAGAGAAGACATCACAAGTAAGTCGCACCAACACTACACTGACACCATACACATAGGCACACTTAACCTCTTCCGATCAACCCCCCCCCCCCCCAGCCCCCTGTCACAGTGTCACTAAGTGATCATTTTTCTGATCGCTGTATTAGTGTCGCTGTTCCCGCTAGGTAGCTAGTTTTGTTTTTATTGCGATTTTTTTTTACTAAAGACATGTGGCTAAATACATTTTGGCCTAAATGTTTGACTAAAATTTAGTTTATTCGATTTTTCTTATAACAAAAAGTAAACAATATTGATTTTTTTTCAAAAATGCCGCTCTATTTTTATTTATAGCGCAAAAATAAAAATCACAGAGGCGATCAAATACCATCAAAAGAAAGCTCTATTTGTGCGAAGAAAAGGACGCAAATTTTGTTTGGGAGCCACGTCGCACGACCACGCAATTGTCAGTTAAAGCAACGCAGTGCCAAATTGTAAAAACGCCTCTGGGCATTTAGCAGCATTATGGTCCGGGGCTTAAGAGGTTAATGAAGGTACAACATTTAACAACTTATTGCTACACTTAGAGGCGCCTCTCTTCTCTTTTATACCCTGTAAAAAAATGCTTTGATATACAAGTGCTTTGGATTACAAGCATGTTTCTGGAACGAATTATGCTCTCAAACCAAGGTTTTACTGTATCTTATTTTAGACCTGGTGATGTCATCACTGGGTCTCTGTTCTTCTCCAGGTAATGCAGTTAGATCATCGCTGATGAGAGCGCCTGGTAGGGTGCTGTACACACTGACCTCTTTAGTACATGCTTATTCATGAGCACCAACGCACACAACTCTCCCTCCTTGCTGCTACTGCATCATCATGCACGTATTCACTATCATATTCTGCTAATTTCATATGCAAATAGACGGTAATAGATTCCCTTTGGATGACTCTTTCCTGGCAGTGGTGTCCACCTTTGCTTGCCCTCGCTATGTTCACAGTTTGTAGGTTCTCCGAACTCCTGCAGCCCGTTATAACTTGATGACTTTGGCCAACGGTAACATTTTCCTGCGTATTATTTGTAGACTTTCTTCGGGCCGCTCCAACTCACATATTTGCTGTTTCCTCTTTTAACAATTTTAATTTTAATTTCCTTTTTAGCTACAGTTTGTTTGCTTACTCCTGTCCTAGTTGTTGCCCCCGTGTCCGAGGCTTAGTAATTATAGCAGGCCTTGTCTCTGCTCTTGTATGCTATCAGGGAGGACAAGTATACAAAATAGGAATAGAAATGAATAGCACCGGCTTGTTTTAGGTAGTCCCGGCATACTTGGCCTTGTCTGACCACCTCTGGTAGTGAATCAATTCAGGAGCAAGAATGAGGTGGGGATGGGGTGAGGGTGAGCCGAGGGAAGTCCTAATACATTAACATACAGTCACTGGACGCTTTATTAGGTACACCTTGCTAGTATCGGGTTGGACCCCCTTTTGCCTTCAGAACTGCCTTAATTCTTTGGGTATAGATAAAACAAGGTGTTGGAATCATTCCTCAGAGATTTTGGCCCATAGTGACATGATAGCAATACGCAGTATCTGCACATCCATGATGAGAATTTCCCATTCCACCACACCCTGATGGTGTTCTATTGGATGAGATCTGGTGACTGTGGAGGCCAGTGGAGTACAGTGACCTCATTGTCATGTTCAGTGGTGAGATGATTTGAGCTTTATGACATGGTGCATTAGAAGATGGGGACAATGTAGTCATAAAGGGATGAACATGGTCCGCAACAATAATCAGGTAGGCCGTGGCAGGCAAACAATGCTCAGTTGGGACTAGGGTTGTCCCGATACCGATACTAGTATCGGTATCGGGACCGATACCAAGCATTTGCCCGAGTACTTGTACTCGGGCAAATGCTCCCGATGCTTCACCCGATACTTGTCCCGTGTCCTCCTCCAGCCCCCCTCCGTTTTGCTGCAGTCTCTCTCCCTCTGTGCCCCCCGCCGTGTTTTCCTTCTCCTCCGTGTCCCCCGCTGTTTCCTTCTCCCTCCGTGTCCCCAGCCGGTTTTTTGCTTCTCCTCCATGTCCCCCCACTGTTTCCTTCTCTCCTCCGTGTCCCCCCGCTGTTTCCTTCTCTCCTCTGTGTCCCCCTGTTGTTTCCTTCTCTCCTCTGTGTCCCCCTGTTGTTTCCTTCTCTCCTCCGTGTCCCCCCGCTGTTTCCTTCTCTCCTCCGTGTCCCCCCGCTGTTTCCTTCTCTCCTCTGTGTCCCCCTGTTGTTTCCTTCTCTCCTCCGTGTCCCCCCGCTGTTTCCTTCTCTCCTCTGTGTCGCCCCGCTGTTTCCTTCTCTCCTCCGTGTCCCCCCATGGTTTCCTTCTCTCCTCCGTGTCCCCCCGATGTTTCCTTCTCTCCTCCGTGTCCCCCCGCTGTTTCCTTCTCTCCTCCTTGTCCCCCGCCGGTGTTTTCGTTCTCCTCCGTGTCCCCCGCCGACGTTTTCCTTCTCCTCCGTGTCCCCCTGGAACTCTCAGGATGGAGAGCAGCGGTAGGGGCCGGTAAACCCGGCTTCTTACTATTCCGAATGGACAGAATCAGTGATGACTCTGTCCATTCACAGAACTGAAACTGAAACATCGTAAACTGTGATTACAATGTTTCAGTTTATGAATGAAGAGAAGACGCTGTCTTCTCTCCATTCATTTTTAGCGCAGCTGATGCTGCTGAGAAAGGAAAAGGGGAATTTGTGTCCCTAGTCCCTTTCTCTGTCTCAAAGGGAAGATGTCAGAGGTCTGTTAAGACCCCTGATATCTCAACAAAGCCCCCCCAACAGGGCTGATTAAAAAAAAAGAAAATTGCAATAAATAATTAAAAAAATTAAAAGTAAATAGTAATAAAAAAAAAACACACTGACAATCCACTACGCCCCCCCCCCCCCCCCCTCTATAAAAAAAAAAAAGCGCCACTGTAAAAGTAAAAAAAAAAAAAAGAAAAATTGTAAAAAAAAAAAAAAAAAATCCACTGTCACATGACATTAAAAAGTATCGGTACTTGTACTCGGTCTTAAAAAAGTGGTATCAGAACAAATCCTAGTTGGTACTAAAGGGCCCAAAGTGTGCCAAGGAGATATCCCCCGACACTATTACAGCACCACCACTAACCTGAACCGTTAATACAAAGCAGGATGGATCCATGCTTCCGTGTTTACCCCAAAGTCTGACCCTACAATCGAAATGTTCCAGCTGAAATCGAGACTTGTCAGACATTGGACTTCTGGTACCCCAACTGGGTTCCCCCAAATAAAAGACTAGGTGCTCAGTACAGGCTCACATGGTGCAGCATTCCTTCCTCCTTATTACCATGTGGAAGAAAAGACCCTGAGAGGCTACCTTCCCTTGTATTTATAGCCCTCCAATCCAAGGGGACAGAGCTATGAACACCCTGGATTAAGCAAGCTTAACCCCTTCATAACTACCTGGGCAGCTTAACCCCTTCCTAACTCCATGGGCAGCATAAAAAAAAAACAATGAGCTTCCAGTTCTTTTGTCAAAGCTTATTTGAACAAATGGCTGGCTACCACGCACCTTCCAGTTTTAATAAATCAACCACATGGTTTGATGCGTTTGGTGTGGAGGAACACAAGAAACCTGATCTCAACCCTACTGAACACATCTGGGACCATATGACTGAGTCACCATGTACAAAGCGAGCAACATTAAGACATGGTTTGAGGTGTTTGGTGTGGAGGAACTCAAGAGATCTGAACTCAACCCTACTGAACTCCTCTGGGACAGCTGGAAAGCCAGTTGCAAGTCCCTGTGTACAAAGCCAGCAACATTAAGACATGTTTAATGATTTTGGTCTGGAGGAATTCAAGAAACCAGAACTCACCCCTACTGAACTCATCTGGGATCAGCTGGAAAGCCAATTGGAAGCCATGTCTTCTTATAAAAAAATCAGTCAGTGAAGATCTTTTTAGTTTCTCTGTACAAAGCTATCTTAATAAAGACATGGTTTGATGAGTTGGGTGTGGAGGAACTCAAGGGGCCTGACCTCAACCCTACTGGACACATCTGGGACCATATGACTGAGTCCCTGTGTACAAAACCAGCAACATTAAGACATGGTTTGATAAGGTGGGTGTGGAGGAACTCAAGAGACCTGAACTCAACCCTACTAAACAGCTCTGGGACCATATAACTGAGTCCCTTTTGTACAAAGCCAGCAACATTAAGACATGGTTTGATGAGTTTGGTGTGGAGGAACTCAAGAGACCGTAACTCAACCCTACTGAACTCCTCTGGGTTCAGCTAGAAATCCAGTTGCAAGCCAGGTCTTCATATCTAAAATCAGTCAGTGAAGGTCTTTTTAGCATGACAAAGCTATCTTAATAAAGACATGGTTTGATGAGTTTGGTGTGGAGGAACTCAAGGGGCCTGACCTCAACCCTACTGGACACCTCTGAGACCATATGACTGAGTCCCTTTTTACAAAGCAAGCAACATTAAAACATGGTTTGATAAGTTTAGTGTGGAGGAACTCTAGAGATCTGAACTCAACCTGTCAGGGCTGGGCTCAGCCCTTCCTGTCAGCTAATTGCCAGCTCCCATCTCTCCACAGTGATCCACCTGTGGATGATTCTGTTTGTCAGCTCTGCCTACTTAAAGCCTTCCAGTTCATTTGCTCTTCGCCTTCGCCTGTGTTAACATCACAAGAGACTTTCTCCTGCGCTCCTGTTGAAGACCTGCTTGACTACGTTCCCACTGGCTACAGATCCTGCTTTCTGTACTACTACCTTTATCGCTGGCTCTTGGACATTGGCTTGGCCAACTACCTGATCCGGTTACTCTGGCTATGTTTTGACTACGCTTACTGTGTTTACCTTTTTATTTTTATTATTAAACAAGTGGGATTTAACTGTACTTCTGTCTCGGTCTGATTCATGGTTCCTGACACAACCCTACTGAACTCCTTTAGGATGAACTGGAAAGCCAGTTGCAAGCCAGGTCTTCTCCTCCAACATCAGTCAGTACCTGACCTCACAAATGCTCTTTTGGCTGAATGGGCATAAATTCC
This sequence comes from Rana kukunoris, assembly GCA_029574335.1. Lineage (NCBI taxonomy): Eukaryota > Metazoa > Chordata > Amphibia > Anura > Ranidae > Rana > Rana kukunoris. Next base: position 2,503,611 of record CM056053.1, on the reverse strand, counting down.
CACATGTACACTAGAAAATCTTGTGGGAAGCCTTCCCAGAAGAGTGAAGGCTGTTAAAGCCATTAAGGTCAAGCTAGCTCTATATTAATGGCCATGGTTTTGGAATGGAATGTCCAACAAGCTTCCAACAAGCTCATATAGAGTGTGATAATACTCTTCAAATAAAGCACTTGAAAACATTTTATATCTAAGCGTCTTTCTCTACCTGTATGTGTTTTTCTCTTGCTGCGTTCAGTATCTGCTATTTATCAGCAAAGCTAAGAGATGACAGAAACCCCTAGAGGAGTCCAGACATGTCACTTCGTTCAAAGGAAGACATTCCACCAACCCCGAGTAGTCTGCTCATTGCATTGTACTGTGTTCATGGTCATCTGCCCAAAAAGTTTGATAAACGACTCTATTACATGTTCCAAGATTTCAGGAAAAGGATCTTGATTACAACATGTGTGGCTGCAGAAGAACGTTCCCAAAGCGAGCAAAGTCCTTTCTTGTATAAGAGAGGTATGGACTCCAGAGAGACAGATATCATTTTGCCCCCCTGTACAAATCATTAGTAAGACCTCATCTGGGATATGCAGTCCAGTTTTGGGCACCAGTTCTCAAAAAAGATATCGGGGAACTGGAGAAAGTGCAGAGAAGGGCAACTAAACTGATAAGAGGCATGGAGGAGCTCAGCTATGAGGAAAGATTAGAGGAACTGAATTTATTCTCTCCTGAGAAGAGGAGAATAAGGGGGGATATGATCAACATGTACAAATATAAAAGGGGTTCATATAGGGAACTTGCTGTTAAGTTATTCACTTTACGGTCAACACAGAGTACAAGGGGGCACTCTTTACGTCTGGAGGAAAAGAGATTCCACCTTGAGTGAGTGAGTGAGTGAGTGAAAAACTTATAGAGCGCAACACTAGCGAACTGAATCGCCTCTGGGCGCTATTTTCATTCCTTCGATAAGGAAACGCTTTTCCCTCAGAAGAGATGAGTTTTAATCATTCTCCTGAAGGTCAAGTGGTCGGACTCCAATCGGATGGCGGTTGGTAGTGCATTCCACAGTCGCGGACCTTGGACAGCAAATCTCCTATCTCCTTTGGACTTATATCTTGCCTTTGGGATGTACAGTAAATTTTGATTTGTGGATCGCAGAGTGCAATTGGGGTTGTGGGCTTTTATTTTTTCGCATAGATATTGGGGAGCGTTTCCTTGAATACACTTATGTGTAAGGCAGAGAGCCTTAAAAGTGATTCTGTCTTTCACTGGCAACCAGTGAAGAGATCTCAGCGAAAGGGAGATTGACTCCCATGGTTTTTTCCCAGTCACTAATCGAGCAGCCGTATTTTGAACGACTTGCAGGCGAGTGATTTGGTATTTGGGAAGTCCTAAATAGAGGGCATTTGCATAGTCGAGTCTGGAATTGATGATTGTACCCACCACGACTGCAATGTCCTCTTTAGGGATGAAGGGGGTGAGTCGGCGTAACTGGCGTAGCAGATGGTGGGATCCGCTGACTACCGCCCCTATTTGTGCATCCATTGTCATGTGGGAGTCAAAAATAACTCCGAGACTTTTGACTTTGGCGCTCGGGGCGATCATTTTTCCCAAGATGGGCGGTGGGGCCCAAGTTGAGGTGGGGAGACTTTTCCTGTTTGCGTTAAACAGGAGAAGCTCTGTTTTTGATCCATTAAGTTTTAGATAACTGGATGTCATCCAGCTATCTATAAGGGTGAGGGATCTCTCTAGTCCCAGCGAATGATCCTTTCCGTTGCTAAGGCGGAGATACAGTTGAGTGTCGTCTGCGTAGGAATGGTAAAGTAGCTTCTGGTTGCTGATGATCTCAAAAAGGGGACGGAGATAGATATTGAACAGTACCGGCGACAAGGGGGATCCCTGAGGGACTCGGCATGATACCGTACGCATTTCTGACGTGAAAGATCCCAATTTTACTGTTTGTGATCTGTTTTTCAAGAAGGAAGAGAACCAAAGTAGATCCTCTTCCGCGACTTTGGCCACTTCAGCTAGCCTAGCCAATAGTAGTCCATGGTCTACCGTGTCAAAGGCCGCACTTAGGTCCAACAGGATCATGAGAGAAGATTCCCCTTCATCTGCTGCCTCTAGGACGTCATCCCATATTTTTACCAGAGCAGTTTCAGTTCCTTGCCCGGGCCGGAAACCTGATTGAAACGTATCGAGTCATTTTTGGGTTTCTAAATGCTGTTGTTACTGTTGTACAACTTCTTTCTCCATGATCTTGGAGAAAACATTTAGACCCGTTATGGGCCTCCTATTGTTTGGGTCTTTCGGGTCCAGGGTGGGTTTTTTCAGGATAGGTCTTATTGTACCTTGTTTCAACAAGGAGGGCACCATGCCCTCCTTGAATGATTGGTTTATGAGTTGCGTGATAGCTGGTGCCAGTATATCGGCACTTTCTTTCAGCAGTTTAGTGGGAATAATGTCATTAGGTGCTGTGCTGTTGCGCAGAGTCCCAATGATATTTTTTGTGGCAGCGATGGAGATGGGTTTTAAGGTGAATTTCTGTGCTTGAGGCGGATATATAATGGTATCAGGGTTGGGATTCATGCAGATTCCATTTTGCTCAATGCTTACCCAGATTTTTTCAATTTTATTAATGAAATAATCCGATAGTTTGTTGCAAAATTCTTGTGAATCAGCATTGGGGGGCTCTAAGCAGGCTGGATTCATCGATTGCGAAACCAACTTGAAGAGTTCACGGGGGCGGTTTAGGGCCTTGGAAATGATGTTGGCGAAATGATTTTTTTTCGCCATAAAGATTTCTTTATGATATTTCTTTGTTATTGTCTTATAAATAGTGAGGTTTCTATCTGAAGAGCTCCTTTTCCATGCAGCTTCTGCTCTTCTACGCTCTTGCTTTAGCAACGTCAGCTGGTCGTTAAACCATCCGGCGTTGTTTTTACGAAAGCAAGTTTTGCGTTTTGGTGCCACCCAGTCGGCGGACTGAAGTAGCGCCTTGTTGATGGCGTCAAGGGTTTCTACGGCTGTTAGTTGTTGTTGTATTGTGTTTATTTTATTTCCTAGGGTCGTTTTGAAGAGTTCCGAGTGGAGCTTCTTCTGGGACCTAGTCCAGTGCGTTATCACCGGTTTTCTTGTTTTATTTGGCCTGAGGTGACTGGCGAGTTTAAATTTAATGGCATGGTGATCGGTCCATGGTAGTGGCTCATTTTCCCCAATCTCTATTTCCAGATCCTGTTTGAAAATGAGATCTAGGGTATGGCCTGAGGCGTGAGAGGGGCCTCGAATTAATTGCTGCAGACCTAGTCCTTCCAGATGGTCGATGCAGGCGTCAGCGACTGGGTCCAACGATGAGTTGGCCCAGAGGTTGAAGTCCCCAAGCACCAAAAGGTGTTTGATGCTTAGGGTGTAAGAGGAAATAAATTCTGTTAATGACGCGACAAGGTCAGTTTTTGGGCCAGGGGGTCTGTAGCACAGTAACATATGAACCGTGTCTTGGGGGTTTGTTTGCAGCTGTAGAGTGAGGGTTTCCATGAATGGAAGCGAGTATTGGAGGACTGGTTTGGTGATGGAGAGGTGAATCTTGTGGATCACCGCCAGACCTCCCCCTCTTTGCCCCACTCTGTTCTGCATTTGGATGCGATAACTTGCAGGTACCAATTCTTCCAGAATGGTGTTGCAGTCGCCTGTGAGCCAGCTTTCTGTGATAAAGAGGCAGTCTATATCATGTAGAAGGATGAAATCATGGATTTCTTGTCGGTGTTTTACTGCGGATCTGGTATTGACCAGAGCGCAGGATATGTGTTTGGGCTGGAGTGTTCTGATGCGATTTTTTCCTGTTGATCGTCTATTGATTCTCAACAGATGTTCGCTATTTAAGGCTTTTTCGGTGACCGTTGGGAGTGTTGAGGCGAACGGTTTTAATTCCCAGATGTTTTCTGCAGAGTATTTCAGATAACCCATAGTTGCAGAAAATACGGGAAGTATTTGTGGGGGGGGGGGGGGTTGGGCGATGCTGGGGAGGGGGGATTAGGGAAGCGAACCTGTCACTTCCCTATGTCCTCCCTTTTTTCAAATTTGGTCCAGAGGAAGGCAAAAAACCCCAGGTGTGCTGTGCCAATCTGCCTTACCTGGGGAAAAAATTCCTTCCTGATCCCAATAGGCGATCGGTTGCACCCTGGATCAATTTATGAAAAAAGAGGGGGTGTTTAGCTTTCAAAAAATGAAGAAGGACCTGTGTTAGGGAGTAAGGGGGTGGGAGGTGTATTGTGGTCCTATAGGTGTAGCAAGATGGCCGCCGACCGGGACTAGGCCCGAGCCGGGGGCTAAAGTACAGGGGAGAACCGACTGGGGAGAGAAGGGACCAATAGGGGGGTAGCGCGTGGGGGGGGGGGGAGTCCTCGGGGGGGCCCGAAGACAGGTGGTGAAGTGGTGCTATTCGGCGTGCGGGGGGGGGGTCCCGCTAGGCCGCGGACTTTCCTGGGACGCCCTCCCGCACTCGTGGCCGTGATATAGGTATTCGGGGCTGTCTAGGAGCCCCGAGGATTACCGTGGTGAGGTGGAGAGCGATGGATCCAGGAGGGGCGAGGGGGACGACGGGATGGATTGTCGGATGCCGGGGGGGAGGGGGGGGCCCGATCGTTCGTTCCCTGGGACTTGGAGAAGCTACAGCTATCCTAAGAAGGACGGCCGTATCTAGTCCCAGGGGGTAGCGCAGGGTAGTCAGGTACCAGCTTACCTTAGAAGAGAGTGTCAGGGGGAGAGGAGGGTTGCTGCTCCTGGGTACGATTGTTGAGAGGCTGGGACAGAGCTGAGCAGTGACCTGCCTACCTGCCTGCCTGGAGCCAAAGCATACACGCCCTACTACTAGGGAGACGTGCGCCGTAGTGTGCTCCTGATTTCAAATACGGAAAGGTTTCTTCACAGTAAGAGCTGTGAAAATGTGGAATAGACTCCCTCCAGAGGTGGTTCTGGCCAGCTCAGTAGATTGCTTTAAGAAAGGCCTGGATTCTTTCCTAAATGCACATAATATAACTGAGTACTAAGATTTATAGGTAAAGTTGATCCGGGGAATATCCAATTTTTTCCCCTGCTGTAGCAAATTGGATCATGCTCTGCTGGGGTTTTTCGCTTCCTCTGGATCAACTCTGGGTATAGAATTGGGTAGAAGGGATTGTATGATATTATTATTATTATTGTTATTATTATTTTTTTAATGGTTGAACTGGATGGACTTGTGTCTTTTTTCAACCTGACAAACTATGTACTGTGAGGCGGCGTACACACGACCGAGGTTCTCGCTGGAAACCAGGGAATCCCGTCGAGCGAAAAGAGAGCACGCTCTCTTTTTGCTCGACGGCCTGCCTGGATGAATGGCTGGTTGCCATTCCCGACGGGCGGGTCGCCGATTTCGACGGCCGGCAGAGAACCTCGACGGGCGGAACGATGTGTTCTGCCCGTCGAGGTTCTCTGCCGTGTGTACACGGCCTAACTATGTAACGTTTACTGAAATCCAATAAATAATCTTTTCCATACTAATTATTAAATTTTTTTTGTCTTGTTTAACTGCTTGCCAACCCGTGGCAGTACATATACTGCAATGGGGAGGCTCCTACAGCCACTGCGACGTACCATTACATTGCTTCCTGTTTTCAGGTTTCGGTTGCGTGCGCGCCCCCACCCGCCAACTCCCTTGTGATTTGACACAGTTTGTCAACAGATTCCGCCCAATGATTCTAACAAAGGACACACCGATAGGAGGAGAGAGCAGAATGACAGAGGGATGAGTTTATCGGTCTGGCACTTTTCCCTTTACTGCCAATTACAGGCTGGGGGAGGGACAAGACTTGTGTTACTAATTGGCAATAGAGATAATCTGGTCTCCTACTCTTCCAGACAGGGCTGTGCTGTGTAACAGAGCTGTGTAAATCTCTGCAGGAACAATACGTTTGACATTTTTTTTTGCATTAAATGCAAAGTGGCTTATATAGCAATTGTGTGTGTATATATACTGTATATTTAAATAACTTGGGCTTAAAAACTTGTCGACTGCCTAACGTAGATATACGTCAGCAGAATGGCACGGGCAGGCAAAGCAATGTACCTGTACATTGCTTTTAAATCTGCGCCTAGCGGGTGCCGCCCGTAAGCGTGCCCGTGGGACCCGCAAAGTCGATGTCCGCCGGTATCCCACGATCGTGTCACGGAGCGGCAAAACAGGGAGGTGCCTATGTTATGCCTAGTGACAGGACACTGATCTACTGCAACCTGTGATCGAGAGTAGTGATCACTTGTAGCCCAGCCCCCCATAGTTAGAATCACTCCCTAGGACATACTTAACCCCTTTCTAGTCCCCTAGTGGTTAACCCCTTCCCTGCCAGTGTAATTTCAGTGCATTTTTATTGTACTGATTGCTGTATAAATGACAATGGTCCCCAAATAGTGTCAAAAGTGTCCAATGTGTCCGCCGTAATGTCGCAATCACGATAAAAATCGCAGATCTCCGTCATTACTAGTAAAAAAAATAATAATAATAAAAATGCCATAATCCTATCCTCTATTTTGTAGACGCTATAACTTTTGGGCAAACCAATCAATATACGCTTATTGTGATTTTTTTTTATCGAAAATATGTAGAAGAATACATATTGGCCTAAACTGTGGGAAAAAAATTACCGTATTTATCGGCGTGTACCACGCCCTTTTTTACCCTGAAAATAGGGGGAAAATCACGGGTGCGCGCTATATGCCGATAGCATACCTCGGAGGGGAAGGAGAGGGACGAGCGCCCATGGAAATCACTGAGCCGTCATCTCCTCTCGGCTGTCACGTCACACACGCACAGTCCCGCCTCCGCCACCAGCATTGGACCAGTGTGATGGTCCAATGGCGATGGCGGAGGCGGGACTGTGCGTGTGTGACGTGACAGCCGAGAGGAGATGACGGCTCAGTGATTTTCGGCGGGTGCTCCTCCCCCTCTGAGGTATGCCATAGGTACCGCTACAGTTTCGGCCAGCGCTGCCGCGTTGCCCGCGTTTAAGGGTTTCCTCACCTTCAACACAGACCCCCTTTAAGATCTGTGTGCTGCTGTTGCACTTTGGCCAGCTATGACTAGATATGCATGTTCCAATGTATTAGTGACCTCACTGTAATATACTGTATATACAGTTCAGAAGGATGCATTGTGACAGGAACAGTTAAAGCAGGCCACTCAATGCTCACAGAGCAGCACTGTCATTTTTAATACATAAATGTGAACTTTGCATTCATTTTAATTTTTTTATACTTGTTAATGCATTTTCTATATGCTACAGGAAGCTGCTCTCTGAGTTGCTTTCTGTACATTGCTGCTTATCTTATTTTTAATTGTAACTGCAATTACTATTTGGACTAAAAAAATTAGTTTTTCCAGAAAATGCCCTCTTAAAATTGGGGTGTGCGTTATACGCCGATAAATACGGTATAAGGGCCAGATTCAGATAGCCTTTACATCAGTGTATCTATAGATACAACGCGTAAAGTCTATTCTGAGCTGGCGTATCTTTTTTCTGTATTCAAAAAACAAGATACGCCGGAATTCTGATAAGATACGAGCGGCGTAAGTCTGTTACACTGTCGTATCTTAGTTGTATATTTCCGCTGGCCGCTAGGTGGCGCTTCCGTCGATTTACGCGTCGAATATGTAAATTAGGGAGATACGGCGATTCACGAACGTACTTGCAGCTGGGCGTCGTAGTTTACGTCGTTTGCGTAAGCGTTAGTCCGGCGTAAAGTTACTACCCCTGCTACTACCCGCAGCCAATGTTAAGTATGGACGTCGGGACAGCGTCTAATTGTACGTCGTTTACGACGTTTGCATAAATCCTTTGGGAATGGGGCTGGACGTAATTTACGTTCACATTGACAACTTGCATGCGCACTGGGATACGTCCACGGACGGCGCATGCGCCGTCCAGAAAAAAATGTAAATTACGTGGGGTCATGATTCATTTACATGAATCACGTCCCCACATTACTAATTTGAATTAGGCGCCCTTGCGCCGGACACTTTACGCTACGCCGCCGCAACTTATGGAGCAAGTGCTTTCTGAATAAGGCACTTGCCCATAACAGTTGCGGAGGCGTAGCGTAAAGAGCATACGCTACGCCCGCAGAAATTTACGCAAACTTCTCTGAATCTGCCCCTATGTTTTTTGGGGATATTTATTATAGCAAAAAGTAAAAAATATAGCTTTTTTTTTAAATGTCGTTTTTTTTTTTTTGTTTATAGCAAAAAAAAAAAAAAAAAAAACGCAAAGGTAATAAAATACCAAGAAAATAAAGCTCTATTTGTGGGGGGGAAAAGGACGTCACTTTTGTTTGGGTAAAGTGTTGGACGACCGTGCAATTGTCATTTAAAGCAACGTAGTGCCGAATCGCAAAAAATGGCCCGGTCATTGGACAGCCTATTCTTCCGGGGCTGAAGTGGTTAACTTTAACTGCAAAATGTTTAACAGGACTGCTCCTTTAATATTCATCATTTAAAGTGTGGGGCTTTTTTTTCTAATGCTAGTATTATTATTAAACATGTATACAAGTAACATATAATTATAGTAAAGTCGGAGTTTGAATCCAATGTATTTATAGTTTATTTGTGGTCTATGGGCTGGAATCCTTGTACCGGAGCTGTTCTGGGGCTGCATCTCAAATAGGGGAGAGCGATGTCTCAATGTAACACTCATTCCTCTCTGGGATCTCAGGAGCTGGAGCTCTTCTTCTAATTCTTTTTTTTTTTTTTTTTACGTCAACAGATCTTGCAAAGAAATGCAGCTCTGTTTTCATTAACCACTTCAGTTTCGGAAGGTTAACCCCCCCTTCATGACCATGCCATTTTTTGTGTTACGGCACTTATGCCGCGTACACATGACCGTTTTTTGGGTTGTAAAAAATGACGTTTTTAAGGGTCTAAAACATTTTTCTTTTTCAACCCGATCATTAAAACGGCCTTGCCTACACACGATCGTGAAAAAAAAAAGGCTCTAGCAAAGCGCGGTGACGTACAACACGTATGACGTCACTATAAAGGGGAAGTTCCATTCGGTTGGCGTCACCCTTTGGGCTGCTTTTGCTGATTTTTTGTTAGTAAAAGACGATTCGCGCTTTTCTGTCTGTTACAGCGTGATGAATCTGCTTACTCCATTACGAACGGTAGTTTTACCAGAACGAGCGCTCCCGTCTCATAACTTGCTTCTGAGCATGCGCATTTTTTTTTACGTCGTTAAAGCCCAGACGACGTTAAAAACGATGTGAAAAATTAGAGCATGTTCAACATTTTTTATGCCCATTTTTTTACATCGTGAAAAATGCCCACACACGATCGTTCTTAATGACATTTAAAAAAAATAGGGCTGTTACTGATCAAAATTTTTGTGTTCGATTAATCGACTAATTTCGATTAATTATAACGCACATACAGATCCAACTACCTTTAGCTGATCTCCTTGCAGAACGATTCCCAGTGCAGCTCCCAACCACTGGGACAATGGATATCAGGATACAAAAACACACAAAGGCAGCGCTCGATGGGAATCGCATTAAAACTGTTATAGTCTTCAAGTAGGTAACCAAATAAATATTGCACTGGAGATAAAATCGATGTAGCTACATAAACTAAAAATGGTGCGAGTAATACCAAACGGTACCAAAAGCAGTCATAAAAACATGTAGCTAAGTATAATACTGGTATAAAAATGTGTACAACGATACCACTGCTGAATCCAGATGAGGAGAGGTTAACATCAGTCCGTTGGCATGTAGCTGTCCCATGAAGGGAACTATCACAACTCCCAGTGGATGGCTGTAGAATCCCAGGTTGATAGAGGGAAGTAAAGAGGGAAGTGATAGAGGGAAGTGTAACAGCCCTTGTGTGTGGCAGATAGAAAGGTCCGGCCGGCATGCAGATATGAAGGCACAGCAAAGGAGCCCTTCAGATGGACACGGCAAGCCCTGTTACCGGATCTCCGAATGGTACTCCCTGAAGGCCCGAAAAACGGTCGTGTGTACGCGGCATTAGATCCAAAATTGTGTGGTCTTTAAATGGATAGGATGTGATGGTAACATAACCTGAGGACACACCAACTTGTATAAAACCATGGAAAAAGGGGGAGAAAGGGAGATGGGATTTTCTAAACGGTGCTCAATACCAAAAGTTATTGAAATGAGAAAGAAAAATATTGTACCACTCAAAGAGTACAAAAATAGAAAATTATTTATTAAATAGACATCAATGTAATAATATATCCACAAGACACAAAAGAGTCCTACGAATACATAGGACAAAATGATAGTCGGTCAGAGGTAGGTAAAATCTGATTTAAGCCAAAGTAGATTGTTGTATCCCGACAGTTTCGCTTGTAATAAGCTTCCTCAGGGGTAGATGGTAACAATCGAGGCTTTTGATTTTTTTAAATACAAAAATGTAGAAAAATACAAATGTTAATTTCATACAGGCAGATAATGATTGTACAAAATATACATATGGAAAATACAGGCAATATTACTGGGCTGCAGAGGCCACGTAAATTTGTGCTCACCCTTTAACCACAGGAGACCAAGGGCCGTCTCATGAACCACCACCAGGTGGTGTGGGCCCTCTCCCACAGCAACAAACGGACCGCTTCAGCGATTCAATCCTTATGACAGGAAAAAAGTATGATGCCGGACTGACAAGGAAAGACCAGGGATAAGGACAATGAGATAAAGAGAAAAGCAACAATTGGGCAAGGATATACTATGTTCAAGCCAGAGAAATGACTTACTTACATGGGAGCGAAAATATGGGGGGAAAAAATTATTGAGATGATAACAGGCATAAGGTGGTAGTATGCTGAAACACCTTCAGTCTGGAAATGACAGAAAAATATAGAGAAAAAATTAAATAAAAAAATTAGGAAATTGAAAAATAAAAAGTGAAAAATAAATTAAGTATTTTTGAAAGATATTAATGTATGCATAAAGTATATAGAGAGGACCTAGGTCTCAATTCCATAAACTGGCAGAAGAAAAAGGAGAAAATGGGAAATAAAGATAAAAATAGATAATAGACAAATATTAAACCAAATGAGGCATAAAATGAAAAAGTTGAAAAAGTACTGGGATAAAAAGGTGCCCAGTGTAAAGCATTGAGACAGAACAGGGATCAATCAGAGCCAGGTTAGTCCTTACCGTAAGACAGTGTTAAAGGCAGCAACCCGTGTCATCTGCACTGGGTTGTACACACAATGATCTATTTATAGGGATATCCGTCCGACGTGCACAAGCGTGTGACGTGTCGGGGGCTGGCTAATGGGATCTATTGAAATCAGGGAAGAGGAAAGAGAGAAGGAGGAAGTACTGATAGAACTACGTATCCCAGAAAGCAACGGGATAGTCACGTGTGGGCGTACGTGACGCCGACAGACAGACTCGAACGATGTGTGGAGAAAACTCCGCCCCTATGCAAATGACGCTAAGCGTACAGAAGCTGGGATGGACAGGGGGCGTATCCGGGAGACGGATAGCAAAGAGCCAATGGAAGGTAAATCGAAGAAAAAGTGATGTCTAGCAAAGCGGCACCGATTCGAAATGGGCGGCCAATTTGTGTGGGAAGGGTGCCAACACAAGGCGGCGAGACAGGGACGGAGCAAGTCTGCACTAGGGGAAAGGGGGAGCAAGGGAAAAATCGGATGGTAGACCGTAATACCTCAAATGTTCCCTAGTGCCTCTGCAACCCAGAAAAGAATAAAAAATCAAAAACAGAAAAAAGGAATTGTAACAATTAGTGAATAATATTAAACACAATACATAAACATTGCAAAACTATGTAATAATCAAATTATCATCACAAGAAGACACAAATTCATTAACACTAACAGTGTATACAATAATCAAATAGAAGGCGTACCTCCGGGTTACATAGACCCAGGGGTATAGTATGTTGCCAAGATGCTTGGCGGGAAGGGAGACATAAGGGGGTAGAAAGGAGAACATGGGGTAGCATAGGGAATGGGAAAGGGGGAAAAGGGGATAGGGAAGGATCGGAGGGGGGGGGGGGTGAGGGGAAACCAGGTACTAGATGTTACAAGGATGGGGGGAGAGAAAAGGAATACAATTAGAAATAAAAGCAACGAAATAACCAAACATTTTTTTTTACAAAAATGGCTTAAAGCTAAGACTTTCATTAAACCCAGGATGAATGGTAGCCCTGAGTTTGTATATCCAGTGTGCTTCAAGTTGGAGCAACGTTCCATCAACGCTGCCCCCTCTTGAGTCAGGCGGGATATGTTCAAGAGCAAAAAACGTAATAAAGTTCGGGTCAAAATTGTGGTAGGTTCCAACATGTCTGCTGATGGCAGTGACTATTTTCTTTTTGAGGATAGGTTTTATGTGATCTTGGATTCTTTTATAGAAAGGTTGTTTCGTTTTTCCTATATAAAAGCCACCGCAGCAGCATTTCGCTAGATAGATCACGCCTGCTGTCTGGCAAGTGACAACATTTTTGGTCGTGTGCCAATTGCCATTTGGCAGTTTAAATTGTTGTTGGTGTCCAACAAAAATACAAACATCACATTTGCCACACGGAGCAGTACCACCTTTTGTTGTTACTTTGGACACTGCAGCCTTGTTAAAGTGGCTGTGTACTAGGCGATCCCTAAGCGATGGAACACGTCTGAAAGTCACCTCTGGAAATTCCTTGATGATTTTTTTTAGTTTTGGATCTGCAGATAATAGGGGCCAGAAATTTTTGAGAATATTGCGCATCTCTTTGTGTTGGCTAGAATATTTAGTGATTATTCTTACTGCATCCGTTTTATTTTTGGAGTTGGATGAAAAAATGAGTGAACTTCTCTTTTGGACCTTGACGCGGTTGTAGGCACGTTTTAATGACCTATGACTGTAACCTCTTACTCTCAATCTATGGTAGAGATCCTTTGATGTCCTCTTGAAATCGCTGTCAAGACTACAGTTGCGCCTTAGCCTTAAGTATTGGCTATAGGGAATACTGTCTATCAGAGAGGCTGGATGTGAGCTAGTAGCATGGAGGATTGTATTTCCTGCTGTAGGTTTCCTATACAGGCATGAGTGTATTAGGCCATGCTCATCTTTAGAGATTTTGAGATCCAGGAAATCGATGTCTGTTTGGCTATAGCTGAATGTATATTTTAAATTGAAATCATTGATTTTAATTAGTTCCATGAACTCAAACAATTGCGATTCGCTACCAGACCAAAAAATTAGGACGTCATCGATGTAACGATGCCAACTGACTATGTAGTCCATGAGGGGTGCTAGGTCGTCACGGGATAAAATGTTTCTCTCCCACCCCCCCAGGTACAGGTGGGCATACGATGGGGCACACTTGGTCCCCATCGCAACCCCCCTGTACCTGGAGGTAGTGGGAGAACCCGAAAACAAAAACATTGTGTCGAAGAATATAATTCAAAAGTTGGAGAACAAATCCATTATATTTAGAGGCTTCTGGACCTCTTTCTGATAGGAGGCCAGAAATTACCTCCAGGCCCCTGTCATAAGGGATGGTGTTGTATAGACTTTCGACATCTAGGGCTACTAACCATGTCTCGGGAGAAAGTTGGATACCTTCAAGGGTTTTCAGCAGGTCTATGGTATCTTTGATGTATGAGCTCAAAGACGTTACATGTGGGGACAGGTAACAATCTACCAGAGAGCTAGCGTTCTCTGTTAAACTAGCACAGCCTGATATGATCGGCCGACCAGGAGGATTCGTTAAAGATTTATGGGTCTTTGGTAGAGCGTAGAAGGTTGGAGTTCTTGGGTCTTTTACATCCAAGAATTTCCAAGTATCTTGATCAATAATTCCTTGATGGAAGGCTTTATAGACGATTTGACGATATTGTGTGTGAAAATTAACTAAGACAGTTTTGGAGATAGGTCTATACCATTCTACATTAGATACAATTCTACCGCACATAGCTTCATAGCTACTTGTATTCATGATTACCAAATTCCCTCCTTTGTCAGCAGGTTATAAAACCATGTTTATTCAAATGTAAATTAAAAAGCTTCACCTATAATAAGAAATAATGAAGACACAATATGGAAATGAATATATGATGTAGGGATCTGATGCCCTCTACTGTCTGAATTTATAAATGCCTGTAAATATATTATGTATGCACTTCCCTTCCCTGGGTTGTTGGCTTTTAAACCCTGGAAGGCAGAAGTGGAGAGAGAGAGAAAGTCTCAGCCACATGTCCTGTCTATGCTGCTATACCCTAAGCCAGAAGGGTCTATTATGCAAGTATTCCTATGATATAATAGTTTAGCTGAGGCTGCAGAGTGTATATCTAAATTCTTGTGACAGAATATCTCTGCCCTGTCTTTGGGATTATTTCACATGCATGGTGCCACATAGCTAGGTCCAGTGGTGGCTGGTGCTCAATTTTATGGGGGAGGGCAGCAAACCTAGCCCCCTCACTGAAACCAGCCACCCCCGTCGCATGATCAATCAACGCACCCAATCCAGGTCATGGCTTCGGCGGCTTCCCCCCTGCATCAACTCCTGAGTCCCTGCGGGCGCTTCTCCTCCCGGCCAATAAGGTCTTAGGACTTCCGGCCATTCGGGTTTTAGGACTTGCCAATCCAATTAGGACCCGCTTTCTGATTGGCCTCGGGAGGAGAAGCAGAAAGACATTAGTGAATATTAATTAATGTCACACAAGTGGGTGGACTCGGGGCGCAGTGCTCTGTGCCCCAAGCCCACCCTTTTTTAAACCAATTACAGTCTCAGGCTCTAATCATGTGCTTAAAAAAAAAACATTGAAATCCATGCGTCTGGCACCCTACATTGAGGTTAGAAGCTGAGCACATAGATTAGGGGGGTGGTGCCCCTGTGCTTCTTATAAGTGGCCACTACTGGCTACTAGGTCTGTGCTACTATATGTGTTGTGATCACCTTCATGTATAATAGTAGGTAATACAAAGGTAATTACGCCGCTTAAGTGCACATATGCACCGTCGTATCTATGCGCCTGACTCTGAAAGCAAGATACGCCTGAAAATCGGCTTCTTATGACCGACGTAAGTTTCCTACGCCGTTGTATCGTGGTCGCATATTTACACTGGCCGCAAGGGGCGCTCCCATTGTTTTACGTTTCGAATATGCAAATGAGTGAGATACGCCAATTCACAAACGTACTTGCGCCCGGCGCCCGGCGCATTATTTCATACTTGCCTTTCAATGTTGCGCCGGCGTAGCGTAAAGAAGATATGCTACGGCAGCATAAAGATGCGCCGATCTACGTGAATCCGGGTCTATATGTGCAAAAAATCTCTGCACTATGGAGGATTAAAATGATCCAAAAACGACTACTATCTATCTACAAAAAAACATATATCTATTCAGTAATATTACCATGTACATGTTATTTCCCCCTGCTGCCACCATACAAATATACAAACAACAGTACTCAAAGTGTACGCAAATTCTCACTTTAAAGTGGAGCTGTGTTTTATACTTTGTTCTAGGCTTTCACCCATAATAACCAAAAGTCCATAAATACAGTGCCTTGAAAAAGTATTCACACCCCTTGAAATTTACACACTACATAAAATGTAAATGTGTTTTATTGGGATTTTATGTGATAGACCAACACAAAGTGACACGTAATTGTGAAGTGGAAGGAAAATGTCAAATGTTTTTATGTGAAAAGTGTGGTGTACATTTGTATGGCGCCCCCCTGAGTCAATACTTTGTAGAACCGCCTTTCACTGCAATTACAGCTGCAAGTCTTTTTGGGGATGTCTCTACTAGCTTTGCACATCTAGAGAGGGACATTTTTACCCATTCTTTTTTGCAAAATTACTCAAGTTCTGTCAGATTGGATGGAGAGCGTCTGTGAACAGCATTTTTCAAGTCTTGCCACAGATTCTCAATGGGATTTAGGTCTGGACTGTGACTGGGCCATTCTAACACATGAATATGCTTTGATCTAAACCATTCCATTGTAGCTCTGGCTGTATGTTTCGGGTTGTTCTCCTGCTGGAAGGTGAACCTCTGCCCCAGTCTCAAGTCTTTTTCAGACTCTAATGCCGCATACCCACGATCGGACCGCTTTCATCAGACTAACCGATCGTGTGTGGCCCCCATTGGTTATTTATCCATCTGTTAAAAAACTAGGAACTTGTTTTAAAATGATCTGAAGGTTAACTAACCGATAGAAAAAAACGATCGTCTGTGGGTATGACCATCTGTTAAAAATCCATGCATGCTCAGAATCAAGTCGACGCATGCTTGGAGGCATTGAACTTAATTTTTCTCAGCACGTCGTTGTGTTTTACGTCACCGCGTTCTGAAACTATCGTTTTTTTAACTGATGGTGTGTAGGCACGACTGATGAAAGTCAGCTTCATCGGATATCTGATGAAAAAATCCATCAGACCGTTTTCATCGGATGAACTGATCGTGTGTACAGGGCATAACAGTTTTTCTTCTAAGATTGCTCTGTATTTGGCTCCATCCATCTTCCCATCAACTCTGATCAGCTTCCCTGTTCCTGCTGAAGAAAAGCATCCCCACAGCATGAAGCTTCCACCACCATGTTTCACGGTGGGGATTGTGTGTTCAGTGTAATGTGCAGTGTTAGTTTTCTGCCACACATAGCATTTTACTTTAGGCCAAAAAGTAAAAATTTGGTTTAATTTGACCAGAGCACCTTCTTCCACATGTTTGCTTTGTCCCCCACATGGCTTCTTATGTCTTTCTTTCAACAATGGCTTTCTTCCCGTCACTCTTCCATAAAGGCCAGATTTGTGGGGTGCACGACTAATGCCGCGTACACACGGTCAGAATTTCCGATAGGAAAAGTCCGATGTGAGCTTTTGGTCAGAAAAACCTTCTCCAAATCCCTAAATCCCGCTACAAATCTAAGGGAGAACACAGATTTGCAGTCCAAGGACCTCGACTCTGGAATGCTCTACCCACAACCATCCGCCTGGAAGAAAACCATCTGGTTTTTAGGAAAAAACTAAAGACCCACCTCTTCTGAAGGACCAGGACGACACTGGAAGGAAAGCGCCTTGAGGCGATTAAGTTCGCATTTGTTGCGCTATGCAAGTTACTCACTCACTCACTCATGTGTAGACTCCATTGGACTTTTTCTGTTGGAATTTCCGACAGCAAAAAATTGAGAGCTGGCTCTCTAATTTTCCAATGGGAAAAGTTCTTGTCGGAAATTCTAATCGTCTGTATGCAATCCCAATGCGCAAAAAAACACACATGCTCGGAATCAATTTGACGCATGCTCAGAATCATTGAACTTCATTTTACTCGGTTTGTTGTAGTGTTGTACGTCACCGTGTTCTTGACGGTCGGAATTTGGTGTGACCATGTGTATGCAACACAAGTTTGAGCCAAAATTCCTTCGGAATTCTTGTCGGAATTTCCGATCGTGTGCACAGGGCATAATAGTTTTACTGTGGGCAGATTTTCCCATCTAAACCGTGGATCTCTGCAGCTCCTCCAGAGTTACCATGGGCCTCTTGTCTGCTTCTCTGATGAATGCTCTCCTTGCCTGGCCTACCAGTTTAGGTGGACGGCCATGTCTTGGTAGGTTTGCAGTTGTGCCATTCTCTTTACTTTTTGCGGATGATGGATTGAACAGTTCTCCGTGTTCAAAGTTTGGGAATTTTTTTTATAACCCTGCTTTAAACTTCTCCACAACTTTATCTCTGATCTGTCTGGTGTGTTCCATGGCCTTCATGATGCTGTTTGTTCACTACGGTTCTCTAACAAACCTTGAGGGCTTCACAGAACAGCTTAATTTATACTGAGATTAAATAACACACTCGATCAAACAATCAAAAAGGCGGTGATCCATGGCTTTACCTTATGAGGAGGTAGAGGTGCTTGGAGGATGTTGTGGACAGAAGAACTGGGGCCGTTGAATCTTCTCCTGGCCGAACAGGAAGCAGGCCCTGAGAACCGACTGGCCAGGGCTCCTAAGACTATTATTAATTTTTTGTTATTAGTAATGGTGGTGATCTGTGACATTGCGGCGGACAGATCGGACACTTTTGACACTATTTTGGGACCATTGACATTTATACATCGATCAGTGCTATAAATATGCACTGATTACTGTGTAAATGACACTGGCAAGGAAGGAGTTAAACACTAGGGGGTGATCAAGGGGTAACTGTGTTCCCTCAGTGTGTTCTAACTGTAGGGGGATGGGCTCACTAGAACACTAGAACATGACAGAGATTACTGCAGTAGAGCAGTAGATCCCTGTCATGTTGCTAGGCAGAGTAGGGAAATGCCTTGTTTACATAGGCACCTCCCCGTCCTGCCTCTACGTGCCACGATCGCAGGCCACCGGCGAACATCGAGTGCGCAGGACCCACGGGCACGCCCCCCACGGCGTAAACGCGCCAATGTGTGCGAGCCCGCATGCCGCCAATGACGGAGTGACGTACAGGTACCCCGTTTTGCGCACCTGTGCCGCTTTGCCAACGTATATCGGCGTGAGCCGGTCGGCAAGTGGTTAATGCATATACAGACTGATTTTACTGTTGTGGGTTGAGTTACACTTTAAGGGACCTGGAAGTCTAAATATTTTTTTTCTTTATTGAAAAGAGCTGTTTGTTTCATGTAAATACATTAATGGTTTGCAGGGATAAAATGTACCCAACCTAAAGTTTTAATCCTAAAGGCAAGTATTATTAAGGTTGTTCTAGAGGTGGGGATGTCTTTCTTGATACAATGGTCTCAGTGACATGCGTTCTTCCTCCGATGTGAGTTATGAGTTTAGACCCTAAAGGGAAGTATTTATTGTATTGTCATGAATGTACAGATGTCTTCCAGGAACAATGGTCAGGGAGACATGGAGCCGTCCTCCAGCGTGAGTTATGAGATTTGCACCTCTGCCGGATACAACTAATTAGTCAATCCAACACACCCGATGAGATCCCAGAGGATTAACCCTGAACCGTCATATCCAAACTGAAGTGTCACATTAATGTGGTATTAATCCCAAAACCAAACACTTATCATATTGCAGCTTACCAATTCATAAATATGAGGGTTGAATTTGTTTTCTTTTTTAAGCTAATTTGCTTTTATTTTCCCCTGGTGATCTGGCCAGTAGGTCTGTTGTTTTTCAACAGAACAAGCTCTCCTCTAAATGTATCAGAGACAAACAATTCAACATAGGTATGGGTGCTTACAATGGGAGGGGGGATTGTAGGGGTAAAGGATGAGGGGTTTGAGGGGTATAGGTTTTGTGCTAGGAGGGGGTATTGGGGAGGGGGGGTAGTTATGCTCAAAGGGAAAATTTGAGGGGTAGATGATTTTTGCTAGGAGGGGGTATTGGGGGGGGGGGTTGTAGGGGCATGAGAGGAAGTATGCACAGAGGAGAAATTTGAGGGGTACAGGATTTGTGCTAGGATGGGGTATTGGGGAGGGGGGTAGTTATGCTCAAAGGGAAAATTTGAGGGGTAGATGATTTTTGCTAGGAGGGGGTATTGGGGGGGGGGGGTGAGAGGAAGTATGCACAGAGGAGAAATTTGAGGGGTATAGGATTTGTGCTAGGAATGGGGATTGGGGGGATTTGTTATGCCCAAAGGGAAAATTTGAGGGGTAGAGGATTTGTGCTTGGAGGGGGTATGAGGGGGGTGTAGGGGGGAGAGGAAGTATGCTCAGAGGAGAAATTTGAGGGGTATAGCATTTGTGCTAGGAGGGGAGATTTGGGGAGGGAGAGGATTTGAGGGGGAATTTTTGTTTGCAAATGGAACTAATGCTTAAGGGGTAAGTGTGAAGTTTATTGCTCAAATTTTTTAGGGGGGGGGGGGGGGGTTTGCTGACACATAATGCTCATGCATTTGGGGGAGGCGTTTGGTATCTTCGCCCTGGGTGCTAGATGACCTTGTCCCAGAACTGCTGCCACAGTTCTTTTTCGGCTCAGAAATTGGTTGCAGGCGAGAGAGCGGGCGGCTCCGTGGGTGGGTGAGAGAGCGGGCGGCTCCGTGGGTGGGTGAGAGAGCGGGCGGCTCCGTGGGTGGGTGAGAGAGTGGGCGGCTCCGTGGGTGGGTGAGAGAGCGGGCGGCTCCGTGGGTGGGTGAGAGAGCGGGCAGGCAGCATGGTTTGTGGGTGGGTGGCGCAGTTTGTTTGTGGGGCGGGCCAGGCTGCTGGGCGCTCAGTGTGTGGGCGGGTGAGAGTGAGAGAGCAGGCTTGGTGTGAGCGGGCAGTTGGCCAATCAGCTAGCCGGGGGCGGGGAAGGCAGAGAGATAAGATCATCTCTCACTGCCCCCGCCTGCCCTGCATCCCTGCAGTAACTTCCTCACTGTGCGGGCAGCAGAGAGATTGATTACATTATCTCTCTGCTGCCTGTCTTTGGGAGTCTGGGACACAGCAAGAGACAAGCAAAACACCACCTGACAATCCGCAAATTGTGGCAGGTGAAGTGGCAGGTGACAATCTGCAAATTGTGGCAGGTGACAATCCGGAAGGTGTGGCAGGTGACGTGGCAAGTGACAATCTGCAAATTGTGGCAAGTAACAATCCAGAAGGTGCGGCAGGTGACGTGGCAAGTGACAATCCGCAAATTGTGGCAGGTGACGTGGCAAGTGACAATCCGGAAGGTGCGGCAGGTGACGTGGCAAGTGACAATCCGCAAGGTGTGGCAGGTGACGTGGCAACTGACAATCCGCAAGGTGTGGCAGGCGACGTGGCATGTAACAATCTGCAAATTGTGGCAAGTGACAAGGCAAGTGACAAAATCCGCAAATTGTGGCAGGTGATATGGCAGTCCGCAACGTGTGGCAGGCGACGTGGCAAGTGACAATCCGCAAATTGTGGCAAGTGACAAAATCCGCAAATTGTGGCAGGTGACGTGGCAATCCGCAACGTGTGGCAGGCGACGTGGCAAGTGACAATCTGCAAATTGTGGCAGGCGACGTGGCAAGTGACAATCTGCAAATTGTGGCAGGTGACGTGGCAAGTGACAATCTGTATCTGGTAGCAGGCAAGTGACAATCCGCAAGGTGTGGCAGGTGATGTGGCAAGTGGCAATTCGCAAGGTGTTGCAGGTGATATGGCAAGTGACAATTCGCAAGGTGTTGCAGGTGACGTGGCAAGTGACAATCTGCAGCTGGTGGCAGGCAAGTAACAATCCGCAAGGTGTGGCAGGTGACGTGGCAAGTGACAATCCGCAAGGTGTGGCAGGTGACGTGGCAAGTGACAATCCGCAAGGTGTGGCGGGTGACGTGGCAAGTGACAATCTGTATCTGGTGGCAGGCAAGTGACAATTCGCAAGGTGTGGCGGGTGACGTGGCAAGTGACAATCTGTATCTGGTGGCAGGCAAGTGACATTCTGCAAGGTGTGGCAGGCAACGTGGCAAGTGACAATTCGCAACATATGGCAGGTGACGTGGCAAATGACACGCTCAGGGCTCCCACTGATTCTGCATTATGGTGAGTTGAACCGTTTCATTATATATTACAATCTAATAATAGACACCATAACAACAATGGTCCAGGATGATCTGGGCGCCAATACCAGCCATTTCCCCCGATAAATTGCCCACAAAAGAACATATTTTCTGGCAGTGTCCCTCCCGAGTCTGGATCGGCCCCATGCTATGGGGTCTGTGTATAAAAAGTTTGCCGTGTAAATATCTCAGTAAACATGATGGGCTATCGTTTTAAAAACACACAAGCTAGATTTCCACTCCCCCCCCCCCCCGCCAAACTCACATAATATATATATTTCATTGTCCCAATGTGCCACCAATCTTCCTGGTTCCCTGAGCAGGTGCCTCTACACCCCTCTCCTGTCTATAAGACGTAGCTGAGCTGAGGCTAGCCAGACAATGATGACATTACCTATCCATGTGATGTAATCCATAATATCCACTTACTGACCACGTTCATTCCTGGAGATACGTCATTCAGATGACATTCAGCAGAACCTTCGGCCTGAGCGGAGCACAAGAGGGGAATAATAGGAGATAACCTGTGGGTGAACTGTACGTTCTGGCATCAGACCAATGAAAGAACATTCCCAAAACCTTCTCTCCGGAGAGCAGATGTACACCTGGCATTCTGCAACCAGCCTTCCATCTGATATTGGTTATTATGCTAATTCAGCGTATAAATCAACCGTTGCAGCAGATGAGCTTTAACCTCCCGTCATTAAAAGAGATGTACAAACTGTCTCAGGTGCAGGAGGACTTTGTAGAAGATTTATGACCCTCTCAAAAAAGTTGTGAACTGTGAGGTCATTCATCAAAACCAATGACTTCGGAAGCCTGGATACAGGAACGGGTCAATGTGCAGTCTGTTCTAGAGCTCTGTGTGTTAGAGAGGAACAAATCAATAGACAAAGTTTAAAAGGATCAACCAAGTCCGATTATGGCTGAGCGAAACTGAGGGGTTTGAAGATTTCAGTAAAATAAAAAAAAAATTGGCCAAATACATTAAAATCAATAGGGAAGGTGAGACAAAAAAAGAAGGCTTTGGTTACATTTTAAGGAAGCATAAGCCTTTATATTGCTCCTGGGTGGTGGTGAGCTAAGGTTTGGGTGGAACCCCCAGGAAGTTGTCGCACGATAGAAGGCCTAGTCAGCAGCTACTGGGGAATTCCCTACACTGCAGGTTCACGTAACAATGCGGCAGGGATGTTGGTCACACAATTGACCTAATATGGCCACATGGACATCTTTGGCCAATGGCTTTGACCAGATATGGACATATTAGGTCTGGCTCTTTGTTATATGAATGCCTCGGCTGCAGCTCATTAGGCCAATAGTCTGCTATCATTCCCTTGTGTTTGGGCTGCACCAGTTGTTTACGCATCTGTATGTGTGTGTATGTGAGGTCTTTATGTAACTTTTAATTAAAAAAAATACATTTATATTAATAAAAACAAAGCTTTATTGATTTCTGATTTTTGTGCACTACCTAATTCTGACTCTTGAACTCTGTATGCTATTTAATCCTAACTCCTGAACTATGTGCATTGCTAAATACTGACCCCTGAACTCTGTCCACTACCTAACCCTGACCCCTGAACTCTATGCTTTACTTAATCCTGACCCCTGAACTCTGTGTGCTACCCAATCCTGACTCCATCATTTTCTGCATTACATAATCCTGACCTCTTAACTCTGTGTGCTACCTAATTTTGACCCCATAATTCTCTGCATTACTTAATCTTGTCCCCTGAACTTTGTGTGTTACTTAACTTTGACCCGTTAACTCTGTGTTTGACTTAATCCTGACATCAGAGCTCCGTGTGTTACTTAATCCTGACCCTTGAACTCTATGCTTTCCTTAATCCCGACTCCTGATATCTGTATGTTAGCTTATACTGGCCCCTTAACTCTGTGCGCTTCTTAATCCTAACCCCTGAAATCTGTGCATTACTTAATCCTGACCTTCGAACTCTGTGCATTACATAATCCAAACCCCAGAACTCTGTGCGCTACCTAATTCTGACCCAAGAACTCTGTGTATTACCTTTTCCTGACCCCCAAACTCTGTGCGTTTCTTAATCCTGACCACTGAACTCTGTGTGCTACTTATTCCTGACCCTTGGATTCTTTGCATCACTTAATCCTGACCCCTAAACGTTGTGCATCACTTAATCCTGACCCCTTAACATTGTGCATCGCTTATTCCTGACCCCAGAATTCTATGCTTTACCTAATCCTGACCTCTGATCTCGGTGTGTTACCTAATACTGACCCCTCAACTCTGTGAGTTACTTAATCCTGACCTCTGAACGCATACCTAGGTCGAACACCTGAACTATTTGCACTTTTTAATCCTAACCCCTGAAATCTGTGCATTACATAGTCCTGTCCGCTGAACTATGTGCATTACTTATTCCTGATATCTGAGCTTTGTATGTTACATATTCCTAACCCCTGAACTATGTGTGTTACTTAATCCTGACCCCTGAACTATGGTTATTACTTAATCCTGACCCCTGAATTCTGTGCATCACTTAATCCTAACCCCTGAACTTGAGCAGAAGTTCAGTTTTTTTTGTAGCCAAGGTTTTTTTTTCAGGCCCTGTCCACTCTTAACACAGTGTGGCCACACCCACAATATTCCACGGCATGCTATGTACCGCATCATTGCCCTTCTCTTAGCACCGGAGGTCTTTGTCTTTACTTCCAACGCCTGTCTTTTTTTTAAGAAGTCTCTGATCAATTGTTTCAAGACGTGTTAAAAAATGGGGGTGTGAACTTCTGGGTTTGGCTACAAATGAGATTGTGTTTTTGTGGGCATGGTCAGAAGATTGTCCCCGGATTCCATTTTTAAAATCTTGTAAACTTAGGTTAGACTAAACTAAAAGTTATATTCCCAAACTTGAGTTTTGAGGTTGAAGATTACATTTTCAGTGTTTTGGATGCTTATTGTGGCTATAATTCATGACTAGGGTATAAAAGATGATTGGTCCTTGCGACTGCTTGACCAACCTCCACTCCTATGCCACGTACAGACGATTGGACATTCCGACAACAAAACTGTGGATTTCCTTGGTCCCAATTTGTCTTGTATACACACTGTCACACAAATTTTGTCGGAAATTCCAAACGCCAAGAACAACACGTACGACGGCACTATTAAAGGGAAGTTCAATATCAGTCGTGTCAGGCCTCGTACACATGAGGGGATATGTCCGCTGAAAACGGTCCGATGGACCGTTTCAGCAGACATCTCCGCTCGTGTGTATGGGCTAGCGGACAGATTTGTCCACCCGACAGATTTCAAAGCATCCTTTGAAATCTATCGGGTGGAATCCGTCCGCTCCAACATGTCTGCTGGTTAGTACACTTACCAGCAGACATGTCGTCCCGCACCGCCGCCGCCGAATGGATTCGGCGCATGTGCGGAAGTGTTTTACTTCCTGGTGCGGTGACGTAGCGGTGATGTGGCGGCGTCAACGTCACCGCCGCGTCACCGCCACGTCACCGCGCCGTCCGGCGGCGGGGAATTTGATCCGATGGTGTGTACACGCCATCGGATCAAACTCCCGATCGGACATATCTGATGGAAATGGTCCGCGGACCGTTTTCATCGGATAAGTCCGATCGTGTGTACGAGGCCTCAGTAGAAGTTTGATGTGAGCCTCGTGTTTTTTAGTCTGTTACAGTGTGACAAATGTGCCATTTCCATTATGAACGCTAGTTTTACTAGACCGAGCACTTCCATCTCATACTTTATTCAGAGCATGCGTGGAATTATTTGCGTCGGAATTGTCTACACACAATCGGAATTTATAAGAACGGATTTTATCGTTGGAAAACGTGAGAACCAGCTCTCAAATTTTTGTTGTCGGAAGTTCGGACAGAAAATGTCCGATGGAGCCTACACACGGTTGGAATTTTCGACAACAAGCTCCCATCGAACATTTGTTGCCGGAAATTCTGAGCGTGTGTACGCGTCATAACCGTACCCTATTGACACACATGACACAAAACTGGAGTTTAATGACCACAGCAGCCCTTTTATTAACAAATGATATAAATAACATTTACATAACATACAAAACAGTCAGTACAGTATGAAAAATGGAGCCCCAAGGTCCTTGTAGGCATCACTACTTCTTCAAGTACCTGCTTAATGGAAAATTAGGCCTCCAGCTGCAAAACACTGACTCGGGGAAAACACCATTACTAGCAGATAAAACCCGAACTACTGGAAGTCGTATCCAAGAGAGGTCTACCAATGTACATTTTTGAATCAGGGACCTTGTACTTCTCCAGCTGCCATAATAAAGCATACCAACAGAACTGTCCCAAACAACCGAACCCAAAGAAGGTAGGAAGGTTGTCCTGACCTCACCAGGGACTTCCTACTGTAGGGTGACCAGACACCCCCAGTTTCCAGGGACAGTCCCCGAATTGAGGACACTGTCCCCGGACCAAGTCTGTGCCCGGTTTTGTCCTTGGATTGGATTTGAACAGGGGGCTGGGGCAATTTCAAAGACAGTCAGTGCAGAATTAATAAAAAAATCTGAATTACAGACCCCTGCTCTGCTGCTCCTACTAGCTTAGAAGGATGTATTCTTTCCATTATCTGTGCCCATTTCTGATGATCATGTGCTGGTTCGAGTGGAGGGACCATTTTTTTTTATTTCAAGCGCATGCCCATTGAGCCTCGCTCACATGTTCTGCCTTGGCTCAAGTCCCAGGCCAGCCGCCTGCCTGCTCATCTCCTTGTCTTCCCTGGTGGAGTGATCTTCCTCCGCTCCCCACCCAGTAGTAGCCAGGACCCAGAGAGTAAGACTTGACAGGCTGTGAGGTGGGCTGCGGCGACGACGGGCAGAGAGTAGCTGATTGCCACCATTACTAGTAAAATAAATATGTCCACGGATTTCATTTAAAAAATATGATGACCTTATCCTACTGGTCTTCCCTTGCAGCCCCACCTGCTGCTTCCAATCCACCAATCCGGTAAGTATCCCTAAGGCCGCGTACACACGATCGGTTTTGTCCGATGAAACTGGCCTTAAGGCCAAACCGAGCGTGTGTACGGCCCATCGGACCGTCGTTCGTCGGACCAAAGTTTTAAAACTTGCTTTAAAATCGGACCAATGGACGCCTGACCATCAGACCAAACGGATGGTTAGTACGCAAAAGCATCGGACCAAAAACCTGCGCATGCTCAGAATCGAGTCGACGCATGCTTGGAAGCATTGAACTTTTTCAGCACGTCGTTATGTTCTACGTCACCGCGTTCTGACCCGATTGGATTTTGGACTGATGGTGTGTACGCACATCAGACCATCAGGCCACTTCAGCGGTGAACCGATGAAAACGGTCCGTCGGACCATTCTCATTTGGCTGGACCGATCGTGTGTACGCGGCCTGACCCTATTTACTCTTAACTTACCTAAAACTCCTCCCAAGCCAAACCCCCTTTAACCGGTCATGTCGGCCCTACGTTTAGGCTTCCTTTTCCTTACTCTGGGCCTAACTTTAATTAATCCAAAAACTGGTGTCCCGAGCTTGTGAAGGCTCTAGAAACCGTCATATTATCTAGGTAGTCAATAGCCGACAGTCCTAGCGTATTAGGCCACAGAAAAACTTTGTGCGTTCCCAACGACCTCCAAATCTTTTCCCCTGAAGGTGAAAACATAATTTGCCAAAACACAGAGCCTCATTTCATACATCTATCGACAATGAGCGCGGTAGTGGCGCGCCAAACATAATCATTGATTTTGTGCGGTGTTACTCCATCCTCCTTCAATCACTATCATATTCCACATTGTAAGGAGGCAGCCATGGAATTAATGCCGGGAGTCTCTTCATCCCGCACCCCTTTTTATTTATTTAATACAACATTTCCCGGACTCTATTTTTCTGGGCAGCTCCCTGCTTTACTGACATTATTGATTTTCGCATCTTCATCGCCTTTCTTTAATTTTCCGGCGCACACTAGTAGTTTAAGATAATCCAGCTGAGATGGCTTTGTGTAAGGGACTTCAGCATCTTACACAGCGGGAGAGACTCTTACCAGACTCAGCCTATGTTTGCCTGGCTGGAAAACACACCGACGGCTGTAAATAGAATTGGAAGGGGGTCTGAACTACCCGCTGTCTCTTCTAATAATTTTAAAAAAAGATTAAAGGGAGGGGAAATGAAATATTAACAGGAACGGGTTGGAGGGGAGGGGGTATAGAATTGAAGGTTTGGAGTACATGTCACTGGATTTGGCATGGGAGGATAATATTTAAATATACAACTAAACAAGCAGCTATGTTTAATAAGGCAAAACCGGAGCAACTTAACAAATAATGAACTGTCATTGTTACAACCGTCCTTAGCTGATGAATACTGCATTTTGCATAGCATACCTAATTGTTGTGCTGTCCAATCAAGTTATCTTAAGAAGGTTATTTTAATGAGGAATGTTACTAGCAACAGTGAAATATTACTTACAATAAATAAACTTTATAATATAGTTAAAAATGTACTGCAGGCAGATATTAAAGATCCATATGAATGCAACTCCATATTTATTAATACTAATAATATTATGGGCCAGATTCAGCAACACTTGCGCTGGAGTATTTGGATATGCGCCGCGTAACTGTGATGATGCGCCGTCGTTTCTATGTGCCCGTACCCACCAAACTAGATGCGCCCAATAACGGGCCATTTGCGACCGGCGGAACGTTCCGACGCCAGAGTATCGTCAGCTCTTAATTTCGTTTGGCGCATCAGTCGCGCCTATTGATTTCCCCTGCAAATATGCAAATGAGGGATTTTTCCCAATTCACGAACGGATTAGCACCATACGCTGGCTACATGCGCCGCGCGTATCTCGTCCGTCCGGCGCAAAGTTATTTCTACAAAAGGCTGCTTTATCTTTACTCCAGACGGCCACAGGTCAGCAGGAGAGCAGCTACAGCAGCGTTACCGACGATAAGAGCTAGCTGAGCACCCCCACTTGCAGGACAACACCTCTGTCCATGCTTGTCTGTCAAATTTTACAGCCATGGAGGAAGACATCATAGGTCTCCATAGCTGAGATGACGGCTGACAGCTCCTGGCCTTTAGAGTTCAGCTTTCTCCTGTGTGTTTGCGGGGAACGGGAGCAGCCATCTCAGAACAAAAGTAACATCACTGCGGGGAGGGGGAGCAGGATATACTTTAGTGCCGGAATAGCGCTTCTACGGGCGCATTTAAACGCCCAACGGAAGGCATTGCGCTGACGTTTCCCGTGAAGTGGTGCCGACGGAAGTTGTGAGCATGCGCACAAAGGGGGCGAGTGGAGCCGCACTCACTGCGCATGCGCCGTGGTTGATGCGCTGAACGTAAGCCTCTGCGATGGGCTCCGCCCATCATTTACATATGATCACACCCACTTCCCCTTGCGTCGGGTTACGCCAGCGCATTATCGTTACTCTGGCGCAAGTTTACGCGCAACTGCTATGTGAATAACAGTACTTGCGCCGAAAGGGTCGTCAGAGTAACGTAAATGAGAAGCGTTACTCTGGAGCAAAGATGCTCTCATCTACCTGAATCTGGCCCTATATGTTTTAATTAAATAAAAAAATAATTATTACAGTTATTTTAAAATATATTTCATTATTATAATTATTATAAATAAAATTAATTCATTTAAATTACTAAAAAGTTACAAAAGCATAATTCCAGGTATAATATTTTTGCATAGTTACATTGGACCAGCTTGGATCAATGTAACTATGATTAATCCATACCTGTGGGATCCCTTTTTTGTTAATTTTGTTATTTATAAAGCCTGTGGTGTGTGAACACACGGGAAAAAATTTCTAACCGATGTAAAAAAAAAAGGGTGCACACCAAAAAGTGAGACACTAAGGCCCAGATTCACAAAGCACTTACGCCGACGTTAGTGCAAATGTGCGCCGGTAAGTGCAAATTTGCGCCAGCGTATCTGTGCGCCAGACCCACAAACCAACATACGCCTAAAAACGGGCCACCCTACGCCAACGTAGCTTACATACCCCGGCATAGCGTGGATGCACTTTTCGTCTGGACGCATGTTGCTGCTCCCATTGATTAGGCATTCAAACATGCAAATGAGGGAAATACGCCGATTCAGGAACGTACGTGCGCCCAACACATGCTACGCTAGGTGCGCGTAAGTTGTACGTCCGACGTAAAGTTATTCCCCATAGATGAGGTGCAACCTGGCAAAGGTCTGCACCAGAGAACACAAGCCGGCGTATTGCGTTGGACGTGTGTCTGGCTGGGCGTACGTTAAGTTCACGGCGTACGTGGTGATCTGGAGTAGCTTAGGCAGTTGTGCCGGCGTGGTTGTGAGCATGCGCATAAGGGTGCTGTTTCATGCGTCCACATCACGGCAACGTCACGGCGCATGCGCAGTTTGTGATACGCCAGGTGTAAAACACTGCACCATGCTCGGACCATCATTTGCATGGGGTCACGCCCACTTCCACCTACGCCGGCCTGCGACTTCGAAAAATACGCCACACTGACGCAGCGTTGGGAGCAATAGCTTGCCTCTCCGCGCTACGTTGGCGTAGCGTACGGCGTTTGCGCTACGGCAGCGTAATGTGCGCCCACTCTCTGTGAATCTGCTAAAAAAAGTGCACATTGTGTACATTTGGTCCTCCAAAATAGAGAGACCTTGCCCTGATCCCCCGGGCGCTAGGCTCCAGACAGGGACTAGGGTTCTTTCGCATTGGCCCATCTGGCCGTAGACAGATGGACTCTGTTCTCTGGGAGGTCTGCCGGAAAAGGAACGCCCCAAGTACTAGGAGGGGCTCCCCGAAAGGGAGACCCCATGAGAACAGGCGAACTAAGCCAGAAGGCCATGTCCACCCCCTCCCAAGAGTTTCAGGGCAGGTCCAAGGACCTACACCCTACTCATCAAATGTAAAACAAAGTATACCTGTGGGATGCCAGTGGAAGTTGGAAATCACTGCAGGAGGCACCACTGTTAGAGTGATCTCCACTAACCTTTGGGTCCCATGCTGAGTGGCTGCCCTGCTGCTTAGTGAGCACATGAGGTCATCCACTCGACACATTCTTTGTTTGGATGAGGTGGAGTAGCTAGTAGTGATGTCATGGTCTTCACCTCTTCCAATCAAAAAAAAGTTGCCAAATGTTCTCTGAATGGCGCTTGTCTGTGAGCGAGAACATATGCTTCCCTCAAACGGACGTACCCATACGTGTTCACTAACCACTTCCCTCAATATACATACCTGTGTGCCCTTGTGTTGAAGTGGTTACACCAGGGCCATGGCTGCTGCTACAGTCATGACCCCAGTATCAATCTTTTCAGCCGGTGATGTTGAATAAAGTAAAATAAAGTAAAGTAGCTAAATAGCAGCTGGATTGGTTTTCCACTCCTTCCGCCGCCTTACAGGGCTCTCCAGTCCCACCAGGAACCCAGGACTGAGGCTAGTGGTTCTGTCAGCTGACCAAGGACTGGAACTTCCCCGATCATGAACATTGAGTTACCATTTAATTGGCACTACATTCAAAATGTGGGATAGAATCATTGTTGTCTAGAAACATGCCAAAATGTGGTGGACCTCCAGCTCTCACTCACCCTCCATTTCCACTCCCTGCTGTCACTGGTAAAACAAAAGCCTTCTGTGTTTACAAGAGTCAGCTCGCTTAGCAGCTCCCTGATCCAACAGAACCCTGCACGCTCTCACGAGAGAGAGAGAGAGAGAGAGAGAGAGAGAGAGAACAATCTCCCTGCAAGGTTCCTATTAAGGGAGGTACTAGAGCTGGGCCAGGTAGGAGAGAGAAATGTGAGGAAACTTTGGGGGTAGGAGGGTTGGGGTTGCACACGCTGCACTCTGTACCCAGTACACCCCTTAACTCTGCTCTCTTTACATAGCGCACCACTAAACCCTGCATTCTGTACACAGCACACCCCTGAGCTCTGCACTCTGTATGTAGTGCACCACTAAACAAAGCATTCTGTACACAGCACACCCCTGAGCTCTGCACTCTGTATGTAGTGCACCACTAAACAAAGCATTCTGTACACAGCACACCCCTGAGCTCTGTAGTCTGTAAGTAGTGCATCACTAAACACTGCATTCTGTATACAGCAACACCCTGATCTCTGTAGTCGGTTCGTAGCGCACTGCTAAACACTGTATTCTTTACACAGGGCACCCCTGAGCTCTGCAAACCGTACACACTGCACCCCTGAGCTCCGCAGTCTGTACACAGCGCACCCCTGAGCTCTGCAGTCTGTACACAGCACACCCCTGAGTTGTGCAGTCTGAACATAGCACACCACTAAACCCTGCATTCTGTACATGGCGCACCCCTAAACCCTGAATTCTGTACTGTGTATGTAACGCACTCCTGAACCCTACAATCTGTACATAGAACACCCCATATACAGCTGGCCCTTTGAGGGCAACAATACTGCTGATACTATACTGCTGATACAACCCACAAAGAAACTGAGTTTGACACCCTTGCCTAGGCCAAGAACACCAGGTAAGCATAAAGGAAAAAAGTCTAAAAATGAAAACGAATGAATCCACCACAGCTAAGGACTGGTAAGCCAAATTATATAACTTTTTTGATGTTGGGTTTAACCGCTTAAGGAACGCCGCACAACGATATATGTCGGCAGAGCGGCACGGCTGGGCATAAGCAGGTACAGGTACGTTGTCTTTAAGATCCCAGCTGTGGGTCGCACCCGCCACCGCGGTGCGCTCACGACCAGGTCCTGAGCTCCATGACCGCAGGACCCACGGACCTGAACCCCACCGGTGTCCCGCGATTGGGTCACAGAGCTGAAGAACGGGGAGAGGTAAGTGTAAACAAACCTTTCCCCGTTCTTCCTAGTGGCGTTCTTCCTAGTGATCGACTGTTTCCTGTCATAGGAAACGAGGATCAGTGATGTGTCACGCCAGGACACGCCCCCTACAGTAAGAATCACACACTAGGGCACACTTAACCCCTACAGCGCCACATAGTGGTTAACCCCTTCACTGCCAGTGTCATTTTCACAGTATCAGTGCATTTTTATAGCACTGATCGCTGTAAAAATGACAATGGTCCCAAAAATGTGTCAAAAGTGTCCGATGTGTCCGCCATAATGTCGCAGTCACAATAAAAATCGCTGATCACCGCCATTACTAGTAAAAAAAAATATTAATAAAAATGCCATAAAACTATCCCCTATTTTGCAGACGCTATAACTTTTGCGCAAACCAATCAATAAACGCTTATTGCGTTTTTTTTTACCAAAAATATGTAGAAGAATACGTATCGGCCTAAACTGAGGGACATTTTTTTTTATATATATTGTTGGGGGATATTTATTATAGCAAAAAGTTAAAAATATAGATTTTTTCTAAATTGTCCCTTTTTTTTTTTTTGTTTATAGTGCAAAAAATAAAAAACCGCAGAGGTGATCAAATACCACCAAAAGAAAGCTCTATTTTGTTGGGGAGACACCTCGCACGACCGCGCAATTGTCAGTTAACCAGTTGCCGCCCACCCTATTACAAAATGACGAAGGCAAAGTGGTTTGAATACCCTGACCAGACGTCATCAGGATATTGAGCCGCTGCGCGCACCCGGGGGCGCGCATCGTGGCAATCATTGTTGCGGGGTGTCAGTCTGACACCACGCAACACCGATCTAGGTAAAGAGTCTTTGACGGAGACTCTTTAGCATGTGATCAGCCGTGTCCAATCAAGGCTAATCACGATGTAAACAGGAAGAGCCGTGATCGGCTTTTCCTCACTCACGTCTGTCAGACGTGAGTAGAGGAGAGCCGATCGGCTGCTCCTCTGATGGGGGGGTTTGTGCTGATCGACTATCCGGCATGGGGGGGGTTTGTGCTGATGGACCACCAGGAAAAGCCACTAGACCACCAGGGATGCCCACCACAGAAATGCCACCCTAGACCACCAGGGATGACTATCAGAAATTAATAATGGATGCCAATCAGTGCCCACAATGGATGCCAATCAGTGCCCACAATGGGCATCACTGATTGGCAGGCATTATTGTTTGGCACTGATTGGCATTCATTAGTAAAACACATTACATTACATTAGTGCCACCTATCAGTGCCCATCTGTGCCACCTACCAGTGCCCATCCATGCCACCTATCGGTGCCCATCCATGCCGCCTATCAGTGCCCATTCATGCTGCCTATCAGTGCCCATCCATGCCGCCTATCAGTGCCCATCCATGCCGCCTATCCGTGCCCATCTGTGTCGCCTATCTGTGCCCATCCTTGCCGCCTATTAGTGCCCATGCATGCCGCCTATCAGTGCCCATCCATGCCACCTATCAGTTCCACATATTAGTGCCCATCATCAGTGCCCATCCATGCCGCCTATCCGTGCCCATCTGTGTCGCCTATCTGTGCCCATCCTTGCCGCCTATTAGTGCCCATGCATGCCGCCTATCAGTGCCCATCCATGCCGCCTATCAGTTCCACATATTAGTGCCCATCATCAGTGCCCATCAATGCCGCCTCATCAGTGCCACCTCATTGGTGCCACCTCATCAGTGCCCATCAGTGCCGCCTTATCAGTGCCAGTCAGTGCAGTACCATCATTGCCCATCAGTGAAGGAGAAAACATACTTATTTACAATGTTTTGTAACTGAAAATAAAAATCCCAGAGGTGATGAAATACCACCAAAAGAAAGCTCTGTTTGTGGGCACAAAATGATACAAATTTCGTTTAGGTACAGTGTAGCACGACCGTGCAATCGTCATTCAAAGTGCAACAGCGCTGAAAGCTGAAAATTGGTCTGGGCAGGAAGGTGTATAAGTGCCCCCCGGTATGGAAGGGGTTAAAGTGACGCAGTGCAGAATCGCAGAAAGTGGCCTGGTCCTTTAGCTACAAAATGGTCCGATGGTTGAATGTTCTTTAGGTTTCCATAAGAAGAGGCCTATTACCAACTAATACTAATATTGGGTTACATGTGTTTGGCAAAAAAAATAATAAAAAAAAATGAATAAAGTCGTCTGGTTAATGTATCTGTTTTCCCTTGATGTAAATGTAGTTAGAGATCTCTAAAGAAAAGGCGCTCATGTCAATTCTCAGCGCTGTGGGGTTGGCGGCTCGATTCTCCTGCTTCGTTCATGAAATAGCCGTTTCTGTGCCACCAAGAGAGTCTAATCTGTATTGTCACACTGGTTATTTGATCCCTGCAGAACACCAAGTACCGGCAGCTTGGATGCTCCACACCTGTTCACTGCACTTTCACGGGTGACTAGAGAGGAAAAGCACGAGTCTTACAGCGGCCTGAAACCTATGCAGCAATTTCCTAAAGCTTTTTTGAAGTGTGTTAATCTTCTCATTGAAAACGTCAGAAACATCACCAGTTGTCTGGGTTATTATTTCTGAAAGAAAATGTCCACCCAATTTATATTAAAGAAGAGAGCCGGCCTAGGTGTTTTTTTTTTTTATTGGTCTAGAAGTACGCTTGTTTTCAGCTTGTGTTTGTTTTTGCAGCAGGAGTTTGCATACCACAAGTTTTGGCACACACAATTTTGGCAATGCCATGCCATGGGCAAGGCATGGTGCAGGCAAAAGGGAAGAAGCATTGTCTGTAGAGACTGGGGTCTAGCAAAAGCAGTGGGCATGAAGGCTGGCTTGGACCCATGGGCGTCCGCTCCATAGGGCAAGGGGGGTCGTTTGCCCCCCCCCCCTGGAATCGCCAGGGAGAGCCAGGAGCAGGGCCGAACTGGCCCTGGGGCCGATTTAAGCGGTGACTGCAGTGCCCCCCTCCCCTGTAGTTGTGCCTAATTTAGAGTGCCTGTCCCTCTTCTGGAATCAAATCCATGTGTCCCTCATTCCAAAAGGTTCCTCTTTGTGACCTGAAATAAATATACTATCAATATAGTGTTGTGTTTCAGTCAAGGGAAAGGGGTGATGTGTAATGTAAAGGGGTCCAGTGATGCAGGGTGCTGTGTAATGTAAAGGGGTCCAGTGATGCAGGGTGCTGTGTAAAGAATGTAAAGTGGTCCAGTGATGCAGGGTGCTGTATAATGTAAAGGGGCCAGTGATGCAGGGTGCTGTGTAATGTAAAGGGGCCAGTGATGCAGGGTGCTGTGTAATGTAAAAGGGCCAGTGATGCAGGGTGCTGTGTAATGTAAAGGGGCCAGTGATGCAGGGTGCTGTGTAATGTAAAGGGGCCAGTGATGCAGGGTGCTGTGTAATGTAAAGGGGTCCAGTGATGCAGGGTGCTGTATAATGTAAAGGGGTCCAGTGATGCAGGGTGCTGTGTAATGTAAAGGGGCCAGTGATGCAGGGTGCTGTGTAATGTAAAGGGGCCAGTGATGCAGGGTGCTGTGTAATGTAAAGGGGCCAGTGATGCAGGGTGCTGTGTAATGTAAAGGGGCCAGTGATGCAGGGTGCTGTGTAATGTAAAGGGGTCCAGTGATGCAGGGTGCTGTATAATGTAAAGAGATCCAGTGATGCAGGGTGCTGTGTAATGTAAAGTGGTCCAGTGATGCAGGGTGCTGTATAATGTAAAGGGGTCCAGTGATGCAGGGTTCTGTGTAATGTAAAGGGGTCCAGAGCTGTGGGGTGCTGTGTAATGTAAAGGGGTCCAGAAGTGCTGTTGTGGAGAGGGGGTACACAGTAGTGACAAAGAGATATTGAAAGATGCATGGGGCACAGTGGGGTGTTTTTACATTTAATGTGGGGGGGGCGCTTTTAACCCCCGCTAGCGGTTGAAGAAAGGGTAAAATGTGACTGTGTATCGCCACTGCCGAAGCGCCCCCCTCTGAAAAAATTTCAGCGGACGCCCATGCTTGGACCAATTGATCTCCAGCCCAATGCTGCCTGCAGAGTCCCAGTTAGGGATGAAATTTAAATTTGTATCCATGTAGCGCTTGCCATGCCATTTTTTTATGTCGATAGTTCACCAAACTGGCAAATTAAGTGGCCAGTTTGCCCGCACACTAAGCCTTCGATGGTTTCAACCAGAAGTCATTCATTTAATGGTGGTAGCACTACTGCAACTAAATGTATGACTTCCTGTTCCTTTGGTTGCCAGGGTGATGGTGCTTACCTGCATCCTAGCAACCAAGGACACTGTCCAGGCTGGCCATCAGCATCCACCAAGGATAAGTGTCTAAAGTGGAATTAGAGGGGGAAACCAACTGTCATGTACCTGGGTGTATGGGTGCCAGGGTGCCGTGATGTTCCTGGTCCCACAGCTGCAGTCTTACTTGTTGTGCCATGGAGGAGCTCTGGAGTTATGGCAATGTTCTCTTAGTTTGATGCATTACCTTGGACTCACTAGCCCCACCTGCTGCCAGTTGTGGACAATCTACAATCAAAGCAGCCCATAAATATTCTGATTGTGGCATTAGAGATAAAACTCATACGGTAACTTCCTCTCTTTTTTTTTCCCTTCCTTTCCTAATGTTTAGCAACCTACCCTTGTTCACAGAGTGTTCCTGTTTGTGGATTAATTTATTATTAAAGAATATTATACTGTTAGTATTAAGTTAAGAACAAATCATAAAAAGATACTGGTAATGTGATTTGTTCACTTATATAAGTCTTATATTTGTTTATGTTGACATTATCGAACCAAAATGTGCATGTGCACTGGCCGGGCCCTGAGACCTGGAAAATCAAAATTTCCCCCGTACTTATCCAAAAGGCCCAGCCCTGAAAGGCACAGTGCAGAATTTTTTTTTTGGTGAATGTGACCATGTGCCTTTTCACACAGTAGGGTCCCACACCCAAGTGTTACTAAAAAGGACCCCTAGGGCGACCACTTCCAGGGGGCGCTGACACCGCAAACTCTCCGCCTTCCCAGCCCATGACCAGAAAAGGTAGATCCACTCAAATCAGGAGGAACTGGGCTCTTCCTTTTTTCCCAGGGGAATTACTCTCGGACCCCCACAGCCTGCGGGTGCCTCGATTTCTGTTCCAGCCGGTACTAGCCCTCCAAGTCCCCAGGAAAGTTCATATGCTGACTTTAATTCTGCTTTCCATTTTCATTATTGACTTTTCCCCATCAGGTGGTGGTGGTGGTCATAAATACAGGAAGTATCTCCTATCCGTGCCCATCCATGCCGCCTATCCGTGCCCATCCGTGCTGCCTACCAGTGCCCATCTGTGTCGCCTATTAGTGCAACCTATCAGTGCCCATCAGGGCCTAAAGAGGTGGTACTGTACTTTAAAACGAAGCCCTTCCAGCAGCGCAAAGTCACTGCTGCAGAAGCTTCACCTGGTCTTCTTCCTGGGTTTGGAGTCTATGACCTTCTCAGGCCTCGTACACACGATCGGACATATCCGATGAAAACGGTCCGCGGACCATTTCCATCGGATATGTCCGATCTGGAGTTTGATCCGATGGCGTGTACACACCATCGGATCAAATTCCCCGCCGGCGGACGGCGCGGTGACGTGTCGGGGACGCGGCGGTGACGTTGACGCCGCCACGTCACCGCTACGTCACGCACCAGGAAGTAAACACTTCCGCGCGCATGCGTCGGATCCATTCACAGGATACGACGCATGTGTGGGAGGATATGTCCGCTGGTTTCCCGTACTAACCAGCGGACATATCCGACGGACAGGTTTGTAGCGGACAAATTTCAAAGCATGCTTTGAAATTTGTCCGATGGACAAATCTGTCCGCTAGCCCGTACACACGATCGGAGATGTCTGCTGAAACGGTCCATCGTGTGTACGAGGCCTGACTGGCAGAGCTGCGATGATGTCGTTCCCGCGCATGTGTGCGGGAGTCTCGGCCGTGGCACATGCGCAGAAACGACATGCGATGGCACAAGTTCCCTCAGAGCGCATGCACCAGTGCTGTCACAGGCTGTGGCTCGCTAGTATATCTCCAAAACGGCACACATTTAGGAGATACTCATTTTACCTACAGGTAAGCTTTATTATAAGATTACCTGTAGGGAAAAATAATAAGACCAAGTTTACTATCACTTTAATAAAACCTATTTTTACATGAACGTACTTGTAATTTCTGTTTACTGTCCCGTTTTGTGCCGTGTCCCTTTAAGGCTCTGCCTTACATGTTACATAAAGGTGACTTTGTACTTGCGATGTTTGGAGAATTGTGCTTGCTGACTCTGTACGTGTTCTCCACTAAATAAACATCCCCGAAAAAAGAAAACCCTTACTGCGAAATGTATGTTACCCCATCCCAGCCAATAAACACCACAACTAAAACAACACAGGACTGGCTACGGCTTAAACTCGCTGGAGCTTCTAAATCACCCGGCTAACATTACCGACATCCACCGTTTCTAGAGTGTAAACACAACTTCCTTTTTACAAATTATTTTACACAAGGGCCACCAACTGCTGCCAACCACAGGAATAACTACATGCATAAATCCAAACTTGTCCCAGGCAGGGAAAAAAAAAAGTCATCGCCGCTTAGCTAAAAAAAAAACGAGCTGAGCCAA
The DNA here is from genome assembly GCA_029574335.1 of Rana kukunoris. NCBI lineage: Eukaryota > Metazoa > Chordata > Amphibia > Anura > Ranidae > Rana > Rana kukunoris. The sequence continues at coordinate 2,464,701 of CM056053.1, read as the reverse complement.
GTTCACAGCAAACACCTACAGGATGCACTTCAAGGGGTGCCATGGTTCAGGGTGCACAGAAGTAGAGGTTCTGTACTTTAAGGTTGGCACAACCGCAACTTTGGAGATTGGCGTGGGCTCCGTGGCCTGGAGATGTGACGTGGAGATGAGTTCCTGGAGTGGTGGCAGAGAGGAACCAAGCACCGGGGTATAAACTGGAGCACAGCTCAACATTTTTTTTTTTTTTTATCAAGCTCAGGAGCTAGAGGAGAACTGGAGATGAGTTCCTGGAGATGAACTAGAAGCAGAGAGGAAATGATATTATGACTTGTACCCACCGGGTGAATGAATGAATGAATGAAAACTTATATAGCGCGGCACATGCGAACTGAATCGCCTCTGGGCGCTTGTTGTTCCTGTCTCCTTTGGTATCAAAAGAGAAGAGTCTTGATCTTTCTCCTGAATGCTAGGTGGTTCTCCTCCAACCGAATACTGGTTGGCAAAGCGTTCCATAGTCTGGGACCTTGGACTGCGAATCTTCTATCTCCTTTGGATTTGTATCCGGCTTTCGGTATCTGCAGGAGATTTTGATCGGTGGATCGCAGAACGCGATTGGGGTTATGGGCTTTTATTTTTTCGCGTAGATAATGGTGTGCATTCCCATGGATACATCTATGCGTTAGACAGAGTGCTTTAAAAGTGATTCTGTCTTTTACTGGCAGCCAGTGAAGGGATCTCAGTGAAGGTGAGATGGATTCCCAGGGTTTTTTCCCAGTCACAAGTCTAGCGGCCGTATTTTGAACGACTTGTAGACGAGCGATTTGGTACTTAGGGAGTCCGAGGTAAAGGGCATTTGCATAGTCCAATCTGGAGTTAACAACTGCTCCCACCACGACCGCTATGTCTTCTTTGGGGATAAAAGGGATAAGCCTGCGTAGTAGGCGCAGCAGATGGTGAGATCCGCTGACTACTGACCCTATTTGTGCGTCCATAGTCATGTAGGAGTCGAAAATGACCCCGAGGCTTTTGACTTTGGCGCTAGGGGTGATGATTTTGCCCAGAATGGGCGGGGGGGTCCATGTTGTTGCAGGTAGATTCTTACGTTTGGCGTGAAACAGAAGGAGTTCTGTTTTCGCTCCGTTGAGTTTTAGATAACTCTTTGTCATCCAGTCCTCTATCAGAGAGAGGCATGTCTCTAGATTGAGGTGGTGATCCATTTTATTGCAAATGCGGAAATACAGTTGCGTGTCGTCTGCATATGAGTGATAGAGCAGTTTTTGACTGCTGATGATCTCAAAAAGCGGACGAAGAAAAATGTTGAATAACACCGGCGACAGCGGGGATCCCTGAGGGACTCCGTATGATACCGTGCGTTTTTCCGAAAAGAAAGGTCCTAACTTCAATATTTGCGATCTGTTTTCCAAAAAAGAGGAGAACCAAGATAAATCGCCTTCTGCGACTCTGGCTACTTCAGCTAGCCGGGTCAATAAGAGCTTATGGTCTACTGTGTCGAAAGCTGCGCTCAGGTCTAACAGAACCAGAAGACAAGATTCTCCTTCGTCTGCGGCCTCGAGAGCGTCGTGGGTGGTGGTTAAATGCAGGTGGAATACTTGAAAAAGAAATTTTCTACATTTTGCATACCTCCCAACTGTCCCTGATTTTAAGGGACTGTCCCTGATTTGGAGAAATGTCCCTCATTCCTCCTTATTTGTCTCTCATTTCGGTTTCATCTATATAGTTGTATATAAAATGTGCTTTTTATCTATTAAAAAGTATTTCCCAGTGCTAAAATTTCTAAATGGCTGCATTTGTAAATGCCAAAAGCCAATATAAAGAAATAGTAGTGGTAAAAACAGTACTTGTGGGTTTAACCAATCTTATTATTTTTTTTTGTACAATTCTCCTTTAAGGGGGCGTGGCAAGGGGTGTGTCTTATTCCACTAACACAAAGCTCCGTTCTCTATCTGCAACGTAGAGAGCGTTTTTCAAGGCCAGGGCCGATCCACCCTATAGGCTCACTATGCAAGCTTTTTTCTCTCTGCGGTCACTAATCAAGGAGGTGTGATAACTGTGTGTCTAAAACCCCTCAGCACCAATCAGTTTTGTTTTTTTAAACCATCACTGCCCTGTATTGGCTCTGTGGCTCTGTACAGCAGAGAGGCAGGAAACATGCAAAAACGAAACTAAAACTGCAGGCACATTATATGATTGATTTTTATCTATTTTTAATCGTTTATAAAAGGAGTCAGTTAACTATTATGTCTCTCTACCCTGTAAACAGTCATTTCAGAAAAAAAAAAAATTGTTTCCCTTACAACTCCTTTAAGCTCAGGAAATAAGGAGAAGAGGTTCGGACAGCCGCACTCAAAAGAAAGTAAAATTCAAAAGACGCCCTTTATTAGGGTAAAATAGATGCACTACAAAAACAGCACAGAGTGGGAACAAAAGACAGCTGACGCGTTTCGCATTGGGCTTCAATGCTTAGTCATAGCTATGGCGTATATTGATTGGTTTGCGCAAAAGTGATAGCATCTACAACGTAGGGGATAGTTTTATGGCATTTTTATTATTATTATTATAGAATGGTGGCGATCATCGATTTTTATCGTGACTGCGATATTGCGTCGGTCACATCGGACACTTTTGACACTATTTTGGGACCATTGTCATTTATACATCGATCAGTGCTATAAAAATGCACTGATTACTGTGTAAATGACACTGGCAGTGAAGGGGTTAACCAGTAGGGGGCGAGAAAGGGGATAAGTGTGTCCTAGGGAGTGATTCTAACTGTGAGGGGGCTGGGCTACCGGTGACACTTTAGTGCTCCAGATCACATCGGGAGCAGTAGATCTCTGTCCTGTCACAAGACAGAACAGGGAAAGGCCTTGTTTACAAAGGCATCTTCCTGTTCTGCCTCTCCGTGCAGGGCTGGTGCAAGGATTTTTGACACCCTAGGCGAAACCTCATTTTGCCACCCTCCTGGCTCCACCCCTGACTCTATCCCCTTTTGCCCTGCCCATGTATACCCCACCTTTTTAATGAAGCGCCCATCAAATGCAGCCTCACTAGCGCCCATCAATACAGCCTACCAGCGTCCATCAATGCAGCCTACCAGCGCCCATCAATGCAGCCTCACCAGCGCCCATCAATGCAGCCTCACCAGCACCCATCAATGCAGCCTCACCAGCACCCATCAATGCAGCCTCACCAGCGCCCATCAATGCAGCCTACCAGCGCCCATCAATGCAGCCTACCAGCATCCATCAATGCAGCCTCACCAGCGCCCATCAATGCAGCCTACCAGCGCCCATCAATGCAGCCTCACCAGCGCCCATCAATGCAGCCTGACCAGCACCCATCAATGCAGCCTCACCAGCACCCATCAAATGCAGCCTCACCAGTGCCCATCAAATGCAGCCTACCAGCACCCATCAATTCAGCCTACCAGCGCCCATCAATGCAGCCTCACCAGCGCCCCTCAAATGCAGCCTCACTAGTGCCCATCAAATGCAACCTCGCCAGCGCCCATCAATGCAGCCTACCAGCACCCATCAATGCAGCCGACCAGCACTCATCAATGCAGCCTCAGCAGCGCCCATCAATGCAGCCTCACCAGCACCCATCAATGCAGCCTCACCAGCGCCCATCAAATGCAGCCTCACCAGTGCCCATCAAATGCAGCCTACCAGCACCCATCAATTCAGCCTACCAGCGCCCATCAATGCAGCCTCACCAGCGCCCCTCAAATGCAGCCTCACCAGTGCCCATCAAATGCAACCTCGCCAGCGCCCATCAATGCAGCCTACCAGCACCCATCAATGCAGCCTCACCAGTGCCCATCAATGCAGCCTCACCAGTGCCCATCAAATGCAGCCTCGCCAGCGCCCATCAATGCAGCCTACCAGTGCCCATCAATGCAGCCTCAGCATTGCCCATCAAATGCAGCCTCGCCAGCACCCATCAATGCAGCCTACCAGCGCCTATCAATGAATGTTTGCTTGCTTCCATTCATTCGGGAGTCAGAACACAGACACAGTCCTCTTCCACCGCTGCGCCTCTAAAACTATGTGCAAATGGAGCAGCGGCTGCCTGCGGATGCTTAGTTGCTTGCTGCAGAGAGTAGGAACACCAGTTCCCAGTTTGCCTAGTGGTAGCACCGGCCCTGTCTCCGTGACACCGGCGGACATCGAGGCGGCCGATTCCAAGCCACGCATGTTGCTTTGCCTGCCCCTGCCGTCATTCTGCCAACGTATATGTACTTGAGGCAGACGGCAAGTGGTTAAAAAATGTTTCACCTGTATTGTAAAAAAAAGTCCTTGAGTTCAAGTATTTAACTTTTTCTAGGCTACGCTGATGCTATCAGTCTGTTGCAGGCAGGAGAGAAGCATTTCCTCAGTCACAACTCCTACATTGATCGGACTGCAGCATTGTAACTTTGTAGCAAGTCACCAGGTGAGAGGTCAGGGCTGGACTGGGACAAAAATGTGGCCCTGGACTTCATCCAGACTGGCCCACTTTGACAGGTCTCTCCCATGGCGGCCGGACAACTCCCGCACCCCCTCGGCCACCCAAGCCCCCTCTCTACTTCCTAGAACGATGGTGACCCTTAACCACTTCCCGACCAAGGACGTCATATGACGTCCTGGACTTTCAGTGGGGATATCTGAAAGATGCAGGCAGCTACAGGAATCATTTAGATATCCATCTCTTCAGCCGGCGATCCTGTGCACCATAAGAACGATCATAGCGGCAGTTCCGCCGCTTGATCGTACTTATATGCGACGGGAGGGGACGTCCGCTCCTCCCGCCTCCATCCGGTGCTTCTGCGGGCTCTCCCGTGCCATCGGAGACCCGTAGAAACGATCTGCCGGCGCCAGATGAATGAATGAATGAATGACTCGTATAGCGCAACGCATGCGAACTGAATCGCCTCTGGGCGCTTTTTCCAGCCAGTGTCTGCTTGGCTGGTGCGGTGAGGATCCGTAGGATCTTGACACGCTAGGGACACACAGTCATACACACATATATACTGGGCCAATTTGGACGAGATCCAATTTACCTAGCCGCATGTCTTTGGAGCGTAGGAGGAAACCGGAGTACCCGGAGGAAACCCACGCAGACACAGGGAGAACATGCAAACTCCAGGCAGATGGTGTCGTGGTCGGGATTCGAACCAGCAACCCTTTTGCTGCCAGGCGAAAGTGCTACTCACCGCACCACTGTGCTGCCCATGGGAGGCATAGATGGTCACCAGTCATCTCTATGACCGTCGGAGGCCCGGGCGCGATGTTATGACGTCACTCCCGGGTACCGGAATGTAAACAAAGCCGCAATCGCGGCTAAAAGCATTAGATCCTTGATTTTTTTTCACAATCTCATGATTTCCAGCCTGGAGGAGAGATGTGGTGTCTTATTGACCCCGCCTCTCTCCATAAAGAGGACCTGTCACACACTATTCCTATTACAAGGGATGTTTACATTCCTTGTAATAGGAATAAAAGTGATCAAAAATTTTTCTTTTTTTATTTTAAAAGTGAAAAAATTTAATAAATCACGTAAAAAAAAATATATATATATATTAAACGCCCCTGTGCCCGGTAGCTCGCGCTTAGAAGCGAACACACACGTAAGTCCCGCCCACATATGTAAACGCCGTTCAAACCACACATGTAAGGTATCGCCGCGTGCGTTAGAGCGTGTGCAACAATTCTAGCACTAGACGTCGGGCCAGATTCTCAAAAGAGATATGACGGTGTATCGCAGGAAACACCGTCGTATCTCTGTTTTTTTTTACTGGGTATCTATGCGTGTGATTCCTGGAATCATTTACACATAGATACAGTGAAGATCCGACAGGTGTAAAACACTTACACCGTCGGATCGTAGATGTAATGACTTCGCTGGCCGCTAGGTGGCCTTTACGTTGATTTCTCATTTGCCTATGCAAATGAGCTTAATACACCGATTCCCGAATGTTTTTACGCCGCCCTGTCGTCGTTTACGTTGTTTCCGTAAGCTTAAACCTACCCCTGCTATATGAGGGGTAGGTTTACGAAGTTCCGTCATTGCCATGTTAAGTATGGCGTCGGGTCAGCGTCGTCTTTTTTCGTCGGTTACGCCGCTTTACTAAGTCGTTCGCGAATAGGGCATTGCGTAAGTGACGATCACGTTGTTTTCACGTCGGTTTCAGCGACGTTTTCCGACGTGAGCTGGAGCATGCGCACTGGGCTATTTTTGCGGCCGGCGCATGCTCAGTTCGATCGACGCGGGGGCGCTCTTAATTTAAATACAAGCCGCCCCCTTTGAATTACGCGGCCTTACGCCGGGCCATTTACACTACGCAGCCGCAACTTACGGAGCAAGTGCTTGGAGAATACGGCACTTGCTCCAGTAAGTTGCGGCGGCGTAGCGTAAATGGCTTCCTTCCTCTGTAACTCTAAACTGGTAACCTGTAAAAAAAGTGACGTCTATGGAGATTTTTAACCACTTCCTTACTGGGCACTTACAGTAAGGTGACCAGATTTTTAAAATGAAATCCGGGGACATATTTTTTTTTTAATAGTAATGGCAACCATCAGTGACTCTCTGCCCGTCGCCGCCGCCTGCCTCACAGCCTCTCAAGTCTTAGGCCGCGTACACACGATCAAATCTGTCTGCTGAAACCCGTCTGACGGGCCATTTCAGAAGACAGATTGTATCGTGTGTACAGGCAAACCGACGGATTTGGCCACCCGACAGATTTCAAAGCATGCTTTGAAATCTGTTGGCTGCAAATCTGTCCGCCCGACATGTCTGCTGGTTAGTACGCTAACCAGCAGACATATCTTCTCGCACATGCGTCGAATGGATTCGACGCATGCGCGGAAGTGTTTTACTTCCGGGTGCGGTGACGTGGCGGCATCAACGTCACCGCCACGTCACCGACACGTCAGCGTGCTGTCTGCCGGCGGGGATTTTGGTTTGATCGTGTGTACACGATCAAACCAATACATCCCAGCAGACAGATTTGTTCAAATCGGTCTGTCCGACGGATTTGAACAAATCATTTTGCTCGTGTGTACGAGGCCTTACGCTTCGGGCCCTAGAAGATCACTCCGCCAGGGAAGGCAAAGAGATAGGCAGGTGGCTGGCCAGGATTTGAGCCAAGGCAGAAGAACATGCAAGCGGAGCTGAAAGGGAATGCGCCCAAAACTGAAGAAATATTCCCTCTGCTCCGACCAGCACATGCTCATCAGAAAGGGGCACAGATAATGAAAAAAATACAACCCCCTAAGCTAGTAGGCATGGCAGTGCGGGGGTGTTTAATTCTATTTTTTTTATTTTAATTCTGCACTGACTGTCTTTGAAATTGCCCCGGCCGCTTATTAAATCCAATCTGGGGACAAAACCAGGGACAGACTTGGTCCGGGGACAGTGTCCTCAATCAGGGGACTGTCCCCTGAAACTGGGGATGTCTGGTCACCCTAACTTACAGGTCATTCTCAAAAAATTAGCATATTGTGATGAAGTTCATTATTTTCTGTAATGTACTGATAAACATTAGACTTTCATAGATTTTAGATTCATTACACACAACTGAAGTAGTTCAAGCCTTTTTTTTGTTTTAATATTGATGATTTTGGCATACAGCTCATGAAAATCCAAAATTCCTATCTCAAAAAATTTGCATATTTCATCCGACCAATAAAAGAAAAGTGTTTTTAATTTAAAAAAAAGTCAACCTTCAAATAATTATGTTGAGTTATGCACTCAATACTTGGTCGGGAATCCTTTTGCAGAAATGACTGCTTCAATGCGGCGTGGCGTGGAGGCAATCGGCCTGTGGCACTGCTGAGGTGTTATGGAGGCCCAGGATGCTTCGGTAGCGGCCTTAAGCTCATCCAGAGTGTTGGGGTCTTGCGTCTCTCAACTTTCTCTTCCCAATATCCCACAGGTTCTCTATGGGGTTCAGGTCAGGAGAGTTGGCAGGCCAATTGAGCACAGTAATACCATGGTCAGTAAACCATTTACCAGTAGTTTTGGCACTGTGAGCAGGTGCCAGGTCGTGCTGAAAAATGAAATCTTCATCTCCATTAAGTTTTTCAGCAGATGGAAGCATGAAGTGCTCCAAAATCTCCTGATAGCTAGCTGCATTCACCCTGCCCTTGATAAAACACAGTGGAACAACACCAGCAGCTGACATGGCACCCCAGACCATCACTGACTGTGGGTACTTGACACTGGACTTCAGGCATTTCCCTCTCCCCAGTCTTCCTCCAGACTCTGGCACCTTGATTACCGAATGACATGCAAAATTTGCTTTCATCCGAAAAAAGTACTTTGGACCACTGAGCAACAGTCCAGTGTTGCTTCTCTGTAGCCCAGGTCAGGCGCTTCTGCCGCTGTTTCTGGTTCAAAAGTGGCTTGACCTGGGGAATGCGGCACCTGTAGCCCATTTCCTGCACACGCCTGTACACGGTGGCTCTGGATGTTTCTACTCCAGACTCAGTCCACTGCTTCTGCAGGTCCCCCAAGGTCTGGAATCGGTCCTTCTCCACAATCTTCCTCAGGGTCCGGTCACCTCTTCTAGTTGTGCAGCGTTTTCTGCCACACTTTTTCCTTCCCACAGACTTCCCACTGAGGTGCCTTGATACAGCACTCTGGGAACAGCCTATTCGTTCAGAAATTTCTTTCTGTATCTTACCCTCTTGCTTGAGGGTGTCAATGATGGCCTTCTGGACAGCAGTCAGGTCGGCAGTCTTACCCATGATTGCGGTTTGGAGTAATGAACCAGGCTGGGAGTTTTTAAAAGTCTCAGGAATCTTTTGCAGGTGTTTAGAGTTAATTAGTTGATTCAGATGATTAGGTTAAGAGCTCGTTTAGAGAACCTTTTCATGATATGCTAATTTTTTGAGATAGGAATTTTGGCCCAGATTCACAGAGCGATTACGCCTGCGCAACTGCTGTTGCGCGTGCGTAAGTCTAAATGTGCGCGTGCGTATAGTTGGACGCGATTCACAAAACAATATACGCCAGAAATCTACGTTTTTTGGTCCGGCGTAATTGAATTAGACATTCGCTTCCCTTCGCGCAAAACTGCGCTAGACACACCATTGATTTGCTAGTCAAATATGCTAATGAGGGAGTTACGGGGATTCACAAAAAAACGCAGTTGCTGCGCAGGCTACGCGATGTGCGCAACAGCAAAATGTTCTGTCTAAAGTTAGAGGACCTAAAAGCTGGTCTAAATTTTGAAAAAAAGTCTAATTGTCAGATAAAGCAACACTGTTAGTGAGGAGTTCAGCAGTCACACGTGTTGCCCAACAATCTGTATGCCAACATGCCAGGGGCATCGTCGCGCATAGCTATACTACTGACTTTAGATGAACAAAGAAGGAGGAGGGCACGGAGGATGGCACTAAGGAGGGCACGGGAGATGTTTTTTTATTTTTTTTTATTTGCTTATATAAAATTTACAATTTAAATTAATCTAATACAATATTCTTATCTGATACAAGCCCCTCACTCTTCACTTGATATATCACACACGCATAGACATCTTTGGCATGAGAGATTCTGAGGTGTCTCGCATCTTCAGATTCACCCCTCATGCCATCCTGGAATTACCACAACCCTGCAGGAGGACATCAGCAGCCCAACACATGGCACCACCCATGACACCCATGACAGCTACATATACAATCAGAGCCCCATCCCCACAGATTTCGAAAAGAACATGTATGGGGACAGCTGGCTGGTTGGTGAGTGACATGGGTGGCAGGCATGACTATCCCCTCCCGTGATGCACACCTCACAAGTGGCACATGCATGACTAACATCCTCCTGTCTTTTCCCTTCAAGGTGACTCTGCATATGCACTGGGACCCCATCTCATGACCCCATCTCATGGCAGCTCACATTATGCATCTTTGCACGTTAAACACACACATTAATCATGGCACAATGAGAATGCATGCATGCACACCACTGTGGTCCCTAGCACACACACCCCACATCCTCATCACATTGCATTGGCACCAGTCCACCATGCAGGACTGGTGGGCTGCAACGCCATGCCACGGCTCCAATTATGTCACTGTACATTCATACACCATTCACACAGACCTGGCGATCACTTCTCCACCACAAATGAGGGTGACACCCCTTTTCCCGCAGGAATATCACCCCCACATTCCAAAATCATACACAAACAGAACCAAAAAAATTAAATAAATGACGAGCAAAAATAAAAAATGCCCAGCAAAAATATAATTTAAACAAAATAACAACAAAGAAAACACATAAAAGACAAAAATCACTCTGCAAAACAGTCCTCAAATATCTCAAAGACACGTCACAAACAAACAAAAGCACCTTGCTGTAGAGGGAGGGATACAAAGGGATGTATTTTTGCAAAGGAAGTGCATTTGTGTCTGTCTATTTATGCTGTCTGCGTAGTTCATAAAGTTGCCCTAGTCCATTTCCAATTTCAATGATTGCGCCGCTCCCGAGTTGTGAGCATGCGCACAACGGAGCTGACATGGTTTCCTTCACGCGCGCATGCGCGAGTCGCCCGGCCCTTCATTTGCATGGGGTCACGGCTCATTTCAATGTAACACGCCCACGTCCTTCCCAATTTGTATTACTCCTCCTTACGCCTCCGGAAAAAACCTTACGTTTGCGCAAGCTCTTGCGTAAAAGCTACGTGAATCGCCGGATTACGCGGCTAGATTGCGCAAGTCTAACGGAAAAGTGGTGCGCTACGCCGGAATGATAATGCGCCGATCTACGTGAATCTGCCCCTTTGGGTTTTCATGAGCTGTATGCCAAAATCATCAATATTAAAACAAAAAAAAGGCTTGAACTACTTCAGTTGTGTGTAATGAATCTAAAATATATGAAAGTCTAATGTTTATCAGTACATTACAGAAAATAATGAACTTTATCACAATATGCTAATTTTTTGAGAATGACCTGTATAGCCCTTCCTGACCAGGTGAAATTTCAGCTTCTGGCACTGCGTCGCTTTAACTGACAATTGCGCGGTCGTGCGACGTGGCTCCCAAACAAAATTGGCGTCCTTTTTTCCCCACAAATAGAGCTTTCTTTTGGTGGTATTTGATAATCTCTGCGCTATAAACAAAAAAAGAGCGACAATTTTGAAAAAAAGTCAATATTTTTTACTTGTTACTATAATAAATAGCCAATTTTTTTTTTTTTAAAAACAAACATTTTTTTTCTCAGTTTAGGCCGATACGTATTATTCTACATATTTTTGGTAAAAAAAAATAAAAAAATCGCAAAAGGCGACTGGTTTGCGCAAAAGTTATAGCGCTTACAAAATAGGGGACAGAATTATTATACATTTTTATTATTAATTTTTTTTACTAGTAATGGCGGCGATCTGCGATTTTTATTGGGACTGCGACGTTATGGCGGACACATCGGACACTTTTGACACATTTTTGGCGCCATTCACATTTATACTGCGATCAGTGCTATAAAGATGCACCGATTACTGTATAAATGTGACTGGCAGTGAAGGGGTTAACACTAGGGGGGCATGGAAGGGGTTAAATGTGTATCCTGGGTGTGTTCTAACTGTGGGGGGAGGGGGGGTGACTGGGGGAGGTGACCAATGCTGTGTCCCTATGTACAAGGGACACAGATCAGTCTCCATTCTCCCCTGACAGGACATGGATCTCTGTGTTTACACACAGAGATCCCCGTCTTGTCCCTGCAGCCGCCGATTGCGAGCGCCAGGCACGCGCATCAGTATCTCAGGGATGCAGCGGGCACGCGCGCGCCGCCGGCGGCGCTCGCACGCCCTCTAGTGGCCAGGAATAGCACAGGGCGCATATATGCGCCCTGTCAGAGATTCAGAACCACCCGACGGCTGCATATATTCGTACGGCCGCCGGGAAGTGGTTAAGGAGAGAAGTGCCAAAATAGGCCCGGTATGGAAGTGGATAATAAAAAGCAGACAAGGACATATTGGGCCAGATTCAGGTAGAGTTAGGCTGGAGTATTATCAGTGATACTCCAGCCTAACTGTCACTTTAAGCCGGCGTTTTTGTTTTCTGTAACCAGAAAACAAGAAACGCCGGGTTGGAGTTCCGATGCGAGCGGCGTAATTGAATTTCGCCATCGCATCGCAACTTTAATTTAAAAATGGCGCCGGGGGGCGTTCCCGCTGATTAACGCTGAAAAAATATGTTAATCAGCGGGAATTGGCAATTCACGATCGTATTCGGGCGCGACGCAGTGACTTTCCGACGTTTCCGTAAGAGATACGCGGCGTAAAGATAAAGCAGCCCCCTGTTGGAATATCCTATGTTAAGTATAGCCGTCGTCATCGCGTCGAAAAAAAAAAAAATTGCGTCGCTTGCGTAAAACGTCCATGAATGGGGATTTGACGTCATTGACGTTCACTGACAGAATTTGGAGCATGCGCACTGACATGCATTGACAGTCGACGCATGCGCAGTACGTTCGCCGCGGGATCCCGCTTAGTTAGAATACTACACGCCCCGTACCCGCCCAATTTGAATTCCGCCGGCTCATTTTCGATACGCTGCCGCAACTTTAGAAGCAAGTGCTTCATGAATAACAGCACTTGCTCCTAAAATTTCGCCAGAGTAACGTAAATGAGAAACGTTACTCCAGAGCAAAGATGCTTCAATCTACCTGAATCTGGCCCATTGTGTTGTGATCAATGCTAGGTCCACTTTACCCATCCAGGAGGGTTCAGCCACTATCACTCTGGCCGCGTACACACGACCGAGAACCTCGTCGGGCTAAACCCATCGTTCCGCCCGACGAGGTTCTCGGCCGGCCGCCGAGTTCGTCGACCAGGCTGTCGAAAAAGGCGTCGAGCCATTAGTCCCGATGGCCCGTCGAGGAAATAGAGAACCTGCTCTCTATTTTGCCTCGACGAGCTTCCCGACGGGACGCTCGACGAAAGTGTGCACACGATCGAGCTTCTCGGTCGTGTGTACGGGGCCTTCGTTGAATTTTTGAACAATTTTTTACCACTGTGTCATGAAATAGATCAAGAATAGGCATTCTTATTGCACTCTGCAAGAGTGTAAACAGATCCTGCGCCTCGTATCAGACGAGCTGTCAAACCGTTAAAAGGATTTTGTTTGAGCAAAGGTTTTGAAGAGAGAGAGAGAGAGAGAGAAAAATATGTCTATAGGCTGAAGAATCCCATCCCTGAAGCTTTCAGGGGTGTCGGTAACTTGAACTGTCCGCGTAGACTGCGCTCTTTATTTCCTCCTTGCAAAGAAGTAGAGTCATATTATATAATCCTGTTTATCTCCTGCGAGAGGCCCGATTTTGTAAGGGATGTGTGGGGCAGATACAAAAGACGACTAAAGCCCGTCATTGTATGGACGCCCAGAGTCTGAACGGCATTCATTTGTCCTGTATTAAGATTGTCACCGGGGTGTGAAAGACATCTGCACAGATGTAAGTATTCCGATAGGCAAAGGATTAGAATTGAACAAGCTAAGGGGACGTTCGGTATTGAAAGATAATATCCTCCCCGGCTCCGATATATTCTTTCCACTCATGTAGTTCTGAATGGACAAGCAAGCAATTATTTTATAAAAACATTTGCTCCATGTTCACTTTCCCCCCTTCCGAGTCCAGCAGACTTAAAGACCAACTCTTATGTCACATACACACGGTCGGAAATTCCAACAAGAAAAGTCTGATGTGAGCTTTTGCTGTTGGAATTTCCGCCAACAAAAGATTTTCAGATGGAAATTTGAACAGATCTGTCTGCTGGCATTTTGGTTTGCTCGCGTGTACACACGAGCAAACCAAAATCCCCGCCAGCAGACAGCGCGCTGACGTGGCGGTGACGCGGCGGTGACGTTGACGCCGCCACGTCACCGCACCAGGAAGTAAAACACTTCCGCGCATGCGTCGAAACCATTCAGCATACTAACCAGCAGACATGTCGGGCGGACGGGTTCCCAGCCGACAGATTTCAAAGCATGCTTTGAAATCTGTCGGGTGGCCAAATCCGTCTGTTTGCCCGTACACACGATCCAATCTGTCTGCTGGGACGGTCTAGCAGACCGTTTCCAGCAGACAGATTTGATCGTGTGTACGAGGCCTTAGGCTCGCCATAGTGTTGTACGTCACCACGTTCTTGGCGGTTGAAAGTTCGGAGAACTTTTGTGTGACTGTGTGTATACAAGCCAAGCTTGAGCGGAATGCGATCGTGTGTACGCGGCATAAGTAATAAGTTACTGTAGCGCCCCCTAACTTTCAGTATGGGCACTAGGCTAAAGTTAGTTGGAATGGGAGAGCTACGTTGCTCCTATTCGTGATTTATTTAAATTATGGCCTTTGTCGCTCCAGAAAGGTCTCCTGGGCCAGACTGCATTCTAGGGATGTAGTATCATATCATCCCCGGCCAGCAGTTGGCGCCAGCTGGGTTTCTGGCAGATCAAGTCTTCCTCAGCAGCCAATTAGAGGAGTTCCTCCCTCGCAGGGCATGCTGGGGAGGAGTATATCCAGGGCCGTCTTATTGAGCGGGCACACCTGGCGGGTGTGAGGGGGGGCCTCCCACTCACCCCGCCCTACCTGCTCCACTTGGGAGCCCAACTGGGGACCAACAGGACCCCAACGGGGCAGAGGGACTCCTAGCCCACCCAGCCAGCCCCGTAGGTCCTTCGCCTCTCTTTTTTAGGAGACCGCATGGCCAAAGTGCGTGCATGTTAAACCAATTTTGTGTGCGTGCAAGTGTGGTGGTTTTTGTGGGGGGGGGGTGTGGGCGTACTAAGCACAGGCGTACCTTGCATAGCACACCCACCGGGAGCCGGGCTGAGACCACCAAACTCAATTCACATGTAGCCGAGACCGGGATCCGAACCCTTGGTTGCAGAGGTGAACGGCATTTCAGCGCAGTGCCAATCACGTTGAGCCACCACAGCTCCGTAATGCGAGTGATGCTTAGCATCACTTTGGCATAGATACGCTTCAACATCCGACAAGTGTAATACCATTACACTTGCGGATCGTAGTTGTAATGACAACTCCGGCCACTAGGTGGCCTTTACGTTGTTTTCTCATTTGCATATGCAAATGAGGCTAGTCTATGAGGAGTAACCTTACGAAGTACCGTCGGATGCCGTCGGGTGCCGTCGGATGCCATGTTAAGTATGGCGTCGGGTCAGCGTCGGCTTTTTCCGTCGCTTACGCCGTTTTACTAACTCGTTCGCGAATAGGGGCATTGCGTAGTGACGATCACGTCGTTTTGACGTCGGTTTCAATGACGCTTTCCGACGTGAGCTGGAGCATGCGCACTGGGCTTTTTCCCCGGCCGGCGCATGCGCAGTTCGTTCGACACGGGGGCGCGCTTAATTTAAATACAAGCCGCCCCATTTGAATTACGCGAGCTTACGCTGGGCCATTTTCGCTATGCCAACGCAAACTACGGAGCAAAAGGTTAGAGAATACGGCACTTGCTCTAGTACGATGCGGCGGCGTAGTGTAAATGGCTTACGCTACGCCGGCGATTTTCTTAGAGAATCTGGCCCCTTGTATGTACACCTCCTCACTTCCAGCTCCAGCACATCACTTGGTTACACTTCTTTCCCAGACCAGCTAGCATTGTAGTTTAGGCCTGACACTGGCTCAGCCAGGCCTGAGCAAATACCCTTTGCAGGCAGGGACAGTGTTGCCAACCTACCAGATTGAAATTTACTGGCGCAGCCACTTTTATCTGGCGTTTCACCAAAGTTACTAAATTACATTTTTAGGTGCAAATTTCAGTATTTAGGCTACAAATAAGTACACTAGGCAAATAGCAATGTGATTTAAGGTAGATATTAAAGTAAAAAAACATTATTTCGTTATTTTCTATATAATAAGGGCAAATTATTTAGTCACATCACCCCCTGCCTTATCCCCCTCTACCACCAACACCCCCTGCCTTCACCCCCCCCCCTCTGCAGTGCCACAATCTCCCCCTGCCACCAATCTCCCTCTGCCTCCAATCTCCCTCTGCCTCCAATCTCCCCCTGCCTCCAATCTCCCCCTACCTCCAATCTCCCTCTGCCTCCAATCTCCCCCTGCCTCCAATCTCCCCCTGCCTCCAATCTCCCCCTACCTCCAATCTCCCTCTGGCTCCAATCTCCCTCTGCCTCCAATCTCCCCCTGCCTCCAATCTCCCCCTGCCTCCAATCTCCTTCTGCCTCCAATCTCCCCCTGCCTCCAATCTCCCCCTACCTCCAATCTTCCCCTGCCTCCAATCTCCCCCTACCTCCAATCTCCCCCTGCCTCCAACCTCCCCCTGCCTCCAATCTCCCCCTGCCTCCAATCTCCCTCTGCCTCCAATCTCCCCCTGCCTCCAATCTCCCCCTGCCTCCAACCTCCCCCTGCCTCCAATCTCCCCCTGCCTCCAACCTCCCCCTGCCTCCAACCTCCCCCTGCCTCCAATCTCCCCATGCCTCCAATCTAGGGTTGCCACCTTTTCCTCAAGCCAAACCCGAACACGCCACTACATATGGTGGGTGTGGCCATATTGAGGGAGGGGCCTCACGAGGCATGATTAAATTAAACAAAATAATTATTTTACCTATAAAATATGCTTACTTTGCTGTGCCACAAGTAAGAGTCTCACTGACATGAATAAACCTTAGCACAATCATTTAAAAAAAAAATAAAACTCTTCCATTACTACAGAGGTAAGTGCAGTGGAGATCAGGGGCATTAGTTCACCTTTTAATTTTCATTAAGTACAGAGGGTATTACAGTATGTGCAGGGAGGGAGTGCAGAATTTACAACAGTATATACAAGAGTGTGGCGCGTATGTTGGTATGTGTAGGAAAGGAGTGCAAAGTGTAAGACATTATGTACAGGAAATGAGTGCAGAGGGTAGGTATTACTTGCAGGAAAGGAGTGAAGAGGGTGTAACAGTGACCAGTATATGCAGTAGAGGAGTGTGGAGGGTATGATGGGAGCACTATGTACAGGAGAGGAGTGCGAGGGTATGATGGGGGCAGTATGTACAGGAGAGGAGTGTGGAGGGGATGATGGGGGCAGTATGAACAGGAGAGGAGTGTGGAGGGTATGACAGTGGGCAGTATGTACAGTAGAGGAGTGTGGAGGGTATGATGGGGGCAGTATGAACAGGAGAGGAGTGTGGAGGGTATGACAGTGGGCAGTATGTACAGGAGAGGAGTGTGGAGGGTATGACAGTGGGCAGTATGTACAGGAGAGGAGTGTGGTGGGTATGACAGTGGGCAGTATGTACAGGAGAGGAGTGTGGAGGGTATGACAGTGGGCAGTATGTACAGGAGAGGAGTGTGGGGGGTATGATGGGGGCAGTATGAACAGGAGAGGAGTGTGGAGGGTATGACAGTGGGCACTATGTACAGGAGAGGAGTGTGGGGGGTATGATGGGGGCAGTATGAACAGGAGAGGAGTGTGGAGGGTATGACAGTGGGCACTATGTACAGGAGAGGAGTGTGGAGGGTATGACAGTGGGCACAATGTATAGGAGTGGAAGGATGTTTAGGGACTGCGTAGTGGTTAAGCGGGTCATACATGAATTGAAATTACACCAATTATGCCGAGACAAGCCATAGCCGATCTATGTATGGGCTAGCTGGTTTTACACAAGTCAATCTATTAATTGACTTGAGTACAACCAGCCTGTTTTTCCAAAAACAATCAGTGCTGCCAGCTATAGATAGCAACACTGATCATTGTACTCACTGGCAGAACACAACACTACAGGCGTGATTCCCCCAAACACAGGTCAGCAGGTGAGAGGGTGTGTGTGTGGGGGGGGGGACAGGCTGGGGAGAGATACCAGTCAGTGGCTGGGTAGGCACTGGCTAGTATCAGAGCCAGATACACACAGGTTACATACGTCACGATCGTTAGAGCGAGAGCAATAATTCTAGCACTAGAACTCCTCTGTAGCTCTAAACATGTAACCTAAAAAAATTTAAAGCATCGCTTAGGATACCAAAAAAATCGTGCTAACTTTAGTGTTTTTTTTTAATGAATGAAACAGTTTATTTCCAAAAAAAAAACACGTTTGAAAAATTCCTGCGCAAATACAGTACCGTGCTAGAGCTGCACAATTAATCGTTAAAAAATTGTGATGTCGATTCCCCTCCCCCCCTGACATCTCCAATGCAGAGTTTGCTGATTCTTTCATATAACAAGTGGAGAGACTTTCAGCTGTCAAAAGAAAATATCTGGACAGTCTGCCGAGTTCTTATCAGGAAACATTGTAACTAACACTTTCTTCATAGATCAAAGGGATAAACTTCTGTGTGTAAAGAAAATATCCGACTGTCTGCCAAGTTTGTAAACAACATGAAACATTGTAACCAACTTCCTTTTTAGATCAAACTTCTGTGTGTAAATGCAAGAAATGTAACCACTTAAAGTCCAACACTTGTTAAAAAGCAATATTTTTTGCTAGAAAATTACTTGGAACCACCAAACATTATATATATATTAGCAGAGACAAAAATGGGAATTGCTGCAATATTTTATGTCACACTGCATTTGCCCACTTCATTGAATAATAAAAACCATAAAAACAAAACATTAAAGTTAGCCCATTTTTATTTTTTTCATTTTAATGTGAAAGATGATGTTATGCCGCACGAATCGTGAGAGAATCGTCATCAATCTTCTAAGCAAAAAAATTGCAGTTGTCGTTTTAGCCAGAATCGTGCAGCTCTATACCGTGCAACATAAAAAGTTGCAAAGACCACCATAGAGTAATTTTCTAGCAAAAAATTAATGATGATTTTTTTTTCTCAGTCTGCTGCAGTGTGTCAGCTTGTATTTATAATGGCCGCTCTGTATGGAGCTTCTGACAGGCTGTGCAAGCAGGCCCGTATCTCCGGAACCATAAATGATAGCCATCCCATATTTTGACCAGTTGTGGGGTAGGTCTTCAACTGACTACCCCCCAAATGTGGGGTTTCTGTGACCTCTGGTCATCGAGCTACAACCCCCGCTCCATCAGCCCCTCTGTTAATCCGGCCCTGTATGGAGGGGGGGGCAGAACTGTATGTATGGCTGTGGATGGTATATGCAGGGGGGGCAGGACTGTATGTATGGCTGTGGATGGTATGGAGGGGGGGCAGAACTGTATATACGGCTGTGGATGGTAATGGTATATGCAGGGGGGGGCAGAACTGTATGTTTAGTGTATGGTGGGGGTAGTGTATGGTCCGCCCATCCACCCACCTCCATGTGTATTCTGTAGCCAGTCAGAGAAGAGCTGAGCACTCTGTGCAGCTCTGTTGCGGCCGGGCCGGGTTTCAGGAGGCTTCAAAACCGGGCACATGTGTCCAAACCCGGACTGTCCGGGTCAAAACCGGACAGGTGGCAACCCTACTCCAATCTCCCTCTGCCTCCAATCTCCCTCTGCCTCCAAACTCCCCCTGCCTCCAATCTCCCCCTGCCTCCAATCTCCCCCTGCCTCCATCCCCCTCTGCGGTGCCACCAACAACCCCTGTCTCCATCCCCCACCCTCTGCGGTGTCACCATCCCCCTCTGCGGTGCCACCAACACCCCCTGCCTCCAATAACGCCCTGCCACTAACACCCCCTGCCTTCAACCCCCTCTCCGGTGCCACAGCAGCCACCATAACCCCCTGCCTCCAATCACCCCCTGCCTCCAATCTCCATGCACAGTTCCAAGCCGAACCAATCTCGGCTATTTTTACTGGCACATTCCGGAAACCACAGACATTTACGAAAGGGGGAAAAAAGTGCCCGTTTTTACGAACTGCCCGTAAAAATACGGACAGCTGGCAACACTGGGCAGGGACCGCGGGCCCCTTTGGTGTAGCAAATATGTTGGTATTCCTAGTGCTAGCTGTTCACATGGCTACTGATCCCAGCACCACATCTTCAGGCCCTGCCAGCCCTCCTGGCTCCAGCTGCCTCTCTCCACTGCCCGTGCCACCACAGTCCACCCTACTGGCTCTGCACCCATTCCAAACTGCACCTCCCTAGTTCTCTCAGGCATGTCTGCCCAGTCCTCTCCTGATGTGAAGATTTGCCAGCCCTCTTGGCTGCATCTCCTGGAGACTTTCCTGGCAGTGTTCTCCGGCTGTCCTCTCTTGCTCCTCCTGTGCCTCGCGGCCAAAATTGACACTGGCATGCGGGAGTGAAACTCGCACGGCTTCATTCCCACAGCTCAGTGTGAACCTGGGCTAACTGACACTTTTGACACTTTGTGGGAACCAATGACACTAATGCAGTGATCAATGCTAAAAATGTACAGGATCTCACAAAATTGAGTACATTTCTCACATTTTTGTAAATATTTCCTTCTACCTTTTCATGTGACAACACTGAAGAAATGACACTTTGCTACAATGTTGTGTAGTGAGTGTACAGCTTGTATAACGGTGTACATTTGCTGTCCCCTCAAAATTACTCAACACACAGCCAATAATGTCTAAACCGCTGGCAACAAAAGTGAGTACACCCCTAAGTGAAAATGTCCGAATTGGGTCCAAAGTGTCAATATTTTGTGTGGCCACCATTATTTTCCAGCACTGCCTTAACCCTCTTGGGCATGGAGGTCACCAGAGCTTCACAGGTTGCCACTGGAGTTCTCTTCCCCTCCTCCATGACGACATCACAGAGCTGGTGAATGTTAGAGACCTTGCGATCCTCCACCTTCCATTTGAGGAGCCCCACAGACATGGGCGTCCGCTGAAATTGTTTCAGAGGGGGGCGCTTCGGCAGTGGCGATACACAGTCACATTTTACCCTTTCTTCAACCGCTAGCGCCCCCCCACGTTAAATGTAAAAACACCCCACTGTGCCCCATGCATCTTTCAATATCTCTTTGTCACTACTGTGTACCCCCTCTCCACAACAGCACTTCTGGACCCCTTTACATTACACAGCACCTCACAGCTCTGGACCCCTTTACATTACACAGCACCTCACAGCTCTGGACCCCTTTACATTACACAGCACCCCACAGCTCTGGACCCCTTCACATTACACAGCACCCTGCATCTCTGGACCCCTTCACATTACACAGCACCCTGCATCACTGGACCCCTTTACATTACACAGCACCCTGCATCACTGGACCCCTTTACATTACACAGCACCCTGCATCACTGGCCCCTTTACATTACACAGCACCCTGCATCTCTGGACCCCTTCACATTACACAGCACCCTGCATCACTGGACCCCTTTACATTACACAGCACCCTGCATCACTGGCCCCTTTACATTATACAGCACCCTGCATCACTGGCCCCTTTACATTACACAGCACCCTGCATCACTGGACCCCTTTACATTATACAGCACCCTGCATCACTGGCCCCCTTTACATTACACAGCACCCAGCATCACTGGACCCCTTTACATTACACAGCACCCTGCATCACTGGACCACTTTACATTACACAGCACCCTGCAATACTGGACCCCTTTACATTATACAGCACCCTGCATGACTGGCCCCTTTACATTACACAGCACCCTGCATCACTGGCCCCTTTACATTACACAGCACCCTGCATCACTGGCCCCTTTACATTACACAGCACCCTGCATCACTCGACCCCTTTACATTACACAGCACCCTGCATCACTGGCCCCTTTACATTATACAGCACCCTGCATCACTGGCCCCTTTACATTACACAGAACCCTGCATCACTGGCCCCTTTACATTACACAGCACCCTGCATCACTGGACCACTTTACATTACACAGCACCCTGCATCACTGGACCACTTTACATTACACAGCACCCTGCAATACTGGACCCCTTTACATTATACAGCACCCTGCATGACTGGCCCCTTTACATTACACAGCACCCTGCATCACTGGCCCCTTTACATTACACAGCACCCTGCATCACTGGCCCCTTTACATTACACAGCACCCTGCATCACTGGACCCCTTTACATTACACAGCACCCTGCATCACTGGACCCCTTTACATTACACAGCACCCTGCATCACTGGACCCCTTTACATTACACAGCACCCTGCATCACTGGCCCCTTTACATTACACAGCACCCTTCATCACTGGACCCCTTTACATTACACAGCACCCTGCATCACTGGACCCCTTTACATTATACAGCACCCTGCATCACTGAACCACTTTACATTCATTACACAGCACCCTGCATCACTGGACCTTTTTACATTACATAGCACCCTGCATCACTGGCCCCTTTACATTACACAGCACCCCTTTCCCTTGACTGAAACACAACACTTTATTGATAGTATATTTATTTCAGGTCAAAAAGAGGAACCTTTTGGAATGAGGGACACATGGATTTGATTCCAGAAGAGGGACAGGCACTCTAAATAAGGCACAACTAGAGGGGAGGGGAGCACTGCAGTCACTGCTTAAATCGGCCCCAGGGCCAGTTCGGCCCTGCTCCTGGCTCTCCCTGGCGATTCCAGGGGGGGGGCAAACGACCCCCCTTGCCCTATTGAGCGGACGCCCATGGTATTGTGACATACTGAAGCAGATCGCATGATCCGCGGGGCAGTATTCCAACATGATAACGACCCCAAACACACCTCCAAGACAACCACTGCCTTGCTAAAGAAGCTGAGGGTAAAGGTGGTGGACTGGCCAACCATGCCTCCATACCTAAACCTTATTGAGCATCTGTGGGCATGGGCGTCCGCTCCATAGGGCAAGGTGGGTCATTTTCCCCCCCCTGGAATCGCCAGGGAGAGCCAGGAGCAGGGCCGAACTGGCCCTGGGGCCGATTTAAGCGGTGACTGCAGTGCCCCCCTCCCCTCTAGTTGTGCCTTATTTAGAGTGCCTGTCCCTCTTCTGGAATCAAATCCATGTGTCCCTCATTCCAAAAGGTTCCTCTTTTTGACCTGAAATAAATATACTATCAATAAAGTGTTGTGTTTCAGTCAAGGGAAAGGGGTGCTGTGTAATGTAAAGGGGTCAGTGATGCAGGGTGCTGTGTAATGTAAAGGGGCCAGTGATGCAGGGTGCTGTATAATGTAAAGGGGTCCAGTGATGCAGGGTGCTGTATAATGTAAAGAAGTCCAGTATTGCAGGGTGCTATAATATCGCGAAATCGAATATGGCGTATTCCGCTCATCACTACACAGGACATGGTTCCAGTAATCCATGTCCTTAGTCTGCTTGTCTTCAGAAAACTGTTTTCAGCTTTCTTGTGCATCATCTTTAGAATAAGCTTCCTTCTGGGATGACAGCCATGCAGACCAATTTGATGCAGTGTGCGGCGTATGGTCTGAGCACTGACAGGCTGACCCCCCACCCCTTCAACCTCTGCAGCAATGCTGGCAGCACTCATACATCTATTTCCCGAAGACAACCTCTATATATGATGCTGAGCACCTTACATTAAACTTCTTTGGTCGACCATGGCGGGTCTGTTCGGTCTGAGTAGAACCTGTCCTGTTAAACCGTTGTATGGTCTTGGTCACTGTGCTGCAGCTCAGTTTCAGGGTCATGGCAATATTCTTATAGCCCGCCTGCTGAACCCAGAAAAGCCAGTCGACCTCTTGATGATGTCAGAGATAACATGGCTGCACAGGACTGATCAGTGGCAGGGCATGAGAGGATATCAGCAGGACAACACTGGACCTGTTGGATGGGTGAGTATCTGAAAAGTGTAGCACCCAGCTCCGGGTAAGCAGGGGTAAAATAAAACAAAAACAGAGGTTGCAGATCTGCTTTAACATTTACTTCTCACTGACATAAATGGGGTTCTCATGAACGTTCACAATTTTTTTTTTTGCTGTGTTCATCACAAATCTCAGGACTAAAAATAGTCAGGACTAAAAAAAAAAAAGTCTGTAAAAAAATATATATTTTTCTTTTGTTAGGTAAAGATGATTGCATATTATTATTTTAAAATCTCCTTTTTTGGAAGTACTGGAGCTTTAGGCTTATAAAAATGTTATTCGTTTCTGTTATACATGGCATGTTGTTTACATTGCACAGTAGCTCAAGAGGACATTTTTACACGAGTGAATGAGTTGGAGCTGTGACTGCTTTCCATCTGCCTAAATGATACCAAAACACTTGCCTATTTATACAGATTGGGGTCCCCTGGAGTCCAACCAGCAGCTGCTTCATTACCCCCTACACTCCCAAGCTGTGACCAAAGAAAGGATCCGTGTGAGGCGGAGGAGCTAAGTAGCTGTTTAGAACGGACCATGAAAAATCCTGCTCTGGGAAAGGAGCAGGAGGTCTTGGAGGGTTAGATTTTATTTACTTATTTTGTCATGGCAGTGGGCAAGGGGGTCCTGTGGACCTAAAGGTAACACTAAACCAAAGCCAAAGCCATTTACTCCCTAACCCCTAATGCTAGCCTAACCCCAACAAATGATCCTTTTCCTTTCTTTTCAGTAGAAGGGGGAGCAATTTTCTTTGCAAAGTGATGATAAGGAAGTGAGGGTAAATCTCTCCAATGTGGAGAATGTGGTGGGTAAAAAAAGACTTTAGCCCAAACCTTTTTATCTGGTACTATTTCCTGTTTGGCCACTAAGTGGCACCCTTCCCATAGACGAATAGTGGATTAAGTTAGGGAGAATGAGATATTCAGGTAGGGATTGAGAGGGCAGGAGGAGGGCCCCATGGGACTTGGACAGGGCCTATTCTACAGAGATGTAATGCTTCCAGCTACTGGCAATCCCCAACTGAGGAATACATGGAGACAGAGGCCCTGGTGTCCTGGATAGGAGGCAGACGGGGATAGGACCACTACCATACACTGGGGAAAATTATTATATGATCTCCTGCAGACTTTGTAGGTTTTCCCACTTACAAATAAATGAAGGGGGAAGTGTTGGGAGTGGCAAAGTACAGTATCTCACAAAAGTGAGTATGTCCCTCACATTTTTGGCATGCTTGGCCAGTCCATCATCTTTACCCTCAGCTTCTTTAGTAAGGCAGTGGTGGAGTTACATCAGGTGTCCCCAGTGCTGCCCCTCCTTACATCAGGTGTCCCCAGTGCTGCCCCTCCTTACATCAGGTGTCCCCAGTGCTGCCCCTCCTTACATCAGGTGTCCCTCAGTGGAGCCCCTCCTTACATCAGGTGTCCCTCAGTGGAGCCCCTCCTTACATCAGGTGTCCCTCAGTGGAGCCCCTCCTTACATCAGGTGTCCCCCAGTGGAGCCGCTTTCTTACATCAGGTGTCTGCCAGTGTCGCCCCTCCTTACATCAGGTGTCCCCCAGTGGAGCCCCTCCTTACATCAGGTGTCCCCCAGTGGAGCCCCTACTTACATCAGGTGTCCCTCAGTGGAGCCCCTCCTCACATCAGGTGTCCCTCAGTGGAGCCCCTCCTTACATCAGGTATCCCTCAGTGGAGCCCTTCCTTACATCAGGTGTCCCCCAGTGGAGCCGCTTTCTTACATCAGGTGTCTGCCAGTGTCGCCCCTCCTTACATCAGGTGTCCCCCAGTGGAGCCCCTCCTTACATCAGGTGTCCCCCAGTGGAGCCCCTCCTTACATCAGGTGTCCCCCAGTGGAGCCCCTCCTTACATCAGGTGTCCCCCAGTGGAGCCCCTTTCTTACATCAGGTGTCCCCCAGTGGAGCCGCTTTCTTACATCAGGTGTCTGCCAGTGTCGCCCCTCCTTACATCAGATGTCCCCCAGTGGAGCCCCTCCTTACATCTGGTGTCCCCCAGTGGAGCCCCTCCTTACATCTGGTGTCCCCCAGTGGAGCCCCTTTCTTACATCAGGTGTCCCCCAGTGTCGCCCCTCCTTACATCAGGTGTCCCCCATTGGAGCCCCTACTTACATCAGGTGTCCCCCATTGGAGCCCCTCCTTACATCAGGTGTCCCCCAGTGGAGCCCGTCCTTACATCAGGTGTCCCCCAATGGATCCCATCCTTACATCAGGGGTCCCCCAGTGGAGCCCCTTCTTACATCAGGTGTCCCCCAGAGGTGTCCCCCTAACATCAGGTGTCCAATATGAGTGTGTACAAGTGCACAAATCAAGGTCCATAAATACATGGACGAGCAAGTTTGGGGTGGAGGAACTTGACTGGCCTGCACAGAGTCCCGACCTCAACCTGAGAGAACACCTTTGGGATGAATTAGAGTGGAGACTGCGAGCCAGGTCTTCTTGTCCAACATCAGTGCCTGACCTCACAAATGCGCTTCTGGAAGAATGGTCACACATTCCCATAGACACACTCCTAAACCTTGTGGACAGAATTACCAGAAGAGTTGAAGCTGTTATAGCTGCAGAGGGCGGGGCCAACTCAATATTGAACCTTACGGACCAAGACTGGGATGCCAATAAAGTTCATGTGCATGTAAAGGCAGGCGTCCCAATACTTTTGGTAATATAATGTAGGTATTGCGGTCAAAAAATGGTTAATATCCCTTTTTAATGCACACACACATAAATGTAAAATTGGTTCATTATAGTTTCCCTTTACAGTTATGGATTCTTTTTTTTCCCTCCTTTTTTTTTATATATAAACCTTAAGCAAGAGACCTGCACAGTGTAATTAATGGAACGGTAATGTTTATTTGGCGATTGATACAGAAGCAAGCTGTACATTGTTCTGTATGATTTAATCTGACAGGAGCTAAACCTCGTCATTATTAAAGTGGTAAGGGAATAATCCCTGATTAATTATCTTCTTAAGATCTTATCACTTTAAAACTCGTTATAATGTTACCAGTCATGAAGGTAAACACGGGATGACCGTCTGTCTGGGAATATGGCCACACCAATATAAATTGCACAGAACATACTGGTTGGATGGCATTTTGGATTTTCCTGGTATAACGGAGGCTTCAGGTGGGGGAGGGGGGACATCATTCACCCCTAGGTCAAAAAAAAGTTGGGTGACACCGAAAGGTATTTTATCATTAAAATGAATTAATAAATATCTGATTGCGAAAATACAAAGTCACTGAAGAAGGTCTCCCGGGCACTTTTACCCAAACCTCCCAACTTTCTGAGATAGGAATGAGGGACACCTATCAGCAAAAGTATGCAGGCGCAAGACACACCCCTTGCCACGCCCCTAAAAGAAAATTGTACACAAGATTGGTTAAACGCACAAGTGCTTTTTTTTTACAACTATTACTACTCCCCTTTTGATATGGGAATGAGCAGGGCTTTTTTTCAGCAGGATTGAGACGGAACGCAGTTCCGGCACCTCCAGCTCTCAATGTATGTAATGGTGCTCGGAGGTGGATAGGGGGTGGAACTAAGGAATGGTGCTCGTAGGTGGGTACGGGGTGAAACCAATGATGGGTGCTTGGAGGTGGGTAGGGGGTGAAACCAATGAATGGTGCTTGGAGGTGGGTAGAGGGTGGAACCAAGGCATGGTGCTCGGAGGTGGGTAGGGGTGAAACCAATGAATGGTGCTTGGAAGTGGGTAGGGGGTGGAACCAATGAATGTTTTTTTGGAGGTGGGTAGGGGGGTGGAACCAATGAATGGTGCTTGGAGGTGGGTAGGGGGGTGGAACCAAAGAATGGTGCTCGGAGGTGGGTACGGGGTGAAACCAATGAATGGTGCTTGAAAGTGGGTAGGGGGTGGAACCAATGAATGGTGCTTGGAGGTGGGTAGGGGGGTGGAACCAATGAATGGTGCTTGGAGGTGGGTAGGGGGTGGAACCAAGGAATGGTGCTCAGAGGTGGGTAGGGGGTGGAACCAGGGCATGGTGCTCGGAGGTGGGTAGGGGGTGAAACCAATGAATGGTGCTTGGAGGTGGGTAGGGGGGTGGAACCAAGGAATGGTGCTTGGAGGTGGGTATGGGGTGAAACCAATGAATGGTGCTTGGAGGTGGGTAGGGGGTGGAACCAAGGAATGGTGCTCAGAGGTGGGTAGGGGGTGGAACCAAGGAATGGTGCTCGGAGGTGGGTAGGGGGTGGAACCAAGGAATGGTGCTCGTAGGTGGGTACGGGGTGAAACCAATGATGGGTGCTTGGAGGTGGGTAGGGGGTGAAACCAATGAATGGTGCTTGGAGGTGGGTAGAGGGTGGAACCAAGGCATGGTGCTCGGAGGTGGGTAGGGGTGAAACCAATGAATGGTGCTTGGAAGTGGGTAGGGGGTGGAACCAATGAATGTTTTTTTGGAGGTGGGTAGGGGGGTGGAACCAATGAATGGTGCTTGGAGGTGGGTAGGGGGGTGGAACCAAAGAATGGTGCTCGGAGGTGGGTACGGGGTGAAACCAATGAATGGTGTTTGGAAGTGGGTAGGGGGTGGAACCAATGAATGGTGCTTGGAGGTGGGTAGGGGGGTGGAACCAAGGCATGGTGCTCGGAGGTGGGTAGGGGGTGGAACCAAGGCATGGTGCTCGGAGGTGGGTAGGGGGTGGAACCAAGGAATGGTGCTCAGAGGTGGGTAGGGGGTGGAACCAAGGAATGGTGCTCGGAGGTGGGTAGGGGGTGAAACCAATGAATAGTGCTTGGAGGTGGGTAGCGGGTGAAACCAATGAATGGTGCTTGGAGGTGGGTAGGGGGGTGGAACCAAGGCATGGTGCTCGGAGGTGGGTAGGGGGTGGAACCAAGGAATGGTGCTCGGAGGTGGGTAGGGGGTGAAACCAATGAATGGTGCTTGGAGGTGGGTAGAGGGTGGACACAAGAGGTCACTCAGAAGGAGAGAGTTCCTGCACTTATTCTCTGAGAAAAAAAGACCTGGGAATGAGGGACACCTACTAGCAAAAGCATCCAGACATAGGACACGCCCCTGCCACGCCCCCTTAAATGAGAATTCATCTAAAAAAAATCTGCTAAACCCACAAGTGCTTTTTTTTTACCACTACTATTCCTTTATATTGGTTTTTGGAATTTACAAATGCAGCAATTTAGAAATTTGATGAAAGGTTTAGGGGTAGAAAACACTTTTTATAAGATAAAAACTGCATTTTATATACAACTTTATAGAGCAGAACAATATGAGGGACAAATGAGGAGGAATGAGGGACAGAGGGACATTGTTCCAAATCAGGGACATTTGGGAGCTATGCTTTTACCCCCTTCTTGCCCAGGCCCAATTTTAGCTTTCAGCGCTGTCACACTTTGAATGACAATTGCGCGGTCATGCTACACTGTACCCATATGAACTTTTTATATATTTTTTCACACAAATATAGCTTTCTTTTAGTGGTATTTAATCACCTCTGGGTTTTTTACTGTTTGCTAAATAAATGATAAAAGACCGAAAATTTTGAGAAAAATACTTTTTCATCGTTTGTTATACTAGTTTGCAAACAGGTAATTTTTTTCCTTCACTGATGGGCACTGATAGGCTGTATTGATGGGCACTGGTAGATGGCAATGATGGGCACTGATAGGCTGCACTTATGAGGTGGCACTGGTGGACACTAATGTGGAGGCACTGGTGGGTACTGATAGGCAGGATGGTTGGGCACTGATAGATGGCACTGATGGGAACTGGTAGGCGTCACTGATGGGCACTGGTAGGCTGCACTGATGGGCAGAACTGATGGGAACTGCTAGATGGCATTAATGGGCATTGATGGGCGGCACTGATGAGGCTGCACTGATAGGCGGGACTGATAGGCACTGGTAGGCAGCACTGATGGGCGGAACTGTTAGGCACTGATAGATGGCACTGATGGGCACTGGTAGGTGGTACTGATGGGCTGTACTGATGGGCACTGACGAGGTGGCACTTGTGGGCACTGATGAGGCTGCACTGATAGGCAAGGACTGTTGGGCACTGATACGTGGCACTGATGGGCACTGGTAGGCATCAGTGATGGGCACTGGTAGGCTGCACTGATGGGCAGAACTGATGGGAACTGCTAGATGGCATTAATGGGCATTGATGGGCGGCACTGATGAGGCTGCACTGATAGGCAGGACTGTTGGGCAATGATAGGCGGGACTGATAGGCACTGGTAGGCAGCACTGATGGGCGGAACTGTTAGGCACTGATAGATGGCACTGATGGGCACTGGCAGATGGTACTGATGGGCACTGACGAGGTGGCACTTGTGGGCACTGATGAGAAGGCACTGGTGGGCACTGATGAGGTTGCACTGATAGGCAAGGACTGTTGGGCACTGATACGTGGCACTGATGGGCACTGGTAGACGGTACTGATTGACACTGGTAGGCGTCTCTGATAGGTGGCACTGATTGGCAAAACTGATGTGCACTGATTGGCAGTACTGGTGGGCACTGTTGGGACGTCACTGATAATCAGGACACTGATAATTAGTGGCCTGATTATCAGTGTACATGTCCCTTTTAGAGAAACCTACTATCGGCTCTCTTTTCCCTTCCTTATGCTGTCAGCATGAGGAAAGGAATGCCGATAACCAGCTTCGATATACATCCATGATCGGCTGTGATTGGACACAGCTGATCATGTGGTAAAGAGCCGCTTCACCTCAATCTATGATGAGCAGTGTCCTCCGGCGTGATCACAGAGCGCGGCGCAAGTGCTATCACAGGGGAGGCCATAACATGATGGCCTACCAGTACTGGACGATGGTGCTTTAGGCGTTATTCGGCTGTAGCGCGGACGGCAAGTGGTTAAAGGGTAACTTCACTTTTGTGGGGAAAAAATGATTTGCAAAAAAAAAAACAATATAACAATTGCGACAAGTCATATTGTAATTGAATATTATAAAAAAACAACCTTTTCCTTTCAATCTGCAACCGCTGTAATTTCCTGTAAAATGCAATATGGCGGTGTTCTGTACACAGTCATGATGTATACAGATCCCCCTCCCCCAGAAACATCATTTCCTGCTTGTGTGGCTCACTGATTTTCCCTGACAAGTCAGATTTTGAGCATCCCCTGCAGCAAAAATTTCATTTTTGGTTAGATACTCTCAAAGCGAAATCACCTCTAAAGGAATGCAGACTTTACCACTTTCTTCAATAGAGCCCTGCAGGTGCAGCAGCTGATTGATAAAATCCCTGCAATGTACATACATCAACCAGAGGGAAATGATTTTTTTTTTTTCAACAAGAGTGTTGTTACTCTTTAGGGCTAAGTTTACACAGGCACAGGGCCAGATTCAGGTAGATGGGAGCATCTTTGCTCTGGAGTAACGCATCTCATTTACGTTACTCTGCCGAAATTTTAGGAGCAAGCGATGTTATTCACGAAGCACTTGCTCCTAAAGTTGCGGCAGCGCATCGCAAATGAGCCGGCGGAATTCAAATTGGGCGGGTACGGGGCGTGTAGTATTTAAACTAAGCGCTATCCCGCGGCGAACGTACTGCGCATGCGTCGAGTGTCAAAGCATCCCCGTGCGCATGCTCCAAATTCTGTGAATGAACGTCAATGACGTCACATTCCCATTCATGAACTTTTTACGCAAGCGACGCCATTTTTTTTTTTTTTCGACGCGATGACGACGCCTATACCTAACATAGGATACTCCACTAGGGGGCTGCTTTATCTATGCGCCGCGTATCGCTTCCGGAAACTTCGTATCGTCATTGCGTCGCGCCCGAATTCGCTCGTGAATTGCCGATTTCCGCTCATTAACATATTTTTTGAGCGTAAATCGGCGGGAACGCCCCCGGCGCCATTTTTTAAGTTGAAGTAACGATGCGATGGCGAAATTCATTTACACTGCTCGCATCGGAACTTCAACCCTGCGTTTCCTGTTTTCTGGTTACAGAAAACAGAAACGCCGGCTTAAAGTGACAGTTAGGCTGGCGGATCACCGGATCACTGGATCCGCCAGCCTAACTCTACCTGAATCTGGCCCATTGACTTTTAACGCTGCCTATAGTGTTAACCACTTGACCACGGCCCCATTGTAAAAAAAAAAATCCTCTTTTTAAAGATGGATATCTCGGTAACAGAAGCAGCTGCTGCCACAACCGAGATATCCATCTCTTCAGTGGGCGGTTCTGTCAATAATAACGGCGGTCTCCGTGGCGGATTTGCCGAGAGATCGCCGTTATCAGTGGCGGGAGAGGGCCCCCCCCCGCCGCTCTCACGCGCCCTCCGCCAGTTACCGGAGCCGTCGGAGGCGATCGGGTCCTCTTGCTGGCTGTGTGGGGATGTGAGTGAGGGCAACATCGCCCCCCACCCGTCCCCATAGCTCTGCTGGGCGGAAGTGACGTCAAAACGTCAGTCCCGCCCATCGTCTTAAAGAAACATTTTTTTTTTTTTTTGTCATTTGAAAAAATGACAGTTTCAATTTTTTTTTCTTTTTTTGCATTTAAGTCTAAATATGAGATGTGAGGTCTTTTTGACACCAGATCTCATATATAAGAGGACCTGTCATGCTTTTTTTTATTACAAGGGATGTTTACATTCTTTGTAATAGGAAAAAAAGTGATCGATTTTTTTATTTTTTTTATTTCAGTGTAAAAAATTATAAACTAAATAAAAATAAATAAGAAAACAAAAAGACGAGCTTGCGCACAGAAGAAAAACGCATACGCGAGTAGCGCCCGCATATGAAAACTGTGTTCAAACCACACAAGTGAGGTATCGCCGCGATCGTTAGAACGAGAGCAATAATTCTAGCCCTAGACCTCCCTCTGTAACTCCAAAAATGCAACCTATAGAATTTTTTAAACGTCGCCTATTAAGATTTTTAAGGGTACAAATTTGACGCCATGCCACGAGCGGACGCAATTTTTAAGCGTGACATCTTGGGTATCATTTTACTCGGCGTAACATTATCTTTCACAATGTAAAAATAAATTGGGCTAACTTTACTGTTGTCTTATTTTTTTAATAAAAAAAGTGATTTTTTTTCCAAACAAAGTGCGCTTGTAAGACCGCTGAGCAAATACGGTGTGACAAAAAGTATTGCAATGACCGCCATTTTATTCTCTAGGGTGTTAGAAAAAAATATATAATGTTTGGGGGTTTTAAGTAATTTTCTTGCAAAAAAAAAAAAACAGTTTTAATTTTGTAAACACGCAAGGTCCTTAAAGGGGTGTTCCAGGCATTTTTTGTGTTTATTAAAAGTCAGCAGCTACAAAAAGTGTAGCTGCTGGCTTTTAATAAACACACACTCGCC
The DNA here is from genome assembly GCA_029574335.1 of Rana kukunoris. Classification (NCBI taxonomy): domain Eukaryota; kingdom Metazoa; phylum Chordata; class Amphibia; order Anura; family Ranidae; genus Rana; species Rana kukunoris. Next base: position 2,431,750 of record CM056053.1, on the reverse strand, counting down.
TGCTCCACGGACCAGCGACGCGCCGGCCGGGGCTCCACTCCTTTCCCCCCCTCCCCGACCGGCGTCTTCATCCTAAGTGTGGGCACCCGGCCATGACAGCTTTTGGCTTTACAGCCCGGGCACCCACTGCGCATGCGCGAGCGGCGCTGCGCTCTCTCATTGGACATGCGATCGCATGGGACCTGTCATGTGTCCCAGGCGATCGCCTACAGGGAGGGGCTGCAGTAAGGCGATTAAGCTATTCGCCTTACCAGCCCCTCGGCGGAAGGAGGAAGTAGGACAGGAAGTTCCACTCCTCCTGAAGCCCACACTCCCCCCCCCCCCAAAAAAAATGACATGCCAAATGTGGCATGTAAGGGGGCGAGGAGTGGGTTAAGCGGAAGTTCCAATTTTGGGTGGAACTCCGCTTTAAGTGGTTCAGACGGCCCTGCATATTCTCCATAACATACATGAAATATAACCTGAGAGCATAAAAACTGAAATATTCTACCACTGGAGTTACCAAGAAAAAATAAGAAGCCATTAGGTGGCATAAACTATCAAGATCTGTGACATTTTTGGCTTTTGATGGATTGATCCTTTTAATAGCCATCGTCATCAGAAGACAATGCATTGAAAAACAGCAGTACCACGAATGGCCAATAGATGGTGGTATAGTGTAACTTGTAAAGTGCTTTATTGTAATTTTTTGAGTTGTCCTTCTACATTATTGTTCTCAATCTACTCAACTGAAAAAAACAAAAAAAAACATAGATAATTATCAAACTGATTTGGTGTCTACTTTGACTTCTGCTTCATATAATAACATGGGGGCTAATCTGTATGACATCATCAGTAACCACAGCCCCTCCTGGACTATATCATGCTGACAGCACAACCCATGCAGATGTAGTGCAGGAACACCTGTAATGGCATCACGGAATGGGGGGCGGGGAATTATTTCTGGTTACACACTGGCTGAAATTAACGTTTTTACACATCTGATCTGCAGATAGATGACAGGATGCCCAAAAGTCAATTTGGGAGATCGAAGCGGCTGTAAAATTTCAGAAATAAAACAATACAGACTTTTAAGTTTAAAGCTGAACCCCCGGGCAATGCATCTCTGTTCTAAATATTACAACGTAAATTATTTATTTTAATACCTGAATTTAACTTGATACCAGCCTCTTGTAATGCCTGTGCAGCAGAGCTCAGAATAAGTTAGGACACCAGCTGTGCATTGAGTATGCGGATAGGATCAGAGAGCAGAGTCATTTAGGGAGAAGCTCATAAGCATCCTGCTGTGTTCACTTTGAACTTTTTGCTAGGGCGTGATTGTCTAGTCCAGTGTGATTTTGGCCCATTTCTTCCACACAGACCATCTTCACATCTTGAAGGTTCTGAATGAATGAATGAATGAAAACTTGTATAGCGTGGCACATGCGAACTGAATCACCTCTGGGCGCTTGTTGTTCCTGTCTCCTTTGATATCAAAAGAGAAAAGTCTTGACCTTTTTCCTGAATGCTAGGTGGTTCTCCTCCAACCGAATGCTGGTTGGTAAAGCGTTCCATAGTCTAGGACCCTGGATCACGAATCTTCTTTCTCCTTTGGACTTGAAGTTGGCTTTCGGAACCTGGAGCAGGTTCTGATTCGTGGATCGCAAAGCGCGATTGGGGTTATGAGCTTTTATTATTTCGCATAAATAAAGGGGGGCATTCCCATGGACACATCTATGCGTAAAACAGAGAGCTTTAAAAGCAATTCTGTCTTTAACTGGCAGCCAATGAAGGGCTCTCAGTGAAGGTGAGATGGATTCCCAGGGTTTTTTCCCAGTCACAAGTCTGGCGGCCGTATTCTGAACGACTTGCAGACGAGCGATTTGGTACTTGGGGAGGCCGAGGTAAAGGGCGTTTGCATAATCCAACCTGGAGTTTACAATTGCTCCCACCACGACCGCTAAATCTTCTTTAGGGATGAACGGAGTGAGTCTGCGTAGTAGGCGCAGTAGATGGTGAGATCCGCTGACTACTGACCCTATTTGTGCGTCCATTGTCATAAAGGAGTCAAAAATGACCCCTAGGCTTTTGACTTTGGCGCTAGGGGTGATGAGTTTGCCCAAAATAGGCGGGGGGGGTCCACGCTGTTGAAAGTTGATTCCTGCGCTTGGCGTGAAACAGAAGAAGTTCTGTTTTTGCTCCATTGAGTTTAAGATAACTCTTTGTCATCCAGTCCTCTATCAAAGAGAGGCATGTCTCTAGATTGAGGTGGTGATCCTGTCTATTGCAGATGCGGAAATACAGTTGCGTGTCATCTGCATATGAGTGGTAGAGCAGTTTTTTGCTGCTGATAATCTCAAAAAGAGGACGAAGATATATGTTAAACAGCACTGGTGACAGAGGCGATCCTTGAGGGACTCCGCATGTAACTGTGCGTTTCTCAGACGTAAAAGGTCCTAACTTCACTGTTTGCGATCGGTTTTCCAGAAAAGAGGAGAACCAAGATAAATCGCCTTCTGCGACTCTGGCTACTTCAGCAAGCCGAGTCAGTAACAGTTTGTGGTCTACCGTGTCGAAAGCTGCACTTAGGTCCAACAGATCTAGAAGACAAGATTCTCCTTCATCTGCGGCCTTGAGAACATCGTCCCATACTTTCAGCAATGCTGTTTCCGTCCCGTGTCCGGGACGGAAGCCTGATTGCAATGGGTCAAGTAGCTTGTAGGTATCTAGATGCTGTTGTAGCTGTTGTACCACTACTTTTTCCATTATCTTTGAGAGTACATTGAGACTTGTTATGGGACGGCGGTGGAGTGGGTCCTTGGGGTCCAGGGAGGGTTTCTTCAGGATGGGTTGGATTATACCCTCTTTCAACTGTGAGGGCACTATGCCCTCCAGGAAAGACTGGTTGATAAGCTGCGTGATGGGAGGAGCCAGGATGTAGGCGCATTCCTTCAGCAGTTTTGTGGGGATAATGTCATTTGGCGCTGTGCTATTACGCAAAGCGCCAATGACATTCTTAGTGGTCTCAATGGAGATGGGTTCCAGGGTAAACTTACCTGATATAGGAGAATTACTATGGGTGCTGTGTGAGAGGCTGCAGGGGGGGCTGAGGGGGGAATTGCTTTGCTGAATGCTTTCACGGATTGCCTCGATTTTATTAATGAAGCAATCCGATAGTTCATTGCAAAATTCTTGTGTGTCCGAACTAGGGGCTTCAATGCATCCTGGTTTCATGGTCTGGGTGACCATCTTGAAGAGTTCGCGGGGGCGGTTCAAGGCGCTGTTGATAGCCTCCGAAAAATAATTTTTCTTGGCTTGGAAAATTTCTTTGTGATATTTTCTTGTCGCCGCCTTGTAGATGGATAGGTGTAGCTCTGAAGAACATCTTTTCCAGGCAGATTCTGCCCTTCTGCGTTCTTGCTTCAGTAACGACAGCTGGTTGTTAAACCAGTTCTGTGGGCAGCGCCGATCCTAGGCGGGGTGCACAGGGTGCATTGCACCCAGGCGCCTGCAGAGGTGGGGGCGCCGAACATCTAACAGACTCTCTAACAGAAGCCCTCTCTGTGTCCATCACAGAGGCCCCCGTCCAGGTCCCAAGAAAGTGCTTCTCTTCCTATATTTTGTTTATTGTTAAGAGGTCATGTAAGGATCCCGGGGTAATGAAGACTTCACGGGGGAGCATCTCTGTGGTTGAGTCATTGGCATGTAAAGGGGAGGAGTTAGTAAAATGACCATGCTCCATGTGGGGGTGCCAGAAACATTTCTGCACCCAGGCGCCTGTGACCCTAGGATCTGCCCTGTCTGTGGGCCTATTCTATGAACTCTGATCTTTAGTACTTTCCATAGATTTTCTATTGGCTTCAAGTCGGGTGATTGGCTGGGCCATTCTAGCAGCTCTTTTATCTTTCTTTGAAACCAATTGGGAGTTTTCTTTGGCTTTGTGTCTGGGATCATTGTGTCCTCCTGAAATGTCTTCCCTCGTTCCATCTTCATCATCCTGGTAGATGGCAGCACATTTTTTTATCAGGAATGTCTTGGTAGATTTTTCCATTCATCTTTCCTTTAATGATATGACGTTTGCCAGAACCGTATGCCGAAAAACAGCCCCGCCCCCTCCATGATGTTCCCATCTCCAAACTTCACTGTTGGTATGGGGGGTGTTTTTGGGGTGATGTGCCATGTGACCTCCAAACATGGTGTGTATTATGGCCTCCAAAGTGTTCAATGTTGATGTCATCTGTCCAGACTACAGCGGAACCTCGGATTATGAGCAGAATCTGTTCCAGAAAAATGCTCGTAATCCAAAGTACTTGCATATCAAATCGATTTTCCCCATTGAAGTCAATGGAAACAAAAATAATTAGTTCCGCATTGACTTCAATGGCATGCAATACCGCATGCGGCCAGAGGTGGGGGGGGGGCCACCGGAGAGCCTCGGAAACGGCCAGAAAGGCCTGAGGACACCTCGGCTGACCGCAGCAAACCTCGGAAAGACTCAGTTCTATCATAGATAGATAGATAGATAGATAGATAGATAGATAGATAGATAGATAGATAGATAGATAGATAGATAGATAGATAGATAGAGAGAGAGAGATAGAGAGAGAGAGATAGAGAGAGAGAGAGAGATAGAGATAGATAGATAGATAGATAGATAGATAGATAGATAGATAGATAGATAGATAGAGTATATATATATATATATATATATATATATATATATATATACTAAAAATATATGTGTATCTAAATAAATAAAAAAATAATATATATATATATATATAGGTAGATAGATAGAGTAATATATATATATATATATACACACACATAATTGTTATATATAAATATATATATATATATATATATATAGATAGATAGATAGATAGATAGATAGATAGATAGATAGATAGATAGATAGATAGATAGATAGATAGATAGATAGATAGATAGATAGATAGATAGATAGATCGATAGATAGATGGAGATATATAGATAGAGATATATAGATAGATAGATAGATAGATGGATATATATATATATATATATATATATTTATATATATTTATATACACATTTTTTGTGTTAGGAATACATACTTGAATTTTTTATTTTTTTTTGTTAAACAGAGTTTAGTGTCATTTATCTGTTAGCGAAAATGAAAAGTATCACTGACAGTACTCAACTGTGCTGTTGGAAAGATAAAATCTGGATCCTGTTTGTCCACTAGATGGCACTCTAGCTGCATAGTAATGTGTCTTCCTAGTCCATTCACATTAGATTCAGAAATATTTGCACCTTTTTTTCCTCTCTCCTAACTCACAAGATGACACAAGGAGGGTGAAGTGATAGTTTTACCTCTACAGAGAAAATAGCATTGGCTTCTAATAGTCACAATAAGACTGCAAGGACCCTGTTCTGCAAATGGTCTGGCATCTTCCTAAAAAAAAAAAAAAAAATGGAGGACTGCCAGACAATGGCTACATTGTAACCAGGCAAAGTGCAGAAATTATAAGAATCCTTCAACAAGATGACTCTCACCGGATGTGCTACCATAAGGAGACTGCAAATTAGGCAATGGAATCTAGAAAAGTTTGAGGAACTTCAGAAGTAACTTGGAGATTTTCTGCTTCTCTACCCACAGAGCTCATCTGTCTGCCAAGAGTTGAGGAACTACAAGTCCCAGCAAGCAGAACACCAGCTGGAAGTAAATCATTTTATTTGACAACTGGAGTGCAGATTTTGTGGAAAGAAATCGGAGGGTCTCTGATTGAAGGGGTTTCATTATTATGGCAATGGCTATTATATATACTGCATTATATATTACATATAAAATATATACTATTTCATTATATAGATAGATAGGTAGATAGATAGATAGATAGATAGATAGATAGATAGATAGATAGATAGATAGATAGATAGATAGATAGATAGATAGATAGATAGATAGATAGATAGATAGATAGATAGATAGATAAATATATATTTATATAGATATATATATTTATATATAGATATATATCTATGTATGTATATATATATATATATATAGATATCTATATCTATCTATCTATATATATAAATAAAGATAAATATATTCTCTCTCTCTCTCTCTCTCTCTCTCTCTCTATATATATATATATATATATACTTATGAGGTACTTATATTGCGCCATCAATTTAGCGGCTTAAGGACCAGAAGGATTTTTTCCCCACAAATAGAGCTTTCTTTTGATGATATTTGATCACCCCTTTGTTATTTATTTTTTGCGTTATAAACAAAAAAAGAGCGACAATTTTGAAAAAAAAAACTCAATTTTTTACTTTCTGCTATAAAACATTTACAATAAAAATATGTAATTATATGCATTATACACTGGGTGACACTCGGAACGGTTCAAAGTAATTCAGAAATACTTGTAAATACTTGAAAAATACTCAGTTCCCGAGTGTTTCCGAGGGTTTCCGAGATCAGCCGAGCTGTCCCCGAGTATTTTTGAGGCTCTCTGGCGCCTTGTCAACCTCTGGCCAAATGCGGTATTGCATGCCATAGAAGTCAATGCGCAACTAATTATGTTCGTTTCCATTGACTTCTATGGGGAAACTCGCTTTGAACTACGAGTGCTTTGGGATTACAAGCATTCTCCTGGAACGGATTATGCTCATAATCCAAGGTTCCACTATATATATATATATATAGATTACATTCACATCAGTCTCTGCCCTCAAGGAACTATATACTGTATACAGTATAGAGAGCGAGAGAGAGATCTATTTATCTATATAAATGATTTCTTATTTCTTATTCCAAGAGTAGTAATAAAATATCAGAATATATAAAATCTAAGATTCTGCAATGTAAAGTAGAGTTTTTTGTTCTGTATCAAAAGCTATTAAAAAATAATGACTTCAGAATCATAAAGCCATGGGTCTTAGGACAGGGGACAGAGGACATGGCAATGCCCCTTCTCTGTGTGTGGCACCATTTTTTGTGAATGACACCCCAACACATTGTACAGTAGAGTCCAACACACACCACAATGGATCAAAAAACGCACATGGCCTTTTTTTTGTCTAACAATGTGGCACACCACAACGCACGCATGCGTTGCGGTGTGCTGCATTGCAAAAAAAAAAGGCATGCTTTTCCATCCGTTGTGTTTTGTTAGCACCTCATCCTTAATGAATGTGCCCTCTGAATGCCATGCACGTTAGCGGGTGACAAAATGTGCATTAACATGTGTGCATTAACAGTACTGCAATGGAAAGCTTAAGTGTGAATGGCGCCATAAAATCACGCAGCATGGCTGTGGGTACAAAAGACAACACAAAGCCCATTATGTGGTGTACGTTTAATAAACGGTGAAAAGCGGGTGATAAGTTGTGATAAATCTTTTCACAGTCAATCACAGTGATAATTCCCTACAGAGGTGTTTAATAAACCGTGATAAGTGAGGTAGGAGCTAAGGGGATAATTTACTAAAACTGGAGAGTGCAAAATCTGGTGCAGCTCTGCACAGAAACCAATCAGCTTTTTTTTTTTTTACAAACCTTAATTGAACAAGCTGAAGTTAGAAGCTGATTGGCCACCATGCAGAGCTGCACCAGATTCTACACTCTCCTAATAAATGTCTCCTCTCTTCTTTTCACTTTGTATTATTTGTGAACTACACAGAAAGTAATCATTATCAGTAATAAATCAACTTTGATTACTTTATTTATATATATGCAGAGTGTTTTTTTTTTGGGGGGGGGGGGGGGGGGCGCGGCAAACAACCACCCCCGCCGCACTGTTTGCCGGTCGGTCCGGCACATACCCCATCCTGGTGGCAGGCAGTGTGGTGCAGCTGCTCGGCTGCAAATTCTGTGCTTCATGGCAGCTACCAGCTCCTCCCCTTTCTCCTCCTAGGCATCCAATAGGATCGCCTGTCCTTTCAGCCAATTCGGGTGACCGTTGTCAAAACCCGCTCTCTGATTGGCCGGGAGGAGGATCAGTGTTACAACAGCGAATAATGATTTGCTGTTGTAACACACCTAAGTGGGATCAGAGCGCACTCTCTACAACCCAAGCCCACCCTATATTGAAGCCTCTGGCTCTTATCGGTGCTTAAAAAAAAAAACACCTACCCCCCCCCCCTCCCCGCATTGGAATCCATGCGTCGGTGTCCTGAAAGGGGCCAGACGCATGTATAGGGGAGGCAACGATGGACAGGGGGGGCAGTGCCCGTGTGCCTTTAACCACTTCAGCCTCTGAGGATTTGGCTGCCAAATGACCGGGCCACTTTTTGCGATTCGGCACTGTGGCTTTAACTGGCAATTGCGCGGTCGTGCGACGTGGCTCCCAAACAAAATTAATGTCCTTTTTCCCCCCAAAAATAGAGATTTATTTTGTTGGCATTTGATCACCTCTGCGTTTTTTTTGTTGTTTTTTTTGCGTTCTAAACAAAAATAGAGCGACAATTTTGACAAAAAAACAATATTTTTTTTTGCTATAATAAATATCCCCCCAAAAAAAATATATATATATATATATATAAAAAAAATCCTCACTTTAGGCCGATATGTATTCTTCTACATATTTTTGGTAAAAAAAATCGCAATAAACGTTTATTGATTGGTTTGCGCAAAATAACGGATAGTTTTATGCCATTTTTATTAATAATTTTTTTTTTACTAGTAATGGCGGTGATCGGTGATTTTTATCATGACTGTGACATTGTGGCGGACACATCGGACACTTTTGACACTATTTTGTGACCATTGTCATTTATACAGCGAACAGTGCTATAAAAATGCACTCATTACTGTGTAAATGACACTGGCAGGGAAGGGGTTGAGCACTAGGTGGCGAGGAAGGGGTTAAGTGTGTCCTAGAGAGTGATTCTTACTGTGTGGGGGCTGGGCTTCCACAGACATGACATTGGCATAGTTCACAACTGTGAAGTCAGTTCCAAGATTAAAAAAAAAAAAAGTAGAACGTGCTGCATTTTTCCTGCACTGGACTGTACTGGACAGGGCCGCTGATAGAGGGGGACCACCAGTCCTTCTGTAGGGGGCTTGGGCACACAGGGGGCCCAAACAGCAAGGGGAATTAGTGCAGTTCGGCAGAGGGGCAGTTACAGAAGGATGCCCTGTGCGGCTCTCTGCAGCAGCTGAAAGCCAGGTTCTCCCTCTCCTGTCGGCTTTCAGCTGCTGCAGGGAGAGACACAGACACAGGGCATTGTTTCTGTAATTGATTCCCTTGCACTGATTGCCCTCCCTGTTCTGCCTGCTTCTGATATCCCGTCACTGTGAAAATACACACACATATATATATATATATATATATATATATATATATATATATATATATATTTTGTAAAAAAACAAATACTGTACAAAAGGGCGAATTCACTCAAGTTTTCTGCTATGTTTGTGTCCGCTAATAATGATTTTAGTGTATTTTTTGTGAAAATACGGTCTTGATATATTCGTGTTTTGTAACAGCAGCCATGGTACTGAAACATGGTAAATGCATCAAAAACACACCGGAGTGCACTGGAACACATAAAAAATGCATAAAAAATGCACCTGACCCCAGTACAGTAAAAATTTTTTTAAAAAAAACAAGACAAAAGATGGAAAAAAAAGCATGTGGAATGCATGCGGAAATGCATCAAAAACGCACTGGAATGCGCCATAAATGTGTTAAAACTGTGCATGCAGAAACGCACCCATAACGGATCTGGAGTGCGCTTTTGTGGTGTGAACCAGCCCTGAATGTTCAGACATCGCTGTGCAGCAGTCACTCGGAGTCGAGGCTCTTTATTGTGTTTATTAAATCCATTGCATTTTGGAAAGTCGCTTTATACAACCATGAATTTCCTCCCTCCAGTATTTACTCTGTGGATGGAAACCTCACATCCGACTCTCCCTAACACGACTGTAATGAGTGATTATTCCCATGTAATATTTAATTAAGAAGAGAAAAGATTCAATGTACACTTTCCTGTACACAGCCCCAGAGACAGATAATGAATTCCCCTATAGCTCTATACAATGTCGTGCGCTTGTTGGCTGTAGCGAGATCAAAGAGTCAGAATTCCCCCGAGCGCGCCTTTTGCTAATCTGATGCAGCTAAATAATGTTACTTCGCAGCCAATCAGAACAAGGATGAATCGTTTAATCTATAAGTAAATGAAGTTATAAAATAAATACATTGTAATCCATAAATAAATTAAAAAAAACATTAAATAATGTAAATAAAACAATAAAAATGTTTTTAACAAATCAAAATCAAAATAAATAAAGTTCAATCTATAGTAAGATATCTATTTTAGGGCAGAGAATAGTAAAATTCTTCATAATTACTACAAAAAAAAAATAATAATAATAATAATAAATAAATAAAGTTCAAACTATAGTAAGATATCTATTTTGGGGCAGAGAATAGTAAAATTCTTCATAATTACTACAACAAAAATAATAATAATATTAATAATAAAAAAATAAAATAAAGAAGACAGGGTGTCACTATAACTATGAATGGCATTCCTCGCTAAACTCGCTTCTTTGAAGTTAATTTACTAAGACCCCTTTCGCACTGCGTCCGCGGTAAAGGGACGCTCATTTTAGCCTGTTAAAGCGCCACTTTTGCACCGCTTTTTGGCCGATAACAGGGCGTTTTTAACCCAAAAATGGGTTAAAAACTCCCGCGTTGCGCCAGTTCCGAAGTGCTTTTCAGAAGCGCTGCCCACTTATTGCAATTGGCGGGGGGTGTTTCGGGAGTCCTGTATACAGCGCTCTCAACCCGCTCCAAAGATGCTGTTTGCAGGGCTTTTCCGAACACCCGCAAGCGCACCGCCCCAGTGTGAAAGCAGTCTTCAGGCGCTTTCCTGACGCTATTTCTAGCACTTAGCCCTGGTTCAGGACTTTTCCGAACGCCCTGCAAGCGCACCGCCCCAGTGTAAAAACAGTTTTCAGGCGCTTTCCTGACGCTATTTCTAGCACTTAGCCCTGGTTCAGGACTTTTCCGAACGCCCTGCAAGCGCACCGCCCCAGTGTAAAAACAGTTTTCAGGCGCTTTCCTGGCGCTATTCCTAGCACTTAGCCCTGGTTCAGGACTTTTACGAACGCCCTGCAAGCGCACCGCCCCAGTGTAAAAACAGTTTTCAGGCGCTTTCCTGGCGCTATTTCTAGCACTTAGCCCTGGTTCAGGACTTTTCCAAACGCCCCGCAAGCGCACCGCCCCAGTGTGAAAGCAGTTTTCAGTCGCTTTCCTGGCGCTATTTCTAGCACGTAGCCCTGGTTCAGGACTTTTCTGAACACCCCGCAAGTGCACCATCCCAGTTTGAAAGCAGTTATTAGATGCTTTATTGGTGCTATTTCTAGCACTTTGCCCTGGTTCACATTAATGCGATTTGGCATGCGAGTTGACATGTCAACTCACTTGCCAAATCAACGGCAATTGCCAGCAATGACACAGTTTGAATTGGTGCGGCGCCGCACCTATACCCAAAAGTCGTTTTTGGGGTGCCCATTGACATCTGTGCAGAAACCCGCACAGATGTCTCTAAAAACGCCCCCGAAGTCGGGACTGACCTACGGGAATTAAATCATGCGCGTTCAGCTTAACTCGCATAATTTCATACAACTGAAAACTGCCTCAGTGTGAAAGGGGTCTAAAAATGGAGAGTGCAGCTGTGCATGGCAGCCAATCAGCTTCTAACTTCAGCTTGTTCAATTTAATTTTGACAAAAAAACTGAAAGCTGATTGGTTTCTATGCAGAGCTGCACCAGATTTTGCACTCTCCAGGTTTAGTAAATCAGCCCTGCCGTGTTCTTCTGCTTTACAGGCTCTAGATGCTCCCGTGTAAAATATTAAGGTTTGGTCTATTGCTGTGAAATAACTGTGTACACCTAAGGCTGCATTCACATCTAGGCGTTTTTACGCTGGAGTGGAAATTTAACATTCCCCTCTATGGAGATGGTTCACATCTCCACGCCGAACGCCCGAAACGTCGAACGCCTGAAGCCCAAAACAAGTCCCGGACCCTATTTTTCAGGTGTCTTCGGCGTTCGGCATAGGAGATGATGGACCTCTCCAAAAAGGGGGGTTAAAAACGAGGCGTTTTGTCGCCGCAAATCGCGGTACAAAACGCCTCACATTTGTCGCCGCAATTCGCGGGTCAGGACGCGCGATTAGGTGTGAATGCAGCCTAAGGGGAAAAGGAGTCATTTACTAAAACTATTTTTTTTTTATTATTATTATTGGTGAAGCGAGTCTGCATTTGTTTCAAGTATCCATTCACATGTAGAGGTCCCTCTCTGCAGCTGGTTGGATATTTGAAGGCTCCTTTTACCAGCAGTGAAAATGTATTAAAATAACCAGACAAAATACGTGTTGCCTTCAGACTCCACCAGGGTTCCTCCAGACAGAGCTTGCTAGGGGCATCTTGAGTGAATTCTGCCTCTCAGATACGTTCCTACTGACACCATTCATTGTTTTTCGCTATCTGTTACAGGTGGAAATGCTTCCACAAGTGTAAGGAGTATTCTTCCCACTGACCATCACACTATTGTATCATGAGTTGTAGATATAGTAACTTTTATCAGGGGTTCTCTGACGCCGGAAATTGATTTCAAGGGATACTTTGTGTTGAAGGACCAATATACAGAGACAATGGCCATCTGCAACAAGCAATGACTAAGTATTGATAAGGACATTTGAAAACCCTGTACAGACATAAGGGAATGAGGTGGGTTGTAAACACTTCTCTGAAGTTGACCCTTTCAATGTCCTGCATTAAAATATTAAACTTTTCAGAAAGGTGGAGTTACCCTTTAAGCATGTGTTCTTGCAATTAAAGGATTGTAGGACAATAGGGAAGTCATATATATAATCTAATCTAATATATATTAGAATATATATATATATACATATATATTGCCTTATAGCAGGGATCCTCAAACTACGGCCCTCCAGCTGTGGTAGAACTACACATCCCATGAGGCATTGTAACACACTGACATTCACAGACATGACTAGGCATGATGGGAATTGTAGTTCCTGAACAGCTGGAGGGCCGTAGTTTGAAGACCCATGCCTTATAGTGTCCACAGGCCTACATAGTAGCAAGTCACGAACTCTCTATCTGGCCACCATATGGGTTGTTTCTGGGAAAATTAACTGGGAATATTCATCCTGGCCAATTGATCCTTACTCAGCTTATAGTATTTCAGGGAGGAAAACAGGGAAACCTTACATATATTTCCCCAGGCCTACATAGTGGCAGGCCATCTGGCAACCAAATGATTGGCTGAGCTGAGCCGGAGAGCACTATGGGTTGTTTCTGGGGAAATCAACTGCTATGGACTAGAAATATCCTCCCTGGCCAATTGATCATTACTAAGCTAATAGTATTTCATGGAGGACAATAGGGAAGTCCTACATACATTGCCTCACAGTATCCACAAGCCTACATAGTGGCGAGCCATGTATTCTCTACCTGACCACCAAATGATTGGGTGAGCTGAGACAGGGAGCACTATGGATTGTTTCTGGGGAAATCAAATGCAATCAATTGGGAATATCCTCCCTGGCCAACTGATCCTGACTCAGCTAATAGTATTTTTAGGGAGGACAATAGGGAAGTCCTTAATATATTGCCTCATAGTGTCCAAAGGCCTACATAGTGGCAGGCCATGTATTCTCTATCTGGCAACCAAATGATTGGGTGAGCTGAGACGGGGAGCACTATGGGTTGTTTCTGGCAACCAAATGATTTGGAGAGCTGAGATGGGGAGTATTATGGGTTGTTTCTGGAGAAACCAACTGCAATCGACTGGAAATGGCCATCATGGACAATTGATCCCCACTCAGCTAATAGTAATTTAGGGAGGACAATAGGGAAGTCCTTCATATATTGCCTCATATTGTCCAAAGGCCTACATAGTGGCAGGCCATGTATTCTCTATCTGGCAGCCAAATGATTGGGTGAGCTGAGACGGGGAGCACTATGGGTTGTTTCTGGCAACCAAATGATTGGGTGAGCTGAGACGGGGAGCACTATGGGTTGTTTCTGGCAACCAAATGATTGGGTGAGCTGAGACGGGGAGCACTATGGGTTGTTTCTGGCAACCAAATGATTGGGTGAGCTGAGACGGGGAGCACTATGGGTTGTTTCTGGCAACCAAATGATTGGGTGAACTGAGACGGGAGCACTATGGGCTGTTTCTGGAGAAATTGCAATCAACTGGAAATATCCATCCTGGCCAACCGATCCTCACTCAGCTTATAGTATTTAAGGGAGGACAATAGGGAAGTCCTACATACATTGCATCATAGTGTCCACAGGCCTACATAGTGCCAAGCCATGTATGTATTCTCTATCTGGCAACCAAATGATTGGGTGAGCTAAATGAGACGGGGAGCACTATGGGTTATTTCTGGCAACCAAATGACTGGGTGAGCTGAGATGGGGAAAAGTATGGGTTGTTTCTGGAGAAACCAACTGCAATCGACTGGGAATGGCCATCATGGACAATTGATCCTTACTCAGCTAATAGTTTTTTAGGGAGGACAATAAGGAAGTCCCACATAAATTGTCTCATAGTGTCCACAGGCCTAAATAGTGGCAAGCCATGTATTCTCTTCAGAAAGCTGAGACGGGGAGCACTATGGGTTGTTTCTGGAGAAATTGCAATCAACTGGGAATATCCATCCTGGCCAATCGATCCTCACTAAGCTAATAGGATTTCAGTGAAGCTTTGCAGATATATGATTGTTCTCTGTTCAAACCATAAAAGGGGCAGTTGTTCTTCTATATGTGTACTTGCCCATGGTCCATTCACACGTATGCATTGAGTTAACGCATGCTGAAACAAGCATTAACACACGTTGCCAAATTGCATGGCAATGCAGCTGCAATACATACTGTGCGTTGCGGTGTCGTTCATTGTTAATGACATAACAGCACATTGTACAGTAGGACCCAACGAACCACAAAGCACTGCAGCATGGGAACAGCAAACTGCAATTGATAAAAAATAGGTAAAAACAATTATTTCATCTATTGTGTGTTGGTGGCTCTTTCATAAATGACCTTAACACAACGCATGTTATCAAAGGTCATAACTCTTACTAACGCACTGCAACAAACAGATCACTGAAGTGTGAATGTCCCCTAAGCCAACACATTAACATGAGTTGCGTTAAGGCAAGGTAGGGATGAATTTCGGTTTTGTACAATTAAAGTCGCAAGTGATCGATCGCCTGCTTTACAATGCATTATTTAGCTTGTAATAGCAAGAACTATATCGCATAGACATTCACAAGAACGTCACAAGAAAATGATTTAGTCGCAGGATTTTATTTAGTAATGTGAACAAAAAGGAGCCGCGTGTAGCTTTAGTTCATAGCAAGGGTTCTATGAGCGATTATTAGTCATGTGATCGTGGTGATGGCCGCCGATCGAAGCTTAGTGCTACAAATGAGTCACATGGCAGACAATAGAAGTGAAATTTTGCTCCTATTATTTGAGCGATTAATCGTGCATAGTCACTTCCACATTCACTCACAAGAGGTTTTAAGTACGGGAGAATCTTTTAAACTGCACTGCCTTCCCATTAAACCACAAATCATGGAAAACTGATTGGACAAGGTTAAGGGAATTTAAAAAAAATATATATAAATATAAATAAAATATATATATAGTTGCATGTGTAGCGCTCTCCTTGTTGTATGACTTTTAGGTCCCTTTTACACTTGTGTGACTTGTCCTGCGACTTAGGACTGCAAAGTCGCATGACAAGTCGCACCCCATAATTTCCATTGAGTACCGTTCATATTTGTGCGACTTCTCCAAAAAGCAGTGTTTTTCACGCCATTTTATGATTGTGTGGACTTGGTATTAGGAAGCTTGTACAGAGATCATTCAATCAGATTGTGTCATGTATGGCCACCTTGACCTCCTCCTCCCACCTGCTGTATAGCAAAACGACTACGAGTGGGATCTCCTCTCGTTCTGGGATGATGTCATATGACGTCGCCCCAGTGTCACCGTTCTTGCTCGTTGTAGAGACTCAGGGCGACCCCAATCTCGGTAAAGAGCCAATGACGCATCTCTTTACCCATGGGATCGGCTGTGTCAGATCACATGTAAACACAGAAGTGCCGTTTATCGACTCTCCTTGCCTCACATTGACAGAGTGTGAAGAGAGCCGATCAGTAGCATCTCCTCTCAGGGGAGACATGTACAGGTAATCAGGGCACTGCTCATCAGTGCAGTGCCCAGAACTTAGTGATGCCAGTCTGTGCCCATCAGTGACACCCATCAGTGATGCCAGTCAGTGCTGCCTTTCAGTGCTCATCAGTGCCTGCTCATTAATGCTGCCCAGTGCCCATCAGTGACACCAATCAGTGTCCATCAGTGATGCCAGTCAGTGCTGCCTTTCAGTGCCTATCTGTGATGTCTATTAGTGCTCACCAGTGCCGTAAATCAAGCAATACACCACTCCAGCTAGCAATTCCGATCAGCGGCATCTCCTCGCAGTGGAGACCTGTACAGGTAATCAGGGCACTGACCACCAGTGCAGTGCCCAGAAGTGATGCCAGTCTGTGCCCATAAGTGACACCAATCAGTGCCCATCAGTGATGCCAGTCAGTGCTGCCTTTCAGTGCCCATCAGTGCCTGCTCATCAGTGCTGCCCAGTGCCCATCAGTGCCACCAATCAGTGCCCATCAGTGATGCCAGTGAGTGAGGCCTTTCAGTGCTCATCAGTGCTGCTCAATGGCCATCAGTGACACCAATCTGTGCAACTTAGTGATGCCAGTGAGTGATGCCTTTCAGTGCCTGCTCATCAGTGCTGCCCAGTGCCTTTCAGGGCCCATCAGTTCCACATATGAGTGCCCATCAGTGCAGCATATTAGTGCCTCCTCATTAGTGCCACTTCATCAGTGCCGCCCCATCAGTGCACATCAGTGAAAGAGAAAAATTACTTATTTACGAAATTTTTGGCCAGAAACTTAAAAAAAAAAAAAAATCCCAGAGGTAAATAAATACCACCAAAAAAAGCTCTATTTGTGTGCAAAAAAAAATGATTAAAAACGTATATGGGTGCAGCGTTGCACGACCGCGCAATTGTTATTCAAAGTGCACCGGCGCTGAAAACTGAAAATTGGCCTGGGCAGGAAAGGGGGGGGGGGGGTATATGTGCCCAGTATTGAAGTGGTTAAAAGAGATTGTACAATCCCCTCGTATGGTGTATTGCCAGAGCTGCCTGGAAGTTCAGCTTTTATTAACCCTTTATGAGCAGAAGAAAAGAAGCCGCCTCAGCCAACCAGTATTACAGGACTTGCTGTGGGTTTTTTTTTTGTCCTTAGTTAGCATGGCAAAGGGAAATGTTTGGATGGCCGGGGGCTGTTTGTGTATCCCCTGCAGCTCCCCCATTCTAAGTCAATGAGGAAGCAGCTGGGTTGCATGCTCAGGCTCCAGCTCCTCAGCACTCACTTTTTTTTTTTTTTTTGAATGGGGATCTTATTTTTTATTTTTTTTGGTTGCAGCACACAGCTTTGTTGTTGTGAACTAGTCGGACGGGTTGTAGGGTGTTGCTGTCGCTTTCGCAGAGCTTTGGCCAATGGCACCAGATCCACCCTACTGTGCGTAAGAGAGCATTGGGGGGGATTTAAGCAAGCCTATGGTGATGTGCATTCAGCACTGTCTCCTATTGCCAGCCAGTCACAGAGCCCCCCCCCCCCCCTCCTCCTCTCCTCCTTTCATGCTCCTCCTCCTGACTTGCTCCTTGCTTCTGCTGCTGGAACTTGCTGCAACACTCAGGAAGCCTCAGCACACTCTCTCTCACTATTTTAAGGGACGCTTCAAGCTGTGGAATGGCTCCTTGAAAACCGAACCCAACCCCCCCCTACACCCCCCAACCAACACCCCAAAAGCAGCTGAACCCCCTAAAAAAGAAAAAGAAATAAATCAGCATCACATCTCTTGGTTCTAGAGCATGACAGGAGTCTATGAAAGGAGACTTCCCACCATCAGAAGCAACGATTTCTCTTCTTCTTCTTCTTCTTTCCAAGCTGCCAGCATCATGCACCACCCTTCCCAGGATTCACCTACCTTACCTGAGTCCTCTGCCACCGACTCCGGCTACTACAGCCCAGGAGGGGCCACCAGCCACCCACACCATGGCTACTGCTCGCCCACCTCTGCCAGCTATGGAAAGGCTCTCAATGCCTACCAGTACCAGTACCATGGCATGAACGGATCTGCCGCAGCCACTTACCCTGCCAAGAGCTACGCCGACTATAGCTATGGGAGCCCCTACCACCCTCACCACCAGTATGGAGGGGCGTACAACAGGGTGCAGCCACCCACCAGCCAGCCAGGTAAGCTTGGGCTACAGAGTTTGGGGTGCGGAAGGTGGTCGCCGCGCAGCTGAAAGTAGTGGCCGCGCAGCGCGGAAGGTGCGGAGGGTGCGGAGGGTGGTGGCCGCGGCAGTCTTGGGGGGGGGGGACCCCCGCTTGCCTTCACACCCCCTCCCTCCAACTCCCCCCTTCAGGAGTCTGGGCGGCCAGCTATTCGTGGCTGCGGTCTCGGGCAGTCCTAAAAACCATGTCTGTGCCTCTTCCTCCTCCGAGGGTTTATCTCCCCCGTTCCATTTATAACCCAGGCGCCGCCAGTCAGCACCATAACAAACCGCAAAACTCCATTCCAAAGAGAACAAACAAAACAAAAGCAGAATAGAGACAGAAGAGAGAGAGAGAGAGAGAGAGAGAGAGAGAGAGAGAGAGAGAGGCGGCTCACTGCACCCGGAGGGCATGGGGGCTGCACAGGGGCCCCGAGCAACCGGGCTGAGGAGGCAAGGGGGGCGCAGTGCCACCGGGGCAATAAGGGCTCCTAAGGATATAGAAACTATATATATAGTGTGTGTGTGTGTATAACTATGTATATGTATACATATTTGTTATTTTATTTATTATGTATACATTTTTTATTTATATATATATATATATATATATATATATATATATATATATATATATATATATATATATATATATATATATATATATATATATATATATCAAATGCATTTTATATGTTGATATATATATATATATATATATATATATATATATATATATATATATATATATATATATATATATATCTCTATATAGATTTATGTCTATATATATATAGAGAGAGAGAAAAAGAGAGCTAGATATATATATATATATATATATATAAATATAAGTTTATTTATACATTATGCATTTTATATGGTATTTTACATATAATATATCTATAATATATATATATATATATGTGTGTGTGTGTGTGTTTGTGTTGGTAGTGGCACTCAGCAGGGGGGGGGGGCACTGCCATGGAGCACTCAGAGATGATGAAGTAGTAGTAGTAGTAGTAGGGATCACTCCGGACTTCTCTATAGTATCAGATACAATGTAGATAACCCATACTATATCTATTATTTTGCTCTTTACTGAATCCTATTAGTGCCCCGAAGCTCTACTACTATCTCTCCTATTTTCAACTTTCAATTCTCTCTTCTATCTCCCTCTTTCCTTCTTTCAATTCTCTCTTTTCTTCTCTGTTTGTCTTTCTTTCACTTTCTCTCTGCTGCTCCTTACTTTACTACATTTGTATCCATATAGTATATCTCTCAAATATCTATATACACATATCTATATACTTTTATACTGGGAAACTTTCTTTCCTCTTCTCTCTCTATACCTCTCTTTCTCTTCTCTTTGGCTCTCTTTCCTCTTTCAATTCTCTCCTTCTCGTTCTCTCTCTTTCCTCTTTCAATTCTCTCCTTCTCTTTCTCTCTCTTTCCTCTTTCAATTCTCTCCTTCTCGTTCTCTCTCTCCTCTGTCTCTCTTGTCTCACTATCACTCTCTGCCCCTCTCACTTCAACATCTTTGTCGTATAGCAAACATACATTGTATACACCTACTGGGTAAGCTTCTTTCTTTCTTTCTTTCTTTCTTTCTTTCTTTCTTTCTTTCTTTCTTTCTCTCTCCCCCCCCTTCTACTATATTTTAATCCATAGATGTATCTTCATACAAAACTGTAGTATACATACACGATCAATTCTCATAAATATCTATCTCTCTCTTTATATATATCTATAGATATATATCTCTCTCTCTATCTCCCCCCCTCTCTCTCTCTCTCTATACATTGTAATTGCACTTATATAATGTATTCTGTGTATTGCAACACGGACCTGTAAAATATTACAACACGGACCTGTAAAATAGACTATGTTAATTTGTGTATAGATAATTATATATTTATATATAGACACAAGGAACAAAGTCTATACATATGTCTGTAAATGTAAATCCAGCGTTATGTGTGTAAAAAAAGATATTCTTATTATTATGTGCACATACATTTGGCTTTGTATGTAAAATATATAATGTACATGCATGTAGTGATGTGTGTGTAACATATATAATGTACATGCATGTAGGGATATGTGTGTTTAAAATATATAATGTATATGCATGTAGGATTATGTATGTGTGTATGTGTAAAAATATGTCATGTACACACCTGTAGCTTTCTGCCTGTATGAAATATATATTATGTGTATGTATGTAGTTTTATTTTCTGTGTGTTAAACATATAATGTGCATGTATATAGCGTTATGTGTTTGTGGAAATATGTATTATTAATTAATGTATGTGTTTACATAAAGATATTTTGTTTCATGTAGGGATGTGTGTGTAAAATAGAGAATGTACATGCATGTAGGGATTTGTGTGTAAAATATATAATGTGCATGTAGGGATGTGTGTGTAAAATATAATGCACATGCATGTAGAGATGTGTGTGTAAAATATTTAATGTACATGCATATAGGGATGTGTGTGTAATATATATAATGTACATGCATGTGGGGATGTGTGTGTAAAATATATAATGTACATGCATGTGGGGATGTGTGTGTAAAATATAGTTCGTTTCATATGTATGTATCTATTTAAAAATAATTATTATAGCAGAATAATCAGATGAGGACTGCAGAATAATGTGGGGCACCATAAAAAGAATAATTGAAATATATTTCAAGTGTGCCCATATATGAAAGAAAACATTCGACCCCTCTCTCTGCCTTTTTTTTTTTTTTTAATATATATAAAAGAGAAAGGCAGAGAGAGGGATCGAATGTTTCCTTTCATAGGCACACTTGATCTTTATTTCAATAATTCTTTATTGTGCCCCACATTATTCTGCTGTCCTTATTGCCCTTACATCTGATTATTTCAGTGTAGTCTGTGCAGTGATCAGGACATTTGGGGTATTTTGGAAGATCTGACACCTCCATTCACTGGAGACACTCTCTGCTCATCATTTGCAAAATAAAAATAAAGAAATACAAATAAAGATAAAACCACATATTTTATCTATTTTATATATTTATCTATGTATCTATTGTACCTATTTCTGCTATTTTCTGGGTGGTTATGAATTTTGGAGGTGGAGGGAATATTATAAATCTGGGTGATTTTGGAGCTGGTGTTGTCACCGGGCCCTTTTCAGGAGAAGTTTGGGAATAAAGTGCAGGTGGGGTTACCTGTGAAATCTGGTGAATTTTTGGGGCATTATTGCATTGTTGGCTGGGATTGGGGGGAAGGGGGGGTCGGAGACATTTGCAGCAGAAGCCTTCTCTGCAGTCTTACATTGGCTAAACCACTGTCTCTGTCTGGCCTGACCATACTAACCACTGAATGGATAAATTACAGGGCAGCCAGTCTGAGGAGGCTTTGATCTCCGAGCTTTGCTCTTCTGTGGATCCTCCTGTGTCTGGCCCGGCCTGGGCTTTCCCTTGGAGCGATCCCCAGCGCCTGGTGCCACCCGTGCCCGCTGCCCAGTCTGACCACAGAGCCTAGTGCCATCCACATCACCATCACCCTACACACCGCAATCAGCCAGTGACACCATGGCAACACCAACAATAAAATGATTACTATTGTCACCATCATCACCATTATTATTATTATTATTGAGCATTGAACATTCAAATGACATTTTGCAATGTTTTTTTAAGCTTTTTTTTAATAGTTTGCATTAAAACTAAAGCAACTGACATGCTAAGGGGGAACTATTATGGTACAATATTATGCTAACACAAGATATACAATTCATGCAAAATTCTATATATGTAAATACATATATATACGCAGGAGACAATTATATCTCACTCTCTATTTGTTATATGATTTTAATAGTGGCAATGTAATTACCTGTAGTAAGATTTTTCTAGTTTTATAGTAAACGAAAAAACAATCAAAAACAAAAATATATTTTTATATATATTTAAATATTCATTCATTCATTTTATATATATATATATATGTGTGTGTGTGTGTGTGTGTGTATTTTAATAGTGTCATATACTTATATCCTACTGTAGTAAGATTTATCCCATTTTTCTGATTTATAGTAAACAAAAGAAAAAAAAATATTTGTATATATATTTAAATATGAATTATTATTATTTTTAATAATAATTCTTATTATTCGTATTCTTATTAATTGTAATAGTGTCACATGCATAGATACATATGTGTATTTTGCATACATTTTTCTATATAATTCCTTAGCTTGTAATATATATATATATATATATATATATATATATATATATATATATATATATATATATATATATATATATATATATATATATATATATATATATATATATATATATATATATATATATATATATCAATATCAGGGCTCAAAATTTCAAGTCCTGAGCTACTAGCCAGGCCTCAAGAGTTACTCGCCACCAGTTGTCCCACCTAATTAATACACTGCCCTGCGCCTAATTGCACCTGTAAACACGCCCTCGTAGATTATCTCATGGAATGACAATGTTTTATGCAGAATCAAGTTACACAATTAAATATTACCACCAACAACTTTAACAAAATGAGACAGGGCACTGGGGGCAAACCAGGGGGACAGGGCACTGGGGGCAGGCCAGAGGGAGAGGGCACTAGAACACTCTCTCTCACTCATTACTTTCTGCTCTCCAGCTACATTGGTCGGGGTCTGGGGGGGGACAGGCTCAGAGAGGTCATACTGTTAGGTCCCAAGGCTTAATGAGCATTGTAAGGAGAGCACCTGTGTACTGCTCTGCCTGTGCACAGCTCACCAGACTACTTTTCCTGAGCATGCACCTTTCCTCTTTGGCCGCCAATCTCATCACTCGCCCCCAGCTTAAATCCACTCGCCAAATGCTAGTAGGCGAGTGGAAATTTTGAGAACTGTATATATATATACAAGCTAAGGAATTATATAGAAAAATGTATCACATCATAAATAGAGAGGGAGATAGATTGAGTGAAAGATAATGTAATGTATACTTTTGTGTATGTTTATATATATATATATATATGTGTGTGTGTGTGTGTATGTATGTATATATATATATATATATATATATATATATATATATATATATATATATATATATATATATATATATATATATATATATATATATAAACATATAAACATACACAAAAGTATACATTACATTATCTTTCACTCAATCTATCCCCCTCTCTATATATGATGTGATGTAAGTTTACTGTAACTGCAAATATAATTTTGCAACACAGACCCATAGAAATACTATTTTGATTTGCACTCAGCAGGGAGTCATTGCCTTGGTGCCCTCAGAGATGATGAAGTAGTAGTAGTAAAGATCACTCCGGATTTCTCTATAGTATCAGATACTGTATATAACTCATACTACATCTACTACGTTGCTGCTTTGCTGTATCATATGAGTGCCCCTGATCTCTGCTGCTATCTCTCTCTCTATATATACATATATATTAGATATTTAAATATATTCATGTATATATTTAATATTTGTTTTATTATTATTATTATTATATAACTAATTATAATGGGGTCACGTATAGATATGTGTATTTTAAATAACCTTTTAGCTTTGTTTACAAAAATAAAAAATAAAATACAAAAAAGCACAACTGTTAACAGAGCATTCATTTACTACAATGTACATAAATAAAAAATAAATGTTAGTTGAGTCCCCCCCCCCCCCCCCCCCCCAATAATTATCCTTGCATAAAAGCAATCCAGACTAGGGGAATAGCATTTTGTGTAGAATTACAGGCTGACTGATCTCTGTCTGTTTGTCCTCCAGAGAAAGAAGTGGCTGAGCCAGAGGTGAGGATGGTGAATGGAAAACCAAAGAAAATCAGAAAACCCCGGACGATATACTCTAGTTTCCAACTGGCAGCTCTGCAGAGGAGATTTCAGAAGACTCAATACTTAGCGCTGCCGGAGAGAGCTGAGCTGGCGGCCTCCCTAGGACTGACACAGACACAGGTAAGAGCATGGCAGGTCCTGGCATCTTCCACCACTGAATTAGCGAGAAGGGACGAAGGAAAGAGAGAGAGAGAGGACGAAAGAAAGCTTACCCAGTACATGTATACAGTATAATGTATTTGTGTTATATGAACAAAGAAGAGGGGACGATCGGAGAGAAAGAGTGTGAGGAAAAAAAGAGTGAGATAGAGGAAAGAGAAAGAGAGAGATATAGAGAGAGACACGGAGAGAGAGAGAGAGAGAGAGAGAGAGAGAGAGAGAGAGAGAGAGAGAGAGAGAAATGGGGATGACAGTGTATTTTCCCATTCACTAATGACAATGTAATCTAGAAAGAAAGAATGCCCAGTACATGTATATAATGTATTTTTGTTATATGAACAAATATATAGAAGAGTAGAAAGTCAGAGAGCGAGAGAGAGTAAGAAGGAAAAAAGAGGGACAGAGGAAAGAGAGGGAGAAGAAGAAAAAAGAGAGAGAAAGAAAGAAATGGGGATCACAGTGTATTTTTTCCATTCACTGATGACAATGTACTGCACTTTGTACTGCCTGGAGAAAGAAAAAAATTAAGAAAGCTTACCCAGTACATGTATATAATGTATTTTTGTTATATGAACAAATATATAGAATAGGAGAACGTCAGAGAGAAAGAGAAAAAAATAGGGACAGAGAAAAGAGAGGGTGAAGAAGAAAGAGAGAGAGCGAGAGAGAAAGAAATGGGGATTACAAAGTATTTTTCCCATTCACTGATGTATTTCACTTTGTACTACCTCAAGAAAGAAAGAAAGAAAGAAGGAAGGAAAGAATAATAAACTATTAGATAGAAAAAATTATAGATCGATTGATAGAAAAAAATATAGGTAGATAGATAGATAGATAGAGAGATAGATAGTAAAAATATAGATAGATAGACAGATAGAAAAAAATATAAATAGATAGATAGATACAATGATAGATAGATAGATAGATAGATAGATAGATAGATAGATAGATAGATAGATAGAAAAAATATAGATATATTGATATATAGATAGGTAGACAGACAGAATGGAATTGCTGTATATAGGTGATACAGTGTTGTGTGTCCAGTAAAAAAGCATATGAAAGTTTGCATTGTTTTCCAAAACTGAGAACAAAGTTGCACAATCTGCTTCAGAACTCTTTTCTAAGTTCTGACAGGAAATAATGTATCTGTCTGTAAATGTCTTTTGTAAATATCTTATTTAAAAATATTGTTTTTTTTTTCAATGGTACATTGTGACAGAGTCACATTAGTCTTGTATAAAGAGCCAGTTTGATGGGTGACCTCAATGGGACAACTTTGCATTTATTGTTTGTGTTGGTTTTGGAACCCATTACAGAATGACTTTCATTTTTGAAACCACTTTGGAAAGTTGGCATCTCACTCTGTTTTCTAAGAATAACAGATATTTAAGTTTTTGTTTTTGTCTGTGCAAAAAAAAAAAAAACACACTACAGCTGGCGTTCTGTGTTGAATGCTGGAGTTTATAGTTCATCAGTAAGGTCGCCTATGCGCCACATTTCACCGCAAAGATGTCTGCAGCGTGCACATGTGCAAAATATTAGTCTCTTATCCCCCAATCAGATGTAAAATGGCACAAATCAAAGTCTTGGGTTTGTTAGAGATAATTCAAAACAGATCTCTGTCCAAAGGAGAATAATACAATTATTTAAGAATGCATCCTTGCATCTTCACTGCATTTATTTTTGATTTTTTTGGCTCCTTGTTTTTTTTTTTAGTGTACAGGCCCTGAGTGCAGTTTAGGAGTCTGTTGTATTTTTGCTAAGGGATTACATGTGTGGTGGAGCTGAATAGGACATGATTGATGTACCAGGCAGTGTGGAACCATGACATGTCCTGTTTGGAAATACTCAACAATATTTTTACAATAGTTTAGTCAGGGAACTCTGCCTTGTGTCATGTCCTCAGGCCTGAACATCATTTTCTAAAGGGTGTCGTTTTGTTACGCTATCCCACTCAACCTGTTGTTGAACCAATCACACTGAAGTATTTAGGGGAAAAAAATTTTTTTGTCAATCTAAAAAAACAATACTGTTTCTAATTAGCTTATTGGACGAATGCTGGATTCTAAATTAAATTATAATTGTATTTTAAACAATTTCTACTTTTTGAGGGAAGGGATGCAAGAATGATCTTGTGTCAATTGTTTTACATTAATAAGATGTAAGTGTCCTTATTATCTTAGAAAATACATATAGTTAATGCTCATGCATTCAGTCTTTGCTTGTGTTGCATGGGTTATATCATTTACTGAAGGATTGGCCTTGCTCCTTGCTGACATTCAAATCAAATATACAAACTGGGGGCATTTTAATATCCTTTATTTTTCTGATCTTAACTGGGGGGGGGGGGGGGGGGGAGTTGAAAGGGACAAAGGCTACAACCATAGAAAAAGAGGAGTGCACTCTCAAGGGATACCCAGAAATGTGTAAATATGTTCACAAATTAAAGATGTATAATATATATATATATATATATGTGTGTGTGTGTATACAGTATATATGTGTGTGTGTATATATATGTGTGTGTATATATGTGTATATATATATATATATATATTAATATATATATATATTAAACAATAAACACAGTCCTTAAATCATGCATTCTGTGCCTTTAAAATTATAAATAATGAAATATAATAAAAATAATAAAAAAAACAACAACAAACAGGCTACAATGTGAATTACTACTTTAAAAATTTAGTATTTTAGTCTAACAGGAAGCAAACAAAAAAAAACAATATTGTGATGGTGTGTAGATCACTCTAGTGATTATAGCAGAATGATTTGTGCACTGGCCTAACAAGCCTCCACTCAAGTTAATGGAATCTCAAAAATCTCATTGGTTGTTTGAAGCAGAGGCATGTTCATTGAGTCTGTTTAAAAAATGTCAAATGAATGTCATTCCTTAGTATGTCATCTCCTTGAAAATAAAAATAAAAATTTGCTGGGTTGGCTTAGAAAAAATAAATAAATCATCATCTTCAAAGTGAATCTGTTATAGGCAAGGCAAGCTCACGGTGTTGTAGAGCAGGCAGGATCAGTGCAGAATGTACTTTTATTACTTTATATAAATCTTTGACAATTCTGGAATTACTGGTTGATTGAAGTCTCTCTCTTTTAAACTTTGTATTTATAAACTTCTATGCTGGACCATTTTCGGTGCCTGCTGGATGATGCTGCAGAAAAGGACTTTGGCCAATATATATATATATAGGCATACCCCACTTTTAAGTACACAATGAGGTTTATATAATATATATATATATATATATATATATATATATATATATATATATATATATATATATATATATATATACATAGTAAATATAGACCTCATTGCGTACTTAAAAACGGGGTATGCTTGTATTTATATATATAGTTTTATATATATATATATATAGATCTATCTATCTATATATATAGATAGATCTATCTATGTATATATATATATATATATAGCTATATCTATATATAGATATAGAATATAGAATAAGTTAAAGTTAGGTGCTTATTGTGTAGATGACAGAAGCTTTTTAAATGCGATTATGGCTATAATGTTGTAAAGCACTGCGCAAACTGTTGGCGCTATATAAATCCTATATAATAATGATAATAATATAATAAAATAAATGAAGATCACTGTCTTTTAGAGACACTGCCGAAAATATTTGTGACTTTTCAAATGCATGTTCCTCCTGCTGATTAATCATTGGTGGAAATAAATAGTTATCTTTTTAATAAAAGCTCAGATGCTTCTGTAGAGAGTCAAAATCTACATACCACTGGCACTCTGGATGGTAATCTGTGAATTCTGCAGATAAATATTCAAAATGATTGTGCTCATAGTAAATATCTTGTAGCATTATTTGGTGGAACTTGGTGGTATTTATTTACTAAAACTGGAGAGTGCAAATTCTGGTGCAGCTATGCATGCTAGACAATCAGCTTCTAACTTCAGCTTGCTCAAATAATCTTTGATAAAAAACAAAAAATCTGGAAGCTGATTGGTTTCTCTGCAGAGCTGAACCATATTTTGCACTCTTAGTAAATCAACCCCAAGTACTGGTTTCTTGGTATACAATTCCCCTTAAGCTGGAGCATAGGCCCAAAATAGAATATGCTTTCATTTTGCGAAACCAGTAATGTATGGGACAAGAAGACCTTCTGTAGGAGTGACAAACCCATATGACCCAGAACAGACTAGTTCCACAGAGGGCTATATTATGTTGAGTGTTGCTAATTGTGTAAAATACCACTAGCCTTTGGGGGATGTACATATTCAATTTAAATGACAAGAAAAAATAAATAAATTAGCTTTCGTAATCAAATAGTTGCATAATTCTAAATCCTGATGAAGTTCCTGAAAATATTTTCTGAAAGAAGGAAAGGCTTGCAGCAATTCTTTTTTGGCAAATTTCTTGTTTTTATACTCTGGCATATAACTGCTGCTGAATGCTGCATGGAGTCAGAAGTCCAGTGTTGCACATGATTTATTTATAATGTACTACTTTATAAGGGATCTAGGCACTAACTAATGGTTGTGTTTTGTTAAACCAGTGAACTGTTGTATGACGTAGGCCTATATCACTGGGCCAGACCCCTCTGTGTTCTTTGGAACCTTTTGGGGCCTTGTTCAAGTTGTCCTTTGGACTCGCTGCATTTTATTAATTAGTTATAGGTTGCTGCCAAGTCAATATCCAAATTCAAAATATACAGGATGCATTGTGAACGCAGTCATTTTAAATAATTGCCTATGCCCTAGTGTGTGTGATTCTGTACTTGTGACTCTGGAGTCAGAGATTCACAACAGAAATAAGGCATTATAGGCCATAAAAGTTTTTGATACTACCACTGGAAGAACAATTTTAAAATATAATTTCTACACAGGGAACAGTAACTACCTCTTTCTTGCTATGATAATATAATAATAATAATAATAATAATAATAATAATAATAATAATAATAATAATAATAGTAATAATAATAATAATAATACATATTTCTTGCTATGATAACATAATAATAATAATAATAATAATAATAATAATAATAATAATATAATAATAATATTATTATTAATAATAATAATAATAATAACAAATAAAACTACTGTTCCCCAGCAGCCATTCTAGGCAGACTTGATCACATGTTCTGAAGCTACCAACCATTACCACAGAGGGTCTATTATTACCAGTCATGAGATATAAGGACCAAAAAGAGCAAATACAAATAAATATACAAATCATTCATGTAAACAAAGAATTGAGCTTTTATACAGATTGGTGGGCTTTATGTATCAAAGATAGATAAATAATAATAATAAATAAATAAATGTTCTGAAGCTATCAACCATTACCATGGAGGGTCTATTATTACCAGTCATGAGGTAAAAGGTTCAAAAAGTGCAAATACAAATAAATATACAAATCATTCATGTAAACAAAGAATTTAGCTTTTATACAGATTGATGGGCTTTATGTATCAAAAATAAAAAATAATAATAATAAAATAAAATAAAAAAAATGTTCTTTAAAGAGAGAGGTCACAAGAAGAAGAAAAGGGACATATGTAGCCTAAAACCCAATTCCTGAACCATTGTATGTGTGTGGAGGGGGATTCTGAGGGGTTCAGGGTGTACCCCTACATTATAGTGACTTCATCACAATAGTTTTAGTAAACAATATACTGTATTTAATAAAAAAAATAGTATCATTGAGTTGCTTTAAGGCCTTTTTTTTTAAAGTGTAGAAGAAACCAATAATACATATTTTTGTATAAAGAAGTTAGTAATACTAGTTGACCCATGCTAGGACGTAATTAGTAAACACTGGTTCATAAATCATCTTTTTTTTTTTTTTTACTCCTTTTTAAAATAATTTTAAATTAAATTAAAGTTAGGAAGCAACAACCTACAAACAATAGTTTGGATTCTTTCAGATATTCCTGAACCATTGTATGTGTGTGGGGGGATTCTGAGGGGTTCAGGGTGTACCCCTACATTAGAGTGACTTCATCACTAAACTGAGTTTTTGTAAACAATATACTGTATTTAATTAAAAAAAAACGTATCAGTGAGTTTTTTTTAAGGCTTTTTTCAAAGTGCAGAAGAAACCAATAATTCATATTTTTGTATATCTATACTAGTTGATCCATGCTAGGGTGTAATTAGTAAACACTGTTTCCTAAATCACTTTTTTTTTTTTTACTCCTTTATAAAATAATTTTTCATTAAATTAAAGTTAGGAAGCGACAACCTACAAATTGTAGTTTGGACTCTTTCAGATATGTATCACCTGCTTACAAAGTGTTACAAACATAAGTAAACAAACATTTATATTGTAATGTATCAAAGTGAGTATACAAAGTTGCAAAGTACAAGCACATACAGTATAGCACTACAAAGAACTTAGGGATGGCTTTGGACACATTTTAACCATTTCTTCCTTCTCTTCCTCTGCAGGTGAAAATCTGGTTTCAGAACAAAAGATCTAAAATTAAGAAGATCATGAAGAATGGAGAGCTTCCTCCAGAGCATAGCCCAAGTTCCAGTGATCCCATGGCTTGCAATTCTCCGCAGTCACCTGTGGTTTGGGAACCTCAAGGGTCTTCAAGATCTCTCAGTCATCACCCACATGTGCATTCCCATCCTCAGACCTCCAACAACTCCCCTGCATCCACTTACTTGGAAAACCCCAGTGTCTGGTACCCAACAAGCAACTCCCTCAACTCCCACTTACAAAACCACAGTTCCATACAACATCCATTAGCATTGGCTTCTGGGACATTGTACTAAAGGGAGAGAAAAAAAACCACAAACTCTTTGTTTTTTAAATATTTTGGACTCTTATATTTCATTGTTAAAGGGAACGTAAAAAAGAAAGCATAAGATGGATTTTTTTAAAGAAAAAACAAAATATATTGTGTAAAGCTTGTTGCATGTAACTTATTGCATTTCAAGGGAACTTTTTTTTTTCTTTTTTCAACAGATTGACGCAAACTTTTTGGACACTATTCTCAATGGTGCCTTGAATCTAATGACCTCATTTTTTTCAGAGACTGACTTTTTTTTCAATGTTTTATTGTATCCATGTAAATAAATGTAGATAGATGAATTAAGCTGTATATTCTGGATAAATAAAATTATTTCGACCATGGCAAATGGGCATTCACTGAGAATTGATCCAATATAGATATTTTGTATTGCTCTGTGTGCATGTATAGTTATAGATAGACAGACAGACAGATAGATAGATAGATAGATAGATAGATAGATAGATAGATAGATAGATAGATAGATAGATAGATAGATAGACAGACAGACAGAAGACAAACAGATAGATTGATAGATAGATAGATAGATAGATAGATAGATAGATAGATAGATAGATAGATAGATAGATAATGGTCAATTATTTCACTACTATTTTAATTACTTTGACATATATATTTTTTCTTCCACACTATATAATAAGAATTGGAAAAGGTTTTCTATGTTGCAGATTGATAGGAATTTTGTATCACTTTTTGCTTTCTTTTTGGATTATTTTCCCAGTATTTCTAGCTGAGGCGGTGTACACACGACCGAGGTTCTCGCTGGAAACCAGCGAGAACCTCGCTGGAAGCTGCATTCCAGCGAGGACCTCGGCCGTGTGTACACAGAGCGCTCGCCCCGCCCGTCGGGAATCCCGTCGAGCGAAAAGAGAGCACGCTCTCTTTTTGCTCGACGGCCCGCCTGGATGAATGGCTGGTTGCCATTCCCGACGGGCGGGTCGCCGATTTCGACGGCCGGCAGAGAACCTCGACGGGCAGGACGATGTGTTCCGCCTGTCGAGGTTCTCTGCCGTGTGTACACGGCCTCAGATATATTTTGCCTAAAGTCATAGAGGGGTCTTTTTAGAAGGGACTGGGGCAGTGCTAATCATCTCTCTTGTGTTCCCCTCCCCCAACTCCCATATCTCTGTTTCCCTATCTCTCATGCCTCGTACACACGACTAAGAATCTTGTCGTAAAAGAAATGATGTTTTCCTTTGACGAGATTCTTGTCAAGCTTTCTTTGCATACACATTGTCGAGACAAAATCTCGTCGTTCTCAAACGCGGTGATGTACAACGTGTATGACGGCACTATAAAGGGGAGGTTCTATTCCACCGGCGCCACCCTTGGGGCTGCTTTTGCTTATCTCATGTTACTGCGTGTTAAGTAAAAGTTTGGTGAGAGACGATTCGTGCTTTTCAGTTTGTTACAGCGTGACGAATGTGCTATCTCCATTACGAACCCTACTTTTACCGAAGATGCGCTCCCGTCTCATACTTTATTCTGAGCATGCGTGGGTTTTTAAGCATTCACACGAAATTGAGACTCCAGACGAGAAAAAAAGAGAGCTTACACACGACTGTTTTTCTCTGCAAAAAAGCTCTGCCAGCATTTTTCTTGATGGTTTTTGCTGGGAAAACGGTCGTGTGTACGAGGCATCAGTATTGAGTGGATTGCTCTAGAATAGACACGATGAAGCACATTTCCCTCTATAAGGTTTTCTGCTTGTGCCATTTCCTCATTTTATTACCAGGAAAGTCCGGAGCAGTATGTTTAGCACCGAGTCATTGTTCATAGATCGCTCTGCTTGTTGCTGATTGATTGTACCGATCTGTGTCATCGCTTCCCCACTTTATTCTGTCTATATATTTACCAAAATACAGTCCATGTCTTATTCCATATGAAACCAGGCTATGCCCTGTTCCTGCCCACATATGTTCGATTCTATGCCCCATCCACATCCCAGACTATACCCAGTCCATACTATACCAATACATTCCTCATTTTTTGCTCAATCCATACCCCATTCTATTCCCAATACATACCTCATTTATTGCCCCATCCATACCCCCATTCTATGCCTCAATCTATACACCATCCATTCCCCATTCTATGGCCAATACATACCCCATTATATACCCTATCAACAACCATTCGTTGTCCCAGCCATACCCTAATCTATACCAAATACATACCCCATTCTATACCCAATACATACCCTATTATATACCCTATCAACAACCATTCTATGTCCCATCCATACCCAAATCTATACCAAATACATGCCCCATTCTATACCCAATACATACCCTATTATATACCCTATCAACAACCATTCTATGTCCCAGTCATGCCCCATGCTATACCTAATACATACCCTATTCTATACCCTAGCCATACCCTATTATATACCCAATACATACCCCATTCTATATCTAATACCTAACTTATTCTATACCCCATTTTATACCCAATACATACGCCATTCTATATCCAACACATACCCCATTATATACCCTATCAACAACCATTCTATGTCCCAGCCATACCCAATACATACCCCAATTATATACCCCACCCATACCCTATTCTTTACGCAATACATACCCCATTCTATACCCAATACCTACCCCATTCTAAACCCCAGCCATACCCCTGTATATACACCAGCCATACCCTAATCTATACCCAAAACATACCACATGCTATACCCAATACCTACCCCATTCTATACCCTAGCCATACCCTATTCTATACCCAATACATACCCCATACTATATCTAATACCTACCCC
The DNA here is from genome assembly GCA_029574335.1 of Rana kukunoris. NCBI lineage: Eukaryota > Metazoa > Chordata > Amphibia > Anura > Ranidae > Rana > Rana kukunoris. The sequence goes on along the minus strand of CM056053.1, from coordinate 2,397,719 downwards.
ATTCTATACCCAATACATACCCCATTCTATACCCAACACATACCCCATTATATATCCTATCAACAACCATTCTATGTCCCAATCATACTCCATACTATATCCAATACATACCCCATTCTATACCCCAGCCATACCCTATTCGTTATGCAATACATACCCTATTCTATACCCAATACCTACCTAATTCTAAACCATACTCCATACTCCCTGCTATACCCAATACATAACCCATTCTATACCCCAGCCATATCCCATTCTATGCCCAATACATAATCAATTATATAGCCCAGCCATACCCCATTCTATACCAAATACATACCCCATTCTATGCCTAATCCATACCCCATTATTTACCCAATACATACCCCATTCTATACCTTATCTATACCCCATTATATGCCCCTTTCATACCCCATTCTATACCCAATCCATACTTTACTCTATACCTCATCCAGACCCCATTCTATAACCAATCCATAACCCACTCTATACCTCGTCCATACCCTATTCAAAGCCCCACCCATACCCAATTCTATACCCAATCCATAACCCATCCCATTCCCCATCCATACCCCATTCTATGCGCTATCCATACCCCATTATATGAATCATCCATACCCCATTCTATGCCTCATCCATCCCTATTCTATAACCAAATCCATACTCCGTTCTATACCTCGTCCATACACCATCCTATACCCTATCCATACCCCATTCTATGCCCCATCTATACCCCATTCTAGACCACATTGCATGACCCATCCATACCCCCATTTCATGCCCAATTCAAACCCCATTCTATTCCCAGTGCACACCACATGTCCAGTTCAAAAATATTCTTCTCTTCCATACCCTGTTCTACACCCATGCTATACGCAAACTATTCCCCATTCTATGCCCGGTACACACCTCATTTTATACACTGTCCATACCCCATTATATGCCCTGTCCATAACACATTTCTTACCCCATTCCTACCCTATCTTATGCTTAGTCTATTCCCCATCATATACCCCATGCATACCCCATTATAAAGTATACTTAAGTCCATAACTCATCCATATGCCATTCTTTGCTCCGTATATACTCAACGATATACCCAGTTCATTCCCCATTCTATGCCCGGTCCGTAACCCATTCTTTACCACATCCATACCCCATCTTATGCCCCTTCCTTACCCCATGCTATGCCCCTTCCCTACCCCATCCTATGCCTCGTCCATACCCTATTTCAATGCCATATCATACCCCACTCAATGGCCTGTGCATTTTCCATTCTATGTCCTGTACATACCCCATGCAATGCCCTGTACATTTTTCTTTCTTTGCCCTATACATACCCCACCCTATACCCTCTGCATACCCCATGCTATGCCCATGTGCATACCCCATGCTGTGCCCCTGGAGAAGGCTAGTCTGGGTGTCTGTCAGTCAGGGGAGGATTGCAGTGAATTCAGTAGAAGACCTGAGAAGACTCGCTGTACAGCCCCGGGCACAGTTACCTGTCTCCGCTCTTTTTTTTCATCTACCTTCATGTCTGCCGCCCCTCCTCCCCTGTCTGTCTTTTTATTATTGCTGCCAGGATTTTCTTCTTCTCCATTAAATTCTAGTTAACTTGATCTTAAATTGTTTTTTTAGGCACTGCTTAACGCAATTGACAGGAAGTATATATATATATATATATATAGAAATGTTACATAAATGCTATAGAAGATTACTATACATTTAGCAAGGAGTTACTTTTGACTTGTTACATGGTGGTAGTGTTTGAGGGGTTCCAGTGTTTATAGACTCTTGAATGTTCCTAGACTTGGACTATGGGGTTGATTTACTAAAGGCAAAAAGAATGTGCACTTTGCAAAGTTGCAGTCGCAGTTGCTCCAGAGCTTAGTAAATGAGGTAAAGCTTCACTTTACAAAGAATACCCAATCACGTGCATGGGAAATAAAAAAAAAAAAATTGTTTGCTAGCACATGATTCGGTGATGGAAGTAAACGCCTAATACAAGACCAGGTAGGTTCACTTTAAAGTGCACAAACCTACACAACTGGCTGGTGCCATCAGAAGAATACAAGAGGCTCGAAGCACTCGATCATTTGTCCCATGAATATTCTTCAGAGTTCTGAATCTTATCATAGTTCATGTACTTGCATGGAATATAATATCACAGACATCTGCATGAATATGTATGTACAGTGTCCTGTTTTTGTAGATAGTACTGTCAGTGCAGGGATAAGGGCATCTAGAGCCCAGGGCGAACATGCCAAACTGCGCCTCCCCCCAACATGTATGAGCATTATGTGTCAGCAACCCCCCCACAAAAACACTAAGCACTCATCTACATGCTAGGCCAGGGCCATCTTAATAGCATCATGGGCCCCTGGGCAAAGTAATGCTCTGGGGCCCCTACAATGGAGACAGTGCAGGTAAACAGAAATCACATAGGTAGGAGGTGGGGGATATCTAGAGTGTAAAGGGGTCAGAGTCCTGGGGGGATATCTGCAGAGGTGGCTCTTTAAATAGGCAAATTAGGCACATAAGGCCTCGCACTCACAGGGGCCTCACGACCGCCTAACTTACCCAATGCATTACCCCAGTTTTGAGGCACAGGGGACCTTAACGCTGCTGTGCTCAGGCAGCGTTAAGAGCCTTGACTCAGAAGAGGGGTTGCCAGTTCCCTTAACAACCAGTGAATATCGGTGACACCACCCCTTGTGATGTCAATGACCCAGCATGCCCTCAGTCAATTATGTCACAAGGGGGCGGGTTCACCAGGTGATGTCACCCCGCCCCTTAGTTATTAAAAAGCAGGATCTTGGGGCCGATTTGTTTAAGGGGGCCGCTTTGTTAAAGGGGGCCTTCCAGATTCCGAAACCCCCCCCCCCCGTCCACAGACCCCCCACAACCACAGGGCAGGGTTGTGCACAAGAGGCTCTTGTTCTTGAATTATTTTTCCCATCATGGGCGTGAGTGGGGCCCCATGTCAAGTTTTGCCTAAGGCCTCACAAAGCCTAGAGCCGCCTCTGGATATCTGGGATGTAGAGGAGCAGCCCGGGGCTCAAAAGGACCAGCTGCTTTGAGGAAAGGGCAGGGGCCTCCATGCAGATGGGGCCCCTGAGCAGTGCCCAGGTGTGTCATTAAGACAGCCCTGTGCTAGGCATACATTCCCCCTCCTCCCAGTACAAATCTACCCCCCTACTGAAATCCCTCCTCTCATCACAAGTCTTGATAAAAACTGAAACAGGTTGGGACTTTAAATGAGATGCGATTTTAGCAATATGCAATTAAATATAAACATGGAAAATAAATTATATATAACCATGTGACCAGGCTCAGAGTTGTCTGTTTTTACTTACATCAGTTAGACAGATTAATTTGGTTTAGTGCTGTTTGGTTGACAACTCTGAGCCTGGTCACATGGTTATATATAATTTATTTTCCATGTTTATATTTAATTGCATATTGCTAAAATCGCATCTCATTTAAAGTCCCAACCTGTTTCAGTTTTTATCCAGTTACAGGGATGGAGGCCTATGGCAAAATCGCTATATGCCTCATTCAAAGTCCCACCCCCCTTCTTTTTTACTCATCACAAGTCTTTGCCCCTTTCCCCCAAATCCCCCCAGCTCAAATGCTCCCCCCCTCCAAAAAAAGACCGCTACACACACATATACATCATCAGAATGGCACAGGAAGGCAAATGGGCGCACAGGAACGTCACTTTGAATTTGCCACCTTGTGGGTGCCCGCGCCCCCGCCGCACGCCGCGGGAGAGTGCCCGCAGGTCCCGCAAACTCGATGTTTGCCGGCTGCCCACGATTGTGAGACCGAGAGGCAGAACGGGGAGATGCCTATGTAAACAAGGCATTTCCCTGTTCTGCCTAGTGACATCATGACAGGGATCTACTGGAGCAGTGATCGCTGTCATGTCTGTGGTAGCCCATGCCCCCACAGTTAGAATCACTCCCTAGGACACACTTAACCCCTTGCTCGCCCCCTAGTGTTTAACCCCTTCCCTGCCAGTGTCATTTACACAGTAATCAGTGGCTATTGATAGCACTGATCGCTGTATAAATGACAATGGTCCCAAAATAGCATCAAAAGTGTCCGATGTGTCCGCCATAATGTCGCAGTCACGATAAAAGTCGCAGATCGCCGTCATTACTAATGGAAAAAAAATTAAAAATGCCATAAAACTATACCCGATTTTTTTTTTACTAAAAATATGTAGAAGAATATCGGCCAAAACTGAGAAAGAAATTCGTTTTTTTACATATTTTTGGGGGGATATTTATTATAGCAAAAAGTAAAAAATATTGTATTTTTTTCAAAATTGTCGCTCTATTTTTGTTTATAGTGCAAAAAATAAAAACCGCAGAGATGATCAAATACCACCAAAAGAATTCTCTATTTGTGGGAAAGAAAGAACGTCAATTTTGTTTGGGTGCAACATCGCACGAACGCGCAATTGTCAGTAAAAGCGAATCACAAAAAGTGCTCTGGTCAGGAAGGGGGGAAATTCTTTTCAGATTTGCCATAGAGTTGTGGTCTTGTAAGTGCAATTTTTTAGTCTATGTGATTGACTTACTAAAGGCAAGTGCAGTTGCTCCAGATCTTAGTCAATCATCAGCTTCCATCATCCAATCAAGCGCTAGGAAAAAATGCTATATTTTTTTTTTTATTATTATTTTCCTTGCATGTGATTGGGTATTCTTTGCAAAGTGAAGCTTTACCTCATTTACTAAGCTTTGGAGCAACTGCACTTGCCAGTCTATTTGCCGTTAGTAAGTCAATCACATAGATTAAAAAAAACTTACGAGGCCACAACTCCATGGCAAATATGAAATAGAGTTTTGGTAAGAAAGTGTTAATTCTTTTGTTTTTTCCTTGCAGAAATAAAAGCTGATCAGCCATTATAACGTGTTAGGTTTGGCTTGAAGCCTACCCATCCTTGAGGACACTGGGAGACCCTTCGGGTTTCCAGTTGCTCTCCAGCTGTTGTAGGACTACAAATCCCAGCAGGAACAGGTGCTTGCAGCTCCAGGACACCGAGAGAACTCTAGGCTGTGACAGAAAATCTGAGATTTATATCTCAAATTGGCCTTATTGCCTCCTGAAATAAGAAACGAGGCAAGATTTAGCCTCCAACCCAAGTGTTCCCGCTGTACTGCACTCTTTTCCCCTGTGTGACCTATAACTGTACAGCCCCGCTCGGCTCTTTCCAACACAACTAACCAAAGCCACATGTGTGCTCCCCAGTTATGACCCCACATCTCCCCACATGCAGGAAAACACATATGTGTGCAGGAATTCATATTGCGTGGGATGCGTCAATCCTAGTGCTAACACATTCGCGTCAGGACAGTTGCGTCATATATGTCTCCTATCAAATACAGGCAGGATTAAAGTTTTAGCTTTTATTTTTAGTTTACGGTAGATATTTTCTAGACTTTCTGACAATATTTGAATTTTTTAAATCCATAAAATATCCAATTCAGCTCTGGAAGTTTTTACCCCCTTCATGATCATTTTTTTGCTATTCGGCACTGCATTACTTTAACTGGTAATTGCACAGTCATGCAACACTGTATCCAAACAATATTTATATAATTTTTTTTAAATAGTTATTTTTTGGTGGTATTTGATCACAACTGGGTTTTTGATTTTTTGCAATATAAATATTTCAGATATATTTTAAAAATATTTTAAAAATTTTGAAAAAAAAAACCACTGGGCCAGATTCAGATACACTTAATATTGCGCTGCGTAATCAAAATACTCCACGCTGCCGTATTTTACCAGGCTCTACACCGAATCCTGGTAGATTTTTGCGCGTACGCTACGGCGGCGTAGTCTATTTCTCGCCGCGTAATCGAAATACGCGATTGGAGGGCGTGAAGCATTTAAATTAAGCGCGTCCCCGCGGCGATCGAACTGCGCATGCTCCGTTCAGAAATTTCCCGCCGTGCATTGCGCGAAATCACGTCGTTACGTCATTCGTTGTTTGAGTAGTGTCGTTTTACGAACATTCCTATTCCCGGACGACTTACGTTAAAAATAATAAAAGACGTCGGAAAATGTAAAAATTCGACGCGGGAACGACGGCCATACTTAACATGGGCTGTCTAATATTAGACCAGCAAAAAGCTGGTATAGTGTAACGTAAAAAAAAGATGACTAAAGATGCCGTAAGAGATTGCGAATGAAGATCGTAATTTCTGGGATCGCCGGCAAAAGCTCATTAGCATACCCCGACGCGGAAAACGACAGGAAGTCCACCCAGTGGCCGCAATTTTATTGCAGCGTAGATCCGAAGGCGTACGAACACGTAATCCAGTCGAATTGAAGCCCGCAGCCGTCTATTCATGGTTTGAGGCTTCCGACTAGCTAGAAAATTACTCCAGTCTAACACCAGTTAGACAGGCGTAATGGCTCTGTGAATCTGGCCCAATATTTTTTACTCTCTGCTATAAAACATATCCAAATAAAACAATTGAAAAAAAAATCAAATTTCTTCATAAATTTGGCCAAAATGTATTCTGCTACATGTCTTTGGTAAAAAAAAAAAAAATCCCAATAAAGTGTATACTGATTGGTTTGGGTGAAACTTATGTCAAACCTCTGTATATATATATTCAAATTTTTATCTATTTATTTATTTTATGCTACTAAGGCTCCATGCACACTCAGCTTAAAAAAATGGCAGTTCCACTGGCAAAAAAAAAAAAATCGAATAGGTGTAATTAAATTGTAATGCATTATTTAAAGCGGGGTTCCAACCACAATTAGCATTTTTTTTAAAGTATGTCCTTTCATCCTGCGTTTTTATAATATAAATCCGGTCACTTACTATTTTACAATCCGCCACCGCTCTGCATAGTTATTCAAAAAAGATAGGGCTAGATTCACGTAGCCCGCCGTAACTTTGTGCGGGCGTAGCGTATCTTGTTTACGCTACGCCGCCATAAATTAGCGAGGCAAGTGCTGTATTCACCAAGCTAATTTACGGCGGCGTAGCGTAAATGGGCCGGCGTAATCCCGGGTAATTCAAATGTGGATGAGGTGGGCGTGTTTTATGGAAATGTGTTGTGACCCCACGTTTTTGACACATTTTTTGAACTGCACATGCGCCGTCCGTGGACGTATCCCAGTGCGCATGCTCCAAATTACGATGCTAAGACGCATTGGTTTCTTTGTAAACGTAATTGACGTAAAGCCCCATTCACAGACGAGTTACGCAAACGATGTAAAATCTGAAAATTTTTACGCGGCCCCGACGTCTATACTTAACATTGGCTGCGCCATCTTTTTGGTGGTTTATCTTACGTAAATGGCGTAACTTTACTGCGTCGGCTGGGCATACGTTCATGAATAGGCGTATCTCGCTGATTTACATATTCTAGGCGTAAATCAGCTGGAACGCCCCTAGCGGCCAGCGTAAATATGCAGTTAAGATACGACGGAGTAATACAGTTACGCCGCTCGTATCTTAGCTCAAACTCGGTGTATCTTGTTTTCTGAATACAGAAAATAGATACACCAGAGCAACTTAGAAGTTACGCGGCGTATCTCTAGATACGCCGACGTAACTGTTTCCTGAATCTGGCCCATAGTTTATAAAACTATGTCTACACCGTTGTCATTTTGCTTGTGGGCATTGTGAAGCCCACAAGCACTTACTTCCTGGAAGTCTTGGATGGGGAGTGATAATTGGGTAGCGCACTGCATCCTGGGAAATGATGACACACATTTCCCAGGAGCATTGGAGGGAGATGATGTCAGAATCCTAGGTGATTACAAAGGCAGATTTCGTGGGACCACATAGCAACAGGCATTTCCAGATGAGTAAAAAAAAAAAAAATGTTTATTTTTTTATTCTTTAGGTCTAATGAGCACAATAATGAAAAAAAACATTTTGGGATGGAAACTCCACTTTAAGCATTTCTCTACAATTTCCAAACTCATTATATACTGCTGGAGTGAAAAATCAAATATGTTATTATTTATGGTATTGAGGTATGAACATGCACTACAGACCAGGGTTCATTTTGACGACAAATTTCAATTTAGTTTTAGTCTTATTTCAGTAGACTAAAATGGTATTAAGATAGTCGACTTAAATGTTTTAGTCGACAAAATTAACACCATGCTGTAGTGAATGGCAGCATAGCTGAGGGCGGAGCACTTGCGCGCCCCCTACCCCGGAAATACAAAATCATGTACGTGATCCAGCGCAACGGGGCCGCCCTGCCGCAGTATAAGTGCGGCGGGCAGTCTTGAAGTGGATATTTAGGGCCCATTCAGATGCATTAACGGAAATGCTCATTAATATTAATCTGTGCATTAGCGTGCCTGGTGTTAAAGAAACCCCGCCACCAACTTCAAAAATTGCAGGTAAAAGCACAGAAAATTAAGTCGTTAAAATGATTACTCGCAGCGTTTTTCTTTTCCTGAACCTCTTTATGGCGGTTTTATATGCGTCAGCATGGCAGGTGGGCCTTAATGTTCAGCCAGTTTATGCGTCGCTGTTTTGTTCTGGGCAGGTTTCATTAGGGGCTCCTGCGGCTGTGACCATCTGACCGAGATGTCACCGAAACTTATCGTCAACTACCGACAATGGGGGGTTAGTATGCTGGGCTTCCAATGACATTAGAATTGTGCAGTCAATCACAGTGCTGCATAATTTGGAACCTCACCTACCGTCATTGTGTGTTATGGCCAAGATATAGGGCTTGTGTCCACAAGGTGTTGAATGATTTTATATTGGACAAGCAGACAAAATGGGAGGGGGTTTACTAAAAAGTTCAGCTGAAAAAAAAATTGCTGACTTTTAATATATGGACACTTACCTGTCCTGGGCGCCCTGCGATGTCCTCACCCAAAGCCGATCTGTCCCTCGGCTCTTGGGTGGAGACACCGCCATCTTCGGTAAGGGAATCAGGAAGTGAAGCCGCATGCGCAAGTCACGCTGCATGTCTCACTGGTCCCTGCTGTCTTCTGTGACCTGTGTGTTTCCCAGAAGAAAGCAGGGGGCGGAGGAGGCGCTGAATGTTGTGTAGGTCGCCGGGGATACTGAGGCGACCTATGCCAGAAAGTGGGAGCAAATACCTGGATTACACAGGTATCTGCTCCCCGCCCTGAAAGATGCCAAATCACCTTCATTGTGGACTCGATGTCTGCCGGCGACCCGCGATCGACTAGTACAGAGGCAGAACGGGGATCTGCCAGCGTAAACAAGGCCGATCCCCATTCTGACAGACGATGTGACAGAGATCTTCTGTTCCCAGTCATCTCTATCATGTCACTGGCAGCCCATCCCCCCTACAGTTAGAACACCTCAGGGAACACAGTTAACCCCTTGATCTAGGGTGACCACATTTCCAAACTATCATTCAGGGACACCCCTCTTTTCCAAAACAGCTTCTGCTGTAACAAATCACGGCGATGGCCGCCGATTGCATGGCACGGGAGCGTGCCTGCAAGCTAACCCCCTCGGGAGAGAGCTTCCCAGAGGGGGTTAGCTCTCACGGGGCGGAGCTGCGAGAGCCACCATGGGACCCCAGAAGAGGAGGATCTGGCCACTCTGTGCAAAACAAACTGCACAGTGGAGTTTAGTATGACATGTTTGTTATTTTTATTTATTTTTTAACCAAAGCTTTAGTACCACTTTAATTTGGGTACAGCGTTGCATGACCGTATAAACCTTCCAAAGGTCAAGTGGCCAAATGTTGGGTTATCAGAGTGAAAACTACAACAATTTATGATGCGGCAGTGAACTAGGAATGCCTACCTGTGCACATTCTTAGTGCTCAGATTCCCCCTCGGTCAAACTGACAAATTAGTCATAGAGTTCAACGGAAATGCAGAAATAACTTATAACTGAACGCGGCTATTTTGTGTTACAAAAAAATGTCACACTTTCACAACAAGCTGCAAAAGGCTGACTCACCTTCATTACCTTAGCCCAATAATCACTTAGCTTTCCATTCTGTTTACTGTCTACTGTGTACTGATAACAAATTAATTGTTTCCAATTAGATATCAGTGATACAAGTCTGGAGCAAATTAATTAGCTCAATGCCTCCCTTGATAATCAGTGATTTGTATCTAAATGGGACCTAACTAGCTGGACCAACTGGTAATCCCAGGTCAATATGATCACAAGGTGCTAATGGCTTTCCAAGCAGTTTGTATAGATGAAAGTACTCAGCAATACACAAACGAAATGTGTATTTGTTGGGAGGGTGTCTATGGATATAGTAAATGAACCCTAGGGGCCAATTGACATTGTGCTTGTGCAGTGCATTGTAGTGCATTAGCACAAGCAGATTCACAGAGTATTTTGCATGTTAACCTGCCTTGAGAAGAATCATACAACTGAGGAATTTAGGATACATAGCGATACATACATTGCATGGGATTTAGAGGAGAACTAAGAACCTTTGGCCTAGGGACTGAACCAACTACTAGTCCTTTCATAGCAGGGACAGATTTCTGTGGGCTAAAGTAAATGGACCTTGCAGTTTGCCATTATGCTGCATTGATTGGTGGGTGGTGGTGGGCTTGGGTTTGTTCTGAACTTGGGTTTGGCTGAATCCAGAAGTAAACAGTCATCCCTGGTCCAATCAGCAGCAGGGGCTGGGTCCGGGATGCTTGTGACAACATTGACCCAATATGGTCAAATTGCCTTATTAAGTCAATGATGTTATGAGGATCTCTACTTCTTTGTGTACTAATGACATCATTAACCTAATATGACCTAATATGACCATGAGGCAATATTAGGTCAATAATGTCTTGGGGATCCCTTTCCCTTTGTGTACTCATGACATCATTGACCTAATATGACCTAATATGACCATGAGGCAATATTAGGTCAATAATGTCTTGGGGATCCCTTCCCCTTTGTGTACTCATGACATCATTGACTTAATATCACCTAATATGACCATGAGGAAATATTAGGTCAATGATGTAACAAGGATCCCTACCCCTTTGTTTTCTCATGAAATCATTGCCCTAATATGACTTAATATGATCATGAGGCAATATTAGGTCAATGATGTCTTGGGGAATCCCTTCCCCTTTGTGTACTCATGACATCATTGACCTAATATGACCATGAGGCCCAGCGCTCCCTTCTAGATAGGGACCCGAGAACACCTACCGCATGGGGACCCAGCCTCATCTGAGCTGCTTGGCATATGCAGCGGTTTTTGGAGCATTCAATCTGCCTTTTCTGGGGTTAGTATTCCATTTAATTCTCTCTAATTTCACCTGAAGCTTGCAATATAGAAATGTATTGGAGGGGAGTTCTCCATACTATTGATTGTGTGTGTATGGGGGTGTAATGTATATGTGTGTAATATGTGTGCATGGGGGTGTAATGTATCTGTGTGTAATATGTGTGTATGGGGGTGTAATGTATCTGTGTGCAATATGTGTGCATGGGGGTGTAATGTATCTGTGTGTAATATGTGTGTATGGGGGTGTAATGTATCTGTGTGTATGGGGTGTAATGTATCTGTGTGCAATATGTGTGCATGGGGGTGTAATGTATCTGTGTGTAATATGTGTGTATGGGGGTGTAATGTATCTGTGTGTAATATGTGTGTATGGGGGTGTAATGTATCTGTGTGTATGGGGTGTAATGTATCTGTGTGCAATATGTGTGCATGGGGGTGTAATGTATATGTGTGTAATATGTGTGCATGGGGGTGTAATGTATCTGTGTGTATGGGGTGTAATGTATCTGTGTGCAATATGTGTGCATGGGGGTGTAATGTATCTGTGTGTAATATGTGTGTATGGGGGTGTAATGTATCTGTGTGCAATATGTGTGTATGGGGGTGTAATGTATCTGTGTGCAATATGTGTGTATGGGGGTGTAATGTATCTGTGTGTATGATGGTGTAATGTATCTGTGTGCAATATGTGTGTATGGGGGTGTAATGTACTGTATCTGTGTGTAATATGTGTGTATGGGGGTGTAATGTATCTGTGTGTAATATGTGTGCATGGGGGTGTGATATATCTGTGTGTATGGGGGTGTAATGTAGCTCTGTGTCTGGGGGTGTAATGTATCTGTGTGTAATATGTGTGTATGGGGGTGTAATGTATCTGTGTGTAATGTGTGTATGGGGGTGTCATGTATCTGTGTGTATGGGGGTGTAATGTATCTGTGTGTATGGGGGTGTAATGTATCTGTATGTATGGGGGTGTAATGTATCTGTATGTATGGGGGTGTAATGTATCTGTGTGTATGGGGGTGTAATGTATATGTACTTTGTCTGCAGTTTCTGACCATCTCCTGTAGTATGTCTGCAGTAGGGATGAGCTTCCTTTTTGAGTCGAACGTATGTTTGACTCGAACATTGTCTGTAGTGTATTGCGGCGTTGTTAATGAGAAGATCAGTCCTATAGAGAGAGAGAGACAGTGGCCCAGATTCACATACAATTAGATTCGCGTAGAGTATCAGAAATACACTACGCCGCCGTATTTTACCTGGCTCTACGTGGAATCCCGGTAGATTTTGTCCAGTAAACTACGGCGGCGTAGTGTATTTCTCCCGGCGCAAGCCATCTACGCGAGTAGGGGGCGTGAAGCATTTAAAATAGGCGCGTTCCCGCGGCGATCGAACTGCGCATGCTCCGTTCAGAAATTTCCCGCCGTGCATTGCGCGAAATCACGTCGTTACGTCATTCGTTGTTTGAGTAGCGTCGTTTACAGACATTCATATTCCCGAACGAGTTACGTAAAAAAAAAAAAAAAAAAATTAAATTCGCCGCGGAAAACGACGGCCATACTTAACATGGGCTACGCACCGTTAGACCAGCAAATAGCTGGTCTAACAGTACGTAGCAAAAAAATGACGTAAGCGATTGCGAAGACCACTCGTATCTTCGTGGATCGCCGTAAAAAGTCATTTGCATATCCCGACGCTGAAAACGACGCGGATCCTCCCAGCGGCCGCAAAAATATTGCAGCGTAGATCCGAAGGCTTACGAAGACGTAAGCCTCTCGGATCGAAGCCCGAAGCCGCCGTATCATGGTTTGAGGATTCAAACTAGTGATACGGCGGGCGAAATTTGAAATTACTCCTGTCTAACACCAGTTAGACAGGCGTAATTGCTCTGTGAATCTGGGCCAGTGTCTTTATTACTAGATAGATAGATAAAGCAGGCAGGCTAGTCAGTTTAGTTAAATTTACAGTGTGTAGAGGATATATATACATCCCAGGAGTTGTACATATATTTATACACTGTATAGTTTAGCTAGATTAGCTATTCCTATTTGTCAGGCATTTGATTGTGCTAGCTGCAGTCTTCTAACGTGTTGTATTGCCTGTGTGCTGTATAGTTTGCACCTAAACGTACTTGGTGTTTACTGCACTTGTGCTGTACAGTTTGCACCTAAACGTACTCGGTGTTTACTGCACTTGGGCCGTATAGTTTGCACTTAAACCTACTTGGAGTTTACTGCACTTGTGCCATATAGTTTGCACCTAAACGTACTTGGTGTTTACTGCACTTGTGCTGTATAGTGTGCACTTAAACCTACTTGTAGTTTACTGCACTTGTGCCATATAGTTTGCACCCAAACGTACTTGGTGTTTACTGCACTTGTGCTGTATAGTTTGCACCTAAATGTACTTGGTGTTTACTGCACTTGGGCCATATAGTTTGCACCTAAACATACTTGGAGTTTACTGCACTTGTGCTGTATAATTTGCACCTAGACGTACTTGGTGTTTACTGCACTTGTGCTGTATAGTTTGCTCCTAAATGTACTTGGTGTTTACTGCACTAGTGCTGTATAGTTTGCACCTAAACGTACTTGGTGTTTACTGCACTTGTGCTGTATAGTTTGCTCCTAAATGTACTTGGTGTTTACTGCACTAGTGCTGTATAGTTTGCACCTAAACGTACTTGGAGTTTACTGCACTAGTGCTGTATAGTTTGCACCTAAACGTACTTGGAGTTTACTGCACTTGTGCTGTATAGTTTGCACCTAAACGTACTTGGAGTTTACTGCACTTGTGCTGTATAGTTTGCACCTAAACGTACTTGGTGTTTACTGCACTTGGGCCCTATAGTTTGCACCTAAACATACTTGGTGTTTACTGCACTTGGGCCGTATAGTTTGCACCCAAACGTACTTGGTGTTTACTGCACTTGTGTCGTATAGTTTGCACCTAGACGTACAGGTGCGATATTTAAAGGAATTTTGCATTTTTTTTTTCACTTTAAGCATCATTAAAATCGCTGCTCCAGAAAAAACTACAGTTTTTAAAACTTTTTTTTCCATTGATACATGTTCCCTGGGGCAAGACCCGGGTTCTCAAAGACGTTTTCCGACAATAACTTGAATATTGGGCTTTAAAATGAGCGCTTTTGAATTCGAACGTTCAAGTCCGATAGACTTCAATGGGGTTCTAAATTTTCGCGCGAACGTTCGGTCCGTTCGAACGTTCTGGTGCAAAACCAACGCGGGGGTGTTCGGCTCACCCCTAGTCTACAGTCTCTGTGTCGAAAAGGGGTGGAGCATGGGTGACCTTAAAGTTCTGCGGACGCCCATGTGAGGATGTAGAGGAATGGGTAGAGATATATACTCAGCTGGCTATTGAGACTAGATGAGGTCTGGTGCTATATGTCATCATGATGCCATTGATCTTATATAGCCATGTAGTCAATGTCTAACCAACTTTCAGAATAGGTCTTGCTGGTCAGATGCAGCCAAAAAATATGACGCCTGGAGTTTAAATTGCATGTTTATGAAAGAGGGATTTGAGGGATGGAGACAAAGGTGGAGTCACTGCCAGTGCCGGTTAACCTTCAGGATAACAATAGTAAACAGACAAGATTTTTAAACCTGTTGGGTCAGTCAATCCCACCAGAGGAGAGCAGGTAGCTTGTGTTGTCCACCTGTACCATAGACACAAAACTGTCTCTCAATCCGGCTGAAACTGACCAAACCTGGTAATCCCTTATCTTTGGTCAGTTAGTTTGTGAGGGGATCAGATAGGAGAAAGCTGCTTTTGCATATACTCATGGGGGCATCAACACTTGTTTTTGTTTTCTGTGGAACAGAGATAAAGGAGTGTACTTTAAAGTGGTTCTTAAGCCTTAAAGTTTTTTATTACCCTAATGCATTCTATGCATTAGGCCTCGTACACACGACCGTTTTCCTCGACAGAATACATCAAGAAACTTGGCGGCAGAACTTTTTTGCCGACGAAAACGGTCAGGCCGCGTACACACGTCCGAGAACCTCGTCGGGCTAAACCCATCGTTCCGTCCGACGAGGTTCCCGATGAGCGGTCGAAAAGGTCGTCGAGCCAAATTTCCTCATTGAACAACGAGGAAAAAGAGAGCATGCTCTCTATTTTGGCTCGACGAGCTTCCCGACGGGGCGCTCGTCGAAAGTGTACACACGACCGAGAACCTCGTCAGAATATGTCTCCCAGCGAGCTTCTCGCTGGATTCTGCCGAGAAGCTCGGTCGTGTGTACGGGGCCTCATGTGTATGTTTTTCATCAAGAAAACTGTTGAGGAACTCGACAAGGAAAAAAGAGAACAAGTTCTTTTTTCCTCGTCGGGAGTTTCAATTTCCTCGTCGTGTTCCTCGTCGGGCTGGTTTCCGACGAGAAACATGTTCTTGTGTATGCTTAGAAACCCGCGCATGCTCAGAATAAAGTATAAGACGGGAGCGCACCTTCGGTAAAAGTAGCGTTCGTAATGGAAATAGCACATTCGTCACGCTGTAACAAACTGAAAAGTGCAAATAGACTCTCACCAAACTTTTACTAACACGCAGTAACATGAGATTAGCAAAAGCAGCCCCAAGGGTGGGGCCAGTGGAATGGAACTTCCCCTGCAGTCGTATGTGTTGTACGTCACCGCGTTTGAGAACGAGGAGATTTGGTCTTGACAGTGTGTACACAAAGACAGCTTGTCAAGTTTCTCGACAAGCCTGACAAGGAACTCGTCGAGGAAAACGATGTGCCTTTTCCGACGAGTTCCTCGGTCGTGTGTACGAGGCCTTAAAGTTTGACCTCATATTGGATGGTTTTGTTAAACCTGAAGAGAAAAACCTGCAGGAAAACTGATAGTGTTTATGGGGCTTTAAAGCGGAGGTTCACCCAAATAACATGTATATACGATCATATTCTTTAGACTTCCAACATGTACAGTATGCTGTTTTTTTTTGGCTGTACATACCGTATACATAATGGCTATTTTCCACCCGGGTTCCGGGTACTCGATCCCGCGGGAGTAGGCGTTCCTATGCAGAGTCCCAGATGATTGACGTCCTTGAGAAAAACTTCCCCCCAGCGGATAAGGCCCCCCTATTGCGTAGGGGCATCACGAGTTTCCGAAAGTAGCCGAACTGCGAGTCAGCTCTATACACCACCTCCGCACCAGCTAGGAGCCGTGTACAGCTGACTGCGCAGGCGCCGTATAGAGCCGACTGGCAGTTCGGCTACTTTCGGAAACTTGTAACGCGCCTACGCAATAGGGGCCTTATCTGCCGGGGGGAAGTTTTTCTTAAGGACATCAATCATCTGGGCGAAGTCACAGATGACATTGCGCCTCTGCATAGAAACGCCTACTCCCGCGGGAGTGAGTACCCGGAAGCCAGGTGGAAAATAGCTATTATACGGTATGTACAGCCAAAAAAAAGGCATACTGTACGTGTTGGAAGTCTGAGGCCTCGTACACACGAACGAGGAACGGAAAATTGTTGTCCTCGACGAGTTCCTTGTTAGGCTTGTCGAGAAACTTGACAAGCTGTCTTTGCATACACACTGTTAAGATCAAATCTCCTCGTTCTCAAACTCGGTGACGTCAACACATACAACGGCAGGGGAAGTTCCATTCCACTGGCATAACCCTTGGGGCTGCTTTTGCTAATCTCATGTTACTGCGTGTTAGGTAAAAGTTTGGTAAGAGACATTTGCACTTTTCAGTCTGTTACAGCGTGACGAATGTGCTATCTCCTTTACAAATACTACTTTTACCGAAGGTGTGCGGGTTTCTAAGCATACACACCAACGTGTTTCTCGTTGGAAAACCAGCCCGACGAGGAACACAACGACTCCTGTCGATGAAAAAGAGAACTTGCTCTCTTTTTTCCTCGTCGAGTTCCTCGACAGTTTACTCGATGAAAAGCATACACACGACCATTTTCCTTGGCAAAAAAGGTCTCCCACCAAGTTTCTTGATAAATTCTGTTGAGGAAACCGGTCGTGTGTACGCGGCCTAAAGAATATGATCATATATACATGTTATTTGGGTGAACCTCAGCTTTAAGGTATTTTTTATATCCAAAATTTATTTTGTTAAGACCATCTCTCAAAAGTGAAATATTAATTATATTTCCACAGGCCCCATCAGGTTAACAGAAGGGCCCGGGAGGTGGGAGCAGAGGAGGGACTTTTTTCCATTTTCGAGGAGATAAAGTCAGTACTGAGGGGGGGGGTGTAGGTATGGTTAGGGGGCTGTATGGGGCCTTGTGATTTTTAACAGCGGCCCTCGACATGGTGTAAAAGAGCACTTTATATAAAAATAAAAATGATACATAGATAGCAAAAACAATTGAAAAATAAAAACCATCAATTTAAAATCATAAAGCCAAAGAATTTATAGTTAAAACAAAAAAAGGGGGACAAAGGACAGGAGGATAACCTATCCAAAACACCCTTCTACCCAGGCCAAGCTATACAGTAAAAAAAAAAAAAGGAAACAAATAGGAAAATAAATAAGAAATAATACAAAAAAAGGGGGACAAAGGACAGGAGGATAACCTATCCAAACACCCTTCTACCCAGGCCAAGCTATACAGCTCTGCTGACAATCCCTCTAAATTTGCTGGCTGATCCATGCAGTTTATTAGATATGGTGAAAAGGAGCAATTTATTTATTTCAAAATAAAAATGATGTATAGATAGTAAAAAAAAGGAAACAAATAGGAAAATAAATAGGAAATAATACAAAAAAAGAAATGAATAGTAAATAAATTAAAATTATTTAAATTAAATACATTTTAATGAAAAAACATCAATTTAAAATCATGCATAAAGCCAGAAAGTTTATAGTTAAAACAAAAAAAAAGGGGGGGACAAAGGACAGGAGTATAACCCATCCAAACACTCTTCTACCCAGGCCAAGCTATACAGCTCTGCTGACAATCCCTCTAAATTTGCTGGCTGATCCATGCAGTTTAATAGATATGGTGTAAAGGAGCAATTTATTTATTTCAAAATAAAAATTATGTATAGATAGTAAAAAAAAAAAAAAAAAGAAAAAAAAAGGGAAATAAATAGGAAAATAAATAGGAAATAATTAAAAAAAAAGAAATAAATAGGAAATAAATTAAAATTATTAAAATTAAATAAATTTTAATGAACAATCATTAATTTAAAATCATAAAGCCAGAAAGTTTATAGTTAAAACAAAAAAAAGGAGGGGGGACAAAGGACAGGAGGATAACCTATCCAAACACCCTTCTACCCAGGCCAAGCTATACAGCTCTGCTGACAATCCCTCTAAATTTGCTGGCTGATCCATGCAGTTTAATAGATATGGTGTAAAGGAGCAATTTATTTATTTTGAAATAAAAATTATGTATAGATAGCAACAAAAAAAAGGGGGGGGGCAAATAAATAGGAAAATAAATAGGAAATATCTTTTAAATAAGGAAATAAATAGGAAATAAATTTAAATGATTTAAATTAAATAAATTGTAATAAAAAAACATCAATTTAAAATCATAAAGCCAAAAAGTTTATAGTTAAAACAAAAAAAGGGTGGGGGAGGACAAAGGACAGGAGGATAACCTATCCAAGCACTCTTCTACCCAGGCCAAGCTATCCAGCTCTGTTAATCCCTCTCAATTTGCTGGATGATCCATGCAGTTTAATGGACATGGTGTAAAGTAGTAATTTATTTATTTCAAAATAAAAATTATATATAGATAGTAAAAAAAATGAAAAAAAAAAAAATGTCAGTTTAACATCATAAAGCCAAAAAAGGTTATAGTTAAAGCAAACAAATAAAAAGGGACAAAGGACAGGAGGATAACCTATCCAAACATCCTTCTGCTCAGGCCAAGCTGCCCGGCTCTGCTGACAATCTTTCTTTATTTTCTTCCAGTTCAGAGGAATTACTCCTTTTGTCCCTGATCTCCATTAGTGTTGCTCACGAATATTCGCATTGCGAATATTCGCTACGAATATTGCATATTCGAGTATTCGCGAATAACGCGAATATCGCGGCGAATATTCGCTATTTCGAATATTCGAATGTTTTAAAAAATTTTTTAGAACAGATCACATCCTAGAGATCCCCATCGACGTCTAAAAGCATTGCTGGTATGATTAGAGACCTTGGGCCGAGTAGCTGCAGCGCTCATTTTATATTGCCGAAAAATCGCAATGCGATTATTCCGTAATAGCGATATCGCGCGATTATTTTATATTGTAATATATCACGAATATTCTGAGCCAATCAGAGTGCTCCATTTCGCATTTCTCGAAATTTCGCAATTATTTTATATTGTAATATATCACGAATATTCTGAGCCAATCAGAGTGCTCCTTCCGCATTTGCCGAAT